>CM062818.1:830637936-832042680 GCA_031772625.1 Pinus tabuliformis | reverse complement strand
TGAGTGGGTGTACTTGTCTCAATGACTGGTGACTCACTCACAAGTGGATCATGTTGGAGAAAGTGAAACTAGTTTCAGTATTTACAAATGTAATTTTGATCTTTTTACTTGTCAATAAAAAGAAACATTATTTTTGTAAATATAAGAATGAGTTTCTTGCTCATTCATAGGCCTAAGAAAGTCAAAGAGTCAAATTCATGTATAAAGGAGCTCTTCCTAGGCCTATGTGTAAATGTATAATAGTATAAAAGGCCCTTGAGACAAGCACAATCCTCTCGAAGACATTAGCTAGCAAAATGATGAAATTAAAACAATCATGTCAGCCTAAAAATACATATAACTATCAAGTCAGCTCACAAAAGGCAACACATCGGTTCAATAGACATGTCGTCTTATTATGGAGACGTAACAACTATATATACCCAGTTAGGGTTACTGAAGAGGGATAGAATCTTGGACAAGATTCTGTAACTTCGGATGATGACATAACCTTTGTAATCTCAGGGAAAAGAATAGTAACATCTTCATATAAATCTCTATAATCTCAGACAAGCACAGTAACACATAATCTCAGATTCCTTTGTGATTTTTGTGGGATAACTAACTCTGGATGCCTCTACTATCTTTGGTGATGATCACAATGAATTACAACAACCTCACGACCACAGTCTCTTAACGGTTTTAGTGATTACAGTCTCAGCTACCTCAAAAGTTACAGTCTCAGCATACATGCTATAAGGAGGATCTCAGTCATACTTTGTCTCGGTCTATATGTATTATAAACACAGTCACAGTATTGATCTCACAGTCTTGGTGTATCTATGATGGAGAGGATTATACACAGTCATGATCTCAGTATAGTGGCAACCATGGTCTCGGAGGTGTTCTAATGAAGATATCTTTGGTAGTATAACAAGATAAAACTAAGATGAAACAATAATTATGGTGCTGCAATAATGATCTATGTGAAGATGGAGAAATGATCCAACATCAATTATCTCATTGTTATGATTAGTATCTTAGTAAAGGCATAGTAATAATGATCTCAGTGAAGCAACAATGACGATGATCTCAGCAGTGACAAAGAGAGGATTGGTGTCTTGGACTTGAAGTTGCGTAATAGGTTAAGGGTCATGGTCTTAGTATTCGTGAATTGAATTATCTATAAGAATAATTTTTTTCGGGTTTTACTCTCAAATAGGGAGAGCTTTTGGCCTTGGCAAAAAGCCAACATCATGTGTTCTTGTCTCTTTTGTTTTTGGTAACTATTTGATGAACTAAGAAGACACGCTCTAATAATATTAAGATAATATTGCACTAATAAGAAAAGTTAAAGAACCTCACAAATAGTTATCATGAAAAGAAGAATCTATTTAACTTCATTTTCCCTAGATTCTCAACATGGTATCAAAGCTATGGTTATAGTCAAAGGAAGGGCAGAAAAGAGACATTTCAATGATCAAGTTTCTAGCAGGGCATCAAAGAAAGCTGAAGGACATCAAGATCTGCATTAAAGAAACAAACCCTAATCTTGATCAAACCCTAGAAATCTACAACAACAGTCTACATTAGCAAGGGTTTTTGTCTATGCAATCAAGGGGACAATCTACAATAGCAAGAACTTGGTTCTCTATAGTCATTATGAAAAGGCCACTAATACCCTCATCAAGATGTCTACAAAACAAGATAGCTCAAGGGATTTTAAAATGAAGATCACATCAGCTTGGATAAATTTGAAACCTTAGCAACAATCCTGATCTACAAAAGAAGGAAAAGCATATTGAAGAAGAAAAGCATTGCATCATCTTCAAGGTTATTAAAACAAGGATCATTTCCTTGCCCTAGAAGAAAATCATTGAAGGAAAGCAATAGAGAATCCTCATCAAATAGAGCTACCTTTTCAATTGGAGAAAGGATTTCCATCAAAGAGAAGATCATCCAAGAGGAAAACTCCAATACATCTTCTCCAACAAGCATCAAAGTGATCAAATACAAGAATTCATCTTCACTTGTCAAGTAAGTATCTTTCATTTTTATAATCAAGTTTGGTTAATTGACTTCATGATTGTAAGGAGATCTATGGTTTGGATAGGTCATCAAAATTCCTTGCATGAAATTAGGAAGATTTTCATAAACCGCATAGATAAAAGAAATCAGTGAACATATCAAGCAAAAGGTCTCCTTTGAATTCATGGGAAGGAACTCTTAAGGTCCTCTCATTCCTACGTAGCAAGAAAGGAGACATAAGAGAGATATATGAAATGAAGTGAAGAAGGTCATATCACTTATACTTGGTTGAAAGCATCAAAGAATGAAGGAATATCTTCATGATATCTCAATTGAGAGATCTGGGAAAGATGATAAGAAGACAATCATCATTGTTCTAATTGATAAGAAAGGAAACAAATGTTCATAAATAAGAATGTTACCTCATTCAACAATCTGTGATCTCCATGCTAAATAGAGAAAGATATTTTGAAGGTAAAATGTTGAAGGTTAAAGGACTCAAACATTTGCAGAAAGGAAAGGAAAGTTTGGTCCTCAAGAAAGAAAAAAACAATGCTATAGAAATATTGTGAAAAGAAAGCTCATATCACTGGAAAGATGGAGGAAGTTGAAGAAAAGGGCCAAGGAAAGAGGGAGAAACAGATCTCCACTATGATTAGATGGGCTCCCTCACAAAAGGGGTCCTATAATAAACTCCTAAATCTCTAGATATGACCGTGATATTAAGATGCATCATGGCATCATGCAAACATTAGAAACAAGTGCTCGTGAAAACACCTTGGGAATCATGAAGGAATAAATCCATGGCAGTTAAACATGAAGGATATAAATATTTGGAATGTCATTGAACATTGAAGGAAAGGAAGGAGTCATCCAGGATAGGTCTCATCATACATCAAGGAAATATCTTCCAGATGAGGATACACAAGATCCTCAAGATTCTCTGATGGAATCCATATCAGAGGATTCACTAATCTAGAGAGGAAGAAAGTGTTTCATCAATAAATCCAACTTATCTATTTCATGGATGATGTTATGACAACATAAGAAAAGACGAAAATCAAGGGGTTGAAGACACTTTAATCAAGGAAGCTGCTGGAAGAAGCCTAGATGACTTAATGGTAAAATGAAGTATGTATGCTTATGTTTAAATTTTATAATGTCATGTCATATGGTTCCAGGTAATATGGATCATTACTTCTATCTTACGAATCATAATCAAGGGAAAAGGATCTCCTCCTCTTAAAGGATGCAAAAAGGCATAAGTCACACTAGATGAAATTAACATAATATGTCCTCATATGAAGTATGAGGTGGTTGACTATGATTACAAAACTCTGATTAGAAACCCTTGAGAATGTAATGTGTGAGGAAGGAAGAAATCGTGAAATATGCAACCATGATGAAGGCAATCAACATCCAAAAGACCAAGAAGACTTGACTACAAAATCTTCTGGAAAGATATGAAGACTTTGATGAAAGTTTGGAAAAGATAGAGACCCTTGACAATGCATATATTTGGGAAATGTGTCAACAAGTATGCAGGATGTTGATACCTACTGAAAAGATGTCATGATAAAAATCCATCTCGAAAGGTACGATTTGATTTAATGCTATGTTTTGATTTCTTGAATAATATCTAGGTGAAGTTCATGCAAGGCTACTAGAACAATATTTGTAAGTACAAGTACAACCAGCATTCATGCGATGGATGGAAACTCCTTAAAGAAGCATGAAGAGAAAGAAGTATTCATATGAATAAGGTTCCAAATATGTACCAAGAATGCCACTTTCCATGAAGAAGGAAATGACATGACAAAATATAAAGAAAGTGATCGATGGTCGTTTCCCTACAAGGTAGAAGCTTAACTGAATTTCATGACATCAAGGAAATAAGTTGATCAAGAAGGACCCATGAAAAGGAAGTTGTTGATTAAAGGAGAACCCCTAATTAAGAGGGAGCATGGATTGAGTCACCCCTGATTAAAAAGGAGTGATAGATGTGTTTTTCCATTTCATGTGTCATGCACTAGATGAGGACTAACAACTGTAAGTCTTATTGAAGGCCATGAATGGAAATGTAGACACATGTGAGACACAACATTCTTGTCTTCACCTGGGAAGAAAGAATGGAGGATTGGTTAATCACCTAGCATCTGATTCTCTTTGAGGATGTGTAGGGCATCCAAGACAAGAGTAGGCAAGAGGACCGACATTCTTTGAGGGCTGGGAACCCAAGGTAAGAATAGTCCTAGAAGGTCATACTCAGTGAACTCTCGGGTGGGTATGTACCTTGAGAGATAATGATGAAGGTGTCTATAGTCATTGGTCTCACCAACATTGTGCTATGATCTAATGAGAGATATAGTTGTTAGTTAAGGCCTTGTTATGGAAAAACGTTGGTTACTATGATGCTATGCAGATGGGTTACCAATTCGATTCTTCTTATGAGAAATTCTTCAAAATGAGAATGACCAAGTACCATTATAAATACCTCCCTAATTAAGAGGGAGTATTGAAGAAAGTGTAACTAGGTTTGGTATTTACAAATGTAATTTTGATCTTTGTACTTGTAAAGAAAAAGAAACATTATTTTTGTAAATTATAAGAATGAGTTTCTTTCTCATTTCATAGGCTTAAGAAAGTCAAAGAGTCAAAGTCATGTATAAGGTGCTCTTCTTGAGCTTATGTGTAAATGTATACTAGTCTAAATGGCCCTCCAAGACACGCATAATCCTCATGAAGACATCAACTTGAAAAAAATGAATAAAATAATCATGTTAGCCTCCAAATACATATAACTGTCAAGTTCGCTCATAAAAGGTGACACATCGGTTCAATAGACATGTTGGCGTATTATGGAGATGTAAAAACTATATATAACCAGTTAGGGTCATCATAGAAGGATAGAATCTCGGACAAGCTTCTGTAACTTCAGATGATGATAGAACATTTGTAATCTCGGGGACAAGCACAGTAACACATAATCGTAGATTCCTCTATGATTTTTGTGGGATAAATAACTTTGGATGTGTCTGCTATATTCGATGATGATCACAGTGAATTATAACAACCTCATGACCATGGTCTCGTCATGGTTTTAGTGACTACAGTCTCAACTACTTGGAAGTTACAGTCTCGAAATACATGCTGTAAGGAGGATCCCAGTCATACTCTATCTTAGTCTATATGTATTATAAACACAATCATAGTCTTGATCTCACAGTCTTCGTGTATCTATGATGGAGAGGCTTATACACTGTCATGATCTTAGTATAGTTGCAACCATGGTCTCGAAGGTGTTCTAATGAAGATATCTCTAGTACTACAACAAGATGCAACCATGATGAAACAATAATGATGGCATTGCAGCAATGATCTATGTGAAGATGGAGCAATGATGCGACCATAATAATCTCATTGTTATGATGAATATCTCAATAAAGGCACAGTAATAATGATCTTAGTGAAGCAATGATGATGATGATCTTAGCAGTGAAAAAGGAGAGGATTGGTGTCTTGGTCTTGGAGTGTCGTAATAGGTCTGGGTCATGGTCTTTTTATTTGTCAATTGAAATCTCTATAAGAAGAATTTTGTGTTGGTTTTCCTCTCAAATAGTGAGAAGTTTTGGCCTTGGCAGAAAGCCAACATCGTGTGTTCTTGTCTCTTTTGTTTTTGGTAACTATTTGATGAACTAAGAAGACACACTCTAATAATAAGAGAATATTTCACTAATAATAAAAGTTAAAGAACGTCAAAAATAGTTATCATGAAGAGAAGAATCTCTTTAACTTCATTTTCCCTAGATTCTTCAACAGATCATCGACGTTGCTACCAATGTTGTCCCCCATATCCATAGCATGAGGATCATACTACGCCAAAATCTCATGTAAAATAAATATTTTTTATAAAGGATGAGATAACTAAATCATAAAAAAATAAATGAGATAATTAAATGAGTTTCTCACCCCATACCAATGAACTTGTTGCATCAAGGTTGTGATTTCGCCTTTTATCTCATATGTCTGAGGCTTAATCAAAACTAAAGAATAAGTTTCTTGTTTTCTTTGACTTTAAGCTTATTTATTGTTTGGATTGGGTTGGTGGACACAAAAATTGCTTCATTAGTAACATCTTCCTCACGAGCATCTGTGGACTGCTCTAAGGCTGGTGCCTTCACCTTATCACCCTGTTTATCAAATAAGTGTAGTTTACAATTCATCCACAATTATCATCATTATATTAGCAAGAAAACCATTATTGACATATGTATAAATTTATATAGAAACTCCAAGTTATATCATGGGCAATATAAAAGGTTCTAAATTTATTAAAACTTCATCATCTTGGAATGCTCTTGCAAGAGGCATTATGATAGGATCAATACGTATTCCATATTGTATAGAAACAATACTTTGAAAAGGATGAAGGAATGCATTTTCTCAAGTTGGCCATATGCATAGTGAATCTTTAATTTAGTTATATGATTCCTAAAAATATGAATTTGACTTACTCTATAATGGATAAAATGCTACTTGTATATATATCTCGTGGTTATATTATTTTACATACAACTACATTGATGTTTACCTATTGTGAGGTTGGTGCCCTTTGACCTTTATCAATCTGACACAATATTTTAACCACGATGCATTAAAATGTTTCCTCAACTTACAAGATGTTTAACAATATATTGTAGTAAATGATAATCATAACATATCATAGACATTTCTTACAAGTTGGCTAAAATTGAATACATACCACCCCCATAATAGAAATATTTGTATTTATTCTATTCAAATTGTAATCAATGAGAAACTCTTCCCCTGCAACTATTGATTTAATGGCACATACGAATACATGGTTTCCTTCACATCCCTCGAATATGCAATTGGGTTTCTTATTTGTGGTGACAAGCCATGTACTATTTATAAACCTTGCAATATTCCTTGTTGCTTTTGGCCTTCCATCAATATACATAGTTGTGCCTTTATTTTCATCATTGTCTTTTAGTTGTATATAATTTGTGGCCACTCCATATCTTCACATACTTTTGGTATATTGGACTAGCCATACCCAATCATTGTAGTTGTAATAGGGTCTGACATACTCCATCAATTCAGTTAATCCTCCATAACATACCTTTATGCCATCCATGGAAAATAGCCCCAAACCATGTAATGACGATGGGACAATGTGGTATATCCTTTCATTGACAGAAAAAATTAATTTTTATTTCAGGAAGATCCTTGGGTACCCATTGTTTCACTAGATGTTTGTACCTCAAGGGAACCTCAATGTCATCTATGCTCTCATTATCATAAGAACATGACCCCCCTTTAGCGAGAAAAAATTCCATGCGTCTATGGAATTTTCTTCTAATATTTTCACCTCTAGTTGATCTTCACTTGTTGGATGAAATAGCAAATGTTTGGTCAATTTCTTCTATCCTACCTAACATTCTATCACCCAATGAAGATAGATTTGACAAATACCAGTTTGGTTGAACATCCTATAACACTCCATTAAATGATAGCAAATGTTAGCGAGTGTCATAAGGGATGTTGACAAATGTCTTGACGAAACCACAAGAACGTTATAATAATACAAGTGAGTTAAAAGGAATTTCTTTGCATTTAAATTATTCAAGTAATATTTAAAAACTTGAAAACTTGAGAACCTATTCATCCTAACCAATGAACTCACTCGATAACTTGATAACTCAACATAATCTGATAGCATTTAATCTTCCATTACAAAACATTACCCACATACTTCAATATGTTGAAGAATGTAACTAGTTTCGATCTTCATAATTGTCATTTGACTCATGTCATGATGTAATTCTTATGTATCTATCAAAAGAATAAAGAAAATGATTTTTTTAAGCATGGGTTTCATGCTCAATTCACTTTGTCATTAGGTCAAGCATCCATTGAATGCTCCTAGGGTTTGTCATGACTCAAGAGTCCTTGTCATATTATAAAATATCCTTTCGGGAATTTGTATCAAGGAAAGAAAAATTACTTTGAAATTAGAAATGTCTAAAAGGATCCCAAGATCAAGTCGGCTAGCTAAAGAAAAGTTGACCTATAGAGAGGAATAATGGAGCCTCTTGGAAAGGCTATATAAATATGGATCTTCCACCTATTGAGAGACACATCAAGATTTCAAAAGTTTGTAATTGTCTTCTAATGTTCACACGTGTGAATACCCTAGGGTTTCTAGGATTTCCTCATGTCCAAAATTGTAAGAGGTGTTGTAGGTTGCCTTGGTGAGCATGAAAGTCTAGAAGAGCCATAATCTTGAAGAGAGCTTGTTTCGTTTCCCTTGGATATCTTGTTTCACTACACTTGGAGGACTTGAAAATCTCATCATGTAACATATATCATGAACCATAGTTCTCTGTAACACCACCTCCCACATTTACCCACTTTCACCGGCTTATCGGGGTAAACATGAGAAGAGGGCTACTATGACATGACTCAACTCCTTAAGTACAGTTAAGGAAGTGGAATCATCAATATAAAACCTTATTGACTTTCCTCATGTGCTACAGAAACTGCAGGAGCTAAATAACTACTCCAGGTTCCCAAACCCTGAGTTAACTTTCTTTTTCAGTGATCTAGATCCCCAGGCGCTCTGATGAAAAGGCAAGCCAGCGACTGTAACCCTCCAGTTGCTGGGTGTGGAGCTTCATTATCTTCCTGATTTTTCATAATTTTTTTATTTTAGCCACACTGGATCCATGTTCCTAATGAGGTGACAACGCTACACATTTAATCCCTGTCATGGGGGTCCAGGGGGGGCGATCGTAGAAGTTATGTTAATTTAAGGTTTTTTGACCTGGAAGGACCCTCGATTTATATGAGGAATTTGTATTGCAGTTTTAGATTATTATTCAAAGAAAGAAAGGGAGAGGATATTGTGTGAGAGTGAAGAGTAAATTACAGTAGATTTTTTGTAGGTTGCATCTCTTCATTTTGCTGGATAATATAAACGGAAAGACTGGTTGTTCCTCCGTGGATGTAGCCCAAATTAGGTGAACCATGTATATCTGTGTCTCTCTTGTTTTATGTGTTTATGTATTTTCGTTTCCACAATATTTTATGTATTTCATTTCTCCATCAACTAATTTCTAACACCAATCTCTCTGATAACCCTGCCTCCTAGCAACTGTAGTCTAGATTTCCTAGTTCTGAGCCCATAACCCCAAAATCTGAGCCACCTTTTCAGGGCCTAACTCTCAACCACTTCCTAGAACTTAATGAGACTTTCAAAAATAATAAATAACACTAGGACAAATCCATTGACACAAAAATTAGACAAGGACTTGACCTAACCAGGCCTAACCATGACAATCATTCTGACAAACACATGGTGAACATGAAATCTACAGGTCATAAATGCACATCTAAACATAGAGATCTGAAACTTACCTAAGAATCATCAAGAAGGCCTAATTCCCTCTCACAATAGCTGAAATAACATCTATTAGGTCATACATTCAATAACCATTCATTTACCAATCAAACATGATAAGAGACATAGCTTGAATCTGTCATAAAACCATGCGTATATCCAACATATATCCATAGCAATGACAAGGAAAGAATAGAAATCAAAGCCACATCATAACAAGTACATTTAATCATAAAATACAAGAGGAAATTATCTCTTATTAATATATGCAAAATCCAACCAAGTGAGGGACTTCCACGTACCACCCGACCATAGATTGGGTTGAACCAAATATTTCTTTCATCCAACCACCCCTGTGCCATATTCCAAGCATGAATGTGGGATCTCATGGGATAAAACAATACATAAATAACTAAGGAAATCCATAAGTTAAACCACATCCACCCTAACACTACCATGATCTCACCTAAACCAGTCTCGAGATCATAAAACCAAACCAAGCTTGGATGCCTCAGAATTCCTTCAACAAACCTTGAGGAATTTTCCTGTTTCCACCCACCTAATGAGGCCTTCCTGAAGAAAAATATCTCCACCCCAACCCTTTGGATTTTCCTGAGACCACATCACTCGGATCCAAAACATTTCAGAAATCCAAATCTCAACCAAAAATGAATCCCATCACACCATGGCTATCCATAATTGGAAAGGCAAGACTTAAACCATTTTCAAACCAGGAAAAACCCATGTTAGTGACAACAAGTGAATGAAATACACACATGCATGTACCATGAATGCCAAAAACAACTAGAAAACCATACATGCAACCTATTACATGAAATTATTCCCAATGACCCTCTTGATCCAACTCTTCCTTGCTTGATCCTTGCTTTCCTTTTCTTTCTTTAAACTTCCTTTGCTTGTCCTTGCTTTCCCCTCTTGGTGCTCTTCTCCTTTGTGAAAACCAATTCCAAAACTCAACTAACAAAAGGCACCAAAACTTATGCTTTGATGCCTTTTTATTATTGATGCCTCTAATTTATTCCTTTTCCCTCTATTTTCCTTCAATTTCCTCCTCATGTAAATATGTGACCCTTCATCTCCCTTTTCTCCTATTTTCCTTTATTTTCATAAATAAAATTCCAATAATGCATTTTTTTCTTTTCAAAGCCTTTGCCAATTCCTTTTTCAATTTCCGTAGCCATAATAAACAACAAGTGATGCCCACTAGGATGTGTTGCCCAACATTCAACTTGGAATAAGTGTCACATGTCGTTAATCTTATTTTACATTTATTAATTTTATTACATGAAATTTTAACCCAGGTCTATTACAACCCCTCCCCCCACACCCCTTAGGGGAAAACCATTGTCAGTGTTTTGTGACACCTAAAACCAACAAGACCGCTGAAAACCAAAACATAGTGCCCATGGATCTTTATAACTTAGCTTGATGTAGTATTTACAATGAACAACTTGTTGACAACAAAAACCATCATGAAAAACATGACAACATGACAACCATACTGCTTATTGGAGATTTACAACATAGATCATTGTGGTATTTACAATATCAACCATTCATAAATATGTACATATACCAAAAGATCATTTTCCTCCACCGATAAATAATGAAGGATACATAGCTCGTATTTGATCAACCATATCCCATGTAGCTTTATCAGTCCCAAAGTGCTTCCACTACACTTTAACTTGGAGAATTTCTCTATTCCAGAGCATGAGTTGTTTCCGCTACAATATGCACTAAGGTCCCGGCTGGAATTCTCCTTCTGTCTCCACCTGTTATACTGACCTATTAATTACATGATCAACATTTTCACATATATTTTAAGCAATGAAACATGCAAAACATCATGGGATTTCACTATTGGAGGTAGTGCAAGTCTGTAGGCCACTGGTCCAATCCTCTCAAGGATCTCAAAAGTCTCGCAATACTAAGGTGCCAACTTGGTACATGATCCAATTCTCAATGATCTCTTCTTGGGTTTGATGTGCAAGTACACATTCTCCCCAACCCAAAACTCCTTCAATGCCTTATGATGATGTGCATAAATATTTTATCTATCTTGTGTTGCATTTAGATTGATCTTTATAACTTGCATTTCCTATTCAATCTCTCCCAACATGTATGGTCAAATAAATAACCTATTAACTAGATTTCTCTAGCTGATGGGAGTATTGCAACTCTGCCAATAGAGTGCCTCAAATGGACTCATCCTCATTGAATGATAGCCATTGTTTTAAGTAAAATCCACTAGTGGAAGATACTACTCCCACCTCCTCTGCTAGTGCATGACATACATCCTCAACATGTCCTCTAGTATCCTATTGATCCTCTCTGTCTGTCTATTTTTTTGTGAATGATAAGTTGTACTAAAGGAAAAATTTGTACCCAAACATGCAAATAACTCCTTCCAAAACTGAAAACTGAATTTGGCGTCTCTATGTGATATGATATTCTTAGGAATACCATGCAATCTCACTATCTCCCTAATGAAGATTTGAGCTACCTCATTGGTTTAATTAGTAGACTTCACTTGAATGAAGGGATCTAACTTTGTCAACCTATCAACCACAACCATGATGAAATCATGCTTCTTCAATGTCCTTAGAAACATGTAATGAAATCCATGGAAATGACCTCCCATTTCTACTCTGAAATCATAATAATATGTAACAAACCAACAGGGTGCTTACACTCAACTTTCACCTGCTGATAGTCCAAGAATATAACAACAAAATTTGCCACTTCCTTCTTCAAATTTGGCCAATAGTAGAACTTCTTCACAACTATCAATGGCTTTTGATATCCCGGGTGACCTAAATATGGCTTGAAATGAAAATCCCTTGGGATAAGCTTCTTAAGCTCAATGTCATCCGACACATAGATCATATCCCTAAATATCACCAATCCATATACAATAAGATGATAGTCCACATATTGTTCACATGTACCCTGCTACAACCTGTGCCTAAGATCTTGGTACCTTTCATCCTATGTCCTACCTATAAGATATGAACTTGTAAATCTATCCCATAAGAGCTTATGTCTACAACATTATTTACCTACACTTTCCTACTGAGAGCATTTGTAACCTCGTTCTCCTTTCCTTCAATGTATCTAACCTCAAATTCAAACTCACTAAAGGTAGCTAACCATCTAGCTTGCCTAGAATTCATATTAGGTTGGTCAAATAGATACCTCAGTCCACTGTGGTCATTCATCAAAATAAACATTTTTCCAAGAAGATATGCCTCCATTTTTTCAAGGTGTGAATAATAGCTTCAAACTCAAGATCATGAATCACATAGTTCTACTCATTCTCATTCAGTTTCCTTGACTCATAGAACACCACTTGTCCCTCCTGCATAAGGAATCCACCAATTCCTCTCTTGCAAGCATCTATACACACCACAAACTCTTTATCTAGATATGCAATCTTTAACACCAGAGAATTTGTAAGCAACTGCTTCAACTCCTCAAAACTAGCTTCACATTCCTCTGTCCATTCAAATTTCTTTCCTTTCCTATGCAATGAGATAATATGATATGCAATCCGTGAGAAGTTCCTAATGAACCAAATGTAGTAACCTGCTAACCCCATGAATGATCTGACCTCATCCACATTCGTAGGAGTTTCCCATTCCATGATAGATTTTATCTTTTCTGGATCCACTGCTATACCTTCCTTGGAAGCAACATTTCCCAAGTAATGCACATTTTTTTGAAAGAAACTACATTTACTAAGCTTGGAATATAACATATTCTCTCTCAACAATCTCAATACTTCTTCTAAATGTTTGACGTTCTCTTCATCATTCTTAGAATATATCAATATATAATCAATGAATCAATCACAAACTTGTCCATATAAGGACGCAACACATTGTTCATCAAGAACATGAAAGTAGCTGGAGCATTAGTCAAAGCAAAAGGAACCACAAAAAACTCATGATGCCCATATGTGGTCCAAAAAGCAGTCTTGTAGATATCCTCTTCTTTGATGTGCACCTGATGATATCCTGATCTCAAGTCGATCTTTGAGAAAACTATTTCCCCTTCCATTGGTCAAACAATTCATTAATCCTCGGTAATGGATACCTGTTCTTGATGGTCACCTTGTTCAACTACCTCTAATCAAAGCATAATCTTAGAGTACCATCCTTCTTCTTCACGAATAATACTTGTTCACTCCAAGGTGATACACTTGGTCTAATGTATCCTTTGTCATGCATTTCCTTCAATTGCAACTTCAATTCCACCAACCCTAGAGTGCTCATCTTATCAAGTTCCTTTGATGTTGGTGCTTCTCCTAGTACCAACTCAATAGAAAACTCCACTTCCCTATGGAGAGGAAACTTTGAAATCTCTAATAGAAACACATCTTGAAACTACTGCAAGACAGGGTACCTCTTGAGGACTTCCACATTCTCAACATCCTTACCCTTGTCACTAGAAATATGAACTACAAATAGTACACACTTCTTCCTATGATTGCACTTAGCTTGCATAGCTATAACCATCCTCACCAATGTAGGGTTCTACATTCCCTACAAGATTCTCTTTTCCCCATTATTATACATAAACTCAATAGCCATGTCATAACAATCCACTTTGGTGTTGTGGAGGTGCAACCAATCCATACCCATAAGCATGCTATATGATCCCAATGGAATAACATTTAGATGTGTTGATATATGCATACACTTCATCTTAAATGCACAAGATCTTACCCAATGATGAACTTTCTTCCTAGTACTTGTTAGGACCTCATATTGTCCCTTTTTGACCATACATTTTTCCTATGATGTCATCCTTTTCAGCTTATATTTAAAGTCCTTGTTATTGTTTTAACCCAATTATTCCAAAGGTACACAATATTCTTCTCATCACTATACGTTTAATTATTTTACATATAATTACGCTATCTTCATTGTTAATCATTAAATTGTTAGTTGTTGAAAAGTTAAAGAATGATGTGCAGTCCACATTGCTGAAACTGCCTGGAATTCACAAGACTATTTTTGCAGTTGCTGAAACAGTAAAAATGACACGCAAATCTCATGGCTGAAACAGTTGTGATTTGCATTCTAGATTTGACAACAACAGAGGAAGATCACTGGAGCTGCTACACTGGATGTAACGATCATGATCCAAAGACAGCATTACTGTAACAACATTTTGTTGATGGGAAACTGATTTCCCTATTTTTGTATATTGGGTTAAAATAGAATTTACAATGTAATCTGTTGTAATAGATGTCTCCTCTTTAAAAAGAGGAGACATCTACATTAGAGGGGGATGAACAGACTGCGGGAAAGGCTTAGTTGAAGGAACAGAACTGGAATCCTTTTTGTAACTTGACATATTGATGGATGAATAAAATCTCATTCTGAGCATTTCTTTCTAGTTCTTGTTTCCTGGGGAATCTTGTGAGAAGGACAGGGCCCACCTTCATCACAAGATTCACCCATTATATTTCTACAGTGTGTTAAGTGTGCCTTTTCTCCATACCTTGTTAGCAGTACTGTTTACTGAATCTTGTTTATATATTTCTGCTGAACCTCTATTTTCTTTCAATTGATTGCTGCATTGTTTAAGTTTATCTACATTCAATTCATGAGTGATTCATTAGTGATTGAGTTTACAGAGTGAGTTGGCAAGCTTGATAATCAGAAACAGGTGCTGAAGATTCCTGCTCTGGGAATAGGGTCATGTTCTCTGTTACAACATAGCCCATGCTTTCCTTTGCAGATTGATTCTTTTCATTAGATTACTCCTTGAATGAAATTAAGCATTCTTTGGTAGCTGTCTGCAATAGAGTGTTTTTTCTATAACACAGAGTGGAGTTTCAGTTTGTTGAAGCAAGGTGTGATTAATTTTACTACAACTTTTATTGCTTTTAATATTGAGTACATATAGTATGCAGTTGCCTTTGAAATAACCAGACTTCCCTGGGTTGACAATTTATGTAGCACTTGGTTGTTTAATCAATAAGCAATTAAAGTGACCAACATTTTGGCACCATTGCCGGGGAAGGAAATTATAGATTTTAAGAGCATTAATGATTTTCTTTTAGATATACAAGATGCATGAGAGGATGCAGGAAAACTAATCCTACAGGTGGCAAGGGCAAAGGAAGAGGAGGAAGGAGAACTTTTATTGATGATATTATCTCAAAAGCTGAAACTTCTCAGAGGTTAAGCTCTCAGAGGCCACAGACTCGGTACTCTCTCCAAATGAACTACGAAACGAAGGAAGTAGTGGGACCTGAAAGGGCTGAAGAGACAGTAGAATATATTGAGGAATCAGTAGAGGACATTGAAGAACCAGTAGAAGATATTGAAGGGTCAATAGAAGTCGAGGAACCAATTCAGGACATTGAGGGTTCAACAGAAAGTGCTGAAGACCGGGCAAGTGCAACAGGGGAACAACCAATGGAGGGAAACAATGAAGGAATCTTTGCTGGGGGACATGGAGGAGAAGGAAGAGGAGAGATTCTCTCTCCACCTTGGAATTCCCTATTGGGGATCTTCCCAGAGGGACAACTCCTATGAAGAATATCCCACTCTCAGCATTACCCAACTTCCATGGTTTATCATCTGAAGACCCTGATGAATTTATTTTTGAGTATGATATATTATGTAGAAGTTATGATTATGTTACTAATGCTCAAAAGTTGAAGTTATTTCCAACGACATTAAAAGGAAATGCACTGAGATGGTTTATGAGCCTGGGAGGTCATGTGATCACAACATGGGAGCAGATGAAGGAGAAGTTTCTGGCCAAATATCAAGATTATTGCCGGACAAGAGAAAAGAAGGAGGAACTATTCAAGATGGTTCAGAAGGAGGACGAAAATTTGGAGGATTTTGTGGAAAGATTGCAATATAATCTGCAGAGATCCGATCACCCTAATGTAAGTAAGGATATCCTTAAGACCATATTATTGAAAGGGGTACAGGATGATTGTTTAGATATGTTAAATATGCTTGGTAAAGGGGATATATCCAAGGAATCGTATGATGAAATTGTTAACCTCTGTAAGAGATGTTCAAGAGGAGCTGCTAATAGATCGAAAAGCAGGGACAATACATATTCAAGAGTCCAGAAATCAGCCAGTGGGGGAGCAACAAGAGCCGAAATAGGTAATCTACTTGAAGAATTTAAAACTGAAATGTTAAGCTCTTTTGCTTCACAGATTGATACCTTGCAGGTTAAAAAGAAGCAGGCAGAGGTAGAAGCTGCTTTGGCCATTTTCTGCCCTAAATGTAGAGAAAAAAATCCACTAAGGGAATGCCCACTGGACAAGGTACCAATTGGTACCATTTGTGAGAAGGACCATGAAACTCAACAATGCCCTTCTTTACCAGGAATAAAAGCAGCATTGTAACCAACTGAAGAAGAAGCTGAAGCAGTTTATTTGCTGACACAGAGGAGGCAATGGCAACCACGAGGACAAGGTACGAATTCTAATATGCCATTTAATCGTTGGAATAATTATCCTTCTTTTAATCAAGCAAATTACCCGCCCTTCAATCAAATGCAATACCCACCCTTCAACCAAATGAACTTCCCACCCATGCAACAAACAAACCCTCCCTTTGTAGACCCTACAATGTGGACTCCTTGGTCTCTACAACAATCTTATTTTAATCAATGGAACCCAAGCTGGAGAGCTCAGCAAATGCCGTTTCCAAACCAATTCCCTCAGTATCAGCAACCTCTCTCTCTGCCATCAGGTGCTCCACCGAATAATCAGACAATGAGACCCCAGCTACCTATACAACCGAACCCTAATCCTAATAATAATAATAATAAAGCTGTGCAAGTCATCGATATTCAGAACCAACCTATATCTCCTGTTTTCCCTGTATAGTGTAATGATATCCATTTGCGGTCTGGGAGAATAGTTGAGCCTATTATTGATGATATTACTTCTTCTGACTCTGACAAAGAAGAGATAGAAAAAGATAAATCATCCAATAAGGGTGCTGAAACAGTCGAGCCACCCTCTAATAAAACTGTTGAAACAGCAGAGCCACCATTCCCTGAGCGTTTAGCTCTCACTAAGACACCTGAGCCGCCTGTTTTTAACCTTTTAGGGGAATTGGAGAACCTATATGTTAAAATTCCCCTTCTGCAAGCACTCAGAGATGTGCCAATTTATGCCGGAACTGTCAGAGACATTTTCATCAAGAAACCTGGTAGGAAAGCTAAAGACCCCCCACAGTTCATGTGATGGGTGATATAGCTGCTTTAATGTCAGGAAAAACCCCTCATATAAAATATGGTGATCCCGGTCATCCTACGGTCACAGTACAGGTAAGAAAAACTATTGTTTCTCGAATTCTGGTAGACTTAGGTGCTGCTATAAATATTATGACCCTTGAAACTGCACAGATATTACAGCTAAAAAATGTAATTAGAGAGACATCAACTATCCTAGAGCTAGCTGATCGTTCCACAATCAAACCAGAAGGGGTTATTGAAGACCTGATCATTTCATTTGAATCTTGGAACTACCCAGCTGATTTTGTTGTATTACAGACTAAAACAAAGTTGGGGGGCATCCTCTGATTTTGGGGAGACCCTGGCTGGCTATAGCAGATGCCTTCATCAGCTGTAGATCAGGCTCAATGAAAATTTATAATGGATGTGAAACTAAGTAGCTCACTCTCTACCCTCATGCTACACCTATGATTAACAATGATAATTCTGTATGGTTAGACTATGAGGATAATGACACTCAACCCATTTTGACTATTGGACAAGCCTTAACCTTTAAAGACACCACCGAGGATGAAGTAATTAGTAATTTTATTTCTGAACCCTCCTCGGTTGCCTCTGAAACATATAATCAGTTAACTACAATTTTGGAACCTGAAACACAGGAAAACCTTAAATCTGAAAACTCATCTCAAACATCAACTGCTATCTCCTCTAACAGTATAACAGTAGAAATCGAACCTGGCAAAACGTTGAATATAAACCCTAACTTGATAGACGCTGAAACACAACAGTTAATGAAGTTACTTTGTGAAAATAAGGAAGCATTCGCATGCGACTACACAAACATGAAGGGGATCTCTCCTGAATTATGTACCCATCGCATTTATATTAAGGAAGGGTCTCGACCAGTCTGTCAACCCCAGCGACGAATGAATCCCAATCTGAGGGAAATTGTTAAAGAAGAACTTTTAATGCAGGGTTTATATACCCCATATCTGACAGTGAATGTGTTTCTCCATTGGTGATAGTACCTAAGAAAAATGGGAAATGGAGAGAGTGTGTAGATTATAGAGCCTTAAACAAAGCCACTCAAAAAGATCATTTCCCCTTACCATTTATTAATCAGGTGCTAGACAGTTTGTCAAGGAAGAGATTCTTTTCCTTTTTAGATGGTTTTAGTGGATATAACCAGATCAAAATTGCTCCCCAAGACCAAGACAAGACCACTTTTACTAGTCCATGGGGAACTTTTGCTTATAGAGTTCTCCCATTTAGACTATGTAATGCTCCAACAACGTTTCAAAGAGCAGTGATAGGAATTTTTTCTAATATGCTTAATGACTCCATGGAGATATTTATGGATGACTTTACTCCTTATGGTGTGACTTTTGAAGATGCACTACAAAACCTTGAGAAAGTACTTAAACGTTGTATACAAGCTCATCTTTCCTTAAGTACCGAAAAGTGTCATATGATGATGAATGAAGGAATTGTATTGGGACACTTCATTTCATTCCTAGGGATTCAAGTTGATCCATCGAAAGTGCAGGTAATTCAGACTCTTCCTATCCCTAAAACACAAACTGATGTAAGGAGTTTTTTAGGACATGATGGATATTGCAAAAGATTTATCAATTTTTTTTTCTAAAATAACTTCTCCTTTGTTTGTGTTACTTACAAAAAATGTTGAATTTAAGTGGACTAATGATTGTCAAAAAGCATTTGATGAACTTAAGCATCAGTTGTCTACAACTCCTATTCTAAGGGGACCTAATTGGGCACTTCCCTTTCATATATCCTCTGATGCTTCAGATACTGCAATTGGAGCTGTCTTGGGTCAAGAAGAAAACAATCTTCCTTATGCTATCTATTTCATTAGTAAGAATATGACCCCTGCTGAACTTAATTACACAGTTACCAAAAAGGAATTTTTAGCAGTCATTTATGCTATTAATAAGTTTCGACATTATATTACTGGTTACCCTACTTTTGTTCATACTGATCACTCGGCCATTAAGTATTTAATGAATAAATCTGTTACAAATGCTCGAGTTACCAGGTGGTTATTATTACTACAAGAATTTGATATTACAATTGTAGATCGACCAGGTAAAGAAAATGTAGTTGCTGACTTCCTTTCTCGGATAAAAACTGATGATAATACTCCAGTAGATGATTCCTTTCCTGATGAATACTTATTTGCAGTATCTGCTCACTCACCTTGGTATGCAGACATTGCCAATTATTTGGTTGCAGGGAAGTTACCATCACACCTGTCACATAGAGAGAAAAGAAAGATCATTCAACAAAGTGCTTGGTACAGCTAGATAAGTGGGTGTCTTTTTCATACAGGACTTGATCAGGAAATTCAGAGATGCATTAGAGAAGATGAGGTTTATGATATATTGAAGGCTTGTCATGATGGCCCTTGTGGAGGGCATTTTGCTGATAAGAGAACAGCACATAAAATTCTCAGAATGGGGTATTATTGGCCCTCACTTTTCAAGGATGCAAAGAAATATGTTAGGGCCTGTGATAGCTGTCAGAGAATGGGTCAACCTAATCATAGAGATGAAATTCCATTGAACCCCCAGGTAATACTTGAACCCTTTGAAAGATGGGCTCTAGACTTTATAGGACCCATCAATCCTCCATCCAATCAAAGAGTTTACATATTGGTTTGTACAGATTATATGACTAAATGGGTGGAAGCTAAGGCACTTATTAGAGCTAATGAAGAATCTGTTTTAACCTTTCTGTTTGAAGAAATCTTTGTTAGGTTTGGAGTGCCTAGAGAGCTAGTCACAGATGGAGGACCTCCTTTCAATTCTCATGGTTTTAAAGCTACACTTCAGAAATATCATATTAATCATAAAATGACTACACCTTACCACCCCCAAGCCAATGGTCAGGTGGAAAGTACAAATAAAGTCATAGAAGCTATTTTAACAAAAACAGTGAAGGAGAATAGAAAGGATTGGTTTCAAAGGCTTGATGTTAGGACCTCATATTGTCCCTTTTTGACCATACATTTTGCCTATGATGTCATCCTTTTCAGCTTATATTTAAAGTCCTTGTTATTGTTTTAAACCAATTATTCTGAAGGTCCACAATATTCTTCTCATCACTATACGTTTAATTATTTTACATATAATTACACTATCTTCATTGTTAATCATTAAATTGTTAGTTGCTGAACAGTTAAAGAATGATGTGCAGTCCACATTGCTGAAACTGCCTGGAATTCGCAAGACTATTTTTGCAGTTGCTAAAACAGTAAAAACGGCACACAAATCTCGTGGCTGAAATAGTTGTGATTTGCATTCTAGATTTGACAACAGCAGAGGAAGATCACCGGAGCTGCTACACTGGATGTAACGATCATGACCCAAAGATAGTATTAATGTAACAACATTTTGTCGACAGGAAACTGATTTCCCTATTTTTGCATATTGGGTTAAAATAGAACTTACAATGTAATCTATTGTAATAGATGTCTCCTCTTTAAAAAGAGGCGACATCTACATTATAGGGGGATGAATAGATTGCGGGAAAGGTTTAGTTGAAGGAACATGACTAGAATATTTTTTGTAACTTGACATATTGATGGATGAATAAAATCTCATTCTGAGCATCTCTTTCTAGTTCTTGTTTCCTGGGGAATCTTGTGAGAAGGACAGGGCCCACCTTCATCACAAGATTCACCCATTATATTTCTGCAGTGTGTTAAGTGTGCCTTTTCTCCATACCTTGTTAGCAGTACTGTTTATTGAATCTTGTTTATATATTTCTACTGAACCTATGTTTTCTTTCAATTGATTGCTGCATTGTTTAAGTTTATCTACAGTCAATTCATGAGTGATTCATTAGTGATTGAGTTTACAGAGTGAGTTGGAAAGCTCGATAATCAGAAACAGGTGCTGAAGATTCCTGCTCTGGGAATAGGGTCCTGTTCTCTGTTACAGCATAGCCCATGCTTTCCTTTGCAGATTGATTCTTTTCATTAGATTACTCCTTGAATGAAATTAAGCATTCTTTGGTAGCTGTCTGCAATAGAGTGTTTTTGCTGTAACACAGAGTGGAGTTTCAGTTTGTTGAAGCAAGGTGTGATTAATTTTACTACAACTTTTATTGCTTTTAAGATTGAGTACATATAGTACGTAGTTGCCTTTGAAATAACCAGACTTCCCTGGGTTGACAATTTATGTAGCACTTGGTTGTTTAATCAATAAGCAATTAAAGTGACCAATAGTACTTGTAGTCAACTGCATCAACCAAGACTCTACATGCACTTCTTGTATCAAACACACTTATTGACCAGGTTAGGATGAACATAAATATAATTCGATCTAGGTTCAATCAAAATAGAAACAACTTGATTGTAAAGTTTACCTTCCATATCAATAATGGATGTCTGGTGATCTACCTGCTTTTTTTCCACTACTACATAAATCTGAGGAATGTTATGGCCAACATCCTCAATTATCTATGCCTACTGAGCATTATAGATTTGGGGCCTACCACCATGATACAATGGAAAATACTTCTTGTAATGATCTTTGCCAAAAATCCATCTCTACAATGGCCCCTTACCATCATCTCTATTATGCTAGTCTTCAGGCTCAGACCCATGTCCCTTCTCAACTGCATTAAACTTCTTGTAAGGAACAACATTTTCTTTCTCACCTACATCCTGGGGTCTTCCCCACTTCACTGGCCACTTCCCTTTACTTTCTCATTCCCCTTCAAATCATTTTTAGGCCCATCTTTATGCTTTGATTTCTCATAACAATGCTTCAATTTCCTTATGGCTTTCTCGAGTGACCGAGGCTCATCAAACTCAATCGAGTCTCTATATGTTGTTGGAAATCAACTTATAAAATTTGAATCTTTTCTTTCTCATCCTTTAATTAAGGAACATACCTCAAAAACTCCATCAAATATAGGGGGCTTGACTTTATTGAACTCCTCAGGCAAGTACTCATTCCTCCTATAAGGATGATGGCAGTAATGATGATGACGTCTCCTAGATGAAGAAATAGAATGAAACCCATACATACTCGTCCTCCTATTAGGTGTACCCAATGATCTACCACCTCTAACTCTGTCCCCTTTATCCAACTTGTATTCTAACTGATACCTACTACCATATTCCCCATTAGTTTTCTCTTTTTTTTCTTGAATAATCCTCAATTGTCCCTATCTCTGCAGGCCTGACAAGCTTTGAAGGATCACTGCATTGACCTTTGCCTGCTTTTTATGAGCCCTTACAATTCTTTCCTAAGCCTCAACCAATGTGTCATTTTATCCCTTTCAACTTATGATCTTAGCTCTCAAACTCCTCAATGTGTTAGCTATATCAGGAGAATAATCATCTCCTTACTACCCAACTGATCTGTAGGGAGAGTCACGTGAATTGTAGTCCACCATTTTGCTTGTCATCTTTGATTCTTGTTGGCTTATGGGGGCCTGACCCAGGTTCAGAGTTATTTAGCGAAACAAATCCCTACACTACTAGCCCTTTCAGCATTAGCTTGCGGAGCGTGGACTGAAGTCTCACTCGAAGCAGTATGGGGGGATGTTGGAACCAAGTTTCTGCACCCTTGAGATGTCTGTGATGTCGATTTAGTCCAACTAGATCTACCTTCACGTAGGTCGCTTCACACACTATTCTAACCTTCAATACCTTCACGATCTATTATAATCATCTTTCGTGCATCCCTAACCAGGGGCTGAGATGCTTTCGCGCTGCTATGGTAGCAACCTGCGCTATTTCCCCAAACTACACCATGTATCTTACTCATCTTCTTAATAGATCTTACTTATCTTCGTGTAACCAATTATTCTAACTTGTGTTCACTTAATAAACACAGTTATACACATTCGTGCATCATATAAGCATCAAAAGTGCAATTTCATAACCAAAATATCAGAAGCATAAAACAGGAAATAAATACACAGAAATGATAAAAACTTCTCTTTATTAATACTTCCAACTGTTACAGACTCGACTTGCCCTGTACACTCAGTTGAAGGGGTCTGCACACTCAGTTGCGGACTACTAGGCCTCTACACACTCAACTGCAGAACCTTCTCCTACTCTACAACCCAAAACTAGACTTTACTCCACAAATATATCTCGCATACATCATGTGTTCATCTTCCATTATCAATTGATGTCTTAACTACTTAGAGCCTTGCTCTATTTATACAATCCCATGGTTCGCAGACCATGGGTAGATCTCTACAGCCGACATTACATTAACAAAATTAAGGGTGGACAACCCTATGACTCTTTTACAAAATACGTGCTCCACGCCCACAAACGCGAAGTCTTTACATCGGAATTACAATCTTTGACCAAAATTTGGGCTCTAAGCCCCAACACTTCCCTTGGGGGGTCCCGTGCCCAACAAGCCCCCAACACAAACATCATGACTCGCCCTCGAGTCACTCTGTCATTGTGGAGATCTTTGTGCGAAGACCTCCCAACTCTGACTAGATCACTGTAAGTTCGGCAGCGCACTAAGCGGCTGCCTGTTGTAATTCCTTGACACGTTGTTCAGTGACCGCTGTGGCTGAACTGCTGCCTTGAATCCTCTCCTATGTTTCTTGCAGCTGCATGAGCTTTGCTTCAATGGAGGCTGTAATAGTATAGGCCTTATTGATCCACAGCTATAAGTGCGCCTTCAAAACTGCTTCCTTATGTCGAGCAGCATCCACTTGCTCCTTGAGCGCCTTAGCCTGCTGCATCCTTGTGAGACTCTATGTGAGGGAAATCATCTGTGTAGTCCCTTTTACTTCATCGTATCTCTGCTGCAACTCGCGTGCCTCTGTCTAGGTGCTATATGTTTGGATCCTCCTGCAGGGTGGTGAGGACCTTGAATGACTGCTCGAACAGCTTTGTGTAGTTTGTCACTACGCTATTGACCACTGCCATTGATGTTTTTTTTGCGGTGGAACGTTATTCCTTAACCTCTGACGAAGTTGAACGTTGTGCCCTCAACTGCAATTCTGCTATCTGAAGGTTCAACTCTAGCTGAACCCTGGCCATTTATTCCTTTGCCTCGTGTACCCCTGCTGTTAATTTCCAAACGCGCACCTCCACTGGTTCTTCTGCTTGGATGGCCAACTCCGGGACCATCTGGCAGGCTTCCTCCACCACCTGCACTATTTTTCTATTTTGCGCCACTACCTCGTCACACTGTAGGCTCAATTGTTCAATGCTGATGCGATGTTCACTCATTACCTAGAGGGCATGACCCTCCCTAGCTTGTAGTTCTATAGTGACTCCATCCTGCAAAATATAGAGTGTCTCCTAAGGGAGCACAACCACATTTAATCTGATTCCCTTCAATCAGTTGAACATAGGCCTATCGGCCTCATTTTCTATAATGAGTGCTCCATCTGGCAGCACTATGGCGTTGGTCATCTGGGCACGCAACATTTTCTCGATCATGGACATGCCTACTGTGAGGCTGGTTGACACAGTGCTAGCCTGTGGAGTGCGCACCTGCAACTCCTATATCTGTGTCTGAAGAGCCCCCAACATCATCAGGTGTTGCTCCTCAAACTACTGAAGGGCCTCTACAGTGACATCCCTCAACGTCTCACCAATATCATGGAGATCCCCCTCAGTGAGGGTGATAGGGTCGAATGAAGTCTTTGAAGCCTTTGACTTATTTCGCGGCCCTACCTGCTCTCTTAGGTGTGGATGTTTTAACTGGGTGGACACTGTCTGTGGGTGCGCCACCTTTCTTTGTATCGGTCTCTGGCTTGGGCGAAGGTGATTTCTATCCTTCGCACTCTTCTTCTACTGCCTTTTTTTGTTCTTTTGCCAACTTCGCAGTGTCACGCACTGCCTGGGCCTTAGCCGCTGCTTCTTCCTTCCTACATTTTTCTGCCAACTGTGCCATCCACAATTTTGCCTCTTCCTTTTTCCGCTGTGCAGCAGACTTCTCTACTTCCACCATGGAGCCAGCTGAAGTGCACCACTCTGGAAGCCACAACTCAAGGAACGCGAAGATGACATCATCAGTCGCCAAATAGGTTAGCTCACACCACGTCTTCACGGGGTCCTTCCACGCCCTGATGTAGACATGGTGGAAATATGCCTTGAACTCTATGAAGCTCTGCAAACTGTTGTAGATCTTGGGCGATAACCATGGCTTGTGATTAATCCCCATTTTGATGTTCATCTCCATGAGCACCCAGAATATTTTTCTTTCCCTTATCCTCTGTGCATCCCTGGTTGCCAACAATGAAGTGTACTTTGCTGCCTCCAGAAGGTCTTGCGCGATCATCGGGAACTGGCTATCTTCGAGAAATTCCCATGCCACCAGTACTATTGACAACAGAAGACATGCATAGTGAAAATCTTTTCCCTGCTCTTGTGCCTCGCGGCAGTTCTCAAGGAACTCTCTGCATAAATAGTTTGCCTAGTTAAACTAGAGCCTTTCTGTGCATTGTGCTGCTAACGCAACCACTGGCGTGGGCACCTCATTCGCGCGGAACTTCTGCATCACCTTCCCTACCAATATCTATGTTGCAACCTTGACCGCAAGGTTGTTGATGCTGGAAATGGCATACCCTCAATTCTTCTTCTCCAGTTTAAATTTCTTCTTCGTGGCCTCCACGATGGCCAAATCATCACTCTTTCCCTCCGAGATGTTTGTTGGGTCCTCCCCTTTACAAGGGAGTCGGGTAATTCTATGAATCAAGTGGTATGTGATGGGGATGGGCTCCTCCAGCCACAAGCACCCATCATGCACCAAGCAGAGCATCTGCCTGATGACAAAAATAGTCACTAGGGTGCGATGGAAATGCGGCACCCAGAGCAGGTTTAACAATCCTACCTTCTACACCTCTCAGCCATTTTCGCGGCTCCAACTCTATTATCCTAGCCGGTGCATTTTTCTTCTAGCGCATGAGCTGTGTGGTCACGAGATGCGGGAACTTCTCATTGTCTGCGAGATCCCAATCCTCAAACTTCAGCACGGGCACCCATCCCAAGTGCGCTCCTTCAAAACTAATGTTGTCGAGGAGTAGCGGAGTCTACAAACAGCTCTTGCTCTCATCTATATCTTTGGGGATGTTTGTTTTACCCTTCCACAAAGGAACATATTCGGGCATCCTGGTAAGAGGGTCCGCACCCTTGGTTCCTTCCATTTCTACATCCTCCTCTTCTACCAAGATTTCTTCAAGCTCCTCCTCCTCATCAGCCTCCAAATTGATATCCTTCCCCTTTTCTTACATGGTGAGCTTAGTCCTCAGCAGATTTCTAGGTGATACGTGCACCGGTACCATGGCCTACTTGTCTTTCTTGGGTCTCGGTGTGTGTGGTGATTTAGGAATTTTAGCAACTATCCCAGTGCTCTCGGGGGCTTCTATTTTGGTAATCTCCTACGTGGCTTCCTCAGCGGTCATTGCTACGGTATCCATGCCTTCTTCGGGTGCTGCCATAGTGCGATTCCACAATTCTCTCAAGGTCTCTGGTAACTTCTCAAGCAACGAATCCACTTTCAAAAGATCAAACAAATCTTAGTTCATGAATGTCTGGGCGCACAACCACTTAATTCTCAAATTGCCATGTGTTGTTTGCTAGATAGCCCTTTGTAATTTATAGTGACTTTTGAATTTGAATTTGACTGTTCCCCCCACATTCAGTCCATTAATGCTTGATTGGCGGAAAATTTTCAAGAATCTAGCCCATAAAGTTTGCCTTAAATGCCTACCACCCACTCCATTTGGTCTCAAACCAAGCATCACATCGTGAATAGTGACTGTATCGGTCACTTTCCAGCCGACCAGCATGGCAACATAGCTACCGTCGCGCTGTCGCAGACCCTGTGACACTTCACTACTGCACGCGGTCCTAACATCGCGTAGTCCCCGGGCATAGTAGTTTATAGTCCTGCGCCTCCTTTCAGCTTCCTGGAGTGCTAAGACTGTGCTTCTGTCGGTTAGTCAGATGGTCGAGCCACCTGTGTATGGCTTCAGATGACTACCATTTACTCTTCCTGGGAAAGGTTCTCCATTTAAATTTACCAACTGCACCACACCACCATATGAGATCTCCTTAATAACATATGGTCCTAGCCAATGCATTCTAAGCTTCCCTGGGAATTTATCAAAATTACTATCACACAAAGGAACCAAATCATTCACCTTGAATGTGCACAACTTAATATGTCGATCGTGCCATGCCTTTTCGTGTTGCTTCTACACCTGCTGGTGAAATCCAGCCAAAAATCATTCTTCTTCGAGCTTCTCCAACTGCACAAGCCTCTCCTCCAAGGCTCCGCAATCCATCATACCTGTGAGCACTACTATGTGTAGACTAGGCACGATGTATTCCATATGCATTACAGCTTCCACTCCATATATAAGCCTAAAAGGTGTCTGTCCTGTCAGTTTCTTGCATGTCATCATATAAGCCCATAATATTGTTGGTACGCACAAGTCCCAATAACTTCGTTGTGCATTGCATACCTTGGTAAGGGCGGTCTCCAGTACTTTGTTGAACACTTCTACTATCCCATTAGCCTATGGGTGATACAGTGTGCTTTTCTGATGATACACCTGGAACTCTTCCGTCAGTGCACTAATCGTTTCATTCAAGAAGTGCGTACCGCGATCGCTTATCAAGATCTTTGAACATCCAAATCACGTCAATATGTGTTCAAACAAAAAATTCGTGGTAGTTGTGGCCATGCAACCCTTCACCGACTGCGCTTCTGCCCAACGAGTCAGGTACTCTTTCACAGTAATAATATATCTTGTGCCTATTTTTCCTTGAGGTTTGATAGGTCCTACAAAGTCTATTGCCCATTTTTTGAAAGGTTGTAACATCATTTGTGGGTTCAAAGGCATGTCGTCTCACCACGATGACTTACCTGTTCTTTGATATAAATTGCATGCCTTGCAATGTGCTTTTGAATCCTGATGAAGGTTTGGCCACCACAAACCTGCACAGAGAATCTTCTGTGTGGTTGCTCTCCCTACATAATGTCCTCCCGTAGTGCCCCCATGAGTGTCTGTGAGGATGCTGCTTCGTGTGAACTTAGGTACATACCTTCACAGTATCTCATCATTCCTCATCTTGTACAGATGCCCGGTAATGACAGAGAAATATGTTGTGACCTTCGCGGTATCTACCATCAGCCCTTGTCTACAAACCATGTGCCCCAATAGGTTCCCAAAAGGAACAAGAAACACACACTTCTTGAGGTTGAGCACAATTTGGTATCTTCGGCAGGTATCCAACATTAAGCGTAAGCTCGCTACATGGCACTTAACTAGCCCAAATACAGTCCAATCATCAAAATATACCTCTAAGAACTTATGAATATACTCCTTGAATGTCGCAACAACTACGCGCGAAAAGATAGCCGGCGCATTTTTCAATCCAAACAGCATGAAAGTATATTGAAAGCAACCCCACTCAGTTGCGAAGGTTGTCTTGCTCCTATCCTCTGGTGCGATCTTGATCTGGTGGTACCTTGAGAACCCATCTGTGAAATAATATTCTTCCTGACCACCTACATTGTCCAACACCTCATCCGTGAACAAAGTTGGGAATGGATCATGCACACACGCGTCCTTCAATTTTCTGAGATCCATGTATATTCTTATTTTGTCCTTCTGCTTCTTCTCTTGCACCACCATCAGGCTTACCTAATCAGATTCTTCCATAGACTCAATGATGCCTGTCACAAGCATCTTGTCTAGTTCTACATGAACCTTCTCCTTGTATTTCAAATTTAAGCGGTATGGTCTCTGCTTAACTGGATTCACGTCAAGTTTCAACGTGATCTTCATCACTCCTAGATCTCCGATTATTCCTCTCAAATCTGTAAACTTGGTTGGGAATAAGTCTTGATACTTGCGGAGCAATTCAGTGACCTTATCCACCATCGCGTCATCCCAGTTATCTCCGATCTTCGTGAATTTGGGCTCTGCCTCTGTACCAATATTCACCTACTTAGTCTTCACCGACGTGGTTATGTCAGGGTTCTTAATCTGTGGTCCTTGAACCTCGTGGTGGCCCTCCATCTCTAGAATGTTAATTTTCTATGGATCTTCATCCTCTTCTTTAGTAGTCCTATTATAACATTCTAGCGTGCAACTTATCTGAGTAGCCCATTCAGGCTATGCCAGGTCTACACCCTAAGGAATCCTAAAGATGGCAGCTTTGACTTCTTGTAGCGCTTCTTCAATATAGTCGAACCCATCCTCAAAAATGAAGGTGACCATGAACCCTTCGCGTAGGACATCCTATTCGCCAGTCCCATGACGAAGCTCTGTTTCTATATACCAGTTCATTGGTATAACATCTAGAATATGACAGAACAGGTGCACCCATTCATGTTGTGGTTTTTCTCCATATGCATATGCCCACTTGGCCAGATGCGTGCGTGGATCATCCTGTCCATTGTTCTTGTCTATCAGTCACACCCTAGGCTTCCTAAATCATGTGCACATCATTCTCCTACATTCACACCAGTCATCAAAGCTCCCTTTGTGCATACCCCACCATCTCGTAGGCATAATGCGCAGTACCCAGTCCAAGGCCTGGAATCGTTGCTTTTACGGAACTTCTCTTTCAAATTTATCCAAGAAGGTATCTACTTCACTTAAACCATCATAAGTACGTAGGTCTCTTACTTTTGTCGATACACAGCACAACGACCTGGTCATCATATTACAGTTCAGTGTAGTTACCTCATGTAATCGATTCTGCCATCGCTCTATTTCCTCATCAGAATCCAAAGTATAGGAGCTTTTGCACTCCCATGCAATCCACCCATCTGCGGTGGGATTCACCCAGTCCTGGTCTCACACTATTATCTTATAGATGCAGTCCAAATCATCATCACTTTCATAGTCACGCATCGGCTCTGTATAGCGAGATCCTTCAACAGGGTCCATGGGTACAATTACACACAGTGACTTCTTTTCCAAAATCATTTTGCGCTTCTTTAGATTGATTACTCTGTTCATTTCAGTGGCCCAGTCAATTCATAAGAGTGCGGGGTATGGATTGCTATCATCAACAATCTCTATCACTTCAAAATCCGCCAGTGCGCTCGATCCCTCAATATCCACATTTATTCCCTGCAGTCGCCCCGTGGGTATTATTTTTTGTTTGTTTGCCATTCGCAGTTGAATTGGAGACCACTGTAGCATAGGTCACCCCATTCGTTCCCTTGTCTACTTCAGCAGAACATTTGCATCTAATCCCAAATCCAGAATTACTTGGTCCATCTCATATTCTCCGATCTGTGCAGTAAGTCTCATCTCTCTTCCTGTTCTTGTCTTATGCTTTCCAATCTTCTAGACTACGCGTGGTTCTCCCAGCACGGTCCTAGTGCATCTATTGATGAGTTCCTGTAACCCTTTCACCACTTTACTGTCGCACAATAACTTCATACATGTTTCCAGGAACGTTGTGAGCATAGATGGGTCCATCTCTGACTCTAGTTTATCTTTGCTTCCTGAAGTGGAGGCATCAACGAAGCTCCTCTTAGCTTCCATGAAGGTTTTCCGAGTGCTCTCCAAATCAAACTCTGCTACTTTCACTGGAGCTTTGTGAACCCAAGTACTATCTTCTAGCTATTTTCCTTTGTCATCTCGCATCATGATTCCACTTCAGAGCACAATGTTCACATTCGGATCTTCCTCGCTGTTATAGACATTTTTGTGCCTTACAGCTCTAAGCATGAAATGTCCATAAACCAAGGGCTCCTAAGTCCCTAAAAGTGTTGTTCTAACTCCTAAAGGAACAAGGTCAACAAATTACAGCTTCTCCCAGAAGTTCTCCACCAGAAACTGCTCAGAATCAGTCAAATCAGGATCATTTCAGCTGCTCCACTAGCCAAGTGTGTTGCATAGCACCCAGGTCCACTAGCTAGGTGCATTGCAATGCACCTAAATGCACTACCAGGGTGCGTTGAGCGGAAAATGACAAGTGGCAGAGTCATTCCACGAGGTGGAGAGACAATGGAAGCTTCCAGAATCTTCTCCAATGACACTTGCCTCACTGAATTCGACCAAGGATGAGTAAGAGGCTCTCAGTCTCCAAGTGGAAGCAAGAACTGACAGAGAGAAGACACTAGTCAAATCATAAGCTGACTCATACTCCTTGCATACATCTATATATGGATCCCTCATCCCAGAGATCCAGAGGCTGGAATTTTGTACATTGCAAAGAATTGCTGTTGGTTTTGAGATAGATATCAGAGTATTGGGTGATTTATGCTTTGTTGGAGGTGAAGAGGGGCTTCTTTGCTAGGAGGTTGATGCTGGATCAGGAATCATCGGTTGTAACTCCTACTGGAACTTCTTGTTATATCAATAAAACTATTTGAGTTTCTCCTACATGCTTGTGTATCATTGATGTTTGTTACATTTGTATGTTTAGCTTAAATCTGATCCTAAGCTATTTATGAATATAAATCCATGTCTTTGTATAATTTCTTCTTCTGTGATCTTACAGGAACTTGGTGAAGCTGGGCAAGTAAGGAAGCAGGTAGCTGGAAACTGTCAAAGAAGAGAGAGATTGGATCAAAGGACTAGCGCAAGACACAGGTTGGTTCATCCTATTCCTCTTTGTTTATAGTTCATAAAGAAGAATACAAAAGTATTTTTCTCTGTTTATTTCTAAGGTAACTGTCACACCTTAGTGGGATAGAGTCATTCTGAATAGACACTTATCACGATAACAAAATGGTGACTCCACTGGGGACGATTGTCTAGTTAGTTTGTTTGTGTTTCTCTTGTTGTTTGTTTCATAAACTTAGAAGTAGCAAATCGAACTGCATTTGCCATTAACAAATGCAAAGTAGACATCTGCTGCTTCAATCCATTCACTAGATCTGTTTATGATTTGAACAGCTGATTCACAAATGATCTGATTGCCCTTTGTGATAGCTCTTAGACCTTCTTTAAATCTACCCTCTGATTGTGCATTACTGATTGCTTTTACTCGGCCAAAAACCATAGATTAAACTGCAAACCGTGACCCAGAACCCGGATAGAATTCTCATTTCTGCCCCAGCGCAGGTACTGTGAAGAGTTCCTGCATTTCAGCGCAGTTCCCGAGAGGGAAACCTGCGTTGCAATCTAGTTTCTCTGTGTAACAGGTGCGTTGATCAACCTAGCCTTGTGCAGCTGAGGTTCTTTGCTTCATTTTTTTCAGTTTTGTCTCTGATTTTTGCGGCCTGTGATCAGTGTATGTGTCTGTTTAAAAACCCCTTTTCCTTGCCGTAATTCTGCCTTAGTTGTACAAAAATACTGTAGATGTTTTTGTGTGTTTGTTACGTCATTTACAGTTTTCCATTGCAAAAGTAGAATAGTCATACTGTCATCCTTTGATTCAGATCTGTCGCAAGTGTCGATTTTGATCATAGGAGAAAGTTTATTTGTTGTTGACAGTTGATTATGCTTTTACTTTTGCCTTTGGCTTGAATTTGTGACTTTCTAGTGTCGAAACGAGTATTTATTTCAAAATCATAAAGTGTCGTAATCGTCTCTACCTTTTGATTTCGAAAAGAAGCTTGTTTGTGTTTTTCACTTGAAATCGAATTCAGATTTGTACAACAACTTTCTTTTTAGGCATCAAATATTAAGAAAGTGAAAAACAAAACGCATGCATGTGCATTTGCATATTGACAGTCTGTTTGGCTTGATTTAGGAAAAGTGCATTTACAGTGTGCTCTTTGCTCTTTGCGAAAAGATTGTGTCTTTCTTTTCCCTTAGTAGCTAGGATTTTCATTGCTGAAAAGAGACAAAAGTTTGTTTATCATCTTTAGATTGCATTTTAGGAATTACATCTACATCTCGTGGTGATCCCAAAAGGAAAACTTCATAAGAAAGATCAACTTAAAATAAATTCAATGAACTTAACAACGCTTTGGAACTTAACGCACAACATTTAGAGGTCTAGGCTAGAGACGTATTCCGACGTCGTAAAGCCTAGTAACTGTTGTCCTCACTGATGGTTGGGTGATTCCTCCACTTTGAGACGATAAGTGCTAGTACGGACTTGTGCTCCCATGTACCGTCGAGTATATATTGGGAGACCCCTATAGGCTTAAAACCTTTTATCCATAGGAAGCCGTGTCGGCCGCCCTACTGATCGCAATGCACTAAACACAGCATTCGGGAAGATTGATTGCCGTACCGTAAAAAGTATTCTGCAGTTTTGCGATTGGTTTGGTACTCCATCTACCTAGACCTCCAGAGTAGTCCCTTTCGTTCCTTTTCAGACTCCTTAACGAAAAAGGTCCATCTTAGCACTTATCACTTCAGGCTCATTAAAAATCGAAGGAGACTAGAGTCATCTTTTGTTTTTTCTCGACTCTTAAAAACTGAAAAAACAAGTTGTGTCAAAGCGTGTTAAAATTTATTTTAAACAGAATATTCATACCCTTTTCCTACATTGATCTTGGGTTGAGAAAATGGAGCCTACCAGCCAAGGAATTCCCCTTGGTGGAAATCCTAGTCCCTTCTCCTCTTGGGGAGATGTTGGTGCGCCCCATATGGCCGCATTGTCGCTTCCAGGACTGACAATTGGCTTGCCAGTATGGCTCTTCTCAACCAATGTCGTTCAGAACACCACCATTCCTGAACAATCGAATCAGCAATTAGACGAGTCTAGAGTTGCCCACCAGCCTTCTACTTCCTCTAATTCTTCCTCTCCTCCTTCCTCTTCGCTTGATGGAACTGGTAAATCTAAAAGTCAAGTTCCTAAGGAGAAGAAGGAAAAGAAGAAGAAAGAGAAGAAGAAGAAGGAGCCAAAGCCGAATGGAGGAAAACGAGAGTCGTCTAATGAAAATCCACACACTGCACCGACCAGGCCTAAATCACCATGTGTCATTTGCAAAGGAGACCACTTTCACAGAGATTGTCCTTGCATCCCCCGGATACTAAGGGACTGGTCTCCTCATTTGCACAATCCGGTGTCATCAACCTCTGGTGATCATGTTGAAAGCACACCGTCAACTAGTGAAAGTGAAGCCCCAGGACAAAAAGGGAAAGCTAAATTTCCTTGTAAACTGTGCGAAGGCGACCATGCCCTCCACCGTTGTCCCTTCTTAGACGAAGCTAAAAGAGTTTTGGATGATCGTCCGGTTTCACCGTTACGACTTCCTCCTGGATATAAAAAACTCTTGTCGAGTCCGTCACTAGTTGAGAATCCAGCTGGCCCGCTCAGGAGGTCGGCTGAAGTGCCTATCATTGAAGATAAACCAACTGAATCCATACCAGACGAAATTCAAAAGGTCGAGGCGACAGTTGACCCGGTCTTGCCTTCAGAGGTTTTATCTTCGGATGATACAGTCACTGAAGAGAACAAGGATGACACCGTCCAAATTCTCTTCATCAACACAGACTCCGACGAACATGGGGCAATCTACCCATTCCTTTACCGCAGGAAGGAAGTTCGTCAGAGCCATACCCGGTCGTCTACTCGGTCCCACCTCCAAGCAACCTAGTTGTCTCCTTCGACTGGAATCAACTAGGCAGACCCCGTTTGCCAGCAAGCATACCATTCTGAATTATCGTTCAAATATATAGAATGGTTATGGCTGGTACCATCATAGATGAGGGGGCTTTTGTGAGTATCCTTTCCTCTATTGCTTGGAAAGTGCTTGGTTTGCCATCGCTTTCGCCTGAGATGAGAAATCTGACAGGCTTTGATAAAGGAACCAGTCGACCTTTAGGGATCCTTCCTGATGTGCCCATAACATTGAGAAGGAAGACAGTTCGCATGAATGTCATGGTAGTTCAAGGACCCTTGGATTATAACCTACTCCTTGGACGGGACTATATTTATTGCATGGGAGCCATCGTCTCCTCACTCTTTAGAGTAATGTGTTTTCCGCACGAAGGAAGAGTGGTCAAGCTCGTAGACCAGCTTTCATTTCCTGGATCACGCATAGCAAATAGTCATATACCATCCCTAAATGGTCTCTTCACGCAAGAAATGTCTCAATCCCCAGTCCGTCCTCCCGATGAGCGTGAGTAATTCGGAGGGATATGACTGAAACCCAGGGGGCATGCGTCCTGGTCTGCTTCGGTAGGAAAACTTCGGGTATAGGGTAGGTTTCCGCGGGAGAATATGAATAGTCTGTACCCCGTCTGTCGGTGGAAGAGGGGTTATTCTAGAATAAGATTCTCTTGTCAAAGTTATGTGAGTTGGCGGACGTCGTCGCTCACCTTTGTTTATCTCGGTAGACATCGCCGAAGAAGTGTTTTGTTTGCACCGCGAATAGAGAAATCTTCGGTAACCTGTAAGAGGTAGGCCTCTCCTGATAGAACAAATGTTTTGTCTGCAAATTGAGGGGTAACCTTGAAACCATTTTTTATACCTGGGGGCATGCAAACCTTTTGGAGTGCAAGCAAAGAGCGATTATTTATCTGTTTTTTGGATTAGTCGTTTCCTAACTTGCATAAAGAAAGGATGTGGGGCAAAAATCTAAAAGTTGCCGTTTTTATATGAGACATTCTTATCATATGACTGGATTAATCGAGCAGTTTTAGCACATAGTTCAAGCTCATTAAAAAATAAACATAAGACATGAGCAAATGTTTCCACCCGCGTTTAAGCTCGTTAAAAAATGAACTATTCCCCGGTAAATAACCACCGTGAATGAAGCATTTCAGCCATTAAAGCCTTGGTCGTGTTTGCACCATCACCTCCACTTTTCCATTGGCCGATCATTCACCTCCATTTGATTGTTTACCCATTTTGAGGAACAGCTGCGAAGAGTGATTTCACTAGCCATCCTTGTGACACTGCCGTGATTGGAAAATTCCAACCCTTACCTGGAATCAACTGCTACCCATTTTATCACTCATTCCTCAAAAGACGAGTCTTCTTTAAGCTCTTTTCAACTGACTCGTAAAATATGAAAAGATTGCCGAGTTTTGGCCTTCCAGCTCGTTAAAGCAACAGGAAGTGCTATCCCTCCTCAAGATTTTAATCTTTTTGGACCTGAGGGATTATTGCACAAAAAGCTCGAGCGCTTGTTTTGTTCGGCTCATTAAAACTATCAAAAATTCATCCCTTCTGTATTGTTTTATATTTTTTCGGACTTAAGGGGTTAGATGACGAAAAAGGGATTTTGGAGTTACCTTTACGTACCTTTTCAGACTCTCTAAAAATGAAAAGGACCGAGTTATCTTTGTCATTAGACTCGTTAAAAAGATTAATAGCGACAAACTTGTCTTTAGACGAGAATGAGTTTCACTATCGCTAGGCTCGTTAAAACATAGCGATGGGTTTGCCCGAAGGGAAAATTATAGAACAAGCATATGTTATCCTCCTCAAGCTTGACAAAAATAAAGAGGTACTGGTCAGCAATGACTGGGGAAAAATTGGGAAGAAAACTCAAAGAATCTTTATTGGTAGCAAGTCGCTCTTGAACATGACACTTCCACTCCATGCCCGAGTCGGGTTGGGTTGTTTCATTCACCGGTCACATCACCATGGTCATGCCATACCATCCACATTTGGGGTAAATGCTACCAATCCATCACATAAGTGTCGCCGACATGTTCAAGAGAAGTCATCCAGAGAAGTCACCTGTGTCCCATCCACTACCATACATTATACTTCATTCTTTCATGACCGCCATCCTGAACCATATATCATCAGATCGTTTTCACCTCCATCAAAATCATTTGCTCTGTTCCGTGTCATTGATGTGGGATTCATTAAGGCCCTCCTTTGACGGATCGCTTCTTGTCGACATCAGCTCATTATCCAAGAAGTTGATCTAGGAACACCCTATTCAGTACTTTGAAGCTTGCATGCCTCAATGGCAAGTTTCTCACTTCCGGCGACAGGTATACATCAATGACCTTCGACCGAAAGATTTTGCATGGTGTTCGACGCCAAGTCCTTTATTCACACCACGTGAATTGTACTGCAGTACCTTGAGGGTCATTATCATTATCGATGATTCCTCTCGCGCTTGTTAACAGTTTACATCATTAACTGGTAATAAGGCGATGTCTTTCCATGTTCGACTTCAAGACATTTCTCGCATGGATCGACTTGTACTTCGAGTGAAGATCGGACGAGATTGAAGACCATGGATCTAGTTTCATCAATCTGGGCTGCGATATATATTCAGGAAAATAAAGACATTGAAATGTACAGCATTGCAGCACAGATAATCATCCTACCAAAAGGATGATGACTCTATCAGAATCATCAGTCTACCATCAGACGATTGTCTGTCCTATGTACATGAAAATGAATTTATAAAGCTGAGCATGGGAATGCCTGCCTTAGCTAGATCATGAAAACAGTATGAAAATAATGTATTGTATTGTATCTTATTACAGGTCTCCTCCCAGCATTGAAAGAACTTCGGATCCTCCTAATAAAGCATTTCACCCGATAAACGACCTCATACTTTAGGGGGCAACTGTTATAGACATTTTTGTGCCTTACAGCTCTAAGCATGAAATGTCCATAAACCAAGGGCTCCTAAGTCCCTAAAAGTGTTGTTCTAACTCCTAAAGGAACAAGGTCAACAAATTACAGCTTCTCCCAGAAGTTCTCCACCAGAAACTGCTCAGAATCAGTCAAATCAGGATCATTTCAACTGCTCCACTAGCCAAGTGCATTGCATAGCACCCAGGTCCACTAGCTAGGTGCATTGCAACGCACCTAAATGCACTACCAGGGTGCGTTGAGCGGGAAATGACAAGTGGCAGAGTCATTCCACGAGGTGGAGAGACAATGGAAGCTTCCAGAATCTTCTCCAATGACACTTGCCTCACTGAATTCGACCAAGGATGAGTAAGAGGCTCTCAGTCTCCAAGTGGAAGCAAGAACTGACAGAGAGAAGACACTAGTCAAATCATAAGCTGACTCATACTCCTTGCATACATCTATATATGGATCCCTCATCCCAGAGATCCAGAGGCTGGAATTTTGTGCATTGCAAAGAATTGTTGTTGGTTTTGAGATAGATATCAGAGTGTTGGGTGATTTATGCTTTGTTGGAGGTGAAGAGGGGCTTCTTTGCTGGGAGGTTGATGCTGGATCAGGAATCATCGGTTGTAACTCCTCCTGGAACTTCTTGTTATATCAATAAAACTATTTGAGTTTCTCCTACATGCTTGTGTATCATTGATGTTTGTTACATTTGTATGTTTAGCTTAAATCTGATCCTAAGCTATTTATGAATATAAATCCATGTCTTTGTATAGTTTTCTTCTTCTGTGATCTTACAGGAACTTGGTGAAGCTGGGCAAGTAAGGAAGCAGGTAGCTGGAAACTGTCAAAGAAGAGAGAGATTGGATCAAAGGACTAGCGCAAGACACAGGTTGGTTCATCCTATTCCTCTTTGTTTATAGTTCATAAAGAAGAATACAAAAGTAGTTTTCTCTATTTGTTTCTAAGGTAACTGTCACACCTTAGTGGGATAGAGTCATTCTGAATAGACACTTATCCCGATAACACTCGCATGGCTAAGATCTCATCATCTGCAAGTTCTGAGTCGGGGAGGTAGTAGCACTCCTTTGTCGCGTATCCTAGCTATCAGTGTAGGACAATCTTCTGTCTCATGATCAAACAAGGTGAAATACAAACATGACAGGTGCATTGGATTTGTGCAATCATGGGCATAATGTCCTGACCCTCGCAATTGTAGCATATCAACTGTCAGCGACCTCTTCCAGATCCTCTTTCGCCTCAGCCTTGTCCGCGCCCCTGAAATATTGTTCGTACCATTCCTGCATTCTAGTTAAGGGGTCATGTTTCAGCCTGAACTCTGTAGGTGGGTGTTCTATCCATCATCAACTCATAACTTCTACAAGTGTGCTCATCATTTCCCACCGACCTACAAAAGTTGCAGAACAACTGCTGCGAATTTTGCGTATACTTTTGTAACAAGTGACAATTGTCCATGGCATGTTTTCCATCTATTTGAGAAATTGTGCACCACAAAGTAGGTGCCGTGCTAGGTGCTACTTGTGCTTCTGGTCTTAAAGGCATCAGTCCTCCTCCTGCAAGGTAATTTGTGAAAACTGAGAAGTGGTCCTTGTCATGACCCTAACCCTTGCATTTTACACACCATACCTCTTCACGCACTTCTGGTCGAGTTGTCCTGTCCTGTTTCAGACTCTGCATCTCAAGGCATAAATTCTTCAGTTGCATGTGGATCTGCTGAACTCCTAAGTTAGGATCCTGCATCAGGGTCTCATGCAACCTCATGGAAATCTCCAAGGCTTCTACCTGAGTCGTTATCTTCTGCTGTGATAGTGCACTCCTTAAATGTGGCATTAGCGAAGCTACAAACCACTCGCGATGTGTCCATCCACCAGATTCATATTAGCTTCGCGAATCGTACATTTCATCCTTTGATCTAGCTATTACATAGTATTTTGTCACCGACCCCGCATCCCCTGATCCTGGATAGAGTCAGTCCCTGAATGACATCTGCTCTTTGTCATATACCAAAATATGTGTCCAAATCTTCTATATTACTCAAGAAGATTGCCTAAGCTCATTAATCTTGAAGTTGACCCCTTTTTACCCATGTTTCAAAATTTTCATTGGTCATCAATATCCTGCCTATGATGATAGCCCAGAATGAACTAACACCTCGAGATGTCTTCTTTGAGTCTTAGTGTTTGACCTGTGACGACCTAGATATGACGAATTAGTTCAAATAGAATACTTCTAGGTGGTTCTGGAGCTAGTTGTTGGGTCAAAGAAGTTCGCCTCTCCTCATTTGAGATGGTGGTTACACCTTTTGAGTAACCTCCCATGAAGATAAGCTTCCTCTCCCCTCATTTATGGAGGCTCCTCCTCTTATAAAAGCATCCTCCATGGCTATGATCAGCTAGTTAGCTAGTTCTTGGTTTGTTGGATTGATAGCTTACAGTTTGGATTGCTGATAGCCTAGCAATAGCTTGTGAGGTATGAGAATAGCCTTTCATGTTGTGGATTGATAGTGTGAAATGGTTTTGTAAGAAGGCAGCCTTGTTGTGATTACCTTAGTTTCATACTTGTGCTTTTGGGTGGGAGAGAGTCATCAGTCTTTCTGGGAGACCTTTGAGAGTGAATGCTTATGGAGACATACTGATTAGACCCTTCAAGGAAGCTTGCGACGTCAAGGCATGGTTGTAATCTTTATTGTTGTTTATATTAATACAATCAATAGTTATTTTCTATATCATGTATGAAATGTATGTTGATAGCTTATGGTTCCTTGACTCTATAAGTAGATAGTTTGTTGTTGTACTCTATTACATGTTTTGTCATTTTCATATGTTGTTTCAGGTGAATCATTCATTAAGGAGAAGAAAGTGATAGCTGAAGTGACGTGACGAAGACTTCATCAAACACCGGTATAAGGTAGGCCTCTTTAACGATAACTATTTAAGGAATTAGCTATTTTATTTGTCTTGCTGTGACTAGACCCACTATAGGGCTAGAGGGGTTGTCTCTATTCGCAGAGGGAACATACCTGCATCGCAAGTTGGCGACCATAGTGGTAGATGATTTGTGTGTTGTCTCTTGATTTTGCTCTTGTTATTTTCGATTGAATTACATAGTGTCTCTTTGTTTTGGGACTGAACCATCAGTGATTTGGATCACTTGAGTAGATCTGGTAGTCCACCTCACTGTCTGAGTGATAAGCCTGGTGTCTTTTCGCTGTTTTTTCCTTGTTTTCCCTCTTTATTGAGATCGTCACTATTTAATTACTAACAACTGCGATAAATTGCTCTTGTTCTCTTTACCCTCACTATACGTTGTGGATATCCCATCATACAGCTACGACGATTCCTGAAATTAGACTGTCGTTGAGAACAGGTGTACCCTTCTGACGACATCACTTAGTTAACAGTGTTGTGCTTGCGACAATTAGTGATTGTCTCATGTTGTTAGTGTTGCTCCTACGACGATTCTTGTAGGGTTAATTTTTACAGCCCTACCTCCTGAATAGACCAGTGTAGCTTGTCCTTTGTTGTTTCTTTCACCTTGTTAAGCTTGTTTTGATTGTGTTTACTGAGGCATGTCCTTCTTGGTTCCATTTATATGAAATTTGGCTTTTTGGACTGTGTGACCTAGGTCTTTTAGGATTTCGTCAAGAATTCACTAGTTTTGGGTTGCTTGTCCTTTCAAGTTTCTGAACTACATCCACAACAGTCTTGTTGACTTGTTTGAAGCTGTTCTCTTGCTACTTGCCCATCTTCCTGGTTGATCCGTAGTGATTGGTCATCAAACTAGCTTGTTGTGTTGATTTGATTTCCATTCACTATTGAAGCATAGATTACATTTGCCTTTTGATCAGTTAGGTTGTGCATTAGCTTGTTTGTTATTTATTCCAAAAATAATAAAAAATTGCACTCATATAGTATATGAAAATGAAAGCATGTTTGCATTAGTAGATTCTTTATGATTAGGAATTGAAAAGCGAAATTCAAATCTTTCCTTCTTCGTCATAGTAGTTGCGCAATAAGCGGAAATTGATGCATTATGTTTCCTATTGATTGGATTACTTGCTTGCAATTTTGTTCTTGCATTTTCTTTTTAATATCTTCATTCGCTTGGAAATGAACTCCTTACCCTCAATTAGGTAGTCGTTCATTGAAAGGAATGGTTTTTTACTCATTGTAGTTGCATATTAGAGATTGTTGAAATACATTCGGTAAGGCCTTGAAATCAAAACTTAATTCAAGATCAACTGTTAAAATTCATTGAATTAACCTAAAACACATTGGAACTTAACTCTCATATCTAGAAGTCTAGGCTAGAGACATGTTCCGGCATCATTAAACCTAGTGGCTGTTGTTTTCACTGAGGTTGGGTGATTCCTCCTTTGTGGTTCGATAAGTGCTAGTACAGACTTGTGCTCCCTGTACTGTCAAGTATATGGCGGGAGACCCCATTAGGTTGAAATCCTTTTGCCCTTAGGAAGCCGAGTCTTCCGCCTTATAGATAGTAACACATCGAACACAACATTTAGGAAGATTGACTGTCATACGGGAAGTCCTTGGTCATTTCTCTTTAATTTATCACTAAGGTGTATATTGCAGTTTTACGATTTGTCTGGTAAACCCTCTTGTCTAGAGTTTCTAGAGTAGTCACTTTCATTCCTTTTTGACTCTTTAAAAGTAAAAGGATCATTTGAGCACTTTTCCTTTCAGGCTCATTAAACTTCGAAAGCGATAGAGTCACCTTTCATCCTTTTCTCGACTCTTAAAATATGAAAAGGAAAAGTTTTGTTTCAATGTTGTAAAATTAACTACCCACGAAATATTCCTGGTTACAGTTGGTGTTTCTTTCAAAGTCAATTCCAATGGCAACATTTCCAGAGTCTACCAGTCAAGGTCTCCCCCAGATGGGAATCCTGGTCCTTTTCCTTCTTTTGGAAATGTTGGTGCTCCTTATATGGCAATGTTGTCCCTACCTGGGTTAACCATTGGCCTACCTGTTTGGTTGTTTTCAACCTCGGTGGTCCCAAGCATCCCAACTCCTGCTTCTCTATCTCCTTCATTTGAATCACATCACAATGATTCTAGGGTTGACCCTTTGCCTTCTTCCCCTATTTCTTCACCCTCCTCTTCTACTTCACCTGGTGAAAGTTCCAAATCCAGTAACCAGGAGGCTAAGAAGAAGAAGAGGAAGACGAAGAAGAAGAAGTTAGATAAGCGAGAGGCCAACCATGTGACTATTGCTCTGAGTGCACCTCCGGTAGAAAAACCTTCTGATCCTCCACGGAAGGTCAAATTTCCTTGTAAGCTATGCAAGGGTGACCATTTCCTTTGAGATTGTCCTAGTATTCCCAGGATCTTAGAAGTATGGTCTCGAGATATGATTCGACCATCCTTATCAACCTCTGAAGATCATGTCGATGTTACACCTTCAGCTAGCAATGGTAAGAAGAAAGGGAAGATTAGATTCCCCTGTAGGTTATGTGAAGGCGAACATCTTCTTCACCTTTGTCCTCTCATGGATAAAGCTTCCACAGTTTTGGAAAACCTTATAGCTCCTCAACCCCACCTTCCGGTTGGTTATCAAAGGCTTTCTTCTGATCCTCTCCCGATTGGTCAAGAGATTGACTTGGATTCATCTCTTGCTCATCCTGCTCTTTCTAAGTGAGACTCTCTTATGTCTATTCCCGACCAACCATTGGTCGAAAAGAGTGTCGACTTGGCTCCGCCCAAGGTTTCTCACTCTTTTCTAGAGGGGAATAGTGATCATACTACTCATGTTCTTCTCGTCTCCTCAGATTCTCATGATTCAAAGAGTGACCCTCCCATCCTGATTGTTTAGGAGAGTCCTCCTCCTATTCCTATACAACATGGGGGCAATCATATGATACCCCCACCAAGTAGTTTTGTTGTCTCCTTCGATTGGGGTCCATTGACTACTTTCCACCTCCCGTCTCATGTGCCTTTCTAGATTACAGTACACGCCTATAATATGGTGGTACCCGACACTATACTAGATGAAGGAGCATCTATTAGCATCATGTCTTCTACTACTTGGCAAGCTTTGGGTTCCCCACAGCTTGTGCCTATCACCCAGAATCTGATGGCTTTCAACAGAGGAATCAGTCAACCTTTAGGGATCCTTCCGAAGTTCCCTATTACTTTGGGAGGGAAGACCATCTATGTAGATGTGATGGTAGTCCAAGGTCCATTAGATTTTGATCTTCTCCTTGGGCGTGACTATGTTTATGTCATGGGAGCTCTTGTTTCTTCCCTCTTCCGTGTGGTTTTCTTTCCACATGAAGGAAGAATTGTGATTATTGACCAATTGTCGTTCATCGATCACCAAGTGCCTCCTCTCCAACCATCATCCCCTATCGGTTCTTGTTTGGAAGCAGTACCTTCCCCACCACAGGTTAATTATGTGGCTACCCATTCCGTCTCCACATCTATTGATGATCACATGGATGGTATAGTACATTATATCCTGGGGGCATTGGAACCTGATCTATCTATGGTACCAGACGACATGTATTCCTCCCAGAGCATGGTTCTTCCATCTTGTGAAGACCTCTTGGGAGCCATGTTCTCGTATGGGTCATGAACAGGAGTCGTGAGGATAGTTCATGATCTTGTGTCAACCTCGTTAAAAAATGAAACAAGGAGTATGGAGCATAGTTCCTTGTCTTGTGTCAAGCTCGTAAAAAAATGAATCAAGGCATCTTGAGGAGAGTTCTTGATCTTGTGTCAACCTCGTTAAAAAATGAAACAAATGTCTTGAGGATAGTTCTTTCACTGTGTCAACCTCGTTAAAAAATGAAACAACTCCCTTTTCCCAATCGAGTCTTTGATTGAGATCTCGTAAAATCCTAGTCGAGTCTTTCCTGGATCTTGAAAGTAAACCTTCATTACATCCACCTAGTTGAATGCAATGAAGCTTGGGGCACATGTACCTCGATTGAATCATTATGCTGGGGGCATGCGAAACTTATTCAAGCATAGTTTTTCATTTCAAGCTTGTATAAAACATGAAACTGAATCCAAGCAGAGTTCTCCATGGTTCAAGCTTGTGTAAAAATGAACCTGCACTTGATTTATGTCTCGTGATTGTTGTTTTAATCAGTTGATTTCTGCTAGATGAGCCTTGGTTGTTTCATTCCATCGCCACCATCTCTTTGGCCGATCATATGATTTCACTTGGTTGTTTTTCCTTTCTTGAGGGACCACAACGATAAGTGGTTTTATTAGCCAACCTCTTGACCATTATGTGTTTTGAGTAGTTCCTCCATTGCCGGAACTAGTTGCTACCCTTTATACCACTCGTTCCTCTAGAACGAGTCACCTTTAAGCTCTTTTCTGACTTGTAAAAGCTGAAAAGATTGCCGAGTATTTTCCCTTTTGAATCATAAAGGAAATAAAATGGGGGGTCCACTTTCAAGCTCTTTTATGGCCCTTTTAAAGATGAAAAGATCATCGAGCTCTTGTCTCCTTGGACTCGTTAAAGGTTGCAAAGCGTCATCTACCTAGTATACGTTTACCCTTTTTTTTAGGCTGGGATAGATTATTTACGAAAAAGGTATACGTTGATCTTCCATGGTCAATAGGTTCCCTTGGATATTGTTTTCTACCTTCTCGAGTTCGAGGGACAAATTTACGAAAAGGGATCTTTGTAGTTTTCTTTTTTGTGTCTTTTTCAAACTCTCTAAACATGAAAAGGACTTCGATTTTCACCTATGTTGGACTCGTTAAACCCTGACGACATTGGACTTGTCACCGTGATGAGATCGAGCTTCTCCTTCCTAGGGCTCGTTAAAACTCACTAGGTCGGATTCGTCCAAAGGATGAACTTACATTGCAAGAATATGCTATCCCCTTCAAGCTTGTGTTTCAAAAATAATTGGGGTACTCGCCAGCAATGGTGGGGGAAAATTTGGAAATATTCTGTTGATTACCTACAGTAGCTTGTCGCTCTTGAACATCAACACTTTTTTGCTTCTCATCGAGTTTGGGATATCCTCACTTCGTCATTGGCCTTCCGGGATTTGGGTTCTTCTTTTTGCCTCATTCCATTCGATCCCTTGGTACCAAAATGCTGCCACATTCTGGAGTCGTGTCACCGATATGTTCAAGAGCTTAATCTTTCTGCAGTTTGCACCCTTACACCCTCCTCTGATTCTTTGTTTCATCCATATTTATCTTGCTCCTTTGTCTTGTGTCGTTGATGTGGGAAATATTATAGCCCTCCTGCGATGGATCGCTTCCTGTCAACATCAACTCATTATCTAGGAAGTTGATCTAGAGACTCCTTTCGGGTACCTTGGAGCTTGCATGCCTCAATGGCAAGTTCTTCGCATTCGATGACAGGCTTGCATCATTGGTCTTTGATCGGGTGATTTCACAAGTGTTCAACTCTAGATCATTCTTCACACTTTGTGGATTATACTAGCAGTACCTTGAGAACCATTAACATTACTGGTGGTCTCTCTCGTGCTTGTTAACGGTTCACATCATTTTCTGGTAATCAAGTGATTTTCTAGTATGCTCGACTTCAACACATTTATTCGCATATTAGAAATTGTACGATGGACAGGTCGAGATTCAAAACCCTGGGCTCAGATTACATAAGTCCAGGTTGCATGGATTATTTATACATGACTCTTTTGATTGTATGGTTGTGACCATACCTGAGTCTTTCTGGATGGCTTCAACCATACCTGTGTTTTCATATGGTCTCTTCGAATGGATGGTTGTGTCTATACCACAAACCAGTTTTATTTTTCTTTTGGATGGCTACACCCATACCTCGATTACGTGTACTTCTTTCACTATTAGAGATATCAGTTGTACATGCATCTGCAGGTTCTCTGTGATGGTGTTCCGGTTCAGTTATGGTTTCGTAACGCATTTCACCCCTCCCACTCTCTCGGCCTTCATGCTTTAGGGGGCATCTATTACATAGTATTTTGTCACTGACCCCGTGTCCCCTAATCCTGGATAGAGTCGGTCCCTGAATGACATTTGCTCTTTTTCATATACCAAAATATGTGTCCAAATCTTCCATATTACTCAAGAAGATTGCCTAAACTCATTAATCCTAAATTTGACCCCTTTTTACCCATGTTTCAAAATCATCATAGGTCATCAGTATCCTGCCTATGACGATAGCCCAGAATGAACTAATGCCTCACGATGTCGTCTCTAATTCTTAGTGTTTGACCCTCGACGACCTAGATATGACGAATTAGTTCAAACATAATACTTCTAGGTCATTCTGGAGTTGGTTGTTGGGTCAAATAAGTTCACCTCTCCTCATTTGAGATGGTGGTTCCACCTTTTGAGTAACCTCCCATGAAGATAAGCTTCCTCTCCCCTCATTTATGGAGGCTCCTCCTCTTATAAAAGCATCCTCCATGGCTATGATCAGCTAGTTAGCTAGTTCTTGGTTTGTTGGATTGATAGCTTACAGTTTGGATTTTTGATAGCCTAGCAATAGCTTGTGAGGTATGAGAATAGCCTTTCATGTTGTGGATTGATAGTGTGAAATGGTTTTGTAAGAAGGAAGCCTTGTTGTGATTTCCTTAGTTTCATACTTGTGCTTTTGGGTGAGAGAGAGTCATCAGTCTTTCTGGGAGACCTTTGAGAGTGAATGCTTATGGATACATATTGATCAGACCAGTCAAGGAAGTTTGTGATGTCAAGGCATGGTTGTAAGCTTTACTATTGTTTATATTAATACAATCAACAGTTATTTCCTATATCATGTATGAAATGTCTGTTGATAGCTTATGGTTCCTTGACTCTATAAGTAGATAGTTTGTTGTTGTATTCTGTTACATGTTTTGTTGTTTTCATATGTTGTTTCAGGTGAATCATTCATTAAGGAGAAGAAAGCATTCGCTGAAGCGATGTGACGAAGACTTCATCAAACACCGGTATAAGGTAGGTCTCTTTAACGATAACTATTTAAGGAATTAGCAATTGTCTTTGTCTTGTTGTGACTAGACCCACTCTAGGGCTAGAGGGGTTGTCTCTGTCCACAGAGGGAACATTCAGGTCTTCCTCGTGCAGCTCAGACCTCATCATCTGTAGGTTCTGAGTCGAGGGAGGCAGTAGCGCTCCTTTTTCGCGTATCCTAGCTATCAGCATAGGACAATCTTCTATCTCATGATCAAACAAGGTGAAATACAAACATGACAGGCGCATTGGATTCATGCAATCACCGGCATAATGTCTTGGCCCTCCACAATTGTAGCATATCAACTGTCTGTGACCTCTTCTAGTTCCTCCTCTGGCTCGGCATCGTTCGTGCCCCTAAAATCTTGTTCACACCATTCCTGCATTTTTGTCAAGGGGCCGTGTTTCGACCTGAACTCTATAGGTGGGCATTCTATCCATCATCAACTCATAACTTCTACAAGTGTGCTCATCATGTCCTACCGAGCTACAAAAGTTGCAGAACAATTGTTGCGAATTTTGCGTATACTTCTGTAACAAGTGACAATTATCCGTGGCATGTTTTCCAGCTATTTGAAAAATTGTGCACCACAAAGTAGGCACCGCACTAGGTCCTACTTGTGCTTCTGGCCTTAAAGGCATCAGTCCTCCTCCTGCAAGGTAATTTTTGAAAACCGGGCAGTGGTCCTTGTCATGACCTTGACCCTTGCATTTTATGCACCATACCTCTTCGCACACTTCTGGTCGAGTTATCCTATCCTGTTTCAGATTCTGCATCTCAAGGCATAAATTCTTCGATTGCACGTGGATCTGATGAAATCCTAAGTTAGGATCTTGCATCAGGGTCTCATGCAGCCTCATGGAAATCTCTAAGGCTTCTGCCTGAGTCGTTATCTTCTGCTGTGATAGTGCACTCCTTAAATGTGGCATTAGCGAAGCTACAAACCACTCGCGATGTTGTCCATCCGTCAGATTCATATTAGCTTCGTGAATCGTACATTTCAACCTCTGATCCAGCTCCCAAGGAGTCTCACCTGGTAGCATCATGATCTCTTTGAATACAATGATCAACTGTGCTCCAGACTTCGGCCTGCTAAATTCTTTATTTATCATTGTTTGTATATCCATGACTCTCGCATTTGGATTATCATTAGAGTACTTAATATACCAAGTCAACGCACGATCTTGCAGAGCGCTAACTAGTGTCGCTTTCTTTACATTCTCATATGTAACTCCTTGTGCTTCCCATACAGCCCTTACAACGAACCATAATTGGTTCGGATCCTCATTTCCAAAACCTTTGAACACAGGAAGCTTCACTGTGCTTGCCATATTGAGTCGTGGCGGTGGTACGGGTGAAGATGGAGGTGATGGCGGTGAAGCTAGAGTGGTGTGGGTGGAGGTGGTATTCACGAAATTATTTGCCTTATAAGATGGATGGAACTTCGTAGTGAGACCTTTGTGAGCTCTTCCTCGTCCCCTCATGGAGGTGAAATCAAGGGGCTATTTTCTGGTCCCTTATTTCCTTCGTTCCTGTAAGCTTTTCCACTTGGCGTAGCCCCGAACATCAAGGTAACTGCATAACCCTCTTTTCTCACAATAGCATTTTATTCCAAGTATTCAAACACTTTACGTACTTACCTCATGGTACTTTGAGAAAACATCACTCTGCCTCGTTGTAGCTAACTGAGGTGTCAACTGTGAACTCAGTAACGAATCCTCCTATAATACGATCGAGCCAATGATCAACAATGCGTGTGATCTTATCCTCTAATGCTTCCAACCTTCGCACTAACTCTGGGGTCCACACAATAGGAACGCCAAGCTTCCAGCTTCCTTGGCTATCTTCTAGCTTCGCGATCCAATCGTATAGCTCAGTAGGAAAGGACACGAAGAAGATTTTGTGGATCTCTGTGTACAAGTAGCAGTCTAACCACTCTTCTTTTGACAGTCGTGGGTTCCTGTTCTTCTGTGCTGCGAAGTCGTGAATTATTCTATCCTACTAGCCTTCAATTTCTTTCTTAGTTGGATTCAAATGATACGACATTAGACATCTCTATGCAGATTCCGGTCCTAGCAACGGATCCATTTATTGGTTTATGGGGGCCTGACACAGGTTCAGATTTATTTAGCCAAACAAATCCCTACACTACTGGCCCTTTCAGCATCATCCCACGGAGCGCAAACTAAAGTCTCACCTGAAGCAGTTTGGGGGGATGATGGAACCAAGTTTCCACACCCTTGAGATGTCTGTGATGTCGATTTAGTCCAACTAGATCTGCCTTTGCGCAGGTCGCTTCGCACACTGTTCTAACCTTCAATACCTTCGCGATCTGTTGTAATCGTCTTTTGCACAACCCTAACCAGGGGTTGAGATTCTTTTGCGCTACTATGGCAGTGACCTGCGCTATTTTTCCAAACTACACCACGTATCTTATCTTCTTAACAGATATTACTTATCTTCGCGTAACTAGTTATTCTAACTTGTGTTCACTTAATCAACACAGTTATACACATTCACGCATCATATAAGCATTCAAAGTGAAATTTCATACCCAAGATATCAGATGCATAAAACAGGAAATAAATACACAGGAATGATAAAAACTTCTCTTTATTAATACTTCCAGCTATTACAGACTCGACTCACCCTGTGCACTCAGCTGCAGGGGTCCGCGCACTCAGCTGTGGACTACTAGGCCTCTGCGCACTCAGCTGTAGAGCCTTCTCCTACTCTACAACCCAAAACTAGAATTTACTCCACAGATCTATCTCGCATACATCATGTGTTCATCTTCCATTATCAATTGATGTCTTAATTACTTAGATCCTCGCTCTATTTATACAATCCCATGGTCCGCGGACCATGGGTAGATCTCTACAGCTGACGTTAAGTTAAGGGCGGACAATCGTATGACTCTTTTACAAACTACGCACTTCGCGCCCACAAACTACGGAGTCTTTACATCAGAATTACAATCTTTGACCAAAATCTGGGCTCTAAGCCCCAAAACTTCCCTTGGGGGATCGCGCACCCAACAATTATCTTCTTCTTGCAATTATAGCATGTGAGCTAAACAAAAATATAAACATAATCAACGTACCTCAGTGAAGTTCATGGGAGACTATCTCATCTGCAAAATTAGTATATATTAGCACAATACATGTATAATCATAATGATATCAATATGTAAACATCATACATGACAATACCACTACACACCATGAACTCATGCATGACAACCATAACCATGAAAATGAATGTATAACAACATGCATCTATCCTCTCCAGTATAAGTGTTTGAACCATGTTCTGGTACCAGTATGTGGTAACAAACATTACCCAAAGAGAACACAACCTCCTACGATACCAATCTGTAACGCCACCTCCCACATTTACCCACTTTCACCAACCTATCAGGGTAAACATGAGCAGAGGGATACTATGACATGACTCAACTCCCTAAGTACAGTTAAGGAAGTGGAATCGACAATCTAAAACTTTATTGACTTCCCTCAGGTGCTACAGGACCCCCAAGAGCTAAACAACCACTCCAGGTGCCCAAACCCTGAGTTAAATTTATCTTTTAGTGATCTGGAGCCCTATTCACTCTAATGAAAAGGAAATCTAATGATTGTAACCCTCCATTATCTTTGATAATCCTTCCTCCCAACGACTATAGTCTAGATTTCCCAGTTTCGAGCCCGCAACCCCTAAATCTGAGCCACCTTTTCAGGGCCCGACTCTCAATCATTGCCCAAAACTTAATGAGACTTTCAGAAATGATAAACAACACTAGGAAAAATCCATTGACATTAAACTTAGATAAGCAATTGACCTAACCATACCTAACCATGACAATCATTTTGTCAAACACATGGTGAACATGAAATCTACATGTCATGAATGCATATTTGAAAATAGAGATCTGAAACTTATCTGAGAATCATCAAGAAGGTCTAATTTCCTCTCACAATAGTTAAAATAACATCTATTAGGTCATGCATTCAATAACCATTCATTTACCAATCAAACATGGTTAGAGCCATCGCTTGAATCTGTCATAAAACCATGCTTATATCCAACATGTAACCATAATAATAAAAAGGAAAGAATAACCATCAAAACCACATCATAACAAGTACATTTACTCATAAAATACAAGAGGAAATTAACTCTTATTAACATATGAAAAATCCAACCAAGTCAGGGACTTCCACATACCACCCAACAATAGATTGGGCTAAAAAAAATATTTCTTTCATCCAATCACCCCCATGCCATATTCCAAGCATGAATTTGGGATCTCATGTGATAAACCAATACATAAAAAACCAAGGTAATCCAGAGGTTAAACCACCTCCACCCTCACACTACCGTGATCTCACCTAAACCAGTCTTGATATCATAAAACCAAACTAAGTTTGGATGCCTCAGAATTCCTTCTCCATCCCATGAGGAATTTTCCTGTCTCCACCCACTTGTTGAGGGCTTCTCGGAGAAAACCATATCCACCCCCAACCCTTGGTATTTTCCTGATACCACCTCACCCGGATCCAAAACCTTTCGGCAATCCAAAGCTCAACCAAGAATGAATCCCATCACACCATGGCTACTTGGAATTGGAAAGGCAAGGCTGAAAACACTGTCAAATCGGGCAAAGCCCATGCCAATGATAGAAAATGAACCAAATACGCACATGCATGTACCATGCATGCCAAAACGGTCTAGGAAATCATATGTGCAACCTGTTACCTATAAGTATTCTTGCTGAAGCCACTTGATCCAACTCTTCCTTGCTTGATCCTTTATTTTCTTTTGTTTCTTTTCCTTTCTTTTCTTTTCCTTGCTTTCCCCTCTTGGTGCTCTTGTCCTCTTTGAAAACCAATTCCAAAACTCAACTTACAAAAGTCCCCCAAACTGATGCTCTTATGCCTTTTTATTATTGACGCCTCTCATTTCTTCATTTTTCCTCTATTTTCCTTCAATTTCCTCCCCATGCAAATATGTGACCCTTCATCTCCATTTTCTCCTATTTTCCTTTATTTTCATCAATAAAATTCCAATAATTCCTTTTTTCCTTTACAAAGCCTTTGCCAATTTCCTTAGCCATAATAAACAACAAGTGATGCCCACTAGGATGTGTTGCCCAACATTCAACTTGGAATAAATGTTCCATGCCCTTGGTCTTATTTTGACTTTATTGACTTTATTACATGAAATTTTAACCCGAGGTTGTTACATTCACTTGTTGGCAGCATGTATCAAATGAAACTTTTCCCAAACTAAGCGAGAAACTCAAAACAACAACATAATTGGCGTTGCTCCTATGTATTAGTTGAATCAACATGCTCTTGTTTGTTGGGAAATGTAACTAGTTTTGGTCTTGATAAATGTGATTTGTCTCATGTCATGATGTAATTATTATATATTGATCAAAAGAAGAAAGAAAATTGTAAAAAGAAAATTTTATAAAGCATGGGTTTCATGCTTGAGTCTTTGGTCAATATGTCAGGCATCCATTGCATGCCTATAGGATTGCCTTGAGTTAAAAGCTCATTGTCATTATGTAAAGACCCATTTGGGCACTTGTATCAAGGAAAGAAAACCATTTTTCATTTTGGAAAAATGTTTATAGTTCTCCCAAGAACAATTCAACTAGCTAGAGTTGGCCTCATGTTGGGCTTAAGGAGCACTTGGAAGGTTATATAAAGCATACATTCAACCTCCTTTGAGAGACATAACACATGCACTTAATTTTATAGAAATTATGTGGATAAGAATAAATGTGAGGTACAAAATAAGGAGAAACGAGCTTAGTTGAGGAGCAATCTGCCCTAGAAGACATTGAAGGTATGTAACTTGCGAAGTTCCTATTGAAAGTTGTAACTAGTATTGGTATTCATAATTGTATTTGTCTCATGACATGATGCATCTCAAAATTATTGTGAAAGAAAATTTATTTATTAAAGCATGAGTTTCATGCTCAAAGTTTTTGGTTCCTAGGTCTAAGCACCCATTGAGTGCTCTAAGGTCTTTGTCTTGAGCCAAAGTTTGTTTCATGATATAATAGACCCTATTGGACTCTTGTATCAAGAGAGAAAATATTATTTTGATGTTTATAAAATTCTATAAATACCTCATGGCCAAGTCAGCCATCCATGATAAAGTTAGTCTAGAGAGGCCCACTCTAGCCCTTGTGAAGACTATAAATAAGAGGACTTTGACCTCCTCTAGTGACACACATCTTGGCATTTGATATGCAATATAAAAGTAGTGTGAGGAGGATAGAAGAAAATAAATCACCTTAGCAAATAAAATAAGAATTTAAGCAAAAGAAATCAGTTTGATCTCCTATTATTGGCCCACTCGTACATGTTTTTGTGACTTCCGGGTTATTGCATGTTCAAGTTTTTCGAAGCCAAAGTTGTAGATTTGATTGACGAAGTAGATATTTAAAGAAGTTACATTCTTGGTAAGGTCATCCTTTTTGACTCGTTGGATATATTATTTTTGTTAAGGGAATATTGTTTGGTGGTTGGATTGGTTTTGGCAAGTCTTTGCTTGGCTTGCTTGGTGGCTAGCTTGGTCTTGGGAAGTCTTTGTTTGGATTGTTTGGTGGCTAGATTTGTCTTGGGAAGGCCGCGTGATGATTCAAACTATTAATGGTTTATCTCCTAATAAGGAGAGCAATTTATTGAGCATGTTTAAAATTTTCTATCTTTAAAATTAATAACACATAAAACATGATAAAATTTTGTCCAAATTTTCATTAGAACTATTGTTTTTAGTTTCCACAATTTGAATGTCTACATGATTCTAGAAAGTAATTCTCATTTCGCTTTTTCATGTGTACCTAATACTGAGATATAATAGGTGATGTGAATCGACAGTCATATTAAAATTAAATCTATTATATGTTCTTTTACTTATGGCTACTTTTACTTTTGGTTACAGAGAAAATGCCTAGTAGCCTAAGATTTTTGTGGGAATGATCCTCATACTCATTTTTATAGAGGTGTTTTCCCTATACGATTTGATTGTGGGCCTTATTTTATCATCCCGAGTTGGTTAGTCAACAGATGACTGATACAAGTATATAATTCAAATTTTTTGGCTTTCTGGATTTGAAGTTTGTAACAACTACAAACCCATATTGGGTTTCTTTTTCCTTGTCACATAAAATTATTTTAGTTGGTCTGTTTTTTTTAAATTGTTTTGTAAAGGGATGGTCACTTGAAGTAGATTTACTTGGGAGAGGGAATTATTTGTTCCTTCTTTAATTGGATATTCTTTAATAATAGCCTACTCTCTCTCACACAATTTCTCTCTCAATCTTCTAGCTTCTATATTCTTGTGTAGGAAACATCATTATACTATATCTATAGCTATCTCTTTGAAGCAATCAAAGGATTTTGATTTATGAAGAATAAACTAGTTATGTTTTTATATGGTCCTTAGAGTTCATTGGTATTTTAATGATTTAGATGCAATGTTTTAGAAGTTCATAGGCATTTATTTTGGTAACAAAACTATTTTAAAATGTTTTTATTCTGAATTTTCTTTCATCATTTAAAGCTAATGTTGAAGGTGTTGAAAATGGTAACTAGCTTCGGTCTTCATAATTGTTTATGTACCATGACTTGATGTAATTGTCAAAGAAAAAGAAAAATAAAATTATATTTTGCAAAATAAATATTATTTATTGAAGAATGGGTCTCTTACCCATTGATTATTTTATTAGTTTTGGCATCCATTTTGTTCCCTAGGGTTTTGACAAGGTTTAGGTCAAGGTCATGATGTAAAGTCCCTTGGAGGGCTCTAGGATCAATGTAAAATAAATTATTTTTGAATGTAAAAAGGACAAGAAACCACCAAGTGATGGGTCAGCCAGCCCACCAAATTAGCCCTGCATGAAGGTAGTTGCACCACACCAAGAGGCTATATATAGATGATTCATTTAACCTTGAAAGACACTAATCAAGTTCACATATCTTGATAATTCTAAGATAAATCAGAGCAAAGAAGAGGATAAAATTAGCGACAAAGAAGAGAAGGCTTCTTATTTTGTTTTGGGCATCTTTTCTTGTTTTGGCAAGATCACACGTGTGACAAGGGGAGTTTCTTTGGTTTAGATTTCAACCTAGAAAAGAGGAGCAATTCGAGTTGAAGAGAGAAACACTGTTATTTGGGTGGTTGGCCTATCACTTGGTGAGTTGTTTAGATCAAAGTTCTGGAAGTCTTCCTTGAGAATCTATAAGAAGAGAAGTTTTTGGGTTTTCCCCTATGGAGGGGGTTTTTCCTGGTAAAGAGGCTATTTCTATTGTGCATGTTTGCACTGTGATATTCTTTAATTGGAATTGTCTTGATGATAACAAACACAATATATTAATATTGATATTGGGTTAATAATATCACAAGAATTATAAATGTTATGAGAGAAAACAAATATGATAAATCCTTAAACAGTTTGCTTATTTTTCTCAACATGGTATCATGTCTTGGTTCACTTGTGTAAAGGGAAAGAAGAAGGTCTCTAGTAGCTACAAGGTTGACAAGGTATTCATTCCTTCTAGACTGAGATCCTAAGAAGGCTATACTCAAATTCTAGGCTCGCTCTTTCAAGCCCCAGCCAACAAATTCTGAACACAGTCAGTGAAGGAGAAATAGAGCATCACAAGGTTTGGGTTATATTCCAAGTGATAAGAACCTTCGGCCTACATAAATGAAAGTTTTTTTAATCCTTGCTTCAAGGAGGCTGAAGGCCTAATTCATTAGTCATAAAGGATGATACTATTGGCAAGAAAATCAAGTCTCAGAATCAAAGAGAAGGATTGTTTTAACCATCCCAAGAAGTAAAACCTATAATAGCAACCACATATATGAGATTCTTGGAATCTTCAGAGGAGACCCTAAAAGGAAGGCACAATCTATATTCATTCTTGGTTGTGACAAGAAAGATCCCAAGATCTGATCTTGTTCTAGGCATATGTGGAGCATTGAAGACTTGATACTCAACTCGGTGAAGAATATAATCAATTATGGGCATACTACTCTTTTAAAAGGACATGAAATCTTCATCTCAAGAGGACCAAGATCTATCTATCTCTCTGAAAGAATTCTAAAGAATAGATCCCATCTACTAGTTGTGTCCTTATAGCATATCTGCTCTTCACTATTTGAAAATTCAATATATCCAATCACATATATATTTATTCTCTAAAGATCAAATAGTCATCAAAAAAGGTTCGACCTTCAAGTGGTATTATAGAAGGAGTTAATTTTTGAGAATTTAAATGAAAATTTCATTCACTTTGTACTCATGCTCCAAGTTATTAATCAAAGAGACAAGTTTTGAACATATTTGGAAAGTCATATTTTTGGAAAAGAAGTTTGAAGATTGTGATCTTGAGTTCAAGAGGGAAGGCTCTCTGTTCTGAGAACTCTTGGAAAATCAATTTGGAAAATATTTGTGGTCATTTTTCATTCTTAAAAAGAGTGGTTGGAAAAGTAATCAAAAGAAATATTGAAAGCATTTTCTTATCGACTCAATAACAAATAATAGTGTAAGTAATACAGAGAGGTTGACAAAGAGAATACCGTGCAATGAAAATCAAGCTAAACCTTCTAGGGTTTCGATCTTATAGTCATGGATAAGGGTTCACTCCGTTGTAGGTAAGAATGTCCTCGGGGTTGTTATCACTTTGTAATTTCCCAAGGCTGGAGAGAAACCTAGAGGTAACAATAAAACCACTTTGGAAGCTAGGATCTAGCCCTTCTACCTTCAGAGAGGGATCTCTCTATATGATTTAGATTCGTTTTTTTAAGATATTAGGCTAGTTAATGAGTTTTGAGTTTGGTTTTTTCAAATATTTGGTTGAAACTGCAAGGAAAGTCCATTGGGAAGTGGAGTCATGTGTCTTAGGGTAATCAAATACAAGAATGATAGAATAGATGTAATAGGGAAAGGTAGCAACATGTTAGATCTTTAGAGCATTTGTGGAGTGAATGGGATGAAAATATATGGCTTCAATTAAATATAGAGCATGCTAAAATGAATTATATACTTAATATCAAAGTGAAAACATAAATATTGTTTAGAACCTAGAGTAGAGTGTATTTAAATAAATTCATTCCTTAATCTTCTTTAAACAATAGAGACATAAAAACATATGGAAAACTGGGAAAATAACACTTACACATGAGAGGAAACTTCACCAATTGCCTGACACAGGAATCTGGAACAAACTTTCTATATTAATGAAATTGATCACTTTAGTAAATGCACAACTTACATAAAAAATCTTCTTTCTTCATACAAGTTCCAACCTTTTCTAAGTCTTATTTCTAAATATTTATAGAAAACTATTACATCTCAGATCAGATTTCAAAAATAAAATATATTTACAATAATATTTGTTTGAGGTACAAATATTTTTTGACGGAGAAGAAGAGAAAATAGGAAAATCTGCTAAAAACTTGCTTCACTTTTGAGGTTCTTTAGGAGTTTTTTGATGACTATTTCTACTTCCCTACAAAGGTTGTTCCAATTATGCTGAAAAATTTGTGGCTTTGGTTACACTTCACTCAATCAATTCTAGTAGTTGGTCCCACGTTTATTCACTTGGAATAGAAAAGCTAACCATATTTCTGAATCTTTCATCCACTTCAGTGTAAGTGTCAAAAGTGGGTTTATTTACAAAAAGGTGGTGGATATCATGTTGGATATTCAAATCAAACTGGACCCCCTATACGAATGCTTCTCCACTAATAACTCCTTTATATTTTGCAAACTTGGAAGCATCAACACCTATGTTGCACAGTTGTTTTTGGTAGTTTTCTAATGGGATCAATTTTCCATTAGAATTCTTGAGAGTGGGAAAGTATTTTCCCTGCAGTAATGTAAATTTGTTGTTGAACCTTCTGACCTACAACTCAAGATCTTTACATTTATTTTCCAACTGTATCATCAAATTCCTCTTTGTCAAAATCCTTTTGATCCCCATGATCGTTGGTGTTTTGTCTGGAATATTCATGTCTTCTAGTTGTTCCTTAGTTTTGGAATTTAGCAACTTAATAATCTTTTGTGCTTCCTCGGGTCTATGCTCCAAATCTACCTTTGTATTTTCTACTGCTATCTTGACTATGTGTACAAGTTCTTCCCGCTCAAAATTAATCTCAATTGAAGGCTACATGTCTATTATGTTGGCATTTATATTCTGCCAAATGTTGTTCCTAGCCTCTGCCAACGTCTAAATGACAAAGGATTGATCTTCATATTTTTGTATCTGCTGGATGAGTTTGTAGTTTTTCTGGAGTTCTGACAAATATGCATTGTCAGTTTTAAGCTTACTCTCCTCCATCTTGGCCAATGCTACTGACAATCTGTGTTTCTCAACTTGAATTGCTGTTAATTCATCTAGAACTTTGGTAAGCTCTCCTGTAGACTCTAAAACTGTGGTTTTTGCTGAAGTCTCTGCAACTGTATATGTTCCTACTGTAGATGCTCCTATTGCTTCCCACTGTTCTTTTTCTTTCAATAATGCTTCCATGCCCTGCTCCATATTTTGTATCTGTGCATTTTTCTCAATCACTAAAGTAAATAGTTTTTCTTTCTCCATTTCTATATTGGCAACCTCTTTAGCTTGAGGATGTTCTGTGGAGGGTAGCTTCAATTGTTTCCTCAATGCTTGAATGTTTTCTTCCTTGTTCTTGATGAGCTCTTATACTGCTTTAATATCCTTAGGATCATGTCCTAGCTTTATGATCAAGTCTTCCAAAGATTTGATTTTGTTGTCCTTAGAAAATGATGACATCTTCTCAATTTTTAATTGAGAATTCATGTTATTCAAAGATGACTGTAACTTGGAAGTAGTCATTGCTAAACTGGTGAGGGTTGAAAAAATTAGCTCCCTTGTCTTCTTATGTAAATCGATTTGATCAATTTCATGTATTTTTTTGGTATCTATTGAGAAAATGGAGGCTTTATAGTCTTCAACACTCCTAGGTGTTGGCACTAGAGGTTCCATGAATTCCATCTAGAGCTATCTTTTCTCTTAGTCAAATGCAGAAAGTATTATGTGCTTTGTCTTAGCGGTCTACTTCCAAAATTTAGAGTATGTGGAAGCCTTAAAAGATTCATTCTTTAATTTTATCTCCATTTATCTTGGGAAGATACTCTGCTAATTTGAAATTTGTGAGCTTGATGATAGTGGAGAATGGATTATTGCTTCTATAGTAGGTGATTATACTGTTCTTCTACTTGAGTATAAGGAATTATAGAAGTCCCTAATAAAATCACTATGGTTGGCTACTATGTGTCCCCTTCCTCTGGAGTTTCATTTTGAATAGTAATTATTTGAGGCCTAAATAGAGGATTAATCGGAGAATATGATTTCTGAGTAGTAGTTGGGTTATTTTTCTTTCTTTTGTAAACAATAAATTATGCATCTGGATTGTCAGAATTAGTAAGGGACTTCCCTTTCCCTTTTTCCTTCCTTTTCCTTGGGAAGAGGTGTTTGCATAGATTACTAATTGACTAGTTGTTCTTCAACTTCTTATAGAGTACCCTCTGTCCATTCTTCCTTATTTGTATATTGTTCAATTTCAATCCTCAGTGTGTGTGCATAAGAGGTACTCTTCTGTTCTAATATGAGTTTTGAAATGATGCCAAGGGGATCATAGGACCAAGAGAAACTTAGTTTGAATTTCATCTGACTTAAGATAGCATCTACTTCCTTTGCTGCAACTTTGGTGTTGATGATGTAGGGCCCTATGTGAGCTTTCAGCTTGAACTGTGCTTTCTTCTTGTAGGAGACAAAATGAAACTCATCCATATTAAGCATTTTCCTTGTGTATTCTAATGCAAAGATCCTAACAAGTAAAAAAACTGGCAATCTGTAAGGAGGTAATTATAATCCATAAACTCTTATCTCATTCTAGTTCTTGTATAAATACCACTCTCCCACCTTAGCTGGATCTGATAAATGAAAAAAATTCTTTATTTCTGGTGAAATCCTTGGGAACACACCACTTCTCAACAGACATAGTGAGATATATAAAAACTTATCAACATAATCAGTATAAGGATACTCCTTTGAGTTATTTCTAACCAGAGAAGTCTAGTGAATGACTAACTAGGGGTTACCTTCGCTATATGTCTTCTGTAAAGGGAACTTAAATTTGTCTGACTGGTAAAATAGCATAAGGTAAACTAGGACTGACTGATACTTAAAGACACCTTCTACTTTGAAATTGAAAAATTGGTCATGGATGGAGTTGGCCAAAAATTGACTATAATTGAAAAGGATGGAGGGTTGTTTTCCAACTGCAAAAATAGATAATAAAAAACATAACACTATCTCATCTACCCACTGGTCATTATGGTACCCAAGTAGTCAAGTTACCATGGAGATTACCTATTTGGACATTTCAAGAAACATTGAAACTAGGTATGGAGGATTGGTCTTGGGTAATTCAACATTTTCTAAAAGAAAAAACTCGAAAATCTGGGCTCTCTGAGGAATTTTAATTTTTTATATAATTCCATTAAAATATCAGTAGAAAAATGATGTTGAGACGTCTGATAGTCAAATTGCAAGTCCTGGTAGATGCTTTCAGGGGAAATAGATAAAACGACTTCATTGTCCAGGGAAATGACTGCCCTTTGACTTGGAAAATATCTAAAGTGGAACCAAATAGAGAACTCAGGAAAGAAGTGAGTTTGGGGGAAAACAAATTGTGGGAGAAATGATTCCCAGATACTTAATTCATCATTTTTATCCAAGTATTTTTTCTTTTCCTAGTTATGGAGCTCATAGAGATCAAATTCTGATTGGGCTTCAACAATTTAATACAAGGTGTCTATTAAGGGGGATTTTTCAAAATCTAGGACTAGGGGAAAAAGGGGATATGACTCTATGACCTTCCCTTTTCCTTTGCGGTTTTACATTTGGAAAATCAAAAGTAGGGAATAGAAGGACAATACTAGATAAAGGAAATATGGATTGAAGAAATCCTGGAGGACAGGGTTACCCTTAAAAGTTGTTGACTGTGCAAAAGGAATTGGCTGTTGAAAGTTGGCAGTTGGTAGCAGTCTCATTCTTCGTCTTGTTATATCAATGAAAAGAAAAATGAAATGAAGTACTGGCCCTAAAGGATATTTTATAACCGTGGAATAGGTTACATAACAACTTCATTAACGATTATGGAGTGAAGAGGATTTATTCGTAAAATGGGTAGAGTGCGGGAATTTAATAACATATCATTCAATTAGCAACTGGTGGGAGATTCGAACATTGAACAGGAAATGACATGGATGGGAGTGATGTGGCAGGACAGGTGGCAGAGACAGATTGGTGGGGGGCAACAGGTATGTGTCGGGATATGAGTGGTGAAGGGCGAGACACATGGCGGGAAGTAAGTGACGAATGGACGAGCCGTTGGCAGGAGAGTGGGGGTGGTATTTCAGGGGGTGGGGGGATGTAGGCGGTAAACGAAATAGGGAGGGGACCCCCCGAAATTCCCTAGGTGTTGGCACATTAGCCTAGGGAGTTTGGGCGGAAAAGAATTCTCTCCCCCCCCCCCCCTCCCCAATCATGTTAACTGTTGGGGGGGGGGGGGGGGACGAAAACACCCTACCACCATAGATATTGGTCGAGTAAATCACCTTCATTTCTATTTGCGCAACTTTTGCTTGCAAAATGACAAAATGACTTTTGTCATATTATGTTTTATCAAATATATAAAAAAACGAATAAAACATATATACTAAGGTTTTTAAACCTTATAAAAAATTACATTATTTGGAATTAAAGTGTAATTTTAGCTAGCTCACTTATTGGGGCTCATTTTTTATTTTTTCATTTCTTTTGTTTTTTCTTTTTCACATATATGTCATTTTTTTATATGTCCCTTTTTTATTTTTCTTATTTTCTCTTTTTTTTTCTTTTTTGTATTTTTCTTCTTTACTTTTGTTTTTCTTCTTTTGAACTTTTGAAAATAATTTACAGTATGAAAACATTATTTACAACATCTTATGACATGAAAATCAACAGATAATCATCAATTGATCCTATAAATTATACGACCCTAATAGGGGTTATATATATATATATATATATATATATATATATATATATATATATATATATATATATATATATATATATATTTGGGTGGATACGATTATATGATTATATATCATATTATATATAACCTATATAATGCCCTATTATATAATATATAATATATATAATATATATTATATATTATATATAAAATATATATTATATATTATTATATATTTCCTATCAGTGGTGTAATACCCAGAAGTAGGTTTGTCCATTTTCACTTAACCTATGAATGGAATTTAGATTGATTCCATGATTTCTCACATTGAGTACTAAGCCAGGGGAGTTGGGAAACTGATAAGCCAACATGACCACATAGTAAAAGTGACATGATAGTGCATGATTATTTAGTAAGTATGAATGTACCCATGTAGATCTGAGACTCAAAGGAAGTAGGCAACCAATCCAACAATCATTCATTATTCAAGGGTTATCCTTGCTTCATCTGCCTAGTTGCCCACCAGATTGAAATAGGTTTAGGGGAGGAAGGCAACAAAGATTCCAACATCATGAGAGTGGTGATAAAGAAAATTATAAAATTATTTTAAAAATGATCCTAGATGAAACTATGTCACACTTGCATAGGTGAGAGCACAAATTTTCACAAAAACACATGAAAATTTCCTCATATCCATTCTTAAAGAAATAAAGAAATTTATTGAATGTCATGCACATGATTAATCTTAATTAAAATTAATAAATTATCTCTAAATTGATTTATAGTGGTAAAATAAACTTAGATCAGTGGGTCAAAAAAAATCATAGATGAATTTTGTGAGGAGCAAGCAATAGAAGAAAGGCATCCCTCGATGATGTTAAAATAAGATTTTATGAAAAATTGTATTACTAGTTCCTCTACATAATACACACATTAATTCACAAATTATTTATTGGCCAAGGCATTTGGAACATTGTTGATCCCCAATCTCCACTAACAAGACTAACAAGTATGCAGGTTTTAACCCTGTACACAAATTACCTGCAAACAAATTCTTAAAAATAGAAAATATACAATGGCGAGAGCATAAAACATAAAATAGATGTACACAAAGATTTTCCCCTCGATCCCAAAATTGGTACTACCATATTGATTTTTCATTATATTCCTTTCAATGTTATAGTACATATATACACATGTCGAAGCATCCAAAAACCCTAATCCATTAACCATGGATTAGAACATAACCATAGTTCCATTGACTGGATCTACAAAATACTAAGGGCAGAAAACCATCATGCCAAAACCATGTGAAAAATCCATGCACAAAACCATAGGTAGGTCCGCCCACCTAATATAAGGTCCAAAAAAAAAAAAATCTAGGGCATTGCCTCAAACCTATTCAAGGGGGATATCACCTCCCCTGCAAAACCTTGACAAAGGGTGTTGGTCGCCACCCCCTAACCACAAGGCTTCACGCCTGGGGTTAGTCATGGAAATAATATAACACACACCCAACATTCTCCCACTTGTTATTTTCTTTCCATAGGGGGCCATAGGAGAGATTAGTCATTAGTCCAGCCTTGTAATGCCCATTGTTTCTCTACAACAAGAGAACTTCTCAGTGCTCACAGACTTTGTCAATGCATCTACAGTATTCTTCAAAGTGTCCACCTTTACTAGCAACACCTTTTTGTCCTCAACCATATCCCTTACAAAGTGATACTGAAAATTAGTGTGTTTTGTCTTTGAATGATAAGCAGGTTTCTTTGCCAAGAGAATTACACTTTGGCTGTCACAGTCTATCCTTATAACTCGTTGTACTAACCCCATACTTGAATACAATCTCTGAAACCAAACTGCTTCCTTACTTGCATGAGTGGTTTCCATGTATTCTGTTTCTGTAATTGAAAGTGCCACTACAGACTGTCACTTACTCATCTAACTGACTGCACCTCCAAAATGGTTAAAAACATACCCACTTGTAAATCTTCTCTGATCCAAATCTCTAGCCCAGTCTGCAACAACAAAGCCACAAATGTCCAAAACTTTATCCAATCCTGGTCTTCCTTGGTAGCACAGACGATAATCACTAGTGCCACACAAATACTTGAAAATGCACTTCACTGTTGTCCAATGCTCCTTCCCTGGTTTTGAAATAAACTTTCTCAATACTCCCACTACATGTGCAATGCCTGGTCTAGTACATACCATTCCATACATCAGGCTATCGACTGCACTTGCATATGGAACAGGGGACATGTCCTCTTCCTCTCCTTCTATCTTGTGAAACATTTCAGCAGATAATTTTACACCTACAGGAATAGGAACCTTCACTGGTTTACTATCCTGCATATTAAACCTTTGCAATATTGTCTCGACATACTTCCTCTGGTTTAACCGAATCTTCCTCCTTGCCTGATCTCGTTTAATTTCCATGCCCAAAATATAGTTTGCAACACCAAGATATTTCATGTCGAATTTGGAGGACATTTGGGTCTTCAATTCCTAGATAATTTCTTTGTTATTTCCAATCAACAACATATCATCCACATACAAGACCAAATAAATAACACGGTCACCAATTAATTTAAAATACAAAAAGTGATATGATTTGCTTCTCGTGAAGCCAAGTCCCCATATAAATGTATCAAAATTATGATACCACATCCTTGGTGACTGTTTTAACCCATACAGAGACCTTTTTAATGTGCATATCAATTCTTTCTTACTGTTCACCATAAAGCCTTTAGGTTGCTTCATGTAGATCTCTTCTTCCAAATCCTTGTGAAGAAATGTTGTCTTCACATCCATCTGTTCTACCTCAAAATCAAAAGCAATAGCAAAAGATAAAAGCAATATAATAGAAGATACCTTGGAAACAGGAGAAAAAATATCACCAAAATCAATTCCAACACTTGGTAATAACCTTTTTCTACCAACAGAGCTTTCTATTTCTCCACCTTGCCTTCTACATTCATGTTCTTCTTAAACACCCATTTTCTTCAATGGCTTTCCTTCCATCTAAAAACTCCATCAGATCCCAAGCCTCTTTTTTGTCCAAAGATGCCATCTCATAAACTATGGCCTCTTTCCAGAGTTTTCCATCCTTTGAATCTACTGCCTCCCTAATAGTTCTCTAATAATCATCAGTAATAGATAAAGCAAAATTTGAACAGAAAGCTGGTGGACTATACCTTTCTAGTTTCCTTCTTTCTTGAACTGATCTTCTCATAGCTGGAGTTTGTGGCTCTTCATATTTTGATTCATCTTCTACTATAGAGTCTGATTCTTCCTCCTTTAGCTCAAACTCTATCTTCTCAGGTTCCTTTGGTAGGACTTCATGTTTAGTAACATCTTTCACCTCTCTAAACACCACATCATGGTTGTACACAACCTTCCTTGTTTCTGGGTTCCAAATATTATAACCTTTTAAACCATCCTTATAACCAATAAATATGCATCTTTCAGATTTACTATCCAACTTGGTTATTTTCTCCTTTGAAACATGTACATATGCATCACAACCAAATACCCTCAGATGTGAAAAAGAGGGTTTCTTACATGTCCATATCTCTTGTGGAGATTTATCCTCCAACGCTGATGAAGGTGATCTGTTGGCCAAGTAACATGTAGTCTCCACCAACTCTACCCAGAATACTTGTCCTAACCTAACACCACTGAGCATGTTTCTTTCCTTTTCCATCAACGTCTTGTTCATTCTTTTTGCAACTCCATTTTGCTGAGGTGTGTATAGAGTAGTCTTATACCGTGCTTTACCACACGTCTTATAGAACTCTTCAAATTCCTTCTTGTAGAAATCTCCACCATTATCTGTCCTCAACACCTTTATCTTCTTCTATATCTGGTTTTCCACCATAGCCTTAAATTCTTTAAACCTATCAAAGACTTTAGATTTTTTCTTGAGGAAATATATCCATGTATTCCTTGAGAAGTCAACTATAAATTATAAATAGTACATAGACTTACCCAGTTATGGAACTGACACAGGTCCAAACACATCACTATGCACAAGCTCTAATATCCCTTTCTCCATCTTAGCAGTAAAGGGGAAACTCACCCGATTCTACTTCTCATATACACAATGTTCACATAAATCTACATCTAGAGAGAAATTATACATACCTTCTACCATACCATTACCATGAAGTATTCGAAGGCCCTTCTCTCCAATATGTCGAAGCCTTTGATGCCATAGCATGGTCTTTTCTCCAGATACCATCATATTTTCTGCTCCACTTTCAGGAACCATAGAACTGTGGCACCCATCAATAACAAAGATACCCAGAAGCTTGTACAGAGTTCCAATCCAAATTCCTTAAATCAATACTAGTGCTCCTCAATCCATCTTGCAGGTATGTTTCTTGAACACTGTTTTTACACCTACATCATCCATCTTTCTTACAAAAATCAGATTTCTAACCAATGCAGGAATATGCAGAACACCTGCAAGTGTTCTAATCCTTCCACCTTGCAACTTCAGCTTGAATTTTCCATGCCCAACAATTATAGTCTTCCTGTCATCCCCTAAGAAGACATCACCAACATCATATTTCTCATACTTGTAGAACCACTCCCTGTGAGGAGTGAAGTGAAAGGATGCACCTGATTCAATCAACCATGCCTAATGATATACATGTGTACTTAAAGAAGAAGCCAATTACACATCCCCACCTTCATCTGAGGTGGTTTTCACCTTTGCATAAGGAGCATCATCAAATCCCTTTCCTTTCTTAGGATGTTTATATCTATAGTCCTTTTTAAAGTGCCCTTCCTTTTCGCATTTCCAACAAACCTTTACAGGTTTTCCTAGGGATTTAGATCTACCTCTAGATTTAGATCTCCCACTCAAGGACTTATTTTTGTTTATGTTCTAGGACCGTCCTTATACAGACAAGGCATCTCCATTCTAGCCCTCCATATTTTTCCATCTCATCTCCCCTTACAGTAAGGATGAGACTATTTCATCAAACTGCAAGGTATTTGTATTGCTACCTATTGCAACAACCAGACTATCCCATGAATCTAGTAGAGAACACAACAAATTGATGCACTTATCTTCATTTGAAATTTTAATATCAATGGATAAAAATTGTCTTACCACAATATTAAAGGTGTTCAGATACTCTGTCACCGAGTCTCCATCTTTCATCCTCGGGTTATACAACTTTTTCTATAGGAAGAGTTTATTCACCAAAGACTTATATTGGTAAAAAGTCCCTATCTTGTCCCACAAAGCCTTTGCCAAAGATTCCCCTAATAGATTCAACAATATTGAATTTGAGATACAAAACTGTGTTGGGCCCTTTTCTTTATGATCCAACTTCTTCTAGTGTTGATTGGACATTATCGTTGGTTTAGTACCTGGATATACCGTGATCCATTGATCTTTATCCACCAACAAATCCTCCATATTGAGTTTCCATAAATGAAAACTCTGACCGTTAAATTTCTTAATCTCTATATTTCCACCACTCATCACCTTCTTTCATTGTAAGAATCAATCCCACAGATCTCCCACTAAAATGGGTCTATCACAAGCCCAAGCAAAAAACCCCTTAGCAGCAAAGGCATCCCCTTGAAGCCAAAATAGCTTTGATACCAAATGTAGGTTTTAACCATGTACAAAAATTACTTGCAAACGAATTCTTAAAAACATAAAATATACAATGGAGAGAGAATAAAACATAAAATAGATATACACAAATATTTTCCCCTAGATCCCAAAACCGAGACTACTAGATTGATTTTTCATTATATTCTTTTGAATGTTGCGATACATATATATACATTCTGAAGCATCCATAAACCCCAATCCATTAACTTTGGATTAGAACATAATTGTAGTTCCCTTGACTGGATATACAAAATACAATGGGTAGAAAACCATCATGCCTAAAACCATTTTTGAAATCCATGCACAAAACCATAGATAGGTCTGCCCAGCTAATATAAGGTAAAAAAAAAAACATTTTGGGGTGCCACCCCGAATCCCGTGCAAGGGGGTTGTCGCCCCCTTGCAAACGCCCTGACGGGGGGGGCTACTGCCGCCCTTGTGACCTCCCCGATGTGCCTATTGCAACAAATGGGGGACTGCCTGCACCCACTCCCCCCCCCTAACTTCATGCATGGGGATAAACATGGAAAGAATATAACACACAACCATCATAGTACGTAATAAAAAATGACGATCTAGGTGGGAATAGTTTTGGAATGCAAGTTGGAAAATTTCTCAAGAAGCTTCGAAATACTTATAGAAATGAATGGCTAATTGTGGTACCTTTCTCAACTAGTAAAAGTAATTTTGGCTTTGTGGTGGGGGCGATAATTTGTGAGAATACCTAAAATGGAGTAACCCTAGATGATACACATTGAAGAGATGTTATGTTGACGAAAATGTGGAAGTCAACTACAAGAGATTGAGTATGCACTAGATGAAGACAAACAGAAAAAGATTCTCAAAAGAATGCAATCATACAAGACAACAATTAATATTCAAAAAATTGGAAGGGACAAAAGCCAAAAGAAAAGCATAGTGATGCATGATGTTGCAAACCATCATCAATCCCAAAGAAAAAATCCTCAACAGGGCAAGTCATTGGAGTGATAAATCGGTTTGGTGATTATATAGATGTCATATGGGAAGAATCCTTTATGGTTCCTAAGTTGAATGAAGATATAAAGTTGGTAGAGGTAGGCATTGCCACCCTTTGATTGGTAGAGAATGTTGAAAGCATAAAGGTTGAAAGCTACTACATATGACATGTAATCATTCAAATCCTTATGTAATAAGTCGTCTATGTTCAATAATTCCTTGTGTTCAAGAATTCTTTTGGGAATATTAACAAGTATGTTCTTGACGATATTCATACTGGTATCAACTAGACAACCATGTAAATGTGAGAGATATGTTGTTCATTGGAATACCCCAAAAAAATTGAAATTGGTTAAGTATTGAAGGAGATAATAACATACTACTCCACATAAAAGAAATTAGCACTGAACCTGTTATATGATTTACTATTTGAGGAGGATACCTCAAATTTTTTTCAAACATTGCAAGGAAGTGATGCAACGAAAAACAAGACATTTACATACTATAAAGATCAAATTTTTTAGATTGATGAAATAAACCTTATAGTAAAATCAACCAAATTTGATCAATTAAACTCTAATAAAGCATTGACTGTCTTATGACTAGCTCCACCTACTACATTATAGTAAAATAAAAACTCCTCAAAAAAATGTTGCACTTCCATCTACCCCTCTACGAGGGTGATGAAGATATTAAAAGTCATTGGTCCATATGTGAGAAAAATTGGGTTGCGGTGGACATACCACACACAAAGAAAAGAAATTTCAAAGTTTGTTGGAGCATTAAAGAAAATAATGTTAACATGATTTATGAATTTTAAGGAGAATTAAACAAAAACAAAACAAAAAAATGGAAGTAAAGGATTTTTTTTTTATCATTCCTTAAAACACGATATGTCAAACATCTAATAGCACAAAAAATAAAAGGCAGTAATTAGATGCATTGTGAATATGTGTTGGAATACAACGAGAGGTTTATATTTCATCTTAGCCATATCCCATATATAATCAACAAGGAATTTCTCATAGAATGGTTCATAGAATGCCTTCTATAAAATATAAGGGGTACTCTTTGAATACATGAAATAAAAACTTTCCAAGATACCTTAAATAAATAATAACATATGGAATCATATGAATATTGGTCTATCCCATAATCATTTGATAGAAAAGTTGAATAAAATCTTGAGATGCTTCAAGTTTAGGATTTTATTGAGGATGGGTATAATTTAAGATAAACATGTGGGGGGTATTCCACTTGAACTCCTAAATCTGATGGAAACTAAGTGAATCATATCAACTATGTGTGTATTTGGAGAACTCCAAACAAGTTTTAGAGGGTAAGTTTGTTCAAGGAATTTGATTATTGCAAGTAATAATGAGAAGAAGTAAACCACCTTTAAAGAATTTTAATGAAACCTTGAATAAATATTCTAAATGATCAATGGAGTGAACACTAGAATTAGATATAATATGATAATACTAATAAATATTTCTACAAGGTTTCATACTATGAAAAATTTTATGGGACATTGTTTATCAAGTCTTAGTTTTCAAAGCTTTATCAAAACACGTCTACCTGATCGTCGTGTTGTCTAGTTCACCCATCGCCCAACTTTCCCGGTAATAAATATGATGGTGATGGTGACAATGTTGATGATGATGATGATGAAAAAATATGATGATGAAGGGAAACACATTTTCTCAAATGGAAGGGTAAGGAGTTTTCTCAACCTATGGACTATGAAGTACATTATAAGTCTGCAACTGGTAAATAGTAATAAATAATTTCATCTCCTTGACATTTATGTATGTTATAATATTATTGTTTGATTGTCAAAATCATTCTGTGATTCATATTTGATTCTCGAAACCCTCCCATATCATCAATGCATGCATCTACCATAACCATGTCAAATTTTAGTACATACAAGCGCAAACTGAAAAAATTTCAATGTTGGCCGCATTCTCAAGTCATGGGCGGTCATGCATGTATGGGACAACATTATTTCTTTTGTGTGGTAACCCCTTGCCAAGTCGGACCGACCCACCAACTCATTGCACAGACGCCCTAGCGTGTCCAGCACACGATGCCCCGATGGGTGCCCATGCGCTCCGCCTTCGTGTAGGCGCACTTAGGGCGCCGGAGTTCACCTTGTTATGCAAAACAATGAACACAAATTATTAACTCATCAATGACAACAAAATATTATCATTTTTTATTTCCATTCTACATGATCAATAAATTATAAATTGACTTTTAACACCTAAACATTAAAGTTAATTTTCTAAAAATCATTACACTAGTACAAATGGGGCCAAAATTTGATGACTATTAGTCGGATATGCGACTTATTGGAGTCAGCTATTTGACACATTGGTGCTCATCAAATTGTTGTTAAAATTCTATCGAATAGTTGACAGTTTAGTTAATGTCGAATATTCAATGGTACACATGTCGATTATTAGATACAAAAAAGGTCGAAATGTTCATAAAATAACTGACACTTTGAAGTTAATTTGTGACACTATAAATCGTCTAATATCTGACGCACCAAACATCGAATATCTGATAGGTCTCATGATAGTTTTCCATCAAATCTTTGACATGTAGTTAGTTTTGTCTGAAGGGAAAAATGGGTGTTTAGGCATTGGGTAATCGATGGTATACATAAATTGTGTGACATGAGTGTTATCCCCTAAATGCTCCCTTCCATCGATCTTGAGCGACCCGTTTGATGTAAACGTGTTGGATAACTGACATCAAGTTGAATTAGTTAGACACGAGTTTTGAATATCAGATGCACCTTTCTGTCAATTTGGGGAATGCAAACTGACGGTGATGCGTCAGATATTTGATGGGTGAGAGTTATGTCTGATGGGAGTGTCAAACCACTAACACTTTTTTCCATCGATTGTGGTGTTGATATTTCAACTAGTACATTGATTGATAGGAGTCAAATATTCGATGACCAACATGTGCCATCGAATATCCAATAGAAGTCTGTGTTTTAAAAAAATTGTATAATTTGTTGAGATTGCAACAAGATGATGGAGCTTAGTGAAAAGAGTCGCCTTCACTAAGTGGGCCCGCAGGCAAATTATGGCACAAGTTCTATTTTTTATCACAGTGTGGATGATCACAGTGTGGGTGACCACAGTGTGAGTGATCACAGTGTGAGTGGTCACAATGTGGGTGACCAAAGTGTGGGTGATCAAAGTCCATTTTTAGACTGGCTGTCAAAAATAGAAAAGTCAAATATTATTGTCTCATAATAATATTTGGACTATAAACTTGATCTTATTCTCTTGGAGCACTTCAGTTTGAGCTACAGATGTAGCCCATGCAGCTGTCAGAAGGAAGTACGCTTTTCTTATGAGTCAGTTGAGTTGTTGCATGCATGACTTCAGTTAGAACTCAATCAGTTGAGTTTGGTGGAGTTGATTGTGGAGTTGATGGAGTTGTGTTCAGTTTGACTTGGTTAAACTAGTTGTAGTTAGTCTAACTGCAAATAGACTAATGATGAGTTGTTAAACTAATTATTAACTTATAATACAACTATAGAATACATCAGTTAACTCAGTTGCATGTCAGTGCATGTTCAGTTCAGCAGGGACAGGTGTTAGAGAATCAGATTGCTATCAATTGTGACTATAGTTGTGCATCAGATCTTGCACAATCAAGGGATTGAGTATGCCAATGAGTTTGCTCATGTATTTGCCCAGTTTGTAGCTTCTGCTCACGTCTTACACATTGTGAGTGATTCTTTGGAGGTGAAATACGAGTTTGGTAGACCATTCTCATTCATTCTTGAGTAGGTATTGAGCAGTGGAGGCAGGCAAGCAGTGGAATCGATTTGGAGATCAGATGTTAGTTGTATTGTGTGTAACAGGTGGAGCTAGTACTGGATTGCTTGTGATAAGCATTGTACTTTGTAATGTTACATGGTCTCAATCATTAATATACAGATAGTGTGGGGTTTTTAGCGAGATGCTTTCCCCGGTTACATACTGTGTTAATGTGTGAATGCTCTTGATGTTTTATTGTTATTGATGCTGCTATATTGATGATCAACGTAGAGGAGCTTATGTATTGTGTATGTATTCCGCAATAGTACATGATCAGGATAATCTCTGTTGAATATGTGTTAAATTATTCAAAATTTCTACATGGTATCAGAGCAAGCTAGATAATTGTAGAAAAAATTTCTACATGGTATCAGAGCTGTTGATCATTAGATCTACTATTCAAGAAGTGTTTACATTCTATTTCTTCAAGCAGAGTCTGTAATCGGGCCAGGTAGCCTCTGGATTCATCCTTCCTTTGGAAGGTGAGATATTCAGTGAATGCCCATACAGTCAATCTCTGTACGAGAAATATTGTGTTCTCACGAATCTTAGATCCGAGGCGGTTGAGTTGGAGCTGGTGGAATTCGAATTTGCAGCAGTGTTGTTGAAATGTCTTTCAACGGATTGCAAATGTTATTCCAAAGCAAGAGCGACCTGGCGCTCAAGGATAAACTCAGAAACAATAAAGGTGAGAATGGATCTTCATCAAAGGTATCTGATGAAGAGAATTGCGCTTTGGCTGCCAAAGCAAAGAAGGGGAAGAACAAGAAAGCTTCTCATTCCGGTGCAAAAGGCAAGAAGCAGGATATGTCCAAGGTGAAGTGTTTTCACTGTCACCAGCACGAACACTATGCCACTAATTGTCCGCAGAAGAAGAAGAACAAGCAGGCTGTTGGATCTTCAGCAGGAGAGGCTCTAGCCTCACAGTTTGAGCTTGATTTTTCATTGATCGCATGCTTGGTTTCAAGTGTGATGGGATCAGTGTGGTTCTTGGACAGTGGTGCGTCTTTTCACATGACGGGAGATAGAGATTTCTTCTTTGATCTGGAGGACAAAGATCTTGGAGTGCACATCGAGATGGGCGATGATGGTAGATACAGTGCGACCGGTATCGGTACCATTTCCTTTGAGAGGGAGTCTGGTAAACCCTTCGTATTGAAGGAAGTCATGCATGTTCCAGGATTGACGAAGAATCTCATCTCAGTGGCGATGTTAGAAGATAAGGGGTATGATGTTGTTTTCAGCGAGGGAAAGGCTTTCCTACGCAGCAAGACAACTGGTGAGACCCGGAAGATAGGGGTTCGAGTGAGGAACCTTTGTCAGTTGCATGTAGATGGATGCGCAGCAATGGCGGGCAAGGCAGAAGGATTGGTGAGCCGGGATGATGGCGAGTTGTGGCACAGGAGATTGGGTCACCTTCACCATGGAGCCTTGAAGATACTGCAGTAGATCACTACAGGGCTTCCTAAAGGCACACTTGCGCAGTCAGATCAGTGCAAGGGGTGTACTTTGGGGAAGTTTGTGAAAGCCACCTTTCACGAGAAGGATAGTCGCGCCATGACGATCCTTGAGAGAATTCACACAGACGTGTGTGGACCTTTCTCAGTTGCTTCGACAGTAAAACACAGGTATTATGTGATTTTTGTTGATGATTTCTCTCGTAAGTGCTGGATCTTCTTCATGCAGAAGAAGAGCGAGACATATTCAAAGTTCTGTGAATTCAAAGCACTGGTCGAGAAGGAGTCGGGGAAGAAGGTGAAGGCTCTTAGGAGCGATAATGGTGGTGAATACATCTCGGACGAGTTCAAGGATTTCTGCAAGGCAGAAGGGATTCGTAGAGAGATCATAGCTCCACATAACCCACAGCAGAACGGGGTAGATGAGCGGAAGAACAGAATGATTGTGGGTGCTGCACAGGCAATGTTGCATGATCAGGGCCTACCCCTTCACTTGTGGGCGGAAGCATGCAATACAGTAGTTTATGTGCAGAACCGTTGTCCTCATAGGATACTTGGAATGAGTACACCTGAGGAGACTTATTCTGGTAAGAAGCCTGATCTTTCTCATTTGAGGATTTTTGGTGCTAACGTTTACATGCATGTGACGAAGGATGCCAGGAAGAAGTTGGAGCCAACCGCAGAGGTTGGGATATTTGTGGGGTACACTGATACGCCCCACAACTATCGTGTGTATTTGCCAGACAGTGGTAAAACTGTTGTGCGATGAGATATAAAATTTCAGGAGGAGAAAGCCATGAAGTGTTCGCTTGAGAGGGAGCTACACTTGCATGCAGATGAGGAGCTATTAGTTCTTAAGGATGAGCTTCAGGACGTGGATCAGCCACAGGACGAGGTTCATGGAGTGGAAGAGACCACTCATGCAGCACCAACCATCAGAGGGCGAAAGCGCTTGACAGAAGCTGAGCGACTGGCTCAAGATGCAGAGAAAGTTGTAGGACCACCTACAACCCAACGCAAGCAGAGACAGTCATCTGATCGGTACACTGGATACATGGCTCTGATGAGCAAGTGTGTTGTGACTGAGCCATCGTCTTTCGAGGAAGCTGTGGAGGATCCCGCATGGGTAGACGCTATGGTGGAAGAGTATGATTCTATTGTCAGAAACAGTGCATGGGAGATTGTTCCTAGATCGGAAGAGAAATCAGTGGTGGGTTCGAGATGGATCTACAAGGTCAAGCAAGCAGCTGACGGGAGTGTGGAGAAGTACAAGGCAAGATTTGTTGCCCGAGGCTTTTCACAGATAGAGGGGATCGATTATGAGGAGACCTTTGCACCTGTCACAAGCTATTCTTCCATACGAACGATTCTTGCTCTCTCAGCGCAGATGGGATGGCACATTCATCAGATGGATGTGAAGACTGCATTCCTCAATGGAGTCATTGAGGAGGAGGTGTACATTGAGCAGCCCGAAGGCTTTGAGGTCTTCAGCAGCGAGTCGCATGTGTGCAGGCTCAAGAGAGCGCTGTATGGGTTGAAGCAAGCACCACATGCTTGGTACACACGGATAGACAGCTATTTCACAGGACTTGGATTCTCCAAGAGCGAGGCGGATCCTAACCTATACCAGATTGTGGTGGAGGGTAAGTTTCTTATCATTGTACTGTATGTTGATGATTTGATTCTAACGGGTGATCAGCTGTTGATACTGTCATGCAAGAAGGATCTTGCTACAGAGTTTGAGATGAAGGACTTGGGCCTCCTTCACTATTTCCTAGGATTGGAAATATGGCAGCGCAGTGGTGGACTGTTTGTTTCTCAGGGCAAGTATGCTCGGGAGATACTGGAGAAGTTCAACATGCATGGCTGCAAGCCTGTTGATACTCCTCTTCCTGGAGGTTGGAGGAAGGAGGATGCCACTTCGAAAGAAGAAGTGGATGCCACTGTTTATCGATAGTTGGTGGGGTCGTTGATGTATTTGGTCAATACACAACCTGATATATGATATGCAGTTAACCAGCTTTCACAAGCTATGGTTAAGCCTACCAAGCTCTTCTGGAAGGCGGGCAAGCATGTATTGCGCTACTTGAGAGGCACATCGGGATATGGTTTGTGGTACAGACAGGAGGATGAGGTGAAGCTATGTGGCTTCACGGATGCAGATTGGGCAGGGAGCCCAACGGACAGAAAGAGCACATCAGGAGGGGTCTTCAGTATTGGATCGACAGCAGTTTCTTGGTACAGCAAGAAGCAGAGATCCATGGCACTCAGTTCAGCGGAGGCCGAGTATATGGCAACAAGTTTGGCTACATGCGAGGCTATATGGATGAGGAAGATCCTGGTTGGTTTGTTCAGTTCTCATTTGGATCCTACTATGATTTACTGTGATAACGAGAGTTGCATTAAACTCTCGGATAATCCTATATTTCATGATAGATCTAAGCATATTGACATCAGTTACCATCATATCAGAGATTGTGTGCAGCGGAGGATCATGTTGCTTTCATACATTCCAACGGAGGATCAGGATGTTGATATTCTGACGAAGGCTCTCACCAGGAGCAAATTCGAGTACCACCGAGGCAGGATAGGGGTTGCTGATAATCCATATCTTGTCGAGAGGGAGTGTTGAGATTGCAACAAGATGATGGAGCTTAGCGAAAATAGTCGCCTTCACTAAGTGGGCCCGCAGGCAAATTATGGCATGAGTTCTATTTTTGATCACAGTGTGGATGATCACAGTGTGGGTGACCACAGTGTGAGTGATCACAGTGTGAGTGATCACAATGTGGGTGACCAAAGTGTGGGTGACCACAGTGTGGGTGAACAAAGTCTATTTTTAGATTGGCTGTCAAAAATAGAAAAGTCAAATATTATTGTCTCATAATAATATTTGGACTATAAACTTGATCTTATTCTCTTGGAGCACTTCAGTTTGAGCTACAGATGTAGCCCATGCAGCTGTCAGAAGGAAGTACGCTTTTCTTATGAGTCAGTTGAGTTGTTGCATGCATGACTTCAGTTAGAACTCAATCAGTTGAGTTTGGTGGAGTTGATTGTGGAGTTGATGGAGTTGTGTTCAGTTTGACTTGGTTAAACTAGTTGTAGTTAGTCTAACTGCAAATAGACTAATGATGAGTTGTTCAACTAATTATTAACTCATAATACAACTATAGAATACATCAGTTAACTCAGTTGCATGTCAGTGCATGTTTAGTTCAGCAGGGACAGGTGTTAGAGAATCAGATTGCTATCAGTTGTGACTATAGTTGTGCATCAGATCTTGCACAATCAAGGGATTGAGTATGCCAATGAGTTTGCTCATGTATTTGCCCAGTTTGTAGCTTCTGCTCACGTCTTACACATTGTGAGTGATTATTTGGAGGTGAAATACGAGTTTGGTAGACCATTCTCATTCATTCTTGAGCAGGTATTGAGCAGTGGACGCAGGCAAGCAGTGGAATAGATTTGGAGATCAGATCTTAGCTGTATTGTGTGTAACAGGTGGAGCTGGTACTGGATTGCTTGTGATAAGCGTTGTACTTTGTAATGTTACATGGTCTCAATCATTAATATACATATAGTGTGGGGTTTTTAGCGAGATGCTTTCCCCGGGTTACATACTGTGTTAATGTGTGAATGCTTTTGATGTTTTATTGTTATTGATGCTACTATATTGATGATCAACGTAGAGGAGCTTATGTATTGTGTATGTATTCCGCAATAGTACATGATCAGGATAATCTCTGTTGAATATGTGTTAAATTATTCAAAATTTCTACATAATTTTCACCAACATTTGTCAATATATAACAACAATTCACACCTCAGGTAATGAGAAACCCCACATATCCTTGTTTTTGGTGGGTTATAACTTGTTTTGTTGCCACTAGTTATAGTCCTAGCTTTACTAGCTAGCATTCTTATTCTAAAATTGAGATTATTTTAAAATTGTCTCCTAACCCACAATAGTTCCTTCAATCTCAAAGCTAGGTTTTGTCAAGGGAATGAATCACTCTTTCTCAAGTTCAATGGGGATAACCCACTAAATTATATTGAAGTTGTATTTTCTCTCGAAGAAAAGGATCAAAGTCATTATGAAAATGCAAGCTTGCCACTAATATCATGTAGAGGCACTTCATCATGGTAAAACCATCCTTTGGCCTTTTTCTTTTTCTCTTTCTTGATTTTTGCAACTCAATTTCATTAGTTCTAATAGAAGCATTGGGATACTGGGCTAGGAACTTCTACCATGCCTACCCTAGTAGGCTCTTAGTAAATGAAATATTGCACCTTTTCCTTAAAGTGAGCTTAGAACGATGATGTTAGTAATACCCAACTCACTCACACCACACCCAATCTCATTGATGAATATCTAATTTAAATTTTTTATGGTAAAGTTATGTTGAAAAGTCTCCTCAAGATCTCTCTTTTAAAGAACATTTTCAGCACTATGGAGAAGATAAGAGGTGGCAGCCCCTAGAACTTGAGGAATCTACAGAGGAAGTTACAAGCGAGGATGAGAATAGCTCAATTGATGAAATAGATGTTGAAGATCCTTGTCTTAATGATACTCCACATTAACTTAAGAATAATGATAAAGATTCAAGTGCTTGGTGCATTATTTTGGAAAATAATGGGTACAATTGATCTTAGATTGATAACTTGAGTGAGAAACCCCACATATCCCTATTTTTTAGTATATTTTTATTGTATCATGCTAAACACGCTAGTATCTTTCTTGTACTCTAACATGTAATGACATCGAACACAACTATTTTGAAGGATTCAAAGTCACACTCAAATATATCATGTAGATACCCATAGTGTCGATTGTCAGAGAGTTCTGGATGTCTGTCACATCTAGAGGAAACATTGATAATTTGAAATCCTATCATTATCCCACTATCAGAGATTTTCATCTTTTCGCCCAACCTTTTGATGCGGAATTTTTTTCCATCACGCCACATTTTTTTGTGGTGTTTCAACTGTAATATGTCAAACATGTAAAAAATGCATTGTCAATTGATAAGCATATTTATACTTACAAAATTTGAAAATTAAGAAAAAAACACACCATATGCATCAATATAATTACAAAAAAACTTAGTATGGGTGAATATGCTTTCCTGATAATATTTTAAACCATATGCTAAATCAATTTCCCTCTATGTAAGATTGGTATCTCCACTATGTTGAGCTTATTTAACCAATGTAAACACACCATACCATGATAACCCACCATAATTATCTTTTTTTCATTTTTCAATCCATACCTTCATCCAATCAAGATTTTTCTCAATGTATAAATACATTGCATCCCATTCCCGACCAACTGTATTAAAATAAAACAATTCACACACACACACACACACACATATATATATAACTAGTTACCATGTTATACCTTCATAATAATGGATTATGAACAACGTAAACTTTGAAACGGGTACTGATACTATTACCCATTTCATAGAGATAGCAAAAAAGTGACCCGATTTAGAAAAGGGGCGATGCAGAACACACATTTTTTTTAGAGCATAGTTTTTGGCACTTTAAATAACCGATACGATTACCCGTTTCGTAGAGGTAGCAAAAAAGTGACCCAATTTTGAAAAGTGGTGATGCCGAATACACTTCCCTTTTTTTGGAGCATATTTTTGACACTTCAAAATTTTCTTATGTATCAAATATAAAAAATTGTTTTTAAATGTTACTCATTTTCATACTAATTTTGAAACGTATTGATGCAACATACCTTTTTTTTAGAGGGCTTATTTTTCACACTTTAAAATTTATTATGTCCATTTTTTTTTGAAATCATGATTACCTAACGAATTTTCAAGTTGTTTTACTTTTTTTTTTTTTTTTAAATGTTGATTACTTATATATATATATATATATATATATATATATATATATATAAGACAAAAAAAAAAGCATAAAAGTGTAAAAAAATAAAAATTTATCTCATAAACCATAAAAGAATTTGGAAAAGAAAAACAAAATTTAAAAAACCTATAAAATTAAGTAAAAATTAAAAAAAAAACAAGATTAAAAAAAAAAAAAAAAAACAAGAACTACTACAATTAAGATAAAAAACATTTCAAAAAAATTAAAAAAAACAAAAATAAACTCAAATTATAAACAAAAAACCAAAAAAATATGAAAATTTTATATATAGCTTGAGTGGGCCTAATGGTTAAGAGCATGTGTTTCCTCCTAAGAGGTCACAGGTTCAAAACCAGATAGGGGTAGAGTATGTATGCCTTCGTAGACTTAGCAGTCAAATCGCTGCGCAGAGGTGGGTCCCTTGCCCCACAAACAAGGGGGGTCTCATACACCAATTTGATGTCTAGCTTGGCTGTGACATTAAAAATGGATATATATATATATATATATATATATATATATATATATATACACACACACACAACATTTAAAGTTAAAAAGAAATATCTATTTTTTATTAAAAAAGAAAACATTTAAATTTTTTCTTAAACCCTATATTTTTTTATTTAAAAAAATAATAATATCTATATATATGTATGTTTGATTAAAAAAAAAAAAAATTTAAACATTTAACTTTTTTTAATAAATAAATGTTTTTTATTTAAAACAAAATAACAAAAAAAAATATGTGCATATTCTTTACTTTTCTTCAATAGAAAACATCTAATTTTTGTTTTTTTAAATAGGACTTTTTATTTTAGAAGAAATAAAATTAAAGTTTAATTAATTTATAAGCATTTTTTTTAAATAAACTTAAAAAAAAATAAAACAAATTATTTTAAAAAAATTTTAAACAAATTAAAATTTTAAACTTTAATTAATTTTAAAAATTTTTAAACCAATATTTTTTAATAAAAAAAAATTGATTCACACCCGACTGCCCATGGTGTCATGGCCATGGGTAGAGGGGCTGCATGCAGCCCCTCCCGCCCATGGTGGTGCGGTCATGGGTGGGGGGGCTGCATATAGCCCCTCCCGCCCATGGTGGTGCGGTCATGGGTGGGGGGGCTGCATATAGCCCCTCCCGCCCATGGCCGCGGCACCACGGGCTATCGGGCATGAATAGATTTTTTTATTTTTTTTTTGAATTAAAAAATATTTGTTTAAAAAAAAATTAAAAGTTTATTTAATAAAAAATGGTCAATATTTTCTTTTTTTTTTAAATAAAAAATATTTGTTTTTAAAATTGTTTTGAAATTGCATTTTTTTAATAAAAATTTAAAAAAAAATTAATTAATTAATTATATATATATATATATATATATATATATATATATATATATATATATATATATATATATAGCTGTGTGTGTGTGTTTTAAATTAATGTATTTTGTTTTTTTTTTTAATTTGAAAATACATATATATTTTTTACGTTTTAATTGGTTTTTGTTTTTTCTTTGTTTTTTAATTTGAGTATATTTTTTTTAGGTTTTTAAATGTTATTAATCTTAATTTTAGTAGGTTTTTTTTTTTTTTTTTTGTTAAATCTAGTTTGTTTTTAATTTTAATTTTTTGTTATTGTTTTTTTTTCGTTTTTCTGTTCTAACTTACTTAATTTTATAGTTTCTTTTAATTTATTTTTTTTCCATATTTTTGTTTTTTTTTTGTGTTTTTTTTCCAATTTTTTTTATGGCTTACAAGATAAAAACAAAATTTACATTTTTTTTTAAATATGTTTTTCTTACTATTTATTTGTTTATAATTTATAATTTATAATTTTTTTTTAATTTTTATATTTTATAGGTTAATTTTTTTTTTTAACAGTTTTATGATTGATTTTGTTTTTAATATATATTTTAATTTATGTTTTGTTAATTTTTTTTAATTTTTTTGTTTTGTGTTTTTACTTTGTTTTAATTTTATTTAATTAATTAATTAATTAATTAATTTTTTTTTTTATTTTTTTGAAATTTTAATGTTTTTCGGAGTCATGATAAAATCCTGTACACCGTTATTTCAAAATGTTGAAAATTTGCCCTAAAAAAAAATGTTATTCCAGCGTCAACGCTTTTCATTTTGAGGGTGTTTTTTGCACAAAATTTACCATTGAAAAAAAAAATGTTATTCGAACATGAACACTTTTCATTTTGAGGGTGTTTTTTGCAAAGTGTTATTCGAAGATCAACACTTTTTGCTTTGAGGGTGTTTTTTGGGCAATTTTTGCACAAAAAAATTGTTTTCACCACCATTTTTAAAACATGTTGAAAATTTACCCTAGAAAAAAAAAGGTGTTATTCCAACATCAACACTTTTTGTTTTTAGCACTATTTTTGATGTTTTTACGAGGTTTTTTGGCCAGAGTTCCCGTTTTGAGTTTATAGTTCCTGTTTCAAAGTTTACATTGTTTATGTAGGAAGACTAAAAATTAAATAAATATGATATACATAAAAACAAAAAAGTCAAATGTGTTATAAATATCCACTATCTACTTACATTTGACTTTGCTCATTCTACCTTTCCCCAATAGGTGCTCTCCTTCAAATTTGTCCATAGAGTTGACATCCCAAATGTGATCCAATACATTAACACTTTTCTATTTCACCATTATATTGACGAATATAAACTATGGTTTTATATACCATATATCCCTTTACCATAGAACCCTCAAGACATGCTCTTTGCCTAACCAAATCCTTCAATGATTTCAAGTGCCTCTCAACCATCCACATTGATCTTGTGTGTACAAGTCCACACTTTTCAATCTCCTCAACTTGGTGTATGAGGTAGTGTTCTTGTGCATTGAAAAATATTGGAGGTAGATACTTTTGAATTTCACACATTAGACAAGGAATTTATTTCCTCCAATACTTTATATCTTCTTTATCAATTTCTTTAGATGACAACCATCTACAAATGAAGCAAGAAAATCACAGTTTTCAACAAAAAATGTATATAGTACATGATGACAAGAAAAACACATGCAGTCAAAAATATGTGACACAACAACTTATTGAACAAATTACACTTTGCACATAAATCTCCACTTACCTCATGTATTTGTGAAGATCATAAATAACCTGTTTTACATTGCTGTCAAAGTTTTTTGCGAGAGATAAAGGTAGAACATACTGTAACAAAAAGAATGATGGATCATTATTTTTTCCCAAATTAGTAGAAATAAAAACACTAATTAACAAGATGTTTCACCAATGTATAAAATATATATACCCCGAAATAATTACCTTAATGAATGTATGCCAATCATGAGTTTTTACCCCACCTAATTCACCTTTCTTTATTAGGATATTCTTTATGTTTGAGGAAAATCTAGTTATAAATTTAATTTTTTCAATAAACTCTTTAACATGCTTGCTTTGTTTCTCTGTCAATAACCATTGAAGGGTGCTTATATTTGGTCGTCTCCATCACTATTTGAATGAATCGCACTTTGAAATGCATGGTTAGCCTCCTTAATGTCATTACAAACATTGACAAATTTTCCTGTCTCTTTCCTTCCATCTAAGATTCGCCATAAGGTCTCTATTACATTATTCTTGATGTGCATTATATCAAACAAATGAATAATTTCTAGGTGCTCATAGTAGGGGAGTCTATTGAATTGCTCGGGATAACTTTTCATTCCTTGTGGAAGTGTCCTATTATTAATTCCTTGATGACCTACAACGTGAATCATAGTTAAAGATATTATAACAAAAATATAACCTGTCAATTAGTACAGTGAAGAAAATGCCATAAAAATATAAAATAATCCAAACATATCATGTATATTGATACATAGACAATTCGATCCATACCTTGAGGGAGACTATTATATTGCAACTTGCATGCACGAGGTGTCATTCTCCATGGTCTTAATCTAGTCTCTTCTTTCCCATTGAAAAGATGTTTTTCAGTACTTCAGTACCTATGGTTCTTAGAAAGGAAGTGCCTATACTCATCAAAGACCTCCTTTCCTAAGCTTCTTGAATGATAATATTTCATCTTAGGACCACAAACTAGACAAGAAAATTTACCCTTTGTTTGAATACCTACAAGAGATGGAATAGTTTTTATATCAATTATTTTAAGTATGTACAATGAAGGTCGAACTACTTAAATGAAGGTTGATCTATTTAAAAAACATACATGAAATGAAATTCATAAAATTAAACACTATTAAAGTGCAGGGTAACGTTATAACATACCACAAAAATGTGTTAGCCTAGGGGCATCGTGAATTTTCCATACAAACATTGCATGGAATTCAAATTCCCTTTGTGCAACTATTGGTCTAAAGATATCATACATAGTGACACCTTCCCATAACTCCACTAACTCATCAATAAGCGGCTCAATATATACATTCATATCATTTACCTACTACTTACCTAATTGATTGAACATATAATACATAATTACTACATATATGAGTAAACAAAAAAATTTATAAGACATATTTATAAGGCATAATTAAACATATATGAGTAAACAGAGAAATATAGGACATAATTATGAAACAAACAAGATAAATGAGATGTTATTGTGCTAAAAAAAATTATTCTAAACAAATTAATACTTGGAACAATCATTGTCGACATTATGTGCTCCCTCTTTATTAACTTCTACAGAGGAATATAATTGTTGATAACAAAAATGGACCACACTGAGTAAGTATATCTGGGCTCTCCAAATGGATTAACACCGTTAACTGCTAATGAAAGCCTAAGATTACGAGGTTCTCTTTTAAACTTTGGCCACTTTTTCTCTATATTCCTAAATGCATATCCATCTATAGGCGTTCAAAGAACACCATATTCACTAAATTTATTCGTTGCATGGTAATCCATAAGTTATGCTATGATTTTTCACCTAAACAATTGTAGAAAACATGGAATTATGGGAATATAATGAAGAACATTGTGAGGCACCTTTTTGTTACTTTATTGGTTTCTACTCTCATTAGTTTTGGGAATTTATCTTTCAACAAATGTTCTTTATAATAGAGAATACCATCATTAGGGCATGCATGAATATCTTGATACTCCATTCCAATATCGTTCATAATGGCATGTAAATCTTGGTACATATGAGGTAAAACATTTGATGGTGGTAACAAAAATTCACCTAATAATCTACAACATAAAAAGAAGTAGTACTGGTTAATTTACAAAACAATATTAATCGTACATATTGCATCCAAATGTTATAAATTAATGAAATGATACAGATCAACGTACTAACATTAAAAACAACGAAAAAAATAATTTCTTTATCATGTATGTATTACTAAATGTCAAAAAATATATTACATACCTTAGGATCTATGTCACAAATGTGTTTGAAAAACCATTCACCATCTTTAAGTTGACCAACAACAATACAAGAGAGAGAAGAGATTTTTTTGAGCCTTCATAAAAAGGTTTAGTTTCCCTCTCAAGTATAGGTAAATCAAAACCATCGTCATCATATTGGTTATCATCATCATCCATTCCAACATTATTGAATGTCTCAAGGATCAATCTATTTGCCACATCTTATTCAACTATGTTATTATAATCATTCTCTTATTTCATATGATCACATTAGCTTGATCCTCAATATTAATCGCTCCATTTTCTTGAACATATTCTTATACTATAACCACCTCTTCTTCATCGAGAAATGCCCTAGGGGCCCATACTATACAATTACAATCAATAAAGTAATATTAGTATATATAGAAAATATTGAAACGTAGATATAACAACAGTTTACAAAGATAATATATAACGAAAACAAAGTGATCTAGAATTTATCCAGGACAAAGAATGAAAGGTATTACAGACTCATGTGCATGGATGTGCCTATGTTACTTATGCAACAGATCGATAAGATTGCTAGAATACATGGACATTGAGGCAATTAGAGAAAACATAACAGTCAAACATGTAAACAAAAAAAGTTTAATTAGGAGTTCACCCAATGCTCCTAGGCTATGTCTCCTGGTCCAACGTTTCAATGATGGCCTCTCTATTATGTTTTCAAGCAGAGTTTTGACAATATTGAGCTCGATTCGAGACTCACTAATAGAATGAAATCAGTAGGAATGGAGTGCACAGACTGTCCTTACTGAAACTCGACCTCTGAGGGTCATAGTAGTATGACAGGCCTATGCTAAGGAGTTTGCTTGAACCTCTCAAGCCTTTAATGGAGTACACAGACTCTTTGACTCTCTCTGGCTCTGTCTAGCTCAATGCTGCCTTCAGGTTAGCTTGGCTTCCACTCTCTATTCTTTGCTATTAGCTTCTTGCGTCTCTGTGTGTGCCCCCTCTACTTCTGTCAGTTCATGGCTTTAAAGCCAGTCTGTTCTTTTGACTGCTCATTTCTGCTTCCCAGCCTTCTGGTTTCCTTTCCTCTATTTGTTCGAATTCCTCTGCTCTGCGTCATCATCACTGGGTAATGCCTCGTAGGGAGGTGGCCACTTGTTTGCTAATGAATTGGGTGTTAGATTCCCTAAATCATATTTGAATGGCCGTTAAGTCTGTTTGCTTCAAGATTGCCCGTGAACATGAATCATTTGCCAACTCATCATCCACATCGAAATTCAAATCCCCTGTCATATTGCTTTTTGACCTGTGAAATCCGGTCATTCATTGGAACGCATCTCCATTGTTGATTTGGGACCCCAGATCCTATGGTCACCCTTCATATCAGGCGGACAAGTCACACAGTGTTTACCCATCCAATGCGAGTGGTTTTCTCTCTCATCTGTTGGACGTGTGTTGCTCGATGTGTGGCATCGAGCGGGACTCAGTCAAAACTGCTTACTACCTTGAATCCTTCCGATATCGTGTCGATTTTGGGGAATCCCACACTATGGAACCAAAATAGTTACTTTTCCAAATTTTATAGCATTTTCAGGTCACAGCGCTTCGGGGCTTTCCTTCACTGAGGGGGACACCCTTCGATATGCGATTATCTCTACCAAAATCCACCTATGTTTCCTAAATTAGCGTCCGATTTTGCTAGTTTTGTGCCATTTCACTTTACCATGGGCCAATAGTCTACGCGCTCGACCGAGGGTCCTCGTTGCTCCGCTCTAGCCACAACTACAAGTGTTACAAGGATTCCTTCTGATAGCTTTGACTTTTCTAAGACTTGAATCTTTTAGCATAATTTTAAATAGTCATGAAAACTTAGAGAGTTTTAGGATCCAATTCGGATCACAGCCTTCTCACTAAAAAAGCTTTTGGACCACCAAAAGTTGGTTTTCTTTCAAGCATCAATCAAGTGAGGGAATTGCTTCCTCGCTTGCTTAATTTCTATCCATTTCACACTGCTTGGCTTTGAACCTTTGAGTCTGATCCTAAGGTACTCAAAATCCCCTCTGTGTGTAGTTCTTACCTTCTTGTCCAGAACTGTATCTTCCTGCAACTCATTAAGATGTTCAGGTAACAGGTCATCAATAAAAGGCAATTGACTCTGCTCTTCAGGATCTTCAATTAATGAAGGTTCAAATAGTCTCAATCTATCTGCATTAACAACTGAGTAGATGTGCATGTAAGCTGGTAGATCAAAGTGAAAAGCATTTTCACTGTTGAAAAGTGTGCAACAAGAAATGTAAATTTAGAAATTGCTAAAAATAGAACTGCTAAAAATAGCACTTCTAAAAATAGCAGTTTGGCCAATGAGCATTTTGGCCACCTTGGGTGAGAGGTGAAACTGCTAAAAATAGCATTTCTGGGTCCCTTCCTATTTATAGCAGTCCCTGGTCTATCTATAGGAAGTAAATTCGAATTTGGTCTTACCAACAGTTTGGAATATTAATTAATTAATTCTCCATGAGTTAATTAGTTAAGGAAAAGCAAACTTGAAGTCTTTGTGAGAACATGCAATTATTTCTCCACTGATTGGGGAATGTGTCCTTGATTTGCTCCACTAATTGAGGAATTAAGGATGAGTTCTATATTAAGAGGATCAGTTGACATAGTTTAACTTAGTCAAGTTCAGTTAGATTAATTTAGCAAGTTGTTAAATTAATGAGATATAGTTTGTTGATGCTTGCATGCATGTGACAACTATTATTTCATATAACTGAGTATTTTCTCATGGATAACTGATGCATGCCAGTTCGGATAGAGACCCAGTTGAGATTAGATGTGGGACAATGTACTATCAGTTGGATGAATATTTTTCCTATAAAGGAAGCTCATCCATGATGAGGATTTATCTCCTTCAGGTTTGTGCAGTTATTTCAGAGGTCAGTGTTGTGTGTGAGGTGAGAATCACACAGGTTGCAGCTGGAAGACCTAGGAAAACTGTGCATAGAAATAGGAGGCTTGGAGGGCAGAGGAGAAGGTTTGTGAGAAGCCTTTGACTGTCTATGAGCAACAGAGGGATTGTACTAAGAGCCGGATGGCTTCCAAGCTAAGGATTTGTGTAATTCGGACTATATTTCCACTTGTATGATAATATAGAGATGGGGTTTTAGGTTGGTGCTTTCCCCTGGTTATATCTTCTGTGTTATGTGTGTTTGATTTCTCCATATCAGTTATATGTGTTCTTATTGATGTTGCTCATGGTTGATTAAGCTTCCACTAAATTGTTTGTAGAAGTAGATCAAGTGTTTTGCTTTAGTACATTGCATTACTAGGTGATCTATAGGTGGGAAATTTCTACATGGTATTAGAGCTAGCTGATTTGTAGAAAAAGTTCTACATGGTATCAGAGCTAGCTGATTTGTAGAAAAATTCTACATGGTATCAGAGCACAGGTGATCAAGGAAGAACAATATACTAGAGGAGATTTCAAAGTTTTGAGTTTTGGGCCGAGAGTTTGCAGAGCAGATCTGAAAATTTCTGTACAAAATTAAAAAAAAAAATAGCAGATTTGGATTCCTTGCCCAAAAATACCCAAAAAAAAAAAAAAAAAAAATCAGCTGAATTGGAGTTCGGATGAGGGAGATATCGTTGATTTAAAATCAGCTCTTTTTCTAGAAAATATTGTGACAGTGGGAAAGTGGAAATAGATTAGTGTGCTAGCCAAGAACCTGTATGCACTTGAGGTAAAAGATGCATGCAAAGCCTTGAGGAGTAAGGCAAAGGTTAGATACTTGGTGGTTGAGAGGGAGAGTAAATTACCTCTCAACATGCAGTGCCAGAAGAAGTCTCGGATGATTGTGGAGGAGTCACGGTTGGTAAAACAACTTCAGGAGGTTGTGGAGTAGCCACAACTGGGGAAGCTGAGAGGAGACATAGTGGAGGCATCCACTCATGCAGAGACCTCCAGTAGGGGGAAACTTCAAGCCAGGTGGGCAAAGGGATCACATGCAACCATCCCTCCAGGTAGGAGGTGGGGTGATGTGGAGTGATCGTCCCATGGAGGAGGGGCAGGATCCTTGAGGTACCCAACCTCTTGGATGAGACCTTGCTACGGGAGCCCCGATGTGGAGTAGCAGGAACTGATTAATTGAGTAGAGACCGATGCGGATGGAGTGGCAGAGAGAGATACAGTGCAGGGAATCCCAGGACAGCGCATAGCATGCAAGTTGTAGCAATGCGAGAGGCACAAGTGTGTTGCACAGTGCTAGGTGGCACAAAGAGGTGTGCAATGGTGCGAGATGCATGGAGATGTTGTAGTAGCACCGATATCAGAGAGGGAGCACTTGTTAGTAGCAGGTAGAGCTTTGGCATCAGAGTATGTTTCTAGCCAACAGAGTGGTCAGTTGGGAGTGTTTTTGTTCCAAGAGTTGTTGGAGCAAGCGGACCTGGTGGATGTGTTGCATGCAGAACATTCCAAAGTTACAAGATCGGGTTCGAGAGGAAGCCTTTCTTGTTAAGAGGGAGTGTTGAAAAGTGTGCAACAAGAAATGTAAATTTAGAAATTGCTAAAAATAGAATTGCTAAAAATAGCACTTCTAAAAATAGCAGTTTGGCCAATGAGCATTTTGGCCACCTTGGGTGAGAGGTGAAACTGCTAAAAATATCATCTTCTAAAAATAGCATTTTTAGTTCCCTTCCTATTTATAGTAGTCCCTGGTCTATCTATAGGAAGTAAATTCGAATTTGGTCTTACAGTAGTTTGGAATATTAATTAATTAATTTTCCATGAGTTAATTAGTTAAGGAAAAGCAAACTTGAAGTCTTTGTGAGAACATGCAATTATTTCTCCACTGATTGGGGAATGTGTCCTTGATTTGTTCCACTGATTAAGGAATTAAGGATGAGTTATATATTGAGAGGATCAGTTGACATAGTTTAACTTAGTCAAGTTTAGTTATATTAATTTAACAAGTTGTTAAATTAATGAAATATAGTTTGTTGATGCTCGCATGCATGTGACAACTATTATTTCGGATAACTGATGCATTTTCTCATGGATAACTGATGCATGTCAGTTCAGATAGAGACCCAGTTGAGATCAGATGTGGGATAGTGTACTATCAGTTGGATCAATATTTTTCCTATAAAGAAAGCTCATCCATGATGAGGATTTATCTCCTTCAGGTTTGTGCAGTTATTTCAGAGGTCAGTGTTGTGTGTGAGGTGAGAATCACACAGGTTGCAACTGGAGGACCCAGGAAAACTGTGCATAGAAATAGGAGGCTTGGAGTGCAGAGGAGAAGGTTTGTGAGAAGCCTTTGACTGTCTATGAGCAGCAGAGGGATTGTACTAAGAGCTGGATAGCTTCTGAGCTAAGACTTTGTGTAATTCGGACTATATTTCCACTTGTATGATAATACAGAGATGGGGTTTTAGGCTGGTGCTTTCCCCCGGTTATATCTTCTGTGTTATGTGTGTTTGATTTCTCCATATCATTTATATGTGTTCTTATTGATGTTGCTCATGGTTGATTAAGCTTCCGCTAAATTGTTTGTAGAAGTAGATCAAGTGTTTTGCTTTAGTAAATTACATTACCAGGTGATCTACAGGTGGGAAATTTCTACATGGTATTAGAGCTAGCTGATTTGTAGAAAAAGTTCTACATGGTATCAGAGCTAGCTGATTTGTAGAAAAATTTTACAAAATTCTACATTCACCATTTTTCTCAAGTATCTTTAAAGGTCCATACCTTATTGGCTTTAGCTTTTTACCTTCACCTTGCATTTTGTCTTTGCTAATATACAGCCAGACTTGGTCACCAACTTGGAAACTATGCTCCATCTGATGCTTGTCATGCCTTGGCTTGTACTTGGCTTGGCTCTTTTCCATATGTTCCTGTACTACCTGGTGAATCTCTTGGATTTGTTCAATGAACTTGGTTGCCTTGTCCACTTCACTGTGTCCATCAACTGCTATGTCTTTACCAAAGACAAAATCCAAGGGAGACCTTGGTGTGAAACCAAGACAGGTCTCAAAAGGAGATCTCTATGTAGAAAAGTGTTTAGCTTGGTTGTAAGCATGTTGCACATAACATAAATGTTCATCCCAAAGTTTGGGATGCTTGCTGCAATAGCCTCTAAGCAACTGGATCACTGTCGTGTTGACCACTTCTGTTTGGCCATCTATTTGAGGACATGAAGGGTGTCTACTTGATCCCTTGTTCTTGTGGGACCCCCTATATTGGGGAAACAGGTCGCTCCATCCATCAAAGGATCTGTGAACATGTAGCTGACCTAAGACATGGGAGATCCAAGTCTTCAGCATTAGCTGAGCATGTGGAAAAGACCAAGCATCAGGTGTGTATCGAGGAGGCCAAGGTGGTTGCCAAAGTTGCTCAGTTCCACCATCGTAAATTGAGGGAAGCTATTGAGATTGAGAAGAGGCCGTGCAATCTCAATAGAGATGATGGTTGGAAAATCAGTAGGTGTTGGATTTCGACACTCTCTTCTTAGTCGATTTTTCTACCCTTTTTTTTTTAAATATTTTTTTGTTAATTAATTAATTAATTAATTTATTTATTTATTTATTTTTATTTTTTATTTTTTAGTAAACATCATAATATTATAATATATATAATTAGCAATATTTAATTTTATTAAATAGGTAAATTACCTTTTTAAACTAGCCTTACATTTTTTTTTTTAAATAAATTATTAATTACTTTTTTAAACTATATATATATTCGATTATTAATAAATAAATTAAAAAAAAAATTAATTAATTAATATCTTTCTCTACCTATGATTAAAATATATATATATAATTTTAATAATAATTATTAAATTAATTTAAATAAATAAATAATTACATCTTCAACCTTAAAATTATTTTATTTTTATTTTAATTAATTTCCATAAAAATAAACTAACCATTAAATTATTATTGAATAAAAATACTCGTCAACCTAATATTATGATTTTAATTAATATATATATATATATATATATATATATATATATATATATATATATATATATATATATATTAATTATTAAATAATTTGAATAAATAAATAAATTTTCTTTTCAAACCAACCATTGAAATTATTAATCCTAACTTTTAATAACCTAATATTATAATTTTATTATATATATATATATTAATTTTTATAAATAAATTCCTTTTTAAAACCAACCATTTTACCTAATTTAACTTATTTCCATAGAAAAATAATAATAAAAATAATAATAATATTAAATTAATAAATAATAATTTGACCTGGCTCCTAAGGTCAAAATTAGCCGTTGGAGACTCTGCTCAGACTATTTATCATGCTAAGCTGGATCTGTTTCTTCAACTTGTCCTGACGATGAACCACACTAGTTGGTTCGAAACACGTCGACAAATGTTTGTCTACATGTGATTTACGCCGAAGTTATTCTTGCAAATATTATGGATCACAGAAGCCTCAATTCAAGTTGGTCTTTTCTTCAGCCTGGTGTTCATCAATTCCCACAAACTCGACCAAAATTTCCCAACAAATCGGGTATCTCGATAAGATATTATAGAAGTGGATAATCCAAAATGAACCCATACATGTTGAAAGAACAACTTTGCAGTTTATTTAGCTGTAATCTGTTTGTTACAAGGTATTAAAATACACATTTTGTTGAACCTATCCACAACAACATATAAATAGTCATGACCTTTCCTAGATTTAGGCAGTCCTCCAACAAAGTCCATGGAAACACTTTCCCAAGGATGAGAAGGAACTCGTAGTGGAGTGTACAAGCCTAGTTTTCTATTGTTGGGCTTGCTTTTAGCACACATGGTACACCCTCTTACATATCTAGAAACTGTCTCATTCATTTTTGGCCAATAACAAAATCTTTGCAGCTGTGCAACCGTTTTACTTACACCAAAGTGACTTGATATTGGAGAAGTGTGTGCTTCTCGAATTATCTTTACTCTTTTAGTTTGTGGAATGCATAGCTTCCCACAATGATACAAGAGTTGGTCCTTAACATGATAATCCAATTCTTCTACTCGCTTGCCTTGACTCAAAGTTGCATATACATCTTTAAAATCTATATCTTCAGCATATTGTTCAATGTAGCTCTCATGCAATATTGAATTATGCTTAAGTATATTAGATGCATTTATAATTGGTCTAGATAACATATCTGCAACTTTATTGTGTATGCCCTTTTTATAACTGATGACTAAATGAAATTGTTGTAGAAAACCCATCCATCTATAGTGTATTGATTGCTGCAACTTAGTTTGGGAGTGTAGATATTGAAGTGGTTGATGATCTGTATGTATAACTGTCTCTTTGCCCATTAAATAATGTTTCCACTTTTTCACACTCTGTACTAATGCATACAATTCTTTATCATATGTGGGATAGTTAACTACTGTAGAATTAAATGTCTCAGAATGATAACATATGGGTTTACCATGCTGCATCGACACTGCTCACATGGCATATTCACTAGCATCTGTTTCAATCTCAAATGGTCTTTTAAGATTGGGCAGTGCTAGTACTGGTGCTGTACTAATCTTTTCTTTCAAGGTGTTGAAGGCTTTCTACTATTTTCCTCCCCACTGAAACACCTTGTTCAATCTTGTTAAAGCATGTAAGGGAGCTACAACTAAGGAAAAGTTAGAAATAAACTTTCTCCAATATTGTGTTGCTCCTAAGAAGCTTCTAACTTCTGTAGCAGATTTGGGTTTAGGCTAGTTTACAATGACTGCAACCTTAGAGGGATCTATCTTCAATTCACCACCCCCTACTATATGTCCCAAATAATTCAAAGATGTTTTGCCAAATTCACATTTTGAGAGTTTAACATAAAGTTTTTTCTCTTTCCAAAACATCTAGTGTCTGCTTAACATGCTTTAAATGTTCTTCCCACATTTTTCTAAATATAAGAATGTCATCCAGATATACAATAACAAAATCATCAAGAAAAGGTCTGAGTACATCATTCATTACTCTCATGAAAGTAGCAGGAGCATTAGTTAAGCCAAAATGCATAACCAGCCACTCATACAATCCTTGCTTTGTTTTGAAAGCAGTTTTCCATGCATCTTGCTCTGCAACTCTGACCTAATGATAACCACTATGCAAGTCTAACTTGGAAAAATAAACAACTTCTTTCAACTGATCTAATAGATCATCTATGCGAGGAAGGGGATAACGATTTTTATCGTTATCTTATTCAGTGCTCGGTAATCAATGCACATTCTCCACGAGGCATGTTTCTTTTTCACCAAAACAATTGGAGACCCACATGGTGATGCGCTAGGTCTGATGAACCCTTTCTCGAGAAACTCTTGTACCTGCTTCTTGATTTCTGCATTCTCTAAAGCAGACAACCTGTACATTCCGATGTTAGGTAATGGAGCATCTTGCTACAAATTAATATCATGCACTATTTCCTTTTCGGGTGGTAGAACTTTAGGTTCTTGAAACAATATATCATTTTCTGAAACAACCTTTTCTAAATCAGCTTGTTGTTTGGCATCATAGCCCTCAAATACATTAGTTTTATCAGGTTTCTTTTCCTTTACAACCATCAGTAAAAATTGTTTGCATGAATTTACAATTCATTTCATCTGCCCTGAGTTTATGAGAATATAATTATTCTTGAGCTTATGAGCTCTTACAATATATTCGATTCCATCTTTAACGAGTAGATACTTGTTCTCAGCTCTATAGAAAATAGCTTTTCTGTCATACAAGTAAGGACTTCCTAAAACAATTCCACATATATCCAAAGGAACTATATCTAACTCAACCTCATCTACAAATGTTGACCCAAAAGAAAACTTAAGTTTACATTGTCTAGACACTTGTAGCTTTGCTTTATCACATAGCCAACCTAATGGATATGGTTTCTTGTGAGGTGTGGTTAGTAATCTCAACTTCTTTACAATTGCTTCAGAAATTAAATTTACTTGTGAGCCACTATCAAACAAAGTATCAATCTTTTGATGATTGGAAATAAATTGAATATGAAAAAGCTCACGTCTTTTTCTCTCATTTTCTTCATTATCAGTAGATTGTGCAAAATTACTAGTAGATGCTTCAGAATTTTTACCTTTTATACCTGTGGCTGCGATTGTTGCTTCATCTCCTGATTCTAACCCCTTATCCTTTTGTATAGCTGCAGCAGTCTTCTTCTTCTTGCCCTTGAACTTCTTAAGTTTCAACTCCGGATGTAGAATCCAACAGTGTTCATCATCATGCCCATCCTTCTTACAATGAGTGCATGAAGACTTGCTCTTCTGTACAGTGTTTGTATTCCTATCTTTCCATTTCTGTTTTCTTTTCTCCTTATTTTTTCTTGCTGTGGGTTGGGATGATCCCCCAACTTCTAGGTTCCCATTCTTACCTCTAGCTTCTAGATGCGTAGCCTGAATGGATACCTCATCTATGCTAGTGGGATTAAACATGAGGATAGTGTGCCTCATGTAGCTGTGTAGACCACGTATATACTTCAACAGAGTCTCAAGTGAGTCTAAAGAAATTCCTAGAATCAAAGATCTTTTCCTAAATTCTTGGATGTAACCTTATACACTTTTCCCTTTTAGTTGTCGAAGAGTTTGCTAGCTCATCATGGCTTGCTACATGTAGGCTAGTGGATAGAATTGCTTTTTAATTGCAGAAACAAATTCACTCCAGACATAAAGGATCTTACCATGTTTCTTCATGTCATCTTGTGTCCTGCATTCCCACCATACCAAGGCAATGCCTCCAAGGCATAGGCTGGTCAGCTGAATCTTACTCTTGTTTGAGTCAATGCTCTGCACTCTGCAATAAACATCAATATGTCTGATCTAATTATCCAGCTTCTCTGCATTCAACTCTCCATCATATATTGGTAAATCAAATTTAACATCTAATTTAATCAAAGATGTCTTCTTTTTATTTTCAGGGCTATTAGGAGGAGTGAGAAAGTTTTCTTCTTTCCCTTTGCCTTTGGAGTGGTCATGGAGGAAAGATTCTTCTACTCCTTTGTCTTGTTTGGAGCTTGATGAATCTTCATCTCTATGTTTCTTAAAGTCCCTATACATTTCCTCCACCATGGATTTCAGGGTCATGAAACTATCCATGAACTGGGGGTCTAATTCCAAGGGATTTTCTTCTGACATTTTCCTCTTAGAATAGACTCTTCCAATTTCCGGGTTAGTTTCAGCCAATTCTCCTTCTCCTAATTTAAGCTTTGATCTAGTTAGAATTCAACAACAAAATCTAGCACAAGCTTGTCTAACCTTAGTAACCCTATGCTCTGATACCACTTGATCTGGAATTTATCCAGGACAAAGAAGAAAAGGTATTATAGACTCATGTGCATGGATGTGCCTATGTTACTTATGCAATGGATCGATAAGATTGCTAGAATATGTAGGCACTAAGGCAATTAGAGAAAACATAACAGTCAAACACGTAAACAAAACAAGTTTAATAAGGAGTTCACACAATGCTCCTGGGCTACATCTCCTGGTCCAACCTTTCAGTGGTGGCCTCTCTATTATGTTTTCAAGCAGAGTTTTTACAATAGTGAGCTCGATTCAAGACTCACTAACAGAATGAAATCAGTAGGAATGGAGTGTACAGACTGTCCTTATCGAAACTCGACCTCTGAGGGTCACAGTAGTATAACAGGGCTATGTCGAGGAGTTTTCTTGAATCTCTCAAGCCTTTAATGGAGTACACAGACTCTCTGACTCTCTCTGGCTCTGTCTAGCTCAATGCTGCCTTCAGGTCAGCTCGGCTTCTACTCTCTATTCTCTGCTATTAGCTTCTTGCGTCTCTGTGTGTGCCCCCTCTGCTTCTATCAGTTCATGGCTTTAAATCCAGTTTGTTCTTTGACTGCTCATTTTTGCTTCTCGGCCTTCTGGTTTCCTTTCCTCTGTCCGTTCGAATTCCTCTGTTCTGCATCATCATCACTAGGTAACACCTCGCAGGGAGGTGGCCACCTATTTTCTAATGAACTGGGTGTCAGATTCCCTGAATCATATTTGAATGGCTGTTAAATCTATTTGCTTCAAGATCGCCCACGAACATGAATCATTTGCCAACTCATCATCCACATCAGACTTCAAATCCCTTGTCATCTTACTTTTTGACCTGTCAAATCTGGTTAGTCATCAGGACGCATCTCCGCCATTGATCTAGGCCCCCCGATCCTATGGTCATCCTTCATATCGGGCAGACAAGTCGCACGGTGTTTACCCATCTGATGCGGGCGGTTTTCTCTCTCATCTGTCGGACGCATGTCGCTCGATGTGTGGCATCAGGCTGGACTCAATCAAAACTACTTACCACCTTGAAGCCTTCTGATATCCTGCCAGTTTTGGGGAATCCCGTGCTATGGAACTGAAACAGTTACTTTTCTGAATTTTATAGCGTTTTCGGGTCTGGGTGCTTCGGGGCTTTCCTTCACTGAGGGGGACGCCCTGCGATACACGATTATTGTCCACCTCTGTTTCCTGAATTAGCCTCCGGTTTTGCCAGTTTTGTGCCATTGCACTTTACCATGGGCCAATGGTCTACGCGCTCGATCGAGGGTCCTCATTGCTTTGCTTTGGCCACAACTGCAACTGTTACAAGGATTCCTTCTGATAACTTTGACTTTTCTAAGACTTGAATTTTTTAGCATAATTTGAAACAGTCATGAAAACTTAGAGAGTTTTAGGATCCAATCGGATCATAGAGACAACAAAGATAAAGAGAAAGACAACGTAGGTGAGACCAAGAGACAAAGACAACAAATCAATGATGATTCTTGTGCAATTTATCAAGATATTTAAGAATATGTTGAAAAAATCTAGGAAATATGTTACTTTTCTTGACATGTATAAGGAAGTGACACACTTTCTAAGATATATAGTCACAACCATAATAAAAAACATATTGATCTTATTTTTCATTCATAAATGTTATGTCATATTCTTTCTTAATGTCATATTTTGCATAATATACTTTAAAAACTTATTAATAACTATCCATAAAAAACCATGATTAACCTCTAAATCCTCTAGGTCCTAATTAATCCCCTAAACATACATTAACCCCCTAACACCTTAACCCCATTACCCTAAGCCCTTAAACCCCTAACCCCTAAGCCCTTAACCCCTAACCCCTAAGCCCTTAACCCCTAACACGTAAATCCCTAAACAATAACTCCTTATCCCTAAGCCCATAAAGTAATTAACCCCTAACTCGACCTAACCCCTTAATCAATGCTAACAAAAATAATCAAATAATATTTCTATTCCACATCAAGATAAAAACATAGGTCAAACACCTCCAAAAAGAATATTATAAATACATTCACAATAGAAAAAAAATACAATTTATAATACAAAGACATATAAACATTTACAAAAACATATAATAAATCACTTACAAATGGATGATATTCATGTCCGCCTTTAGTGTGTTCATATTCTCTACAATTCTTTTTAGCTTATTTTATTAGAATTCTCCTTGTCCTCAAGCCCTTGAAATTTCTACAAGGGAAATAACATCTTCGATCCTCAGAAGCCCTCGATGTTGATCCCATGTATCCTTGGTCTCATTGAGGAATGTTAGGTGACATTTTTTGTGACCAAACTTTCAATGATGATTTTGTTCATAAATTAACCTCAAAATAAGTCTAGAACCTTTCAAAACAATCACAACTAATGTAATAGAGACTATTTCAAAGTTATATGATGTTAGGGCCTATATATAAATAATAATAATAATAATAAGAACAACATTATATATATATATATATATATATATATATATATATATATATATATATATATATATAGATATATAGATATATATATAGATATATATATATATATATATATATATATATATATATATATATATATATATATATATATATATATATATATATATATATATATATATATAGATATAGATATAGATATAGATATAGATATAGATATAGATATAATGCTATATATAATTAAAATATTAATGTTATATTTATTTTAATTAGTTAAACTCAACGTAAAGTAGTCCCATATTAGATGTTGTCAGCGGAAAAATCCATTAATGGTGGAATTGAATGTTATGCAACGATTATTTTTCATTTGTTGGAAATTGGACAACACATTTTCATATTGGATATAGCATTGAATATCTAACGGTAAAAGAACTCCCATCGTATATTCGATGACAGGAGGGATTATAGGAAAAAGTTAGATAATCAATGGGAAAACACATTCCGTCAAATATTTGACTATTAAAGAACTGTTGTCGGATATTTGACAGGTATCGATATTTTAGAAAAACAAAAAATACAACTTCCGACACTTTTTCTGATTTTATCCATTCTTTTGGATTCTATCGTCAGAATTTCTACCCAAACGTAGTAGTGTTACTATCTTCGAATATTGCTTGAAGTTAAATTTTCTACTTAATGTCTGGTTTTGTATCCACTTTTGGTATCCAGAGGATGTTGATCTTATCCTTTCACGAGTTTGGGTTCATGGTAGAGGTGTACTATGCCTACACCTCTAACACATTGGATTTAATCCACTCACTGAATTTCCTACACATGAGATTATGTGGGTCAAGCTCCCTGGCTTTCCTATTGAACTTTGGATGAGGAAAGCTCTAGAGTGGATAGGTTGTAAAATTGGAAAAATTATATATTTGGAGGAACATAGTCTTGTTGCATATGATAAAAGGATGGCTTGGATCCTTGTTGAAGTTAATTTGGGGGCATGGGGGGCGGGGGGAGATGATAATGGAATATATTGATATCAAGTGGGATGGTAATGAACATTGTCAGCACATTGAATATTGTTGTATTCCATTTTGATGCTCAAGATGCCATAAAAATGGTCACCTTGTCCAACAATGTGGGTTGAGATCATGTCCTTGGTCTCACAATTCTTCTATATTTGCAGGGTTTAGGTGTACCTCATCAAAGAGATGATTGTTGAATTGATTTGTTGAGGTCACTTCAGATAAAGGGGCTTTTGTATCTCCAGGTAAGTATTCTTTCACCTTTTATCCACTTATTTTAAAGGATGTCACTCTGGTGATGGATTTTGTGGACTTGGATTCTCCATCTACTCCATTTCATATTCATTCAAAGGGTGAATTGCCATTGACTTGTGCCAATCCTATTATCAAATATTAGATGGAGATTGGTTTTTTGATTTATGAAACTATCCATGTTTGTAGTCTTATCCACATTTTTTGTGTTTCCCTTTAACTCCCTCTTTTAAGGAGGATTTGTTAGGACATTTCAAATATGGAATTTTCGTTCCTGGAAAAGTTGTTATGGATGAGGTTGGCCCTCAGTCCCAACATATATCATATTGGGTCTATTGTTGAGATTTAGTTGTTGGATTATAATACTACTCCTACACATTGTGTGTATCTCTCTTTGAGTGGACCTATGCTTGGAATTTTGGTAAATTCCCTTCAGACATTGGAACCACTTCCTATATTTTCATCAGCATTTTATCTGGAGATTGTAGTTCCTGATCCTGATTTGCATGGAATGTCACCTTGCATAGTAAGAAATGTATGGCTCGATTAGCTTGGGAACCTAGGTCAGAAGTGATGAATATTGTATCTAAACATTCTCCTACACCACCTAACCAGTCAATTGTTGATTCTCCTACGGCCCTTATATATTTTCCCTTTGTTTTTGGGCATACATGATCATTAGGTCTCTAAACATGCAATGATTAGGGAGATCCTAAAAAAAACTCCCTTCAAAATCTGATCAACATAATCAGACCATTTGTGATTCTCATACAAGAGACTATAACGATTGTGGTGAAGGCTTGGCCATATTTTCTCATCATTTGTTCTGGGTGGAATCTTTGTCGGTCAGATGTGTTAGCCTCATGTTGCAACAGGTGTTCATATTTCATGATTGACAGTTGAGAGTGCCAAATATGTCATACTTTGCATGCTGCAATGCTCCATATTTCCAAAAAGAGGCCAAGAAGAGGCCATGAAAGTGGCTAGTCTAAATGCCACTGTTGTATTCCAAATTTTGATGAGTTATTCCTTTTTGAAGAATTTTCTGTTAAGGGAAGGCCAAACAGCCTAATCTTGGCTTCCCTAGGTTTCAATTTCTTGTTTTAGAATGTAGAGAATGAATATCTATCCAAACAGCTTAATCTTGGCAGATTTGTAGATAGGTAGAGAAACAAAGGAGCCCAACTGCTTAATCTGGGCCCTTGGAAGAAATAAGTGTAGATTTAGATAGGAGGGAAGTCAAAAAGAAAAAAGGATAATCAGGGTCTGCAAGTCCAAGTGCACCCATGCAAAAAGAAGAAAAAATGCTAGGTAAGTAGGCTGGGTAGGTAGTTTTGTGGTTGCAGAATCAAGCTATGTGATCCATTTCAGTTTTCAAGTGTTATATCCATTCAGATCACAGCTATGATGTAGTTTTTCATTCAGATCAGATCAAGCGAGGCATGTCTAACTCCCCCTTCTTCTTACTCCCCAAATCACTCACTAACTTCCCCTAAAGAGGTCAAGATCTGCTTGATATCTCTTAGTCTCATCATTTTCATATCAATTGCCTGGGTAAAGATCTGCTTTACTCAAAGAATCTCTATACTTCCTCTACAAGTCTCACTTCTCCTTAATAAGCCTAAGATTTCTATCCTTAGCGCTTTTCTCACAAATTCATATTAACTCCTAACTCTACTATCTAGCTCCCTAGATCATTTCCTTATCCCCTATTGTACAAAAACTATATAAAATCCCAAAATATTACATATTCCCCTCCCCTTGGCACTATAGCCATATTTATCAAGTCTGGGAAATGCTGAGTTCATTTGGGGCTTGGCATTAGCCCTTCCGCGTCCTAACCTGGAGTTAGTTTAACCCCTGGTTAGACTAACAACCATTCCCCTTTAATCCTAACCCTATAAAACCCATTTTTCGCCCTTATCCTAAAGTTGTATATATGAAACATTTAACCCCCGCCGACGCATAACCTGTTAACCCACAAACCTAAAGTTTTGAAACCCCCGCGGCATTGTATAAATATTCGAATATTTGGGCGGGCCCCGTCCCTAACTCTCCGCTGCCTTGTCTGTCCCATCAGTCGTTCGATACCCCGCGCCACAGATCAACGGTGGGCGGGTGTTTTCATAGCCCGATGTGCCGAGGGTTAACGTCCGGGAGATGGGCGGTTTTCCCGTCGTACTCCCGCCACACGTCGCCCTCCTGGCTGTGGCGGAGCCCCCTCCTCCGAAACCGCTTCTACGCAAAAGCGGTGCGCCTGAAACCAGATACTGCCCTCCCCTGTGTGACGTCGGCGCCACGTCTCCCCATGACGTCACCTCCTGCCAACGTGTCACTACCACATCCTCACCCCTACCGTACCGATGCGTCACCCAGCTGATGTCACCCTGCTGTACTGCTGACGTCACCCTGCTGACATCACCCTACCATGTCACCACCATACTGAGACCCACTGCTGACGTCATGGTGACATCATCACACAGAAAGGGCGCGAAGGCGAAAATCGCAGCACAGGAAGCCCGGAATGAAAATCTGAGGCAGTTTTTGATGCGCGATTTGCGCAAGGCAGGAAAAATTGGTCAAAATGGAGACCTGGCTATTGCTCGGCTACCTGCAAAACCCAGACTTCGCATGAGGCAGCGCTGGAAAAAGCAAAAACTAAAGAAAAATAGCAGGAACAGAACTAAAAAGAAATAAAAGCGGTGCTTGAAGGTTAATATTCAATCAGCCAGCGCCGATGGCACTCTGAAAAAGCCACGAAAGCATTTACAGCAGGTGATTTCTGCCTTGAAAGGGCAGAAAAGGGAGATTTGACAGTTTCATACACAGCAAGGAAGAGAAAACGGCCCGATTCAATTGTGAAAGAGTATCAGAGGAAAGATGAAGCCCTGGTTAAATCAAAGAATATTAGTGAAGCAACAAAGAGTATCAGTTCAGCAACATCAAAGCAGGTGAACATTAAAGACCTCCATCAAAGTCAAAGAAGCAGTAAAGACCATTTAAAGCTTATCTGGTCGGGATTAGTGCACATTAAAGCCACCAAGAATCAGCATAACTGACTTAGAAGTGCAGATAAAAGACAAGGCACAGTTATTGCAGAACCGCCTCACTGCACCGAGCCACCAAGGACACCATATTAACTCATTTTGATACAGCTGCCCTCAGCGCAGCTCAAAAGATATTTTCTTGCATTTACTTCTGGACAAGATTAGGTTAAAGTAATCATTTCCTTCAGACCTGTTTAGGTTGGCTGTAATAGATTAATTTTGGATATTTTTCCTATTTATACCACCCTCTGTATTGTTTTAAGGGTTGGTTGGTTGATAATCCTCATTAAAGACTTACACTGTATATTTGATATGCTTTCCTTAATCAAAGAATGCTGAAAGCTTGGAGAATGGACTGTGTGCTGTGTATAAATGTTTGAAGAGTGAATTACGGAATTCTTGTGCTGCAACATGACTCAATAAGTGCCTCTTACCTTTGTTTTCATTGATATAGGCTCATATCATACATGTATCACTATCTAAATAGAAGAAAGAAAGATTAGCTTAGAACTTGTTTAACTGCACTCTATGCTCAATTTATGTTGTTTCTTTATGTTTTCATCTGAACTAAATTGGTAATGAATATGAATTCCCTTTGGCTCATATTTACCCTAATTCACCCATGTTTGACAGTTATCTAGGGATTCTTTACTGCTCCTAGATAGAGCTCATTCGCCTTCCCTCTGTTAAGCTGAACGAGAGATTCTTAATTGCCTCTCATTCCTTAGCTTTCATTCCATCCTTTTAGCTTGAATCATTGTTTCATGTGCAGCTAGCTTGCTCCATATTTCTCTCTTGTGACCAAGAAAACGCACCAGCAGTCTTACTCCATGACTCCACGCCCAATGGTTTGAAACTTTCACACTATGCATGTCTCTCTACTTGAAAGCATCATCCTTCCCACCATAACTTAAACAAAACCCCTTGAACTCAATAACTAGCCTAAAATCATCATCAACAAAGCTAAATCATTAAGAGAGAGCCCTCTCTGACTGCTGGTAGGCTAGGACCTGCAGTCCAAAAATTGGTTTGTGGTTACCTCGGCCGTATCCATTTTATGAGCTTTAGGGACAACCTGAGTGTTAACATAATGGTGACTCCACTGGGGAACATCCTCAGATAATTTCACAAATCAAGCTGGAAAGCTCGACTAGGGAACTCGAAATAATTTTTCTGATTGCTGCCTATTTCTTAAAACTACAGATGAAGTCTGAATTTTAGCCAGGAAGCCTTTGAAACTGTTCTTGCTTTGCATTTACAGGATTAAATAAAAGCTGCTTCAGTCAATCTTCATTCTAGTTTTAAGCTCTAAACAGCTGTCTCAAAAATTTAATCAGTTCCTTCCTAAACTAGAAACATTCCCAGGAAAATACCAAAAACAAAATTCGGAAGCTAGCTCCAAAGAGGAAAACTTGTTATACTAGGTCAAATCCCGACCCAGACTAGAAGCTGGATGCTATTATCAGTGACATGCACAGGCTGGGAGACAGAGTAGAAAGTGTTGAGAGGAAATCATAATGGGAAGGAAAATTGTCCAATACCATAAGGAACCCAAATTTCAGGAAAACGCAGAACACAAATGCTGGTAGGTCTAGCCCAGACCTTGATGTAAGGCCTCCTTTTCATGAAAATTATGTTGAAGCATCTACGTCTAGTGAGCCCACGGAGGACACTCACATGAACTTAGTGGATTTGAAGGGTGAGCATCAAATTTTCCTAACCCAAGAAGACCAAGATGAGCATGACTATAATCAGTTTCAAACTAAATCTGGTCAGTCTTTTGACTTTAAACAAGGTTATGAGTCAGCTGTTTATGAGGTCCAAAAACAGTATAAGTTGAGGACAAGAACCATAGATGTGCCTGAAAAAGTTAAACCATATGATACCAAGCAGCCGAAGAAGATCAAAGAAAAGGCTGCCATCATAGAAACTGCTAATATAACTGTCCCAAACCCACATCAAGTGACTGTAGAGGACATAACAGACGTGCATCCTTCTATTGATTAGCCTCTACCATCTTTTTCCTCAAAAGAAGGTTTGAACAACTATCCTAAAAACCCTCCCAAAACAGAAATACCGCAAAGTATCACTCACCATAACACTGATAATCAAGAGGAAAATGCAGAAAATACACTTGAAAAGGGGAAATCTGCTATTGCCAACACAAAGACTCCATTGGAGAAACCATTTAATTTAGAGGTAGAGATCGGAAAACTTAAGATATCCATCCCCCTCTCAGAACTTGCCAAGCATGATGTGTATAGGCAACAAATTCAAAGATCACTTCAAATGCCAGAGGTCAAGGATGATGTAAATGTTTTAGATGATACCCCTGAACTGCTGTTTGGTCCAGAAGTTAATGGAAAATCAACATATGGATCTGTTCTACCCTTTTATGTCAGTTTGCATATACATGACAAAGTTTTGCACAATGCTATGTTTGACTCAGGTGCCTCACACAATCTTATTCCCAAAGCTGTTATGGAGAAGCTAAACCTTGAAGTCACAAGGCCATACAAAGATCTATTTTTCTTTGACTCAAGTCAAGTCAAGTGTTTAGGCCTCATCAAAGACTTGTGTGCCTCCTTAGTCCAATATCCCAACAAGACAATCCTCATGGATGTGGTGGTTGCTGATATTCCACCAAAGTATGGCATACTCCTATCAAGATCATGGGGAGCAAAACTCCAAGGATCTCTTCAATTAGACCTCTCCTATGCCACTATTTCAGTCTTTGGGCAACCAAAGAGACTGTATAGAGAAACACTAATGAAATATGTGGTAAGCAGTGAGGAAAAGCCCCAAAATTTTCCTATTTACTCAATCCATTCTGATATGGATTCTTTTATTTTGTTTAATGAGGAAACAAGTCCTTCAACTGATGATAATCCGTTGGCCTTAGAACTAGACACACACATCAATGAAGAATCGGTTGCCCATACTTATGAAACTGTCAAAACAACCAATGCAACCAGCATGCAAGAAGAACCTCCCCAAACAGAAATTTCAGATCTGCCCAATCCTAAAATGACTGAAACCCTTGATACTAACCACAAGAAAGAAATCACATGGTATTTAGAGTTTGATGGCTCTGTTAACAAGTTAGGAGCATGGGCAGGTGTCTGGATTCACAATACACATAACAATCATGCAGAAGGTCATGCCTACAAATTGAATTTCAAATGCACCAAGAACATGGCAGAGTATGAGGCTCTCTTTTTAGGCCTTAAACTTCTCAAAGCTCTAGGAGCTGCAAAAGTGTCTATTCTAGGTGACTCTGATTTAATCATACAACAAATGAAAGGTAACTTTGTTACCAATGACAATAGAATGAGGGCCTATAGGACTGCTGCCACTAATATACTCAATGCATTCACTGATTCCAAGCTTGCCAAGATCTCAAGAAATCATAACATTCATGCACACGGCCTAGCCACTTTTGCTAGTACATGCAAGCTTCCCTTTGAGCCAAGTCACCATTTCACTGCTGAGATAAGGCATAGGCCTGCTGTCCCTAATAACGTTAAAGATTGGCAAGTATTCGAAAATGATTCCCATATTAACAATTTCCTTACTCTTGAGCATGAGTTTTCAAATATTAACATTGACATGGATGCTATGACGAATGAACAATAGCAAACAAATGAAAATCAGCAGGCTGTAACAGCTGTAACAGCCAAACAAATCCTAAACCTAACTGCTTTTGACAAAACAAACATAGAAGAGTTGAAACAAATGCATTTGGAGGAAATAGCCAAAACAGAGGCTGAGATCATTGACTTAAAGGATAACTTTTTACCTGTTGGCCTGACTCCATTAGAAGACATGTTTGATGCAAATGATGTCCCCAACAAGCCAAAAATGCAACCATTGAACGCTACTATAGAAGAACACAACATTGGGACAGAAGAGAAGCCCAAAATGATCAAATTGTCTCAATCTTTGCCACCCGATCAAAAGCCCAAATATGTTGATTTGTTCAAAGAATTCCAAGATGTATTTGCTTGGAGTTATGAGGACTTGAAGTCCTATGACACCTCAGTGATCCAACACACCATTCCCTTAAAACCAAACCAAAATCCCTTCAAACAAAAACTTAGAAGAATCAATCCTATGCTTCTTCCCTTGATTGAGAAGGAAGTAAAAAGAATGTTTGAGGCTAGCATAATAGCACCCATCAGATTCTCTGAATGGGTATCCAATCTTGATCCCACAAGAAAAAAGACAGGTGAGATTAGGCTATGTTTAGACCTAACAAATTTAAACCAAGTCTCCCTAAAAGACCACTACCCATTGCCCAAAATGGACCACATCCTACAAAGAGTAGTGGGGTCATCTAGAATCTCTTTGCTAGATGGATTTTCAAGTTTTAATCAAATACTCGTTCACCCGGATGACCAAGACAAGACAGCCTTTACCACACCATGGGGAAGATTTAAGTATGTGAAGATGCCTTTCGGACTTAAAAACGTTGGTGCTACCTTTCAAAGGGCAATGGATATTGCGTTTGCCAAGGAAATACATGATTTCCTAGTTGTCTACCTCGATGACTTAACCCCTTTCTCCAAATCTGATCAAGAGCACCTAAAACATTTGAGGAAAATATTCATGACATGTAGGAAATATGGCATTTCCTTGAATCCCAAGAAGTCTCTCTTTGGCCTTGAAGAAGGCAAACTACTTGGCCACATCATATCAAAGGATGGGATTAGAATTGATCCTGAAAGAATCCAAGCCATCCTCCAAATCCCATATCCAAGAAACATAAAAGAGTTGCAAGCATTCCTGGGGAAGATCAATTTCCTAAGGAGATTTATCCCAAATCTAGCCGAGCTTATAAGACTGTTAAGGACCATGTTAAAGAAGGATGCCAAGGTAAAATGGTCTCTTGAAACCAAGCAGGCCTTTGAGGGCATAAAATCTGCCTTAACCCAAGCCCCTGTCCTCACCAGTCCGCAATTTGACAAAGATTTTATCATATTTTCATTTGCATCTGATCACACCATAGTTGCTGTCCTTTTGCAAAAGGATGATCAGGGAAATGAAAAGCCAATTGCATTTTTCAGCCGAGCCTTAAGAGATGCCCCTTTGAAATACCAAATCATGGAGAAGTCAGCCTATGCCCTTGTTAAAGAATCAAGGATTTCCGAGTGTACATTTTATATTCACATGTGATTGCTTATGTCCCAAATGCTGTTGTAAAAGACATATTAACCCAAGAGGGGTTAGAAGGCAAAAGAGGCAAGTGGATTGCAAACATCCTTGAGTATGACATAGAAATAAAACCAACCAAGCTGATAAAGGGACAAGGTTTAGCCAAACTGATGTCCGAAACAAACTTTCAAGCCTTAGACATTAACCAACTGGACAATGAACAGGAGTTGGTGACTCCACAGATCAGTGAAACCTTTTTGCAATCCCCATGGTATGCTGATATATGCTTTGTATTGTTAAACCTGTTTGCTCCCCCAGGATTGTCCAGAACTAAGAAAAGATTTTTGAAAATGAAGGCTTTAAAGTTTTGTGTCTTAGATGGTGCATTATTTTGGAAAAATCATGAAGGCATATTGCTTAATTGTTTAACCATGAATGAAACTAACAATGTCATGAAAGAATTCCATGCAGGGGACTGTGGAGGACATCTATATTGGAAGTCCACTGCTGATAAAATTTTAAGTGCTGGTTTCTATTGGCCCTCTCTTTTTGTAGATGTAAAGAAGTTTGCCATTTCATGTCACAAATGCCAAATATTTGAGGGCAAAAGAAAGCTATTGCCCTTGCCTCTTAAACCCATCTCAACCGAGAAGCCTTTTCAATAATGGGGTCTAGACTTCATTGGAGAAATCCATCCCTCTTCCTCAGGCTAGCACAAGTGGATTCTAACAGCCACTGACTATTTCACCAAGTGGATTGAGGCCATCCCATGTAGGCAAGCCAATGACACCATCATTATCCAATTCCTTGAGTGCAATATCCTTTCTAGATTTGGCTGCCCTGAGAAGATCATTACTGACAATGCTTCTGCCTTCAAATCCAAAAAGATGATCAACTTTTGCCATAAATTTCACATTACCTTGGGCCACTCTACAGCCTATTACCCTCAAGGTAATGGCTTGGCCGAATCATCCAACAAAAGCCTCATCAACATCATAAAGAAAGTGCTAGAAGAAAACAAGAAGAACTGGCATAGAAAGCTCACAAATGCCCTATGGGCAGACAGATTGTCAACCAAGAGATCCATTGGGATGAGCCCTTATGAGCTAGTATATGGCATGGAGGCCAGATTTCCTTCATCCTTGGGCATCCCTACTATCAAACTGTTACAGGAGATTCAGGCTAAACCAAATGACATTCAGCGAAGAATCAATCAAACAATTCATTTGCAGCAAACAAGAAAACAGGTTTATGACAGAGCTCAAATTTTGCAAGAGAAGCTCAAAAGGATGTTTGATAAGAGAGCTAAGGCTGAGGATTTCAACATTTGCGAAAAAGTTCTAAGGTGGGACTCACAAAGAGAAGACAAGGGAAAACATGCAAAATTTGATTTCCTTTGGAAAGGGCCATTCGTTATTTCTGTTGTTCAGGGGAATAACACATATTTCCTCAAATCTGTAGAGGGCAGCACTGCTGAAGAAGGCCTTGTTAATGGCCGAATGTTAAAACATTACCATGATCCCTTTTAAGGGATACAATGCAGCTCTGTATATATCTCTTTGTACATTGATATTTGTATATATCAGCCCTTTGTTTTTATTTTTATATAAGCAGTCCGATTGTTAGAGGAGAAGCAGCAAAGTTTGTGAAGACACAGCCAATGCAAGTACTCCATTTTTAAGCTCTATATCTGCATTAATCTCAACAAAATAGCAAGAGTAGCGCTGTCATATCATAGCAATTCACGGTAAAAAGAAACTGTTTGCAGCTTGCAGTCTTCAGTCAAACAGTATCAATAAGAGAGGAGCATTTTTTAGTTTCACATCAACAATTGTTTCTAGACCAAGGCTAAGGGGAAATACATCAGTCTGATCCATGTTTTGGATCTATTTCAAAGACAATGCTCAAACAACATTGTATATAATATTAAGCACGCAGAAGAAAGCAGGCGATGCTATATAGTTCACAGTAATTCAATTGAGGAGAGTGTTGTTCAAATCTTAAATCCCAATCATTTAGCAGCCAGCACAAAGAAATTTTTCAATCTATAGCAACAGTAGAAGATCAAGGCAGTCTGACCTGCTATTCTTGGCTTTTCACAAGGAAAAGCCATCCCCAAGTGGAGCCATTGTTAGCCTCCTGTTGCAACAGGTGTTCATATTTCATGATTGATAGTTGAAAGTGCCAAATATGTCATACTTTGCATGCTGTAATGCTCCATATTTCCAAAAAGAGGCCAAGAAGAGGCCATGAAAGTGGCCAGTCTAAATGCCACTGCTGTATTCCAAATTTTGATGAGTTATTCCTTTTTGAAGAATTTTCTGTTAAGGGAAGGCCAAACAACCTAATCTTGGCTTCCCTAGGTTTCAATTTCTTGTTTTAGAATGTAGAGAATGAATATTTGTCCAAACAGCTTAATCTTGGCAGATTTGTAGATAGGTAGAGAAACAAAGGAGCCCAACTACTTAATCTGGGCCCTTGGAAGAAATAAGTGTAGATTTAGATAGGAGGGCAGTCAAAAAGAAAAAAGGATCATCAGGGTCTGCAAGTCCAAGTGCACCAATGCAAAAAGAAGAAAAAATGCTAGGTAAGTAGGCTGGGTAGGTAGTTTTGTGGTTGCAGAATCAAGCTATGTGATCCATTTTAGTTTTCAAGTGTTATATCCATTTAGATCACAGCTATGATGCAGTTTTTATTTCAGATCAGATCAAGCGAGGCATGTCTAACTCCCCCTTCTTCTTACTCCCCAAATCACTCACTAACTTCCCCTAAAGAGGTCAAGATCTGCTTGATATCTCTTAGTCTCATCATTTTCATATCAGTTGCCTGGGTAAAGATCTGCTTTACTCAAAGAATCTCTATACTTCCTCTACAAGTCTCACTTCTCCTTAATAAGCCTAAGATTTCTATCCTTAGTGCTTTTCTCACAAATTCATATTAACTCCTAACTCTACTATCTAGCTCCCTAGATCATTTCCTTATCCCCTATTGTACAAAAACTATATAAAATCCCAAAATATTAAATATTCCACTCCCCTTGGCACTATAGCCATATTTATCAAGTCCGGGAAATGCTGAGTTCATTTGGGGCTTGGCATTAGCCCTTCTGCGTCCTAACCTGGAGTTAGTTTAACCCCTGGTTAGACTAACAACCATTCCCCTTTAATCCTAACCCTATAAAACCCATTTTTCTCCCTTATCCTAAAGTTGTATATATGAAACATTTAACCCCCACCGACGCATAACTTGTTAACCCACAAACCTAAAGTTTAGAAACCCCCGCGGCATTGTATAAATATTCGAATATTCTAGCGGGCCCTGTCCCTAACTCTCTGCCGCCTTGTCTGTCCCATCAGCCGTTCGATACCCCGCGCCACAAATCAACGGTGGGCAGGTGTTTTCATAGCCCGATGTGCCAAGGTTTAACATCCGGGAGATGGGCGGTTTTCCCATCGTACTCCCGCCACGCGTCGCCCTCTTGGCTGTGGCGGAGCCCCCTCCTCCGAAACCGCTTCTGCGCAAAAGCGGTGTGCCTAAAACCAGATACCGCCCTCCCATGTGTGACGTCGGCGCCACGTCTCCCCATGACGTCACCTCCTGCCACCGTGTCACTACCACATCCTCACCCCTACCGTACCACCGCGTCACCCAGCTAACATCACCCTGACGTACTGCTGACGTCACCCTGCTGACGTCACCCTGCCATGTCACCGCCGTACTGGGACCCACTGCTGACGTCATGGTGACATCATCACACAGAAAGGGTGCGAAGGCGAAAATCGTACCACAGGAAGCCCAGAATGAAAATCTAAGGCAGTTTTCGATGCGCGATTCATGCAAGGCAGGAAAAATTGGTCAAAATGGAGACCCGCCTATTGCTCAGCTACCTGCAAAACCAAGAATTTGCGTGAGGCAGCACTGGAAAAAGCAAAAAATAAAGAAAAACAGCAGGAACAGAACTAAAAAGAAATAAAAGCAGTGCTTGAAGGTTAATATTCAATTGGCCAGTGCCGATGGCACTCTGAAAAGGCCACGAAAGCATTTACAGCAGGTGATTTCTGCCTTGAAAGGGCAGAAAAGGGCGATTCGACAGTTTCATACACATCAAGGAAGAGAAAACGGCCCGATTCAATTGTGAAAGAGTATCAGAGGAAGGATGAATCCCTGGTTAAATCAAAGAATATCAGTGAAGCGGCAAAGAGTATCAGTTCAGCAACATCAAATCAGGTGAACATTAAATACCTCCATCAAAGTCAAAGAAGCAGTAAAGACCATTTAAAGCTTATTTGGTCGGGATTAGTGCACATTAAAGCCACCAAGAATCTGCATAACTGACTTAGAAGTGTAGATAAAATACAAGGCACAGTTATTGCAGAACTCCCTCACTGCACCGAGCCACCAAGGACACCATATTAACTCATTTTGATACAGTTGTCCTCATCGCAGCTCAAAAGATATTTTCTTGCATTTACTTTTGGACAAGATTAGGTTAAAGTAATCATTTCCTTTAGACCTGTTTAGGTCAGCTGTAATAGATTAATTTTGGATATTTTTCCTATTTATACCACCCTCTGTATTGTTTTAAGGGTTGGTTGGTTGATAATCCTCATTAGAGACTCGCACTGTATATCTGATATGTTTTCCTTAATCAAAGATTGCTGAAAGCTTGGAGAATGGACTGTGTGTTGTGTATAAATGTTTGAAGAGTGAATTACGGAATTCTTGTGCTGCAACATGACTCAATAAGTGCCTCTTACCTCTGTTTTCATTGATATATGCTCATATCATACATGTATCACCATCTAAATAGCAGAAAGAAAGATTAGCTTAGAACTTGTTTAACTGCACTCTATGCTCAATTTCTGCTGTTTCTTTATGTTTTCATCTGAACTGAATTGGTAATGAATATGAATTCCCTTTGGCTCATATTTACCCTAATTCACCCATGTTTGACAGTTATCTAGGGATTCTTTACTGCTCCTAGATAGAGCTCATTCGCCTTCCCTCTGTTAAGCTGAACGAGAGATTCTTAATTGCCTCTCATTCCTTAGCTTTCATTCCATCCTTTTAGCTTGAATCATTGTTTCATGTGCAGCTAGCTTGCTCCATATTTCTCTCTTGTGACCAAGAAAACGCACTAGCAGTCTTACTCCATGACTCCACGCCCAATGGTTTGAAACTTTCACACTATGCATGCCTCTCTACTTGAAAGCATCATCCTTCCCACCAGAACTTAAACAAAACCCCTTGAACTCAATAACTAGCCTAAAATCATCATCAACAAAGCTAAATCATTAAGAGAGAGCCCTCTCTGACTGCTGGTAGGCTAGGACCTGCAATCCAAAGATTGGTTTGTGGTTACCTCGGCCGTATCCCTTTTATGAGCTTTAGGGACAACCTGAGTGTTAACAAGATGCTTGTGGGATGTTTATAGGTTTGGTATCCATTTGGGACCCTCACATTTCTAACTTATCATCTTATAAATCATGTGTAGATATCTTATTATCTGGTGTTTTCAAGGGTATAGACAAATGTGTACAAGATATCAACTGTTATGGATCATATTGATCGAGACAGTTTTTTGGGAGCAACTGGAAATGAGTGGCATATTTGGTTTGGGATGCTTGATTTTTTCAGGAGATTTAAATCTCATTATGTTGGTCAAGGAGTTTTTGGATGGTAATTACATATTGGATCCTTTGGCAGAATTCTTCTTATAGATGTTTGCTAGGAATCATTTGGTTGATGTAGCTCCATTCACACCACATCACACTTTGAGTAATGGAAGAATTGGTAAGGATGGGGTGGAAAAATGATTGGGTGCATACCTAATTAAGGAGGATTTTCTTGAGAATATGGGAAACTCACATACTTGGGTTCAACATACAAGTATCTCGGACCATTTCCCTATTTTTTGCAATGGAAGGATGAATACAACTATAAGGATATTCCTTATAAGTTCAATCATACATGGATTTGAAAGATGGATCTCAATGGTATTGTTAGACACTGGTGGTCTTAGGATATGGATATTTTATTCGACTCTCAGATGCATAGGCTATCTTATAGGCTAAAAGAAGTGAAAAAAGTAGTAAAAAGGTGGGAACGGTGTAAAAAGAAAAAGAATGATTTTGAATTACAAGAGACTGGCACTTTGCAGGATATTTTGTCAGATCCTATGCATCCCGGTTATACATTCTGAACAGAAAAAAAAGACACATGTGGAATTGGAGAATAGAAATATATTTATATTTTGTTGACAAGAGAAAGAGTGGAGATTAAATAGTCAGGTGATCTAGATTGTAGTTGGAGATAATAACATGAAATATTTTCACCACTTTTCATCTCAGAAAAGGAAAAAAATGTTATATGGGAGATTCAGGATGTGACTGGAAATTGTTGGAAATAATACTAAGAGGGGGGGTGAATCAGTATTATCAGTTCAAAAAATTTTCTTTTTCATAATCAGATTTATATATGGTACTTCATAGAGGGGAACTACTGTGTACACGTAACTGTCTTTAAGGCAACCAGCATTTATGCAATAACTTATGATTCAGTTAATTCATCATATGTTGATCTTTAATAAGTACTTCATCAATCATTAAATAGTAACCATGTGTAGTATAAACATAATAAACCATCACACATAAGCAACACATATGAACACCAAGATTTAAGGTGGAAACTCAATGTGAGTGAAAACCACCTGCTGTTGTCGTCTTTGTCTTCTTTTAATAATAAGAAAATTTGTTTAAAATCTTGTACTGGTGCTGACTCATACCAGTACGCAGGCTTCTACCTACAGAAGGTTACAACCTTCTCTCATTTTCCAGCTTCTAGTGGAAGTGAGCTACAACCCCCTAGCTCTTGTACTATCCAATATGTTTACTAGTATGTAGGTGCCAGCCTATAGAAAACTCCACTCTTCCACCAGGGACCACGTTTCATGAATTTTCAGACTGGATGCTCCTGGCACATATCAAAACATATGAAGACCTTGAATCATCAATAACTCATCAGAAATTTAGAAACTCAAACTTCATCAACCAACATGCAGTTAATCTGAAACAATCAGACCACTGTCATCAGAACACTGTGCTGGACCCAGAAACTTGCATCAACATTCAGAACCAACTAAAACTTCAAAAATTCATGTGTCGGACTGTATACGCTACTTCAATGAATAAAACCTGCGTGTATACGCTACTTCCTTCAGCCCAACCTGTGTATACCTCTAAAGATTATGAATCATAAAATCTCTTGATCACAAACTGTACCAACCAGTAGCATACTGAACATCTACTGTCAACTTACAGAACTTTACACAAGCAGGCAACAAAAAACACTTCTTCTCACATATACAATCAATCAAATATCAACCTCTTTATGCATTCAGATTTACATTTAGATCTAAGAAGACTTCATTGACAAACAATAGTAAAATAGCAGCAATAATAAATCAGCAATACTAATCTGATAGATTAGTCATCTCTTAACATCAAGCCTTTCTTTTGTATATGCTACTTGAAAGAACAGAACCTGCATGTATACGCTCTTTGGCCGAGACAAACCTGCGTACAGATCTACAAATATTGACTTAGAGATTTTCTACAATTCCAGACTTCAGACAAACCCAAATCATGATTGATAACGAATAAAACAGGCACAAAACATCAAATCTAGCCTCAACCAATATTAGATCATTCAAGAATAAGTCATTTCACGTCTCATGATCCTAATCCAATATTGAACTCAAGGTGCATATAAATATTTCAGATCTAGTCCCAAACATAACCCTACAACACAAAATATACTTCATATAGAATTATTCCTTAGAATCTTATTCTCTTGCACACTGGCCTTATGATCCTCTCTTCTTTGTATAGTTTTTGGCCTTTCTCAATACCATGGACCGAATCCACTTAGGACCAATATCTTGGATCAAATACCACGAACCGAATACCTCGGACTAAATACCTAGGGTCAATACCATGGTCCAAAGATACCTTGGATCAAAACCATGGTTTTCAACATGTACATGCTTTGCCTTCTCTGGGAGTGCGTGTGTACGTTATACGCTTTTTCTATTTTGAATACCTGCGTGTATACGTTTCTTGGACTAAGTGAACCTACGTGTATCTCTTAAACTACTCTTACATCATCTTCTTCCTTCAACTTCTTTATTTTAATCAATAGTCCTTAGTTCCATCTTCCTGATCCATTGTACCACTACCCTATTGCCTCTGAATATTCCTGTTAGCCTCTTATCAAAACTAAGTTGACCTGTAGAGTTGACATCAAGGACAATACTTGTATCATAATGCCAACAATCTCCCCCTTTGGACTTGATGGCAACCATGATGGTGTTGACTACTGCAAGCTGTAAAGACTGTTAGAGATACCATACAACACCAAAATGCCAAAATACTCTCCTCCTTTGACATCAAGAGCAAAGGGCGGACCACTCTACTCTTCTCCTTTACATGATGCTATCCATACTTCCCCTGAGTACATGCCGTGTCTGCAGAGAGATGATTCAATATAATAACATGACACTATAACTCAACAAAGTGAGTATGACCTCCCTATGACCATGAACACATACATACATCAATCACCCAACCAAGTGGGGATACACCATATTTGACTCATCTGCCCAACCAAGTGGGGATATACCAAAGTCTATACATGACAGAAATACAACAATTAGTACATCATCCCCCAAGGATATTAGGGAAATTACATCATATGACCAACAGAACTCATTGAAATATACACCATGAATGATGCAAATAAGAAATAGCTGAGTTCAGCAACCATAATGCCAACAATGTGGAATGTGAACACTCCCCATGAACCTGTGCTACCTGTGCATTGCCAGCAAGTTATTCATCAAAGCATTTTTGTTAGCAAATAAGAATTTAATGAGCAAAGTATATCAACAGATTGTAGTCATCAAAAATCAGATAGAGCTAAGAGTCTGAAACCAGCGTGTAGTAAACTTCCTCTAAAAAACTGGATTTAACAGCAGGATGATGCAGCAACAACTCCCATCTTTTGTCTAAGATATTCAAATGTTTCTTTGGGTAGTGGTTTAGTGAATATATCAGCAACCTGTTCTTTGGAGGGGACATACTCCAATTTGACCTTTTGTTCAAGCACTTGTTCTCATAGAAAATGGTACTTGATGGGTATGTGCTTGGTCTTGGAGTGCATGACTAGATTCTTTGAAACACTGATGGCACTTGTATTATCACATAGAATGGAGATGGGTGGAGTACATGTGATCTAAATGTCTTGCAAAGTTTGCATCATCCAAATTAGTTGTGTGCAGCAAGATGCAGCAACCACATATTCTGCTTCAGCTGTAGATAAAGTAATTGAACTTTGTTTCTTGCTAAACCAAGACACTAACCTGGAACCCATATAGAATGCACCACCACTAGTGCTTTTTCTATCATCAACACTTCCTGCCCAATCTGCATCTGTATATGCATGAAGAGTAAGATCTGCATCTCTAGGATACCATAGTCCAAAGTCCTAAGTTCCTTGAAGATATTTGAAAATTCTTTTGACTGCCTAAAGGTGTGATTCCTTTAGATTTTCTTGGAATCTTCCAACTATTCCTACCGCATGCATGATGTCAGGTCAGGTACCTATTAGATAAAGCAAACTACCAATCATGGATTTGTAAGTTGGTTGATGTACTGCTGCTGATTCATCATTTGAGCTGAGACTGCATCCTGTTACCATTGGGGTATATACAAGTTTAGAATCTTCCATTCTGTACCTTTTCAAGATCTATTTGAGATATTTGGTTTGTGGAAGAAAAATACCATCTTTAGTTTGTTGAACTTGTAGACCAAGAAAATAGGTATGTTCACCAAGCAAGGACATTTCAAATTCTTGCTGCATTACTCAAGAAAAAAATTGACTCATGGATTCTTCATTGCTACCAAAAATGATATCACCAACATAAACAATAATAATTAGCAATTTATCATTTTCAATCTTTGTATATAAATTGCTATTTGCAGAACCTTTTGTAAAACTTTGTTGGTGTAGATATTTGTCAAAGCGGTAATACCAGGCCCTTGGAGCCTGTTTCAGACCATATAGAGCCTTTTTGAGTTTGTATACAAGTTTTGCATCATTTCCAAGAATGAATCCTTCTGGCTGTTCAATATAAACCTCTTCTTCTAAATCTCCATTAAGGAAGTTTTATTTTACATCCATTTGGTATACTTTGAATTTCTGAAAACTAGAAAGAGCAAGAAACATCCTTATGGCTTCAAGTCTAGCAACAAGTGCAAAAGTTTCTTCAAAATCTATACCGTCTTGTTGAGCATACCCTTTGCAAACAAGTCTGGCCTTGTTTCTAATGACTTCTCCATTTTCATTCAACTTGTTCTTGAATATCCATTTAGTTCCTATAATATTTTTATCATGAGGTCTAGGAACTAATTCCCAAGTATCATTCTTTTCAATTTGCTCAAGTTCTTCATCCATGGACTTGACCCAACATTCGTCTTTGCATGCTTCATTTACATTTTGAGGTTCAGTGAAGGATAGTATTGCCAGATAGCTTGAGGTCCTTGTAACAGTTCTTCTTATCTGTACACTAGCCTCCTTTTCCCCCAAAATTTGAGTTTCTAGATTATTTTTCTGAACATACTTGGACGAAGTATTTTCTTCTACCATTATATCTTCTTTTGGTGCTTCATTGGTTTCTTCTTCAATATAATTTTGATTTGATGTGGGAAAGTAATCCCCATCTTCCTCATTGTCATAATCTTCTGTTGATTTTATCTGTTTTGGATTTCTGCATGCTTCATCAACTACAACATCAATGCTTTCAACAATTTTCCCAAGTCTTTTATTATAACATTTATATCCTTTACTTCTGGAAGAATAACCAAGAAGAATACCTTCATCTGCTCTAGGTTCAAACTTACCAAGTTTTTCATCAGTCCTTTTGATAAAACATTTGCTTCCAAAAACTTTAAAGTATTTTACAGTAGGAGTCTTACCATACCAAAGTTCATGTGGAGTTTGAGTGCTATTTACTCGAACATTTTCTTTGTTGAGAATAGTCACGACAGCGAATGCAGCTTCACCCCAAAAGGTTGCAGGAGTTCCAAATTCATCTAGCGTGGCTCGAGCCATTTGTTGAACTGTTATGTTCATCCTTTCTACTACACCATTTTGCTGAGGTGTTCTTGCAATGGAGAATTCCCTTTTTATTCCATGTTGTTCACAAAAGTCAAAGAATTCATCTGATATAAATTCCTCTCCTTGATCAGATCTAAGGCATTTGATTTTTCGATCTGATTCATTTTCAACCAAAGCTTTGAAGGCTTGGAACTTTTCAAATGCTTCATCTTTATGCTTTCGAAGACCTATCCAACACATTCTAGAAAAATCATCAATGAACAAAATAAAAGTATTATTCTCCATGAGGTGACTTTTTCCTTGTTGGTCCACATAAATCAGTATGGATAAGTTCAAGAGGCTTACTAGCTCACCCTTATTTTTCCATGAAGTGAACTCTGGTTTGCTTACCGATTTGACATGTTTTGCATATTGTATTTTCTGGGATGCTGGTATCTAGAAGATCACAAACAGCCTTGAGTCTACATGCTTTTCTTATTTGAGAAAACTTAGATGTCCCAATCTTCTATGCCATAGCCAATTTTCATGATTTTTGCTTAGATAGCATTGTTGTTGTTCTCCTTTGAGTATGTATAAGTTGTTTGGAGTTCTTGTACCTTTGATCATGGTCTCTCCTATATCGAGCTTACGAACAACACATCGTTTGATCGAAACACCACTTCATTTCCTTGATCACACATTTGACTGACACTCAATAGGTTATGCTTTAAACCATCTATATACATAACATTTCCAGCTTTAACCTTTTCTTTCAAGAAAACAAAACCTTTACCTTTTATGACAGTTAGAGTGTCATTTCCAAATGAGACACTCTTTCCTTTTCTAAGGCATTATATGAGTGAATTTTCTCTTTGTCACCTATCATGTGTTTGGAGCATCCACTATCGATGTACCACTGATTTTCTTGTCCTTCTGCATACAAGGTTGTACCACATCTTTCTATTTGAGATTCTTTCCTTCTCCATATCTTGGGATTTAATGGTGTTTGCTCCTTTTGAGGTGTTTGCCGAAATTTGCTTCTGCATTCAGATTCTTCATGACCAAAGTTGTTACAGATTGAGCATTCTATTTCATTTTCAAGAGGAGAAAAGTTATTATAGGAACTTCTCTTGATCCCTGTTACATTCCTTTGATTTCATGCTTCTCTAGTCATGATGGTTTTGTAAGCAACACATTGAGTAGCTTTGTGCCCAAAATTATGACATGAAAAACATTGCCCATTAAAGAAGTTTCTGCGACTATCGAATCTATTTAACTATTGATTGTAGTTTCTATTGATATTCATATTTGGATCAAATTGAGTATGATTTGCCTAAGGTTGGTTGTGGCTTCTATTGATATTCATCCTTGGATCAAATTGAGTATGATTTACCTGGTAGTCAGCTTTATGCCTTTGCTGAAGATTTTCATACTGTTCACTGGTCTTTGCTGCATCAAGATAGCTTTTGGTGGAGGTTGATGGCTTCTGTGATTGAGATGCTTCTTCAGTATATCCAAGACCTATCTTTATTAGAGGAGAATGATGAACTTTGATAATTTCATTTAAAGTTTCTGATCCTTTAGCAAATCTAAGATTGAGAGATTTTGTTTTCTCAAGATCTTTTCTTAGACCCACAATTTCACATTCTAGTTTTTCATTGTGTTTTTCTTTTTCAGCAAGTTGGTATGTTAAGGTATCTATGATCATATTCTTTTCTTCTAAACAGATTTTGAGTTTAGAGATTTCTTCATGAAAGTTTTCCTCTTCTAAAGCATCCCAAAAATCATCATTGTCATAAGCCATGAGAAGTCTATAATCATCACTATTAGATAAACCATCACTATCCTCTTCTAAACTATCCAAAAATCATCGCTATCATAAGCCATGAGAAGTCTATAATCTTGTCCAGTTTCATCTTCATCACTATTAGATAAACCATCACTATCTTCATGAGTATAGTAACTCCTCATATTCACAACTTGTTTCCTATTCACTTTTTCATATTCTTTTCCTTTTTCATATTTATCTTTATGAGGACATCTAGCAGCATAATGTTCGACTCTACCACAAGCAAAGAATTTGAAAGATAGCTTACCTCTGAACCTTCCAAAACCCCATTGATGCTTCTTGACAAAATTTACCTCATCTTCTTCTTCTGAAATGTGTCCTGATTCATTGTGTTCTTCCTTTTATTTTCCTTTTGTTAAAGCTTTAAATGCGGCTTCTCTCATATCTGATGGACCTCCTTTTCTCATCTCAAAAGTAGTTAGGATTCCTTGAAGTTGTGTCATAGTGATATTCTACAGATCCTATTTTTCTTCTATGGAAGACATTCTTGATTCAAATTTAGCAGACAAGGATCTCAAAATTTTCTCAACTAAGCTAACTTCCTTTATTTCTTCACCCAGATTCTTCATACATTTAACAACCTCATTTATACGTAAGAAGTAACTAGCTATACTCTCATCACTATGCATATTAAGAGTTTCATACTGAATTCTGAGAGTTCAAAGCTTAGCACGTTTTACTTGAGAGTCTCCTTCGTAGCTCTGAACGATTTTGTCCCATATCTCTTTGGCTGATTTGAGCTGCATGACTTTGACAAACTCTGATTGTGACAAACTTCCCAATAAAGTATTGATAGCTTTAGCATTGGTTTCATATTGCTTTTTACCTATTGTGTCTATAGGAAGTGTTATTGAAAAATTATATCCTCCTTCCGCAATTTCCCAGACATCTGTTCCAAGAGATTGTAGATAGGTTGTGGCTCTTATTTTCCAATAAACAAAGTTGCTCACATCGAATATTGGTGGTCTAATGGATCCCATGCTTTCATGATTATTCATCTTGATGGATCTTCCTTCAAGTGATCAAGCTTATTCTGAAGGACTTGCTCTGATACCAATTGTTCGAAATAATACTAAGAGGGGGGTCAATTAGTATTATCAGATCAAAAATTTTTCTTTTTCATAATCAGATTTATATACGCTACTTCATAGAGGGGAACTATCATGTACACGCAACTGTCTTTAAGGCAACCAACGTTTATGCAATAAACTTATGATTCAGTTAATTCATCATATTTTGATCTTTAATCATTGCATCAGTACTTCATCAATCATTAAACAGTAACCATGTGTAGTATAAACATAATAAACCATCACACATAAGCAACACATATGAACACCAAGATTTAAGGTGGAAACCCAATGTGGGTGAAAACCACCTACTGCTGTCATCTCTGTCTTATTTTAATAATAAGAAAATATGTTTACAATCTTGTACTAGTGTAGACTCATACCAGTACGCAAGCTTCTACCTGCATAAGGTTACAACCTTCTCTCGTTCTCCAGCTTCTATTGGAAGGGAGCTACAACCCCTATCTCTTGTACTAGCCAATATGTTTACTAGTATGTAGGTGCCAGCCTATAGAAAACTCCACTCTTCCACCAGAGACCATGTTTCACGAATTTTTAGACTGAATGCTCCTGGCACATATCAAAGCATATGAAGACCTTGACTCATCAATAACTCATCGGAAATTTAGAAACTCAAACTTCATCAACCAACATGCAGTTAATTTGAAACAATCAGATCACTGCCATCAGAACATTGTGTTGAACCCAGAAACCTGCATAAACATTCAAAACCAACTAAAACCTCAAAAATTCATGTGTCAAACTGTATACACTACTTCAATGAAGAAAACTTGCGTGAATACACTACTTCGTTTAGCCCAACCTGCGTATACCTCTAAATATTCTGAATCATAAAATCTCTGAATCACAAATTGTACCAACCAGCAGTATACTGAACATCTATTGTCAACTTACAAAAATTTACATAGGCATGCAATAGAAAACACTTATTCTCACTTATACAATCAATCAAATATCAACCTCCTTATGCATTCAGATTTACATTCAGATCTAAGAAGACTTCATTGACAGACAACAGTAAAATAGCAACAGTAATAAATCAGCAATACTGATCTGATAGATCAATCGTCTCTAAACATCAAGCCTTTCTTTTGTATACGCTACTTGAAAGAATAGAATCTACGTGCATACGCTCTTTGGCCGAGACAAACCTGTGTACAGATCTGCAAATATTGACTCAGAACTTTGTTGCAATTCCAGACTTCAAACAAACCCAGATCATGATAGATAATGAATAAAACAAGCACAAAACATCAGATATAACCTCAACCAATATCAGATCATTCAAGAATAAGTCATTTCAGGTCTCATGATCCTAATCCAATATTGAACTCAAGGTGCACATAAATATTTCAAATCTAGTCCCAAACATAACCTTGCAACATAAAATATACTTCAAATAGAAGTATTCCTTAGTATCTTATTCTCTTGCACACTGGCCTTATGATCCTCTCTTCTTTATATAGTTTTTGACCTTTCTCAATACCATGGACCAAATCCACTTAGGAGCAATACCTTGGATCAAATACCATGGACTGAATACCTCGGACTAAATACCTAGGGTCAATACCATGGTCCAAAGATACCTTGGACCAAATACCTCGGACTAAAACCATGGTTTTCAACATGTACATTCTTTTCCTTCTATGGGAGTGCATATGCACATTATACGCTTTTTTTGTTTTGAATACCTGCATGTATACACTACTTGGACTAAGTGAGCCTACTTGTATCTCTTAAACTACTCTTACATCATCTTCTTCCTTCAAATTCTTTATTCTGATCAATAGTCCTTAGTTCCATCTTCCTGATCCTCTGTACCACTGCCCTCTTGCCTCTGAATATTCCTGTTAGCCTCTTATCAAAACTGAGTTGACCTGTAGAGTTGCCATCAAGGACAATACTTGTATCATAATGCCAACAGAAATGCATATCATTCTATGAAGCATATACAAGAAGAAGCCATCTGATACTTCAAGAGTATTTATTGAGTCAGAGATAATATTGATATTGATAATCATTTGTGAGTGATTAATGCATATCTGGCTATTTTTACACAAGAGGATTATGTTTATATTGGAAATCAAGTTACTTTACAGGAAGTGGAAAAAGTGTTGAAGTATTTCACCAAGGACAAGAGTCCTAACCCAAATGGGTGGATAGTGGATTTCTTTCTGCACTTTTTTTATATTTTGGATGGAGAACTGTTATCCTTAGTTAAGGAGTCTAGAACTATAAAAGTGATATCAGGTGCATTGAACTCGAACTTTATTATTCTTGTGCCCAAATCTGATAATCCATGTACAATTCAGGATTTTAGGCCTATTTCCTTGTGAATTTTGGTTTATAAGTTGGTATATAAGATTATTGCTATTTAGCTGAGGAATAAATTATTAGTTTCCATCTCTCGAAAGAAATTCGGCTTTTTGAAACAATGCTTGATTCATGATTCCATTATGGTGCCTCAAGAATGTTTGCATATCATCAAAATTGAGCATCTCTATGTTCTCATTCTTAAGTTAAATTTGATTAAGGCCCGTGATTGTGTGGACTGGTCATTTTTATGATTTGCACTAGTTAAGATTGGTCTGACCTTTAATGTTCTTTAGTGGATCATGGGGTGTATTACTTCGGTTCAATTTGCAATATTGGTCAATGGTATCCCTATTTTCATTTTTAAGGCTTCTATAGGCTTGCATTAGGGTTTATCTTCATCTCATTTACTACTTTTGATTATTATTGAAAGTCTCGGTCAGATTTTACTTGAGGAGAACGTTAATAACCAAATTTTGGGGATTCAAGTTTAAAAACACATCAATGTTTCTCATTTCTTCTTTGTGGACAATGTTCTTTTGCTTGGGTTGGGAGCTTTGATGGAGTGGAAAAAAATTTATTAGGTGGTTGACAAATTTTCTCTACCACAGGTTGGGCGTTAGCGAAGACAAGTCTATTTTAATTGGGAATGAAGTGGATCATGTGATTTGGAATGTGATTGTGTAGTTATTTGATATCAAAGAGTCGTATTTATCACTTGGTTTTAAATACTTGGGATACATGTTAAAGTCAAATAACTATAAGATAGAAGATTGGAAATGGCTTGTGGTAAAATTCGAGAGGAAATTTCTACTTGGACTCATAGATGTATTACCATTGGGGGTAGGATGATTCTTGAAAAATATGTACTTCATAATATGGTAGTTTATTGGATGCATCTCATTTTGATTCCCAAGTCTATTTTTAAATTGATTATATCTATTATTTCCAGGTTCATTTGGGCTAGATCGAGTGATCATAAAAAATTCATTTGGTCAATCTAGAGAATATTTCTATCCCTAATCATGCTAGAAGTTGGGGGTTAAAATACCTTCAGTGGTTTGGTTGCGCCTTAGGGATTAAAATTCTCAGGTGTACATTATATGGTGAAGGTATTTGGCAGGAGGTTATTCATGATAAATGTTTTATGGGCACTCAACATAAGGAATGGGTTCGTCAACCACTTAGTTATTCTAAGAATACATAAGTTATCTAGAGGTCACTTCTTTATATTAGGAAATGGTTGGTGGAGAATGTAGTTTGGAAGGTTGGCAATGGGATGAAGGTGTGGATTGGGATTGATAGGATTCTAGGTTTCACTTGTGAAATGGAAGTTCCAAAAAAATTGTGTGTTTTCTACAGAATAGAGGGATATATTACATTAATCGGATCTCAAAGGCAACCGATCCATTTGGTAATTGTACAAGTTGGAATTTCAACTACTGATCTGCGTTTCGATGGATTTGAGGCAGAAATATGGAATTGTTTCATATATAACCTCTTACTAGTTGGTGTGGGATTGAATTAAGAAGAGGTGATTGGCCTCATTAATAGGTAAATAATAAAGCCCATCTAGCCTTCCTTCAACCTATATTTACCTCTTTCCTTGCATTTAATGACATATTTTTTACTATTATGTGTTTATTAGGAAGACTAAAGGATGATTGTCATATATCATGGCCTAATGTGATTAATGTGTAGGAAAAAAGTGCATTTGAGTGCATTTAATATGTAGAGATACATTGGAGGTACCTAGAGAAGATGTACAAGATTTTCCCCTACATTTACTCACCTACAACTTGGCTTGCCGCCTAATATTACTCACCCATAGTTCTAAGATCCACTAACAACTTAAGCACTCAAGGATTGTGAGGATCTTAGGGAGCTAGATCCACCTTTCTATGGATTTTTGGAGGGAATCAACCCTCTTTCCAAGGAGGTTTCCCCTCAGTCTTTTATGTATAAATAAGGAATCCCAAGGGATCAATAAGATTGGAACTTTTGGAGCAGATAGGGACTACTTAGAGCTAAGATCTCGAGATTGTCATTTTCATTTATTTTCATCATGTACTTGAACATTATTTATTATTAATAATAAGTTTTTTGCTATCTTCCATCCAATATTTTCCTAGAGGGTTGAATCCCCTTGGGTTAGGGCCCAACCCAGAGGCTCTAGTCTCTCTCATGTGTATTTTATTTATGCATTTTCTTTCCTAGTAACATTTTCTTCCTTTCTTAACATCATTTATTTATGAAAATTACTTGTGCAAGTCTATATACCACCTCTCTTGTGGGAAGTGTGGTTGAGGATAATGTATTGGCAAGACAAAAATACATAGTCACTTTTCTTTTCAGTAGTTAGACCTCAGATTAGTTCTTTTATGAATTGGATAACATAGTGATTATTTTCTTGATTACCTCATGAAGTATCTAATAGACTTTGTCAATAGATCTCATATATTTAGAATTTAGTGATTAAAGATCTATTACAATCTATTTTTCTTTATTCCAAGTATATTAGGTTGGTTGTCTTTATTATATGCTTCTTAAGTTAGGGTTTCTATTTCAAACACTATTATTTCCATTCCATAGACTAGGTTTCCTTTTAATGCAACATTTACATTCTGCAAATAGATTAATGTTTACATTTCTACAAGTAGTATAACATTTACATTCCTACAAGTAGTGTAGCCTTTACATTTATGAAAATAGGTTAGAATTTACATTTGAGCAAGTAGCATTTCCATTTCTGCAAAGTAGATTAGGACTTTCCTTTCATGCAATTACTTTCCTTTGCAAATCTAGATTCAATTGATAGAGTGGTCTTTTTATACCTTGGTCTGGTCCATTTCTTCAAAGTGACTTGAGTATATCTTAACCTATTGTGCATACAACATTGTCACTTCTTAAGTTTGTACGAACCCTAGGTTGATAATTAAAGTTGGTAACCTTTAGTGTTGCAATACTGAGGCTCATAAAGAGGACTCTATAACATTGGAATGGATTAGTTGTTGATGTATGAGTAACTGTTAAAGAGGCATATAAGGTTATTGCGGATGAGAGTGTTATACCATAACATAAATGGAGGTACAACCATTTATGGCATTGGAAATTACCATATAAACTTAAGGTGTTTGGATGGTTTTGCCTAAATGAAAAAATATTAACTTGGGAAAATCTCTAGAAAAGTGGGTTTTATGGCCCAGGTAGATGTTCATTATGTATGGTAGATTGTGAAGATTTAAAACACTTATTTATTAAGTGTGCTTTGTTATAAACTCGATTGAGGAAGCATGAGGGTAACTTCTAATTTGAATTTTTCCTTGATAGTTTTTGATGTTCTTATTACTTCTTTTTCTTTATTATTTTGTTCTTATCATTAGGACAATTTCCAAACAACAAAAATCAGAACCATACAAAGATGACCACAAGATGTAGGATCCAAGCTAGGGAAAAAACCCTCCAAGGGAAAAACTCATAAAGAAATTATCTTCTTATAGAATCAATTCAAATGATACTTCTAGGACCCGAGACCAAGACTGAGACTTCCACCAAAAACCAAGCCAGCCAACCAAAAACTTCCTTTTTCAATGCAAGACAAGATCTTTAATGGTAGCAAGGAAAACTATTCTTCAAAATAAGGCTCCTTTGGCCTTTCAACCTCTTAATAAAGGACCGCAATTTCTCCTGCAAGTATTGGACCTCATAAATGCCCATAAACCCTACGTCTGTCACACGTGTGACATGTAGCAAGAAAATTTTTCAGAAATTCGAGCTTTCTAGGGCTTCTGCCTTCTTTGCTAGAGTTTCCTCTACCTTCCACGACCTTCACATCCTTTTCCAATTGTATATTGAATGCCAAATATGTGTGTTAGATGTGCATCACAATAGGTCAAATTTTCTCCTTTAAATAGCCTTTCCAAGAGGGTAAAATAGCCCTCTCTAGGTTGAAATATTCTAGGTTGGTCGACTTGGTCTGGGATCCTTCTAGACACTTCTACCTACAAAATTAATTTTTATTTTCCTGATACAAATGCCTGAATGAGTCTTTTACAATATGACATTGACTCTTTGACTCATGTAATCCCTAGGAGCATCAAATGAATGCTTGACCTAGTGACAGATAAATTCGGCATGAAACCCATGCTTTACAAAAATCTTTGTTTCTGTTCTTTACATCATTTTCTTTCTTCTTTTGATAAATACATGAAAATTACATCATACATGAGTCAAATTATGATAATTATGAAAACTAAAACTAGTTACATTCTTTAGTACTCCCTCTTAACTAGGGAGGTATTCATAATTTTCCAACTGGTATAAGGACAATACTCACTTTGAAAATTTATTATAAGAAGATTTGAATTGGTAAGCCATCTTTAAGCATGAAAATCATATCATCATAACCAGCGTTTTTGACATAGCAAGGCCTTGAATAACAAGCTATATTTCTCCATAATATCATAACACAATGTTGGGATGCTTTACGTGAGAGACCACAATACCTCTCAAGGAAAATACCCCATCTGAAATTTCATAAGGTATGTCCTTATAGGACTATTCTTATCTTGGATTCCAATCCTAAAAGAATATCAGTCCTTTATGACCACTCTTCTCTTGGATACCCTATCCAATTCTCAAATATCGTCAATCCATGACACCACTTCTGTATCTTGGATTCCAAATCATCAAGGAATGTTAGACTCAGATGCTTACCCAATCCTCTAGACCCCATTCTCTCCCCATGGTCTTGACTATGATGTACGATTGATAGTCTTAACCTAGTGCATGAAACATGAAGTAGAAAATCATGTCCAACATCACTCCCTCTTAACCAAGGAGGACAATCTCATTCCCCCACACAAAGGGAATATATCCAAGCTTCCTCTTGTAATAGCCTCGAGTTGATTTTCCATGTAAATAATATAAGACCAAGATCATGGGACACGTATTCCAAGTTGAATGGTGGGCATCACTTGTGGTTGATTAATGGCCAAGGAAATTGGAAAAGGAATTGGCAAAGGAAAATAGCTAATAAATGTCATTTAATTAAGGAAATAAAGGAAAATAAGAGAAAATAAAGGTGAAGAGACAAATATGCATGCAAGGGAAATTAGAGAGAAAATGAAGAAAAATGAAAGAAAAACTAGACATCAATGATTAAAAAAACATCATAGAAACAATTCACGGCTTTTTGTCATTTTTTACTTTGGATCAATTTCAAAGAGAGAGAGCTCCAAGAGGAGAAAGAAAGCAAGAAAGTAAGCAAAGGAGATTAAATGGAAAGCAAAGGAAAGAAAGGGAGTGCAAGGATAAAGTTATATTAGTAGCTACAATAGGAAGATTTTGCAGGTAATTGGTTGCATGTGTAATTTCCTTGTTGGGATGTGAACGCATCGTACATGCATTCGATTATTTGGTTCATTTGTTGTCATTGGCATGGGTTTCACCTAGATTGATGGTGGTTTCAACCTTTTCTTTCCATTTCCTAGATAGCCATGGTGTGATGGGATTCATTCTTGGTTGAGATTTGGATTTCCACAAGATTTTGGATATGGTTGAGGTGGTCTCAGGAAAATTCCTCTGGGTATGGTGAAGGAATTCTAAGGCACCCAAGCTCGTTTTGGTTTTGTGATCTCAGGACCAGTTTAAGTGAGATCATGCTAGCTTGAGGGTGGATGTCATTTAGCCTCTATATTCCTTGTTTGGTTATGTCTTGGTTTATCCCATGAGATCCCACACTCATTCTTGGAATATGGAATGGGGGTGATTGACTGAAAGAGTGATTTGTTTCAGCCCAATCTATGGTCGGGTGGTATGTGGAATTCCCTGGCTTGGTTGGATTTTTCATATGTTAATATAAGTTATCTTCTTATTTTGATTGATGTGCACTTGTATTGGTTATTATATTGATCTTATGGTTGGTTTTCCATGGATTTTATTTTGGTTATATGATGTTCTCTTACTATGGATCGTGTTCATGATTCGATAAATTATTGAAGAGTTGATGAATGCATGGGCTAACAAGTGTTGTTGCAGATACTTGAGAGGGAATTGGACCTTCTTGAAGATTCTATGATGAATATCAGAAATTTATGGTTAGATATGCATTCATAACCTATATCTTTTATGTTTATCATATGGTTGATGAAATGTATATCATGTATTAGACATGTTTTGGGAAAGGTCTAGTCATAGTATTAATTGTTTAGACTTGTCATCATCTTAAACCTTATTCTGGCAAGTTCTGAGTGGTTTTGGGTAGTGACCTGAACTAGAAAATTGCATTCATTATTGCATGTAGGAAGGCTTATGGGTGTTTTTGGAGCCTCATAACCACATGCACAATGTGTCATGGGTGCAGTTGGAGTGTCAAGCCTGAGAAAAAGAATTTCCAACTCGGGGATTGATCACTAGGGGTGGTTGTCCGACACCTGAGTGATATGTGGTCCCTAAGGAATGGCACTATGTTTCCAGTTAGTAGGCCCCACTTCCATAACTAGAACTTGGAGGTCGAGTCATATCATAGTGAATCTTACCTCATGTTTACCCTGGAGAGCTTCTAAAAGTGGATATGGGAGGAAGTATTACAGGGTGGTATCAGAGTGAGGTTGTAGCACTAGACCTAGGGATAAATGTGACTGTTATGCATCCATGTCAGTATATATGTGTTTACTATGCATGCATTGTTACGGTTATGGTTATGATATTAATGTATGAGCTGGTATTCTTGTGATATTATATCGTGCTAATTTGTACTAACTTGTGAAGATGTGACAACCTCCCTTGAGATATATTGAGGTATGATTTTGATTATGTCTTCTATTTGTTTATCTAACATGAAATATTTGCAGGAAATAAAAGGCTAAATATGAAGAGAAAAATGGTGGAATACAGTTCACATGATTCCCCTTACAGGCTTGATATGAATTCCATGGAATGGGAAAAGTCAGTTGAGCAACTGGGAGAAGAGTGTTCTCCTGATATAGCAGATACATTGAGGAGTATGAGGGAAGAGATTAGAAGTTGAAAAGAATATAATAACAGGTTGATTGAGGCATAGGAAAAACTTGTTAGGGATCAAGAAAATCAAGTTGAAGTCAATGCAGTGATTTTACAGAGCCTTTCAGAGTTGCAGAAGTAGGGAAATATGGGGATCATCCACGAATATAGATAGGAGAAGAAGACTAATGATGTAGATGGTAGTAGGTATCAGAGGAGACACAAGTTGGATAGGGAGGATATAGTGAAGAGTGGTATATTATTGGATACACTTGACTAGAGGAATGACACGTATGGGTTTAATTCTAGTTCTTATTTTAGGAGACATCATCGCCATCATCACTAACACCATAGGAGGAGTGAGTACTTGCGAGAAGAGTTAAAGAAAGGCAACCCTCCTTATTTCGATGGAGAGTTGAAGAAATTAGAAGATGTAGAAGCATGGTTTCTTGGGATGAAGAAGTTCTTCAGATTGCATGACTACTCAGAGAACATGAAAGTGAAGATAACCACCTTCAACCTCAAAGGAAAAGCATATATTTGGTGGGAAGATATTAAGAACATCAAAGGAATTAGAGAAGAAAAGTTGGCATGGTATGATTTTGAAAGAATATTCATAAGAAAGTACCTATTTGAGAGGTATTATGATGGAAAGTCTAAGGAATTCTATGACTTGAGGATGGGTTATATGACAAATCATGAGTATACTAATAGATTTCTAGAGTTTTTGAGGTATGTAACCTATCTTAAGGATGAGAAATTGAAGATTCAAAGGTTCATCAGTGGGTTTCTAGTAGCATTTAAAGACCAAATTGAGTTTGATGAGCCTCGGTCATTGGAGGAAGCTATCAAGAAGCTGAAGCATTTTTATGAGTAGTCAAAGTGTAAGCTCGAGTTCAAGCATGATTGGAAAGGGAATGAGAAGACTAAAGGAAAATGGCCTAAGAAGCGAGGAATATCTTAGGATGCAAGTGAGAAAGAAAATGTGGCACCTTATAAGAAGTTTAATGTAGCTAAGAAATAACATGGGTCTCATCCTAGAGAGTAGCGGAATAAAGGCAATAGTAGGGAACCATTGTAGTGTTGGATTTGTGGTAAATACCATCACAAGAAGTATTTTCCATTGTACAAGGGTGGCATGCATTATATCAACAGTGTTCATGAGGCACAGATAGTTGGGGATGTTGGTCAGAGCATTCCTTGTATCTATATAGGACTTGATAACAAGTAGGCGGATCATCAAGAATCCATTATTGAGATGGAAGGTAAGCTTTGTGATCGATTTGTTTCCATTTTGATTGATCCTAGATCTAATTATAACCATGTTAGTATTGACCTGGTGGATATGTTTCGTGTGAGTAAAGAAGTGCATGCAGAATATTGGTTGGTGCAATTGGATATAGGGACCAAGAGAAGAGTTCATTATTGGGTGATATCTTATGCATTTGAGCTCAATGGCATACCTACATCAGTGCATCTAAACATGGTTCCTCTGGGCTTGTATAATATGATTCTGGGCATGGATTGGTTGTTTACTCACAAGACTAAGGTATATTGTTATGAGAAGGGCATTGAGTGCCTAAATGATGATGGAAAAAAGAGAACCTTGTAGGGAAAGAAGAATCCTACATCAGTGAGAATGGCTATAGCTATGCAAGCTAAGTGCGGCTGCAGGAAATGGTGTGTACTATTTTTAGTTCATGTTTCCACTGACAAAGGAAAGGATTCTAAGGATGATGAAGTCCTGAAGAAGTATCCTATTTTTCATTAGTTTTAGGATGTGTTTCCTACAGAGATTCCAGAGTTACCACCTCATAGGGAAGTGGATTTCTCTATTGAGCTAGTACCAGGAGAAACACTGGCATCAAAGGCACCTTACAGGATGATTACTCTGGAATTGGTAGAATTGAAGTTGTAGCTTAAGGAAATGCTTGATAAGTGATACATAAGGCCAAGTTTTCCACCTTTGGGTGCACCAGTGTTCTTTGTAAAGAATAAGGATAGTAATCTCAGATTGTGCATTGATTATAGACAGTTGAATAAGGCAACGATCAAGAAAAGGTATCCATTGTCGTGGATTGATGACTTGTTTGATGAGTTGAAGGGAGCAATAATTTTTTCAAATATTGAGCTGAGATCAGGATATCATTAGGTGTGCATCAAAGAAGAAGGCATATATAAGGTTGCATTTCATACATGGTATGGGCACTATGAGTTTGTCGTGGTTCCTTTTGGTCTAACTAATGCTCCAACCACTTTCATGTGTTTCATGAATAGTGTGTTGTGACCTTACCTAGATAAGTTTGTGATAATATTTATTGATGATATATTGGTATACTCCAAGAATGAAGAGGAGCATGCAGAGCACCTGGTAGCATTGTTGAGATTGTTGAGAGACCATCAGTTGTATGCCAAGCTCAGAAATTGAAGTTTCTTTCAGTCTCATATTAATTACTTCGGACATGTTATTTCAAAGGAAGGGATAGCATTGGACCCAAAAAAGACTAAGGATATCATGGAGTGGCGAACTCCTAGGAATGTGGATGAGGTCAGATCATTCATGGGACTAGCAAGTTATTCTAGGAAGTTCATCAAGAACTTATCAAGAATTTTCTATCCTATTACATATTTGCAGAGAAAAGGAAAGAAGTTTGAATGGAATGAGGAGTGTGCAACTAGTTTTGAGCAGTTGAAGAATTTGCTTACAAATTCTCTAGTCTTGAGGATCGCAGATCCTGATAAAGAGTTTGTAGTTTGTACGGATGCTTACAAGAAAGGAATTAGAGGATTCATGATGCAGGAAGGGCATGCGGTATGTTATGAGTCAAGGAATCTGAATGAGCATGAGAAGAACTATGTGAATCATCGTCTTGAGTTGGCAGTGATAATTCATGAATTGAGGATGTGGAAGCATTATCCCCTTTGCAGGAGGTACATCTTGATGAGTGATCATAGTGGATGGAGGTACATGTTTGACCAACCCAATCTGAATGCAAGGCAAGAAAGATGGTTGGGTACTCTCAGTGAGTTTGATTTTGAGATCAGGTACATCAAGGGTAAGGAGAACCGAGTTGCGGATGCTCTCTGTAGGAGAGTGTAGGAGAATCATATTTCAGCTATGAGTTATTATGGCATGGATTTATAGGAGTGGATTTTTCATGTAGGGAAACATGATGAGAGGTATCAACAATTGAAAAATAGGTTGCAGAAGTAGGGTGAAGGTGATAGAGATGAGGAGTATCATCTAACAAAAAATAGCTTGGTCAAATTTAGGAATATGATTTATGTGTCAGATAGCAGTCAGTTGAAGAAGCTCATCCTAAGGGAGTTTCATGTCAAGCCATATTCAGGCCACCCAGGATACCATAAGACTTTAAAAATTGTTAAGAAGTTCTATCATTGGCCGAATTTGAGAAAGAGGTGGATGAGTTTGTTGCAATGTGTTTGCACTATCAGTAGGTTAAAGATGAGTGTAATCACCCACCTAGTCTATTGCATCCTATTCTAATTCCAAAATTAAAATGGGAGATCATTTCCATGGACTTCATTATAGGTATATGAGGACATCGACGTTGCATGATTCCATCATGGTTGTGGTTGACATGTTGAGTAAGGTAGCTCACTTCATTGCACTAAATTCTACCAATTCATCTAGTGAGGTAGCCCAGATCTTGATCAGGGAGACAGTGAGGTTGCATGGTGTTCCCAAGAAGATAATGAGTCATATAGAGATGCCAAGTTCACTTCCCAATTTTGGAAGGACTTGTTTGTAGGATTGGGGAAAAATTAGCTTTCAGTACAACTTATCATCCACAAACATATGGATAGACAAAGAGGTGCTTCGAGTGGAAGCACCCTAGGGCTTTGGGTTAGAACCCCAACAGAATAGAAGCAAACTACAACAAGAAATATTCAAATAGCTCAAGCAAGATGCTTATATTATCAAACTACGTAAGAGTGACTGTACCCGGATTTCCTCCGTTTGAGTAGGTCCCGTAGGGTTCAGACCCTTTGCAACTCCCGATGTTCTTCAAACCTGAAAATCATTCAATTAGAACATACTTAGCAGTATAGAAGTAAAGGATATTCACAAAATTAACTTTATATCATATAAAAAAATGATTGATAATACATCAAAAAGACATTCATATATGAATTAAAACATAATTTGATGCATAGACATAGTTAATTTTAGAAACAAGACAACATTTCTTTTATTGCAGTAAGCTATAAATAACATGGAGAGAATTCACCTGAGTCTTTCTCTGGCTCCAAGTGGAACCGTCCTCTGGATTCGTCTTATCCCAACCTTCAACAATCTTCTTCCATCACCAACACCATGATATCTCAAGCAAAAGGAAGGATATCTATAATCAAGGAAACAAGGGTTTCCTGAAGCTTGAGGAAGTGCATGAGGCACAGGGATTCATCAGACTCAGTTAGGGATAATCTCAATGTAATAACTCTATCTCTTCTCCTCCCCTTAAGGCCTTCCCATAGAGGTCTATTTATACCTCTCCCAATTAGTTTTTTTAGTTTGGAAACAGTCAGGCCACGGGAAATAGGAGGTAATCAACAGGTAAAAACCGTGAACTCCACCCAAAATTAAGGAAATTTTATTTTTTAAGTGTTTTAATACATATTCGCGGGTTGGGTATTGACTGACCCACGTGTACACACTTTTAGCTTAGGGAAAAGTAGTGTACAGGGAATAAAACATTGTCTTTTAAATATTTGGACCAAGTCTAGAAGGAGGGGTTGCCCTAGGCCATAAACAAAGCATAATATATACCAAGAGTGGTAAATGGTGCTATAACAAGACAGTTAACAAGGTTCTTCAGGACATGTTAAGGATGTATGGCATGCATCAATAGAGGAAGTGGGATTATCTTCCACTAGTGGAGTTTGCATATAATAATGGATATCATGAATCCTTGAATATGAGTCCATTTGAAGCTCTCTATGGGCGAAGTTTTAATATTCCTATCAACTAGAGTGATCAAGTGAGAAGGGTATTGATTGGACCAGATATGTTGGCTAAGCTAGAGTAGGAGATGCAGGTTGTTAAGAAGAATTTAAATGCAACACAACATAGGCTTAAGAGTTATGCAGATCAACACAAATCATTCAAAGAGTTTCAAGTTGGGGAGTATGTTTACTTGCGCATCAAGCCCAAGAAGAGCTCCTTGAGGATTGGGTTGTGTTCCAAGTTGGCACCTCGGTATTGTGGCCCTTTTGAGATCCTTGAGAGGATTGGACCAGTGGCCTACAGACATGCACTGCCACTAACAGTGAAAGTACATGATGTTTTCCATGTTTCATTGCTTAAGAGATATGTGCAGGATGTTGATCATGTGATTGATTAGTCTGTATTATGGGTGGAACTAGAGGGAGAGTTATAGATATAGCCACAATTTATTCTTCAGTGGAAACAACTCATGCTCTAGAGATAAGCAATAGACCAGGTTAAAATGCAGAGGAATCACTTTGGGCCTGATGAAGCTACATGGAAAATGGATGATCAAATCTGGGCATTGTATCCTTCATTATTTGTTGGTTGAATCAAATGAGTTTTTGGTAGGTCTATATATATATATAGATATGTATGTATGTATGTATGTATGTATGTATGTATGTATGTATGTATGTATGTATGTATGTACGTATGTATGGTTGTTATTGTAAATACCACAATGAGTTATGTTATAAAGATCTAATAAGTAGTATGTTTGTTTTGTTTTTAGAAACATGTCATTGTAAATACTGCATCGAGCTATGTTATAAAGCTCCATAAGCAATATCTTTTGTTTTTAGCAGTATGTTGGTCATAAGTGTCATAGAACAATGAGGATAGTTTTCTTCCTAGGGGGAGGGGTTTGTAATAGCCCCAGGTTGATTTTCCATGTAAATAAAATAATACCAAGGTCATGGGACATGTATTCCAAGTTGAATGGTGGGAAAACATTATAGTGGGCATCACTTGTGGTTTATTAATGGCTATGGAAATTGGAAAAGACATTGGCAAAGGAAAAGAGGCAATAAATGGCATTTAATTAAGGAAATAAAGGAAAATAGGAGAAAAGGAAGGTGAAGAGACACAAATATGCATGCAAGGGAAATTAGAGAGAAAATGAAGGAAAATTAAAGAAAAATGAGACATCAATGATAAAAAGGCATCAGAGAAATAGTTCACAACTTTTTGTCAGTTCTCATTTTGGATCAATTTCAAACAACGAAAAAGAGAGCTCTAAGAGGAGAAAGCAAACAAGCAAAGGAAAGAAAATGATAAGCAAAGGAAAGAAAAGTGTAGGAAAATTAAACAGAAGGGAAAGCAAAGGAAAGAAAGGGAGTGCAAGGAGAAAGTTGGATCAACAGATACAGTACGAAGATTTTACAGGTAACAGGTTGCATGTGTAATTTCCTTTTTAGGATTTGAATGCATGGTACATGCATTTTATTATTTGGTTCATTTTCTATAATTGGTATGAGTTTTTCCTTGATTGATAGTGGTTTTAGCCTCGCCTTTCCATTTCCTTGATAGTCATGGTGTGATGGGATTCATTCTTAGTTGAGCTTTGGATTTTTGAAAGATTTTGGATGTGATTGAGGTGGTCTCAAGAAAATCCCAAGGGTTGGGGGTGGAGATTGCTTTCTCCGGGAAGCCCTCGATAAGTGGGTGGAGACAAGAAAATTCCTCTAGCTATGGTGAAGGAATTTTGAGGCACCCAAGGTTTTTTTGGCTTTGTGATCTCGGGACTGATTTAGGTGAGATCACGATAGCTTTAGGTTGGAGGTGGTTTAACCTCTAGATTTCCTATTTGTTTATGTCTTGGTTTATCCCATGAGATACCACATTCATGATTATAATATCGCACACGGGTGATTTCCTGAAAGAGAGAGTTGGTTCAGACCCATCTATGGTTAGGTGGTACATGGAAGTCCCTGACTTGGTTTTCTTTTGCATATATTAATATAAGCTATCCTCTTATTATGATTGATGAGCACTTGTACTGGTTATTATGTTGATCTTATGTTTGGTTTTTCATGGCTCCTATTCTGGTTATATGTTGGTTATATGCATGGTTATATGATGTGATCTTACTATTGATCTTGTTCATGATTCGATAAGTTATTGAATGGTTGATGAATGCATGGGCTAACAAGTTTCATTGCAGCTACTGGAGAGGGAATTGGACCTTCTTGATGATTCTCTGATGAAGTTTAGAAGTTTATGATTAAATATGCATTCATGACTTGTAGCTTGTACGTTTATCATATGTTTGAAAAAAATGTCTGTCATATATTAGGCATGTTTTGGGAAAGATCTAGTCCTAGTATTAATTGTTTATAGTTGTCATCATCTTAAAACTTATTCTGGAAATTTTTGAGTGGTTCTAGGTAGTGGCATGTATGCCAACCCTGAAAAAGTGGCATTGATCTTGCAATCACATGCTCAAAACTAGAATATTTTGGTCATAACCGCATGTAGGAAGCCTTATGGGTATGGTCGGAGCCTCATAGCCACATGAAATATGTATCATGGGTGTGGTTGGGGTGTCAATCATGAGAAAAATGAGTTTCAAATTAGGGATTGATCACCAGGGGTGGTTGTGAGACACCTGGGTGATCTATGGTCCTTGAGTAATGACAGTATGTTTCCGGTTAGTAGGCTCCACTTCCACTATTGGAACTTGGAGGTTGAGTCATATCATAGTGAAACTCAGGTCATATTTACCCTAGATGGCTTGTAAAAGTGGGTAAATGTAGGAGGAGGTTTTACACCTCTCATCTAGGGAGATGTGTCCAAGATCAACTACTTGTTCTTCTGTGGAAATAATAGTAGTAGCTATAGGGGCTCCTCCTATCACATCATCATATCAAGTGTCATCTCAACCTTTCTAAAACATCATGGAGTTGTCCTTTTTCACAACTTATTACAGCTATATCATCTCATGCTAGTTAGGGTAGAGCTTAGTCATAGCTCCTATGGAACACCGGGAAAGTGATAAAAACATTACCATCGAGTTATCTCATGTCTTACTATCTATCCTACCAGTGTGGTGTACACAATTTATCATACATTCCTTTGGGCCATAAGCCAAATTCATCCACTCAATCCATGCAATCATAGAATTAAGTACATTTCCTAACTGTCACATGAATTCCTACAACATATTGTTCTGAGTAGCATAGTCATATTGAATCGTCAATTCCAAATCAATATCAAAGATAATGAGCCTTGATAGATTCTTTGTAAGATGTCATGTCTTGCTTCATCAGATATCAACATCCTTCATCATGGTCCACCTTCATGCATCTAGTCATTAGTCAACTAGAGTCTTCTTCAAACAAGCTTCAATGTCATATTGATCATAATTTCTATGACCCCACCTAGAATCAGTAGTTTTACATAATTTCAAATACCATATCATATGTTGATCACTAATATCATGTCTTTAACCGGATCATAATTTCTATGACCCCACCTAGAATCAGTAGTTTTACATAATTTCAAATACCATATCATATGTTGAGCACTAATATCATGTCTTTAACTGGAAGAGTCCCAAAAACTATATCGAAATCATATTGTGCTTATGTAACCAAGCATATTCCTACAATTTTCTCTTTCAACAATAATCTGAAAACATGAATTAACTAAATAAGAATTCAAAACATGCATACCTCTTTCTTTAGCCAGTCATCTAGTCCACTTCTTCTCATCTTGAAGATGAGACTTCCTTCATGCTGAAATTGTACCTACAAACTTCTAGGAAGCTTGCTCTTACAATGTCATCATGGTCCTTCTTTTACTAGATGAAGAATATTTCCATGATTCCATTCTTAAAGAGGATCTATGAGATCCTTCCTATTCATGACATAATGTCATCAAGTTGTTGCATGAATCCTTCTACCTTTTTCCTTCCTAGATGACTGCTTCAATGCAATGGATCTATTTACAATGAATTCTTCCAAATCTACATGTTTTTATCTATGATGCCAACATCAATGCTTTTACCAATGCATCTACATGTCCTACTCTTTTCTGCAAAGACTTCATCATGATGGAGCTACTCAATAGAAGATATCCCTAGGATCTTCTTCCTTTGGTTTCAGGTTCTTTATTATCTTTAGCTACATGGGCTCCATCCCTTTCCTTTCTCTTATTACCTCTCTTATGTTGAGAGTTCTTAGGACAATTCCTCTTGAAAAATAAAACATCGTATCCTGGACATGTCTATATTATTTTGACGAGGCTCAGACTTCCCAAACTTTCCTACACTTCTTCACTTCAACAACAAAGGCTTGTGACTTTCCATTTGGATCAATGCCATCCTTTACTTTCAATCTGGTCTCTTCCAAAAATACATTGAGACCACAACTAATCAAAGTTTGGAGTTTCCTTCCTAGAGTAAATGCTTGTCACAAATGATTTCCATTCAGTAGGTAGAGCATTGAGAATGAAAGTTGTTAGTTCCACATCTAAAAATGTTTTACCAAGAACATGCAACTAATCCCTCATCTTACATATCTTTACCAGATATGAAACAATGTATTCATCGAATGATACTCTTTCCTTGTACAAACGACTTCACAAGTATATTTTTTGTCCTTAGGTACTCTCTACACACAAATTTGTCAATCTTTCATAGATATCTTTAGCTTGGTCCAATTTTTCCACAAACAGAATGAGGTGATCCTTAATTTATTCAATAAGGATCCTTTACGCTCTTATCTCATCCTTGAAGTATTTATTCCAATTTTTTGTATTTCTCTTATCAAGTTCTACAAATTTTCTTAGGACATAGTCCATGGTATCATTCTCTATGAGAATGAGGTCTATCATCTTCTTCCATGTTGGAATTTTAAGGTCCCATCGAGCTTATTTCTCTCCTTGCAGAAAGAACTCATTGTATTAGATGATTGAAACATAAAATCAATACAATACTTACTTGAATTTTGATGATTCCTTCAAGGATTCTTCCACAAGTTGTTTGATACTTCCTCCAGAACTGCCTTCAAGAGAAGCTTCCAAAAAAAATGCTAAGTCAAGATGTTATTCTCAAGGTGACTCGTTGTTGCTACTGATGACTTCTAGTTATGGTATGTTTTAGATGTTGTTACATATCTTTGAACTATACTTCTATTACAAATTCTTGCTTTAAACAGACCTTGTATGGGATACAACCATCCTTCCATTCTTTAATGATAGATATGGAATTAATCTTATTTAATTTAGACTTATCCTTATTATTTTTCAACCTTGGCCCTCTGGTTAGGGCTTACAATATTCATTGCAAAGATCATGAAAGTAGGCTTAAAATGCCTTTCCAACCTACAGTCTTTTATCCTCTTCAAGGTGACTTCTTTGTTGGCCTCAAGAATTGTTTTCATTCCATTGTAGGTGTTCCAAACACAAGATTATAGTGCTATATTTTATTGATAAGGGAGATAGAACCTGCAGGCTAGGTTGGGCCCTTTCTAGGATTGTTTGTAGAGGGATTATCTACCTCTTTCGATATTTCAAAACCTTCTGCCTTCTAGCTTTTTATTACGATCTTGACATTGTTGTTCTAGCTTGTAGACTAGCTCATCAAACAACTCTCGACACCTTTGAATTAAATCTGAAACCCCCATTCTAGTTTATAGTGGTATTTGGGTGCCCAAACCTACTGTTGATACCACATTTAACCTTTTTCCCTTACTCAGCCTTGCACTAGAACAATTTGTCCTTTGAAAAAATCATTTTTCTTGACCTTGGAGATCTTCTATGGTGATCTTCTAGCTTCATTATAAAATGACCTTAGCTCTGATACCATGTCGGAAAATCGATTAGGGCAGCATGAGGGTAACTTCTAATTTTAATTTTTTCTTACTTGACAATTTCTTGTGATATTCTTATTACTTCTTCTTCTTTATTATTGTGTTCTTATCATCAAGGCAATTTCCAAACAATGAAAATCACAACCATACAAATATGAACACAATATATAGGCTCCAAGCTAGGGAAAACCCAGAAAGAACTTCTCTTCTTATACAATCAATTCAAATGAGACTTCAAGGGCATAAGACTAAGACCGAGAATTCCACCAAGAACCAAGCTAGCCAACCAAAAACTTCCTTCTCCCATGCAAGGCAATATCTTCAAGGGTAGTGAGGCAAAATCTTCTTCAAAAAAAGGCTCTTCTACCCTTTTGACCTCTTAAGAAAATATTGTAATTTATCCTACAAGTTTTGGACCTCAAATATCCCTAAAAACCCTAGGCCTCTCACATGAGTGAGATGTAGTAAGCAAAAATTTCAGAAATCTGAGCTTTCTAGGGCTTCTCCCTGCTTTTCTATAGTTTTCTCTTCTTTCCGCGATCTTCACATCCTTTTCCAATTACAAATCAAAGTCCAAAGATGTTTGTTAGATGTGTATCACAATGGGTCAAAGTTTCTCTTTTAAGTAGCCTTTTCAAGAGGGTTGAATAGCCCTCTCTAGGCCGACATCTTCAAGGCTGGCTGACTTGGTATTGGGGGTTTTCTATACACTTATACATACAAAATTAATTTTTATTTTATTGATACAAATTCCCAAATGGGTCTTTTAAAATATGGCAATGACTCTTTGACTCATGCAAACCCTAGGAGTATTAAATGAATGCTTGACCTAGTGACAAATAACTTGAGCATGAAACCCATGCTTTACAACAAAGAAAATTCTTTTGTTCTTTACATCATTTTCTTTCTTCTTTTGATAGATACATAATAAATACATCATGACATGAGTTAAATGAAAATTATGAAGACTGAAACTAGTTACATTCTTCAACATACTTTTGTAGTGGTTATTTGGCAGAAAGCCTTACTTCTTCTTAATATCGCCTCCAATTGGAATCATCAAAGTTTTGAATAATGCTTATGGTAGTGGAAGTCTATACATTTTGAATATATCACACTATATTTATATATCTCTTGTGACATTTGACAAAGTCATAATTTTTGAAGGATGCTCTCCAAATTTTGTGAATATCTCTTGTAATATTGTTGGTTGAGTTAAGGAGATTGGGCCCAAGATGAAATTGATAAAGCATAGAGTGATTACTCCCCCTACAAATATGACCAAATATCCCACTGACTTTTTTGATGGTGCAACTCAATTCGTTTCATGTGGTTGTGGAGGAGTTCTCCATCTAGATGGAAACAACTATTACACATTGTACTTGAATTGTGGTGGGGGATCATCCATGAAGGTGGAAATCACTACCCTTTGGGGTATCTTACCTTTTGCTATTTCTATTGGTCTTAATATTTTGCATGATTTTGGAGATTCTAAGACAGTCGTGGAATGGAAAAAGGGTAATTGTAATGTGTAGGAAACTGATCTTATACACTGGAAGATGAGGGTGTAAGAGCTCATGGATAAATTTTGAGATATCACTACAAATCACATTTATAGAGAATTGAATGTGCAAGCAGATACCCTATCTAAATTAGGAATTGGTACACTACGGGGTCCTTCATTTTTTGAGCAATTTTGATCAATTTTGGCTGGAAAATACTTGTAGAAGTAATCAATCTGAGTAGGAAAGGAAATGGTAAAATAGGTCGGAATTTGAGAACATGAAAGAGAAAGGAGTATGAAAAAATCAAAATCAGTTATCTTGGGACTCACTAAAGCCGCAAAAGAAGGATTGAAGTGTTAATTTTGAAAGGATCAAGAAAATATAGACCAAAACACTTGGATATTGTCAAAGTGGACCAAACTAGGCGAGCGAGATCAAAGCAACGGAGAAAAATTATAAAAGGCTACAGGAAACGAGTGGAGAAGGGGAGAGATCAAGCTTATGCCAAGATGCTACTAGAATGAAATTTTTTTAATAATTTTTTTTATTAAAAATATATTTTTTGATAAAAAAAATTATTTTATGTACTTTTTAGAAATCTAGTCATTGAATCTAACTGGATCTAGTTCTAATTTGAAATAAATTTAAAGGGAAATTTTAATTTTTAACAATATAATATCAAACAAAAACTACTTTAATTTCATATTAACCGACCTACATCCATCTTAACCCCGGACCTATCAAGCATTGAGAGGGGTCCAATCTCTCGAGGTGCAAACTTTTTTTTCTAGTGCAAAACTTGAGGAAATGTTTTCACCTCGAGAGATTGGATCCCTCTCGGCACTTGATAGTTATAGGGTTAACATGTATCTAGGTTGGTTATATAATAATATATAATATCTATATTTGTATTTGTGCCTCTTTATTACTCCCTCTCTCTCTCACCCCCAAACATACACACACTCTCTCTCCCTATCTTCCCCTTGTCTGTCTATCTCTCTCTTCCCCTTCTCTCCCTCTCTATCTATATCCTTCTCTCTATTCCCTCCCGCTCACCTCTCTCCCTCACTCTCTCTCCATGACTCCCTTGTCACCACTCTCTCTCTCTCCACCTTTCTCCCTCTATGTTTTTCTTGTTCTCTACCTCTCCTACTGATCGGAGCTCAGGACCAAGTGTCGTAAAATGGTCAAAAATGAAAGTGCTTAGAAATGGTTTGAACCTAAATGACCAGATAGATCTCGTCTTTCTAATTTCGATGCCGCAAACGGTTCAGAAAATGGTCACCGTATGAGAAAGTTATGCCAAAAAGAAGAATGGTCCAATAACATTGAAACTTTGAATTTTTTCAAAAAAATTTAGAATAGAATATTCTTTGTAATATTCTGTTTTGGGCAACAAATGGCAGGATGCCATGTGGCAGGCTCAGAGGCTACCATGTGGCCTGGATGACGTCAGCAAGTATGTTGGGCGCATGTTTAAAATTTTTCGCAGTTCTGAGTATTGAACCCGCGACCTACAGTCTACAAGCACCACGCCTTACCGTTGGGCCACAACGACGGAACTTGAATGCAATGCGGGCGGAATGGAATCTTGGCCCAAAAAACTATGGGCTTAAATCCTTAAACTACGTTGCTTATTTTTAATGGTCCCCACTTATGGATGTTACGTGGTCACATTGTAGGTTTGGCGGGTTTGTATTAAATCAAACGGCCAGTTAACCCGAATGTTTTGGTGCTAACTCTTATGTAAAACTGCTGACCCATAAACCGTTCACATGCGCCATAAAACCAACAGTAGTTAAGGTAGTTATATTGGTGGATTTTTGGCCGAGTGCTCCAAAAATGGCGGAATTGCCTATTTTTCGGGATTATCAGGCAGTTAGCCAGTTTTATCTGGAGTTTTTCTAGAGAAACTTTAATGAGCCATAACTTTGGCTAGGAAAGTCCTTTTTGGACAATTTTTTTTTTGATTTCGGGTCTCTTCTACCTTTTGAATACATTGGCATAAGTTTCACAGCCATCTAAGGTCATTTATAGGTGGTTTTTCTTCGTGGAAGTTCCAAGAGCCACTAGGGCCAATTCATTTTGGGAGCTGCATTGGGATGTGTGCAGCCATTGAAAGTGGAAAGAAGGTCATTCCTGAATTTTTCAGCATTATGAATCCATTTCTACAGCTCATTTTTCCTGTGGAGGCATTCTTCTCACTGTTTAGCTTCAGGGAATCTTTCAGGGCCACCAGGGCCATTTCAGTGCTTGAACTGTTTGGGGGCTATGTTCATCCATTTTTGGTGATTCAAAAGCCTATGTCTGCTATTTTAAACCTTCTGAGTCTAATGGCAGAGGTTTCAGAACCAATTGAGCTCATCTTCACCTCTAAATTCTCCATGCAAGTTTAAAGGGCCATCAGGGCCAATTGGGGAAAGTACTGTATAAGGTACAATTTCACTGTTTAGTGTTTAGGAAAGAGCATGTTTAGCTAATTCCTATCTTTTGATTATGTATTTACAGCCAGATCTGTCTTTCGAGACACTCATATTCTTGTATTAGCCTTTGTAGCAGTTTTAATACAAGAGGACAAGCCTAGTTTGAGAGGCTTGGTCCAGCAGATGTAGCCCAGAAGGGGTGAACTGCTTCATCATTTTGATGTCTTTATTTGTTGAAGATGATATGCTAAACAAAACTGATATAATGTTTTAAACAACAAATATACATAAATTGCATACACACATAATCACCTATTCAGCTACAGAAAGTTATTTGTCTTATTCCGCAAGACATCAAACTTCAAGTATGTGTATGTCAAAGACTTCTAAGTGTTTACTTCGTTATTTCTTTAGGCAGAGCCTGTAGAGGGCCAGGTAGCCTTTGGAACTCATCCTCTCTTTAGAGGTGACATGTTTGGTGAATGCCCCTACAGTCTATCTCTGTATAAGAAATAAGAAGTTTTCACATTTTCAGAGGTCACTTGGAATATATAGCTCACATTTGAAATTATGGGAAATGGATACCTTGCAACCTTAAACAAGTACATTCCATTTTCAAATCACCGACCCCCTCCAATTCCATCTCTCTCTCCACATCTTTATCTTCCTTCCTCTCTATCCCTTATCTCCCACCTCCCTCTATCTCTCCCACCCAAATCACTCTCCCTCTTTCTCTCTATCTTCCGTCCAACTCTATCACTATCTCCCCCCTTCCCTGTCCTTCTCCATTTCAATGTCTCTATCTCTCTCCCTTCCCCTTCTCTCCCTATCTCTATCCTCTACTCTTCTTTCTCTTCCCTCCTCTCCTCTCTCTCTCTCTCTCTCTCCATCTCTCCCTTCTCACTCCTCTCTCTCCTCCTCTATCTCTTTATGTCTTTGTTCTTTCCTCCCTCTCTCTCCCACTCCAACTCTCTCTCTCTCCCTCTCTCCCACCTCACTCTCTCTCCCCCCCATCACTCTCTCTTTCTCTCTCTCTTTATCCTCCAACTTTTTCACCATCTCACTCCCTCTCTCCACCCCCTCCCCCTCCCCAACTCTCTTAAATTTGATCACATTGTATTGTGTTTAAGAAATTATCTAAATTAGAAAAACTAAATTGGTTGTAAAATATTAAACCTATATTTTGGATCAATCATGTCAAAGAAAATAAAATAATGAAAAACTTTAAAAAGTCATGCACTATATTTAATCTATTATAATTAGTCAATTTGTTTGTTCTCATCCCTTGGATCCTTAGCTATGATGGATCCATCAACCGGAATAGATCCATCTTAGCTTAATTTTATTAAAACCCTATTTTAATTTCTATGGGAATATTTTTAGTAGTCGTGAGGATAGAGGGTTTAGATATATCTCAAACTGTAACATTTTCCCTTTTAGATTCAATTAAAAAAATGTTGTAAAATTAAATAAAAATAATTTTTTTTTACTATGAAATAAGTTATGGTTTTTTGGCATGTGATATAGATAGGCCATGGTATTGGCCCATGGTATTGTAACAAAGCGGATTTACAAGTTAATATCCATGGTAAAGTGAGGGTGAATATCCATGGTTAACAATCTTGTCATATTGTTATAAAATATTTGATTGTGAAATAATTTATGTTTTTTGGGCATGTGGTATTGTTATAAAATATTTTGATTGTGAAATAATTTATGTTTTTTGGGCATGTGGTATTGATAATCCATGGTATTGACCCATGGTATTGTAACAAAGACTATTTTTTACAAGTTAATAATATCTACCGTAATGTGGGATGAATATCCACGGTTAAGATTCTTGTCATATTGTTGTAAAATATTTTGGTTGTGAAATAAGTTCTGGTTTTTGGACTTGGAGTATTGATAAGCCATGGTATTGGCCCATGGTATTGGTTGTAAAATATTAAACCTATATTTTGGATCAATCATGTCAAAGAAAATAAAATAATGAAAAACTTTAAAAAAATCATGCACTATATTTAATCTATTATAATTAGTCAATTTGCTTGCTCTCATCCCTTGGATCCTTAGCTAAGATGGATCTATGTCGATTCTTTATATATATATATATATATATATATCTATATATATATATATATATATATATATATATATATCCATCTTAGCTTAATTTTATTAAAACCTTAATTTAATTTCTGTGGGAATATTTTTAGTAGTTGTGTGGATAGAGGGTTTAGATATATCTCAAATTGTAACATTTTCCCTTTTAGATTCAATTAAAAAAATGTTGTAAAATTAAATTAAAATAAAATATTTTTACTATGAAATAAGTTATGGTTTTTTGACATGTGGCATTGATAAGCCATGGTATTGTAACAAAGCAGATTTACAAGTTAATATCCATGGTAAAGTGAGGGTGAATATCCATGGTTAACAATCTTGTCATATTGTTATAAAATATTTGATTGTGAAATAAATTATGTTTTTGGGCATGTGGTATTGATAATTCATGGCATTGACCTATGGTATTGTAACAAAAACTATTTTTTACAAGTTAATAATATCTACCCTAATGTGGAGATGAATATCTACGATTAAGAATCTTGTCATATTGTTGTAGAATATTTTGGTTGTGAAATAAATTATGTTTTTGGACTTGTAGTAATGATAAGCCATGGTATTGGCCCATGGTATTGTAACAAAGCCTATTCCCAAGTTAATAATAAAATCAAAATATAACAAATTAAATTTTATTGTTTTTATTAATTTAACTTTTTATAATTAATTGAGGTCATATTTAAATTTTTACACTCCTCCCAATATCATTTTTATCTTCTTCTTATTCTTTTTAATTTAGCGTGTTACGAAAAAATAGCAAATTCTTATTAAAAATAAATCATTTAACCCAATTGCAATTTATATATTCAAATAAGATATTCACATATTACAACATCACATTGTAGCACTGTCTTTTTCTCTGCTTTGTCTATATCTGTGTGGAAATTCCAGAATAAGGAAGACCATCAACGTGATCTATGGGTTTCATGGGATTCAAACCCCAGATGGAGTTTTCATGGGAAACACCTTAGGATAGCATCAACGATTAGATGGAGGAGTTTGCATGGGAAACACCTTAGAAGAGCATCAACGATTAGATGGAGCAAAAGCAAGGTCACTAGGCATGGATATTTTGGTAATTTGTACATGGGTATGGATTTGGACTATGTTTTTCCATTTTACTAAAGAGGATTTTTGTTTGTATGGGTAAATCATTTGGAGGGTTTATATGATCAAAGCATAAATTTTATCTAGAGTTGAGGGTTTAATGTTTATGATAAGGGCAAGGTCATTCGGTGTGGATATTTTGGTAATTTGTACATGGGTATGAATTTGGACTCTGTTCTTCCTTTTTACTAAAGAGGATTTTTGTTCTTATGGGTAAATAATTTCGAGGGTTTATATGAACGAATCATAAATTTTATCTAGAGTTGAGAGTTTAATGATTATGATAATGCAGATTTTGATTGCGGCCAACAATTCATCAAAAGACAATGCACAAGTAACCATTTTGCATGTCTTTATTGTACAAAGGGTTTAATGATTATAATAGACAATGCACAAGTAAGCATTTTGCATGTCCTCACTGTACAGATCAGTTCACTCCTCCCTAACTTTTCTAGGGTCAAAATGCATGAAATTTTATTTTTTCTTTTCGACTTTTTTTAGTGTTTGATTGTTTGTGTGATGGACTCTACCATGCCCAAATTAAAAGGACTCAAGTGATGCAAGAAAATTTTCTGGGAGGATGCAAATGCTAGACCTTCCTCAAACTTTGTTACATGAAATTAAAATTTCTTGTAATCATGAACATAAAATCTTTTTTGTTTCTTCCTTAGATTCCGATCTCAATGGCTACAGTTTTAAACCATGTTACTATATTTTAAGTAGAATATACTTAGATCTATTAAACCTTACAACTCTCCAAAGCATAGGTTAATTTCAGCTAAAAAGAAGGAACCTAAGCAACTTTTGCAATTTGTTGGGTCTTCAAAATGTCATTCATTTCCATTACACTTTCACTATTATGTCCATTATATCACCTCCATTTCACTACTATATCACTACATTCATCCCATTTTCATTATCATTGGGCCACATTTATGTTTTTCCAAACTTTATTAATTCTTAGCATTTTAAATGAATTTGTGGTTAAAAATTAGAAAATAATGTGCATATGCTTATACCTAGCAAATGGGTTGAGATTGTTGACATGTGTAGGTTGAAAGGAGGCTTCTAGAAGACCTTTATGTGGCACCCTAAGGCCAAATTCGAATTTGAGTGGAGAGAATCATGAGATCATGAGGATGTGTCACATCTCCTAATTGTATTAAAACTCTAAGAAGACATGTGTCTTATCAGTTCCTATTTTGATTAAGACTCTAGAGGTAGAGGGAGAGATTCATGGACTCTCATTAATGAGATGGCTTCTCATCTTTTTGTATAAATAGGAGATCTCTCTCATTCATTTGTTAGTTTTTAGCTTGTGAGTCTTAGATTAACTTGGAGTTTATAGTTCTTCCTTGATGGCTTTTGGAAGCTTTGGAGAGCTTTGTTGTACTTTGTAATTTTGAAGAATTTGAATAAAGCTTTGATGTTCTCAACATGGAAGGAGATGTGAAGTAGATGTTATGAAGCATATTAGAATGTAAGGTAGAGTAGATTTTATTTTGTAATTTTGCTTTGATTTCATTATGCCATTTGATTGCTTTTAAGTTTGATAGCTTAGATTTTCCATTCATGCAATTTTAATTCATGTAAGTGTGTTCAACCGGTTGATTGTAGAATAGTTTTTCTTTACATGTTTTTGCATCAAATAGTGACATGAAATTGGCCTTTTTGCTGACTTTGTTTTTTTAGCTTTTCAATTTCAGTTATGCTTTGATTTCAGTCTTATTTATTTGTTGTTGTTAGTTAGTTTAGATATAAAATTCTTCATGACATTTGAAATTATTTCCAGAGCCATGGCTTAACCCCGAAAAGCTACTTGGCGATCTATCAGATTATGAGTGAAGTGATTTGATTTTACTTTCATTTTTGCAATTAGATATCAGGTTCTTCATGTTATTGACGTTCTCTCCATAGCCATGGCTTAACCCCGAAAAGCTATTTGGCGAGCTATCAGACTATAAGTGAAGTGACTTGATTTTACTTTCATTTGCAAGTAGGTAATTTAGATATCAAGTTCTTCATGTTATTGACGTTATCCCCAGAGCCATGGCTTAACCCCGAAAAGCTACTTGGTGAGCTATCGGATTATAAGTGAAGTAATTTGATTTTGATTTCATTTAGATATCAATTCTTCATGTTATTTGACGTTATCTCTAGAGCCATGGCTTAACCCCGAAAAGCTACTTGGCGAGCTATCGGATTATAAGTGAAGTAAATTGATCTTGCTTTCGTTAGTCTGCAATTTTTGGTTTGTTTGAGTGCAATAGTTTAGATTTTATTTCTGTAATTAGATGGGAAGTAGAGACAATGATTTCATGATTAGTATTTCATCTTTTGTTTGATTTCAGTAGCTGCATATTTACACTTTTATTCAAGTACTGATTTGATCAATAGCATGTTTTGAGATCTTTTGAAGTGCTAAGTTTTGGAAGTTACTATAAGGGACATAAACCTTGTCTTGAAATCTACATCCATACTTGACCTTTAAAAATATTCTTAAGACTTTAGAATAGGATTTCCATTTGCATTAGACACTTTAGGAGATCAACAAAAAAAAAAAACCCAAAACAATATAAAAACTATAAAACAACGAAGTAAGAAAAAATGTTAACTAAGCACATATGGTGCACCACACTTCATCAGTTTATGATACACAGATTGATAATTTATGTAGAGCAATTTAAGACGTTAAATTGACTAGACATTTTGGCGCCGTTGCTGTGGAAGTGTAATTAGGAGACCTTATTTCTTACATCTAAAAAAAAATTAATAATTTCTTGAGTATGCTCTCCTCCTGCACTTTGTATGATCTGGAGGATCAGAAAAAAGATTGTTATGTAAAAAAAAAGGGGGGGGGGGGAGACAATAAACTTCATCGTTTCATTTGATTCAAAAATAAAAATAAAAAAGATAAAATAAAAAATAAAAAAGTCCGACTGCTTTAATAGGTTCAACTGTCCAAGATTGACTGGTTATGATTTGTAGTGGTTCTCAAAACACTGTGTCCTATTTTAATAAGATTCTACCAATTAGCTGCGGAATGCAGCCTGATTCCACAACTAATTTCAAGGTTTAAGAAGTTACAGGAATCCAATGAAGAAACTTACCACATGGGCATCTCCGGAATTGTTCTTACATGGATCCTATCCTAGTCACCTAGTGCAAATTGATAAAAATCAGTTTAAGACCTCAGTCAAAGTCTTGTTTTCAATACATTTACCTTGAAGCCTTTGTTGCTTTCCAAAATGGACTTAAGCTCATCCTTCATTTCCTAGGCTTCACTGGATAAGCTTGAGCATCTCCTAAATAAAGCATCTAGTTGGTTCTTTCAAAAAAAAAAATGTTACAAATACAATGAATTCTCCCAGCCTTCGCGTTTTCTTTGAAAGACTTGACTAAAATACCCTCCTGATTGACAACTTTCCAGATTGTGTTCAGATTCATTCAATACGTAGCAAACTTGTGAAAATATCTTGTATTGCTGTCAGCTTTAGTGATCCAGATTTAAGCGCCACATCGCCTCTTCCTTTGTCAACAATTCTTGTCTTTGAACCATCAGAGACTTCAGAGTAACAGTGTCTTGCACAAAGAATATGCCAAGGACATTCTACTTGTATTCAGATCTGATTTTAAACTCCATTTCCTTGAGAATAGCTTGGGACGTCTGGTTGAATCACTATCATAAAAAAAATGGGTCCAGGCTGAAGAAACCAAGGATCTATAGTTTTCCTTCAACAATTTTTGTTCTCGTAGGATGCTCGGCGCTTTACTCGCTAAAATATGAGCGGCACAGGAATTGGCACAACCTGCCCAATCCATGGAGGCTATATCACCGAAATTCACTGGGTCGTACACTGTGATTACATCTGAAAACAATTTTTCCCCCTCTGAAATCGATCTTATAGCCGAATGCAACAATTCATAAAAATGCAGAACAATAAAAACGTTAATTCACAAAAACGCAGAACAGTAAAAACATCAAACTTTAAATGCATTATTTGGCCAAACGGAGATGAATTTGGAAAAAATAAAACATGGGTTTTTTCGGGAATAGGGTCAATTAGATAACCCAGAAATCGTTTTAAATAATTTGAAGTGGTTTGGGATATCTCCTTGGTTATTTGAAGCCAATTTTTGCAGGCCGCAAGAGAGAAAAACAGAAATTGAAACATGAACAGGCTGATTGATTTAATTCGACTTCTTGGAAAGGGGAATTCTAATTTGATTATGTGCTGGCATTTACTCCACCACGTCTCCCACCTTTTATTGTCACTCGTTTATAACTCATTAACACCTGTTAACAACAATCCCAATTGAATACGGCTCTGTTTAGTGATTAACTCCATTACATGAACCGGTTGGATACGACTCCTCGCAGCCGATTGATAGACGTGGCATGGAGCTTCTTGGAATTCAATCGTACTTCAGTTACGACTGATTATATGTATCCAAAAATCACACAACTCTTCTCTTTATTTCCACGTTGCAGAGTTTTAGATTTGGTGTGATCTTATGGGAGTTGGCTACTTTACGTATGCCACAGAGCAGAATGAATCCCATGCAGGTAGTTGGTGTTGTAGTTTTCAGAATCGTCACCTTAATATTCCTAGGAGTTGTCTTAAACATGAGTTATGGCTCATTATATGCATGCCTGAACCAAAAACAGCTAAACTTTATTAAAGGAAATGTAGAAGACCATGGCTATCTCATTCAACAACTATGAAATTTTGGGAAATGGTTTCTTGAGAATTGTCAAATCCAAAACAAGTTTGAGTGTTGCAGTAGTTGGTCTGCAGAATAATTCTCTGTACATACAAAAAAAAAAAAAAAAAAAATTGATGGTTGACTGTCTTATAGCTATAGAATAGAACCTGATTCCGCAACCATTTTCATACTTCTATAGGTTATAGGTGTCAAGAGACGAAACAAACCACATGGGTAGCTGGGAAAATGTCAGTACATGGATGGTGTCCTATTCATTTGATTCAATTCGATGAAAAAGACCCCGGTCAAAGGGAAGTCAAGGTGTGTGTTATCACTAAGTTGCCGCACTAAGTCGCCGCATGTCAAGAAAAAAATAATAATTTTGAATCAATTAAATGAATAAGTTATTTGCTCACTTTTCTGAAGGTATTGATTAATTTTGGACTGATGATGAAAGATGAATGGTTAAATTTTCATTCAATATTTTTAGCTACAGAAGTTGTGCACATTCCGCAACTAAAGTCCAATTACGCAGCTGTTCTCCATCTAAAAAAACCTCATTGTTCAAATTAGCCTAACTTTCTCATACAGAATCAGATTTTGATGATTCAAGTATCATTGGAAAGATCTCAACAAGATCTACACAATGAGAAATCAATTGTTAGAGTTTGAAATGGTAAATAATAAAATAAATTGTTGAAAAGAAGCAACATTCAACTTGAGGCACTAATTCCAAAGTGGGTATAAATTCTTTTGATTTTTCCTTTGAGAACTTGTTTCATTAATACAAATTCTTAGTTTTGTGTGTAATTATCATAACTAGAGAGATTGATCACCTCTCTCCTTTGATAATCTTACATTCCATTACAGAAGAAGTATTAGTTTTTTTGCAGGTTCCAGGAGGAAGGACAAATGAATACAAGAGAATGGTGTCTCTCTAAGAGACCAATTTGTTTCATAAGAGAATGATCAACGACAAAGAGGAAATATTCTAATGAAAAATAAGATCGAAACACTTGAAAAACTTTCAAATACTATTGTCTCCATCACATCCATACTTCATAATAAACCATTCACGTCATTTCACTCCATATTTTCCATTTACATTCTTTTTTGTAAGTCAGATATGTATATTATATGAACAGAATATGTTACAAAAAAGTCTGCCGAAGCAGAGCGACCCTTAGATTTGCCATTGAATACAAGCTAGATACCAGCTCTGGGCTTTCAAAATTAAGCTGCTCACCACGCAGGGCGGCTTTCGCTTAGACTTGTTATTTAACTCCACGACACTATCAAAACTTGGACACAGAGAGAGAGACATTACTAACATGTAGAAGGCCGAGGCCATGACAGAAACATATAAGTAGAGAAACATAGAAAACTAGCAGATAAACGAAGCTATAACCGAAGACAGAAGATAGCCATAACAGAGAACTAGGGGAAACCGTCGGGGCGAGGAAAGCCACCAATGCGACTGACAGTGTCCAAGCCGACATCCAGTACATGCTTATCGACTCTAGCCTGCATGTCCTGCATGGACTGGAAATTCTGAGCCTCCCTCATCTTTTGCTCCTGTATCAGGGGGTCCGGGCTCAGTGTCTGTCGCAGAAGCCTGATGAGTAAGGTCAGTTTCTTATTGACGGTCTCCACAGCGTCATGCACCGTACTGATTCTGCGATCCAGCGATTCGTAAATTTCATGGAGTGCCGCTGACTGCTCGTCTGTAGTGGAATGCACTTTCCCAGCTTGTTGCTTCCCGTCCTCCCTTGAATCCAAGGCCTTAGCGAGGAGAGTCTTGATTCTCCAGCTCTCTGCCTTCATTCGGACAAACTGAGTGGCTCTCTTGGACGGGGTACCCGGGTCCTGCATCCAATCGACCTCCTCCGCAATATTCCTTTCCGGCCGCTGCTCCTCTTCAGCTTTCACAGCAGCTTCCAGTTCCGCAATTTTACGCTTACTCCTGGCAGCAGCTCGGGTCTCATACATATTTTGCGCCGTCCGAAGATCATGCTGGGCTGCCGAACATCTACAGCTCCCCACCTCCATGCTGAACACTCCGAATTCGTCACTATGAAACTTTCTGCGGGTGGGAAGATGGTGGTCTCTCGCCGTGCTGTGAAACGAGGTAAATGAACCAGAGCCAAGGCTCTCCGTTAAATAGCTGTTGTCCGTGGAGTTTCCCATAATGCTCGTTCCCTTTGGCTGCAGAGTGGAGGTACTTTCGTTATTAATACGAAAGATATCCGCACAAGACCCACATCTCCTCCCTGACTTCACATAAATGTAGCTGCAAGCTTTCCCGTTGCGGTTGAGCCAGCTGTCCTTACCACGCAGGTGGATACTACGGAATCCCTCGTGGCATGAACCCTGTTGGTAATTTCCATATCTGGCCTTCTCTTGCCATAATAACCACCGCCGCACCTGTCTATTCGTCCAGCTCCCGAAATGAGGATCCAAACTATTGCCGGAAACCTCAGGAAAGCGGTTCCGGATGCCGGCACCGATTCCGGTTAAGCCCGGTCGGTGTCGTAAAGGTCTTGTTGTGCCAGCTGTAAGCATTGTGTTTTCATGTTCGGGCAGTCCACCTCCTCCCAACAGCTGTCCCGCTCCCTGTCCTGATTGTCCACGCCACAATTTGCAAGGTAGTCCGCCAACCTGTTCGCCTTGCGCCTTACTGCATGAAAGACTAAACCTTTCATACCAGCCATTAGTTCTGCGATGTTCTCCGTCACCTTGGCGAGCCGCCAATGTTTTGTGGCTTTGTTTGCCTTAGTTCCTCCCTGAATTCTTTTCGCAGTTGATATAACCAGAGATGAGTCCCCTTCCACAATTACGTTGCAGATTTGTAAGGACTTTAGAATTCTCAAACCATGCTCGAGCGCTGCAAATTCCGTTTCATTATTCGTACTCTCCCCAAGCGCTCTGTGATATATGTGCTGAATATCTCCATGCTCGTTCCGTAGAACACCTCCAATTCCTGCCATGCCGGGGTTGCCCCTCGAGGCCCCATCAAAATTTAATTTCATTCCACCTTCCGGCGGTCTCTGCCAATTATCGGTCTGTGAGGATGGTTGCGCTCTGTTTCTTGACGTGGCAATGCTGGTGGTGGCTTCCAAACGAAAACACTGCAAAATGCGTAAGTCTTGAGCTGAAGGTTTTTCGTTGCAGTCCTTTTTGCATTTCGTTTGAATAAGCTGTTGAATGTTAGTTATAATGTTATCTTTAGAGAATTCTATGTTCCTGTGTTCATCTTGAAAGATTCTGCGGTTACGTTCCTTCCAGATCGACCAAAGTAGGAAACCTGGAAGAGACTTCCATATGCTGTTGACTCTGTGGGTATTGGAGAAGTCTTTTCGCCAGTCCAGGATGGTTCTTTGAACGGAATCTCTGTTCCGGTCAGAGCATCCGATAATACCCTCCAACCAACCCCATAGCTGGTTTGCCCAATCACATGTATTAAACAGGTGGTTTATGGATTCCTCCTCGACGAGGCACATGGGGCATCTTGAGGGTCCCCTGAATCCTTTCTTGCAAAGGTTGTCCCAAGTCAGAGTCTTGTTTCTCATTAAGAGCCAGAGAAAGGTCCTGACTTTCGGCCAAAAGAGGTTGTCCCAAACTTTGCTAGCCCAAGGCACAGACTCAACCTGTTCTTCCTCTTCAATTACACCCCTGGCTTCTTTTAATGAAAAATTACCATTACCTTTTAAACCCCATCTGAGCTTATCATTCTCCTCAGTTTTTCGAATCTTTCTTTTGAGTATTCTTTCATTGAATTGCCGAATGCTCTCGTTGTTCTCCTCTGTGTTCCCAGGGTCTAGATTTATCCAATCCCTCCATATCGGATCCCTGCTGTTTTGGGTCCAATAATGATTGACTCTGTATCGACCTTCGTTTTGACTTGTTCTCTTGAGGAGAGAAAGCTCTGGGGTGTCCAGTTTAGGGAATTGCTGCCATGCATCTTCCCAGAACATGGCAAGCCTTCCATTGCGAATCTCCCAAAAGCTGTTCTCCTGTACTAAGCTCCTGTTATTTCTGGCATGGTTCCAGATTGGCGACCCTCCCGGGACCTCCTGTAGTCTTATGAGATCTTGAGTAGCACAGTTCGGGGTATATTTTTCCTTCCAATGCTTAGCCCAGGGTAAATTGGGTTCTTTGACCCATTTCCACCAAATCTTAGCTCCACAGGTCCTGTTGACCACAGACGGATCGACAAGGTTTAGCCCCCCTTAGATTTTGGCTGGCAGAGCTTGTTCCAGGCTACCAAAGCCCATTTCTTTTTATCCCCATTCCCATTCCACAAGAAGGATCTCTGTATGTTCCTGATTTGTTGCAAAATACCCTTGGGCGCTGGAAGAATAGAGAGTAAATACTGCGGGATTGCCTGCAAAACTGCCTTGGTTAAAATAAGTCTACCCGCTAGGTTTAGGGCTCTGTTCGTCCAGTGCCTGCACTTTTTCTCCATGTTGGCAAGAACCTGCTCCCAATGAGATTTCTGCCAAGGTTTCAGTGTCAAGGGGGCTCCTAGATATTTCGAGGGTAGGGAACCAATCCTGAAACCTAGAAGCTGGGAGAGGTGAGCTTGAATTGCCGGATGAGTATTGAAAAAGAAAATTGTGGATTTGGAAAAATTAATTTCCATGCCAGATGCTCGACTAAAGAGATCAAGGATACTCCTGTAAGCCAAAGCCTCCTTCACCGTGGGGGTGCCATGTAACATGGTATCATCCACGAACTGTTGATGAGTTGTGGCCGGTAACGATCTAATCGGTTGCAGACCTTTTATAGATCCTTCAACTTTTTTCTTGGCTATAATTCTGCTTAGGCCCTCCATTAAGATGACGAATAGGAAAGGGGATAGGGGATCCCCTTGTCTTATTCCCCGCGAAGGAGTAAAAGGTAATGAGGGCGCACCATTGACAAGGATTGAATATCTTGGAGATTTGATGAGAGCAAGTATCCATTTGATCCAGGTTCTACAAAAACCGAATGCTTCCAACACAGCTTCAAGATATTTCCAGCTAACTTTATCATATGCTTTTGACAGATCTAATTGCATTAGCATTCCTGCTTCTTTTCTCGAATGAAGTGAATGAATCATCTCCTGCGCTAACAAGATGTTATCTAGAATTTGTCTGCCCTCAACGTAACCCGACTGCTCTTCGGATATGATACCAGGAAGAATCGATTTTAGTCTGTTAGCTATGACTTTTGAGATAATTTTATAGATGACATTACAAAGGGCAATAGGTCTGAATTTATCAGGTGTTTTTGCTTCTTCGACCTTAGGAATCAGCGCTAGAAAGGTTGAGTTGAGGGATTTCAGAATGGTTCCTGATCGTCTGGAATCCTCAACAACCTCCCATACCTCCTGCTTAACCGTGTTCCAACAAGCCTTGTAGAAGTTGATAGTAAAACCATCTGGCCCTGGAGCTTTATCATTGGGCATGCTCTGGACTGCTTCCTCCACCTCCTCCAGAGAGATTTCTCTGCTGAGGGCCCAATTTTGATCTGAGGTAATGGATTTGGGAATGGCAGCTGTAAGTTCCTTGATGGCTTCCTCTCTGTTTGTGGGCGGTTCCTGAGCAATTGAGCTGAAATGATCCGAAAGCAGAGCAGAGATATCACTGTGATTTTTTAATATCTCCCCTGCATCGTTTCTCAACTCAAGAATTCTGTTAGCACTTCTATGGTCTAGAGCCGACCTGTGAAAAAATTTTGTGTTTTGCTCCCCCTCTTTGAGCCATTGGATTCTGGATTTCTGTTTCCAAAGTATCTCTTCTTGAATACACCTACTATGCCATTGCTGAGAAAGAACCTTTTCCTGTTCCATTGCTTCGGCACTACAGTTGCCTGCTGCACCTTCTCTGTGAATCTGTTCCAGTTTGTTCTCTAAAATGGCTTTTTCCTGGACTATATTTCCAAAGACCGTTCTGTTCCATTCTTTGATCTTTTCTTTGGTTGCTTTCAGCCTCTTCTGGAGATTGAACATTTTGGAGCCTCTTGCCTCCAGAGGTTGAGCCCACCATTCCCCAACCATCTTGAGAAAATTAGGGTGTTCTAACCAAAACTTCTCAAATCTGAATGGTTTGTTCCTAGGAGTTCCCTGAACTTCAACAATAAGCGAAATCGGCCAATGATCCGACCCACCGCTGGGAAGGATATCGGATTCTGCCATTATGCCATCCATTATGATGCTTTCTGAGATTAAAAATCTGTCTAAGCGAGAAGCTATCAGCCTGTCTCCCCCCCTTCTATTGTTCCAGGTAAACATGCCACTTTTGGGGAGTATGTCTACCAACTTGACATTTTCAATGAACTTAGTGAAAGCTTCCGCATCCCTATTAAGTCTTCTAAGACCCCCTTTTTTTTCCAGAAGAGTGGTAATCATATTGAAATCACCCCCCACTATACACTTAGAGCTTGGATATCTTTCAATAAGTGTGGTTATTGAGTTCAGGAAATTAATTTTATCTTCTAATCTCTGAGGACCATAAATATTGATGCAAAGGAAAGAGCCAGAGTTACCTGTGGGTTGAAAAGCCACCGCTATGAAGTGTTTGTTCGCCTCAGCAGATAAAATCTGGACTTCTCTTGTGTCCCAAATGGTTGCCAGGCCTCCTTCTCGACCTTGGCTTTCAATCTCTAAAACTTCTAGATTTCTGCCAAGCTTTCTGCAAATATTGTTAATACTAGCACTGCTGCATTTAGTTTCTTGTAAAAACATGATGTCTGGTCTGTGTTTCTGGAATTTTCTCTTTAAGATCCTGTGTTTTGCCGGGCTGTTAAGCCCTCTTGCATTCCACGATATGATCTTCATATCTAACCGATATTTATTGAAAGGACTGGAAGGCGCTGAGCGCCTTCATCTTCCCTGAATTTACCAATATCATGCCTAGCTACTGTAAAAATTCACCACTGGTTCTACGGCCTCTTCTTTTCTTCTACTTTGAGCTGGATGATTTCCATAAGAGACTCTTCGAATGGAAGCTGTTGCCTTTCACAATACCTAACTTCCTATTCTGCTTTTCTAACTCTGCTTTTTGCCTTGCTATGAACAGGTCGTTTACCTTCCTGATTTCTTCTTCCGGTGCACTCTCTATTCCTCGGCCCTTCCAGTTCTCAGCAATTACTGGTAGGTTCATCCCTTCCCTGGCTAGCGCCTCTTCCCATTCTTGATCCTCGCTTCCGCCATCACTGGTGAGCATGTCAGTTTCCTCTTCTGTTTCCTCATTTCTCTCCTGCATTTGAACTTCATTGTTGAGGTCCCCTTCATCCGTGCCTTTCCTGGGTGGTTCTTCCTTGTCATCCTGCCCTGCATCTGATGCTGTGGTTTTATGCTTATCCTCCGAATCTGTTTCCAGATCTAAGATCAAAAAAGGGTTGCTATGGGTATTTCTGTCTGTCTGACCTTTAATGTTCTTCCTTCTATTTGCTCTCTGTCTAGACTTGGGTTTTATGAATGTTTCTTTATCTTTGCAGGCTTGTGTTGTTTCGATTTCTCCTTCCTTCCGAATCTGAGGGCAATCTCTTATCAAATGCCCGTGTTCATGACATTTACGGCATCGGAAGGGTATCTGCTCGTAATCTATGGCTTGAAAGTAATCCTCGTCCCTATATTCCAGCCAGAGCCCCTCATGCAGTGCCCCGGAGACATCCATTTCAACACATATCCTGGCATAAGATGTGTATCTCTTTTGTAAGGTTGCTTCCGAAGCCTTGATGAATGTTCCCAACTTGTCACCGATTTGTTTCAGGGCATTCAAACCCCAATAATCTATTGGGAGAGAGAACAAACGAATCCACACAGGGACTTGGGTGAAAGATTCTTTTTCTGGGGCGAAGTTTGGTTTCCATGGTCGCATGTACAGGCCAGCTGACGCTAAAAAGTATGGACCCCCCTCAAAAATTCTATCCTTGTCTTCGAGGTTGGAGAATACAACCGTGAAGAAGCCCTTGGCTCCCAGGTGAAGTTTAACATCCCCTCTCGGCTTCCATTGTTGTCTGATCCAATGACAAAGAGTCCTCTCAGATGGCCAGATGCCCATGAATTTACAGATGACAGCATGCTCTGCCATGTGCTCTCTGTAAGCCTGAATCTCTGGGTCAGTAATTACTACCCTGAGGTTACTGGTCTTTTTTGGTTTGCAGACCCCATTTGGTGCAGAGTGTATATTGGGTCTTGTGCTTGTCTCCCCCTCATTTTCCGGCTTTCCTTGCCTGTTGTCATTTTGCTCCCTGTCTTCCTCAGCTTGTTCCTCCTCGTTTTCTGTAGATTTAATTATTGGGTTTGCTTTGTCTTTTGTTCCTGTCAGGCTTTCATCCTCTGTGCTTTTGCCTTCCGTTGTGCTGTCTGTTCTGTCAGTTTCCCCTTGTATTTTTTCCTTGTTTCTTCTGCCATTCTGCTTGTTATTATCAAGCCCTGAAATCCTGACCCCTTCATACTTATTTTGTCGTTGCTTCTGCATGATTATCTTTTTGAAAGTAGGGGTCCCACTGGACCCCTCTGCCCCCATTCGGTCAGTCAGCACTTGACCTCTGCGATGCAGAGCTGCGAAGCGAACGGTGACAGCTTCCAGACCTGCACAGAAATCAATACAGTAGAAACCCTAGAAAACGCCCTCAGCCTTCATCTCCGTTGTTGCCTTTCCATTTACATTCACATACACTTTCCATCTCTTTTTTTTTCTCCATTCATAACCCACAAATAAAAGCAAGAGGCTCATTCCCATGCTTATTACCCATTACCATTTCTACTCTCCATTCCCATCTTCCATTTTCATCTTCCCTTTCCTATCATTTTTATTCCGCAAATAAGCCCTGCTTCAATGCAAATTATTAAGTCCATAGTCCTTTGAGTCTAAGTTCCTTGTAAAGACACCTTGAGGCTTTCATGCCGTAATGGAAAGTTCTCATGCTGAAAAACAATGGGAATACATTAATGTCCCTTGTTCATCAGATCTTCTAGGTGACTCGACATCGGAAAATTCATTCGTATCTAGCAAGATGTGTTTGAGCATCTTGACTCTCATTGTCATCAATGGTGAGATTTATCGTGTTGACTAGTGGCATCCATTAATGGCCACTAAGTCAACAATTTCCTACTATGTTCGACATCAGAACATCTTTTCACATAGTAGGAATTGTGCCAATGAATTTTGAAGACATGAAGACTATTATTTTCAGCATTTTGGAGCAGATTCAACAAGTTTTAGTAGAGCAATAAAAAGTCATCTTAACTCTTTATCCATGACTCTTCTTGTTCAGCCACTTGAAAAGGAATATGATCAGAATTTTGCAGCCACCACATATACAACTCATCCATTCCAAAGGGTAAGTTAAAGTACGTCATTTTCTAACTTTTAACCATAGAATTCCATAAAAAGCTAGAATGATAATTGTCGGAAAAATATTTCTCTTCCTCATTTCATAAAATTGTCAATACCATTAGTTGGGGGGGGGGGAATACATTCATCTTCATATCTTGCCATGTCCATATCATACTCAGGAGCCCACATACTTCCAACATATATTAATTATTGCATCTTTATTATAAGCATACAATGGCTTTTCAAAAAGTGCTTAAATGGTAAATTGGATACAAACAAAATAATGGTTGTCACACAAGAACCAGCCATCATGCAATCCAATAAATATATACTTTGCAACAATAATCAAAATATCATTATGCAAAGTTCAAAGATCAAAATAGAATGCAACAACAAAAAAATGGTTGTAACACAAGAACCAACCATGTTGCAATTCAAGTAAAACACTTGCAAAAATATGAAGTTCTCAAATGATATCATGCAAAGTTAAGCCAAAGCTCAAGGATCAAAAGAGTTAATGCAATATATATTGCATGAGGACATGCAATAACTTCAGTTGGGGGGTATGTTGGGTCTTGAAAATGTCATTCATTTCCATTACAATTTCACTATTATGTCCATTATATCACCTCTATTTCACCTCCATTTCACTACTATATCACTACATTCATCCCACTTTCATTATCATTGGGTCACATTTATGTGAATTTGTGGTTAAAAATTAGAAAATAATGTGCATATGCTTATACCTAACAAGTGGGTTGAGATTGTTGACATGTGTAGGTTGAAAGGAGGCTTCTAGAAGACCTTTATGTGGCACCCTAAGGCCAAATTCGAATTTGAGTGGAGAGAATCATGAGATCATGAGGATGTGTCACATCTCCTAATTGTATTAAAACTCTAAGAAGACATGTGTCTTATCAGTTCCTATTTTGATTAGGACTCTAGAGGTAGAGGGAGAGATTCATGGACTCTCATTAATGAGATGGCTTCTCATCTTTTTGTATAAATAGGAGACCTCTCTCCTTCATTTGTTAGTTTTTAGCTTGTGAGTCTTAGCTTAGCTTGGAGTTTATAGTTCTTCCTTGATGGCTTTTGGAAGCTTTGGAGAGCTTTATTGTACTTTGTAATTTTGAAGAATTTGAATAAAGCTTTGATGTTCTCAACATGGAAAAAGATGTGAAGTAGATGTTATGGAGCATATTAGAATGTAAGGTAGAGTAGATTTTATTTTGTAATTTTTCTTTGATTTTATTATGTCATTTGATTGCTTTCAAGTTTGATATATTAGATTTTCCATTCATGCAATTTTAATTCATGTAAATGTGTTCAACCGGTTGATTGTAGAATAGTTTTTCTTTACATGTTTTTGCATCAAATAGTGACATGAGATTGGCCTCTCTTTTGACTTTTTTTTTTAGCTTTTCAATTTCAGTTATGCTTTGATTTCAGTCTTATTTATTTGCTGTTGTTAGTTAGTTTAGATATCAAATTCTTCATGACATTTGACGTTATCTCCAGAGCCATGGCTTAACCCCGAAAAGCTACTTGGCGAGCTATCAGATTATGAGTGAAGTGATTTGATTTTACTTTCATTTTTGCAATTATATATCAGGTTCTTCATGTTATTGACATTATCTTCAGAACCATGGCTTAACCTCAAAAATCTACTTGGCGAGCTATCAGACTATAAGTGAAGTGACTTGATTTTACTTTCATTTGCAAGTAGGTAATTTAGATATCAAGTTCTTCATGTTATTAATTTTATCTCCAGAGCCATGGCTTAACCCCGAAAAGCTACTTGGCGAGCTATCGGATTATAAGTGAAGTAATTTGATTTTTCTTTCATTTAGATATCAATTCTTCATGTTATTTGACGTTATCTCCGGAGCCATGGCTTAACCCCGAAAAGCTACTTGGGGATCTATCAGATTATAAGTGAAGTAAATTGATCTTGCTTTCGTTAGTCTGCAATTTTTGGTTTGTTTGAGTGCACTAGTTTAGATTTTATTTCTGTAATTAGATGGACAACGGAGACAGTGATTTCATGATCAGTATTTCATCTTTTGTTTGATTTAAGTAGCTGCATATTTACACTTTTGTTCAAGCACTGATTTGATCAATAGCATGTTTTGAGATCTTTTGAAGTGCTAAGTTTTGGAAGTTACTATAAGGGACATAAACCTTGTCTTGAAATCTACATCCATACTTGACCTTTAAAAGTATTCTTAAGACCTTAGAATAGGATTTCCATTTGCATTAGACACTTTAGAAGATCAACAAAAACAAAACCCCAAAACAAGATAAAAACTATAAAACAACGAAGTAAGAAAAAATGTTAACTAAGCACATATGGTGCACCACACTTCATCAATTACGATACCCAGATTGATAATTTATGTAAAGAAATTTAAAACGTTAAATTGACTAGACATAATTTACAGACAATGATTAAAAATGGAAGAACTCAATGGTTTGATAAATTTTACCCACCCATCAATTTCGAAGACCTTTGGTATTATTCTGAACCTAAACATAGAGAGTAGAAGAAGAAGAGGAACCTAGATGAGGTGGACCCTGACCTGATTGATACTTTTCAATAGTTGGGCAGGCCCTTGATTAGAAGAAGAGATTGACCAATGTTGTTGTATATGTTGTTTTCGACAGTGTTTTCATTGCTACCATGCATAGGTAGACTCTTTAGGTAGTTGAGGTTATCTTTTGTTCGTTATAAGAGGTAATTCAAGAGTATATTTATCTAGTTAGGAACTAGCTTAGTAGGGTTATTGCTCATGCTAATAACTATTATGCTACATTGTAATTTTTTTTTTTTAGTGATAACTCCTTCTATTAGATCTCTGAGCACACTTTGTCACCCATGGAAATATCCACTTATTTCAGGATGAATGAGATGGAGACCAGGCATTTTGAGAGGACTCTTATTTTTGTAGATGAGAGGAGTTCTATGAGGTGAGAGGAGTTATGTGACATATATTGAAAGATGAACTATACCATTTTATGACACCAATCATCTCCATGCCACAGTGGTGGATCTCTATTGCACTAAGGGAGCAATGATAAAGTATTCCACTTTAAAGAATTGGTATGTCGGGGATGAGGAATGCAGATGTGGGATTTATAATTTTATTACGAAAAGAGGTTTTTGCGATGGAGACAAATCAAGGATTTCATGGACCTGAGTAGAGACTGGTTCAACAATCACCTGGAAATACTCAAGCATTATTTTGAAGGGCAATGATGCAATTGGAGAGTTCTATTCTGTTACCTTTAAAAATAACTATCAATAGGGGGACAAAGATGATCCATATAGGGAAGAATTGCAAGAGTAGGATTGTTTCTAAAATTATATCTATAGGCAAGTCAAGGGACTACTACAGAGGATTAGTGCAGGTGCAACCAAATTATCATAATGCAAGGAATTTTTCACAGTGTGATTTGATGCTCATCGATGACCAGGAAGCTACAAATACTTATTGTTACATTCAGGTACAATTGAGTTGCATTCTAAAGTCTCTAATCTCATTCATTGAAAGTCCTTCTTGTGTCCTTGTCTCTCTTAATTTCATTGTGGTAGGATTGGAATAGGTTAAAAAATCAAGCATATCATTGAGTCAAATAGACACCCACATGTCACTACATGTCATTATGCATAATCTTTGTTTTTGATACAATTAGAAGTGAGCAATATGATGTGTGCACACACAAAAAATCCTAGCATGCATGATGAATGCCCCTCCAATTCCATTTTCTATGGTGACATTTTATTTTCTTTGTTTATACAGGTTATCTAGCCACATAGTGGCCACTATCGAATATTGAGGTATATGTCATATAAATATTTTATAGTTTATTTTGTTTTATATTTAAGTATTCATCGTCTTTCATGTCTTATACTCTACATTATATCTTCTTCCATTTTCAAGAGACGAACTCAATATTGATGGTAAGAAGCAACAATTGAAAAAAGAGGAGAACAATAACAGTGGAGCGACAATGAAAAATGGGAGAGAGAAGAGAATATGTCTAGTGATACCTTTAGAGCCAATATCTTGCATAAGACACACTCATAGAGACTGATGGTCAAGCCTTCAAAGTTGGTGAATTCACTTGCAATGCTTTGGCAACACAGTGATAATGTTTTGAAATGATGGAACAATATTTCATGTGTAAATTGTAGTCCAACCCATATTAAGTTGGAAACTCATATTGTAATACTTGATAATTTATATAGTAAAATTTATATGGTTGAAATTATTTTTATTTTTCACTTGATATTATTTAGCCTTGTAATTAACAAATGTAACTTTGCGTTATCATATTAGATAAACATTCACATTGTATGACATTTTCTTAAAATTTAGTCGCAAAATCATACTAATTAATTTATGGTGATTAATAATAAAAACATAAAATCAATATAAAACTACTAAATTAGTAGTTTATATTAATTAATGATGAACATGAATAAATGAAATGAATAGAAACTACTAAATCAATCATTTATATAATGAATATGAAAATACCAAAAAAAAGATAAATGACTACTGCAAATAATAAATTATTTATTATTAAATGATGACTAATTCTTGCATATATACGACTATTAGTAGCTAATTTACAACATCTTATAACACGACTAAAATTTAGTCATATTTTTTTGGTCATTAATTGGTTTTAAATGATGACTAAAATTTGCATATATATGACTATTAGTAGCTAATTTACAATATCTTATAACATGACCAATGTTTTGGTCATATTTCTTTGGTCATTAATTGGTTTTCTCAAGGATTCATATAGTAATATATTTTGTTATATATTTGGTCATTAATTGCGACAATTAATGACTAAACCAATGAAAAATTAATGACCAAATTTATGACTAAATATACTACTAGATGGTAAAATTGAGGAAACCAATTAATGACTAAGCTAAAAATGACTAAAAATTGGTCGTGTTATAAGATACTGTAAATTAGCTACTATTGGTCAATGGTCGTTTATATGCAAATTTTAGTTGTTTTTTTAGTAACTAATTAGTCATTTTGTACTATTGAAGGAGATCTTGAGTTTCACTCTAGACGTTGTAAAAATGCTCGTTGTGCCCGCTGGATTGGTACTAACATAATGTATTACCCTATTTTCATTGGTATTGGATTTGTTTCTAAATTTATTAGAGAATTTGTTTCGAATATTGAAGACATCCAAAGAATTCCTCTATTGGATGTTGCTCTATAAGTAACCCATGTAAGATGGTGGAGAGCACATCACAACTAGTTTCAAAACTCGGAATCATTCAAGTTTGTTATGTTGTATCAGTTTATTGTTCCTGAGAAGAATTCATAAGCTATTCATGTATAATAATCCTCAAAATATTGTTTATACTTGTACTACATATTGGATAAAACTTAGACTTCCTATTGAGTTATGGGTGCATCAGTTCATTCACACATTAGGGACATTTCCACAAGCTTGATACTTAAAAGAGGAGATGAAGATGCAGATAACTAATTGGGTGGCATTGAAAACTCAATTTTGTAGCGATTTTTCCTGTTTAGATGAGGACGTGAAGATAATCGAAGCTTTAAAAGTAATTAAGAGAGTGTTATTCCCCACTGGGAAACATGTTATTGAATGTAGCAGTTATGAAGGTTGTAGACATATGTATGAATCTCGATTTCATAAAGCTATTGCTTGTGGAAATATCAATAAGGAAGCTTGAAATGATGACTTAGAAGAGTTAAGACATCTAACATTCAAGGAATCTGAAGGTGAAAGAGATATCAAAGATGATCTTGTCACGAAATCTCCACATTTGAAACCCTTAAAGTTGAAAAAGCATAATATCAAAACTGAAGAGAATCCCAAGTTAGCCTCCATTGATGATTACTAGGATAAACAAACTACAAGGGAAATCTTTGATCTATTGAAGGAATATGAAGATTGTTTCCCTATGTTAGTCTTAGAACTAAAAGGGATCAAGGGAGATTTAGGAGAAATGAAAATTGTTCTAAAACCTATCACGAGGCCTATTAAACATCATCCTTATCGGTTGAATCTGCGAGTCAAGGAAAATTTCAAGAAGGACATAAATAAAATGGTAGCTACGGGTCTCATTTTTCTAGTTGATGAAGTCAAATAGATCAACCCTACTGTTATCCAAGATAAAAAGGATTTTGATGAAATCATAGTCTATGTGGGTTATTGGAGCCTTAATAATGCTTATGTCCATGATCCATTTCCTACTTCATTTAGACTTGATGAAGTCTTAGTGATCCGGATTTAAACAGGAACACAACAAATTACAGATATAACCATACATATAGAGATGCAGTAGAAATAATACTTCATTTCATTACTATAAAATACTGAAATATGCTTACAAACAGAAATGGAAATAAACTAGTTAGGGCGATGGTAGCTTATCTCTGAGAAGAGATGCAGCGGCTACATGCCTCTGAACTGTGTTACAATGAGGCTCGAAGGCCTATTTATTGTTGAGAAACAATGGAAAACCCTAAACATCCAAAAACCTAACCCTAGAAGATGAAACACCAAACTATGGGCCCTGTTTGGGTAAATTGGTACATCAACTTCCCGGGGTCGTAACTTTGGCGTATGATCTTCGTTTGATGCGCACATCTAGTTTTCCCAAAAAAACGTCATTTAGGGCCTCAAAACAACTCCAGAAGTTCAGGACCCGAAAAACTGCTAAAAATAGTAAACTGTGCTACAATTAAGGAAACTAAAAAGCTGAAAGAATAAATGGTGGGGGTCCAAGTGGACTTGGCGAGTGGCCACTAAAATCCACCTAGATCACTTAGACAATGTTGCATGCAATGAAGCATATTCATTTACGGATGCGTTTTCTAGATATCATCAAGTTTATATTACAGAAGAGGATAAGAGGAAAAACACTTTCAAAACTGAATGGGGTTCATATGCTTACCATGTCACACCGTTTGGCCTGAAAAATGCTCTAGTTGTGTTCTTGAGAATTGTTATTGTTTCTTTCTAGCATTATATTCATAAATTTATTGAAGTCTACATGGACGACTAGATAGTGTACAACCTTCTGAAGAAGCATTCTAGCTTATTGTGGGTTATGTTTGATCATTTTAGACAGTTATAGATCTCATTGAACCTGAAGAAATGCATCTTTGTTGTTCCTTTTGGTACTTTATTAGGCCATATTCTTTGCAAAGATGGTGTATGTATAGACCCTGCTAAAGTTGCAGTGATCCTAAATATGTTGCCACCCACTAGTATTAAACAGTTTCGGTCCACTTTGGGACATACAGGGTATTATAGGAGATTCATCCGCAATTATGCTTTGATTACTGCACCTTTAGAGAAATTGTTGAAGAAGGTCGAGTGTTTTGTATGGACTGAAGAATGTGATGTTGCTTTCAACACTATGAAAGAGTAGCTTGCAAATGCCCCAATATTGGTTTATCTAGATTCGAATAAAGAATTTCATGTTTACATTGATGCATCTGGAATTGCTTTAGGTGTTATTTTGGCGCAACCTGGTGATGGTGACCTTGATCATCCCATCTATTTTGTTGGCAAGAAACTATCTAATGTTGAAAGAAACTATACAACCATTGAGAGAGAAGCTCTTGCCATGGTATACTCGCTTCCAAATTTTAGGCATTATTTACTTGGTGGCCCTTTTAAGTTTTTCGCTGATCATTTTGCACTAAAATATCTTGTTAATAAACCTGCCCTTGAAGGAATGATCTGTAGATGGTTGCTTTTGTTCCAGGAGTTATATTTTGAAGTTGTTGTCAAGATAGGTCGAGCTAATGTGCGTCCATATCACCTTTCTCACATGGAGTCTGGAGAAGCGGGAGGATCTCTTGACGATCAACTACTTGATGTTAATTTATTTCAAATTGAGGTGGTACCAGACTACCTTGAGGATATTGCATTATTCCTAACAACTAGAAAATGTCCAAATGGTTATACAACCACACAAAAGAAGCATCTAGTGGTATAGGCTATAGATTACCAACTAATTGTAAGGAAACTATATAAGATGGGGCTTGATCACATTCTATGTTGGTGTGTTCTTGATCATGAAAGAGATGTTATCTTATAGGAGTGTCATTTTGGTGTTGTGGAATGCCATGTTGGGGAAAAACCATTTGAAGAAAAGTGTTACAAGTTGGACTTTGGTGACAAACCCTTTTTAAGGATGCAAAAGAATATACAAGGAAATGTATATTATAGGATTTTAAATATTACCTAGCTTACATTACGAAATGTATGTTTACTTTTTTACATTTCCCATACAATTTTAAAATTACTATATAAATTATCAAATAACTAATAACATCATATAAATACATGAGTTAATAAAAAGAATGGTTAAATTAAATTTTAATTTAAAAAATAAAAAAATGAGGTTAACCTATAGTATATTAAGTGCATTTAATAATATTGATGTATTATGACATAAATTAATGAGTGAAGCTATTAGCCATTAAATTTTGATCCGTTTATAATTTTAATTTAATAAATAAATTATTTATTAAAATCAATTTATTAATAAATAAAATTATTTCTTTTATCTATTATAAATTTTTAATTCAAAATTAAAGCATACAATAATCTAAACCATTTTCAAATTCCAACCTTACTCCAATTAGGTTGGAATTTCAAATCAATACAAGTCGTCAAATTTTTGTCATAAAAGTGAGAAAAGCTCTATGAATTTTATATATTTGAGGACTGGAGTGTTGGCCGTATTCGACGGCTATTTGCGATTATTGACATGTGATTCCGCATAACTCTACTGTTACAGAAAAAACGAAAAACTCTGCGAATTGACTCATGGAAATATAATTTTTTTTATTAACGACTACCATATAATAAGTTTATAAAAAAACGCCGATGAGGGTGGCGGATAGGCAAAATAAGGGGCACGAAGGAATGCCTCGATGCTTGCTCGAGAAGGGAGAATAGTACACGAGGCCACGGTTCGAGAGCATGGAGAGGTATACTTACGAGTAAGTGGGTCAATGAAGGGCACTATTAGTGTATTTGGATATGGGCAGAGCTCAAGGTGGTAGTTGTAGCGAAGTGCTTGTATAGGCCAAACCCCTTCATATGTAGAATTTGAGGATACAAGTGAATGATCATAAGCGGGATATCTTCATCATTATTTGATTTGGGATCTTGGAGAGAGATGCAATTGATGTTTCTTTGATTTAGGATCTTAGAGAGGCGTAATTGATGTTTCTGTTGGAATTGGAGAGGAGAGGTTAGAGAGTTTGTGTAATTGGCGTCCCAGAACAAGTCTGGAGCTGGTGCTTGGTTCTAATTGCACGGGTAAGCTTCCAAATTGATTCTCACAATCTTTAGAGTGTGTTTGCTCATGGTGTTGGTAGGGTTGGTCCCTGGAATTTCTAGTTTCAAGCTCAACAAAGCTTAGGCTTCCAACCACACCTGATTCATAGTAGTGATAGTGGGGAGGGGGACAGATTGCGGGGATACTCATTTACTTGTGGAATTTGGTGTTGACGACTCTTGAGAGGTTGATTCCCTGGAGCCTCCAACATAATTATGTACAATCAATAGGTAATGAGGGATGTGATTTCTGGTGCAGTGGACTTAATTTTTATCTAATGAAATCTTTCAGCATTAGAACTATTAAGAGGAGAAGCTTGACCCTAATTGGGCTAGATGAACGTGGTTTTGCACTTTGTCTTTGCAAAAGTAAGGTTTGCAAGGGGTGTCAAAGGGTCTGTAAGGGTAATCATAGGTGTTGGAGCCATCTAGTGAGGTTTGGTGGTGTCGAGTTCAGAAGGATTTGGCGGTGCACTAAAACAGAGTGGTGCCCATCGTTTAGGCTTATGGCAGTGAGAGATTGGGTGTTAGAGGAATCTGGGGCTTCGAGTGCAGTGCCAGAGGAGTGTTGGGTATCTTAGACTAGTAGTGAGGTGAAAATGATGAGGCAAAGGGGTAGAGCATGATGAGGAGTCGGTCTGTGTGGTTAAGGAGTGGAGCAAAAAAGAGCGGAGGAAGCAACATAAGGAGGTGATGTTCAGGACGTCGACCTGGAGGAGGTGGTGGCTGATAATTTGGAGCACTCACCAAGCCATGTTGTTCTCCCCACCTTCCTTGACACACACGAAACACAATTGAGACATGTCACTTGCTCTTCAAGCAACTAAGGTAGGACATACACAAGGATTGTAATGAAATTATCAATTTCATGAACAATCTCCAACATAACCAATGGAGTATTCGAGATAGGCAAGTGTCACTTCACAAAGGCCAACGTAGACTTATCGAGTGCATGGAGCAGTTGGAGGGGTGCTTGGCTCATGTTGAGTTCCATGTTCATGGTGATCTTGAGTGTCCATATCCTCCTGAAAATGACTAATATGACCAAAACAGCCCTAGGATATACATACATCCTACTATCATCAATGCACTAAGGAAATTTTGGCATTTTGCATCTAGTTTTTGTGTTGCTCTTTTGGCCAACAAATTTGGTCAATGAAGTTGGAGGATCAAAGGTGATTGACCAGACTCTATCTAATCTTTTGACAACTTAATAGAAGACTTTTAACCAACAAAAAAAATTACAAATAATTAAAAAAAATAAATAAATTAATAGCGTGTAAAAAAACAAGTTCATTGTATAAAACTAAAAAAACTAGTCTAAATAGGCAATTGACTTTTTTGAGTGAAATTTTTTTGAAATCCAAGTTACAATTGAAGTTTCAAAATTCTAAATGTTTAAAAATCCTTAATCTATTTCCACCGATAAAAAAATGATTCAAAACACTATCAATTTCAATGTAAAAAATAAAAATCCCATATTCTTACTAGAAAATTGCCCTCCTCGCAAAAAGTTTTACATGATTGAACAAATCTACTAAAAAGTATTTAGCACAACTGGAAACCTTTACTATATACAATGCCCTATGCTGTACACAATTTCTTGACCCGTAAATATCATCGGATACCTTCAACGTTGCCGACAAACCAGACAAATTTGATGTCACAATCAAGTCACGATTTCCGGATAAAATATTACACCATTGACCTCTATCAACTATACAGTTCATCTCACGTACTTTCAAAATAAAATGCATGTGCTGGGCCTCGAATCTCTATTTTTATAGTAATATTTCGAATAAAATATCTTCAATACATGACTTTGGAATCAAATATTTTCAACACATAACGTATCGAACGTTTCAAACATTGTTAAAATATATCTCACTGACCAGGTGGTATTTGGAATAAATATTTGGAATAGATAACATATGAGACAATTCTATCGTTAAAAATACATCTGGCTGATCAGATGGCGCATCTGTTGTGAATATGAGGTTGAAGTTGGAACACAGGATTACTAAACTGTAAAGCCCTGGATGGTGTGCACAAAGGGTGCTGTATATATCACGACTATGGAAGAGTGCCTTGTATATATTACATGAGATATGATATTATATTTTAACGAGAATATTTTTATTGGGTCAAGTTAGTGTGAATTTTTTCGGATTGAAGGTAGGGTTATGGTCTTGTTCCTTGAAAAATATCTTGTGTTGGACAGTATGTTTAATTCTTGGTCAGTAATTTAAGGCAGTTAAGTAGTCAAAATAGGTTTGGGTAGTTTGCCCACACTTCCATATGACTAGATTATTTCTCAAACATTTCCAACAAATAACCTTCACATTACAAAATATCTTAAAAATACACCCATCACCAACTATCCTACAGTAAATTCATCCCATATATTTTATACCCATAAACATATCCTAATAAAAATATTAAAGCTACCCAAACTATTATTAATTCCCAAACCTGAATCCCCGTCACACATCATTTACAAAAAATAGGAGCTTCCCCTGTACACCATCTACTGTGACAAAATTACAGGTGATCAGTAATTTTTTATGTTCTCTGGTTGAAATTTACTTGTGCGCGCATTGAAAACACTTGTCAAAAATTCCAAATGAATTGACTTGTTTAATCAAGTTGGAAAGGCTGGCCCAACTCCCAAAACCGAATCCCAGCACTCCGACGACGATGACAATGCCCAAATTCATGGTCAAAATCCCTTTCCATTTTGGCATCCACTGTCCTCCCTTTTCCGAAGCGTCCTGCACATGCGCCAGACCAGTGGAAATTCAATTTTTATGGTTATGAATAGGATAAATAGTAACTTAATCAATTAAAGTTAGCATTGAGAATTGCGTTCAAAATTATACCTGTCTGGACTTTTTTGTCCTGAAGACAACGAGATAGGCAGAACATGGGATAATATATACTGAAAAGCTCATAATAAAAGAGCCTATTACGCTGTTAATAGGCCCAAAGAAAGGAAACATCAATGCCAAGAACCACAGAAAAACTGCCACTGGGATCCTCGCTACGACTCTGACCAGATAATGTGATTGATGTACATGGAGCAATTTTTCCCACATGAAGTTCAGTGGCATCACATACAGCCCAAAGGCAACTGCCTATAGTCAAACACACCAATATATTTTAAAATATCACTGAATTGTAGCTTAAAATATATTTGAAATAAATGATAAACATGGATCAACATTGTAAATGTAAATAGATTTTCATACAAATACCATATCAAATCTTGCATGATCCATAAACAGCAAACACATTCCTAAACTAACTTACTATAATAGAAACGAGAAACTATTTCTATAAAGATGGCTTTGATTTACCCATTTACATATTGTATTTTCTCACCTGGTGAGCAATCATGAAGCCCAAACCTATGCTTCTGAATGTAGAAGCAGGCAACACTGAGAAGGCGTTTGAATGCGTTAAAAGCTCGTCTCCAAATGCCCGGTAGAGTATTATACAGTGGGGCATGGTAATTGTCATCACATACCCCACTGTTGCTAGGTACACATATTTATATGACCTTGGGGTCCACATAGCATGCATAATCTCTCTGATAACAGTAGCAAAAATTGTGAATTGTGCCTAATATTGTATTTTCTCTTAGAATAAAACTTTGTGCAAAACTTAAAAACAATCAAAACTCAATGCCATACATGGTAATTGCATGGCCTCCAAATGCAAACAGTATGTTGGTAGTCCCCGTGAAAAACTGCTCCATAGATACGGGGGCAGAATATTTGACATTTTCTATCTGCATAAAATTTTAGAAGATATGACTTTGAATACTATTTCAGATAAATATCAAAATAGATTTGTTATATTTTTTAAATATGTTTTTTGGTTAGGTAATATGCTTAGTAAGATCATTAATAAGTTTAACTTTTGCTTGAATAACTTGATTCAGGGGCATTTAAGCTATCAAAATCACCTTCCACATAGCAATACAAACTTTTAGCGTAGCTAAATTTTTTCACACTGGAACTGACTTTTACTCCATTGAGTATTTTAACAGAACACCATATCACCATCTACTCTACCAAAATGGATTATATTACCTCAAATATAAATCTATTCATAATCCCTTTTCACTATGTTGCCTCAAATATAAATTTATTCATAATATATAATTTTTTTTGTCCGAGGAACCGCATCTGACCTGGCCATGAATGAGGCCCGCAATGACCATGTACCAGGCAGTGTATGTTGTAGTCAGCACGCCAATGATAGACCATATTCGGAAATTGTGGAAGGATGGAAGAAGAACGGTTAACATCGATATGGCACCAAATATGATTGCCCACTCTCGTTTGTTGTAATTCGAATTCAGATAATAGGCATTGCTGCAAACGTTTCACCAACATAATATATATGTCCTTATGTCCTTAAGTTAGACCAAATATAACTTTTCGCAAACCATTTTTAAAATAGATTTTAGAGTAGCAGAATTATCTTCAAGAAATTACAATAAAGATCTCTTCTTTCCAGAAAAGTAGAAGATGGTGTAATTAAGGCTAATCCTTATGTGGATTGTAGATTTCTGAAATTGGGCTGAGATGAATAAAGTCAACTATTTCACTGCATTCATGTCATTTCACAATTAGAAATTTAATAAAATGCAAAATAATAATTTACCTTGCGCATGCAATAATTTGTACAACTGCCACAGTTCCCATGGTCACAATGTTGAAGAAGAGACAAACCCCCTTGAGCCAAGGTGCAACCAAGTAGCCCATGACCTCGTGGTACTGTATGCATCGTCTAACCAGACACGAATTCAACAATCTCTGGATATCAAAACTATCTACTGTCAGTGGAAGCTAAACAAAGACAAGGAGAGTTCAGACCTGGATAATATGGTTCTTGAAGCTGACACCATCTTTTTCCTTACGAGCTCGGTACTCCAAATACAGGCATGCAAGCATGTAGCAAGTCCAGATCCCTACTATAGAATATAACAGATGGAAAAAAATCCCCAATCCAAAGCCCATCTGGGAGTAGGAATAAGGCATGGTGAGGATCACCTGGCCAACCTGCAATTCAATATATACAAAGTTTATATCTTATTTCTGATACCCAATGAATCAATAAATCATTCTAGCAATAGTTCAGAATGTGGAATTCCATGGACCCCATATAAACAAAAGTTAAACTAGCCCCAAGAGTTAGCTCAATCGGTCAAATCAAGTGTCTCCCCAATGGGAGGTCACAGGGTCGAATCCCGAAACGGGTGGCGTCCACTCAGTGTTTAAAACCCTGGAGGTAGCGGCTACCTACTGTCCACTCACCACTGTCCCCACTGTCCACTCAGTGTTTAAAACCCTGGACATAGCGGCTACCCACTGTCCACTCAATGTTTAAAACCCTGGAGGTAGCGGCTACCTACTGTCCACTCACCACTGTCCCCACTGTCCACTCAGTGTTTAAAACCCTGGACATAGCGGCTACCCACTGTCCACTCAATGTTTAAAACCCTCAGTGTTTAAAACCCTGGAGGTAGCGGCTACCTACTGTCCACTCACCACTGTCCCCACTGTCCACTCAGTGTTTAAAACCCTGGACATAGCGGCTACCCACTGTCCACTCAATGTTTAAAACCCTGGACATAGCGGCTACTCATTGACCCAGGTATCCGTGAACCAATAAGTGCAAAAAACAAAAATTAAACTAACTCTGAACTGATTGCAGTCATGAAACCATCAAGCCATAATTCGGTATTACCTGACCAGAAACAGCATTACACCAAGCATCATAATTGGAACCACCATGCCACAAAGTTTTCTGCACCCATGCTTTGAAGCCAGGCTCTGGATATGATGAATTCCCCACATTCTCATCTAGATCTGTAACAACTTCCATGGGGGCGATGTCACTTATATGGTTATTTGTGTTCCCATTTCCTTCTGATTGCATTTCCATATCTTTAACAGTTGCCATTGAGCTGAAATCTGGAACAATAAAAACACTGGTTAGATACACTGCTATTACTAGATGTTGCAGAGTCAGAGCTTGGACAAAGCTCTATTGGATAAAGGCGCCCCTATTTTTTTTCCCGCACGATCAAAAAAGCTATATATTTATATTATGTTCATGATAGTGGATAATATAAGCATACATGGCTCAGTTGATAAAGCCGTTTGCAGATAAAAAAGCTATATATTTATATTATGTTCATGATAGTGGATAATATAAGCATACATGGCTCAGTTGATAAAGCCGTTAGCAGGTGCAGATAAGGGCGCCCCTACACAGGCAAATTCCCCACGCTTTTGGGAATGGCTTTTCACCGGATAAGGATCTGAAAAGTTGGAATTCTTTGCTAAAATTATCCCAAGGGATATAATTCTAGCTTTGCTGCATTTATACCCGGCTTTGCTTCGTTGCCAGAAAAATTGCCAACAAAATGAATGGGGAATTAGACATTATTGCTAGTTTTCAATCGTTCAAATGATTCTCTAGATTTATTTTAGATTCAGAAGATTTATATGACAGAGCAGCAATGGTGACAAATACGTGCATTATAGATTTATGCTTATCCTATGTATCATTCTATTGATATGTTAACCGATGCATTCGAGTACAACTATGGAAAAATGTGTATTCAAAATATACTTCTTTTCGTTTATCTGCCATGATTTTAAAATTCCTATGGAAATATGGAAAGGATTATAAATTTCTAACTTGGGAGTACGTGTATTCAAAATATATTTCTTTTGGTTTATCTGCCATGATCTTAAAATATATTTCTTTTGGTTTATCTACCATGATTTTAAAACTTCTAACTTGGTATGATTTTAAAATTTCTATGGAAAGGATTATAAATTTCTAATTTGGTATTTTAATTTTTTCTGGAAAAAATGGAAAGGAAATTTGAAATACAAATAATGATTTAAACTTTTGAAACTAAATCATATAAATCTGAAAATTTTGTATTTTTAAATATTTATTAAAAGAATTGCTAAGTATTTTAAAACCTAAGTTTAATTAATAGAAATATAAAAAATTATTTTTTCTAAGTGTTTTTTTCCTCTCTTTTTATAAAATTAATATTATGCTTATTACATTAAAAAACATTAAACTGAAAAAATTATAAAGCATGCTAAACAAAATGTAACTAATGTATTATTAATCCATGGATGGGTTGTTATACATGCAAGGAGGTAGGGGTGGGCTCTTTTCATCCCACTGAAACAGTGCCATAAAGACATGGTGACACGGCCCACTTGAGGTTTGAAAAGCCATGCAATTGGCTTGCGAGTCAATTCAAATGTCGAGAACCTGTCTTCACTTTGCCACCCACTGCTCCATGTGTTGCTCAATCCTCTCACCTAATTTAGTATCCACCATGGTGCTCATCTCACTTGCAAGGTTTGTCATGTCGCTCAACCTAATTGATTTCGTATCCACTTTGAGGCACGCCAAAGCCTTTTCTTATGGCACTCGGCTCAAAATCTTAATTGCGTCTTGTTTTTGGGTTGTCTTTGGATTGTTCTCAACACTTAGACACCATTTCAGGGAAATGCTCTTCCTTAGCTCTATCATCTTTATACTGGGCAGAAGGATTCAAGGATTGTTGTTATGGCTAGGCGCTCTATGGATAGTCTAGACCTATGTCTTCTCTGGGAGTGAATTTAGATTCACAGGCTCACATTGTTGACCATACTTTGTGATCTCCTAGCATCTCTCTTGCTTCTGGTCAACACCTATTCCTTTACAGTGTAGATGTGGATGGAAGCAGTTGAGCCTACATACACATTCCTCCCTCATTCCACTCACTATGCTAGCTGTGAAGCGAGTTCATGAGTTTCTTTTTTCTAGGTTATGGTCTATTCTCATTATCATTTTCCTTTCACTCTCATTATGGTTGTTTCCATGTGTTTTGTAGCTTTCTCCTACAAAACTTACATCTTGTTTTCCCTTGAGTGTCAACTTACAAGCCCATCGTCGTCCTTGAATACCACTTTCATGACCTCTCATTATCAGCTTGGGCAGCAAACTATGTTGTGTCAATGAGCACAAGTTTGTCAAGGTGTAACTTATTACTAGGAGCATGGATGAACCTAGGTTTAATTGCAAGTTGAAAAATCGACGACTAGGTTTCAAGAACTAACCCCCTAACTCATTTCAAGATGAACTAACCTAGGTGGAACACAATTTGGCAGACAAATGATGAGCCCTTACTGACTTTGAGGTGCTAGCTGAAGCTGTAGAATGGGTGCCTGATGTAAGTCATACTAATGGTAGATGTAACCTAAATATCTATACTATGGACATTTACTAGCACCTTAAATTCCTTCGTAGCATGGTCCTCCTTGATAAACATGTCACCAAAGAAGACGTGTTGCTTTCCATGGGTCATATGCAAAGAAAATTACAAGCTATGGACATAAGGCTCGGGCATAGTGAAAGACACATGGGCCTCCCTCTAAAATTGGGTTTCTTTTGTGGTAGCAACAAGGGTCGCATCGAAGTAGAAGCTACTAACTTTTATCCCTTAGAATGATGTTTTTTATTAATTTGTTAGTTTTTATGCATCGTTTTTCTATGTATTGTTTTAATACAGGCCCTCATGGCCCAACTATTGTTTTTGGAGGCCCAACTAGTATTTTTAGACTCATAGATTTAATTCACAAGGTTATGTTTTAGAGTAAAATTATTTTGAATAGTTTGATTTTTTGTATTTGGTTAGGACTATCCAATAGTAGACTACATTGAATCTAAATTGTAATCCAATACTAGTAGGCAATACAAACCTTGAATTTCACAAAAAAAAAAAAAACTATATTTATTATCAAGGTTTTAATCAAATTAAAAGTAAAAATATTTATGTATATAGATATGTAAAATCTACATAAATATAAATAATATTATTAAGAGTGGCATAGATCCAATATAAATTTGGTTATAGGAAGCACTTTTAAGAATCAAATTTCTTGTGTTGCAAATATTTTCTCAAGTTTAGCACTCAAAAAGGCCTTTGCATCTTGAGAGATTTGATACTTGTCATGCCTTGGTAGATCCAAAATTAAGATAGATCTATGTTACTTAATAGCATAGTCTAGTTTTTTGATATTTTAACTCTTCTATAGACATAATCCTAATACTTAAAGGGTACTTAATATTTTATATATTAAAACAAATTAACTAATAAAAATTCACAATCTCTCCAAAACATTATATCTCCATTTTAACATAGGAAGAAGAAGAAAATAAAAATAAACCAACAAAATATAAAATTGAATTGAATTAAATCTTTAAGTTAATCTATTTTATATAAACATTTTCTTCAATTTTATATTACAAATTATTAATAAAAATATTTACTATAAATTTTGTTCTTAAATTTTTTAAGACATATATAATTATAATTTTAACAAACTCTAACACAATTTTAATTTAAATAAAATGTAGATCTAATGATCTAACTTAAATTAATGATCTAATCATTTTAAAAATAAATCACATCAATTAATTTAAAAGACGTAGACAATTTAAATGATTTATGTGATAAATTGAAAAGATACATCTTTAATAACTCTATTCACAAAAACCTCCATTCAAATAAATTAACAATACTTTATATTCTTATTATAATAATTATGTACATTTACTACCCTAATGATATTAAACACATTGAGATACTATTATGAACAAGCTTATACTTTGCCAATACTGAAGTATAATTAAAAAAATAAATGGAAATATAATAAAAATGGATACTTCTATTATGAACAAGCTTATACTTTGCCAATACTGAAGTATAATTAAAAAAATAAATGCAAATATAATAAAAATGGATACTTTATTTGAACCGGATGTTGCATGCTTGGGCACTTTGTGTTTGAACCAAACATTAAATAAATTGAAATATAATAAAAATGGATACTTTATTTGAACCGGATGTTGCACTGTGTGTTTAAACCAAACATTATATTGGTATTTCGTGATTTCTTAAAACCAAATTTAATACGATAAATTGATATCAAATTTGCAAAGATAGAACAACATTAAACTTTAGTGACTAGTTAGATTCATATTTTACGATGCATAACATTTAAAAAATATGATGATATTTCTTTATTTAAGTTTCCCTTTTTCATTTTTAAAGCATAGCATCCCCAAAGCTAGGTTACTTGTTTTTAGGTGTGTTTTCTCCCGTAACCTTGTTTGAGTGGATGGCCATCCAAAGAGTTGTTCGTCGATCCTCTGCAACTGCTTTGACATACACACCTACTTAAATAATGGTTAGTATTGTTTCTAATATTAATATTTATTTCTATAATAGTATGTATTTTTTTTAATATTTATTTTTAATTTTAGCTGTTCGAATATGTTTAGTTTAACATAGAACGAGCTATGTTATCAAATATTTATAAGGTTTATAAAATTTAGTTTAAGGAATAATTCATGTTATTAGATATTTATAGATTTTGGAAATATTTTAGAATCTATCACTGAAGAAAGAAGTCAATTTTTTGAATTTTTTTATTGATCATCAAATTTTGGAATATTCTTGAAATATACAGTCAACATAAGTTCAACAATCCTGAGCTACAACATAATCTTTTTTTGCAAAACATAAAGTTGTGGTAATAGATCCTAGAAACTAAGGGATATCAATGGACCTTCGTAGCACCTTCAACATCAATAGTGATTAATGCAACATATGCGAAAGAATTGTTACTTTCGACCATGGCAACACTTTATTTTAGAACTCAGCCTCTCTAGTCATCAACCAGGTAAATACAAAATCCATAGTCAAGAACAAGGTTCTTTTTAATTAGCTTTGCAATATTTTTGCAGCTATCTTACTAGCTTGGTTGAAAGAATAGAGGGAAAAAAATAACTAATAACCATTATGAAATTTGAATATTTGGTAGTACCATAAACCCTATATGTGGGGAATGCTCTTAGAGAGGATTATAGTGTTAGATGGGCCTAAGGATAACAAATCTCTTCCTTTCTACATATGTGGGGCATCTGGAATGGTCGAAATGCCCAAATTTTTTAGAATAAACCAAGTTTTAAAATAGATCGTGTTGGAACATATATAAGTGCCTATTTTATGGAATACAAAAAACCCCCAACACATAAGCCTCCAAGGGCTATTGTATATAAATATTTCTCTTTTTCTCTTCCATCAGGTCTATTTGATGGGGCGACACAAAATGCTATATGTGGATGTGGTGTTGTGATCAACATAAACACATAATACTCTCAGAAATTTTGTTGGAATGCAGGTGGTGGTACAAACAATAGGGGAGAGGTCATTTCCCTCTAGGGATCCCTATATTGTGCTAGGTGGATGAATATGAATGTGGTGCACATTTTTGGTGATTCACAAGTTACAATCGATTGGATCAACAAGCAAACATCCTTTGCCCCTCCCCTTATGGGACATTGGATGCAACAAATTCACAAGATAAAGGGATTTTTCCAATCAATTTCTTTCTCCCATATACATCGTGAGCTCAACCAATCTGTGGATGATCTATCCAAGGAAGGCATATATATGAATCCAGGGCACATCAAATCACAGTCCTTTCAACCAAGCCATCTATAGGACTTGGGTCATCTTCCTATGGGTGACCTATGTTGCACATTTCCAGAATGACGGGGGGATATAATCTCTTGGCTACGAATATATTTGTTGTGCCCAAATATTGAAATGGATGTTTATATGATCCTTTTAATGGTTTCTCTATTTTTTTATCGCGCTCTTGACAAATATTCCCCCCCCCCCCCCCCCCCATTTGGATACTAAATATGTTGGGTTCTATGCTTTTTTATTGGGCCCATTTTTTGTTGTTGAATATAGAGGACTCTGAGGGTATGAATCTAGTCTATCGTATATATATATGTAAACTTTGATTTAAATATATAAATCAAAGTTCAATTTTTTCCTTCTAAAATAAAAACGAAAAAGAAAAAAGAAAAGAAGAAAGAGTAAGCTTACAGTGACAATCTCAAATATTATTAGATCTGCATAAAACAACAACATTTTTGTGTATAATTGTCTCTTGTGTTAATAAGCATTGTGAAATTTCCAGTTAATTAACCAAAACAAGTCAAATATCCATTTATAGGGAAAAAATGAATTTCAAATTCCACAAAGGTGTCTGAAATTAAAATATCAATATTTATGCCCATCTCCTGTTCCAATGCCCTTTCTGAATAAAATGGAGTTTTAAATCCAAGATTGATAAGGAAAAAAATAACGGTTTGTATTTTTCTTTGTATATAATGTCTCCTTTCAATACCACATGTTGTATGTTGAACTTGGACTATATTTTTAGTGATCATAGGAACTATGAGGACCCTCCAAAATGGAGATCAAATCTAAATGAGATTACCCAATTGCATAACAAAAACCCAATGGAGTTGTCTAGAGTCTAATTTACATAGTATCTATGAAAAAAAAAAAGGATAGAACATGTATAGTGACCAGAGATGGAGGGTAAATCTTATTTATACAACCAATTGAAACATTAAAAAATATATAAATTTACCTTTCTCCCAATTGCCAGTTTTAACTATATGTTAGTTCTTTGTATAGTATATAAATGCTAGGTCCACACATTGTAAGGATTAAAAATATATCTACATAGTTAATACCAGGGGGCCAATTTTTTCATATTCTCAAAATTTTTTCATTTATCTATCCATTTTGGTCCCCTATCACACCATTCCACAAACATAAATGCATTGAATCCATGACTTAAAAGGACCAAGAATCATTTGAATAGATATTTGCGGGATTCAAATCATTGTATCTTATTGGCCATGTATTTGTACAACATTCTTATTGTTTGTTATTGATTATAACCGCTCACTCAATTGTGTTTAAGGGGGGGAGTTTGATAATGACAGATGTTTTTGATTGTTGTTAATCCGTTAGTGGATTTTTAGGGCAAGGAAGTTAGATTATGATAGATACTATTGTCATAACTTTATTTTCATTTATTTTGTTTGATCAGTGTGACGGGGAAAGTGTTCATACATCTTCATGAGTGTTTAATGTACTTTGTTCAAGATGATTTTCTCATACTTTCAAGTCTTATTTTTCATTTTCTAAAGGATGGTATTGATTCTATTTGAAGCATTTATCTTGGTTCTTTACCAACACCTATATTCTCTAAAGAATTTATGATGAATTTGTTAGTGTTTACATTTCTTGTGCATTTGCAACATCTTCTACTTCAAAGATCCACCAAGTTCGCTTAGGTTTCTTGGCTCTCATCTTCACATTTCAATACTTCCTTATTTGAGCAAGATTTTGTTTTTTCTTTTCACTGGAACATTTGGTTATCTATAGTTTTAACTCCATAGTTATATAGGCACTAGTATCTTTCTCTCTTTTGGAGAAGAGTTTCTTTTTCCTACATGTTTTTCTCTATTTCTCCACTTATGAGAGTTTGTACGTGGGTACCTTATCAGGCCTCATTGTCGAGATGAAAATTTTCTTTATGTTTACTTCCTACGTTTCTCTTATAGGGGGTGTTAGTGTTGATATTTTCCAGTGCATACATTTCTAGTGAGTTAAGTGTTGATTTGTAAGCTCACATAGGTGTTCTATATGCCTCGTTCCCATGACAATCTTTAGCCAACAGTGAGCCTTCTCCATTTTTATAAATGGAGGAATTCTTTATGTATGTTTATAGTATTGCGAGTAATACACAACTCTTTCACAAAGAAATGAAAAATGGTTTGCACCTCGAGCGATTTGATCCTTCTAATCACTTGATAGATCCATGGTTAAGATGGATTTATATTGGTTTTATATATACCATGTGTAATTTTTCATTGATTAACAAATAGTATTTTTTAATACATAGATGGATACAACACCTTTATAATCCACTTGAGAACTTGAGCACGTGGATGTAGACTATTTATTTGTAAATTTCCATGGATATTCCATTGGAAAGTTCACCACAAAAATCTGATAAAATTATATTCAAAAATTGAAATCTACACTTTTACGATTTTTTCTCTTTAGACTTCTAGATTTGTAGATTACTATTAATTGCATATGCATGAAAATTAAAATTATGAAAAAAATAGAGAATGAAGAAATGAAAACTCAGAAACACATTTGACACAAGATATGACCTGGGAAACCCTTTCAAGAGAAAACCCACCTAGAAGGTGAGGCTGCTCTGCTCTCTTTCTCTAACTAGAAAATGATTGTGAGTAGAAAGAAGTGTGACATGTGACCTATGGGTGATTACAATGCATGAATCCTCTCTGTGTGCTCTATCTCCTATACCTCTTGGCTATTTTTTCTTTTCTATCGAACAAATGCATTCAAAAGAATGAAACCCATTTTCCTCCTAGTGGCCCGATTATAACACAAACCAATAACCTACTGGTGGTTAGGTTTGACTACCTCAACTCTTAACTAGAGTTATAATATGGACTCTTCTAGAGTACTTTTCATCATAATCATGTGGCTAGCCCCTTTTCCATGAATAATGGGGGACAACATGGCATCATCTTGAATTATGGTGGTGAAAACAGAAAGGTCAACTTTTGGGTGACATAATTTTTTCATATGGACTCTGATTAATACATTTCTTGCGTTGTTGGAAAGGTATTTGTGTGTAGATTATGAAAAATGTTGATGCACTAGAGTGAATATTTACCCCATAAAAACTTCATTTTATGCCTCAAAATTCTCCTAAAAGGTTTCATACCTCGATTTCCCAAATTGGGTCTTGTTGGTAAAAATGGTCATGTGAGTTGATTCCTCCACTTTTTCCACTCTAAAGGCATTGATATGGATGAAAAAAAATATAATGATCGAATCCAAATCACACATCCCCATTTTGGAAGGATTTTGGTCCCCAAATTTTTTTACTAAATGAGATGAATAAATTTTTCCTCCACCTTCTCTTGGGTGTACCATTTAGCTTTTCTTAGAAGTTGTCCTTTTATCCAAATATTCCAAAGTTCATGTTGCCAGTTTCTTTTAATTTTGGACCTCTTCTGCAAAACTATATCTTTTGTCAACTCTTCCTACGCATCTAGTGAGAAATCCTCCACATATGGTAGGACCTATTCCTCTACTTGCTCTAGCATGGAAGGCTAATAAATTTTTAGATTCTCTACATTCACAACTAAGTAAATGTGAATGTATAATGGTATATTGTTTTGATATGCATTATCACGCACCTTTTCTAGCATCTTGAATGGACCATACTACATAGCCTTTATTTTCTTACGAAGACCTTATAGCCTCTCCCAATCCAACTATAACCATACTCTATCTCGCACCTTCAATAATTTATTTGTTCTATGTTGATTGTTCCTAGCCTTATGCTTTTGTTGTGACTTTTATAGTGTCTCTTATGCTTGTATATGTATCTACCTGATCTTATCTATAATTTTTTAGCCCTCAAGATGTCCCCTATAATATCATCCCTCACTTCTCCTTGCTTCCCATATGCAATATTCAAAGGTGAAGGCAACAAATATCTAAAAAAATATTCAAATGGGGGCTTACCAATAGAATTGTGGACTGCTATGTTATAAGGGTGTTGTATACATACTAGATTTCCATCCTAGGTTTTAGGATGCTTCTGATTATGGCCCCTCAAAAGTTGCACCAAATTCATGTTAACTACTTTTTTTAGCCCATTTGTATGTGGATGGAATGTTTCATACCTATTTTGGTGTCTATCTTCTCCCACAACGTAGTCCAAAATGCACTGAGAAATGTCATGTCCCCATCTCAAATGATGCTCCTTGGTATCACAAAGTGCACCCAAACTTGTCAAAAAATAAGTTTGTTTCTTCTTACTCATTGATGGTCTTTTTACGGGCATAAAAACATACATCTTACTGAACCTACCAACTACCACAAACAGGTAGTTATGTCCCTCAAAGTCCATTTCATGATGGCCTCCATCTTGTCAAGATCTATCTTAAGCTCTCCTCCACCCATCACATACCTAAGATACACCAAATACTGTTGTGGAAACTCACACTTCTTGAGATTTGCTAGTAGTTGGTGCTTCTTTAATGTCTCCATCATCAACGTCAAATGTCATATGTGCTCCCCCAGGTAGTATTATATACCAATATATCATCCAAATAAACAATAATAAATGAATCCATAAAAGGGAAGAATATATCATTCATTAACCTCATAAATGTAGTTGGTGCATTACATATGATGAATGGAATGACTAAGCACTCATACAAACCTTTCCTAGTTTTGAAGGTATTTTTCGAGGTATCTTCTTCTTTGACTTGATCCTAGTGATATCTAGACTTTAAGTACAACTTGGTGAAGTACTTCTCTTGTTGCAACTGATCTACCAGATCATCTATCCTAGGAAAGGGGTATCTGTTCTTGAGCATGATTTTTTCCAATGCCCTGTAATCAATACACATTTTTCAAGTCCCATCCTTCTTTGGCACAATGATAATGGGTGACCTAGATGGTGATATACTTGATCGCGTGACACCTTTTTCTAGTATTTGTTGCAATTGTTTCTTCACTTCACTTGTTCATATAACATATTACCAATACAACCCAATGTTTGGCAATGGGGAGTCCGAATATAGATGGATCTTGTACTCCACTTCCCTTTTGGGTGGTAACCCTTTAGGATCCTGAAACAGATCCTTATATGCTTTTAAAAACTCTTCCAGTTGTTGTTTTATTTCTTATTACACCCCTCTAGGGTTTCCTTGCCTCTTACAAACTCTCCTACAGACTAATTTTCTCTTAAAAATAGTAAAACATACTTCTTGCTAGAATTGATCAATTTCTTAGTTTGGTTGGCACTTACTGCGAAATTTTCAACTTGCCTTTATGCGCATTGATGGTGAATGATTTTCTATCCTTGATGAGACGATGTTGGTTGGCCCTTCACATGAATATTGCATCTTGCATGTACATGTAGGGGATTCCAAACACAACTCTACATACATCAAGGGAACTACATCTTGTTCTACTTCATCAATAAAATAAACACTAAAGGGAAATTAAATTTTGCACTATTTTCTTACGTTCAAATATGCATCCTCATTTACCCATCCCAATAGATATGGGCTTAGATGATAATGAACTTCCAATCCTAATTTTTTGACCAAATCTACTCCAATGATATTCACTTGTGACCCAGAGTCATATAGAGCATCAATATTTGTCTTCTTGACCTATATATTTATGTGGAAGAGTTTGGTCATTTATTTCTCTTCCTATTGTTAAAGGATACTTAGATTGACCTCCTTCTACACTGATGTACAAACAATATTCTCATCTACATCCGAGCTACTATGAACTTGGTTTCTTGAAACAGTGGCCATGGGATTCTTCTTGTTATTGTCTTTCTTTTTTCTCTTTGGATTAATATCTTGATGCAACTTCCAACACTTATCCTCTGTATGTCCATCAATGTTGAAGTGGTTGCAACAGTTTATGGGATCTTTTCATTGGTGTGTTGTGGCTATTGTATTTTTATCTTTTCCCCCTTTTCTCTTCTTCCTGTCCTTAGAAGCATCATGGTGCTCCTTCTTCTTAGATCTGTTTGATTATCATTCCTTCAGGTCTATGTTCTCTAGGTATTGTGCCTATACACAAGCCTCATTCACTAATCTAGGCTTGAATCACATCACTTTCTTTCTCATATGGTTATGTATACCCCGCAAATACTTGAGGTGTACATCTAGGTTATTTGGGGAGATACCCAACATTACGGCCATCTTTCTAAACTCTATCATGCACTCCTCTAGGCTTTGCCTCAACTTTCACTTGAAGTAGTGCCATTAGATCCATTGGCCATATCCATACCCAATAAGATAAAATTGTGACTTTATGATGTTTTTGAATTCCTCCCACTTAGTCACTGGAGGATATCCCTTCAACCTCAAGGTTTCTATGTGGATTTCCCACAATTCAAGGCATGGCCCTTTGATTTCAGTCATGCAAATGAGATCTTTTGTTCTTTCTTAATATTATGGACACTAAAATACACTTCTAGTTGTTGCAAATAATGATTTATCTTCAAAGAGTTGATATTTCCTTGGTACAACATAATATCAACCTTCGATTCCATTTTGAATGGGGATTGTGAATGATTCATGGCACTTGAATTGGGTTGATCTTTTTCATGTCCTTTCTTTAGCTAGTTCTTTGTTTCTTCCCAATCTCCTAATCTCCCTTCTAATCTTTCCTCTACAATAGAACCCCCATATTCTCCAAATATCTGGAGATTATCTCTCAGGGAAAACATGAAGAGATTCATATTACAACTTATATCTGTGACTTGTGCTTCTAGTCATGAAAATGTCCCCTTTTCAGAATCGTGAGGGTCATTCACAGATTCGCCATTTTGTGTCTTCTGGCATAGCTGATACAGATCCTTGAAAATATCCACAATATACCCAAAAAATCTTGTTCTGATACTAATATGATCTATAAAATATCATGGATATTCCACTTGACAGGTCGCCACAACAAATTTGATAAAATTATGTTTAAAAATTTGAATTCTACACTTTTACAATTTTATTTCTCTTTAGACTTATGGATCTATAAATCACTATGAATTGAATATCTATGGAAGTTGAAATTGTCTAGAAAATATAGAAAAATGAAATAAAAACTCGCAAACACATTTAACACAAGATATGACTTGGGAAACCCTTTTGGGAGAAAACCCAACTAGAAGGTGAGGTCATGTTGCTCTCATTCTTTGAATAAAAAATAGTTGCGAGGAAAAAGAAGTATGGCCTATGTTCCACGGGCTATTACAATGCGTAAATCCTCTCTATGTATTCTATCTCCTATCCCTCTCTATTATTTTTGCTCGTCTATGGAACAAAATGCATTTGAAAGAATGAAACCCCTTTTCCTCCTAGTGGTCTAGTTATAACATAGTTCGATAGCCTGCTAATCATTACTTTTGACTACCTCAACTCTTAAAGAGAGTCACAATATGGAATATTCTAGATTCTTATTCATCATAATCATAATAATGGGGGTTGATGTGGTACCATCTTGAATTATGGTGGTGAAAACAAGAAGGTCAACTTCTTAGTGGCATAACGTTTTCATACGTATTTCAATTAACATGATTCTTGCACCATTGGAAAGGTATCTTTGTGTAGAATATGAAAAAAAGTGTTGACCTAGAGAGAAAAAAAAAATTAACCCCAAAAAAAGTCATTATATATCTCAAAATGCTCCCAAAGGTTTCAAACCCTGATTTTCCAAACTACTCACCACCAATAAAAATGTTTTGTGAGTTGATTCCTTCACTTTTTCCACTATAAAAGCATCGAGATGGATGACAAGCAATATAATGATCTAATCGATATCAACTATAGAGCTTAAATTTGCAATTCCAACAATTCTTTTTTGTGTTTTAGGAAAAATTCACCGAAAAATATACCTGAAAAAGTGCCAAAATGTAGGATAGTAAGATTTGTTTTTTTTGGTGGTGTAAGTGGATCCTTTCATTAATTAGAAAAAGTTACATATAGCTTGAATTTCCAAATGAGGACTAAAATCTAATAGGTACTTGAGACTAACAAGTTTCCTACCAATAATAGACAATATGATAATCGTGACAACATAGAAAACTCCTTGAATATTTAAGATTTCAAGGGGGGAAATGCCTTTGACATTTTCATGACTTTGTCTAAGTTGGCTAATTGTTCACTTTCTTCTTGGATTTGTGCTTTATTTATCTTGAAATTTTTTTAGATTCTTTGTCTTGCTTGGAGACCACCTTGAAATCCATCGTTTGAACTTCAAGACTGGGCGTGAGGAAATTGAGTCCAATTGATTGCTTTAAAGATTAGAATTATATAGAATCCTAGCCTGATAAAATTTCATGTCCTTTACATATTTTCAATGACATTATTTTGCAAAGGAAATTAGGCATGGTTCATATAGAATATCTTTTCGTACGATTTCTGCTTTAGCTTCTTCCAAAGGGGCTATTCATTTCCTATGGTGATGGATTTTGTCAGTTCTCTTCAAGAGAATTTTGCATGATATCTCTAGGATTGATAGAGGGTTATGGGATTTTCCTTCTATTAATTGTATGCTTGATTAAATGTTGTCTTGCTTTGGAAACTCCTTTGGAGAGGAGAGACAATCAAATGCATTTTCAAATCTAGGGATTTTCTCAAGATTTGAGGTACCCTATGGATTCAAAGTTCTGGGGGACATTTCCAAAATCAATGGGACCTTTCAGAGAAGGGTTTTCTTCAAATGATTCCTTGACATTCATCATATAGTCCCCAATAATATGGTTGTATTCATGACAACATCTACATCTAAAGGAGACATGCTCATGATCTAGATATTGCTTCCTTACACTATCTTGATAGTAAATATCTCTGAAGGTTGGAAAAGTCTAGGAGATATTCATGTAAACATAGATTCGTGCATCTGAAGTGTACCTCCCTCTCTTGGTATCCTTTGAAACTTTAATAAAGTTGTTGATGGCATTGCAAATTCCTTGAAGGGTTTCCTCCTTCCTATTTTCCTTGGGAAGATAAAAGATTTAGACCCATACTAGGGCAATAAGGAAGTGCTCCTTCTCTGGATTATATTTCTCCTTTTAGAAGCACACGAAGAGCCCTGCATTGTTCAAAAAATACAACCCTCCCCTAAAAACCCTCGATATGTCTTACAGGTTGGAGAAAATGACTGTAAAGAAACCACTAACCCCTAACTCCAATTATATTTTATCCTTGGGGTTCTATTTATTTTAGATCCACCTAATAAAAGCATTTTTAGAGGGCCATAATGCAATAAATTTGAAGACTGAAGCACGATATTGCATATATTTGATATATTGTTCATTATTACTAGATTTAACGCCATATTTCTGATCTTACACTGCTTTTGGAAGATAACTCCAAGGATTTCTAGATTGCCATGATGCACCCAATAGAGGGTTTGCTGTGAAATTAGAAACCCCAATTCATCTTGTTGCTCTATGAAAAGGATGTCTAAGATCTAGAATAATTATGAACTCCTAAAAAAATCTGGCTAAAGGATGAGGCAAGGTCGCCTCTCACAAAGTCGATCATAGATGACTATGTAGAAGAAACCCTAAACTTTTCAGAGCATAACAATAATAGATTGTGGGATAGTAATATTACTTAAAATATTTTAATCATAAAAAATGATTTTTTGAATTACTCTCTATATATATATATTCAAACCATATATAATATAAACATAATTAACATTGAAATATTTTCTTTAATATGGACATTACAATATTTTATTTAGAAGCTACATTATTGATATTAACAATGTTTTGTTATTAATATATTTTCAAATCACTGTTACTTAATTGTATATATTAAAATACTTTATTTATGATATACATTACATTTTTAATTATTATTAATATTTTTTAAATGTTACATATCAATTTTAATATCTACTTAACTACCTTTTATCTTTTACTATCTATATATATTAAAAAAATTATCTATATAAAAGAAAGATAAGTATCTACTTAATTTTGTGAGTCCTTTCAAACCAGCATGACATAACTTTCTATAGAAAATCTGTGATAGGTTAACTCGATAATGCAATATAAATCAAAGTAGAATACTATAACCTACTTCTACTATCAATTTGCAGAATCTTAAAGATCGAACTGAACAATATAACCAGCAGAAGAAGAATCAATGGCACAATACACATGAAAATACTTTGGGGAAAGTCTCAAATAAAAACCCCACCACTATTGTATTATCATACATGGTGGAAATACATAGGAATTATACAAAGCATTAGCTCTCACAGCTAGCCAGCTCTCAGTACAATCCTCACAGATTCTCAAGGAAATCGTGGCTTCTCTCCAACCTTCCTCTTTGCCCTCCAAGCTCCTATTTCCTTGCGCTATTCCTTGTGGATGATTAGCCTATTACCAAGTGGAAAACCAAGCCTCCAAAACTGCACAATCCTTAAGGATGAATCCTTGACTGCATGCATGAGTTTTCTCCATGAGAAAACACATGCAACTGATAGTACATTGTCCTTGAACATTAATCTCAACTAGGTCTTTCTCATAATAGAAATGCATGAGTTTCTAGTGAGGGAATCTTCAGTTAACTCGAGTAGCACTAGTTGAGTGCATTAATGCATCAATTGACTGTCAACTCACTATTAGTTCCTCAAACAGTTTGGAACTAATTTAACTAGACTTAACTCAGTAAACTGAGTTAACTAATTACAACTCAAATATAACTCAATCTTATCTCCTTAATTTAAGGGATAACTCTTGCATGACTTCAGAAAGACTTCTAACTTGAATTTCTCCAACTAATTAATTTAAAATAAATAAATTAATTATTTCGAAGAAGCTGTTAAGATTAAATTCGATAATTTAATTCAAGGACAAATTAAATTGGAATATTATTTTTTCCATATTTCAACACTCCCTCTCAACAAGAAAGGGATTATATGCCACCCTGATCTTGTCTCTATGGAACTGGAATTTCCACTTTGACAATGCCTTTGTCAAAATGTCAGCATCTTGCTGCTATGTCGAAATATAATATAGCAACATGATCCTCCTCGCTACACAGTCTCTGAGATGACGATACCAGAAGTCGATGTGCTTGGACCTATCATGAAATACTAGATTCGTAGAGAGTTTGATACAACTCAGATTATCACAATAGATCATAGTTGGATCCATCCTCTGATGAAACAAACCAACTAGGATTTTCTACATCTAGATGGCCTCACATGCTTTCCTTACTTGCAGCGATGTATTCTGCCTCTACTAAGATGAGTGCAACCAACCTTTGTTTCCTACTGTACCAAGAAACTGACATTGACCCAAGGTTGAAAATCCCTCTTAATGTGTTCTTCCAATCTGATGGACTCCCTGCCCAATCTGCATTAGTGAAGCCCTATAGCTTCACTCCCTCTGTCCGTCTGTACCATAATCCATACTGAGATGTGCCTCTAAGGTATCTCAATACATCCACTTCTCTTGAAGTAACAACCTCCTTCCTCCAGTTACCTACTAGAGGAGTTTGCATGGGCTTGCACTTCTCCATGTGGAATCTCTTGTCGTTGGCATACTTGCCCTGAGACACAAACAACTCCCCATCCTTCTACCACACTTCCATGCCAAGGAAGTAATGCATGAGACCCATGTCTTTCATCTTGAATTCTCTTGCAAGGTCCTCCTTGCAAGACATGATCAACTGATCATCACCAGTCAATATGAGATCATCAACATAAAGTACGATGATCAACAACTTACCTTTCACCACGATGTGGTACAGGTTCGCATCTGCTTCACTCTTTGTGAAGCCCAACCTGGTGAAGTAGTTGTCTATCCTAGTGTACCAAGCACAAGGTGCTTGCTTCAGCCCGTACAATGCTCTCTTGAGTCGGCACACATGTGACTCACGATTGAAGGTCTCAAAAACTTCTGGCTACTCTATGTACACTTCTTCCTCAATCTGGACATTGAAGAATGCAATCTTCACATCCATCTGATGGATCTTACAACCCATTTCTGATGATAGTGCCAACATAGATCTCATAGATGAGTACCTTGCAACAGGAGCAAAAGTCTCATCATAGTCAATCCCCTCAACCTGTGAAAAGCCATGGGCAAAAAATCTTGCCTTATGCTTCTCCACACTACCATCAATAGCTTTCTTTACCTTGTAAAGCCAATGGGAACTCACAACTGACTTGTTCTCCGGTATCGGAACCACGTCCCAAACACTATTACGAACTATGGAGTCATACTCCTCCACCAAAGCATCAACCCAAATCGGCTACTACACTACTTCCTCAAAGGAATATTCCTTGGTCTCAACACATTACCCAGTAAGGGCCATGTATCTAGTGTACCTCTCAAGTGACCTCCTCTGTCTGCGGTGAGAAGATGGTGCTCCCACATTCTCTCTCGCATCCTCCAACAATCTGCCAACTTCTCTTGTGCGCTTCCATCCATCTCTAGAAGAATTTGCTTGAGTGGATGTCTCCACTCTTGGAACCTCTGCATGTGGCTGCTCCACATTAGTCTGAGGCTCCTCCTCCTTAGGAACCAATAGTTCCTCCACAACTTGTATTTGAAGCTCCCTCTCAAGGGAAACTCGCATGGCCTTCTGCTCATCAAACTTGAGATATCTGTGAACCATTGTTCTCCGACTGGTAGGAAAGTATACCCGATAGTTGTGAGGTGTATCAGTGTGCCCCACAAATATCCCCAATGTCGGCTCAAGCTTCTTCCATGCATCCTTTGTCACATGGAAATATACCGATGAGCCAAAGATCCTAAAGTGACCCACATCTGGTCTCTTACCAGAGAAAGCTTCCTCTGGTGTCTTCATCCCGAGTATGCGATGCAGGCTTCTATTTTTCAAATAGACCACTGTGTTGCATGCCTCAACCCACAAGTGAAGTGGTAGGCCTTGGTCATGCAGCATTGCCCGTGCTTCCCCTACAATAGTTATGTTCTTCCTCTCGGCCACCCCATTCTGTTGTGGGTTATGAGGTGTCTTCAACTCTCATTTAATTCCTTCCGCTGCATAGAAGTCGTTAAACTCTTGAGAGACATATTCTCCACTGTTGTCGCTTCTCAAGGCCTTGATCTTCTTCCTTGAATCTTTCTCGACCAAAGCTTTGAACTCACAAAATTTTGTGAAGGTTTGGTCCTTCTTCTGCATGAAATAAATCCAGCATTTACGAGAATAGTAATCAATGAAAATCACATAATACCTTTGCTTTGCTGCGGAAGCCGTTGAGAATGGTCCACGCAAATTAGTATGAACTCGCTCTAAGATAGCCTTTGCTCAACTGTCTCGATGATGAAAGGAATACTTGGTGTACTTTCCCAAGGTAAAACCTTTGCATGTGTCAACTTGCTCAAGTTTACCTTTGGGAAGCCTATTGGCTTATATGGGCCTGACCCAGGTTCGGAAGAATTATTTAGCCAAAACAAATCCTGCAACTATCGGCCCTTTCGGCAATAGTCCGTGGAGTGCGAACTGAGGTCTCACTCGAGGTAGCAGGGGAGGGTGCTAGAACCAGGTTTCCGTACCCTTGGGATGTCTAGATGTGATCTGGAGGTTTCACGCACCGTTCCGCAATGTCACACTACCCTGTTTCACGCAGATCTGAACCTAGAATAATCTTTGCTAGTTATTAGTGCATTGTTTACAGATCTAATCTATTTGATGAAGTATTACTTAGGAGGTTATTTAAGCAAACATTTATCATATTTATCCAGTTCGCGTACTTAGAGTAAATGCAGATTCACATGTATTCAAAATATGCGCATAGATTAAACTGTGATAATAACCATACAAAAATCTAGATCCACGATACTTCAGATTTAACACAGAATTACCAAAGAAACTTATCTTTATTTACTTTCTTCCCCAACACATCCAGATCTGCCTTGCGCACTCAGCTGCAGGGGTTCACGGACACAGCTGTGGAATCTTCCAAGCCTCTGTGCACACAGCTGCAGAGCCTCTATCCACTACCCAAACCCTTGACTCAGACTTACAGATGCTTACAGAGTGTTCTCCTTAAAAGCCCATTACATTACAGATCCAAGACCATATCCAAAAGAACTACCTTTCCCTCATAGAGTCATGCTCTATTTATACCTTCCTATGGTCCGCGGACCAGCTTGCTTCCTATTATTCTATATTATTTCTTGGGCGAACAGCCCTTTGACTCGACCTTTTACATTTCGCGCTCCACATATTTCGGAGGTTTACAATATTTTTATCCTACTTTCTAGGCTATCAGACCCAAAACTATTACGTGGGACCTCTGCTACCCAACAGTCCCCCAGCACAATCATCGTGACTCACCCCGAGTCACTTGTTGGTGTGGCGAGACATGCTGCCATGGTTTCACGGTTCACCTTCCTCTGAGTGACGCCCGTCATCCTATTTCTTCTTCATTGTATCCTATAATGCTTCATCCGGCTCTTGTTCCGTTGTTTATGCCAATTCTGGCGACCGATAATGCTCATTCTACTCTGCTCGGTTAACACAAAACACCCCATCCTAGGATTTTAGCTCTAGAAGGGGAGCTGCATCTGGGACCTCCTTATACCACCGTAGCCATTTTCGACCTTTGTATCTGCTCTTCACACTGTCTTGTGTAGCTTGAGTTGCAATCTTGCAAGATCTGTGCTGTTGTCCGTGAGATCCAAATCCTCAAGGTCCTTCAGAGACGACATTGTAACTTCGTTTCGACTTGTGGTCTCCGTTCGTCCATCCTTTCAGCTTTTTGTTGTGGTTTTCCGACCTGCCCCTATACGGGGCGATGGCATCCAGACAAATTCTGCTTTGTGTCTCCCCTTTTCCGGTACATTCCCTAATGTTGACGTTGTCTTCTGCAGATCGCCAACAATTGTCAACACTATGCGTGTTAGAGAGTCTTTCTTCTCCATCGGCTATATCACCACCCTCGGGCTTACTCCTTGTGCAACGATAATGAACAACTCCATATCAATAATTAGCATGTATTTTCCAGAATTGGAAGTCACCCGGTGGTTGCCCCTCGGTGATTTATAAGCGATTAGAATTTCAAATTCATTGATTCCTGCTTTCTCTAGCATCCTCATGTAAAATCTGTCACAGCTCGTTCCATATCTGACTCGTACTTCCTCTCTTAATTGCTCGCCACCCATTCCCTTTTGCCATAATGCAGGCATCTTGTCATGAATAGTGATAGGAATGGTCACCTCTCTTCACAGCAATGCATTGACACACTTTTTATCATGCAACCGTGACCTTGTTGATGAGCCAAATCGACGCATAGCCTGGTACTCGTGCCTCTTTCCCCCAGACTGCTTAACTGTCCCATACTCTCTTTCAACTGGCTGGAGTAGTGAGACTATCCCTCGAATGGTTAATCAGGAGACTTGCCCGCCCATGTAGAGTTTCAGGCAGCTGCCATTCACTCGACCTGAGAGGGGGTCTCCATTGAGTTTGGCAAGCTGAATCGCACCCCCATCGGTAACTTCTTTGATGACATGGGGTCCCAACCAATGCATTTAGAGTTTTCCAGGGAATTTCTTGAACTTATTGTCGTATAGCAATACTAGATCATTTTCCTTGAAGGTGCGCACCTTGATATGGCAATCATGCCACACTTTCTCGTGCTGCCTCTGTACTTGCTGATGGAATCCAGCCAAAAACCGTTCCTCCTCTAGTTCCGCTAGCTGTGCGAGCCTTTCCTCCAAAGCCCCATGGTCTTCCATACCTGTGATTGCCACGATCCGCAAGCTAGGCACAATATATTCCATAGGCATAATGACCTCCTTGCCATAGACTAGTTGAAAAGGTGTCTAGCCCGTCAACTTCTTACACATGGTTTGGTATGCCCATAGCACAACAGGGATGCGCAAGTCCTAGTCATTCCGCTGCGCATTATAGACCTTGGTCAACACGGTCTCTAAGATTTTGTTGAATGCCTCAATGGTCCCATTCACTTGTGGGTGGTATGGTGTACTTTGTTGGTGTTATGTCTGGAATTCCTCAATGAGTGTGCTAATTGTTTCATTCTAGAAATGTGTGCCTCCATCGCTCATGAGAATTTTGGGACATCCAAACCTTGTCAGTACGTTTTCGAACAAAAATTTTACAGTTGTTGTAGCCGTGCAATCCTTGATTGGCTGTGCCTCTGCCCATTGGCTAAGATATTCTGTCGCGGTGATGATATAGTGTGAGCCTATCTTCCCTTGCAACTCGATAGGTCTTAGGAAGTTGATTTCCCACTTCTCGAATGGTTGTAGCATCATTTGTGGCTGGAGCGGCATTTCATCTCTCCGTGATGGTTTCCCCTTCTGTTGGCATACGTCGCAGGCTCGACAGTATGCTTTCGAATCTTGATGCAAAGTGGGCCACCATAATCCTACGCGAAGAATCTTCTAGGTTGTGGCGTGACTTGCATAATGTCTGCTAGCAACCCCCCCATGTGCTTTGGCCAAGATCTGTCCTCGCTTGAACTCCAGGACATATCTACGCAATGTTTCATCATTTCCCATTTTGTAGAGGTGTCCTGCAATCATAGTGAAGTCTGCTACGTGTATCACCAATTCCTTCTTTTGTTGAACAGAATATCCTTGTGGCACGGTTCCTGTAGTTAAGAAATGGATTATATCCTCAAAGTAACCATCCGCTATGCGCACCACATAATAGTTGTGCATCCGGGAGTCCATCCTCTTGATTTGTGGGTTCTTCGTTGGTCACAATTCGGGATAGGTGATCTAGGCCTGCATTTATATGTCTCGGCGTTACGATGACCTCAAAGTCATACTCTTGGAATAACAGTAACCATCTACAGATGCACCCCCCCAACACATGATTTTTCACTAGGTATTTTAACGCCAAGTGCTTGATATACATCTTAAAGTGGCCTCCAAGCAGATAGTGGTGGAATTTTTGAAGTGCATATACCATCGCTAATGCCTTGTGGTCGGTAGTGGAGTAATTCTTCTCATCTTTTGACAACCGACGACTTGAAAATGCAATCGGGTGGTCAATTCCCTCCGCTCTTGGTTGAGTAAGTACTACCCCCAGCGTGATACACAACGCGTCGACATGCACATGAAACTCGACGTCCCATTTTGGAAAGACCAATATAAGGGCTGATGCAATCTTTTCCTTGAGCATTTCCAGACTTTTGTTGCATTCCTCATTTCAACAAGAAGTAGCATCCTTCTTCAGCAATTGTTCCATCGGAGCTGTGATCTGGGCATAGCTTTTAATGAACTTCCGATAGTAGCCCATGTGTCCTAGTGTGGCGCGTAGTTGTTTGACACTTCGCACTACTTGTAGATTGAGTATGACGACGATCTTTTCCGGATCCACCATCAGGCCTTGCTTACAGACCACATGGCCCAGCAGGTTCCCGAATGGGACAAGGAAAGTACACTTCTTTAAGTTTAGCGCAATCTAGTGTCGGTGGCAAGTATCCAGCATTAACTGTAAGCTCACTACGTGCTTCTTAACTAGTCCAAACATGGTCCAATCATCAAGATAGACCTCTAAGAACTTGTGTATAAATTCTTTGAATGTTGCTACCACTATTCATGAAAATATTGCCGGTGCATTCTTCAGTCCAAAGGGCATCACCATGTACTAAAAGCAATCTCATTCAGTGGCGAGCATCATTTTACTCTTGTCCTCTGGCCCGATCTTGATCTAGTGGTATCCTAAGAACCCATCCGTGAAGGAGTAGACTTCTTGCCCCCCACATTTTCTAGTACCTCATCTGTAAACGGAGTTGGAAATGGATCGTTAATGCAGGCATCATTGAGCTTCCTGAGATCCATGCAGATAAAAATCTCACCCTTATGTTTCTTCTCCTTCACAACCATCGGACTTACCCAATCGGACTCCTCGATTGGTTCAATGATTCTTGCTGCCAGCATCTTGTCCAGTTCTTTGGGGACTTTTGCTTTATATTTTGGTTTCAATCAGTAGGGTCGTTGCTTAACTAGTTTGGCATCTGGTTTCAACATTATCTTCATCATTCTTAGGTCTCCTAGGATCCCTTTTAGCTCCGTGATTTTTTTTGGGAATAAATATTGATGTTCGCGAAGTAATTCGACAACCTTCTCTAATGTGGCATCGTCCCAATAGCCCCCAAGCGTTGCATACTTCAGCTTGTCTTCTGTTCCAATATTGACTTGTCTCGTTTTCAACAGCACCATGATATCTAGATCTTCAATTGTGGGTCTGCGCACCTCACAGCTCCCCTCTGATTTCGGAATATTGACATTTCGCGGATTTTCCTCATCATCTTATACTAGAACATTATAGAATTTGAGAGCCTGACTTAGCTATCGCGACTAGTCGGGCTGTGCAGTTTCTTTTGGTTCCAGTAGAGTCTTGAAAATGACGGCCTTTACCAGTTGTAACGCATCATCCGCAGGATCCATCCATTGATCTTCAAAGAGAAATTTTGACAAAAACCCTTCGCGCAAGATATCCCACTTGCTCGTGTCGAGCTAGAGCTCTAATTCATTGTACCAGTTTCTAGGAATGACGTCCAGGGTGTGATAAAATAAGTGTAACCATTCTGGTTGAGGTTCTTCTCTATAGGCTTTGATCCATCTGGTAAGGTGCATGTGCGGGTCATCACGTCCATTGTATTTCTCCATTAGGCATAATTCCAGCTTCCCAAATCTGATCTTCATCATATCCCTGCAGGCGCACCAGTCTTCAAAATTCCTTTCATGTGTTCCCACCATCATGAAGGCATCACGTGAAATTCCCATCTCATCACATCAAACCGTTGGTGCTCTGGTACTACGAATTCAAATTTGGTCAGGAATTCATCGATTATTGTCAGCCCATCATACGTCGACATTTCACAATCTTGGGCCCTCACACAGTATAGAGATTTAGTCACCATGTTGCAATGTAGCGTAGTCACTCCATTCAACCTGTTGCGCCACCGCTCGTCTTCCTCATCTGACTTGGACTTGCAAGATTCTTCATAGTCTCAAGATATTCTTCTATCCTCCATTGTCTTGACCCATTCTCGCCTTTGTGCAAACATTATGTAGCTACAATCTATGTCATCGTCACTTTCTCTGTCACACACAAGTTCAATGTAGTGCGGTCCTTCAGCTGGATCTAGCAGAATGACTACACAGAGCGACTTTGTTTCAAATACAATTGTCTGCTTCTTTCAATTGATAACCCCGTTCATGTTGGTGGCCCAATCTATTCCTAACAATGTAGGATAGGGCATACTTTCATCCATGAGCTCAATAACTTCAAATTCTGTCCGAGTACTTGTGCCATCAAGGTCTACCGTAACTCCTTGCAGCCTTCCCATGGGCAACACATTTTGTTGATTTGCCATCCGTGGTTGGATAGGGGACCATTATAGCGTAGGCTTACCCATGCGTTCCCAAGTCTGTTTAGGCAGTATGTTGGCATCGTAGCCTATATCCAGAATGACCTAATCCATTTCGTACTCGTTGATCTGCACTGTTAGTCGCATTTCCCTCCCGATCCACGACTCATGTCTTCCCAACTTTCTAACTACGTGAGGTTCACTCCATTATGTGCATCTATTTATCAGTTTCTGTAAGCCTTTAACTGCCCTGTTTTCATGAAGCAATTTGATACATGTCTCTAAGAAGGTAGTTATCATTGAGGGATCCTTGACTAGCTCAGGCTGATCCCTACTACTTAGGGTAGAGACTTCCGCGAAGCTCTCCCAAGCTTCCAAATATGTCTCCTTACACACCCCTGCGTTTTCCTTACTTAAGATCCTTCTATCCGCTCTTATGGTCGTGCCACTTCTTAGTACCATGTTGATGTTGGGATCTTTCTCGTGAGGTTCAGACCTCATCATTTGCACGTTCTGGGTTGTTGTTGGTTGCTCTGCCCTTTTTTCACGAATTTGTGCTATCAGCGTAGGACAACCTATCAGCTCATGATCGAATTTCTCACAATAACTGCACGAAATTCTGGTGGGGTTGGTACACTCCTGCGCGTAATGTCCTGGACCTCGGCAGTTGTAGCAGATTAGCTGCTTGTAACCCCTTCTTGGCCCCATTCTGCCTCGTCCTCTTCCATGGCCCTGGAACCCACCGTGCACAATCGTCGCGGCTGGATCCCGACCTCGCGCCTTAGTCTGCATTCTCTAAGCAAGTGACTGGTCCATTAACAATTGGTAGCTACGACAATCTCTTTCCTCGTGACCCACTGACCTACAAAAGTTTCAAAATAGCTGCTGGGGGGTCTAGTTGTATTTTGGTAATAGATGACAGTTATCAATGTTGTGCTTTCCTCCCACGTGACAAATTACGCACCAGAGCGGGGCTACAGTTCTTGGTCCTACCTATGCCTCTGGTCGCAATACTGTTGGTCCCCTCGTTGCCACAAAATTCACTGAGACCGAGCAGTGATCTTTATCGTGTCCCTGGCTTCTGCACTTTATACACCATACTTCCTCCTGGACTTTCGGTTGCGGTACCTATTCTTGTTTTAACATCTTCATTTCCAAACACAAGTTTTGGATCTACACTTGGATTTGTTGAACTCCCAACCCCAGGTCTTGTAACGAAGTTTGGTGTAACCTCATCACTATTTCTAATGTTTCAGCCCAGATTGAGATCTTCTGTTGTGATAAATCCATCCTCAGATGTGGTGTTAAGGATGCCATAAACCAAGAGCAGTGCTGCACATCGGTCAATGTCATGTTAGCCTCGCGAATAGTTCTTTTCAGTATTTGGTCCAAATCCCACGGGGTTTCACCAGCCATCATTGCGATCTCTTTGAACCCTATAATCGACTGTTTTTCTGACTTCAGCTGGCTAAACTCCTTCTTTAATTTGGTCTGGATTTCTGCTGTCCCTGCCGTTGGGTGATCACTTGAGTAATTTATGTACCATGTCAGTGCTCGGTCTTACAGCACGTTGACTAAGGTAGCATTTTTGATATTATCATCCGCAATTTGCTACGTGTTCCATACTGATGTTAATACGAACCAAAATTGTTTCGGGTCTTCGCCTTCTGCTCCTTTGAATAACGGTAACTGGATCGCACTCGTCATTGTTACCCTTGAACTACTACCGTTCCTGGTTTCTTCCCTATCGAGTCCCTGCGTTTCACACTAGACACCCCTTAGGCAGATCCTAGTCCTGGCAATGGAACCATTTGTTGGCTTATATGGGCCTAACCCAGGTTCAGAAGAATTATTTAGTCAAACAAATCCCACAACTATAGGCCCTTTTGGCAATAGTCCGTGGAACGCGAACTGAGGTCTCACCCAAGGTAGCAGGGGAGGGTGCTAGAACCAGGTTTCCGTGCCCTTGGGATGTCTAGATGTGATCTAGAGGTTTCGCACACCGTTCTGCAATGTTACGTTGCCCTGTTTCACACAGATCCGAACCCAAAACAATCTTTACTAGTTATTAGCATGCTGTTTACATATATAATCTATTTGATGAAGTATTACTTAGGAGGGTCTTTAAGCAAACATTTATCAGATTTATCCAATTCATGCATTTAGAGTAAATGTAGATTCACATTTATGAAAAATATGTGCATAGATTAAATAGTGATAATAACCATACAAAAAGCTAGATCAGAGATACTTTAGATTTAACATAGAATCACCAAAGCAACTTATCTTTATTTACTTTCTTCCCCAATACATGTAGATCTTCCCTGTGCACTCAGTTGCAGGGGTCCATGCACATAGCTGCGGACTCTTCCAGGCCTGTACACACACAGGTGCAGAGCCTCTATCCACTATCAAAACCCTTGACTCGGACTTACAGACACTTATAGAGTGTTCTCCTAAAAAATCCATTACATTACAAATCCAAGATTATACCCAAAAGAACTGCCTTTCCCTCATAGAACCACACTCTATTTATACCTTCCTATGGTTCGCAGACTGACTTACTTCCTATTATTCTATACTATTTCTTGGGTGGACAACCCTTTGACTCGACCTTTTACATTTCGTGCTGCGCATATTTTAGAGGTTTACAATATTTTTATCCTACTTTCTAGGCTATTAGACCCAAAACTGTTGCGCGAGACCTCTGCTACACAACAAATTCATATAGATATCTGCTACATTATCTTCAAAGCCCCATGATGCAAATGGCCCAACTGCCTATGCCACAACTTGCCAATGTCTTGGCTTTGTGCCAATTTTACTTTCGTACTCAATGCTGCACAATCATCTACCTTTAGTTTATAGAGATTCTTCACCTGAATCTCTATCCTCTTGGTCTGACCTATGGCTATGTGTCTTAGGAATGCCTTTCCTTTACTAAAGAAAACATCGTAGCCTTTGTCCTCCAACATCACGACCAATGCCAAATTATTCTTCAGTCCAAGCACATACATCACATCTGTCAAGGTGAGACGAGCTCCATGCTCCCTTTGGAAAGCAACCGTGCCCACTCCTGAAACACTATACCTTTCATTGTCACCCATCTCCATGCGCATCTTGAGGTCTTTCTCCTCCAAGGCACAAAATTAATTTTTTATCACCGGTCATGTGGAATGAGGCTCCACTGTCAAGATACCAGATACAACCCATCATTGATGACACCATGCATGCGATGAGGGTAAAGTCCATTTCGAACTGATAGGCTAATGCCTCACCTTCTGATCCTTTCGGGGATCGCTTGGACTCATTTAATGGGCAATTAGTCGCATAATGTCCCATATTGTGACAATTAAAGCATCTTACTTTAGACATGTCACCCTTCTTCCCTCCATGAGAAGAATTTGATTTGAAATGGGAAGCCTTCCCCTTCCCTTTCCTTGCCTTACTTGCTAAGGCCATATTTTATTCATCATAATTCTTGGATGAAGAACCATCTCGTGTGCTCCTCCTGATCTCCTCTTACATAAGAACCTACCATAGTCGTTCCAAATCTGATAATTTCTCCCTTCCATTCACAAAGTCTTGGTAGCTATTCCAAATCTTTGGAAGGCCAAGGAGAGCGAGGCTCACCATATCTTCATCAGCAGTAGTTATTCCCACACTGCCAAGCTCATTTTTGCAGGTGGTGAGTTTTTTTAGATATGTGTAAATAGTATCACCCTTCTCCATCTTGATTCTTCGAAGCTTATCCTTGAGCGCCAATTTCCTCTACTCGCTACTGTTCTAGTAGAGGTCCTTCAATTTCTTCCACATTGAAAATGGAGTATCCTTCCCATGGAGGCTCGAGACAATATGGTCTTGAACTCCCTCAAGGATGATTCGTCTTGCCTTTGCCACACACTTCTTCCACTCAGCCAACTCTTGTGCATTAGTTTAAGTTGGCTTTGGGATTTCTTGATCAATGAATTCCTTCAAGCCATTGTCTTCTAATACAAACTCCATTCTATCTTTCCATGCTATGTAATTTGAGCTACCTTCTGGTGAGCTCCAGTATTACATAAACGATGCTGCAACTCCTTGGAGTCCCTACTTTAATTTTATCAACCCGGTAGTTCATAACAAACTTGGAAGTGACAGTGCTATATTCACAAGTACTAGTTCTTACTGTAGGCTGTCACTTGATCAGCTGGCACAAGTTCGCTAGGAGCTTAAGCCAACTTCTATGAGTTCTCAGAAGAAGCTTTTAATTGTGATGGAAGAAAGCTAAATCAATACAGGCTATTCTACTTGCAGAAAGATAATGAAAACTGAAAGGAAACACAAACCTTAGCAAACCCTAGTTTTACCCATTAACCCTACTTTTGTAAGAAAAGAGATGGAAACTATTGAAATGGATACCATTGACTATTGAAAAGGTAGAATGCATGTATTCAAGCTACTTCTGAAGGAAAGTGAGAAGAAATCATCTTTTTATACTTTTGAGCAATTTTATGTAGATTTATTATGCTTGTGTTTTAACTAGTTGTGACTGTACAGAGGTTTGGTGGCAAAGGGAGATGGAGTTGGCTTTTGTAGGAGGTGGGGAAGGTGTGGAGAGGTCCCAAGAATTCCATATTACCCTTCCAGAGACTTCCATTATGATTAGACTTCGAAAAATCACTCTCATGAACTTCTACAAGAGGCTGCAAGGGATCTACAGGATGTTCTACAGGATGATCTATAGGAGGAGGCTGAAAGTGGTTTTTGAAGGTTTGAAGGTCGAAAAACGGTGGGATAAGGGAAATGAAGGCTGGATGGAGGTGTTAAGGGGTCTAGGACTTTGTCATTGAAGATTAGGAATGAAGGAGATGGTTGGATTTGTTCAAAGGTCAAGAAAGTAATTTTGCACAAAAATGCAGAAATTAGGGCAGTTTGGAGAAGTATGGTGAATGAGTGGGGGAGATATTGAAAGATGAACTGGAGTAGTCTATGTTATGAAAAAATGATAAGCTGAAGTGTTCTTCAAGTGAGCTACACACTTACTTTTCAAAGTTGACCCAAGCAAGAACTGAAAAATAGTGTTTTGCCTATTTTGACCTAGAATCTAAACTAAAACCAGAAAAGTGTTGAACAAGACTCTATGGATAGGAAGTTATGCAAGAAAGCCATGGTAAATGTATAAGAACAGATCTAAGCATGTAAATCCAACTGATATAAACTTCTCCAACTCAAAATCTCACACTATTAATTTCATTGAGAAAGCAAAAACAATGTTTTTGGTGGCAACAATAGTGCCTTAATCTCAACTCATGGTCCCAAGGAGGGAGAAAGGAGATCAAGGCTTGCTTGGTAGCCTTTTTGGATATTTTTTTTTTTACTACAGCGAACTATCTAATCAACCTGAAGCAAGAGCAATTATTCTAACCATCAAAAGCAACCTAATTAACAAAGCAAGATTTAACCTAAACAACATAAATTATCTCATGAATGCAAGAAAAAACATATAAATACACAAAGGAGGTGTTGGGCACATGGGTTGGGCCCAAACCCAAGAGCTATAGCCCTCTAGGAAAGATCAGAGCTGGTTCAAAGCTGGATTCATCTTCATTGATAAAAAAATAATAGTTACATCACAAAACTATCTGCAAAAAGAGCTCGAAAATGAGTTGAGTACAAGGCTGCACTAAAGTGCGAAAATAGACTATCAAATGGCTAACCTACTGAGGCTTGAAGCCTTCTTATTTATACAAGTGAGGACTCCCAACAGTTCTTCTATACCTTAGGAACTCGGCTGCCTAAAACTGAAGATAACAACAACTTCACTAGACCTGCTCGACTGCCCCTTGGAATCATCATTGTGGGCCTTTGTACTTCGCGTTGCTGATGGAGAACTCGAGGAAGGGGTCATTAATGAAGGAGACACCCCTCCTATAAATCCTCATCCCTATTTCCTCGAGTTTGGCTACAAATCTGCTCATAAATACTTGGTATTTGTCCAAAAATGTCCAAAAGTCTGCAATAAACACTCATTATACTATGTGGCAAAGTGACTATCCCCATTCACTCTATGGACATAAATATATTCAAAAACATGCACAAAACTATGGATAATGTTGGATTAAATGAAAATAATAGGCAGAATGAGCCCATATAGTTACCCAATTCTGGTGCTCATCATCACCTCCCTACTGAATGGGTTGCTCCTCCTTTGAGCAACTAATCTAGTTCTTCATCTTTAATGGCTTTAATAGATTCCCTGACATCCAAAGCCTCTGAGGTGATGTCCTATTCTCTGTCATGAAAACCTGCTTTTTTGTCCACTTCCTCCCATTATTTATGTTCTTCCTCCTCCTTAACCCTTTCCAACAGTCTTAGTAGTAGTGGAGGATTGTATTTAAGATCGATCCATTTGGCCTTCAAGTTTTGCATTGATTGTTTATATAAGGGCACTCTCCTCATAGCTTCCCTCATTTTGGTTGGAGAGTGATACTCTCTGATCTTTAGGCTATGGGACAATGTATTCCATATTCTTGTGCAAGCATGAAGGTAGTTATCACCAAATAATCTCTCCATATCTTCAAAGTGAGCAATAGCCTGTGCTTGCCTTTAAACATAGTCAGAGGCAACTTGAGGATTGGTTGCAAGGTGCTGGTGGGCATATATGAGAGCTAATGGATCTGCTAGTTTTTCCCTTACCATGAGGGGTTCACTCAACTCTTTTTTCATGATCTTTTGAATTTCCACTGCCTTCTTTTCTTCATGGCTCAACCAAAAATCTATAGCCATGAGCTGTAGATCTCCCAATGTAGCATTTGGATCCCATAAATTCATATCAGGGAGTGCCATATTGTGTAGGTAAAATTCTACTAATTTGGATTTATCCTCTATTGAACTACTATCACATAAATTCATAAACTGATTATAATTTTGGAATGGGATTGTGCCACTTTGGGCCAATGTTTTAATATGAAATCGGAGACATTGGTCTTTGAGATATAGTGCATAAGATCTAGCAGGTTGTCTGCATTGCAAGGCCTCCATTGCCCAGCTGGCCATGCAGGCCATTTGGGCTTCCTTTTCCTGCAACTGCTGTTTCAAAATCTACACTTCAGTTGTTGCCTGAGACTCTTTTTCTTGCAGCTGTTTTGTTGGCATTTCAACATCAGTCTGTGGCTCTTCCTCTTGCTGCTTTTTTCTACTGCTCCATTATCTGCTAAGGGACCTTCTTGCTATTGCTATCCTTCCAATATTGGCAACTTGTCTCTCTTTTGAGTTTCTCGTTCGTGTAACTTTTTTTTCAACAGTTCATTTCCTTCCTGTATTTGGGCTCTTCAACTGTTTTCTATATGCCTTACCATGGCCAACTCTCCTATCAACTATTTCAACCTGTCTTCCATGTGCCCTATATCTTCAACTCCTTTAGATTTAGCAATTTGCATCTAGGTGTGGGTTCTGACCCTTTCTTTTTCTAATTCAAAGAAAAGTGGCACAACGAAATTTTGTGGGATGATCTTCCCACTTTTTAACATATTGTAATAGGAGCCTAAGTTAGGCTCAGGGCTTGGTTTAGGTATTTCTTTAGCCTTGCCTTCCCCTTGTGACTGTTCTGTTACCTTCTCTTCTAATTTTTCAGTTTCTTTCATCTTGGCTAGTGTCCCCTGTAGAGAGGATTGTGCCTCCTGTAGAACTGCTTTGGAGTCCATCAATTTAATTATTTCCTTCCAGGTGGAGGTTTTGGGACTTCCTCTCTCATAGGTGATAGAGATCTTGGAGGGAGATTCTGCCTTCTTTTTAGTAGGTGCATCCTCAATGATAATTGGTTCCTTTGATGGTGGTTGGGCATTACCCCCCTTAATCTTGGTGCTCCTTCTGGCTTTGAAATACATAGAGGTTTTCCTTTCTCTTTTTCCCTTTTGTTTTGCTAGGGTGCTTAATGCAGAAAGCACGGATGCTGCTTCCCTTGCCAATATTTCAGGGGATGTTTCTTCCTGCTGTTCTTTTCCTTCATCTCCTACAGTCTTTCCTGTGTCTGCTGTTTTTTCTTATGTCTCTGTTATCTATGGTGATGTCTTCTCCTTTTCTTGCTGGGTCCCTGCCTTTCCTGTGGCAGTCTTTGCCTGGGCTTTCTTGGACTTTTTCTTCTCAGCCTTTGTCTTTTTCTTCTTCTTTGTTTTTGAGGCTGTCTTCTTTTCTGCCTTAGGCTCAACTATGGTTTTGCCAAATTTCTCCTTTGTTTTTCCTTCTGTTTGAATGTCTTGTGCTTCCTCATTACTCTTCTTCTCAAGTTCCTCTGTTTGCTCCTCCTCTTCACTGCTAGATGGGCTAATGTCCTCAGTCAAAGTTTTGATGTCATCTTCTCTAGACATATTCCTGAAAATTTCCCAAGCTATGGGGATGGTATATGTGTGTAGGGCATCTTCTACCAATAGTTTGATGAGCCCATGGTGGGCCAGCTGGTATGGGATCCCTGCGTTTATCTTGGTGCCACATTCTATCAGAGACTGGAGGAGGAAATATGGGAGACTAAGTTTTCTAGCTGGAGGTAGGTCCATCCCATATCTCAATTCATGCAATAACCTGAAGTGATAACCATAAATTATGTTGAACCTCCCTTCACAGGTGATATATTTCATTATCTGGTAGTTGACTTGACTCCATGGAGGAGGTAAGCTTGTCCTTCTGACCCCATTTTTATCCTCTAGAGGATGCTCCTCAGGCTAAAAAAATGTCTTCTTAGCATCTTGTCCCAATGTTTTCTCCTCCTTGCTCCAAGGGAGCCAAGTGGATGACCTGTGATTCTGCTGATAAAATCAGGTGTAAGCTCTAGGGTCAGACCCCTGAAACTGACTGTAGCATGTGTTTTCAAATGGGGTCTTAGGAACATCAAAGTTCTTTAGTCACCTCCTCATCATATCCATAAATTCTCTCAAAGAAGGGCATCTAGTTTGCCCTAGTGAAGAGGGCCACCACCTCAGGGTGCTCATGCAATTTGTTGGAGTTCAAAGGTTCTTTTCTCATGAAACCTCCTGGCATGGTGTTGAGTGATTTCTAAAAATGCCAGGTAAGGAAGGAGGAAAAACCAAAAACAGAGGGATAACTGAATTTTGTCTTTCTCTGAAACCAGAGAGGGAATTTTCCTTTATGCTTTCTCGTCACAGCATCAATTTGCAATTTTTCCTCTCTTCAAACTGTTTCCAACCTGAATTTGCTTCCCAGTTTTTGAAAATAAATCAATTTTTTAACAGAACAGAGAACAAATAACACAATTTTTTCTTTCAGAGAGTGGACAGTATTGCAAATTTGTTTTTCACACAAGCTTAGTTTCTATGGTTGCATCTCTTTTTTATAGCAGAATGTGAGGAAGGAAAAGATAGATTTTGGATGTAGAGAAGAAAACAGAGAAACTGTGTAGAACTCAGAGAAAAAAAACACAGGCAGAATTTTAAGATTCACTTTCCTTCCTTTCAACCCAATACTGTGTTTTAATCCTCCACCTTATATAAATATATCATATGCAGAGCAGTTTCCTGAGCCTACCTTGTTTCAAACTCGAATTCTGACAAAAATCTTGGATTTTTCTCCTGTAGAGCTGCTCTTTGCCCTTCTTGTAGAAATCGTCCTATAGACGGTGTTCCTGCTCCTGTATAACGCAGTAGTGCTCCTGTAGAGCCCGATAGGTGGGAGGGTTTTGAAAAACTGGCAAAAAATGGCAGAAAATGACTAGTTTACTGTTATGAAGGTTATAGGTGAGTACTGAAGTCGAGAACTTTGTGAATGAAGAATGAAACAAAGGGTGGCAGAGGCTTAGATCATGTTGTACTTAACTGATGGCATAATCTGTGGTGAGGAGATGAGGTGGCCCGGTGGGTACGTTATCCCCATCTGGACCATTGGTCCTATGCCAGTGTCATTATTGTTCTTCATGTCACTTGACTACCATCACCTCCCTTACTCCCGTTATACACCGCCACCACTACCGGTCCCGAATGTTTTCTTCCCAAGTTGACATGCCACATGTGCTGACTGCGTATCTGATTGGCAGTTTGAATTTGACGGGGCTCATTTGAATTACACGAGGGTGTGTGAACTGAACGAGGTGGCCAGTTAGCTGGCCATCGATTCCGTTTAATCATGGCCATTCCCATAGTTCATGCAATTTTGAAATAATATTCATGCAATCGAGGAATAGGTTTAGGCACTTACTTGCTTAGTCGCTGCTATGCTATGCATGCTTCAGAATTTGGCACTTCATTTCCTCATTGTTGTTGTTGATGGTGCTCTGCATGCTTGGCCTTTGGCTTATGCTGATGATTTCTCATTCAAGCTATTCTCCTTGCATGCTTCATACATCCAGCTGCGTTGACCCTGTCTCTCGAGTATATTTTTCAAAGGAATCAGCTGCTACAGGAATCCTGTAGGATTTCCTGTAGCTGCTTCTCCTTCTGAAATTCATGTTGATGCTTGAGAAGGGGCTAAAATTGCTAAAGAAGGTCTCGAATGAAAAGAAATAGTAGTTGGAAGGTATCAGGTAGGAATAAGTAGAAATGTTGCTGCTTTATTTGTCATGATTTTTTTGTGTTTACAGAATCAAAGAAATAGAATTTCTGTATGTGGCTGTGCAGGGACAGAAAAAAACGAGTGGAAATGTGGGTGTACAGAGATGGAATGGAGAAATAGGAAGATGGATGGCGACAGGGAGGTTCACAAGCCTCATAGACAAATTTCCAAGCCTCGGGTCCTTCTCTGAAATTTGATTTTGGCCTTTCTGTAGTTTCTACAAGATCCTCCTATAGAATACACAGAGTTTCCTATAGGATGCGAAATTTTCAGAACAAATGAGACCAAGGCTTGGGAAATGATAACGATGATGGAGGGATGGACTATGAAGGGTGTATGCAGCCTGGCCATGTCTTTTTATTCTTGTGTGACCCTCCTGCAACCTGCAATTTATTCAAAAGTAGTTAGGTTTTTTTTTCTTTTTTTCCTTTTTCTCTTTTTTTTTTTCTTTTTTTTTGAGGTAGCTGGGGCGCCTCCAGGAGGTTTTCACCCTCATTGCCTACACTGGGGGCCTCCAAGAGGTTTTCACCTAGGGATCTTTTATTCCATTTTCTTTTTTCTGTTTTTTTCTTTTTTCTGCTTTTCTCTGTTTTTTTTTTTTTTTTGCTCAGGGTGTGGGCTAAGTGGAGACAAGGACCTGCTCCACTACCAACACTAATTTACCCATATTCTCAATGAACTCTTGCTTGGAAAGGGGCTTCATGTAGATCTTCAATCTATGCCCATTGACAAGCATGAGGATGGCTTCTTCATCAATGGTCTGGATAAGGACTGAACTATTGTCATTACATTTTTCTACTGCATATAGTCCCAGACATCTTGTCCTCAGCTTACCCTTGAAATCTTTGTATCAAAAATCATACAACAATGCCCAATCTCCTTGTTGGAATTGTTTTTCTTTGAGATGTCTGTCATGCCATATTTTTCTTTGAAGTTGGACTACCTCTGAGTGGAGAAGGGCCTGCATTCTCTGTTCATCCAATCCATTGCATTGAAGAAATCTTTCCTTTTGTGCATGGCTGAGATCTAGGTCCAGTTGAGCTGCTATCCTTAATGTGTTATATTCAAATTCTATGGACAACAAAGCCTTCTTCCCATAGACCAGCTTATATTGTGTGAAACCTATGGTGGTTTTCCAAATAGTGTTATAGGCCCAGGTGGCCTCAACAAATCGGTTTGCCCAATATTTTCTGCTACTGCTCACTACCTTAGTCAAAATCCCTTCCAAAGTTCTATTAGTGACTTCCACCTCTCCATTTGCTTACGGATGACAAGGGGTGGAAGTTCTGTGCTTAATCTTGTGATGTGTGAGCAGGTCCTCAACCAAATTGGAGGTGAACTGACTTCCTTGATCTGTGACTAATTCTCTTGGATAGCCAAACTTGTAGAAGATATTTTCCCTCAAAAACTCAGCTACTTTTTCTTCTATTGTTGCTTTGATTGCTTTTGTTTCTGCCCATTTTGTCAGGTAATCTGTGCACACAATGATGTAAGACTTCTGTTTTGAAGGAGGGTTGATACGACCCACAAAGTCCATGCCCCACTTCTCAAATGGCTGGAAAGTCACTTGAGGTTGTAGGGGAATCTCATCCCTTGGAGTAGGTTTCCCCATCCTTTGACATCGGTCACATTGGCTAATGTATCTCCTGACATCTTGATGAAGGGTTAGCCAATAGTAACTTGCCCGCAGAATTTTGAAGGCAATTCTCTTTGCTGCAAAGTGGCCCCCACAGGGCCCATCATGACAGGTTAGGAGGATGTCAAAAACTTCCTCCTCCCTGACACATCGCCTCAAAATCTGATCTGGGCCAAGTTTAAAAATATTTCCCCCAATCTAAGTGAATGGGGCACTTTTTCTCATGATCTTGCTCTTCTCTTTTGAGGACAGGTGTGGCGGAAACTGTGCTGAAACCAAATAATTTTCTATATCAACAAAACATGGAAATAGTACTGAAATAGGAAATAGGTTTTCATTTGGCATTTGATCATCCACCATTCCTTCTTCACCTGCAGAGAGATCTAGTCTAGATAGAAAATCAACAACAACATTTTCCTTACCTGGCTTATCAACAATGGTCAAATCAAATTGCTGCAATAAAAGTAACCATCTAATGATACGAGCATTCACATTAAGTTTATTCATCAAACACCTAATGGAAGCATGATCAGTGTGTACGAATGTTTGATAGCCAGTGATTTAGTGTCTGAACTTGTTTAGGGAAAGGACTACAACTAGGAGCTCTTTTTCGGTTACAGTGTAGTTTAATTCCGCCTTGGACAGGTTTTTACTGATAAAATATATGGCATACGATAGCTTCTCTTCAACTTGCCCTAAGGCTGCTCCTATAGCTATGTTTGAGGCATCTATGTGAATATGGAAAGGTAGGGCCCAATTTGGACCTCTTAAGATTGGGGCAGTTATCAACTTACCTTTCAAGGCATCCTGAGCCTCTTGACAGTTGTCAGTCCATATGAACTCAACATATTTTCCCAAAAGACCAAACAATGGAGAGGCTAGCTTACTAAAATCCTTAATGAATCTTTTATAATACCATGCTAAGCCTAGAAAACTCCGAACATCTATTACCTTTTGAGGAGGTGGAACCATTTGGATGATAGCAATCTTATTGGGATCCACCTGTAATCCTTGCTAAGAAATTGTATGACCTAGCACGGTCCTTTAGTGATCAGGAATTCACATTTATGAGGAGTGAGGGACAGGTTCATTTCAATACACTTGGCTAAAACTTTGATCAAGTTAGTCAAAGCTTCCTGAAAGTTAGAACCATAAGGGGTAAAGTCATCCATATAGATTTCCACTGAATCATGAACTAGTTAAGCACATATGCTCAGTACTGCTCTCTAGAAAGTGGCGGGAGCATTGCACAACCCAAACGGAAGGACCCAGTAGGAAAAGGTACCCCATGGACAAGTGAAAGTGGTATTATCTTGGTCTTCCGGGCTGATTTGGATCTGGTTGTACCCGCTAAACCCATCTAGGAAGGAAAAGAACTTCTTCCTTGCCAGGTCATCTAAAACTTGATCTATGAAAGGCAAAGGGAAATGGTCCTTCTTGGTGGCCTTGTTTAGTTCTCAATAATCTACATAGATTATCCACTTTCTTTTTTTCTTTGGCACTAGCACCAAAGGAGAAACCCATTCGCAGTCAAAGATGGGGTAGATGAATCCTACATCCAACAACTTTTGCAGTTCTTCTTTGACAATGTACTTAAGGGCTGGATTCATCCTCCTTTGAGGCTGCCTGACTAGTTTACAGTATTCTTTAATGTAGATGTGATGAGTACAGACTGAATGGTGGACTCCCTTCATCTCCTTATAACTCCAAGAAAAAGCATCCAAATGGTTGTTCAATAACCTACACAGTTCCTTCTCCTGAGAGGTGGATAAGGATGAGTTGATCTTTAAGGTTTTTCCTGAACCAAATTCCACATTCTTAACTCGGAGAGAGGTCGGATCAGCCACATAGAGATCAACTAAAGCATTGGCTTGGGTTTCTTCCACCAAATCTTCTAATGGCAACACACTGGGGGGTGGATTTTGAATCAAGTTCTCAATAAGATCATCCTCGGTTTGAGGACCCCCCTTGGTAGCTTCCACTGTGCACAATGGTGCGAAGTAGACTTCATCCTCATCTTCCTCCTCCAACCAGAGAGGTAAATCATGTTCTAGCAGAGGTTGGTCAGGAGGATATAGGACTAGTTGTTTGTACATATGCCCATTCTTGATGGTCGTGCTCCCAGCTCGACAAATGTTGTAAGCATCTGCAGTAGCTAACCAAGGTCTTCCCAGGATGAAAGGATACCTAGTGAGCTTTGCCTTTGGTTGAAGAACCAAGAAGTTAGTAAGGTACTCTCAGGAATCAATGGAGACCATGACATCTTCCGCAATCCCCTCAGGGGTCACGGTGGAGCGGTCTGCAAACTGCAGTACTATTGAGGTCTTTCTTTGGGAACCCTGAAGGTTGAGTTTGAGCATAGTGTCCCTGGTCATTACATTAATGGCAGCCCCTAGATCAATCAAGGTGTGGGGGATTATGGTGCCATTTATGTGGACATTGACTACAGGACTCCCAAGGTCCAAATATTTTGGACAGATTACCTTCCCTAACATCAGGTTGGACAGTTATCTTATGACATTGATAGTTGGGGCATCTCTCTTGTGCCTGCCTGGGTGCGTGAAGCACTTCTCTTTGATCAACTTGTTGTAGATTGGTACATCCCTTATGACTTGGAGAAGTGGTATTTTTACACATAATTGTTTTAGCTCTCCCAGAAGTTTAGTTTCTTCTGGGGTCGGTTGTGTGCTCCCAGTTAGTTGCTTAGGAAAGGGTGGAATGGTTTTCGGTTCACTTTCCTATTTCTCTTCCTCATCCTCCTTAAGAGGTGGTTGGCTATTTGGGAGAACCTTCCCAGATCATAGGTTGATCTCCTGAGTCTCCACAACATAGGTAGGCCATGTTGTTTCTCTGGTATATACCTGCTGGGCCTATCTATTATTAGGGTTCGGGTTCGGTTGAGTAGGTATTTGGGGTTGTCTTAGAGGAGCAGGGGCTAATGGTTGTGGTTGAGCAGGTGGTGGAGGAAAAAGAGTGATAGGAGAGTTGTACTGGGGCCTCCACCCCTTATGAGGTGTATTCCACTGAGGTTGTGGCTGAGCATAAGAGTGAAACGAATGAGTAGTTGGTTGAGTATGATATTGAGATGGATACGCCAAAGGAGAGGGTGTGGACCAAGAAGGATAAGCAGGGGGACCCTAAGAAGGCATGGAAATGGATTGACTGGAGTTGTAATGAGTCTGGGATGTCCCTTGCATTCCCTGCTAGTAAGGTCTAGGTCCATGTGGCCTCCTTTGGTTCATGAAACAGAGTGGTTCAATGGCTCATTCAGCCCCTTGGTACATAGCTTTGAGTCCGGGTAAGGAAGGGCATTGATTTGTAGGATGGTCTTTTTCACAGACAAAACATACTTCTACAGAGTGAAATGGAAATTCGTTCCTAGGATGCTTTCTAGTGCACCTAGGACAAAAGATGGCCAAGGCCCTCTCGGCTTCCTGTTGCTTCCTTTGCATTCGCAAGGTATCCATTTACATAGCAATATTCTACCTCATCTCGCTTTTGAAATCTTCCATCTGATTTGCAAGTTCATTTTTAAGGGATGAACTGGATAAGGGGGTACTGGCTAAAGGTTGACTTCCCCTACCTCTCTTTCTGGCTGCCCTAGAATGGTTTCTAAACACAGTCTTTATGTCATCATAAGGTAGTTGGTAGATGTCTCCCCTGGCCAACAAATGGAGGGTATCTAAAAGGTCTTCAAGGACTCCTCTGAGTAGAAGCAACTCCAAAGATATGGGGTCAAGTGTGCACCTGACCCTTTTATAACTGAGTTGAAACCTCTCTTCATAGTCTTCTAAAGATTCATCACTTCCCATGGTCATTCGGAAGATTTCTTCCTTTGTATTCTTTGACCTACAGTAGTTCCGGTATTTGTTGTTAAAGGCTTGCTGCATATGAGCCCAACTTGTGATACTATTTCTAGGTAACCTCAGGAACTAGCGTAATGTTTCATCCTTGAGGGTAGAGGGAAAGAGTTTCAACTTTTACTCGTCTTCTGCATAGTCATAGGATCGACAGAGAACAACAAACTCAAACAAGAAGGTATCAGGGTCTTCAGTAGTCAATATATGGAAGCGAGGTAAGGCTGAGAGACTTATGTTTTTCATGTCTGTGTCTCCATTGGTGTCTCGGATAGGAAAGACACCTTCTATTCTCTCCCCATTTCCTCTAATGTTTCTGTTTTCAGCCATGCTCTCAGGAGGAATGGTTTCTTGCTCTTCTTCTATTATAGGATCTTCATATATCTCTGGAGGCTCACCTATAGGTTCTTCTGGATCAATACCACCAAAGAAGAGAGAAGGGTGACTTAGTGATGTGGTGGGGGTGTTGGGTAGGAATTTTCCAGAATTGTCTCTGTTCCTACGAGGCATGAATGGAAATCTATTTTTGGGTGATTTTTGTGTTTCTTTTTCTTCTTGTACCTACAAAAACTGAAATGGGTTGAACAACAAATTGCAACTAACTAAAATAAACCTTGCTGAAATGAAAATTGCAGAATTGAAATGAAAGCAGGAAATGTCTAATCTATGCTTGCTGAAATGAAATTGCAGAATTGAAATGAAAGCATGAAATGTCTAATTTACGCTTGCTAAATGAAATTGTAGAATTGAAATGAAAGTAGGAAATGTCTAATCTACGTTTGCTGAAATGGAATTGTAGAACTAAAATGAAAGCAGGAAATGTCTAATCTACTTTTTCAGAATTGAAATTGCAGAATTGAAATGAAACAACTACTCTACTCTTGCTGAAATAAACTATTTAGCAAAATGTTTGCAGTAGAAAATAGAAGAAAAGCAGTGATCACAAAATACTCTGATGCTTCCCTGGCAACGGCGTCAAAAAGATGGTGAGCTCCAATATTGCAGCAATGATGCTGCAACTCCTGGGACTCCCTACTTTACTTTTATCAACCCAGTAGTTCATAAAAAACTTGGAAGCGATGGTGCTATATGCACAAGTACTAGCTCTTACTGTAGGTTGCCACTTGATCAGCTGGCACAAGTTTGCTAGGAGCTTAAGCCAACTTCTATGAGTTCTCAAAAGAAGCTTTTAACTGTTATGGAAGAAATCTAAATCAAAAGATACTATTCTACTTGCAGAAAGATAATGAAAACTGAAAGGAAATGCAAACCCTAGCAAAACCTAGTTTTACCCATTAACCCTACTTTTGCAAGAAAAGAGATGGAAACTACTGAAATGGATGTCATTGACTATTGAAAAGGTAAAATGCATGTATTCAAGCTACTTCTGAGGGAAAATGAGAAGAAATCATTTTTTTGTACTTTTGAGCAATTTTATGCAGAATTATTATGCTTGTGTTTTAACTAGTTGTGACTATGCAGAGGTTTGGTGGCGAAGGGAGATGGAGTTGGCTTTTGCAGGAGGTGGGGAAGGTGTGGAGAGGTCCTAAGAAGTCCCTAGTACCCTTCTGAAGACTTCCATTATGATTAGACTTCGAAAAATCACCCGCATGAACTTCTATAGGACGCTGTAAGGGATCTATAGGATATTCTATAGGAGGATCTACAGGAGGAGGCGAAAAGTGGTTTTTGGAGGTTTGAAGGTGGAAAAAAGGTGGGAGAAGGGAAATGAAGGCTAGATGGAGGTGTTAAGGGGTCTAGGAGTTTTTCAATGAAGATCAGGAATGAAGGAGATGGTTGGATTTTTTCAAAGGTCAAGAAAGCAATTTTGCACAAAAACGCAGAAATTAGGGCAGTTTGGAGAAGTATGGAAAATGAGTGGGGGAATCTTGAGAGAAGTACTAGAGTAGGCTGTGTTATGGAAAAATGATAAGCTGGAGTGTTCTTCAAGTGAGCTGCACACTTAATTTTCAAAACTGACCCAAGCAAGAACTGAAAAACAGATTCTTGCCTATTTTGACCTAAAATCTGACCTAAAACCAGAAAAGTACTGAATAGAACTCTATGGACAAGGAGTTATGCAAGAAAGACATATTAAATGTACAAGAATGTATCTAAGCATGTAAATCCAACTCATATCAACTTCTCTAACTTAAAATCTCACACTAGCAATTGCATTGAGAAAGCAAAAACAATGTTTTTGGTGGCAGCAATAGTGCCTTGATCTCAACTCATGGTCCCAAGGAGGGAGAAAAGAGATCAAGGCTTGTTTGGTAGCATTTTTGGATCTTTTTCTGTTACTGTAGAAAACTATCTAATCAACCTAAAGTAAGAACAATTATTCTAACCATCAAAAGCAACCTAATTAACAAACCAAGATTTAACCTAAACAACAAAAATTATCTCATGAATGCAAGAAAAAGAATATAAATACACAAAGGAGGTGTTGGGGACTTGGGTTGGGCCCAAACCCAAGAGCTACAACTTGCTGGGAAAGATCAGTGCTGGTCCAAAGCTGGATTCATCTTCATTGATAAAAAAATAATAGTTGCATCACCAAACTATCTAAAAAAAAGAGCTCGAAAATGAGCTGAGTAAAAGGTTGCACTAAAGTGCAAAAATAGACTATCAAATGGCTAACCTACTAAGGCTTGAAGCCTTCTTATTTATACAAGTGAGGACTCCCAACAGTCCTCCTAAACTTCAGGAACTCGATTGCCTAAAACTGAAGATAACAACAACTTCACTAGACCTGCTCGGCTGCCCCTTGGAATCATCATTGTACTTCGCGATGCTGATGGAGAACTCGAGGAAGGGGTCATTAATGAAGGAGACACCCCTCCTATAAGTCCTCATCCTTGTTTCCTCGAGTTTGGCTACCAATCTGCTCATAAATTCCAGGTCTTTGTCCCAAAATCTGCAATAAACACTCATTAGACTATGTGGCAAAGTGACTATCCCCATTCACTATATTGACATAAATATATTCAAAAACATGCACAAAAATATGGAGAATGCTGGATTAAATAAAAATAATAGGCAGAATGAGCCCATATAGTTACCCATTTCTGGGGCTCATCACCTTCCAAGGCATACTCGAGTCTCAAGCCATAGAAAACCATTGGCTAACCTTGAAGTATGATATGAACTCGATTTTCACCTAACACCCTGAACTTTAAACTTCGAATTCTCTTCTCAATATATTGTTCACAACTTTGATATCATATAGAAAATTTGTGATAGGTTAACCCGATAGCGCAATATAAATCAAAGCAGAATACTATAACCTACTTCTACTATCAATTTGCAGAAGCTGAAAGATCAAGTTGAACAATATAACTAGAAGAAGAAGAATCAATGGCATAATACACATGAAAATACTTTGGGGAAAGTCTCAGATAAAAACCCCACACTATTTTATTGTCATACATGGTGGAAATACATAGGAATTATACAAAGCCTTAGCTCTCATAGCTAGCCAGCTCTCAGTACATTCCTCACAGATGCTCACAGTGAATCTTGGCTTCTCTCCAGCCTTCCTCTCTGCCCTCCAAACTCCTCTTTCCTTGCATTGTTCCTTGTGGATGATTGGCTTATTACCAAGTGGAAAACTAAGCCTCCAAAACTGCACAATCCTCAAGGATGAATCCTTGACTGCATGTATGAGTTTTCTCCATGAGAAAACACATGCAACTGATAGTACACTGTCCTTGAACATTAATCTCAACTGGGTCTTTCTTAGAATAGACATGCATGAGTTTTTGATGAGGGAATCTTCAGTTAACTGGAGTAGCACTAATTGAGTGCATTAATGCATCAAATGACTGCTAACTCACTATTAGTTCCTCAAATAGTTTGGAACTAATTTAACTAGACTTAACTCGGTAAACTGAGTTAACTATTTACAACTCAAATATAACTCAATCTTATCTCCTTAATTTAAGGGATAACTCTTGCATGACTTCAGAAAGACTTCTAACTTGAATTTCTCCAACTAATTAATTTAAAATAAATTAATTAATTATTTCCAAGTAACTGTTAAGACTAAATTCGATTTTAGTTCACAATTTTATTCAAAGAAAAATTAAATTGGAATATTCTTATTGCTATATTTCAACACTGTCATGATAGTTAACCTGTTTAATAAAAAGACTACAATTCTCATTTAATCAATTTATGCACGTTGTTTAGCTTAATAATGGAGAAGACAAAAATCAATTTATGCATATTGTTCAGCTTAATAATGGATAAGACAATGTATAAATAAGTGTATAATGTTAGGGTTTGATAAAATTACTAGTGAAGAAGTCTCTCCTTTATAATATTGCCATTGCCCTTTTACCTCTGAAAATTACGTTTTATTAACAATTGTATTTCTTCTGACCCAATTAGGTAGGGATAGAACTCCCAATGTCTATGAAGCTTTACTAATAATTGTATTTTTTCCGATTCAATTAGCAAAAGGTGTTGTCTATCGAGGCCACAATTTTGCCCAGAAAATCATTTGTTGTTGGATTTGACCATTTTCTTTCTCAAAAAGTCCAATGATAGGTGTGTTTAAATAATCATTTTGGTGGTGGAAGTGGATTCAACACCATCAAAAATCCCTAGGACACCCAAAATTCTGAAGCTTTATAGCTGTAACATAGATTTCCCAAAAATTTTGCTAGATTTTGATCAAAATCGTGCCGGAATTTCCACTATTTTATGAGTAAAATTGTGGCCTCGTTAAACTATGTTGGGATAAAATTCCCAGTTATATATGGAATTCTTTCATAGTGTAATTTCGTAATGTATAATAATTGAAAACACAACTTGTTATCCTTTTTATTGAGTTTCATCTTTTTGTAAAGGGACATGTTCACCTGTTATAATAAGGCTCTAAACGTAGACATTCTTTATGGTTTTTTATAATAGAATCCACTTTGATAAAGCCAAGACATCTCGACTTTTGCTGAATTATAAGTTATTAGTAGATCTAATGATTAACTTTTGTTGAATTATAAGTTATTAGTAGATCTGATTATTAAATATACTCTTAATGTTATAAAATGAATATCATTAAAAAAAAATTGGTTCTAAATTTTATTTATTAATTCCAAATTAAAATAATTTAAAACATTATATAAAACGAGAAATTTTCGATAGGAAAGGTTCGGTTTTTAAAGATCTTCAAAGTACTACATATTTTGAAAAATGAAAAACATGCAACAGCATCAATAACATCGAGTGAACAAGATAGTTAGCCCACGCTTCTTATTAAAAAAGATTCATGGATTTTCAAATCCCATTTTGGACTCATTTTGGTATCGTTATATTATTAAATCCAAAGTTGGATAGTTTTCCAGTAATGAAATCATGCTAAGAAAATCAAACGCAGTGACGAAATCATTGGGAAAAAATCAAACGTAGAGACGAAAGTATTAAGAGATCCTCCTAAATGTTGCACACATAAGTCTGCATAAGTAACACACTTAATTGAAACAAATAAGTGACACATTATAAGCAATACAGTTAACTAATGCACTTAAATGAAACATTTAAGCAGTCCACCATAAGTAACACACTTAAGAGATTCACATAGACAACATATAAGTAACACACTTAAGAGATTCACATAGACAACATGCTATAATGAATGCACATACAAATTCATAATAATATTTAAGAAGAAATATATACTATAATCTATTCTCAAACTCTTAATAAGAGGTTGATACTTCCACTTATTATAAAATGCAAAAGAAACATAAATACAATATAGTGAAGAGAACAAATACTAGAATGTTAGGTGTCAAGTGCATCGAATTGGCAAAGAGCTACTTCAATTCCTAGATCCTTAACTCTTCCATTTGAACTTGGATTTGAGTATATGACAGGTCATATATAAATCTCTTGGAAAGAATAAAACTATAATATGCAAAGGATATGATGACAAGAAAAGAATGTGAATGGAAAATTGGATGCAAAAATGAAATGCGCTATTGAAATTGGGATGCAAATTAACACATTATGGACACATTAAGATGGAAAAAGGGTTGCATATTTAAGAAATGTTATCCTTTCCATGTGAGATGTAATATAAAGCACTATAACCTCATACTTTAGTGTTGTGAAATATTGTCTAATACCAAATAATTTTATAGTTGAACTTTAGAATCACTTCGGATCTTTGATACAAATTAGTTTGGATCTTGGTGGGATTGATCACCTTTGAGAAACATTCCATTCAAATTCCGATAAAGTTTTTTAGCCCATAACCTATTTCTCCATGTCAGATGTTGCAACCAAACTAGTCAAAAGTCAAGAATAATCTACCATGAAAAAAACATTATTATTCCTATTATGACATAAGCAAGTGAAGAATAATCTCACACAAAAACATACACTAAAACAACTATCAAATAGTGGTTAACTTAGATTAAAAAATTTCCTTTATCAACAGTTCCCAACGTATTAATGCAAAAAAAAATTATTATTATTCTTATGGCATAATCAAGTGAAGAACACACAAAAACATACACTAAAACAACTATCCAATAGTGGTTAACTTAGATTCTTAATTAATTTTGAAAAAAAAATCATAATATTAAAAAAAAATTCCTCTATCGACCGTTCCCAACGTATTAATGCAAAAAAACCATTTCAAATCTCATAACTGCTTCTCTCGCTGGAATAACCAGTGGGCACTTTTTTTATTTATTTTCTATATATTTTTCTACAAATTCTTTCCGAGGTATGAAACTTTAATTTAATGCATCACCTTGTAGAAAATTACATTGTTATAAAGGTTTCTTATAAGAAATCTTTTCTCAAACTTTTTCATGTTACGTATCAAATTATCACTTAATACCCTTGGTGGGGATTCAATCTGGTTTCAATAACATTAGAAAGAGAAAAAATAACAATACTCTCTTTATTTTAAGATATACAGTCCATTAGGTCTCTCATTTCATGTTATTTTTGGCGTTTGATGCATAACATTTAGTATCAATGTATACAATCGTAGGGTTTGGTTCTTTAAAATGAGTCACCTTCATAATTTTTTTATTATTTTTTTTGAAGTTTCAATTCCTATTTTTTTAAGGAGTTTTACGTCAAATATTGAAATATCTATGGTAAAACTTTTAATTTTTTCCACTCTTCTTTTTGAGTTGTTGGTTTTAAAATTAGTTTTAAATATGTGTTATTGGTAGAATATCCATAATTTTTTATTAATGAAATTTAAAATCATGAAATTTTCAATATTTTAAAGGTAAGTGGTATTATCTTGGTCTTCCGGGCTGATTTGGATCTGGTTGTACCCGCTAAACCCATCTAGGAAGGAAAAGAACTTCTTCCTTGCCAGGTCATCTAAAACTTGATCTATGAAAGGCAAAGGGAAATGGTCCTTCTTGGTGGCCTTGTTTAGTTCTCAATAATCTACATAGATTATCCACTTTCTTTTTTTCTTTGGCACTAGCACCAAAGGAGAAACCCATTCGCAGTCAAAGATGGGGTAGATGAATCCTACATCCAACAACTTTTGCAGTTCTTCTTTGACAATGTACTTAAGGGCTGGATTCATCCTCCTTTGAGGCTGCCTGACTAGTTTACAGTATTCTTTAATGTAGATGTGATGAGTACAGACTGAAGGGTGGACTCCCTTCATCTCCTTATAACTCCAAGAAAAAGCATCCAAATGGTTGTTCAATAACCTACACAGTTCCTTCTCCTGAGAGATGGATAAGGATGAGTTGATCTTTAAGGTTTTTCCTGAACCAAATTCCACATTCTTAACTCGGAGAGAGGTCGGATCAGCCACACAGAGATCAACTAAAGCATTGGCTTGGGTTTCTTCCACCAAATCTTCTAATGGCAACACACTGGGGGGTGGATTTTGAATCAAGTTCTCAATAAGATCATCCTCGGTTTGAGGACCCCCCTTGGTAGCTTCCACTGTGCACAATGGTGCGAAGTAGACTTCATCCTCATCTTCCTCCTCCAACCAGAGAGGTAAATCATGTTCTAGCAGAGGTTGGTCAGGAGGATATAGGACTAGTTGTTTGTACATATGCCCATTCTTGATGGTCGTGCTCCCAGCTCGACAAATGTTGTAAGCATCTGCAGTAGCTAACCAAGGTCTTCCCAGGATGAAAGGATACCTAGTGAGCTTTGCCTTTGGTTGAAGAACCAAGAAGTTAGCAAGGTACTCTCAGGAATCAATGGAGACCATGACATCTTCCGCAATCCCCTCAGGGGTCACGGTGGAGCGGTCTGCAAACTGCAGTACTATTGAGGTCTTTCTTTGGGAACCCTGAAGGTTGAGTTTGAGCATAGTGTCCCTGGTCATTACATTAATGGCAGCCCCTAGATCAATCAAGGTGTGGGGGATTATGGTGCCATTTATGTGGACATTGACTACAGGACTCCCAAGGTCCAAATATTTTGGACAGATTACCTTCCCTAACATCAGGTCGGACAGTTATCTTATGACATTGATAGTTGGGGCATCTCTCTTGTGCCTGCCTGGGTGCGTGAAGCACTTCTCTTTGATCAACTTGTTGTAGATTGGTACATCCCTTATGACTTGGAGAAGTGGTATTTTTACACATAATTGTTTTAGCTCTCCCAGAAGTTTAGTTTCTTCTGGGGTCGGTTGTGTGCTCCCAGTTAGTTGCTTAGGAAAGGGTGGAATGGTTTTCGGTTCACTTTCCTATTTCTCTTCCTCATCCTCCTTAAGAGGTGGTTGGCTATTTGGGAGAACCTTCCCAGATCATAGGTTGATCTCCTGAGTCTCCACAACATAGGTAGGCCATGTTGTTTCTCTGGTATATACCTGCTGGGCCTATCTATTATTAAGGTTCGGGTTCGGTTGAGTAGGTATTTGGGGTTGTCTTAGAGGAGCAAGGGCTAATGGTTGTGGTTGAGCAGGTGGTGGAGGAAAAAGAGTGATAGGAGAGTTGTACTGGGGCCTCCACCCCTTATGAGGTGTATTCCACTGAGGTTGTGGCTGAGCATAAGAGTGAAACAAATGAGTAGTTGGTTGAGTATGATATTGAGATGGATACGCCAAAGGAGAGGGCGTGGACCAAGAAGGATAAGCAGGGAGACCCTAAGAAGGCATGGAAATGGATTGACTGGAGTTGTAATGAGTCTGGGATGTCCCTTGCATTCCCTGCTAGTAAGGTCTAGGTCCATGTGGCCTCCTTTGGTTCATGAAATAGAGTGGTTCAATGGCTCATTCAGCCCCTTGGTACATAGCTTTGAGTCCGGGTAAGGAAGGGCATTGATTTGTAGGATGGTCTTTTTCACAGACAAAACATACTTCTACAGAGTGAAATGGAAATTCGTTCCTAGGATGCTTTCTAGTGCACCTAGGACAAAAGATGGCCAAGGCCCTCTCGGCTTCCTCTTGCTTCCTTTGCATTCGCAAGGTATCCATTTACATAGCAATATTCTACCTCATCTCGCTTTTGAAATCTTCCATCTGATTTGCAAGTTCATTTTTAAGGGATGAACTGGATAAGGGGGTACTGGCTAAAGGTTGACTTCCCCTACCTCTCTTTCTGGCTGCCCTAGAATGGTTTCTAAACACAGTCTTTATGTCATCATAAGGTAGTTGGTAGATGTCTCCCCTGGCCAACAAATGGAGGGTATCTAAAAGGTCTTCAAGGACTCCTCTGAGTAGAAGCAACTCCAAAGATATGGGGTCAAGTGTGCACCTGACCCTTTTATAACTGAGTTGAAACCTCTCTTCATAGTCTTCTAAAGATTCATCACTTCCCATGGTCATTCGGAAGATTTCTTCCTTTGTATTCTTTGACCTACAGTAGTTCCGGTATTTGTTGTTAAAGGCTTGCTGCATCTGAGCCCAACTTGTGATACTATTTCTAGGTAACCTCAGGAACTAGCGTAATGTTTCATCCTTGAGGGTAGAGGGAAAGAGTTTCAACTTTTACTCGTCTTCTGCATAGTCATAGGATCGACAGAGAACAACAAACTCAAACAAGAAGGTATCAGGGTCTTCAGTAGTCAATATATGGAAGCGAGGTAAGGCTGAGAGACTTATGTTTTTCATGTCTGTGTCTCCATTGGTGTCTCGGATAGGAAAGACACCTTCTATTCTCTCCCCATTTCCTCTAATGTTTATGTTTTCAGCCATGCTCTCAGGAGGAATGGTTTCTTGCTCTTCTTCTATTATAGGATCTTCATATATCTTTGGAGGCTCACCTATAGGTTCTTCTGGATCAATACCACCAAAGAAGAGAGAAGGGTGACTTAGTGATGTGGTGGGGGTGTTGGGTAGGAATTTTCCAGAATTGTCTCTGTTCCTACGAGGCATGAATGGAAATCTATTTTTAGGTGATTTTTGTGTTTCTTTTTCTTCTTGTACCTACAAAAACTGAAATGGGTTGAACAACAAATTGCAACTAACTAAAATAAACCTTGCTGAAATGAAAATTGCAGAATTGAAATGAAAGCAGGAAATGTCTAATCTATGCTTGCTGAAATGAAATTGCAGAATTGAAATGAAAGCATGAAATGTCTAATTTACGCTTGCTAAATGAAATTGCAGAATTGAAATGAAAGTAGGAAATGTCTAATCTACGTTTGCTGAAATGGAATTGTAGAACTGAAATGAAAGCAGGAAATGTCTAATCTACTTTTTCAGAATTGAAATTGCAGAATTGAAATGAAACAACTACTCTACTCTTGCTGAAATAAACTATTTAGCAAAATGTTTGCAGTAGAAAATAGAAGAAAAGCAGTAATCACAAAATACTCTGACGCTTCCCTGGCAACGGCGCCAAAAAGATGGTGAGCTCCAATATTGCAGCAATGATGCTGCAACTCCTGGGACTCCCTACTTTACTTTTATCAACCCAGTAGTTCATAAAAAACTTGGAAGCGATGGTGCTATATGCACAAGTACTAGCTCTTACTGTAGGTTGCCACTTGATCAGCTGGCACAAGTTTGCTAGGAGCTTAAGCCAACTTCTATGAGTTCTCAAAAGAAGCTTTTAACTGTGATGGAAGAAATCTAAATCAAAAGATACTATTCTACTTGCAGAAAGATAATGACAACTGAAAGGAAATGCAAACCCTAGCAAAACCTAGTTTTACCCATTAACCCTACTTTTGCAAGAAAAGAGATGGAAACTACTGAAATGGATGTCATTGACTATTGAAAAGGTAAAATGCATGTATTCAAGCTACTTCTGAGGGAAAATGAGAAGAAATCATTTTTTTGTACTTTTGAGCAATTTTATGCAGAATTATTATGCTTGTGTTTTAACTAGTTGTGACTATGCAGAGGTTTGGTGGCGAAGGGAGATGGAGTTGGCTTTTGCAGGAGGTGGGGAAGGTGTGGAGAGGTCCTAAGAAGTCCCTAGTACCCTTCTGAAGACTTCCATTATGATTAGACTTCGAAAAATCACCCGCATGAACTTCTATAGGACGCTGCAAGGGATCTATAGGATATTCTATAGGAGGATCTACAGGAGGAGGCGAAAAGTGGTTTTTGGAGGTTTGAAGGTGGAAAAATGGTGGGAGAAGGGAAATGAAGGCTGGATGGAGGTGTTAAGGGGTCTAGGACTTTTTCAATGAAGATCAGGAATGAAGGAGATGGTTGGATTTTTTCAAAGGTCAAGAAAGCAATTTTGCACAAAAACGCAGAAATTAGGGCAGTTTGGAGAAGTATGGAAAATGAGTGGGGGAATCTTGAGAGAAGTACTAGAGTAGGCTGTGTTATGGAAAAATGATAAGCTGGAGTGTTCTTCAAGTGAGCTGCACACTTAATTTTCAAAACTGACCCAAGCAAGAACTGAAAAACAGATTCTTGCCTATTTTGACCTAAAATCTGACCTAAAACCAGAAAAGTACTGAATAGAACTCTATGGACAAGGAGTTATGCAAGAAAGACATATTAAATGTACAAGAATGTATCTAAGCATGTAAATCCAACTCATATCAACTTCTCTAACTTAAAATCTCACACTAGCAATTGCATTGAGAAAGCAAAAACAATGTTTTTGGTGGCAGCAATAGTGCCTTGATCTCAACTCATGGTCCCAAGGAGGGAGAAAAGAGATCAAGGCTTGTTTGGTAGCATTTTTGGATCTTTTTCTGTTACTGCAGAAAACTATCTAATCAACCTAAAGTAAGAACAATTATTCTAACCATCAAAAGCAACCTAATTAACAAACCAAGATTTAACCTAAACAACAAAAATTATCTCATGAATGCAAGAAAAAGAATATAAATACACAAAGGAGGTGTTGGGGACTTGGGTTGGGCCCAAACCCAAGAGCTACAACTTGCTGGGAAAGATCAGTGCTGGTCCAAAGCTGGATTCATCTTCATTGATAAAAAAATAATAGTTGCATCACCAAACTATCTAAAAAAAAGAGCTCGAAAATGAGCTGAGTAAAAGGTTGCACTAAAGTGCAAAAATAGACTATCAAATGGCTAACCTACTAAGGCTTGAAGCCTTCTTATTTATACAAGTGAGGACTCCCAACAGTCCTCCTAAACTTCAGGAACTCGATTGCCTAAAACTGAAGATAACAACAACTTCACTAGACCTGCTCGGCTGCCCCTTGGAATCATCATTGTACTTCGCGATGCTGATGGAGAACTCGAGGAAGGGGTCATTAATGAAGGAGACACCCCTCCTATAAGTCCTCATCCTTGTTTCCTCGAGTTTGGCTACCAATCTGCTCATAAATTCCAGGTCTTTGTCCCAAAATCTGCAATAAACACTCATTAGACTATGTGGCAAAGTGACTATCCCCATTCACTATATTGACATAAATATATTCAAAAACATGCACAAAAATATGGAGAATGCTGGATTAAATAAAAATAATAGGCAGAATGAGCCCATATAGTTACCCATTTCTGGGGCTCATCACCTTCCAAGGCATACTCGAGTCTCAAGCCATAGAAAACCATTGGCTAACCTTGAAGTATGATATGAATTCGATTTTCACCTAACACCCTGAACTTTAAACTTCGAATTCTCTTCTCAATATATTGTTCACAACTTTGATATCATATAGAAAATTTGTGATAGGTTAACCCGATAGCGCAATATAAATCAAAGCAGAATACTATAACCTACTTCTACTATCAATTTGCAGAAGCTGAAAGATCAAGTTGAACAATATAACTAGAAGAAGAAGAATCAATGGCATAATACACATGAAAATACTTTGGGGAAAGTCTCAGATAAAAACCCCACACTATTTTATTGTCATACATGGTGGAAATACATAGGAATTATACAAAGCCTTAGCTCTCATAGCTAGCCAGCTCTCAGTACATTCCTCACAGATGCTCACAGTGAATCTTGGCTTCTCTCCAGCCTTCCTCTCTGCCCTCCAAACTCCTCTTTCCTTGCATTGTTCCTTGTGGATGATTGGCTTATTACCAAGTGGAAAACTAAGCCTCCAAAACTGCACAATCCTCAAGGATGAATCCTTGACTGCATGCATGAGTTTTCTCCATGAGAAAACACATGCAACTGATAGTACATTGTCCTTGAACATTAATCTCAACTGGGTCTTTCTTAGAATAGACATGCATGAGTTTTTGATGAGGGAATCTTCAGTTAACTGGAGTAGCACTAATTGAGTGCATTAATGCATCAAATGACTGCTAACTCACTATTAGTTCCTCAAATAGTTTGGAACTAATTTAACTAGACTTAACTCGGTAAACTGAGTTAACTAATTACAACTCAAATATAACTCAATCTTATCTCCTTAATTTAAGGGATAACTCTTGCATGACTTCAGAAAGACTTCTAACTTGAATTTCTCCAACTAATTAATTTAAAATAAATTAATTAATTATTTCCAAGTAACTGTTAAGACTAAATTCGATTTTAGTTCACAATTTTATTCAAAGAAAAATTAAATTGGAATATTCTTATTGCTATATTTCAACACTGTCATGATAGTTAACCTGTTTAATAAAAAGACTACAATTCTCATTTAATCAATTTATGCACGTTGTTTAGCTTAATAATGGAGAAGACAAAAATCAATTTATGCATATTGTTCAGCTTAATAATGGATAAGACAATGTATAAATAAGTGTATAATGTTAGGGTTTGATAAAATTACTAGTGAAGAAGTCTCTCCTTTATAATATTGCCATTGCCCTTTTACCTCTGAAAATTACGTTTTATTAACAATTGTATTTCTTCTGACCCAATTAGGTAGGGATAGAACTCCCAATGTCTATGAAGCTTTACTAATAATTGTATTTTTTCCGATTCAATTAGCAAAAGGTGTTGTCTATCGAGGCCACAATTTTGCCCAGAAAATCATTTGTTGTTGGATTTGACCATTTTCTTTCTCAAAAAGTCCAATGATAGGTGTGTTTAAATAATCATTTTGGTGGTGGAAGTGGATTCAACACCATCAAAAATCCCTAGGACACCCAAAATTCTGAAGCTTTATAGCTGTAACATAGATTTCCCAAAAATTTTGCTAGATTTTGATCAAAATCGTGCCGGAATTTCCACTATTTTATGAGTAAAATTGTGGCCTCGTTAAACTATGTTGGGATAAAATTCCCAGTTATATATGGAATTCTTTCATAGTGTAATTTCGTAATGTATAATAATTGAAAACACAACTTGTTATCCTTTTTATTGAGTTTCATCTTTTTGTAAAGGGACATGTTCACCTGTTATAATAAGGCTCTAAACGTAGACATTCTTTATGGTTTTTTATAATAGAATCCACTTTGATAAAGCCAAGACATCTCGACTTTTGCTGAATTATAAGTTATTAGTAGATCTAATGATTAACTTTTGTTGAATTATAAGTTATTAGTAGATCTGATTATTAAATATACTCTTAATGTTATAAAATGAATATCATTAAAAAAAAATTGGTTCTAAATTTTATTTATTAATTCCAAATTAAAATAATTTAAAACATTATATAAAACGAGAAATTTTCGATAGGAAAGGTTCGGTTTTTAAAGATCTTCAAAGTACTACATATTTTGAAAAATGAAAAACATGCAACAGCATCAATAACATCGAGTGAACAAGATAGTTAGCCCACGCTTCTTATTAAAAAAGATTCATGGATTTTCAAATCCCATTTTGGACTCATTTTGGTATCGTTATATTATTAAATCCAAAGTTGGATAGTTTTCCAGTAACGAAATCATGCTAAGAAAATCAAACGCAGTGACGAAATCATTGGGAAAAAATCAAACGTAGAGACGAAAGTATTAAGAGATCCTCCTAAATGTTGCACACATAAGTCTGCATAAGTAACACACTTAATTGAAACAAATAAGTGACACATTATAAGCAATACAGTTAACTAATGCACTTAAATGAAACATTTAAGCAGTCCACCATAAGTAACACACTTAAGAGATTCACATAGACAACATATAAGTAACACACTTAAGAGATTCACATAGACAACATGCTATAATGAATGCACATACAAATTCATAATAATATTTAAGAAGAAATATATACTATAATCTATTCTCAAACTCTTAATAAGAGGTTGATACTTCCACTTATTATAAAATGCAAAAGAAACATAAATACAATATAGTGAAGAGAACAAATACTAGAATGTTAGGTGTCAAGTGCATCGAATTGGCAAAGAGCTACTTCAATTCCTAGATCCTTAACTCTTCCATTTGAACTTGGATTTGAGTATATGACAGGTCATATATAAATCTCTTGGAAAGAATAAAACTATAATATGCAAAGGATATGATGACAAGAAAAGAATGTGAATGGAAAATTGGATGCAAAAATGAAATGCGCTATTGAAATTGGGATGCAAATTAACACATTATGGACACATTAAGATGGAAAAAGGGTTGCATATTTAAGAAATGTTATCCTTTCCATGTGAGATGTAATATAAAGCACTATAACCTCATACTTTAGTGTTGTGAAATATTGTCTAATACCAAATAATTTTATAGTTGAACTTTAGAATCACTTCGGATCTTTGATACAAATTAGTTTGGATCTTGGTGGGATTGATCACCTTTGAGAAACATTCCATTCAAATTCCGATAAAGTTTTTTAGCCCATAACTTATTTCTCCATGTCAGATGTTGCAACCAAACTAGTCAAAAGTCAAGAATAATCTACCATGAAAAAAACATTATTATTCCTATTATGACATAAGCAAGTGAAGAATAATCTCACACAAAAACATACACTAAAACAACTATCAAATAGTGGTTAACTTAGATTAAAAAATTTCCTTTATCAACAGTTCCCAACGTATTAATGCAAAAAAAAATTATTATTATTCTTATGGCATAATCAAGTGAAGAACACACAAAAACATACACTAAAACAACTATCCAATAGTGGTTAACTTAGATTCTTAATTAATTTTGAAAAAAAAATCATAATATTAAAAAAAAATTCCTCTATCGACCGTTCCCAACGTATTAATGCAAAAAAACCATTTCAAATCTCATAACTGCTTCTCTCGCTGGAATAACCAGTGGGCACTTTTTTTATTTATTTTCTATATATTTTTCTACAAATTCTTTCCGAGGTATGAAACTTTAATTTAATGCATCACCTTGTAGAAAATTACATTGTTATAAAGGTTTCTTATAAGAAATCTTTTCTCAAACTTTTTCATGTTACGTATCAAATTATCACTTAATACCCTTGGTGGGGATTCAATCTGGTTTCAATAACATTAGAAAGAGAAAAAATAACAATACTCTCTTTATTTTAAGATATACAGTCCATTAGGTCTCTCATTTCATGTTATTTTTGGCGTTTGATGCATAACATTTAGTATCAATGTATACAATCGTAGGTTTTGGTTCTTTAAAATGAGTCACCTTCATAATTTTTTTATTATTTTTTTTGAAGTTTCAATTCCTATTTTTTTAAGGAGTTTTACGTCAAATATTGAAATATCTATGGTAAAACTTTTAATTTTTTCCACTCTTCTTTTTGAGTTGTTGGTTTTAAAATTAGTTTTAAATATGTGTTATTGGTAGAATATCCATAATTTTTTATTAATGAAATTTAAAATCATGAAATTTTCAATATTTTAAAGGTAATAATTTGCGTTAAAGTTTTATGTAATAAAGGATATTAAAAGTAAAATAGTAAAACCAAGGTCGTGAGACACATATTCCAAATTGAATGTTTGGCAAACATTATAGTGGACATTACTTGCGATTTATTAATGGTTATGGAAATTGAGAAAGGCAAAGAGACAAAAATTGACATTTAATTATGAGAAATAAAGAAAATAAGAGAAAAGGGAGATGAAAAGACACAAATATGCATGCAAGGGAAATTAGAGGAAAATGAAAAAAATGGGAAATCAATGATACAAGGCATAAGGGAAACAATTCACAATGCTGGTTCAACTTTTATCAGTCCATTCTTGATTTTTTCCTTACACTCCCATACACTCTAGCACTTTTAGAGCATTCTTGGAACACTCTAGCATTCACTTGGATTTGAAGAAGGAAGGCAAAGGAAAGAAGAGGAAAGCAAGGGAATGCAAAGAGAAGGCTAGATCAACATTTTTAGCATGTAAAAGGTTGTGTGTGTGAATTTTGTGCTAGGATGTAAATGCATGGTACATGCATTTGTTTATTTCGTTCATTTGCTGTCATTAGCATGGGTTTTTCCTGGTTTAACAATGGTTTCAACTTTTCCTTCCCATTTCCTGGATAACCATGGTGTGATGGGATTCATTCTTGGTTGAGCTTTGGATTGTCAGAAGGTTTTGGAACTGGGTGAGGTGGTCTCAGGAAAATCCCAAGGGTTGGGGCTGAAGAAGGTTTTCTCTGAGAAGCCCTCGACAGGTGGGTGGAGAATTGCAATGAGTTCTCATTTATTTGAGGTACCAAAAAATCATCCGATTTTGAAAAGTGTTGATTCAAAAGACACCTTTTTTTAGCATATTTTTAACACTTTAAATTATCTTATGTATCAAGTATGAACATTTTTTTTTAAATGTTAGAGATCTTCATACTTATTTTGAAAATTGTTGATGGAGCATAACCCTTCTTTTAGAGGGCTTATTTCTGACACTTTAATTTATTTACTTTTTAAAGTATTAAACGTGGATAGTTTTTTTTTTTTAAATGTTGGTGATTTTTATGCAAATTTTGAAAAGCGCCAACATTTTTTTTTAAGACATATTTTTGACACTTTAAATTTTCTTATGTTATGCACAATTTTTTTCAAATGTTGATTATTTAACCATTTTTCAAGTCGTCTTATTCATCTTCGTCCTAAGATTTTTGTTTTTTAAAGCTTTTTCAAACTTGTGTTTTTTGTTTTTCTTTACAGTGTTTTTTTATAATAAAATGTTTAAATTTTTTTGGCTAAGTTTAAAAAATAATAACATTAATATTTTGAGGTTAATTTTTTTTTATATATATTTATATATTGTTAATTAATACTTGAATACAAAAAAAATTAATTGTCACGAAAAATAATAATTTTAAACACTAAAAAAAATAAATATTTTGCATATAGATATAGTTAAAAAAATACATATTTAAGGATCTTTTCATTGAAAATGACATATTAAATAAAAGTTTTTTATGAAAAAATTGAATAAAAAAAATTGGAAAAATATCAAATTTTATGTTTTTTTTTTTTTTTTTTTAATCCAAAGATGATGACATTTGAAGTGTTTTTACAAAACAAATGTTTCTAATAAAATTTTAAGTAAAAATATCTAAATAAAATGTTAAAAAAAAATAAAACATGCTATTTAAAAAACAAGAAAAAAAAAAAACAAAATCTTTGAAAAAAAAAATTAATTAAATTAAAAAAACTATTAAAAAAATAAATTGAAAAATAACATTAATAAAATCATAAAAAAAAAATTAAAATTAAAGTAAAATAAAATTAAAAAACATTTAAAAAAAACACAAAATTCAAAAAAAAAATACACTGGCCCAACTTGAGGCCCCTTGAGCGCCCTAGATGGGCATGACTGATTCCATATAGCCTCGCCTGCCCTAGCCCACAGTCCCTCGGAGTTGGGTAGGGACTGTGTATTTTTATTTTTTAATTTAAATTTATTTTAAATGTTATTTTTTGTTAAATCTCATTTTAAATCTTTTAATGTATTTTATTTTTTAATTTTTTACTATTTGATTCTTTAAAATTTTCTTAATTATTTTGATTTCTTCTCATTATTATTTTTTAAATATTTTACTTTCATGGAGTTTTTTATTAAATTTATTTTTATTTTTATTTTTTATTTTTATTTAAATATTTTTTAATGTTTTTTATTTTATTTTATTTTTAAATTATCCCATTTATGTTTATTTATTTGTTTTATTGTGTTATTTTATTTTCTTAAATTGTAGATTTTTGGAAACATTTTCTTGTTTTTTCCTATATATATATGATTTTTTTTTTGAGATAATTTTTTATTTTTTTATGTTTAATATATATTTTTATTTAGTTGTTATTATTTTTAAATTTTTTTGTTTTTATTGTCTTTTTTTTAATGTTTTAGTTTTTGTTTTCATTTTTATTGATTTATTATTTTGTTTTATTTTATTTTTTTTCTGTAAGGTCCATGTCGATCCTCGACTAGCAAGCTGGCCCCATTATGTGTCAATTTGCTAGCTGATTTTAAAGCTTTCGTTATAATGGATCAAATCTACCCCCACAATGTGTCAATTTTATGGTTGTTTTTTAAGTTTCATTGTAACGGGACAAGTTTGCCTATACTGTGTCAATTTGATGGTCTATTTTTAAATTTTTGTCGCAATGTCTCCTTAGACTAAGATTTTAAAATAGCTATACTTTTAACATATAAAAAAGAAATTACTCTTGGTATAATGACTCTTTTATTTATGTGTTCATTTTAAAGTTTTATTAGTCATATAATTTTTCCATAATGCCATGGTTGAAATATGTTGAAAACTTAAGGTTTTCTGTAGTCATGATCTTCGGTTTTAATTCCATGGTTGAAAAATTGTCAAAATTTTAAGGTTTTTATGAGCCATGATTTTTTATCTTTAATGCTATGGTTGAAAACAATTATAACTATTGTACCTTTTAAATCTATGGCTGAAAATTGTTGGAATTTTAAGGCTTTTCAGAGATGTGATATTTCATCTTTAATGCCATGCCTAAAAACCATTGGAATTTTAAGGTTTTTCAAAGTTTTAATATTTTACCCTTAACGTCATTGCTAAAAAATGTTGAAAATTTACTCCGGAAAAAAAAAAAAAAAAAAAAAAAAAAAATTTATTCCAACAACAACACTTTTCGTTTTCACGGTGTTTTTCGCACAAAAAAATTGGCCTTTATTGCCTTTACTACCATTTTTAAAAGATGTTGGAAATTTACCCCGAAAAAAATGTTATTCTAGCAAGAACACTTTTCGTTTTCATACTGTTTTTCATGGTTTTTTGGGGTTTTTTGGCTAGAGTTCTTGTTTTCAGTTTACAGTTCTCATTTAATAGTTTACTTTGTTTTATGTCATGGTTTATCCCATGAAATCCACATTCATGCTTGGAATATTGCATGTGGGTGATTGGTTGAAAGAAAGTTTTGGTTCAACCCAATATATGGTTGGGTGGTACGTGGAAGTCCCTAGCATGGTTGGCTTTTTATATGTTAATACGAGCTATTTTTCTATTGTGATCGATGAGCACTTGTACTTGTATTGTGTTGATTTTATGACAGATTTTTCATGGTTCCTATTCTGGTTATATGTTGGTTATATCCATGGTTCTTTGATGTGATCTAACTATGACCCTTGTTCAAGATTTGATAAGTATTTGAATGGTTGATGAATGCATGTGCTAACAAGTGTTGTTGCAACTATCTTGAGAGGGCATAGATCCTTCTTGGTGATTCCCATATGAAGTTTATAAGTTTATGATCATATATGCATTCATGACCTGTAGCTTATATGTTTAACAAAATGCTAGTCATGTTCTAAGCATGTTTTGGTCAAGATCTTGTTCAAGTTTTGAATAGGTAGCCTTGTTTTTAGCATATTTATGTTTCTAGAAAGTTACAGGCAGTTTTGGGGAATGGTGTAACAACCCCTAATGAAAAGTCGTAATAAAATTAATAAAGAAAAAATAAGACCAAGGTCAAGGGACACTTATTCCAAGATGAATGTTGGGCAAAATATCCTAGTGGGAATCAATTTTTGTCTATTATGGCTAAGGGGAAATTAGAAAAGGCAATGACAAAGGCTTTGAAAAGGAAAAAAGACATTATTGACATTTATTTTATGAAAATAAAGGAAAATAAGAGAAAACGAAGGTGAAAAGTGATAGGTTGCATGTGAGGAGAAAATTGAAGGAAAATTAAGGGAAAATGAAGAAATTAGAGGCATCAATAATTAAAAGACATTAGAGCATCAATTGGTATCATTTTGTCAGTTCAAGTTCAGAATTGGTTTCATAGAGGAGAAGAGCACCAAGAGAAGGAAAGAAAGCAAGAAAAGGAAGGACATGGAAGGATAAGGAAAGAAAAGGAAAGAAAGGATCAAGTAAGAAAAGGTTGGATCAAGCAACTTCAATAGGAATACTTGTAGGAAACAGGTTGCATGTATGGTTTCCTAGTTGGTTTTGGTATTCATGGTATGTGCATGTGTGTATTGAGTTTCATTGTTGTCAGTGGCATGGATTTTACTTAGTTTTGATAGTGGTTTTTAGCCTTGCCTTGCCTTTTCCATATAACCATGGTGTGATGGGATTCTTTCTTGGTTGAGCATTGGATTTCTTGAAGGTTTTGGATCCAGGTGAGGTGGTCTCAGGAAAATACCAAGGGTTGGGGGTGGAGATGGTCTTCTCCGAGAAGTCCTCAATAGGTGGGTGGACGCAAGAAAATTCTTCAAGAGATGGTGAAGGAATTTTGAGGCATCTAGGCTCGGTTTGGTTTTCTGATCTTAGGAGCAGTTTAGGTGAGATCATAGTATGGTGAGGGTGGAGGTGGTTTAACCTTTGGATTCCCTTGGTTGTTTATGGATTGTTTTATCCCATGAAATCCCACATTCATGCTTGGAATATGGCATGGGGACGATTGGCTGAAATAAATATTTGATTCAACCCAATCTATGGTTGGCTGTTACGTGGAAGTCCCTGACTTGGTTGGATTTTGAATATGGTTAATAAGAGATAAGTTTCTCTTGCCTTTGATATGTAAATGTACTTGTTATTATGTGGCTTTAATGGTTGTTCTATCATTATTATCTATCTAGTTTTATGTTGGTTATAAGCATGGTTATATAACAGATCTAAGTATGGCTCTTATCAAATTTTATTTAATAAATGTTTGGTTAATGAATGCATGACCTAATTGGTGTTATGAAAACTATTGTGAGAAGGCATAAATCCTTCTTGTTAAACCTCAAATAAGCTTTCAGATCCTTATGTTCAGATATCCATTCATGACCTGTAGGTTGCATGTTCATCACGTGTTTGACGAAATGTTAGTCCTGGTTGGAAGAGGTTAGGTCAAGTACTAGTATAATTTTTGGTTTGGAAGCCTTGCTTCTATGTGATTCATCATTTCTGGAAGTTTCATTGAGTTTTGGCCAAAGGTTTGAATCTTAGCCCTTAAAAAGTGGCTCAATACTCGGGGTCACTGGCATAGAACTGACTAAAAAATCCATAGTTAGTGGGAAGCAATCCTATGGAAGTGAATGAAGGGTTACAGTCGGTTGGAGACCTTGGCAAGGGAGTGAATGAGGCTCTAGGTCAGTAAAACATAGAGTTAACTTAGGGGCTGGACACCTGGAGGAGTTGGGTTGCTCCTGGAGGTCTTGTGGCACTTGAGGAAGGTTAGTAAAGTCTTAATTTGTTGAATCTATTTCCTTAAGGCCATATAGGAGGTTGATTCTTATCATAGTGACCCTCATCTCATGTTTACCCTGGGCAACCCAGTGAAAGCGGGTAAATGTGGGAGGAGTAGGTTACAGGGTAGTATCAGAGTGGGTTGCACTCTCTTGGGGTAAAATATGATGTTTTCAAGGTTATGGTTGTCATGTATGGGGTCATGGTACATAGTTGGTATGGTCATGCAAGATGTTGTTATATTGATGTTATTATTATTATATATGTATCATGCTAATGTAGATTGATTTTTCATATGAGATAAGCCTCCCCTAAACATCATGAGTTATGGTTTTCATTTTGGTATCTATTTGGTTTATCTAACATGGCCTACTTGTAGGAAGAAGAGAATCAGAGATGACGAACAAAATGGTAGACTATAGCTTTTGTGACTCTCCCTATAGATCAGTTGGGCAACAAGGAGATGAGTATTCTCCTAGCATAGCATATACATTGAGGAGTTTGAGGGCATAGATCAGAAGTTGCAAAGCAGACAATGAGAGGTTGGTTGAGGCTCATTAAATACTTGCAAGGGCTCAGGAAAGGCAGACAAGAGTAAATGCAGTGATTCTTCAAAGCTTGTTGGATTTGCATAGATAGGGAGAGTTGAGGATCAATCAAGAGTAAGAAGAGAAAACTAATGGAGCCTATGGTAGAAGATTTCAGTCCAGATACAGGTTGGATAAAGGGGATACAATCATTGGTGACATATCACTAGATACACTTGACAAGAGGACTGGTATGTATGAGCATCATTCTAGTTCCTCATCTAGGAGAGATTATCACCATCCTTATAGGAGGAGTCATTAATTGCTTGAGGAGTTCAATAAATTCAGGCCTCCTACATTCGATGGAGAGATGAAGAAGTCAGAAGATGCATAGGCATGGTTCTTAAGATGAAGAAATTATTTAGATTGCATAGTTATTCAGAGAACATGCAATCCAAGATAACAACCTTCATCCTCAAAGGGAAAGCAAATATTTGGTGGGAAGATTTGAAGAACGTTAAGGGAATTTGGGAAGAAGAGTTTTTTTGTGATGATTTCGAGAGACTCTTCAAGAAGAAGTGCTTATCTGAGAGATACTATGATGACATAGCTAAGGAATTTTATGAGCTGTAGATGGGTTCTATGAAAGATGATGAGTATACGAGTAGGTTCCTAGAGTTGTTGAGGTATGTGCCTTACCTCAAGAATGAGAAGGCTAAGATTCATAGATTCATCAGTGGGTTGCTAGTAGCATACAGATACTAAATTTAGTTTGATGAGCCTAAATTGTTGGCGGAGGCCATCCGGAAGTTGAAGAATTGTTATGAGCAGTCAAAGCGCAAAGATGAGCCTAAGCGTGAATTGAAGGGGAACAAGAAATTTAAAGGGAAATGATCATCAAATCAGGGAAGACCTCAAAGGTAGGTGAGAAATAAAATGTTGCTCCTTACAAGAAGTTCAATGCAGTTGACGAGGGACATGGGTCACAACCTGGAGAGCAACAAAATAGAGGTGATGGTAGGGGACCATTGCAGTGTCAGATATGTGGCAAAGATCATCACAAGAAGGATTTTCCATTGTACCAGGATGGTAGAACTCAGATCTATAATGCTCAGGAGGCACAAATAGTTGGGGATGTTGGTCATAACATTCCTTGAATTTATGCAGTCGTGGAAAACAAGTAGGAAGACCACCAACCATCCATTATTGAGATGGTAGGTAAGTTCTGTGGTCAAGTTATTTCTATTTTGGTTGATACCAGTTCTAATTATATTTATGTTAACCCTGACCTGGTAGATAAGTGTGGATTGAGAAAAAAAATGCATGCAGAGTCTTTGTTGGTGTAGTTGGCTATAGGTACTAAGAAGAGAGTTCATCATTGGGTAAGAGCTTGTGCATTTGAGTTGAATGGTATTCCTACAAAAAAACATCTGAGTATACTGCCACTAGGATCATATAGTATGCTTTTAGGTATGGATTGGTTGTATCTTAATAGGACCAAAGTAGATTGTTATGGCAAGGGCATTGAGTGCCTAGATGATAATGGGGAAAATATAATTTTCTAGGAAATGAGAATCCTACATCAGTGAGGATGGTCACAACTATGTAGGTTAAGCACAATTGCAGGAAAGGGTGTGTAATGTTTGCAGTTCATATTTCCAATGACAAGGGTAAGGATGTTGAGGATGCATAAATATTCAAGAGGTACCCTGTATTAAAATAGTTTCAGGATGTGTTTCCAACAGATATTCCAGAGTTTCATCCCCATAGGGAAGTGGATTTTTCTGTTGAGTTAGTACCAGGAGTAGCACCAACATCAAAGGAAATTTACCTGAGGAGCACTCCAGAATTAGTAGAGTTGAATTTTACAGCTGAAAGAAATGATTGCTAAGGGATATATTAGTCCAAGTGTATCGCCTTGGGGTGCACCAATGTTGTTCATGAAGAAGAAGGATGGTACTCTTAGATTGCGCATTGATTACATGCAATTGAACAAGGTGGCTATGAAGAATAGGTACCCATTGCTGAGGATTGATGACTTGTTTCATCAATTAAAAGGAGTAGCAATGTTCTTGAAGATTGATCTAAGATCAAGATACCATCAAGTACGCATCAAGGAAGTGGACATCTACAAGACTGCTTTCAGGACCATGTATAGGAATTATGAGTTTGTTGTGGTTCCTTTTGGTTTGACTAATGCCCCAACTACTTTTATGTGTTTGATGAATAGTGTTTTGTGCCCTTATCTGGACAAGTTTGTATTGTATTCATTGATTATATATTGATATATTCTAAGAATGAAGAAGAGCATGCCAAAAAATTAGCAACAATATTGAGATTTATAAGAGAGCATCAGTTGTATGCTAAGCTTAGCAAGTGCAAATTCTTTTATACATAGGTACATTACTTGGGACATGTTGTCTCCAACGAAGACATAACAATAGATCTAGAAGAGAAAAGGGCTATCATGGAGTGGGAAACTACTGAGAATGTGGATGAATTCAGTTAATTTATGGGGCTAGTAGGTTACTATAGGAGGTTCATCAATAACTTCTCAGACATTGCATATCCTATTACATCATTGCAAAGGAAAGGTAAGAAATTTGAATGGACAGAGGAGTGTGTGGCAAGTTTTGAGCAGTTGAAGTAGTTGTTGACCAATGCTATAGCTCTTAAGATTGCAGATCCAAACAAAGAGTTCAGGCTGTGAACAAATTCTTGCAAGAGAGGACTTGATGGGGTCTTGATGCAAGAGGGACAGGTGGTGTGTTATGAGTCCAAGAAGATGAATGATAATGAGAAAAACTATGTGACTCATGATCTTAAGTTGGAAGCTATTATTCATGCCTTGAAGATGTGGAGGCATTATATTGTATTGATGAGTGATCACAATGGGTTGAGATATATGTTTGACGAACCAAATCTGAATGCCAGATAGGCTAGGTGGTTGGCCATGATCAGTGATTTTGACTTTGAGATCAAATAAATTGAAGGTAATGAGAACAAGGTTGCAACTGATCTTAGTAGAAGAGTGCAAATGAACCATGTTACAAAAGTGAGCTCTTATGGGATAGATTTACCGGATCATATCTTATAGGAAGGCCATGATGATGACAAGTACGTGGAGCTTGGGCATATGTTTATAACAGGGTACAGGTGATCAAGATGCAGACTATCATCTCACAATAGAAGGTTTGGTGAGATTTAGGGACAAGATCTATGTGTTGGATGATAGTGGGCTTAAGGAGATTATCTTGAGGGAGTTTCATGTCAAGCCACATTCAGGTCACCCAAGATATCAAAAGATGTTGACAATAGTGAAGAAGTTATACTACTAGCTGAATCTTAAGAAGGAAGTGGCAGATTTTGTGGCTAGATGTTTGGACTGTCAACAGGTGAAAGCAGAGCATAAGCATCCAGGTGGGTTGCTTCAGCCTATTTAGATTCCAGAATGGAAATGGGAGGTCATTTCCATGGATTTAATTATAGTTCTTCCGAGGATATCGAGGCATCATGATTATATCATGGTTATGGTCGATAGATTGAGAAAGGTAGATCACTTCATTCCAGTGAAGACTACTTACTTAGCTAGTGAGGTGGCACAAGTCTTCATTAGGGAGATCATGAGATTGAATGGTGTTCCGAAGAATATTGTGTTAGACAGGGATGTTAAGTTCACTTCCAAGTTTTAGAAGGAGTTGTTTGCAGGTTTGGGATAGAGTTAGCCTTCAGTACAAATTATCATCTGCAGATAGATGGAAATACAAAGAGGGTCAATAAGGATTATGGAGAATATGTTGAGGGTGTATGTTATGCACCAACAAAGGAGATGGGAGGAGTACCTTCCATTGGTCAAGTTTTCTTACAACAATGGTTATCAGGATTCACTGAGGATGAGTCCATTTGAGGCACTATATGGGCAGAGTTATAACAATCCCATTAGCTGGAGTGACCTAGTGAACATGGTACTTATTCGACCGGATATGTTTGCAGAAATGGAATAGGAAGTGTAGGCTATAAAGAAGAATCTAAAGGTAGCACAGGATTGGTAGAAGAGTTATGCAGACCAACATAGGGAATTTAAGGAGATTCAAGTAAGGGAGCATGTGTATTTGCGCATCAAGCCCAAGAAGAGATCCTTGAGGATTGGATCATGTGTCAAGTTGGTACCATGATATTGCGGGCCTTTTGAGGTCCCTAAGAGGATTGGAATAGTGGCCTACATACTTGCACTATTTTCAATGGTGAAATTCGATGATATTTTCCATGTTTCATTTCTTAAAATATATGTAAAGGATGTTGATCATGTTATTGATTGGTCTATATTGGAGGTGGAACCGAAAGGAGAATTCCAACTAGAACCTTAGTGCATATTGGAGTGGATATAGATCATACTCCAGAATAGAGAAATCAAGCAGGTTAAAGTGAAGTGGAAGCACTTTGGGCCCCATGAAGCTACATGGGAGATGGTTGATTAGATGCAAGATATATGTCCTTCATTGTTTGTTGGTGGAGGCAAATGCGTTTTTGGTATTTGTACATATTTATGTATGGTTTCTATTGTAAATACTATAAATATCGCAATGAGTTTTGTTATAAATATCTAGTAAGCGATATAGTTGTCATGTTTTTAACGATGTTTTTTCTTTTGAGCACGTTGTTCATTGTAAACACTATAACAAGCTAGGTTATAAAGCTCCATGGGCAGTATGTTTTTGTTTTCAGCGTTTTTTCTGGTTGTAGGTCCCATAGAACATTGAGGATGGTGCTCCCCTAAGGGGGAGGGGTTTCTAACAACCTTGGGTTAAAATTCATGTAATAAAATTAATAATGGAAAAATAAGACCAAGGTTAAGGGAAAATTATTTCAAGCTGAATGTTGGGAAAAATATCCTAGTGGGCATCACTTGTTACGTATTATGGCTAAAGGGAAATTGGCAAAGGCAATGACAAAGGCTTTGAAAAGGAAAAAAGGCATTATTGGCATTTGTTTTATGAAACTAAAGGGAAATAGGAGAAAAGGAAGGTGAAAGGTCACAGGTTACATGTGAGGAGGAAATTTAAGGAAAAATGAAGAAAATAGAGGCATCAATAATAAAAATACATCGGAGCATTAGTTGGTAGCCTTCTATTAGTTCAATTTCAGAATTGGTTTTGGAGAGGAGAAGAGGACCAAGAGGAGAAGGAAAGAAAGCAAGAAAAGGAAGGACAAGGAAGGACAGTGAAAGAAAAGGAAAGTGAGGATCAAGCAAGAAAAGGTTGGATCGAGTAGCTTTAATAGGAATACTTGTAGGTAACAAGTTGCATGTATGGTTTCCTAGCTGGTTTTGGCATGCATGGTATGTTCATGCATGTATTCGGTTTCATTGTTTCCGGTGGCATGGATTTTGTCAGGTTTTGATAGTGGCTTTTATTCTTTCCTTGCCATTTCTGGATAGCCATGGTGTGATGGGATTCTTTCTCAGTTAAGATTTAGATTGCCAGAAGGTTTTGGATCCTTGTGAGGTGGTCTCAGGAAAATCCCAAGGGTTAGGGGTGGATATTATCTTCACTGGGAAGCCTTCAAAAAGTGGGTGGATATAGGCAAAATTCTCAAGGGATGGTGAAGGAATTATGAGGAATCCAAGCTCGGTTTGGTTTTGTGATCTCGGGACCAATTTAGGTGAGATCATAGTATGGTGAGGGTGGAGGTGGTTTAACCTTTGGATTCCCTTGGTTTTTTATGGATTGGTCTATCCCATGAGATCCCACATTCATTCTTTGAATAAGGCATGAGTGGGATTGATAGGAAAAAAGACTTGGTTCGACCTAATCTATGGTTGGGTGGTACATGGAAGTCCCTGACTTGGTTGGCTTTTGCATATGGTTAATAAGAGCTAAGTTTCACTTTTATTTGATAAGTAATGTACTTTTTATTATCTAGCTTTAATGGTTTTTCTATCATTTTTATGTATCTGGTTTTATGCTAGTTATAAGCATGGCTATATGATAGATCTAAGTATGGTTCTTATCATAATCCATTCAATAAACGTATGGTTAATGAATGAATGACCCAATTAGTGTTATGATTTCTATTGTGAAAAAGCATAAATCCTTCTCGTCAAATCTCAAATAAGTTTTCAGATCCTTATGTTCAGGTATGCATTCATGACCTATAGGTTGCACGTTCATCATGTGTTTTACGGAATTCCAGTCCTAGTCAGGAGAGGTCAGGTCAAGTTTTGGTTTGGAAGGCCTTTTTTCTATGTGATTCATCATTTATGGAAGTTTCATTGAGTTTTGGGAAGAGGCATGAGTCATTGCCTTAAAAAGTGGCTTAGAATTTGGGGTTGCTTGCATAGAACTAACTGAAAAAGTCCACAATCGTTGGGAAGCAAGCCTACAGGGGCAACTTGAGGGTTATAGTTGCTTGGATACCTTAGCAAGGGAGTGACTGAGGCTCTAGGGCAGTGAAACAAATATTTAACTCAAGGGTTGGACTCCTGGAGGGGTTGGGTTGTTCTTGGAGGTCTTTTGGCACCTAAGGAAGTTCAGTAAAGTCTTAATTTGTTGACTCCATGTCCTTAAGGTCATATAGTAGGTTGAGTCTTATCATAGTGACCCTCATCTCATGTTTACCGTAGGAATACTTGTGAAAGTGAGTAAATGTGGGAGGAGTCAGTTACAAATGGTCTAGAGGATTTCCTGAAAACGTGGCATAGATATCACGACCATATGAACAGAACAATGGATTTTGGGTCATAGTCAATGAGAGATAGGCTTGTGAGTTTGGTTGGGGCCTCATAACTACATGCATGAGGTGTCAAGGGTGAAGTTGTGGGGTTAGGTCAGTGAAAAATAATTCCAGCTTAGGGATTGATCACTTGGGGTGGTTCTCAGGCCCCTGAGTTATCTGTAGTCCATGGGGTATGGCAGTAAGCTTTGAGTTTGTTGGCCCCACTTACATAACTAGAATTTGGAGGTCGGGTCATGTCATAGTGTTATCACCAAAAAGTGATCACCTAGCCATTTATAACTAGGTGGATCGAAATACACCATGTAGATTTAATTTTACCATAGTAAAATCACTTTCTCTATGGAAAATAATTTAGTAAACCATTTTTTAAAGATTATTTTTGATTTAAACAAAAAAACCCATGAGAATAATTAGATAAATCATTATTTATTTAATTTTCTCTAGCAATAATTATCCCTTGTCACATTTGACTAAATCCTTTAAGAATATTTAAATAAATCACTATTTATTTAATTTTCCTTATTTATGTTATTATAATAATTATTAAATCACTATTTAATAAGTATTTTGATTTCACACCATTCTTAATTCTTGCGAAATAATTAATAAAACATCTTATTTATTAATTATTTCTAAATAAAAATATTTAACCATTTTAAAATTATGTCTTTTCCCTCTCCGATAAATATAATAAAGTATTCCAAGTCGTTAGATCTTGATTTGGTTAATTTATTTTATTATTTTCCATTTTCGAGATTAACTCAATACTTTTTTATAATAAGAGGGTTTTTCATCCATTCCTCACCATGATCATAATCATCATCACCATTATCATTTTTTTTCTTTTGAGGTCCCATTTTGAGTTCTCCACTTGTGTGGGGTTTTCACATATTGAGAGAGAAGATCATTTTCTGAAGCATCAAGGACATTATAGGACCCATCCCATGGAGGGGGACTTACAGACCCATTTGTAGATCTCCTTCAGTAGGTGTTTTTAATAAAATATTTATTTGTTTGAAGTATTTCCATTTGAGTTATTGCATAAGATATTTTCTATTGATGCTTTCTATTCTAGATCGTCTATACTTTTGTAGCAGGTTTTCCATTTTTATCGCAGATTTGAATCGCTAGCAGCCATTGAATTATTGTTAGGGTCACTTGTCACCTAGTGAATTAAGTGAAGTGTTTTTGGTACACCTTCCAAGAAATTCCACACTAACAAATTGAGCCCCCGAGGTTGAAGGTCTGAATAAGGGTGGACCCACCCATCACCCCATTGGAGGTCGGGGCTTTGATCCCTGGTGAGACTTGTTAATAATACATGACATCAATAATCAAATATACCACCCACCATAAGGGATCTACCCATTTCCCCATAGATGGTAGGGGCCCCAATCCTTCATACAATGGTTTATGTAACAACCCTTTTGCTACCCCTCTTGACAGTGTTAATATGAATTGTAATTCATGTAAATAATGTGGAAACATAAACAATTGAGTGGATGAAAGAAATGGGCATGGATTTAGAAATATAAGAAACTATCCATTTTACTTATTTCACCACCTATCTCCCTGGAAGATTTATGGCACTACTAGTGCAAAAATTGAATTCAGGAATGGGCTTCTTGAGTGAAGGAAAAACTACGTAGTCTCGGTTCTCATGGAAAGCATGGGCATGGTAAACATGTATGGAAAATGTATGAGAAGAAAAGATTGATGGGAGGCAAGGTGTGGAAAGTAGAGATGAAAGAGACACATAAGTAATAGACATATTACGTAGTGGTGTCAAGAAAGAGAGAGCTCAATGAAAAAAATAAAAGAACAATGAATGTGCAAAAAAAAGAGAGATTGAGATTGGTAGTGTACGTGCATCTACTTAAAGAGATAATCTTTATATAACCTGTCTTCTATGTTTGGTATATCATTCCTTGTGCTTTCTAAGGCCAATGTTTATTTTCCTATGATTAATTTGGCTAGCGAGAGTTTTGTTGGCCGCATGGTTTTGACATTGCTGCCAACCTAGGATATCTACCTAAGGAGTAAACCATGGAGTCAATTGTGTTGGAATTGATGTCAACAAGCTTGCAATATTTGCCACAATGATCATAGGCTTAATTATATGTTACTGAAGTGTGCCTAATTTTTGCGGGGGTTTTGCGAGTGTTGGAGAAGGATTGAAGACAAATGGTAAATTTATGGGCAGAGAGGAGGTGATTTTCCCTAAGTTAGAGCAACTTCTTTGGGATGATAACTAGCACAGAGAAAGGATTTTAGTAACCTTGTTGGGAGCCCACATGATCCCTATGATGATCATCTATTGGAGCTAGTTCTATCCTAGCAACAATGTTCTGTAGGTGAATTTTTGAGTTCTTGTGCATGCATATAAAATACCATGAACATTTCCTAGAGTATTTTCTCGAGGTTTTTGATGATATAGAGTTGACTTGAGTTGGTATTCATTCTATAAGGTTATTAAGTCAAATATAAGTCTCTTATTGAATGAAGAATATGGAAGATCAAGTCAAGGTGAAAAATGTCAGAGTATGAATAAGAGTGTTTGGCTCTCCATATCTATGTGTGATTATTTCTTGATCACTTCAAATATTTTATTTATAAGAGGAAGATTTATGAAGGATAGGTTGGTTCCTTTCAGAGTGAGAGATATTGTGGAGCATTGAGAGCCAATGGTTGAGAGTGATATAGTTTTAGCAGTTCATGAGTGCATGGATTAGAGCCTATAGCAGATTGTTTGTTTTAGTTGTTTCATGTAGAGAATATGTTAGAGGATGGTGGAGATATTATTTATTATATGCATGACATACTTGTGTTGCAGGGGTGAATTATTTAAGCGTCTCAAGATATTGTTTGCTTCTTGTTGTCGATGTTGCAGATATTTATACATGTTTCCATGGACAAATTTATATGTTGTTATTATCATGTGTAGATGATGTATTGGTTGAGTTTTAATTGCAAATATTAATTGTGTTAGAGAGATTTTTGTTGTAGGAGTTTGTATATAGTATTGAGCATAGATTTTACGTAGGGTCGATATGAAAAAATGGGATGAAATGAGGCCCATAATTTTTGTATGATATTGTTGATTGGGTCCTAGTCTGAAATGTTGTGAAATGTGGTCCATATGAGAGCTTGAAGGTTGGAGCCTTCATTGAGGATAGTAGTCCCTTGCTATGATAGGGTGTAGCAACATCCTTTGAGTAGAGGCCTAAGAAATATGGAGTGGTGACTTTCGTCCAGTGGTGGTAAAAAAGAATTGGGTGTTGGGAAATCTAGTAGGTGGTGGCATGCAAAGTTGTGGGAGTGGTGGCTTCCATCAGGCGGTTGGATACAAAGTTAAGTAAGTGGTGGACTTTGATAGGTTGTAGCCTGAGGCGAGAGTTTCTCATGTGATTGGCAAGTTGTGGCTTGTACACAGGTGGTGGCTAGTGATTCAAATGTAAAGAATATTATTGAATATTAATAAGAGGAAGATGATGAATACAAACAACCAATGCTAGTTTTATCCCTTTGGGTTTCCATCTTACATCCTTTTCCCTCTTATGTGTGATGTTATTGATGTTTTCTCCTATGTTTATGAACTTTGATGTTTCCATGATTATGTTCTTAGATATGTTTCTTTTATGATCGTGGTTATGTTACATGTTGATTATATACTGTGATGTGCTGCTAAACATTGATGATCCAATTATTTTGTAAGAAAAGACAAAAATTGGTATAAGTTGATCATAGGGCACAATATTTATTCACCTCCCCTCTCAGTATTGTTCATGCTTCTAATAAGTGCACTATAGTTGAAACACTTAGTTTTATCCTTAGGGATCATAAACCACTAGGGCATTAATTGGGGTTGATAAACCACCTTACAGGCTGACACACCTAGGTACTAGATAAAAGGACTAATGAAGTACTAAGTGTTATCCTTGGGGTTAGTAATTTGATTACGTACTTTCTTAATAAGATGATAAACCACATGGATAGTGGGATCATGGATCATGTAGTGTTAGCTTAGAGAAGCCAACTAATAAACCACACTAATAGTGTGTTCATTCTCCCAAAAATGAGTTGTAACTCATTGAACCTTGGATGAACACCTGTGTTTGGTTTTCTATTGGAAAAAGAGTCACTGTGGTGTTACTATAGGAGGTAATTGATAAACCACCTGGAAAGTGGTCTCTTCTTCTTACCATCTATTGATTTAGTTATTGGTGATAATACTTCTGAAAAATTACCTCCTCAAACTCCGAAGCCAACTTGGGGATGGTCAGATGCGAGAAATATTATAGTATAGCTGGCCTATGGTTGGGTGGAGAGTCGAAGTCCCTCTTTCAGTTGCCAATAATTAACATATACACATAAGTGTATCTACTTGTACTTATCTTTTATTATGAATGTTTAATGATGTTGTTATGGGTTATAACAATGAATGCATCAGTATTTCTTATGGAGGAATGGGGTTATTCCTGGTTTCCATTAATAAGATGCATATGTGATTATTCTCATGGTTTGAGAGGGATTTGTAGATCCTTGTAATTGTTGGTACTTTCCTGAGTGTAGGGTTAATTCCATAGCATGCATGAGTACTTGTTGAGATTAGTTTACTGTCACTTTGTGTGATTTATATTGTTTGTTATGTTATGAATACCATGGAAATTAGATTTCTTACTTATGGAATGATGAAATTCCATTGTTTATGTTGTGTATCGCATGTTATATCATTGGATCTTATAGTGCCTGTTGGATCCGTTATGTGATTAATATAATGCTGTGTATCTAAATTCAATGTCACAATTACAGTTTAACTGATTTCTATGCCAGTTGGTAGGCATGTGGATAGTTTTATTTCCTTTACTATGGCCATGTTTAATGCATGGAATGTTGGTATGTGGATGAGCGATCCATCCCTGTAGAAATATTTATGTTGATCATTGTTTGTCATTGAGACTGTATTCACATGTTATTGAACTCCCCAAGACTTCTAAGCTTGGTTGTCTCTAAAAGACAAGCTTGCACTTAGGTTGAATGATCCTTTCTAGACTTGCAATAGAGTTAGACCTTAAGGAGGTGGAGAAATTTCCATCCAGACACAAATACAATTATGTCCAAGGTAATAGAGATGTGCCACCATGAGATAAGAATTTTGATGTTTATTGACAAAGGTTGAGGAGGTGAAAAGTTAGAGTGGTTTGGGAAAATTCCCATCACCTACCATCAATATTTATCATCGTGTTAAAGAGGTGAGACTATGGTTTTCTCCAAGTTTTGGCATCTTGGTGATGTTGACATAGGGCACAATGAAGAACCTTGTTCGTTCTTAAATGGGAAAGTATTTCTTCTACCAAAGTACGAGACCCCATGGAACCCTTGACTTGGGTTGAGATGGTAGATGCCATGTAGGCAAGGTACGATATGTGGTTTCCACATAGGATTCTAGATGACATGAATAAGTGACGTGGAAAAAATATTGACATGGCATGCTAGCAGTGTGAAATTAGACATGTAGAAATGGCCCTTTGAAGGGCCAAGCGACCATCTTTTGGTTGACACATGGCTCCACTAGAGGATGCCACATGATAGGATGACATCACCCTGATGATAGCATGATGTCATCAAGGAACCATGGGAATAAGTGATGTGGAGGTTAGATTGATGTGGCACTTAGAAGACACATGGTGGTGGCCTTATGGTGCCACCTAGCTTGGGGAATTCCACATGGCACTAATGTGGTATCCCACATGGCTAGGAGCCACATCACCATTGAGCTTGGGACTGAGGAGGTATTTTTTAGTTCCTTTCTATCATGAGGCACAGAGTAGACAAGAGCCACAGAAGAGATAGAAGCCACGAGACAAAGATTATCTCTATTACCTAGCTAGAAACAATTTACGTTGTGCCATCAACATTAGTAAAAGGTACCCTTGGGGGCATAACACAATGTTGTGGTGGTGTTGTGTTGCTATGGCATGGTAGGCACCAAGTTGGACATCGTGTGGGATGACAATTGCACGTGGATACCCAATGGTAGATCCTTGCTAATGTGGTAAGGGATTAAGGGGCTTAACTTCAAATGGGTATAAATTTCAATCTAGAGGTTAGATTCATGAATATTTTATATCATTGGAAATCTCTTGATGAGATAAACACGATGGTGTTTTATAAAGTGATTTTTTCAAACTTTCTGTGAGAAGGAATTTCGTAACCCCATATTCATATTGATACCATGTAGGTTGGGTTAATTGAAAGTGACACCTCCCACTAGGCTTGTTACAAAGTAATATCAAAGAATCTAGGTTCAACGCTTGGACTAGATGGGTTCAAGACAAATGAAATAAAAGAGAAAAGGTTCTACATTAGACCTTGGAGATAAAAAAAAATGGAACTCTATTATAGAGTGTGATGTTTTATATTGATTGGTTGCTATGGCAATCATGTGTTAGTTGTAGCACAATTACTGATGATTATGTTCTTATTTGCAGACTTCCTATTTTGTGCATATTAGTGTTGACATCATAATTGTGAAAGGATAGGAATGACAAATTTTAATATGCTAGTTTGTTTGCTAACTGACTTTTCAAATTGCAACTATTTTGTCTACTAATCTCAGTAAAAGGTTGAATTCAAACCTAGTGATGATACGAATATAAACATTCAAATATGCACTTTGGATTCCTAGAATATGTGGCTGACATGAATTCTAGATGTGTGAGTAGCAACAGATCAACATTCTTGGTGTTGGCATGGCAAGGTAACAAGTCAATTGGTTTATGTTGACGTAACTAATAGATATGTGTGTGTGATAGCACATAAGAATATCCATTTGCATCAAGAAATAAAAGCATGGAAAACAGTATTGTCACGTCCCTTCCTAAATTAATTTGGAACAAGACTAATTATTTCATTTTGGGGCCAATTTTGGAGATAGTGGGGCCTATTCGATTTTTATTAGGAGATTAGACTTAGGAGAAATTATTTTGTTGTGGTTAAATTACACATGGGGGCCACCCACACTAGGGAAATATGCACTCCCTAGTTCGGTTTGCATGAAGGTGGTTAATTTTTTCATGTAGGTGGTTAAGTGAGGGCCCATGATGGAGGTAAAATTGGAGGGAAAAGTGTTCCATGAAATCTATATAAGGTAGGTAGCTCTCCTAATTTCATTCAAATTATTGGAGTATATCAGTTTCTCTTTGGTTTCTTGAGCTGCTTAGCCAAGTCACTAGCTGATTAGAATGAGTTCTTTAGGCAAAGAGCTCACCCTTTCTTTGGGAGACTTCAAGTGCCTCCCTAGGAACATTTTATTCATTTCTTCAGGAGGAGGTTCACATTGTGATTCCCAGCAGTAGCTTTCCCTTCCAGGTTGTGCATATTATTGGGGGAAATAGTGGAGAGGAGACCGAGTTCATTGGTGGTGCTTAGTAGTGGAGATTTGACATGGGATTTTCCAGAGATGAGGCTATGGAGGATTCTTAGGATCTATGAGAGTTTGGGAGCTGATGAGATTCTGGCTTGGAAGTGTAACTTTCACACTACCTGGGCTAGCAAAGAGGCAATGTGGGTGAGCTCATTTGGTGGGTAGAGTATCAGTGCTTCAGGTTGATCTTTTCCATGGAGGTTAGAGGAGATATTTGGAGTGGCGTTTGCTTCCATTTTAGAGCTTGGAGGAGGACTTTGTGGTCATTCCTTGTAGGTCATATTTTTAGAGTTGTTTGGAGGGTGTGGGCCATAGAAGAGGTCAAATTTGGGAGGTCAAAATATGGCCAAACCATTTCTGGGTTTCTGACAAGGATCCCAGATATAAAGTTTCATTATTTTGTGAGCACTCGAATTTGTTGGAAATAATACTGAGGGGGGGGGGGGGGGGGGGGGCGGTGAATCAATATTAGCAAATCAAACACTTTTCATTTTCATACTCTGATTCATATATGCTACTTCAGTTAAGGATATCCGCGTATATATGCAACTATGTTAAATGCAATTAGCGTACATCCAGTAAACTTATGATTTAGTTAGTTGATATTTAATGAGTGCATCAGAACATTATTAATAATATGAACAGTCAACAGGTGCAGTAAACAGAACAGATCATCACACATCAAGAGCACACATGAACACCATGATATAAGGTGGAAACCCAATGTGGGTGAAAACCACTTGTTGCAATTTGTTTCTATCTTCCTTTATTAAGAAAATTCTTTTACAATGTACTGGTGCAGTCCTTTACCACCACACAAGCTGCAACTTGCAAAGGGCTACAACCCTCTCTCGTTCTCCAGCTTCTTCTGGAAGGGAGCTACAATCCCTTAGCTCTTGTACTAGCTGAAATACTAGTACATAGGTGCTGACCTACAGAAGGCTACAACCTTCTCTTTACATCCAGGGACCACGTTTCATACATTTTCAGACTGGATCCATAAGTACAAAACAATCACCACTGTAAGACAATCATCAACTATTCCTGAATCATCAATCACTAAATCACCCGATACTGAATCACTGAAACCCTGTCATCGGAACACAGTTACCAGAACACAGACCAGAGCCTAGAACTCTTCAACAACCACTAGAACCAACAGCAACCTGAAACATCAAATCTCATAATGCATACGCTACTTTACTGTGTCAAAACCACGTGTACACATGCTTTCACCAGAGAGAACTCGCGTACAGATCTAAAGATAGTTACTTATACCTTAGCTGCCATTTCCAACTTGATTCAGATCGAGCTAAGCATCACAAACTCATAACCAACATACTAGATCTTCACCCTTTTGCCAGACATACACTTCTTGCTCATCTCCCTTGACCTAATGATCTTCTCCTTATATAGGTTTAGGCTTCTCCCAATACCATGGTCCAAAACCATGTAGAAACAATACCTTGGACCCAATACCTGGGATCAACACTTCTGACCAAATACCATGGATGAATACCAATATACCATGGACCAAATACCACAGAACAAAACCATGGTTTCCAATATGTGCACGCCTTGCATTCTGTGAACCTGTGTATGTACGTATACGCACCTTTTGTTCTTATCACCTGTGTGTATATGCACTTCCATCATGGTTAACCTGCATATATATCTCTCTTGACCTGCTGTACTACGATCTATCCTTTGATTGAGTTTCCATCACCTGTATCATACCTCTGAGTGAGTTTCCATCAAGGACAATACCTGTATCATAATGCCAACAATCTCCCCCTTTGGACTTGATGGCAACCACCACACCAAGTCATTATCCCCCTTTGACATCAAGGGCAAAGGGCAGACCAAGAAGTTATCTCCCTCTGCTGTCCATACTCCCCTTGAGTACATGTTGAAATCTCTGATTGGGCTCCCCCTTTGTATATGCCAATATGTACCAGTCCGTCCATGCTCCCCCTGAGCACATGCAAGGTCTTTATAACAAAGACCAACAATCCACTCAATACCATGATAGTCATTAGCCACTATCATACATCATATATGATCTGCACCATAAGCATCAACATCCAAACCTATAATACCATTCCTTTGATCAAACAGCAAGATGTATCATTTAGCCTCATAAACTTCATCAATTACTTCTAACCATAATGCCAACAATGCATTATTTGAAGTATATGCTCCGCGTAAGCCTGTACCAACCATTATATATCATGACCGAACCATTTCCTGAGTCTGTTCCGCTGCCTTTTCTTCTAAATTCCATATGCGCGACTCTGCAGCCTCTAGCTCACATATATATGCGACTTATATTCATTATATCAGCGTATGCAAGATGGAATACTGAAGGTCTTCACTTTCAGTTTCCCTTGTGTCTGTTATGTCTGCTAACTGAGTTATGTCACACCTTTCTGTCTCTGTCTTCTTCAATTCCTGGAATTGTGATGATGTATAGTCCTCTTGCTTTGAATTTTGAAATTTTCTCCTGCATTCCCTTGCTTTATGTCCAAGATTGTTGCATGTATAACATCTTACATGTTTCATGTTCCTTCTATTGCAATCAATTGCTTTGTGTCCAAACGCATTGCAGGCAAAACAATATCCTCTGAAATACCTGGAATGTGATGATCTTGTGTGATGGTCTTGAACCATTCTACTTCTACATCTGGCTGCAACATGTCCAAGATTATGACATACATAACATTCAACATTATTCAATGGATGAAATAATCGTCTATCACTTCCATAGTTAGGAATAAAGGATTTTCTTTGAGGAATTTCTTTCCTTGGCTGTAAATGAGCTTTATCTCTTATCTCTTTATTGAGTATTTCAGAATTCTCATTAGAGTTCCTTGCCTCACCTTGTGAGCTAGATTCACCTTCAACTGATTCATAAAATCCAAGACTAGTTTTGATAGTAGGGGATCTTTGACTACCAAGAATGTCATCCAAAATCTTAGTACTATCTTGAAATCGTAACAGTTTATCCTTTTCTTCTAATTTACTTTTCAAGATATTTACCTCAACCTGATGTTGTTCTTTCTTTTCCAGATACTGCTTCCTTATGTTTTCTTCAACTTTTCATCCTTCTTCCACTTGTTGCCTTAATTCGATCACTTCATGTTCTTGTTCTTCAAGAGCTTCTCTATTCTGCTTCTTTGTTTCTTCAAGATTTTCTTTTAGAGAGAGGATCTTCGATTCAAGTCTCTGAATTGTTATGCTCTAATATTTTACTACATCCTGCAATTGCTCCCTTACTCTGGTTACTGACTCCAATTGTTCCTTTAATTTGGTAACTTCTTCTGTTTCTACACCCTTATTTTCATATGCCATGAGACTTCTAATGTCTTCACAACTATTGAATGAGTCATTACTTTTAACATGGGTATAATAGCTTCTATTACCTTCATCAAACATCTTTCCTTTGTTATGAGGGCATCTAGCAGCGTAGTGACCAACTCTACCACATGGAAAGCATTTGAAAGGTAGCTTATCTTTGAACCTTCCAGTTCCCCGTTCAAGATTTTTGACAAAATTTACCTCATCTTCTCCTTCTTAGATATATCCTGATTCATGTAGAACTTTTGAATAATATGACACATATTCACAGAGATTATCCTAATTATACACTTATAAGCAGAACATGCATAATACATAACCTCCTCTACGTTGATCATCAATTTACATAAGCAGAAACATTCACACACGCACATAGAAGCATCAATCACACATATGAACACAGTATTTTCTCGGGAAAGCATCTCGCTAAAAACCCCAACTATCTATATATTATAGTGATTGAATCATGTACCAATACATAGTACAATACTCATCCCAAGTACTCAGTACTATCTCCTCATGCTACACACAATACAGCTCAGATATGATCTCCCAATCTCCCCCGCTGCTTGCCTGCCTCCACAGCTCAATACCTGCTCAAGAATTAATTATAATGGTTTACCAAACTCGTATTTAACCTCCAAAGAATCACTCACACTAGGAAAGACGTGAGCAGAGGCTATAATACTTGGTATTGGCCAATTCATTGGCATACTCAATCCCTTTGATTATGCAAATCCTCATGAACAACTATAGTCACAACTGATAGCAATCTGATCCTCTAACACCTGTCCCTGCTGAACTGAACATGCACTGACATGCAAATGAGTTAACTGATGTATTCTATAGTTGCATTATGAGTTAATAATTAGTTTAACAACTCAACATTAGTCTATTTTCAGTTAGACTAATTGCAACTAGTTTAACCAAGTCAAATTGAACACAACTCCATCAACTCTACAATCAACTCCACCAAACTCAACTGATTGAGTTCTAACTGAAGTCATGCATGCAAAAACTCAACTGACCCACAAAGAAAACGTACTTCCTTCTGACAGCTGCATGTGCCACATCTGTAGCTCAAACTGAAGTGCTCCAAGAGAATAAGATCAAGTTTATAGTCCAAATATTATTATGAGACAATAATATTTGACTTTTCTATTTTTGATAGCCAATCTAAAAGTAGACTTTGATCACTCCTGCTATGATTGATCCTGCTGTGATCACTCATGCTGTGATCACTCCTGCTATGGTCACTCCTGTTGTGATCATCCCTGCTGTGGTCACTCCTACTGTGATCATCCCTACTGTGGTCACTCTTGTTGTGATCATCCCTGTTGTGATCCAAAAATAGAACTTGCGCCATAATTTTCCTGCGGGCCCACTTAGTGAAGGCGACTCTTTTCACTAAGCTCCATCATATTGTTGCATTCTCAACAAGCATTTCTTGTTGCACACTTTTCAAAACTCCCTCTCAACAAGAAAGGCTTCCTCTCAAACCCGATCCTGTAACTCTGGAATGTTCTCCATGCAACACATCTGGCCGGTCCACTTGCTCTGTCATCAAAGTCTCTGACTGCTATTGCCTCTGTCGACTGAAAACTCTTCATCTCTGTGCTCTTCAGTATCTGACTACTCTAGCCTCTGTCACTTTGATCTCTGACTACATCTGTGCTGCTGCTAGTTCTATCTCCCAACATTGCATCTGCACTGCACCTCCCAACTGACCTCCCTGTCGGGCTAGAAACACCCTCTGATGCTAAAGCTCTACTTGCTACTGACAAGTGCTCCCTCTTTGACATCTGCGCTACTGCAACATCTCCATGCATCTCGCACCATTGCACACCTCTCTGTGCCACCTAGCACTGTGCAAAACACTTGTGCCTCTCGCATTGCTGCAGCCTGCTAGCTATGCGCTGTCCTGGGATTCCCTGCACTGTCGCTCTCTCTGCCGCTCCATCCGCATCTGTCTCTAACCAATCAGCCAGTTCCTACTACTACACATTGGGGCTCCCGTAGCAAGGTCTCATCTAAGAGGTTGGGTACCTCAAGGATCCTGCCCCTCCTCCTTGGGACAATCAATCCACATCACCCCACCTCCTACCTAGAGGTATGGCTGCATGCGATCCCTCAGCCCACCTGGCTCGAAGTTTTCCCCTACTGGAGGTCTTTGGATGAGTAGATGTCTCTACTCGATCTCCTCTCAGCTTCCCTTGTTGTGGCTCCTCCACAACCTCCTGAAGCTGCTGCACCAATCGTGGCTCCTCCACAATCGTCTGAGACTTCTTCTGGCTCTGCATGTTGAGAGGTAATATACGCTCCCTCTCAACCACCACGTCTCCATTAGTTTCCTTGCTGCTCAAGGCTTTGCATGCATCTTGAACCTCAAGAGCATATAGGTTCTTGACCCATGAACCCTCCTCATGACAACGAAATCATCGCACTTTGTATTTGTCAACCTTCTTCCCACCACTGGAAGAACTGGATTCGGAAAGAGAACCCTTCTCCTTCCACTTATTCACCTTACTCGCTAAGGCACAGTTCTCCTCATCCTACATGGATGAAGAACCGTCTCTGGTGCTCCATCTAATCTCCTCCTGCATCAAATCCGACCATAGTCGTTCCCAATTTGGCAGTTTCTCCCTTCCATTCACCGAGTCCTGGTAGCTATGCCAACTCTTAGGAAGGTCAAGGAGTGCTAGACTCACCATCCTCATCCGATATTCACCCCCACACTTCCAAGCTCATCTCGGCATTGGGTGAACTTCGTGAGATACTGGGGCATACTGTCTCCATTCTCACACTGAATTTTTTTGAGTTTTATCTCTTGCTTTGGAATTAAATTTGAATTCCACCAGCTCAAAAACTCAACCACTTCTGATCTAGAATTCGTGAGAACAAAGTATTTCTTGTACAAAGATTGACTGTCTGGGCATTCAACAGATATCTCACCTTCCAAAGGAAGGATGAATCCAAAGGCTACCTGGCCCGATTACAGACTCTGCCTGAAGAAATAAATTGTAAACACTTTCTGAATAGTAGATTTGATGATCAATCCTCGCTTTGATATCCTATAGAACGTTTCCTACAAATCAAAGGGCTCTGATACCATGTAGAACTTTTGAATAGTATGACACATATTCACAGAGATTATCCTGATTATACACTTATAAGCGGAACATGCATAATACATAACCTCCTCTACGTTGATCATCAATTTACAGAATCAGAAACATACACAGGAGCACATAGAAGCATCAATCACACATATCAACACAGTATTTTCCCGGGGAAAGCATCTCGCTAAAAAACCCAACTATCTGTATATTATAGTGATTGAATCATGTAACAATACATAGTACAATACTCATCCCAAGTACTCAGTACTATCTCCTCATGCTACACACAATACAACTCAGATATGATCTCCCAATCTCCCCCGCTGCTTGCCTGCCTCCACAGCTCAATACCTGCTCAAGAATTAATTAGAATGGTTTACCAAACTCGTATTTAAACTCCAAAGAATCACTCACACTGGGAAAGACGTGAGCAAAGGCTATAATACTTGGTATTGGCCAATTCATTGGCATACTCAATCCCTTTGATTGTGCAAATCCTCATGCACAATTATAGTCACAACTGATAGTAATCTAATCCTCTAACACCTGTCCCTGCTGAATTGAACATGCACTGACATGCAACTGAGTTAAATGATGTATTCTATAGTTGAATTATGAGTTAATAATTAGTTTAACAACTCATCATTAGTCTATTTGCAGTTAGACTAATTACAACTAGTTTAACCAAGTCAAACTGAACACAACTCCATCAACTCTACAATCAACTCCACCAAACTCAACTGATTGAGTTCTAACTGAAGTCATGCATGCAGCAACTCAACTGACCCACAAAGAAAGCGTACTTCCTTCTGACAGCTGCATGTGCCACATCTGTAGCTCAAACTGAAGTGCTCCAAGAGAATAAGATCAAGTTTATAGTCCAAATATTATTATGAGACAATAATATTTGACTTTTCTATTTTTGATAGCGAGTCTAAAAATAGATTTTGATCACTCCTGTTGTGATCACTCCTGTTGTGGTCACTCCTGCTGTGATCATCCATGCTGTGGTCACTCCTACTGTGATCATCCCTACTGTGGTCACTCCTGCTGTGATCATCCTGTTGTGATCCAAAAATAGAACTTGCGCCATAATTTGCCTGCGGACCCACTTAGTGAAGGCGACTCTTTTGACTAAGCTCCATCATCTTGTTGCATTCTCAACAAGCATTTCTTGTTGCACACTTTTCAACAATTCATTTGCTGATACTTCGAATGTGGCTTCTCTCATATCTGATGGTCCTTCTTTTCTCATCTCATAAGCAGTTAAGATTTCGTGACGCTGCATCATAGTGGTTTTCTGAAAATCCTCCTTTTCTTCTATGACAGAAACTTTGGAATCAAATTTAGCAGATAGGGATCTTAAAACCTTTTCAACTAATACAAATTCCTTAAATTCTTCACCCAGATTCCTCATACAATTGACAATCTCATCTATACACAGGAAGTAATTTGCTACGCTTTCATTGCTATGCATCTTAATATTTTCATACCATATTCTGAGAGTTTGAAGCTTTGCTCATTTTACCTGTTCATCTCCTTCGTAGCTTAGAATGATTTTGTCCCATATTTCTTTGGCTGATTTGAAATGCATAACTTTCATAAATTCTGATTGTGACAAACTTCCCAATAAGATAGTAACATCTTTGGCATTGAGTTCATATTTCTTTCTCTCTGCTGTATCTGTAGGAATTGCTGATGGATATGCGTATCCTCCTTCCACGATTCCCCAAACATCCATTCCAAGCAATTGTAGATATGTTGTGGTTCTTATCTTCTAGTGGGCAAAGTTTCTCCTGTCAAAAATTGGTGGCCTGATTGATGACTCTCTTTCTTGATTAGCCATTTTGATGGATCTTTCCTTCAAGCGATCAAGCTTCTTCTAAAAGGACCGGCTCTGATACCAATTATTGGAAATAATACTGAGGGGGGGGGGGGGGTGAATCAGTATTATCAAATCAAACACTTTTCATTTTCATACTCTGATTCATATACGCTACTTCAGTTAAGGATATCAGCGTATATACGCAACTGTGTTAAATGAAACTAGCATACATCCAGTAAACTTATGATTCAGTTAGTTGGTCTTTAATGAGTGCATCAGAACATTATTAATCATATGAACAGTCAAAAGGTGCAGTAAACAAAACAGATCATCACGCATCAAGAGCACACATGAACACCATGATATAAGGTGGAAACCCAATGTGGGTGAAAACCACCTGCTGCAATTTGTTTCTATCTTCCTTTAATAAGAAACTTCTTTTACAATGTACTGGTGCATTCCTTTACTAGCACGCAGGTTGCAACCTGCAGAGGGCTACAACCCTCTCTCATTCTCCAGCTTCTTCTTGAAGGGAGCTACAACCCCCTTAGCTCTTGTACTAGCTGAAATACTAGTACATAGGTGCTGACCTACAGAAGGCTACAACCTTCTCTTTACTTCTAGGGACCACGTTTCATACATTTTCAGACTAGATCCATAAGTACAAAACAATCACGATTGTAAGATAATCATCAACTATAGCTGAATCATCAATCACTAAATCACCCAATACTGAATCACTGAAACCCTGTCATCAGAACACAGTTACCAGAACACAGACCAGGGCTTAGAACTCTACAACAACCACTAGAACCAACATCAACCTGAAACATCAAATCTCATAATGCATACGCTACTTGACTGTGTCAAAACCGCGTGTACATGCACTTTCACCAGAGAGAACCCGAATACAGATCTAAAGATAGTTACTTATACCTTAGCTACCATTTCCAACTTGATTCACATCGAGCCAAGCATCACAAACTCATAACCAGCATACTAGATCTTCACCCTTTTGCCAGACATGCACTTCTTGCTCATCTCCCTTGACCTATTGATCTTCTCCTTATATAGGTTTAGGCTTCTCTCAATACCATGGTCGAAAACCATGTAGAAACAATACCTTGGACCCAATACCTAGGATCAACACTTCAGACCAAATACCATGGATCAATACCAAAATACCATGGACCAAATACCACAGACCAAAACCATGGTTTCCAACATGTACGCGCCTTGCCTTCCATGAACCTGTGTATGTACGTATACGCACCTTTTGTTCTTCTCACCCGCATGTATACGCACTTCCATCATGGTTAACCTGCATATATCTCTCTCTTGACCTGTTGTACTACGATCTGTCCTTTGATTGAGTTGCCATCACCTATATCATACCTCTGAGTGAGTTGCCATCAAGGACAACACCTGTATCATAATGCCAACAGAATTGGGGTTTTCAGCTGTATCTTTGCAGCAACAATGCATAATTGTTGGGGATTGCATAGTGCCTTTGGGGGTCGATTTTGGGAGGTCAAAATCTCGCTAAAAATTTTATCGATTTTTGTGGGTTTTGGCCAAGGAGTTTGTGGCTGAAGTTTCATCACTTTTTGAGCACTAGAGGCAGGGTTTCTTGCATTTCCTTTCCAGCTAGCAGTTGTAGTTACTCAGAGACAACGCAAAGCATTAGAGGAGTAGTTATTTCTAGCATTGAGATTACTTTTTGACGCCTGAGTTCTGTAAATATTTCCCTTGAGGCAAGCTCATGTGCATTTTCCGCACTATTGGACTTGCTCCACTCCATTAATAAAATGGCTCAGCTGGTTCACATTTTTGTTGTGTATTGAGCATTTGTTGTTTGTTTATTTTTTTATGTATGAATCACATTTTAATGTGTATATCATTGTCTGTTCCAAATTTTCTACATTTGGGACATTAAAATGGTATTAGAGCCATAATCTTGACTCAACCTATGGGAAAGATTAGAATCAAACAACATGGCAGTCACCTGGAATGAGGTGGTGAGGATACAACAAATGATGATTGATGTGGGGAAGAAGTTGATTCATTCCTCAGTTGGGAATCCATAAATGATTGCAACTGATGTGGAGTTATTAGGGAAGAAATGGAGGGCATACAAATAATTGGGTTATGGCATTCAGGCATCCCTCTCTTTTTGGGAATTCTGTGAACTAAGGGGTATGCACAAACCAGTGGAGATTCAGTGGGATTTTGCAGGGATGATGAGAATTATTAAGGAAAAAGATGAAAGAGTAGTTGAAGGGGCCATGGTTGGAAAGGAGATAGTTGAGCATGCACCCATTGATGAGGTTTCATCCATTGACGAGGTATTCGAGGTTGTGACCGAGTTCTCAGGTGATAACAATGCACCACAAATTGATGATGTGTCGGAAGACAACTCCACCATTGTTGAGGAGCTAATAGGTACAGAGGCCTCTAGATTTATGATGGAGTTTCTAGACGATAGTCACCTATAGCTGACTGGTGAGAATATCATGCACATCGGGTTATTTATGGAGGAGAGGTCAAGGCTCATCTCGAGGATGTGATGGAGGAGGATGTACAACCATCCCTTGGACTAGCCATGGATGAGGGGCAACAAGAGGCCGTGCATTGGGTTTTAAGAACAGTTCACTTCAGAGGCCCACTAGTAGGATCTATAATGTTATCAACCCACCCTTATGCCTTGGATTGAGGGAGGTCTAATTGTATATATGTACCTGAGGGGGTGGACATGTTAGCAAGACTGATTTGAGCATGAAGCCACATTAGCTTGGAGGGCTTATTCCTTCCACATAGGATTACACATTCAATATCTCCCTTGGGATTGGATGGCGAGAGGTACTGAGTCGATACTCAATGGAGCAGGTTAGGCAGTTGGATACATCCATGGCCACATGTTAGCAGAGGCCATGGATTACCAGAGGGACTCGAGGGCCAGACTATTTTTGGGATCCAGGTGGGATTTTCCATCACATCATAGAGCTAGTAGGTGATGGTAGTAGCTACGTGATGGAATTGATGCTTGAGAACACCCACATTTTTAGATCTCCATTAGAGCCCCATTCAACACTAGTGATAGGATGGTTTGACAGGCAAGTAGACAGATTTCATGGGTTGTCTTGGCATATTGACGGTGCGTGGAGTCACAGGGTGACTAGCTTACTCTGGTAGGAGTTGGTAGGAGGAGGTGACATTGGAAGGCTATTAGACAGGGCATGGTATGGAGAGAGTGCTATCTTACTAACATATGGGACGTAGGGACTATTGAGAATACACACAATAGTGTCATTTGCATTAGCTTGTGGGGATTCAAGTTGCTTAGGTATTCCAGAGAAGATGGGGGGATGTAGCCCACATCACGGAGGGTGTACTAGCAGAGAGGTGGTTATTTTGGCCCATGCAAGATACTGTATGTTATAAGGTGGTACAACAGTGGGCAGTGGTACATAGGACTACATAAAGTTATGTCATAACGTCCAGTGTTATGTAGAGGGATGCAGTCTGATGCATACAAACCCAATGTTAGGCCATAAAATCTAATGGCGTGTAGGGCTATGGAACGAGGAATAGGGGCTTGCAGAGGAGCATGTAGATGCAGGGTGATGTGTCGCAGTATGTTGCAATGTGTTTTGGAGTGGGAGTGCCTCACATCGCAATGAGTACATGCGGGGAGTGATAGGATGGCATATCCATAGCTGAGGGTATCCAGTGGTGCACAGGGGTAGGCCATGGTGTACAATGGCATGTCCAAGAGTATTGGGATGATTGGTGTTATGCAGGGGTGTATAGTGCCGCACAATGAGGTCTTGAAGTGTTGCCTTTAGGGACACCCATGAATGGAGATACTAGGAATACCTTTGAGTGTAGTTCACCCAGTATCGAGGGGGACATTGATAAGTGCTACTTGATGGTATCCGTGGGGAATCACACACCTGACCCTCTTCTATGTCACTTACAGGAATGGGCAATCTGGTTGTTGTCCTTTGACACTTTGGGCACAAATAGTAGGGGAGGGAGAGCTCACCCAAGAGATTTGGATGACACTTGGTGCGATAGAGGGGAGACTTCTCAATGGGGGCATCAAGTCAGTGTGCGAGTTTACAACCATAAGTCGAGGGACGAGGTGATCACTGATAGTGATGGCATAAAATTCATCACTGTTCCTATGCCTAGGGAGCTGGTCATAGGGGAGACATGTGTCACTCTTTCCACAGGGCATGTTTGGACCATGCATGAGTATAGGATACCATCTATGGTTGAGACATTTATCCAGTATGTATTTGACTTCTCGACATTGTATCGACACGTTCTCCAAGGGGCAGGTAGCCGAACCAATGGAAATGGTTGGCAGGAGCATGATCGATCAGCATACACTGAGTCAATTGCGCATATCAGATACCCATCTATTGGTTTCATTCAGGGGGTAGCTATTTGGCACACGTGGTTTCTAGTGGTTGTTAGTACTACATAGTAGCAGGCATAGGACAATTTAGCATGCCTTAGATTAGTTCATGATGTATGGAGCCTTTATATGGGTGGCATGCAGGGACTAGAGATGAGGGCTAGAGGGATTCCATCGGTTGTCATGGCTATGCCACAACAGGTCTGGCCATGGGATGCAGGGATTCAGTTGATCAATAGATCACTCGTGATAAGCAGAGTCGTGGCAGAGAGTGATATAGTTTTCTCTTGGTATGACACATGGAGGTTCACCAAGGGTTTCATCATATGGGGAGGCATACATTCTCTATTGCTGCATAGGTTCAGAGGTATATTTGTATGGGTAGGCCTTGGTGCCATGGAGATGCCCAAGTAGGATGCGTCTCTCCTCTTCCAGTATTCCACCATCAAGTTCTAGGAGAGGAGGATATTGTTTATGCATGATGGGGAGTATGACATAGTCAGAGTAGCGCAACGTCAACTTGGTGGCACCACTCTGGGACTAGTAGGGAACTGAGGCATCACAACCGTTCACAGCTCAATAACCTTTAGGGATGCATTGACTACTACAGGGGGAGATCATACAGATCTTCCATTGGGCTTTAGCGAGTCACTGATGGAGCAAGGGAATTATGGTACTTGCACCGGGCATGATAGGGAGTGCAGCGAGGGGAGCTTCATGTTGGACATGATGGCTTGGGATCATAGTATTGAAGGATTCTTTTGTATCAGGACAATGCTGAGTTCAGGGACGATTCAGTGGCACATATGGGACCCTAACACATGTTGTAGTGACAGTGGGGAGAAACAGTTAGAGAGGATGTTCATTTAGCCATTACTTGAGGACAAGCGATTTTTGGTGCATTGGAGGAGCTTTCTGGATGAGGATGCTACTTGGGAGGGTCAGCACATACTTGAGCATCTAGCACTGAAGTTGCTTGGGGACAAAACATTTGGGAGGGCAGGATTGTCTTGTCCCTTCCTAAATTAATTTGGAGCAAGACTAATTATTGCATTTTGGGGCCAATTTTGGAGATAGTGGGGCCTATCCGATTTTTATTAGGAGATTAGACTTAGGATAAGTTATTTTGTTGTGGTTAAATACACATGGTGGCCACCCACACTAGGGAAATATGCACTCCCTAGTTCGGTTTGCATGAAGGTGGTTAAGTTTTGCATGTAGGTGGTTAAGTGAGGGCCCACGATGGAGGTAAAATTGGAGGGAAAAGTGCTCGATGAAATCTATATAAGGAAGGTATCTCTCCTCATTTCTTCAACTTATTGGAGTATATTGATTTCTCTTTAGTTTCTCGAGCTGCTTAGCTGAGTCACTGGCTGTTTAGCACGAGTTCTTTAGTCAAAGAGCTCATCCTTTCTTCAGGGGACTTCGAGTGCCACCCTAGGGAGGTTTTCTTCATTTCTTCAGGAGGAGGTTCACATTGTGATTCCCAGCAGTAGCATTCCCTTCCAGGTTGTGCATATTACTAGGGGACGCAATGGAGAGGAGGCTGAGTTCATTGGTGGTGTTTAGCAGTGGAGACTTGACTTGAGATTTTTTGGAGAGAAGGCTATGAAGCATTGTCAGCATCTAGGAGAGTTTGGGAGCTGATTGTGCTTCTGGCTCGGTAGTGTGACTTTTGCACTACTTGGGCTAGTGCAAAGGCAGTGTGTGGGAGCTCATTTGGTGGGTAGAGTATCAGTCCTTGAGGATGAGCTTTTCTATGGAGGTTAGAGGAGATATTTAGAGTGGTGTTTTCTTCCATTTCAGAGCTTGGAGGAGGAATTTGTGGTCATTCCTTGCAGGCCATATTTCTGGAGTTGTTTGGAGGGCATGGGCCATAGAAGAGGTCAAATTTGGGAGGTCAAAATATGGCCAAACCATTTATGGGTGTTTCTAGGTTTCTGACAAGGATCCGAGATATAAAGTTTCAAAATTTTATGAGCACCAGAAGTGGGATTTTTAGCCATATCTTTGCAGTATACAATGAAGAATTGTTGGGGATTGCACAGTGCCTTTGGGGGTCAATTTTGGGAGGTTAAGACTGGGCCAAACCATTTTTGGGTTTATTTTTTTTATGTATCAATCACATTGTCTTATGTATATCATTGTTTGTTCCAAATTTTCTGCATTTGGGACTTTACAAGTATGGTGTGGCATACCCTGAATCAATTACACCATGAGAAAGAAAGGGAAAGTTCCCTTGATGGAGCATAAACCCTTAGAAGATTAAAAGCTGAGATGAAGAACTACAAGGAAGAGAATGAAAGGCTCACGAGAAAGAAAAAAGAATAGGTGATGTTGAACACAATATTGTTAAGACACTTTTCATACATGTAATAGTTATTTTAGAAAGAATTAATCTCTATAGATATATAGGGAAGTCATGATGAAATGGCCATAAAAGGACATTATAAGGCTAGAGAGAAAATAAATCCAATTTCATGTTGGCACTATGCAGAGGCACATATAAATAAATATTTTTATAACAGACAATGAAAGAAGAAGAAGAGTAGTTCATGTGAATTCCACGCACATGAACCTGCAATTTGTAATATAAAAAGAGACGAGGGAGCATCCTCTCAAGATCTCCGAGATACTGAAGTGTCCCTTATTGGATTATTGGTGGTAATGGAATTTTGAGGTTGCTATAAACCTTGGAAAAGAATCCATCTAAATTTTTTTGTATATATGTTGGTGAAATATGCAATGAACACCAAAAATAAAGGTATTGAGTTTGTGGGGAACTAATGAATGTTGTGTAAAGGGGATGATTTACACATTTTGTTGTTATTGGTTTCTTCACATTTTCCTTGTTTTGGTTGTTGATTTTGAGCATAACCATGGTACTTTGTATTTTGTCATGTGTTTTTTGTCGTGGTTTTTCTTTGTGTGGTTTATGGGATGTGGAGAGGAAAGGAAAGAAGCTATGGGAAAGATTTGAATAAAACCAAACAGGAAGTACAAGATCTTGATTAAGCCCTATATATAAGATGAATGGCAATGGAAGGCATATGAAGATGACATAACTGCTAGATGGATTGGTTGGGTCCCTATGAACCAAATGGACAGTGACATGACAACTATGAAAGTAGCATAATAAGGAATTTTCCACAAGAATAAATTGTGCATGAATGATATACATATATCATATTCTACACAAGGGCTTCACTAAATAAACCTCTGACATATCACATGTTTTCATGGAATCCTAAACAATACCCTTAATTTGACTACATATTGGGAAACACCTCTAAAAATCACATTTTTTAACCCCCTACCAATAAGAACCAAAAATAACTTCCCAATTTTAAAAACTCCCATTTTAGATATTATAGGTATCCATGTTTTCATTAACATTTTTTATACCTTTCATATTTTTTCATTATCTTTGAGCTCCATTTTTTATACCTCTCAATATAAAAATAGTTTACCTCCCATTATATGCTCAATATATTATGTCATTTTTTCCTCAATATATATCCCCCAATATGAATGCATGTGGTATGGTATTACTCCCCCAGTGAAGTCCCCATGGTATCCTATCTCTTACAAACATGAGAAATATGGGAAATCGAAATAAAAGTATGGGGATGCTAATAAGTTTGAAATTCCATTAGTTGAGAACCATCATAGTAATAAGTTATTAATCTATAAAATATGATCACTATGTGAATGTTATGAAAACAGAATTTTACTTACCATGTTTTGGGTAACACAATGAGATTACTTAGTGGATTCCATGATGTATGGAACACCATTAGGAAAATGGGTATGATTTACCCATTTCTACTAATTATCATTACTAGTATGTTATGTTTATCCTCCTGATATTTGTTGTGAACATGAATGTAAAGGATAAAGACCGAGAATTGATAATGTATTCTTAGCATGGAAGGGATGCTAGAATCAAATTCAAATGAAGATTTGTTTATGAGGTTTTCATTGAAACTAGTGGATTGATGATTTGATGAATTTATGACTAATGTGTGAGTTTGATATAGTTTTAGGAACTACTGAATATTGTAACAGAAAAAATGTTGCCAACCAACTAATTATTTAGAACGACTTCAACTAAAAGAATTGGTAGTGATAGCCAAGTAAATAAGGTAGGAAATAAGCCTAGGTAAAAGGGTAAATGAAAGGAATTAGGTAAGAAATCCTTCAACTAAAGTTGAGAAATATTGTTTCAAATTAATCCATGCTTGCATGGATACCAGGAAGTGGTATGGTGAAGGTCAGGGAGCATTCAATATGAAATATTGCAATGATCTTTGCAATGCTTCCTAAGTGAAATGGAGAATGAAAATCCTAATGATTTTATAGATATGCATTTCTTATTTCTAAATTGTTAGTCTACTAGAATTAATGTATATGATGTCATTTCATTTGATAAGTAATTTTCGAAAATCATACAAGTAGAAGGATGATTGGTTAATGTTTTTAAAAATATGATTATTATATGAAAGACATGTCTAGATGACAGGATGTGGTTATTCAATAAGATCTCATATCATGTAAGGGATCCATTGAGAAAGTGTGAACTCTTGTTGATAACTATTACTATGCTCATATTCTTTTGTCATTTATGTGTCATGTTCACATTATGTTTATGCCAATGAAATGTCAAAACATTGAATGGCATATGAGCAAGGTATACTAACAACTAACTATTTTTCTTGGTCAAATCATGATGTGCACACACCATTGAGTGTTAGCTTGGGCTAATAAACCACTTAATGCTTAGACTTCATTAAGTGTTTTTCTTCATGCTGAGAAATCACTCAATGCATTCAGTTTAACAATTTCAAACACTTTATACACTTGTCAAATGATAAAACCTACCTTGTTGGAGGTGTCATGATATGGGAGTTGTGATGATATGGGAGTTTTGGTGGTAAATACTATTACTATAGACAAAAGTCTACTTGGATGGTGGTGCCCACACTCACTGGGAGGTGAGTGAGAGGGTGGGGGGGGGGGGGGTTTCTTATTGGGACCTATACAAAAAGACCACATGGAGCAGTATAACTTCCACTGAGTGCTTGCCTTTAGGCTGAGAAACACTCAGTGAGTTGGATTAAAGATGTAGATGATTTAATACTAGATGGAGTAGTATAAACACCATTAAGTTCTTGCCTTCACGCTCAGAAACACTCAATGAACTAGATTTAAACATGGCATTGGCTAAATAATGCATCGGGGCAGTATAATCAACATTGAGTGTTTACCTTGGGGTTGAAAAATACTCAATGAGATAGAATTAAATATGGAGTTGGCCAAAGACTATGTGGACCATATTCAATAGATAAAAAACTAAAGATCACATGGAGCTATTAAGCATATACATAGTTGAGTGCTTTCCTTGGGGCTAAGAATCCACTCAGTGCTTGTAAATCTAAGAAAATAAAGAGTAACCAAAGAGATAAGTATTGATTACCAGTTTGAAGAAATTTTCTGTTAAATTTATGATTTGAATTGATTTAAAATTTGATCATCAACTTAATAAATAAAACTACTAACAAAAGTATGTTTTAAATTTATTTGGAAATGGTTATGATAGAACTCATAAGACATATCTACTTGTTATGTAGAATAACTACTCAAATGTCCAACACAAATACATGAGGTTTATTGCAAGGTAATCAACATCAAATTAATGATACCGGAGAGTACAACAACATGATGGAGTTGAACACTTCAAGGACTAGGCCGTTGTGGTGACACTAGAACCTTGTGACATGTGATGATAGCCATGAATTATGCCATGACACATGTGTTGTTTTATTAAAGAAAGGAAGAGGGATGGATTGGATGAGAAAATTCTCCATGTTCATGGAACCCTTTCCAAGGGATGGATCACCCAAGGGATTAAGGAAGAAGAGAATGGGATGCCTGAACTTGGAAGGTGATTGACTACAAGGAAGAGTAAATTAGATCACGCAAGGGAATTAGGAAGCTGATATGAGGATGCCTAAACTTGAAAGGTGAGTGACTACATGAAAGAGGAAAACATGTCACTTGAGGGACTCAAGAGGCAGAGAAGAGGATGTTGGAACTTGGAAAGTAAGTTAGTTATAAAGAATCATGAGCACAATGATTAGGATCAGAGATGCGGTGATGTGTCCTAGGAAGCACTGAGTTGAATTTTCCCCTAAATGAGCATTGAGCGTAGTGGACAACATGGTTGGCCATTGCGGGTATATCACACTTTGAAATCAAGTAATCAAGAAAGACAAGGTGCATTGGAATAATTGTGAACCAAATCAGGCCACTTGGAAAATGCATGATTGAATGAGGATGTCCTATACATTTATGTTCATTACACAAATGAACGTAAAAGAGCTATGTATATATAAATCTCATTGTTGAATTTTTTGGTTGGGTATAGAGTACTGTTGAATTTTATGTTATGGAATTAAACACTACTAATTATTGTCTTCAAGTATAAAATGTCGAGGACAATGTTCCTCTAAGGTGGTTGTAACAACCCTTGGTTGATTTCCTATGTAAATAAATAAAAATAAGACCAAGGTCATGGGACACGTATATCCAGATGAATGTTGGGCAAAAACATAGTGATGGGGATCATTGGTGATTGATAAATGGCTATGGAAATTGGAAAAGGCATTGACAAAGGTAAAATGGAGTTTATTGACATTTATTTATGAAAATAATGTAAAATAGGAGAAAAGGGAGATGAAAGGTCAAAAATTTGCATGAGGAGGAAATTGAACCAAAATTAAGGAAAAATGAAGAAATTAGAGGCCTCAATGATAAAAATGCTTATGAGGATTAGTTCACAACTTTTGTTAGTCTAGCTTTGGAGCTCTCTCTCTATTCTCTATCTCATACTCTTGCACACTTAGAGAATTCTTGGAGCATTCTTGGAGCACTCTAATTTTCTCTTGGATTGGATCAAGAAGGCAAAAGGAAATCAGGAAAGCACAAGGGGACAACGGGATTAGAAACTACAATGGGATTGCCTTACAAGTATTGAGTTGCATGTATGATTTCCTTTCTAGTTTTGGCATGCATGGTATATGCATGTGGTTATTTGGTTATGATTTTTCATTGACATGGAGGATTGTCTAGACTGACAATGGTTTCGCCTAGCCTTGCCATTTTTTGTTTAGCCATGGAATTGTGGGTTTTTCCACTTGTTGTTTTTGATTGGTGCTTAGGTAACTTATGGTTGTGAATTTGAGTTACTAGTTCTTGGAGTCGTTGGTTGGAACAAACACTCTGGAGCCTGGAAAAACTTGGATTGAGTTACTAGTCTTGCAACCTAGGTTGGGAAAACACTCTAAAGCCCTTGGTGGGTTGAGTTACTAGTCCTAGAGCCAGGTTGGAAAAATGATTTGGATCCATGGAAGTTTGTAGGTTGAGCTATTAGTTCCTAGAGTTGCAGTTGGAACAAAGTCTATGGAGCCCTATACAACTTGGGTAAAGACCAATCTGGTTGGCGTTAGTGATGTCCAACTATGAGGTGGAATCATAGGTTGAGTGTTGAGGTGGTTTGGCCTCTGGAAACTCTAGTTTGGTTTTAATTTTGTTTATTCCATGAGATCCCACATTCATGATTGGATGAAAGAGATATTTGGTTTAGCCCAATCTATGGTTGGGTGGTACATGGAAGTCCCTAACTTGGTAGGATTTTGCATATTTTAATAAGAGATATTTCCATTTTGTATTTTGTTATATGTCGGCTATATGTTGTATATTGGTTATGGCCCTTGATGTGTTTTGATTTACTGATGAATGGTTAATGAATGCATGAGCTAATAATTTTTATTGTAGTTATTATGAGAGGGTATTATACCTTCTTGTTGATTCTCAGATAAGTATCAAACCCCTATGTTTAAATATACATTCATGACCTATAGATTATATGTCCTCAACATGTTTAATGAAATGACTGTCATGGTTAGGCTTGGTTAGTTCAAGAATTTGATAATTTTTTGGATGAATATATTTGCCTTGATGTCATTATTGATTCTGGAAAGTCTCACAAAGTTTTGGGTAGTGGTTTGGAGCTTGACCCAGAATTTAAGCTCAAAATCTGGGACTACATGCTCTGAAATGGACATTTTAGGTTAAAATTGCATGGATGTAGGCTTGTGCATGTGGTTGGAGGCTTCCAAACACATGGAGGGCTTGACATGGGTGTGATTGGGGACCCAAGTCAGAAAAAAAGGGTGTCCATCTTAGCTTTTGGCCACCTAGGATGGTTACTCAGCCTCTGAGGGTCCAGTAGAACCTGTAGGATGTTGTGAAAGTTCACTTTGACATCAGTTTTCCACCCCACTTATTTAATGGGACCTAGGAGTTCGGGTTAGGTCATAGTATATCTTCCTCTCATGTTTACCCTGGCAGGTGAGTGAAACTAGGTGGTTAAAGAATGGTATCGAGCTCCCAGGTTCAACACTTGGATTGGATGGACAGAATGTGATTGCCATGCATGCATGTTAGTTGTATATTTGTTCATTATGCGTTTTTTTTTCATTGTTGCAGTTGGGTCATCATGTAGAGGTTGATGATGTCAATGTTGAGATTATTGATATGTTGATTTACATACATACATACATACATACATACATACATACATACATACATACATACATACATACATACATACATACATACATACATACATACATACATACATACATACATATATACATACATACATATATATATATATATATATATATATATGTGTGTGTGTGTGTGTGTGTGTGTGTGTGTCTGTGTGTGTGTTGTGCTAATCTATATTGATCTTGTAGATGGGATAACCTCCCCTAAAATTAATTGAGGTATGTAGATTATGTTTATGCTTGGTTTATCTGAAATGATATGCTTGCAAGAAGTGGAGGATCAAAGATGAAAAGAAAAATGGTGCACTATGGTTCACATGATTCTCCCTACAAATCAAATGAATAGCATGGTGATGAGTACTCCCCTAACATAGTAGATACATTGAGAAGTTTGAAAGCCAAGATCAGGAGTTGTAAAGAAAATAATGACAAGATCATTTAGTCATAGGAAAGACTTTCTAGGGCATAGGAAAAATAAGCAGAGTTTAACGTAGTGATTCTTTAGAGTCTATCATATTTTCAGAGACAGGGTCCTCTTAGGATTATTCATGGATAGGAGGAAAGGACTAATGGGGCATATGGCAGCAGGACTCAGTCATGATATAGGTTTGGCAGGGTTGATATAGTCAGAAATGGTAGGTTCTTGGATACACTTGATAGGAGGGGTAATAACCATGGGTTCTATTCTAGTTCTAGTTTAGAGATACATTATCGTCATCACTATCACCATCCATATAGGACGAGTGAGAAGCAGTACTTGCCAAAGGAATTCAAGAAATAAAAGCCTCCTACATTTGATGCAGAAATGAAGAAGTCTCAGGATGCAGAAGCTTAATTGACAAGGATGAATACATTTTTTAGATTTCATGATTACTTGGAGAACATGAAGGCTAGGATATCAAGTTTTAGTATTAAAGGGAAAGAATACATTTGGTGGGAAGATGTGAAGAATTTTATAGGTATTTTGGAAGAGGAGTTGACTTGGAGTGAGTTTGAGAGAATATTCAGGAAGAAGTATTTATCTGAGAGATACTTTGATGACATGGAAAAGGAGTTCTATGATTCAAATATGGGATCTATGACCTATGAGGAGTATACTAGAAGATTCTTGGAGTTGTTGAGATATGTGCCTTATCTTAAGGAGGAGAAAGAAAAGATTCAAAGATTCATCAATGGTTTATTGGTATCATTTAAAGATAAGATTGTGTTTAATGAGCCTATATCACTGGAGGAAGCCATAAAAAAGTTGAAACACTATTATGAGAAATCAAAGTGCAAGGCTGAGTCTAAGAAAGATTGGAAAGGTAATGATAAGAATAAAGGAAAGTGGGTTAAGAAGAGAGGAAAACATTAGGATACAAATGACAAGGAGAATGCAACACTGCACAAGAAGTTCAATGCAACTGAAAGAGGACAAGGATTTCAGTCTAAGGAGCAGAACAAGGGTGATGGTAGGAAGCCTTTACACTGTTGTACTTGTGGGATGGATCATCGCACAAGATATTGTACAAAACATTAGGGTGGCAGACTACAAATTTATAGTGCTCAGGATGCATGGATAGTGGGGGATGTTGGACAAAGTATTCTTCGAATTTATCCAGTGTTGGATAAGAGGAAGGATGATAATCAAGCATCTATTATCGAGATGGAAGGTAAGATTTGTTATCATTTTTTTCTATTTTGATTGACCTTGGATCTAAATACAATTATAATAGTCCCGACCTAGTGGATAAGTGTGGTTTTAATAAAGAAGTGAATGCAAAATCATTTTTAGTGCAGTTGGCTACAGGTACCAAAAAAAGAGTTCATCATTAGGTAAGATATTGTGCATTTGAGTTGAATGGTATGTCTATATTAGTGCATCAAAACACAGTATGTTGTTGGTTATGCATTGGTTGTACATTCATGGGACTAAGGTGGATTTCTACGATTAGCCTATTGAGTGCTTGGATGACAATGGAGAGAAAATAATATTTTAGGGTAAGAAGAAGTTGACATTAGTGAGGATGGTTATAGTTATGCAAGCAAGGCGCAGTAGCAGGAAAGGGTGTGTATTTTTTGCAATTCATATATCTAGTGACATAGGTAATGATGTTGAGGATGTGAAAGTCTTGAAGAGGTATCCAGTTTTGCAGCAATTTTAGGATGTATTTCCAGCAGAGATCTCAAAGTTATTGCGTCATAGGGAAGTGGAATTTTCTTTTGATTTGATGCATGGAACAACACTAATATCAAAGGAACCTTATAGGATGAGCACTCCATAAATAGTGGCATTGAAGTTGCAATTGAAGGAAATGTTTGACAAGGGATACATTAGGCCAAGTGCGTCGACTTGGGGTGTACCAATGTTGTTTATGAAGAAGAAGGATGGTACTCTCAGGTTGGTATTGATTACAAGAAGTTGAATAAGGTGATGATTAAGAATAGGCACCCTTCGCTATGGATTGATGACTTGTTTGATCAAATTAATGGAGAAACAATGTTATTGAAGATTGATTTAATATGAGGATATCATCATGTATGCATTAAATAAGAGGGCATCTACAAGACTGATTTTAGGATGAGGTATGGGCATTATGGGTTTCTTGTGGTTCCTTTTGGTTTAACAAATGCTCCAACTAATTTCATGTGTTTGATGAATAGTGTGTTGCATCCTTATCTGGACAAGTTTGTGATTGTATTTATTGATGACATATTGATATTATCTAAGAATGAGGAAGAACATGCAAAATACTTAGCAGTAGTGTTGAAATTGCGAAGAGAGCATCAGCTGTATGTTAAACTTAGTAAATGAAGTTTCTTTTAGTTAGAGGTTCATTACTTGGGGCATGTGGTTTCCAAGGAAGGTATAATAGTGGATCTAGAAAAGAACAGAGCTATCATGGAATGGGAAACTCCTAGGAATATGGATGATGTCAGATCATTTATTGAGTTAGTAGGTTACTATAGGCAATTCATTATGAACTTCTCATGGATTACCTATGATATTACATATTTGCAGTAAAAAGGGAAGAAATTTGAGTGGATAGAGGAATGTTGAACTAGTTTTGAGTAGTTGAAGGAATTTCTTATAAATGATCTGGTATTAAAGATTGAAAATCCAGATAAAGAGTTTGTGGTATGTACATATTCTTGAAAGAGAGGACTTGGTGAGTCCTAATGTAGGAAGGACAAGTAGTATGTTATGAGTCAAGAAAACTGAATGAGCATGAACACAACTACGTAACGTGTGATCTTGAGTTGGAAACTATCATCCATGCATTGAAGATGTGGAGACATTATCTTCTTGGAAGGGGGTTCATATTTATGAGTGATCACAGTGGATTGAGATACTTATTTGACCAACTAAATATGAGTTCCAGGAAAGATAGGTGGTTGGCTACAATCAGTGAGTTTGACTTCGAGATCAAGTACATTAATGGAAAAGAGACCATGGTTGTAGATTCTCTTAGTAGAAGAGTGTAGGTAAATAATATACCAGTTATGAGCTCATATGGGACAGATTTACAGGATCAGATCTTGTAGGAAGGAAAGTAGGATGACAGGTACCGACAACTTAAGCACGTGTTACAACAAGAGGGTATAGGTGATCAGGATGTGTACTATCATATTATGAAATATGGTTTGGTCATATTTAGGGACAAGACCTATGTGCTAGACAACAATGAGATCAAGAAGATCATCTTGTGGTAATTTCATGTCAAGTTGTATTCAAGTCACCCAGGGTATCAATGGACATTGACAACAGTTAAGAAGTTCTATGATTGGCTGAACTTGAAGAAAGAGGTGGCAGAGTTTGTTGTGATATGTTTGGATTGTCAACAGGTAAAAGCATAGTGTAATCATCCAGGTGGTTTATTGCAGCCGATTACGATTCCAAAGTGGAAATGGGAGGTCATTTCCATGGACTTCATTATAGGTTTTCCAAGGACATCTAGACAACATGATTCTATTATGGTTGTGGTTGAAAGGTTGAAAAAGGTAGCACTTTTCATTCCAGTGAAGTATACTCATTTTTCTAGTGAGGTAGCATAGGTCTTCATCAGGGAGATAGTAAGATTGCATGGTGTTCCTAGTAATGATTGTGTCAGACAAAGGTGCAAAGTTCACTTCCAAGATTCAGAAGGAGTTGGTTGTAGATTTGGGTACAGAGTTGGCCTTCAGTACAACTTATCATCCATAGAAATATGGAAGGACATAGATGCTCAACATGATTTTGGAGGGCATGTTGAGAATGTATGTTGTGAATTAGCAAAAGAAGTGGGAAGAGTATCTTCCACTAGTGCATTTTGTGTATAAAATACTCCTATCAGGAGGAGTGATTTAGTGAAGAGGGTGTTGATTGGACCATATGTGTTGGAAGAAATGGAACAAGAAATGTAGGTTATCAAGAATAATATGAAGGTAGCATAGTATGGGAAAAAGAGCTATGCAGATCAACACATGGTGTTTAATGAGTTTGAAATTGGGGAACATGTGTATTTGTGCATCAAACCTAAGAAGAGATCCTTGAGGATTGGGTCATGTGGTAAGTTGGAACCTAAATATTGGAGGCCTTCCAAGATTCTTGAAAGGATTGGACCAGTGGCCTATCGACTCGCACTACCTCCAACAATGAAAGTCCATGGTGGTTTCCATGTGTCATTGATTAAGAAGTATGTGAAAGATGTTGATCATGTGATTGATTGGTATGTATTGTAGGTGGAGCTCGAAGGAAAATTCGAGCCGTAACCTTATTGCAAGTTGTAGCGAAAGATGCTCATGCTCCAGAATCACGTGATTAAGCATGTTAAAGTGTAGTGGAATCACTTTGGGCCTGATGAAGCTACATGGGAGAAGGATCATCAAATGCGGGCTATGTATCCTTCTCTATTCGTCGGTTGAGTGGATGTTCTTTGATATGTGTTTTTATGTTGTGTTTTGGTTATTTCTATGTATATGCATATGTATGTAAATACTGCATCAAGCTCTGTTACAAAGCTCCAATAAGCAATATGGTTTTCATGATATGTTGGTTATTTTTTCAGCAGATGGATATGATGTAAATGTTGCATCGAACTTGTTATAAAGCTCGATAAGCAGCATGTGTGTGTAGGTTTATAAGTGTCATTTAACACTGAGGATGGTGTTCCCCCAAGGGGGAGGTGTTTTTAAAAGCCCCTAGTTGATTTCTTATGTAAATAAATAAATAAATAAATACCAAGGTCATGGGACACATATTCCAAGCCGAATGTTGGGCAAAAACATAGTGATGGGTATCACTAGTGATTAATAAATGGATATGGAAATTGGAAAAGGTGTTGGCAAAGGAAAAATTTCATTTATTTATGAAAATAATTGAAAATAGGAGAATAGGGAGATGAAAGGTCACATATTTGCATGAGGAGGAAATTGAAGGAAAATAAAGGAAAAATGAAAAAATTAGAGATCTCAATGATAAAAAGTCTTCTAAGGATCAGTTAATAGCTTTTTTTAGTATATCTTTGGAGCTTTCTCTCTATTCTCTCTCTCATACTCTTGCACACTTAGAGAATTCTTAGAGCATTCTTGGAGCACTCTAGTTTTCACTTGGATTTGAGAAAGAAGCAAAAGGAAAGAAGGAAAGTGAAAGGGGATAGTAGGATCAATAGCTACAATGGGATTTACTTGCAGGTATCAAGTTGCATGTATGATTTCTTTGCTATTTTTGGCATGCATGGTATACACATATGGTTATTTGGTTATGATTTGTCATTGGCACGGAGCTGTTGGTTGGAAAAAATACTCTAGATCCCTAGAACAACTTAGGTTAAGTTACTAGTTCTCGAGCCTAGGTTGGAAAAATTCTCTGGAGCCCTTGGTGGGTTGAGTTACTAGTCCTGGATTTGGGTTGGAGAAACACTCCAGAGCCCTAGAAGGTTTTGTGTTGAGTTATTAGTTCCTGAAGCTGCAGTTGGAACAAACACTCTAGAGCCCTAAACATCTTGGGTAGAGACTAACCTGGTTAGTGTTAGTGATGTCTGACTATGAGATGGAACCATTGGTTGAGGGATGAGGTGGTTTGGCCTTTGGAATACTTAGCTTGGTTTTGGTTTGTTTTATTCCATGAGACCCCACATCCATGCTTGGAATATGGCGTGGTGGTGATTAGATGAAAGAGATATTTGGATTAGCCGAACTTGTGGTCGAGTTGTATGTGGAAGTCCCTTACTTGGTTGGATTTTGCATATGTTAATAAGAGCTATTTTCCTCTCTTTTTTCATGAGTAGTTGTACTTGTTATTATGTGGATTTTATGGTTGTTCTATCATGTTGTATATGTTGTTTATTTGGGGGTTATATGGTGATTACATGATGTATATTGGCTATGCCTCTTGATGTTTTTTGATTTTTTGATGAATGGTTAATGAATTTATAAGATAATAGAGGTTATTGAAGCTATTATGAGAGTGAATTGGACCTTCTTGATGAATTTCAGATAAGTATTAGACCCCTATGTTTTAATATCCATTCATTACTTGTAGATTACATGTCCTCAACATGTTTGATAAAATTACTGTCATGATTAGGCCTGGTTAGGTCAACTATTTGTTCAAGTTTTGGATGAATGGATTTGTCTTGATGTTATTTCTTATTTTGGAAAGTCTCATTGAGTTATGGGTAGTGGTCTAGAGGCTGACATAGAATTTAGGCTTAGAATCTAGGACCTCATGCTCTGAACTAAACATTTTAGGTTGCAATCGCATGGATGCAAGATTGTGCATGTGGTTGGAGACTTCGAACCACATGTTGGGATTGATGTGAGTGCAGTTGGGGACCCAAGTCAAGAAAAAGAGTTTTGAGATCAGGTTTTGGCCACCTGGGGTGGTTACACAGTCTCTCAGGGTCTTGTAGCACCTTAGCATGTTGTAAAAGGTCAATTTGTTGTTAGTTGTTGACCCCACTTCCTTAATTGGACCTAGGAGGTCAGTTCAATTCATAGTAGTTATTTCTCTCATATTTACCCTGGTAGGCCAGTGAAATTGGGTCGATGTGGGAGGGGTGGTTACAGGGGTGGGGTTTGTAACAACCCTTTTTCTACCCCTCTTGTAATTGTTACTATGAATTGTAATTCATGTAAATAATGTGGAAATGTAAAACATTGACTAGCTGAGGGAAGCAGTGTTGGGGCCTTCATTTTGATATTTTGTGGAGAAATATGTTGTTGACGGGTGGTGGAAGTGGTCGTTAGAAGGTTGTGGAGTTGAGAGCTGAGGGAAGGCTGGAGACTGAACGAATATAGGAATTTGTGGAGGCGTTGCGGGAAGAAGCAGGGACAACTAAGTGAGGAAATTGCAGAAGCAACCGAGGATGTAGGTAGCCAAGAAAAAGGAAAAGGAACTGGTAGTTCAGGTTGATGAAAGAATAGAAGGGAGATAAATTAAGGGGTTAGTTAGTTTCCTTAATTTTGTAGTGATTCCATTCTTCTTATGTTGCGGAGCAATGAGAACAGATCCCTTCTTATATTTGTATGAGTTGTATTCTATCTATGTAAAGCTTAATGTTGAGGAACATGTTGTGAGTCTTTTGTACTGTGTTTATGTTATGGTAATGAAGAATATTGTTCTGGAGTTATAATGTGTCCATTATCTATTATGCTGGTTGTTCAAAATTTTCATATATGCATCTGTTTAGTAGTCTTTTGTTGTAGCATGAGTAGGCTGTTGCAATCTGGCTATTTTGCATGTTAAGCTATAGTCCTTTGTTCACATTTGGTTGATATGGTTTCCTTGATCTTTGATTCCAACCCTCATCTAACTTCACTGGTGGTATGCCTTGGGTGAGACTCCTTCCCCTTCCCAGGTAAGGTGAAAATTCCGGGGTGGTGCTAGACTACAATGGAGCCTTGTTGGCCCCTTGTGCTCAAACCCAGGGTCTTAACCCCATTGCCGTTTTTGTGCCAAAAAGTCGTTCCATTGTTGGGACCGAAAATTCAAAAAGAGGGCTTGGAATATGGTATCTCGGATTTTTAAGAAAGTACTACGGAATTTGTGGGATGAGAAAATGTATCAGTTTGTGTCAGCAAACTTAACTCTGCCACTGAACTGTTACAAAACTGAAAGACTAGATCCTGTATTTAGAAGCCGTGAGTGATTAGTACGAGATTTTCTCATGAAAATTTCTATAATAAATTTATAACTGGTTGCGGAGATTGGAAGTGGAAGAGAGGTCTCGGGGAAATTTTTTTTCTCATCATGACTGGACTCAGGTAGATCTCACTGCACTCCATCTTCTTGACACAGATCTTTCAAGAGAAATAGATTTCTGGGTGTAGACCACACTAGAAGGGTACATTGTTGAATTCGTGGAAGAAAACCACAAATCATTCTCAAAGGTCAAAGCTATGTTCTGAGCTGGGTTAAGAGGGAAACTGTTGAAAGAAATAACCCTTTGTATTAAGGTATTAATGTGGAAGATGGCTTGCTCGTATTACAAAATCCAGGTATGGAAGCATAAACACCTAGTACTAGGGGAAGGACCTAAAGGGAGGGATTCTGCTGAGTGAGTAGCCACGAATCTATTAGGATGATGGACACAGAGGATTCGCAAAAGGCCATGGAACTGAGAGAAAAAAGGAAAGGGTGGATAATGGAGAAATGGAAGGAAAGGGTCATGCGGGCAATTAAAAGGCTGCTAGAGGAAACACACCAGGAAGGAGAAATGTTGAGGAATCCGAAATAAGTAGACATGATGGAAGAGAAATTTGGGAAAGGAATAGAGACGATTGCAGTCTAGACAATTTGGAGGATAGATTAGATTGCTCAACCTTCCAGGCCAAAGGGACTGCTCGGGGTGGGAAAAGAGGAGGAACGGGGGGAGGAAGCGTAGGAGGTAGGGGTCCAGTTTGTTGTTACAACTGTGACTAGGAGGGGCATGTTGTATGGGATTTTACTCTACCAAGGAGGCCATGATGCTCTCAATGTAGGGTCAATGCACATGTAGGGTCTATGCACATGTGATAGAATATTGTCTAGAGCTAATTGGAAGATGGGAGGAGTAGAATAAGCAGAGAGGAGAGAATTTTATCAATGTGAAACCAAAGGTAACAAAATCAACCTTGCTATCCAACATTAACATAGTTACATGCTGAGGAAAAAATATTGGAGCTGATCAGGGAACCTCAGACCAACCCACAATCATCTGATTGGCCTCCTTGAAGCGAACCTATAACCCTGAGCAATAGAAACAGTATTACAAGGAGGCAACAAAAATGTTTAGTGATTTGGATGAAAGTGTAGAACTACAAAAGGGGAAAACAAATTCTCATAAATATAAGGTCCCGGACCCTCCACCCTCCATAGCTAGCCAACCCATTGAGGACTGATTTAGGTTATTCCTATAGATTGTCAACCATGACCAGATGCTATGGCAGTTGCAGAGAAGTCTGAAGGAAACCATCCTAGAGGGTGGGGGATTGAGGGAGGAACAACCTCTGCTAACTTTCCTAAAAGACACGCCAGAAGTGTACGGAGAAACAAGACTCAGAACATGTAGATAATTTAGAATCAATGCTCAGAATGTAGGATTTCAAATCATGGACACTATGCTAGATCTTGGTTCATATGTCAACATCTTACCAAGGAAGTTGCGGGAAGCGTTGGGGAAGCCTAAGTTGACATTCTCACCAATCCAGTTGCGGATGCCAAAGCATTATTGTATACTTCCAATTGGGATACTGGAGGACATAGAAGTAGACGTAACAGAGGTAAATACACATGTAGATTTTGATGTAATAGCTATTATCGGAGACAAACATCCTTATCCAACACTACTAGGGATATATTGGTCCTTTAAAAATTATGCCATCATAGACCTAAATAAGAAACTAATGACCTTTGAGGCAGAAGAAGTATTAGTAATTCAACCACTAGATCCATATCAGGGAACCAAATTCACAAAACCAATAGATGATAGAGAAGAGCCAGGGATGTTGGATCAATATACAAATTGAGAGTGGGTATGAGGGAGGATTACATAAACGCAACAACTGAAGGATTTTTTAGTTGGAGAAGCAATCAAAATTTAGACGTTGGCTCAGAATCCACATGGGACAATTTGTAGCACGACATATATGAGATCGACATTAGGCATTGTGCTGCAAAATGTTGGGTCAACTAGATTGACACAGAGGTAAAGAACTTTCATATCTTTAATGGTATAGACCCGGTAAATTCATTTCTTAATAGAATTGATGCAACCATTATTCAAGAGCATAAAATACCATTACTAAATGCTTCATGAAAAGAAATGACTGCATGATGGTGGGGAGTTTATCGCAACTACCTTTGGGACTAGGAAAAGATCAAGACTAGAATGGAGGTGAGATTCAAACAGGTGGGGGAGTACCCTCAAGACTTTGAAGAATTTCAGGGGGACTCTGATCCTCGACTACACTTAGAAAAATGTAAGGACAGATGGAATTAGGAGGGAGTCTCGAAGGAGTTATGGGTACACAGGTTCATACATACCTTGGGAACCTTCCTAAAAGATTGGTATGTAGAGGAATAAATAAGGAGGCAAATAGGATATTGAGATAATTTAGTCGAACAATTTATTAGCAGTTTCTCTTTTAGAGATAGTGACAAGAGGCTGACTGAGGCATTGCACGATATCAAGAAGATTCTACTCACATCAGGTTAGTTATGGGCCGAATGCATAGTCCAAAGGAATTTACAGTACTTTTACAAGTGAGGGTATCCTAAGGCAATGGCCTATGGAAAGGTGGATAAGGAGTAAGATGAGGATGATCTGGTAGAGTTATGACATCCGCCATTCCATAAAATTGAATGGGAAAGAGGCAACAAGGAGGGACCTATAACTGAACCTCCACACTTTATCCTAGTAAATTTGTGGAAGAATAACATTAGTGCGGATGACAAACTAAAGTTGGCTTTGATTGGAGACTATTGGGACGAACAAACTAGAAAACATATTTTTGACCTCCTAAGGGAGTATGATGATTTGTTTCTCACGTCAGTCAGGGAGTTAAAAGGAATCAAGGGAGACATAGGGGAAATGAAAATTGTATTAAAACCTGATGTAAATCTAGTGAAGCACAAGCCATACAAATTGAACCCAAGAGTCAAAGAGAAAGTGAAGAAAGAGATAAACAAGATGCTAGAGGTAGGACTTATTTTTCTGGTGGATGAAGAAGAATGGGTCAGTGTGATTGTGATATAGAACAAGAAAGATGCTTCAGACATAATTGTTGGAATATAATCCTAACATCTACATTTATTTTTTAGCCTCAGTATCCTTGACATAGCCACATGCACTAAAAATCATGTTCACACTTGGTTTTTGGTAAACTAGCTCGATGGACCAACTTTCCCTTGTTTTTTGCCTTTAAAGGCTTAATCATATGGAAATATTGGTCCAACCACTTTCCTAAACCATTTATACATTTAATTGCATATTCACACCTAACTACACCTCATCCACTTGAGTTATTTGAGGATTGGCGCCCCACATGAAGATTCCCCTTTAAATCAAGGGATTTGGTCCCCCAGACCATTTTAGCATGTTTTAAAATTTCCTTCCTTGGAAAATGCACCTCTGGTCATGCTTTCCTCATGGCTGATAGTTGGAATAGGTTTTCTTGAGTCATTGTTGCTATTGTAGGCCTCCCTTTAGCTTTTCTTAGCCTTTTCTAGTTTTTTACTAGTTTTTTCCTAGTTTTCTAGATTCGACAATTTCTCTATAACCACCTCCCTTTGGGATTGGAGGTTTGTTTGCTCATGTATTAGGATTGTTCATTAGTTTAATACATTTATTTTATGGAGCAAATTCTTTCTCTCCTATCTTGAATATCAACAAATTACTTGTGTTTAACTTAACTAGAATTCTAGATCTATCGGAGTTTCTGCAGGAATTCTACATGGTATCAGAGCTAGTTCGGATCTAGTGGATTGTACACAATTTTATTTGCATGTATAGATCATTAGGAGGCATAGCAAGAAGAAGTGGATCATCTCTCTTAGCCCACAAAAATCGTTCTAAATCCTTTCAGTTACTTCGAATGGAAGACAAAGATTACTCTGCTCCTCCGAAGCAAAGGGCTTTACAGGGTAACAATAGGAATGTAGACTGAACCAAATTCTGCAGCCGAGAAGATCAAGCATTTCAATAAATTAGATGAAGCAATTGGGTTGATATGCCTATCAATTTCCATAGAACTCCTCTTTCATGTTAGTGGAGCCACTACTCCCGATGCCGTCTAGATGACGTTGGAAGGGCTATTTGGCAAGCAGGATAAAATGAGAGTGCATCAACTAGAGAATGAACTCATATCCTTCAGTACAACTAATTTCGAAAACCTACAAGAATACTTGACCAATTTTAAATCCCTCTGTTGAGCCCCGAAACCACACTTTTCCTACACATTTTCTTAAACTTTTTCCATCCACCTGAACCTCATAAGCTATCAACATCATTGCATATTGAGTTTAAAAGAGCACATAAAGTGGTTTTCTAACTATGTCTTGTGTTTTCTATTTGAACTAGATTTTTTCTCATAAGTTGCGGAATCTTGTCACTTTCTGCAGCCAGTTCGACTTTCCGCAGCCTTTTTGTTAAACTCTATATTGCAGGTGTCTTCAGGCAAATCGAGCCACATGGGCAAGTTTGAAATGACGTGGACATGGACCGAGTCCTATTGGCTCAGTCGAATTCATCAAAGGAGAGCATAGTCAACAGTGGTCAAGCGGTGGTCAACATAAGAGTCCTACAGTAACAGAACTCTGTTTCCAGGCACGTGAAAGACTTTTGTGGCCATTTCTAGATTTCTGGAGGCACGCTAACACCTGTAGGTTGCCCACGATGCAAATCCAACAAGCCATTTTCATTAGATTGCATCATCTCGGTAGCCATGATGCTAGAGCCATGGACATTGTTGTTCACGCATCCTCTCTCAGCACAATTTCTAGGAAATTAGTTATGTAGCCTTTTGTTATAAATAATGCATTTCCATATGCATAATAGTTAGTCTTTGGAATGTATTGTTGACTATTAAAGAGCCCATTGTGCCGTGACACTATTTCGTTGTTATAACCATGTTTTGAATATATGACAAGACCCTGTTTATAAGCATAATTCGTGGTTGATACCTATTGCCCAAGGTTGTGCAGAGGGCCCCTGCACACGCCGAGGTTTTGTTTATTTGCTGTATAGTTTCACATTGTGTTTCTTACGTTCATTATGCCATAATTATTCACTTGTATATATTGCATTTCTTATGGTGCTAACATTTTATTTTTGTCCATAATTTTACATGCTTTCCACTGTTGTTAAGTGTATTTGTTCCAGATTATAGTAGGCATCCCAGGCATTTGCATATAGTTTCCACAATGACTAATGACATGGAATCAGTCTTGTCTTTCTACTGATTTATCTTTCTTAGCTTTTAATTACAGCACTGTTTTGTTTATTTCAAGACTTTTCATTGGCTTTGTTAGTTAGATTAGATATTAAATTGCTCATGTCATTATCAGTTACCTCTGAAAGCCATAGCGAGACTAATGGTGAGGGATTGAAGTATGAGTGTGTAATTTGATATTAGTTTATTTTTCTGCAAATTAGATATTAAATTGCTCATATCATTATCAGTTACCTCCGAAAGCCATAGCGCGACTAATGGTGAGGGATTGAAGTATGAGTGTGTAATTTGATATTAGTTTATTTTTCTGCAAATTAGATATTAAATTGCTCATGTCATTATCAGTTACCTCCGAAAGCCATAGCGAGACTAATGGTGAGGGATTAAAGTATGAGTGTGTAATTTGATATTAGTTTATTTTTCTACAAATTAGATATTAAATTGCTCATGTCATTATCAGTTACCTCTGAAAGCCATAGCGAGACTAATGGTGAGGGATTGAAGTATGGGTGTGTAATTTTATATTAGCTTATTTTTCGGCAAATTAGATATCAGATTGCTCAGGTTGTTGATGATTACCTCCGAAAGCCATAGCGAGACTAACTAGCGAGGGGTCAGAATATGAACTGATGTAATTTGATTTTAGCTTTACTTTAGTTGCAATTTTTGGATTTCTTTGAGTATAGTTTCTTTTGTATTTAGACAACAGCAAGGATAATGGTTTCATGATCAATAGTTCACTGTTTGTTTGATTAGAATAGTGGCACATTTTCATTTTCTTTTAGGAATTAATTTCATCATTGCATGTTTTAAAACACTTTTTGAAGTTTGAAGTTTTGGAAATCATTATAAAGGACATCATTGCCTTGAACATTTATATCCATACTTGTCTTTTAGAATTTCCATCTTAGATTAGGAAATCAATGAAGATAAACCCAAAAACAAAATGAAAACCAAAAACGACAAAAAGTAAGAAATAGGTTATGTTGCACATATAGTGCGCCACACTTCAATAGTTCACAACTCCTGGATTGACAATTAATATAGAAATTTAGGACACTCTAAATTGACCAAACATTTTGGTGTCGTTTCCGGGGAAGTGTAACTAGATAGCCAATTTCTTAAAAAAAAGAAGAAAAATTTAAAGAAGGGAAAAATTGATAACTTCTCAAAGTATGCTCTCCTCTTGCACCTAGTGTGATCTAGAGGATCAGAAAAGAGAGTTATTAGTTCAATAATTTCTTGAGTATGCTCTCTTCTTGCACCTAGTGTGATCTGGAAGATCAGAAAGAGAATTATTAGCCCAAGTTGAAGATAAAAAAATAAAAAATGACATGCATAGAGCAAGAGATTCAAGGGGAAGGTTCATAGCTAGGGCCGAGAGTTCAATTTTTACAACTCCATCTACTTCAAGGCATAGATAAGATACACCTCCATCATCTCTAACTCACACTCCCAGCCTTAGGATTCCTGGAATTCAAGGGGCAGAAACTGAATTAGGAGACTCTCCAACACTATCCATCAAATCTGACTTAGGGAAAGAACCTTTCTTTACTTCTACAGGGGAACATATTGTAATCAAAGAAGTAGAATCACCTGAAGAAGAAGAGGGAGAAATTCCTCCTCGTTCGCCAGTAGTAGAAGAACCAGAGGACTCTAAAAACTCTGGGGAAACTATCATGATAGAGGAAGTAGTAAATAGATTAGGAGGAGGAGGTAGAGGTAGAGGTAGAGGAGGAGGAAACAATGGAGGAGGTAGAGGCAACAATGGGGGAAATAGGGATGGAGATAACTCATTTAGATTTCCTATAGTTGATGAGGAGTCTCATACAACAATGAAAACATCTCACCATATGTCCTCCCAAAATTTTCTGGGTTGTGAAGTGAGGATCCTGAAACATTTCTATTTGAGTTTGAAGTCGTGTGCCGAAGTTATGACTATATGGAAGACTCTCAAAAGCTCAAATTGTTTCCTTCAACATTGAAGGGAGCTGCTTTGAAATGGTTCATGGGATTAGTCACTCAATCTATTAGGACTTGGAATGATATGAAACAAACATTTTTGGATAGATACCTGGACTATTGCATGCCCACCAACCATAAGGATGAGGTATTCAAAATGGTGCAAAAAGAAGATGAAAACCTGGAGGATTTACTTGAAAGATTTCAATACAACCTGAAAAGAGCAAAAATGAGTAACTTATATGAGGAGACCTTAAAAGCCCTTCTATTAAAAGCCATTAGAGATGAATGGATAGATATTTTAAACATGATGGGAAAGGGAGATATTTCTCAACTTCCACTTCATGACATAGCAAAACTATGTGTCAATCTCTCGAGGGGAAATCTAAAACTAGAAAAGGGCCTAGAGATCCTTCTCTTATTAGAGAAAAAAAATCTGCAACTGGATCAGTAAGTAGGGCAGAGATTGGAAATATGCTTGATGAGTTCAAAACTGATATTTTAGGGAGCCTTAGTGAACAAATAGACACCATTAAAATACAAAGCAAGTAGAAAGCAGAAGCTGAAGCTTTGGCCATCTTTCGTCCAAAATGTAGGAAGAAACATGCTCTAAGGGAATTCCCCTTGGATGCAAAAGTTGTAGAAACATGTATGATTTGCTCAGAAAGCCATGAGACCAAGGATTGTCCTTCAATTCCTGGGCTCAAATCCGTCTTTCAAGAAGATCCAAATTCAGTGGAATCTCTCTGTTTTGTTTCAAGGAGACCTTGGCAGGGGAAACAAAATCAAAGGTTTAATAACCCTATGAACTTTCAACCACCACGAAATTGGAATCCTTGGCAACAACCTTGGTCCCAACCTCAAAATCCATATCAATCATGGGTACAAGGTGTGCAAAATCCTTATGGTATATTTGCTCAATTTTATCAATATCCTCCATCTTTTCAAAATCAACAAGCTCCACAACTTCCAAATCAAAATCCACAACTTTCATTGCCATTTCCACAACAACAACCTTCTCAACAAAATCTAAATTCTCAACTCTTGCTTCCATTCCAACAAAAGACAAATCAACTACCATCCTAGCCATTTCCAAATCCCAATAATAACATTACTTAGAATGCTTACATGGTAGAAGGAAAAAAATTTCCTACCTATATGATTGTTCCTCTCAATGATGTACAACTCAGATCTCGTAGAGTCTTAGAAAAACCTTCTATAGATGCTCAAAAGAAAAGTATTTTTGAGGAAGATTCTTTTAAAGCCAATAAAGGTTTTGAAGCATCTCTTCAAAACCAAAACACTCAAGAAGAAAAAGAAAAAGAGTCAACCCCCACAACTCCTATAGTTGAGCAACCTGCATCTTCATCCACACCTCCTTTCCCTGAAAGATTACAAATTGACAAAGGGGTGGAAAAACAAATCTTGTTGCCTGACTATGATTTCCTAGATGAATTAAAAAATGTCTGTATCAAGATTCCCTTGCTACAAGCCATTAGATAGATTCCTATTCTAGCAAAAACAATAAAGGAGTTGAGTCTCAAAAGACCAGGAAGGAAACCAAGAGATACAAGAAGAATCCACCTGGTAGGAAAAATTGCAGATATCATGATGGGAAAAATTACCATGCAGAAATATGTAGATCCAGGTAGTCCAATTGTCAAAACATAGATAAATGGGGTAGAAATTCCAAATACTTTGATTGACTTAGGGGCCGATATCAACATTGCGAGTAGACAGACTATGGAAGATCTAAAACTTCCTAATCTTGTTTTTACACCTACCCTACTGCAACTTGCATATAGATCAATAATCAAACCAGATGGTGTATTAGAAGATATTTTAGTCTCCTTAGATTCTTGGGAATATCTAGTAGATTTCATGATTTTGACTCCCAAGAGTAATTTAGGAGGGCACCCGCTCATCTTAGGAAGACCTTGGCTAGCCACAGCTGATGCTTTCATTAGTTGTAGATCTAGAGATATGTACATTTCTGATGGTAATTTGACAAAGAAGTTCAATTTGTATCCTCTATCAAAAGAAATTACAGAAGTAGGAGATAATGAATGGGTCGATGATGAGGACACTGTACAACCTGTCTTTACCATTTCTAAAATTAGTGAAGATAATCAAATTCTGAACACATTAGAAAATTTTGAAACATCTTCAGAATATGACCACACACAATTTCAGTTAGATTCTGACATTGAGTATCTATCATCAAGACAAATGTCTCTTTACTCTATGGAAGAGTTTGGTAGTTCTACCATTGATATTTTTCCAGGTAAAACATTGAATATCAACAAAAACTTGGAAAAATCACAACAGGGAGAGCTAACCAAAATCTTGCAAAGACATTCTACTGCGTTTGCATGGGAGTATACTGATACGAAAGGTATTGACCCTAAGACTTGCATTCATCACATCTACATTGAGGAAAACAATAGACCAATCAGACAACCTCAGAGAAGGATGAATCCAAACCTTAGGGAGATAGTGAAAGGAGAGCTCCAAAAACTATTCAATGTAAACTTCATTTATCTAATTTCAGATAGCCGATGGGTTTCTCCTTTGGTTATAGTACCTAAAAAGAATGGTAAATGGAGGGTATGCATTGATTACAGGGAATTGAATAAAGAAACTTTGAAGGATCACTTTCTTTTGCCCTTTATCGATCAAGTATTAGATACACTAGCAGGCAAAAAGTAATCTTCATTTTTGGATGGTTTTAGTGGCTATAATCAAATTCAGGTAGCACCTGAGGATCAAGATAAGACCACATTTACCTGTCCATGGGGAAATTTTTCTTATCAAGTACTTCCTTTTGGATTATGTAATGCACCTACAACATTCCAAAGAGCAGTACTAGGAATCTTTTCTGATCTAATCCATGATTGTGTAGAGGTTTATATGGATGATTTTATAGTTTATGGTAATTTGTTTGAAGAGGCATTAGAGAATTTGGAAAAAGTCCTTATAAGATGTAAAGAAACAAACCTTTCATTAAGTCATGAAAAATGCTTCATGATGTTTACTGAAGGTATTGTTTTGGGACATCACATTTCAAGGGATGGGATTAAAGTCGATAGATCAAAAGTTGAAGTCATCTCCAAGTTGCCTATTCCAAATTGTCAAAAAGATGTTAGAAGTTTTCTGGGATTTACTAGGTACTATAGAAGATTTATAGAGAACTTCACTAAAATAGCATCTCCACTCTTCAAATTACTTACAAAAGACTGTGAATTCAAATGGGATCCTGATTACCAATCAGCATTTGAAACTTTGAAGACAAGAATATCTGAAGCACCTATCTTGAGAGGACCAAATTGGAAACTTCCTTTCCATATTTCTACAGATGCTTCAGATACAGCTATGGGAGCTGTGTTGGGACAAAAAGATCTAGTTCCTTATGCCATTTACTATACCAGTAAAAATTTGACTCCCACTGAGTTGAACTATACTGTAACTGAAAAAGAGTTCTTAGTTGTTGTTCATGCAATCAATAAGTTTAGACATTATATAACAGGCTATGAAACTTTTATTCATACTGATCATTCTGCGATTAGATATTTAATGAAAAAACCTATTACTAATGGCAGAGTTACAAGGTGGCTCTTACTTTTACAAGAATTCAATATTACTATGTTGGATAGACCAGGGAAACAAAATACAGTAGTTGATTTCTTGTCTAGGATCCAGAATACTACAGAAGATTCTCCTGTAGAGGATAAGTTTCTGGATGAATATTTATTTACAGTAACTACTAAGACCCCTTGGTATGTAGATATTGCTAACTATTTGTTTACAGGGAAACTACCTCCACATCTATTTCCTAGCGAAAGAAGAAGGATTATTCAGGAAAGTTCAAAATATTCATGGATTTCTAACAAATTGTTTAAAACAGGGCCAGATCTTGTGATTAGAAGATGTGTTAGGGAATATGAAATGCCTGACATCCTCAAGGCATGTCATGATGAACCATGTGGCAGACAATTTGCTAACAAAAGGACAACCTATAAAATCCTCTCTTTACGATATTATTGGCATTCCCTCTTCAAAGATGCAAAAGAATATGTCAAAAGGTGTGACAGCTGACAAAGAGTAGGGAAACTGACCCTTTCAAATGAAATGCCATTACAACCGCAGGTACTCATCGAACCCTTGAAAAATGGGCTTTAGATTTCATTGGACCTATTAATCCACCATCTAAACAAAAGAAGTATATATTGGTATGTACTGATTATGTCACTAAATGGGTAGAAGCCAAAGCATTATTTTCTGCTACTAAAAATTCAGTTGTTAATTTTCTTTATGAGGATATTTTTACTCACTTTGGTGTTCCAAGAGAAATTGTGACAGATCAAGGAAGTCAATTCACATCCAACATGGTGGAGAAGTTGATGGAAGAATACAAAATCAAGCACAGAAAATCTACTCCTTACCATCCGCAAGCAAATGGCCAAGTGGAATCTACAAATAAAGTTATTGAAGGCATCATCACCAAAACTGTTCATCTACACAGAAGAGATTGGGCAGAAAGGCTTCCTGAAGCCTTATGGGCCTACAGAACTACATGGAAGAATACAATAGGACATTCTCCCTATGAACGTGTTTATGGGAAAGAAGTCTTGCTCCCCATTGAGTTTCAAGTCAAAACTTTCAAGATGGCAGTTTAGTTGGGGATGGATCTATCAGAAGCCCAAAAGCATAGAATTGAGCAGTTGAATGAGCTAGATGAGATCAGACAAGAAGCAATCCTAAGAACTAATCTAGTTCAGTATCAAAGAGCTAAGTGGCATGATAAATACATCAAAGAGAAAAAGTTTCAAGAAGGAGACTGGGCATTGCTATTTGATTCCAAGTTTAAAGACTTCAAAGGTAAATTTCAGACTCATTGGCTTGGGCCATATGAGATTGACAAAGTCTTTAGCAATGGAGCGGTAAGAATCAAAACCATTGATGAATTTCAAACTCCTCTTATTGTGAATGGCCACAGATTAAAGGTCTATCATAAGCCACTCTCAAAAGAGGAATTTGTCAAAATGTTTCAAGATAGTTCTGCAATAAGGTTGGTGAAGAAGAATCCTTCTTCTCCACCAGCCTAGCCTTTGTTCCTTTCTGTTCTAAAAAAAAATAAAAATAAAAAATTGTATAAGCCTGAAAACCAATCACAGATTAGCAGTCTTATACAGAAAATATAGGGCAAAAATCAGAATCCTCTGATGCCCTATATTTTCCAAAAAAAAAAAATATGTTTCTTTCCCATTTTCATTCCACTTTACCTCATTTTCATTCCACTTCACCTCATTTTCATTCCACTCCACTTCATTTCATTCCACTCTATTTCATTCACTTCATTTCATTCCACAAATAAAAATTTTTATGACAATTCATTCAGTCATCATTTATCCATCTTCATTCAGTCAAATGATTGCCGTGTCAGTTTTCGTAGCTGAAACCAGTTTCCGCAGCTATCACTCTCTTTTTCAAAAAAAATAAATTGACAGTCAAGATGTTAGTTACATAATCATGAAATCAAATGCAGGTATGATCGAGGACATATTATGAAGACATGGGGCACCTAAAGGCATCAATAAGGAGTAGTTGATCAAGGGTTAATGGACAAAAAATGGCAAAATTCCAAGGTATGAGTAGAAATTTATTTCAAATAGCAATCAAAGCACATTTTTGCATAGTTATTAAACCATAAGCTCCACTATATGCAATGATTGGCATGATAGCCTCCATAACCATTCCACGACATTCCTCCACGAACCATGCATTTATTTTCCAAACGGTCTTATGATTAGCCTTCGGATTTAATTTGTGTTGGCTGCGTTTTAACACTCCACCTGTAATCATGAAGACGTGGTCGATTTGACTACGGCTCTTCTCAACCACACAAAATCTGCAGCCGTTTCATAAACGTGTTTGCGTCTACTCTGCAACCACCCAATTTAAAATTCTGCCGGATGTACTTTACTCTCCCTACTATTCTATTGACATCACGGCTACATTTCCACCTTGCTCACATAAGCCTTCACCCCATTTCATGAATTCACTTCCACTGCCTGTCCTCTATTTTTCCGCTCACAGTCACTGGTTGTCTCCATAAACTCTGTTCACTCCTATAACCCAGCTATCTATCTTCCGCTAAACCCTCCTCACGTAGAAAATTTTTAAGAACAGAAGGAGGGATGGGTCTATTGTTGAGGGCAGAACCGAAAGGGCCCAAGTTTTTGGAAGGATACCCGCAATTGAAAGACATACTGAAGAAGGCAAGATGGCTACGGTTTATACAAAAATTCAAAGGCTACAATAAGGAGATTACAAAGACTTTTACGAGGTCTTTTAACGGCAAGGAGGTGGAGATTGGGGACCTTAAGTTTACAATCACCAAGGCATCCATAGCAACAGCTACAGAACTTCCGGAGGAAGGTGAACGTTGGTTCAAGAACAAGAGCTTTGACGAGAAGGCTTGGAGAGTCATACTACGTAATCTAGGTATGGATGTAACTATATTCAAATGAGGAATTCCTGTCCATGCTTTAAAAGAGGGTGGGCCTGTTTACTGTTAATTATTCAAAAGTTCATTACTTGTGAGGGTCGTTTCAAGTCAATGTATATGTATCATACCTCGTTGTTGATGAAATTTTTAGAAAACCAAATCCTCAATCTGCCCTACTTTTTATTGGTGAGCTTGAAAAATATGTGCACAACAGTCCAAAAGAATATAGAAGACATAGAACCCCATTTGTATCATCATGGGATTGTGAGAATTCTAATTGAAGACCAGTTGAAGAAAAAAAGGGACACGTGGGAACGGTTTTTGGTGAGGAACTACTTTCAAGAGCCACATGAGGTACCTGAGAGTAGTACAGCAAGAAGGAGTAGGAGGAAGGAGACAAGTGTAATAATTCAAGACCCTCCTATTAGCAAAACCAAAGAAGTTAATCAAGAAGAGAGGCTGGAAAGAACCAAGGATAGAAACCAAGGAAAATCAAAAGGGAAACGAAACATAGAAGCTGTATATCAAACTTTAGAGCCTTCTAAAAAAGAAGACCACCAAACACTGTCTGAAAGATTAAGTTATCTTAGAGAACAAGCGGCTGCAGCCAAGAAGAAACAAAAAGGAAAGCAGAGTATGGAGGAAGATACTAGTCCACAACATGTAAGAAGAAGCTCTAGGCTTAAAGGGAAATTAAAGACATTAAAAACCAAAGGGCCCCACTTTATTGATTTGGAAGGGGAAACCCCAGAAAATCCTCCAACAACCTCTCCTGACCATAGCCCACACCATACTTCCATTCCAAAGCCATATTTTGACATGAGTCCTTTTCGGCCAGATTTGGAAATCAGTCCCCCTCAACAGGATTTTGGGGTCAGACCAAGGAAGACTACACCCGAGGTAGACCTAAATCAGCAGGAGATGTATGATTATCTAGAATCCTTGGAAAAGGCAGCCACAGGCCCAAGCACTTCATCCACTCAGCCTCACAAAGCACAAGAAGCTCTAGTCCAATCGTTGAAACAAAAAGCCTTTGAATTAGAGGTTTTAAATAGACATATTAAAAATGAAAATGAAGCATTAAAGGAGCAAAGCAGATTGGACAAGATCATTCATAACAACACTATGTTACATCTGGGATTGTGGCAGAAAAAGAACAAGAAATTGAAGAATAAATGCAAGAGGTTGAGTACAACACTTTTCAACCTCAAATTCAGATGCTTGATGAGGAAGCCTAGGATGGTAGTAGTACCAAGGAAGAGGAGAAGAGGACTGGATGTGGTGGCAGAGGTGTCAAAGCACATGGAATAAAGGGAGGATGATCAAAATTTTGGTTGCATGGGGACATGCAACACCTTCGCAGTGGGGGTATGTTAAGCCCTGAAACCACACTTTTTCTACACATTTTCTTAAACTTTTTCCATCCACTTGAACCTCATAAGCTATCAACATCATTGCATATTGAGTTTAAAAGAGCACATAAAGTGGTTTTCTAACTATGTGTTTGCTGTTTGAACTAGATTTTTTCTCATAAGCTGTGGAATCTTGTCACTTTCAGCAGCCAATTCAACTTTCCGCAACCTTTTTGTTAAACTCTATATTGTAGGTGTCTTCAGGAAAATCGAGCCACATGGGCAAGTTAGAAATGACGTGGACATGGACCGAGTCCTATTGGCTCAGTCGAATTCATCAGAGGAGGCCATAGTCAACGGTGGTCAAGTGGTGGTCAACAGAAGAGTCCTACGGTAACATAACTCTGTTTGCAGGCACGTGAAAGAGTTTTGTGGCCGTTTCTAGATTTCTGGAGGTTCGCTAACACCTGTAGGCTACCCACGATGCAAATCCAACAAGCCACTTTCATTAGATTGCATCATCTCAGCAACCATGATGCTAGATCCATGGACATTGTCGTTCACGTGTCCTCTCTTAGCACAATTTTTAGGAAATTAGTTATGTGGACTTTTGTTATAAATAATGCATTTCCATACGCATAATAGTTAGTCTTTGGAATGTATTGTTGACTGTTAAAGAGCCCACTGTGTTGTGACATTGTTTCGTTGTTATAACTGTGTTTTGAATATATGAGAAGACCCTATTTATAAGCATAATTCGTGGTTGATAGCTATTGCCCGAGTTTGTGTAGAGGGCCCCTGCACATGCCGAGGTTTTGTTTATTTGCTGTATAGTTTCACATTGTGTTTCTTACATTCATTATGCCATAATTATTCACTTGTATATGTTGCATTTCTTATGGTGCTAACATTTTATTTTTTTCCATAATTTTACATGCTTTCCACTGCTGTTAACGTTGATCAATGTATTTGTTCCAGATTACAGAAGGCAGCCCGGGAATTTGCATATAGTTTCTACAATGACTAATGACATGGAATCAGTCTTGTCTTTCTGCTGATTTATTTTTCTTAGATTTTAATTCCAGCATTGTTTTGTTTATTTCAAGATTGTTCATTGGCTTTATTAGTTAGCTTAGATATTAAATTGCTCATGTCATTATCTGTTACCTCTGAAAGCCATAGAAAGACTAGTGGTGAGGGATTGAAGCATGAGTGTGTAATTTGATATTAGTTTATTTTTCTACAAATTAGATATTAAATTTCTCATGTCATTATCAGTTACCTCCGAAAGCCATAGCGAGACTAATGGTGAGGGATTGAAGTATGAGTGTGTAAGTTGATATTAGTTTATTTTTCTAGAAATTAGATATTAAATTGCTCATGTCATTATGAGTTACCTTCGAAAGCCATAGTGAGACTAATGGTGAGGGATTGAAGTATGAGTGTGTAATTTGATATTAGTTTATTTTTCTGCAAATTAGATATTAAGTTTCTCATGTCATTATCAGTTACCTCCGAAAGCCATAGCGAGACTAATGGTGAGGGATTGAAGTATAAGTGTGTAATTTGATATCAGTTTATTTTTCTGCAAATTAGATATCAGATTGCTTAGGTTGTTGATGATTACCTCTGAAAGCCATAGTGAGACTAACTGGCAAGGGGTCAGAATATGAACTGATATAATTTGATTTTAGCTTTACTTTACTTGTAATTTTTGGATTTCTTTGAGTACAATTTCTTTTGTATTTAGACAGCAGCAAGGATAATGGTTTCATGATCAATAGTTCACTGTTTGTTTGATTAGAATAGTGGCACATTTTCATTTTCTTTTAGGCATTAATTTCATCATTGCATGTTTTAAAACCCTTTTGAAGTTTGATGTTTTGGAAATCATTATAAAGGACATTATTGCCTTGAACATTTATATCCATACTTGTCTTTTAGAATTTCCATCTCACATTAGGAAATCAATGAAGATAAACCCAGAAACAAAATGAAAACCAAAAATGACAAAAAGTAAGAAATAGGTTATCTTTCACATATAGTGTGCCACCCTTCAACAATTTATGACTCCCAGATTGACAATTAATATAGCAATTTAGGACACTCTAAATTGACTAGATGCTATGGCAGTTGCAGAGAATTCTGAAGGAAACCATCCTGGAGGGGCGGGGGGATTGAGGGAGGAACAATCTCTGCTAACTTTCCTAAAAGACACGCCAGAAGTGTACAGAGAAACAAGACTTAGAGCATGTAGATAATTTAGAATCGATGCTCAGAATGTAGGATTTCAAATCATGGACACTATGCTAGATATTGGTTCATATGTCAACATGTTACCAAGGAAGTTGTGGGAAGCATTGGGGAAGCCTAAGTTGAAATTCTCACCAATCCAGTTGTGGATGCCGAATCATTACGGTATACTTCCAATTGGGATACTGGAGGACATAGAAGTAGACGTAATAGGGGTAAAGACACATGTAGATTTTGATGTAATAGCTATTATTGGAGACAAACATCCTTATCCAACACTACTAGGGATATATTGGTCCTTTAAAGATTATGCCATCATAGACCTAAATAAAGAACTAATGACCTTTGAGGCAGAAGAAGTACGAGTGATTCAACCACTAGATCCATATCAGGGACCCAAATTCATAGAACCAACAGATGATAGAGAAGAGCTAGGGATGTTGGATCAAATATACAAACTGACAGTGGGTAAGAGGGAGGATTACATAAATGCAACAACTGAAGGATTTTTTAGTTGGAGAAGCATTCAGAATTTAGACATTGGCTCAGAATCCACATGGGACAATTTGTAGCACGACATATATGAGATCAACATTAGACATTGTGCTGCAATATGTTGGGTCAACTAGATTGACACAGAGGTAAAGAACTTTCGTATCTTTAATGGTATAGACCCGGTAAATTCATTTCTCAATAGAATTGATGCCACCATTATTCAAGAGCATAAAATACCATTACTAAATGCTTCATGAAAAGAAACTACTGCATGATGGTGGGGAGTTTATCGCAACTACCTTTGGGATTGGGAAAAGATCAAGACTAGAATGGAGGTGAGATTCAAATAGGCGGGGAAGTACCCTCAAGACTTTGAAAAATGTCGGGGGGACTCTGATCCTTGACTACACTTGGAAAAATGTAAGGACAGATGGAACCAGGAGGGAGTCTTGAAGGAGTTATGGGTACACAAGGTCATACATACCTTGGGAACCTTCCCAAAAGATTGGTATGTAGAGAAATAAATATGGAGGCAAATAGGATATTGAGATAATTTAGTCTAACAATTTATTAGCAGTTTCTCATTTAGAGATAGCGACAAGATGCTGACTTAGGCATTGCACGATATCAAGAAGATTCTACTCACATTAGACTAGTTATGGGCCGAATGCATAGTCCAAAGGAATTTACAGTACTTTTACGAGTCAGGGTATCCTAAGGCAATGGCCTATGGAAAGGTGGATAAGGAGTAAGATGAGGATGATCTGGTAGAGATATGACATCTGTCATTCCATGAAACTGAATGGGAAAGAAGAAACAAGGAGGGACCTATAACTGAACCTCCACACTTTCTCCTAGTAAATTTGCGGAAGAATAACATTAGTGCGTATGTCGAACTAAAGCTGGCTTTGATCGGAGACTATTGGGACGAACAAACTAGAAAACATATTTTTGACCTCCTGAGGGAGTGTGAGGATTTGTTTCCCGCGTCAGTTAGGGAGTTAAGAGGAATCAAGGGAGACATAGGGGAAATGAAAATTGTGTTAAAACCTGATGCAAATCTAGTGATGCACAAGCCGTACAAATTGAACCCAAGAGTCAAAGAGAAAGTGAAGAAAGAGATAAACAAGATGCGAGAGGTAGGACTTATTTTTCTGGTGGATGAAGAAGAATGGGTCAGTGTGATTGTGATATAGAACAAGAAATATGCTTCAGACATAAGTGTTGGAATATAATCCTAACATCTACATTTATTTTTTAGCCTTAGTATCCTTGACTTAGCCACATGCACTAAAAATCACGTTCATACTTGGTTTTTGGTAAACTAGCTCGATGGACCAGCTTTCCCTTGTTTTTTTCCTTTAAAGGCTTAATCTTATGGAAATATTGGTCCAAACACTTTCCTAAACCATTTATACATCTAAGTGCATGTTCACACCTAACTACACCTCATCCACTTGAGTTATTTGAGAATTGGCGCCCCACATGAAGATTCCCCCTTAAATCAAGGGATTTGGTCCCCCGGACCATTTTAGCATGTTTTAAAGTTGCCTTCCTTGGGAAATGCACCCATGGTCATGCTTTCCTCATGGATGATAGTTGGAATAGGTTGTCTTGAGTCATTGTTGCTATTGTAGGCCTCCCTTGAGCTTTTCTTAGCCTTTTCTAGTTTTTTACTAGTTTTTCCCTAGTTTTCTAGATTCGACAATTTCTCTATAACCACCTCCCTTTGGGATTAGAGGTTTGGTTGCTCATGTATTAGGATTGTTCATTAATTTAATACATTTATTTTATGGAGCAAATTCTTTCTCTCCTCTCTTGAATATCAACAAATTACTTGTGTTTAATTTAACTAGAATTCTAGTTCTATCGGAGTTTCTGCAGGAATTCTACATGGTATCAGAGCTAGTTCGGATCTAGTGGATTGTACACATTTTTATTTGCATGTATAGATCATTAGGAGGCATAGAAAGCAGAAATGGATCATCTCTCTTAGACCACAAAAATCGTTCTAAATCCTTTCAGTTACTTCGAATGGAAGACAAAGATTACTTTGCTCCTCTGAAGCAAAGGGCTTTACAGGGTAACAATAGGAATGTAGACTGAACCAACTTCTGTAGCCGAGAAGATCAAGCATTTCAATAAATTAGATGAAGCAATTGGGTTGATATGCCTATCAATTTCCATATAAATCCTCTTTCATGTCAGCGGAGCCACTACTCCTGATGTTGTCTAGACCACATTGGAAGGGTTATTCGGCAAGCAAGATAAAATGAGAGTGCATCAATTGGAGAATGAACTCATATCCCTAGGTACAACTAATTTCATCAACCTACAAGAATACTTAAACAATTTTAAATCCCTCTGTTGAGCCCCAAAACCACACTTTTCCTACACATTTTCTTAAACTTTTTCCATCCACCTGAACCTCATAAGCTATCAACATCATTGCATATTGAGTTTAAAAGAGCACATAAAGTGGTTTTCTAACTATCCCTTGTGTTTGCTGTTTGAACTAGATTTTTTCTCATAAGCTGCGGAATCTTGTCACTATCCGTAGCCAGTTCAACTTTCCACAGCCTTTTTGTTAAACTCTATATTGTAGGTGTCTTCAGGCAAATTGAGCCACATGGGCAAGTTGGAAATGACGTGGACATGGACCGAGTCCTATTGGCTCAGTCGAATTCATCAGAGGAGGCCATAGTCAACGGTGGTTAAGCGGTGGTCAACAGAAGAGTCCTATGGTAACAAAACTTTGTTTCCAGGCACGTGAAATATTTTTTGTGGCCGTTTCTAGATTTCTGGAGGCATGCTGACATTGTCATTCACGTGTCTTCTCTCAGCATAGTTTTTAGGAAATTAGTTATGTAGCCTTCTGTTATAAATAATGCATTTCCATACGCATAATAGTTAGTCTTTGGAACGTACTATTGACTATTAAAGAGCCCACTGTGCCGTGACACTGTTTCATTGTTATAAATGTGTTTTGAATATATGCGAAGACCCTGTTTATAATCATAATTCGTGGTTGATAGCTGTTGCCTGAGGTTGTGCAAAGGGACCTTGTACACGCCGAGGTTTTGTTTATTTGCTGTATAGTTTCACATTGTGTTTCTTACGTTCATTATGCCATAATTATTCACTTGTATATATTGCATTTCTTATGGTGATAACATTTTATTTTTGTCCATAATTTTACATGCTTTCCACTGCTTTTAACGTTGATCAGTGTATTTTTTCCAAATTACAGTAGGCATCCCGGGCATTTGCATATACTTTCCATAATGACTAATGACATGGAATCAGTCTTGTCTTCTCGCTGATTTATTTTTCTTAGCTTTTAATTCCAGCACTATTTTGTTTATTTCAAGATTGTTCATTGGCTTTATTAGTTAGATTAGATATTAAATTGCTCATGTCATTATCAGTTACCTCTGAAAGCCATAGCGAGACTAATGGTGAGGGATTGAATTATGAGTGTGTAATTTGATATTAGTTTATTTTTCTGCAAATTAGATATTAAATTGCTCATGTCATTATCAGTTACCTCCGAAAGCCATAGCGAGACTAGTGGTGAGGGATTGAAGTATGAGTGTGTAATTTGATATTAGTTTATTTTCTGCAAATTAGATATTAAATTGCTCATGTCATTATGAGTTACCTCCGAAATCCATAGCGAGACTAATGGTGAGGGATTGAAGTATGAGTGTGTAATTTGATATTAGTTTATTTTTCTGCAAATTATATATTAAATTGCTCATGTCATTATCAGTTACCTCCAAAAGCCATAGCGAGACTAATAGTGAGGGATTGAAGTATGAGTGTGTAATTTGATATTAGTTTATTTTTATGCAAATTAGATATCAGATTTCTCAGGTTGTTGATGATTACCTCCGAAAGCCATAGCGAGGTTAACTGGCGAGGGGTCAGAATATGAACTGATATAATTTAATTTTAGCTTTACTTTACTTGCAATTTTTGGATTTCTTTGAGTATAGTTTCTTTTGCATTAGACAACAGCAGGGATAATGGTTTCATGATCAATAGTTCACTGTTTGTTTGATTAGAATAGTGGCACATTTTCATTTTCTTTTAGGAATTAATTTCATCATTGCATGTTTTAAAACCCTTTTGAAGTTTGAAGTTTTGGAAATCATTATAAAGGACATCATTGCCTTGAACATTTATATCCATACTTGTCTTTTAGAATTTCCATCTCACATTAGGAAATCAACGAAGATAAACCCAAAAACAAAATAAAAACCAAAAACGACAAAAAGTAAGAAATAGGTTATCTTGCACATATAGTGCGCCACACTTCAACAATTTACGACTCCCGGATTGACAATTAATATAGCAATTTAGGACCCTCTAAATTGACCAAACACCCTCCTCATTGAATTGATGCATGTGGAGTCAAGAAAGAGGAAGATCAAGTCATCCTTTCGATTCTCTTGAAATTAGGCCCAGAATATTCCGTATTTGTATTGTCTTTTCAAGCATCTAAATTGACTCAGGAAAAATGGAAAATGCCTCCAGTGAATGACTTCATTGCAGCATTAACTCAAGAGAAAGCTAAGTTAGTCCAAATAAGTGCCATAAAGTGTTCAAATAACCAAGAACTTGCGACTACTGATGCTCTAAAGAGCAATGGAAGAGACAAGCAAAAAGGGAAGGGTAAATTTAATGAATCGAAGAAGGAGAGACCCATACAATCTTCGAGAGATCTTCTTTGCCTAAGGGTAAGAAGAAGAAGGAAAGAAAACTTTGCAACTACTGTTCCAAATTTTTTCATCCCAAAGAAAATTGCATGAGGAAAACAATCTATAAGATGGCTAAGCAAACTGCAGTAGCACAATCTCATCGTGCATGAGAATGCAAATAAGAAGGATGATAACAGAATGGGAGATGGGAGAGGGAGAGCACGATATGGTTATGATTTAATGGCTGCCACATCCACTCCATCAGCTTGGATCCTTGATTCAGGTGCATCAAACCATATGGCTGCATCAAAAGATGAATTTTTCTCCATCGAAGAAAGCACCAGATCCCCAATTTACTTAGGAGATGCCACACCTGCAAAGGTGTGCAGAGAAGGAATTATAGACATTGAAGGGGACTGCTTCAAAAATGTGCTGCATGTTCCCTCTCTATCCACAAATATTCTCTTGATATATCAGATCACTCATTCCAAGCTCCGGAAGGAAGGTGGAGTTCACTCCGGACTTCACAGTGATTACCAACATTTCCACGGGCTCACAGCTTGCACATGCAATTGCAGATCACAGTTCTTGTTTGTATTTCTTATCCCACTTTGTTACTAAATCTATTAGAAATATACTTCTATCACAATCTAATGATATCAGCAGGTTATGGCATGAAATATATGGCCATCTAAACTATAATTACTTGCATCAACTCAGCAAGGAAAACATGGTAGAAGGATTGCCCGCTATTAAATTCGTAATCAATGTATGTCAAGGATGCATTCTTGGCAAGCATATGGAGAAAACGTTTGACAAAGGGAAGGCACAAAGAGTTTCTTCACCTCTTGGGCTGATTCACAATGACATGATGGGCCCATTCCCGCAGCCTTCAATCAGTAAGGCTTGATATGTAGATGATTTATCTCGTTTTACTTGGGTATTGTTTTTGAAATTAAAATCGGAAGTATTTGAATGCCTTATAGAATTTAAAGAAATTCTTGAGAAAGAGTCTGGGTGTAAGATTAAGATACTCCATATTGATAATGGGGGCAATATGTCAAAAAATATGTACAACAACTTTGTATTGATGAAGGTATATAACTACAATACACAATGCCATATACACCACAACAGAATGGTGTCACGGAGAGGAAAAACCAATCATTAAAAGAGATGGCAAATTGTATGCTACAGTCCAAATCATTAGCTCCTAATCCATGGGATGAAGCTATTAATTATGAAACATACATTTAGAATCGCATTCCTCACAAAGCACTCAAAGGAACCACTCCATTTGAATGTTGGACCGGTAAGAAACCGAAAGTGTCGCACTTTTGCATTTTTGGTTCACGAGCATGGGCTCACATTCTGATAGATAAGAGGAAGGATTTGGAGCCTCAAAGTGTTGAATGTATCTTTGTTAGATATCTTGATAGTGTCAAAGGATATATATTTCTATACTCTCACACTGAAAAGTTCATTATAGCTCGAATTGTGAAGTTTGAAGAAGAATCACAACATGATTTTTCAGTAGACCCTGCCGAGGAACTGCTTGTTGCCACTGATGAGGAGGAGTCCGAAACTTCTTTGAGCACTTTAGATAAGACATTAGAGAAGCCTATTGGGTCTGATTTAGAGGATGAGGAGCAGGTCATGGCTGCTCCAACTCAGCTGCCAACTTGGGCGGAGAAAACCTTGCAAGATGTGAGTGAACTAGTCGGTGATCCTGCGGATGCAAGAAGGACTAGATCACAGTTTTTTGGGGCTCCTCAAGCCCTGGCTACCACTAAACCATTGCTTCCCATACATTGCTATATGAAACTTGGTTCAGATCCACAATCACACTCTGAGGCTACTAGAAACCCGCTTTGGGAGGCTTCCATGGATGAAGAGTACTCTGCTCTCATTGAAAACAACACATGGGACTTGGTTCCACTTCCGAAAGGAAGAAATCTTGTTCGATGCCGATGGATCTATCGAACAAAGATTGTTGCATATGGTGAGATCAAAAAGTACAAAGCTCTAATTGTTGTGAAAGGATACTCATAGGTACATGGCATAGACAACATAGAGACATTTGCACCTGTTGCAAAAATGGACTCCATTCGACTAGTTTTAGCCATTTCTGCTTCTCTCAGATGGGAAGTTCTTCACATGGATATGAAGAGTGCAATTCTTCATGAGATCTCAAGGAGGGGATATATATGGAGCAGCCAAAAGGATACATTCAGAACTATTCCCTTGTTTGCAGATTAAAGAAATCTTTGTATGGCCTAAAACAGGGTCCTAGAGCCTGGTATGCAAAGATGGATTCTTTCCTGCTTTCCATTGGATTCATTCGATGAAAATCTGATCCGAATTTTTATTTGCTGCAACATGATGATTCCATTTTTCTGATAGTACTTTATGTAGATGATTTATTGATGACAGAGAACCTTACCTCAGCTATTCATTCGACAAAATCAACATTGCACGATCGATTTTCCATGACAGCTTTGGGACTGTTGCACTACTTTCTTGGTCTTGAAGTTTCTAGGTCTGATTCAGGGATCAAGATGGCACATTATAAGTATGCATCAGATTTACTTGTCCATTTTCAGATGATAGAATGCAAGCCAGCAACATCTCCCTTTCTTTCGAGAACCAGATTTTAGGATGCGAGTACTACACCTTTGGTGGACAGTACACTATATCGATAGTTGGTTGGGAGTCTGTTGTATCTTACTCGCTCCCAACCTGATATATTTTTTGCACTAGGAGTTTGTTCTAGATATATGCAGGAGTCCCATGAGCTTCACTGGAAAGCTGCAAAGAGAATCCTTAGATATGTGAAAGGTACTTCCAGTTTTGGTATCTTTTATGCTACAGATTTCCCACTTTCACTGATTGGGTACATAGATTCTGATTGGGTTGGCGATGGTACAAATTGAAAGTCCACCTCTGGGTATGTTTTTAGCTTTGGTTCAGGGAATTTTTGCTAGTCTAGCAAGAAGCAGTCCATGATTTCTTTATCTATAGTCGAGGCAGACTATAGAGGTGTAGTGAATGCAGCTACACAGGTTGTTTGGTTGCAGGGGCTTCTCTCCGAGTTTGGTATTCCATATCCACTTCCAACTGTCATATTTTGTGAAAATCATGGGTCCATTCAGATATTGATTGATCCAGTCTAGAGTTAGAGGACTAAGAACATCGAGATTCACATGCATTACATCCGTGAGCTGATCTGTGACCAAGTCATATCAATGCAGTACTACCCCACTAAGCAGTAGGTTGAAAACATCTTCACCAAGTCTTTCACTGAAAATAAATTTTCAAAAATGACAGCTATGCTTGGAGTGGTGGAGACAGCTAAATAGGCCCTTCTGGTCACTTAGCCCTTTTTTCATCTTTTGGGGGGTTTTTCCCACGAGGTTTTCCCTCTTTCTTCATTTTATGAGGATCTTTTATTTATTGTACCTGAGTACCTAACATGGCATCTTGCCCGGGACTCAGTTTAGATAAGTGAGTTAGGATGAAGGGGGGGTGTTGGAATATAATCCTAACATCTACATTTATTTTTTAGCCTAAGTATCCTTGACTTATCCACATGCACTAAAAATCATGTTCACACCTGGTTTTTGGTAAACTAGCTCGATGGACCAACTTTCCGTCATTTTTTTCCTTTAAAGGATTAATATTATGGAAATATTGGTCCAACCACTTTCCTAAACCATTTAGACATCTAAGTGCATGTTGAAACCTAACCACACCTCATCTGCTTGAGTTATTTTAGGATTGGTGCCCCCACATGAAGATTCCCCCTTAAATCAAGGGATTTGGTCCCCCGAACCAATTTAGCATGTTCTAAAGTTTCCTTCCTTGGGAAATTCACCCCTCCTCATGATTTCCTCGTGGCTGATAGTTGGCATAGGTTTTCTTGAGTCATTTTTGCTATTTTAGGCCTCCCTTTAGATTTTCTTAGCCTTTTCTAGTTTTTTACTAGTTTTTTCGTAGTTTTCTAGATTCGGCAATTTCTATATCACCACCTCCCTTTGGGATTAGAGGTTTGGTTGCTCATGTATTACAATTTTTCATTAATTTAATACATTGATTTTATGTAGAAAATTCTTTCTCTCCTCTCTTGAATATCAGCAAATTACTTGTGTTTAATTTAACTAGAATTCTAGATCTATCGAAGTTTCCATAGGAATTCTACAATAAGGGTCTGTGTAGACTACTGCAGCCTTAACAATGCTTGTGTGCATAACCCCTTTCCAAAACCATTAAGTGATGAGGTCCAAGAAAATGTAGCAGGGAATGAACCATTTTCCTTCACAGATGGGTTTTCATGCTCCCACCAAGTCATAATCGCTGAAGAAGATAAGAAGAAATTACATTCGCTATAAAATGGGGATCGTACGCCTATCATGTTATGCCATTTGATCTCAAGAACGTACCTGTAGTGTTCTCCAGAATCATAATAATAGCCTTTAGGTATTACATTCACAAATGCTTAGAGGTCTACATGGATGACTAGATGGTATATAGCTTGTTGAAAAAACATTCCAGTCTACTTAGGATAATGTTTGATCATATCAGACAATTACATATATCATTGAAATGGAAGAAATGTATATTTGCAGTCCCGTTTGGAACACTCTTCAACCACATAGTGTGCAAAGAAGGGGTATGCATAGATCCTATCAAGGTTGCAGCGATAGTAAACATGAACCCACTAATAAAAGTAAAGTAGCTCAGATCCACATTGGGGCACAGTGGGTACTACCCAAGATTTATCTGCAACTAAGCCTCCATCAATGTACCAATGGAGAAACTGCTAAGGAAGGTTGAAGAATTTACGTGGACGGACTAATTTCAAGCTAAACTCAACATACTGAAATAAAATTTGGTAAGTGCATTGATTTTGCGCTATCTTGACTGGAATAAACAATTCCATGTCGACATTGAGGCATCCAGTATTGCACTAGGGGATCTGCTAGCTTAGTCAGGAGAAGGGAGTGTTGAGCACCCGATCTACTTTGCTAGCACGAATTTATCCACCGTAGAAAATAATTACACCATGATGGAGTGGGAGGCATTGGCTATGGTGTATTCTCTTCAGAAATTCAGACACTACTTGCTTGGGGGCCTATTTAAATTTTTCACTGACCACTCTGCCTTGAAATACCTGGTAAACAAACCCGTGCTGAAGGGGATAATTTGAAGATGGTTGTTTTTATTTTAGGAATTTACTTCTAAATTAATTTTGAACACAATTTGATTGAATGTGGGACCTGATTACCTCTTATGGATGGAATTAGGAGAAAGTGGAGGGTTCCTGGATGATCAGTTGTTTGATGTCAATTTATTCCGAATAGAAGCAATATTAGACTACCTAGAAGTGATTGCAACCTTCATAGCTACATGAAAATTCCTGGATGAATACACAACGACATAATGGATACATATGGTTATCCGAGAAACCAATTATTAGTTAATAACATGAAACCTGTACAAATTGGGCCTGGATCAAGTGTTGCGCCGATGTGTTCTTCACCATGAGAGACATGATGTGCTATGGGAATTCCATTAAGGGGTTGAGGGTGGCCACAATTGGGGGAAATCTACCGCGTGGAAGGTGTTATAGGAAAGCTTATTATGGCCAATGGTTTTCAAAGATGCGAAAGAGTATGCCAAAGGATGTGATGTGTGCCAAAGGATTGGAGGGTCATCACACCGAGATGAACTCCCATTAAAACCAATATGTTCCTTGTAGATATTTGAGAAATGGGCAGTCAATTTCATAGGGCCGATCAATCCACCAGCGCGTCACTCTCATGGCAGGTACATAATCACAATAATAGAATATCTCACCAAATGGGCTAAAGCAACACTTGTGAAGGACTATACAACAGATACCACTGCAAGATTCATATTTGAGAATAGCATATCACTCTTCGTGTTCCCAGTAGCTTGACCAGTGACCACGGAAATCATTTCATCAATGAGACAATTACTTCCCGGCTTAAAAAATTCATGATACAACATCACAAGAATAATCCATACCACCTGTATGCCAATTGAACTGTAGAAGCACTCAACACGATATTGGAAAAGGGTTTAACCAAGATATATTCCGCCAATAGAGATGATTGGGACAAGTGGGTGCCAACGACATTACGGGAATACCACACAATGATCAAGTGACTACACAAACATACACCTTTCCAACTTGTGTATGGACGAGAAGTAGTGGTTCTGACTGAATTCAATATTCTAAGCATTTTTATCGCCCAAGCCACTAAGATGACAGAGGAGGAGTCACTTCATAATAAATTAGATGAACTATTGTAACTCGATGAAGCAAGGTTTCTATAATATTTCCATCAAATGGTTGAGAAACGGAAACAGAAAGCATGGCATGACTATCATATCAAGAGGAAGTCATTCATAGTTAATGGTCATGTTATATTATATGACAATAAGTTCCTGAAGTTTCCTAGAAATCTACAGATGCACAAGTTAGGCTCATTCATTATTGCAGAGATAAGGGAGTCAAGAGATGTCAAGTTGGCATAGCTAAATGAAGTATTATTACCAGGTTGGGTGAATGGCACATGCCTGAAACCCTTCCACACATCAAATATTGCTACTCAAAATTGATTAGATCTACGAGAGGAGACCATAGGTAGGGCTAGGAGAAGTCAATAGGAGTAAGTTAGTTATGTTGTCATTTACGTCAATCAATTTTTCTTTCTTTATTCATATTTATCTTTTCACTGATAAGTATGTCTTTAAATTTTTCCCAATAAGGATCCATGACATCAGTCCAGTTGCGACTTTCATTCCACCACACTACAATTTTTGTGGTCGGAAGGGGTGGGGGGTAAGTCACACATGTTAAGAGTCATTTATGTAATAATTAGACAATAATTATGGTGTCAGCTTAGATTCCTGTAAAATATTTCCCATTATAGCAATAATTAATTCCTAAATGTCTTCCATTATGATAACATCATTACCCATCAACTCCACCTTTCCATTTTTAGATGATTTATCTCGTTTTACTTCGGTATTTTTTTTGGAATTAAAATCGGAAGTATTTGAATGCCTTATAGAATTTAAAGCAATTGTTGAGAAAGAGTCTGGGTGTAAGATTAAGATACTCCATACTGATAATGGGGGAAATATGTCAACAAATATGTAAAACAACTTTGTATTGATGAAGGTATACAACTACAATACACAATGCCATATACACCACAACAGAATGGTGTCGTGGAGAGGAGAAACCAATCGTTAAAAGAGATGGCAAATTGTATGCTACAGTCCAAATCATTAGCTCCTATGCCATGGGCTGAAGCTATTAATTATGAAACATACATTTAGAATCGCATTCCTCACAAAGCACTCAAAGGAACCACTCCATTTGAATGTTGGACCGGTAAGAAACCGAAAGTGTCGCACTTTCGCATTTTTTGTTCACGAGCATGGGCTCACATTCTGATAGATAAGAGGAAGGCTTTGGAGCCTCAAAGTGTTGAATGTATCTTTATTAGATATCTTGACAGTGTCAAAGGATGTACATTTCTAGACTCTCACACTTAAAAGTTCATTACAGCTCGAATTGTGAAGTTTGAAGAAGAATCATAACATGATTTTTTAGGAGACCCTGCCGAGGAACTGCTTGTTGCCATTGATGAGGAGGAGTCCGAAACTTCTTTTAGCACTTTAGATAAGACATTAGAGAAGCCTCTTGGGTCTGATTTAGAGGATGAGGATCAGGTCATGGCTGCTCCAACTCAGCTGCCAACTTGGGCAGAGAAAACCTTGCAAGATGTGAGTGAACTAGTCGGTGATCCTGCGGATGCAAGAAGGACTAGATCACAGTTTTTTGGGGCTCCTCAAGACCTGGCTACCACCAAACCATTTCTTCCCATACATTGCTATAATTCAATTGGTTCATATCCACAATCACACTCTGAGGCTACTAGAAACCCGCTTTGGGAGGCTGCCATGGATGAAGAGTACTCTGCTCTCATTGAAAACAACACATGGGACTTGGTTCCACTTCCGAAAAGAAGAAATCTTGTTCGATGCCGATGGATCTATCGAACAAAGATTGCTGCTTATGGTGAGATCAAAAAAGTACAAAGCTCTAATTTTTGTGAAAGGATACTCATAGGTATATGGCATAGACTACATAGAGACATTTGCACCTGTTCCAAAAATGGACTCCATTCGACTAGTTTTAGCCATTTCTGCTTCTCTCAGATGGGAAGTTCTTCACATGGATATGAAGAGTGCGATTATTCATGAGATCTTAAGGAGGAGATATATCTGGAGTAGCCACAAGGATACATTCAGAACTATTCCCTTGTTTGTAGATTAAATAAATCTTTGTATGGCCTAAAACAGGGTCCTAGAGCCTGGTATGCAAAAATGGATTTTTCGTGCTTTCCATTGGATTCATTCGATGAAAATCTGATCCAAATGTTTATTTTCTGCAACATGATGATTCCATTTTGCTGATAGTACTTTATGTAGATGATTTATTGATGACAGAGAACCTTACCTCAGCTATTCATTCGACAAAATCAGCATTTCACGATCGATTTTCCATGACAGCTTTGGGACTGTTGCACTACTTTCTTGGTCTTGAAGTTTCTCAGTCTGCTTCAGGGATCAAGATGGAACAGTCTAAGTATGCATCAGATTTACTTGTCCATTTTCAGATGATAGAATGCAAGCCAACAACATCTCCCTTTCTTTCGAGAACCAGATTTGAGGATGCAGGTACTACACCTTTGGTGGACAGTACACTATATCGATAGTTGGTTGGGGGTTTGTTGTATCTTACTCGCTCCCAACCTGATATATCTTTTGCACTAGGAGTTTGTTCTAGATATATGCAGGAGCCCCATGAGCTTCACTGGAAAGCTGCAAAGAGAATCCTTAGATATGTGAAAGGTACTTCCAGTTTTGGTATCTTTTATGCTGCAGATTTCCCACTTTCACTGATTGGGTACATAGATTCTGATTGGGTTGGCGATGGTACAGATTGAAAGTCCACCTCTGGTTATGTTTTTAGCTTTGGTTCAGGGAATTTTTTCTAGTCTAGTAAGAAGCAATCCACGATTTCTTTATCTATAGCCGAGGCAGACTATAGAGGTGTAGTGAATGCAACTACACAGGTTGTTTGGTTGCAGGGGCTTCTCTCCGAGTTTGGTATTCCATATCCACTTCCAACTGTCATATTTTGTGAAAATCATGGGTCCATTCAGATATTGATTGATCCAGTCCAGAGGTAGAGGTCTAAGAACATCGAGATTCACATGCATTACATCCGTGAGTTGATCCGTGACCAAGTCATATCAATGCAGTACTACCCCACTGAGCAGTAGGTTGCAAACATCTTCACCAAGTCTTTCACTGAAAAGAAATTTTCAAAAATGACAGATATGCTTGGAGTGGTGGAGACAGCTAAATAGGCCCTTCTGGTCACTGAGCCCTTTTTTCCTCTTTTGGGGGGTTTTTCCCACGAGGTTTTCCCTCTTTCTTCATTTTATGAGGATCTTTTATTTATTGTACCTGAGTACCTAACATGGCATCTTGCCCGGGACTTAGTTTAGATAAGTGAGTTAGGATGAAGGGGGGGTGTTGGAATATAATCCTAACATCTACATTTATTTTTTAGCCTAAGTATCCTTGACTTATCCACATGCACTAAAAATCATGTTCACGTCTGGTTTTTGGTAAACTAGCTCGATGGACCAACTTTCCCTTGTTTTTTTCCTTTAAAGGCTTAATATTATGGAAATATTGGTCCAACCACTTTCCTAAACCATTTAGACATCTAAGTGCATGTTGAAACCTAACGACACCTCATCCGCTTGAGTTATTTGACGATTGGTGCCCCCACATGAAGATTCGCCCTTAAATCAAGGGATTTGGTCCCCCGGACCAATTTAGCATGTTTTAAAGTTTCCTTCCTTGGGAAATTCACCCCTCCTCATGATTTCCTCGTGGATGATAGTTGGCATAGGTTTTCTTGAGTCATTTTTGCTATTTTAGGCCTCCCTTTAGATTTTCTTAGCATTTTCTAGTTTTTTACTAGTTTTTTCCTAGTTTTCTAGATTCGGCAATTTCTATATAACCACCTCCCTTTGGGATTAGAGGTTTGGTTGCTCATGTATTACAATTGTTCATTAATTTAATACATTGATTTTATGTAGAAAATTCTTTCTCTCCTCTCTTGAATATCAACAAATTACTTGTGTTTAATTTAACTAGAATTCTAGATCTATCAAAGTTTTTGTAGGAATTCTACAATAAGGGTCTGTGCAGACTACTGGAGCCTTAACAATGCTTTTGTGCATAACCCCTTTCCAAAACCATTAAGTGATGAGGTCCAAGAAAATGTAGCAGGGAATGAACCATTTTCCTTCACAGATGGGTTTTCATGCTCCCACCAAGTCATAATCGCTGAAGAAGATAAGAAGAAATTACATTCGCTATAAAATGGGAATCGTACGCCTATCATGTTATGCCATTTGATCTCAAGAACGTACCTGTAGTGTTCTACAGAATCATAATAATAGCCTTTAGGGATTACATTCACAAATTCTTAGAGGTCTACATGGATGACTAGATGGTATATAGCTTGTTGAAAAAACATTCCAGTCTACTTAGGATAATGTTTGATCATATCAGACAATTACATATATCATTGAAATGGAAGAAATGTATATTTGTGGTCCCGTTTGGAACACTCTTCAACCACATAGTGTGCAAAGAAGGGGTATGCGTAGATCTTATCAAGGTTGCAGTGATAGTAAACATGAACCCACTAATAAAAGTAAAGTAGCTCAGATCCACGTTGGGGCACAGTGTACCCAAGATTTATCTGCAACTAAGCCTCCATCAATGTACCAATGGAGAAACTGCTAAGGAAGGTTGAAGAATTTACGTGGACGGACTAGTTTCAAGCTAAACTCAACATACTGAAATAAAAGCTGGTAAGTGCACTGATTTTGCGCTATCTTGACTGGAATAAACAATTCCATGTCCACATTGAGGCATCCAGTATTGCCCTAGGGGATCTGCTAGCTTAGTCAGGAGAAGGGAGCGTTGAGCACCCGATCTACTTTGCTAGCAGGAATTTATCAACCGTAGAAAAGAATTACACCATGACGGAGTGGGAGGCATTGGCTATGGTGTATTCTCTTCAGAAATTCAGACACTAGTTGCTTGGGGGCCTGTTTAAATTTTTCACAAACTACTCTACCTTGAAATACCTGGTAAACAAACCCGTGCTGAAGGGGATAATTTGAATATGGTTGTTTTTATTTTAGGAATTTACTTCCAAAGTAATTTTGAACACAATTTGATTGAATGTGGGACCTGATTACCTCTTATGGCTGGAATTAGGAGAAAGTGGAGGGTCCCTGGATGATCAGCTGTTTGATATCAATTTGTTCCGAATAGAAGTAATATTAAACTACCTAGAAGTGATTGCAGCCTTCATAGCTACATGAAAATGCCTAGATGAATACACAACGACATAAAGGAGACATATGGTTATCCGAGAAACCAATTATCAGTTAATCACATGGAACGTGTACAAATTGGGCCTGGATCAAGTGTTGTGCCAATGTGTTCTTCACCATGAGAGACATGATGTGCTATGGGAATTCCATTAAGGGGTTGCGGGTGGCCACAATTGGGGTAAATCTACCACGTGGAAGGTGTTATAGGAAAGCTTATTATGGCCAATGGTTTTCAAAGATGCGAAAGAGTATGCCAAAGGATGTGATGTGTGCCAAAGCATTGGAGGGTCATCACACCGAGATGAACTCCCATTAAAACCCGTATGTTCCTTGTAGATATTTGAGAAATGGGCAGTCAATTTCATAGGGCCGATCAATCCGCTAGCGTGTCACTCTCATGGCAGGTACATAATCACAATAATAGAATATCTCACCAAATGGTCTAAAGCAACACTTGTGAAGGACTATACAATAGATACCACTACACGATTCATATTTGAGAATAGCATATCACTCTTCGTGTTCCCAGTAGCCTGACCAATGACCACGAAAATCATTTCATCAATGAGACAATTACTTCCCGGCTTAAAAAATTCATGATACAACATCACAAGAACAATCCATACCACCTGTATGCCAATTGAACTGTAGAAGCACTCAACACGATATTGGAAAAGGGTTTAACCAATGTATATTCTGCCAATAGAGATGATTGGGAAAAGTGGGTGCCAACGACATTATGGGAATACCACACAATGATCAAGTGAATACACAAACATACACCTTTCCAACTTGTGTATGGACGAGAAGTAGAGGTTCCGACTGAATTCAATATTCTAAGCATTTTTATCGCCCAAGCCACTAAGATGACAGAGGAGGAGTCACTTCATAATAAATTAGATGAACTATTGTAACTCGATGAAGCAAGGTTTCTAGAATATTTCCATCAAATGGTTGAGAAACGGAAACAGAAAGCATGGCATGGCTATCATATCAAGAGGAAGTCATTCATAGTCAATGGTCATGTTATATTATATGACAATAAGTTCCTGAAGTTTCCTAGAAATCTACAGATGCACAAGTTAGGCTCATTCATTATTGCGGAGATAAGGGAGTCAAGAGATGTCAAGTTGGCATAGCTAAATGAAGTATTATTACCAAGTTGGGTGAATGGCACATGCATGAAACCCTTCCACACATCAAATATTGCTACTCAAAATTGATCAGATCTACGAGAGGAGACCATAGGTAGGGTTAGGAGAAGTCAATAGGAGTCAATTAGTTATGTTGTCATTTAAGTCAACCAATTTTTCTTTCTTTATTCATATATATCTTTTCACTGATAAGTATGTCTTTAAATTTTTCCCAATAAGGATCCATGACATCAGTCCAGTTGCGACTTTCATTCCACCACACTGCAATGTTTGTGGTCAGAAGGGGCGAGGGGTAAGTCACACATGTTAAGAGTCATTTATGTAATAATTAGACAATAATTATGGTGTCAGCCTAGATTCCTGTAAAATATTTCCCATTATAGCAATAATTAATTCCTAAATGTCTTCCATTATGATAACATCATTACCCATCAACTCCACCTTTCCATTTTCAGAAGTGCGTACCCAAGTCAGGTCCAACTTGGCTGACAATGGGATTAACACGTACAAGTCTGCATAGGGAAAGTTGTCATAGTAATTAGTTAGGGGGTCAATTCAGAAAAGTTGTGTCAAGCTGGTCTACTTATTTTTCATGGCCATGTTGAATACTAACGACAAGGAGCTGAGAAAGCACTTATCCGTAGAGGTCAACACTCTTGAAAGTTGCGTCCAACAGATCAAAGACGAACCGACAAAGAAAAAATAGATACTCCATTAACTCTAGCACCCAATCGAAATTCATGTGGACACAATTCAAGAAATTAGTGAAAACATGGAATAATAGTGGGCTTCCTTACTAATGACATGACCAACTCAACCAAAATCCAACACAATGACCGAGTTCCTCAAGCAAGCTACTGCAATCATAGGACCCTCGTAAGTGGCACTAGAAAACTACAATCAATTCCGCCAAGTCACTATTGTAGTTGTGTCAAAGTTGGGGCCTTTGTTTCAAGAAGTCGGCCAAGAAGAAGTAGCAACAAAAATAGAGGAAGCACCAATAGAAGTATTAGTAGAAGCACTAGAAGAAGCTCCAACAACACCGACAAAAGAGTCAACAACATCGACAACACGAAGGGAAGATTGAATCAGGGATGAGTCAATGGACTGTGGTCGAGGCCTATTGGGGCCTTTGTTTTGATATTTTATAGAGAAATAGGTTGTTGATGAGTGGCGGATGTGGCCATTAGAAGGTTACAAAGCTGATAGTTGAGGGAATTCCGGAGAGTGAAGGAAGACTCACAGTCGAGGAGGAGTGGTAGGAAGAAGCAGGGACACCTATGTGAGGAAAGAGCAGAAGAATATGACGATGAAGACAACCAAGAAAAGGGAAAAGGAATTGGCAGTTAGGGTTGACGAAAGAAGATAAAGAGTAGAAGGGAGAGTAGAGAAGGGGTTGGTTAGTTGCCTTACGTTTGTAGTGTTTCCATTCTTCCTGTGTTGCAGAGAAATGAGAACAACGCCCTGCTTATATTTGTATGAGTTTGTATTCTTGCTATGTAAAGTGTAATGTTGAGGAATAGGTCATGAGCCTTTTGTACTGTGTTTATGTTATGGTAATGAAGAATATTGTTCTTGAGTTATACTGTGTCCATTATGTATTATGCTGGCTATTCAAAATTTTTATATATGCATCTGTTTAGTAGTCTTCTATTGTAGCATGAGTAGACTATTGCGATATAGCTATTTTGCATGTTAAGATACAATCCTTTGTTCTCTTTTAGTTGATATGGTTTCCTTGATTCCTGGTTCCAACCCTCATCTAACTTTGGTTGTGGCCTGCCTTAGGTGAGACTCCTTCCCATTCCCAGGTAAGGTGAAAATGTCAGTGTGGTTCTAGACTACAATGGAGCCTTGTTGGCCCCTTGTGCCAAAACCCAGGGTCTTAAATCTGCTACCATTTTTGTGCCAACATGTGGGCATGGAATTAGTGGTTTGAGAGGATGATTTTCTTGTAAACCCAATACACTATATTTATCTCACCACCTATCTCCTTAATGAATTTATGGCATTTTTAGTGCAAGAATTAAATTAAGGAATTAACTTCTTGCGTAAAGGATGAGACATCTAGTCTTGGTTCTCATGGAATGTCTAGTCATGGTCAACATGCATGGAAAATGTACAAGAAGGAAAGCACGATGGGAGAAAAAGTGTGGAAAGAAGAGATGCAAGAGACAAAAACACAAAAAAAAGACTACGTAGTTGTGTCAGGAGAGAGATATATCACTGAGAAAAATAAAAGAACAAGGATTGCACAAGGAAAAGAGAACTCAGAGCTTGAGATTTGCAGTGGAAATGGATCTGATGGGAGAGATCACATTTATTTAGCTTATATTATATGTTTTGGATTACATTACTTGTGTTTTCTAATGCTAGTGTGTGTGTGTGTGCATATGATTTGGTTGGTCAGGGAGATTTTAGTAGAGTTGAAACAATCAGTTTTAGGCTTGGGGATGATAAAGTACTAGGGTGTTAGCTGGGGTTGATAAATCACTTGATAGGCTGAGACACCTAGGTACTTACTGAAAGGACTAATAAACTACTAAGTGTTATCCTTAGGGGTGGTAAACCACTTATATACTTGCTAAATAAGCTAAAAAGCCACCTGGATAGTGGGTTCATGTCTCCTACAATGTTAGAGTAGAGAATCCAGGTCATAAAACAACCAAATAGTGTGTTCATTCTCTTGGAACTAAGTTGTAATTGACTAAGCCTTGGAAGAAATACTATTGTTGATTTTCTATTATACAAAGTCACTATGGTGTTACCATTGGAGGTAGTTGGTAAACCACCTAAAAAGTGGACTCTTCTTCTTACCACATGTTGACTAGTTATTGGTGTTAATACTCCTCACCATTTTGTAACATACCCTCCCACCTCCTCAAGATCATTCTTGAAAAGTGGAAATTGTTACATCAAAATTTACTCAATCTCAAATATATGCTATGAATATGGGTGTCAAAAAATTCCTCAAATTTCAACTCCCTTGTTGGGTTGTGTTATATTCTTTCCATGACTAGCCCATGTAGTTAACTAGGGGGTTAGAGGGGGGGCAGAGCCCCCATTCGTTGCGCCAATTGCATAGAGGGGGAGTGGTGGGGGGGGGGGGGGATCACAAGGGTTTTGAGGGGTGCAGGTAACCCCACTCTATGGGGTCTGGGGCAGTGCCCTAGAAAATTTTGGTTTTGGACCCTATGTTAGGTTGGGTGGACCCACCTCTGGTTTTGTGCATGATTTTCGCATATGGTTTTGGACGCGATGGTTTTCGGTCAATGGTATTGGATGCTTTGGCATGCATAAATATGTATTGTAACATTGAAAGGAACATAATGAAAAATCAAGCTAGTAGTCCCAATTTTGGGATCCAGGGGAAATCTCTATGTATACGTGTTTTATGTGTTGTGATGTCGCATTGTTTATTTTCTGTGTTTTAGAATTCATATGCAGGTAATTTCTTTATGGGGTTAAAACTTACTTTTGGTATCATAACTGTTTTGGCTTCAACGGGACACCTTTTTTGCTGAGGAGTTTTGCTCGGGCGTGTGGTAGACCCTATTCAGTGGGAGATTTGCGAGATCAATTCTAGTGGTGAAAGAAGATGGCAAGCAATGGAAAGATAGAGATTGAGAAATTTAATGGTCAGAGTTTTGAGTTGTGAAAACTCAAGATGAAGGATCTATTGGTGAATAAAGATCAGTGGATCGCGGTATATCTGGGTACTAAACCAACAACAACGTCTGATGAAGAATGGAAGAATTTGGATCGAAAGACAAAGAGCACAATATGATTTTGTGCCTCAGATTCAGTATTGCTGAATGTATCAGGGGAAGCTACAACGAAGGCTTTGTGGGACAAGTTAGGGATTTTGTACCAATCTAAGTCTCTAGTGAATAAACGGTTCCTACAGAAAACGTTGTATAACCTGAGCATCTGAATGCGTTTAATACTGTGGTAAGTCAGTTAGCATCTATTGATATTAAAATTTTAGATGAAGATAAGTGCATCAGTTTGCTGTGTTCTCTACCAGATTCGTGGGATAGTCTGGTTATTGCAATAGGTAGCAATGCAACTGCCTTGCAGTGTGATGAAATAGTCTCATCATTGATGATGGAGGAGATGATACAGAAAAATATGGAGAGCCAGAATGGTGATGCCTTGTCTATACGAGGACGGTCTCAGAACAGAAACAAAAATAATTCATCAAGTGGAAGATCTAAATCTAGAGGGAGATCTAAATCTCTAGGAAAACCTGTAAAGGTGGTGTGTTGGAAATGCAGAAAGGAAAGACACTACAAAAGGGACTATAAATCTAAAGCTCCTGATAAAGGAAAGGGATCTGATGATGCTCCTTCTGTAGAGGCGAAAACCACATCAGAGGAAGGTGGGGATGTGTACTTTGCTTCTTCAAGTACACATGTAGATCATGAGGCATGGTGGATTGACTCAGGTGCATCCTTTCACTTCACTCTCCATATAGAGTGGTTCTATGAGTATGAGAAATACGATGGTGGTGATGTCTTCTTAGGGGATGATAGGAAGGCTAGAATCATTGGCTACGGAAAAGTAAAGTTGAAGTTGCAAGGTGGAAGGGTTCGAACACTTCTGGGTGTTCTGCATATTCCTGCACTGGCCAAAAACCTGATTTTTGTAAGCAAGTTGGATGATGCAGGTGTAAAAATAGTGTTCGAGAAGGATACCTGCAAGATGGTGTTGAGTGATAAAATGTGTCTTTTTAACTCCTAATTATCTTCACATTAATTGTCAACCCAAGGATGATTTTTTATTTCAAGAGTGTACTCAATCTGAGACGGTCACTTGCTCAAGAGTAATGTTTCGTAGTATAGTGCTTTAAAATACAAATATAAATGAATGTTGGAAACAAAATCTAATTGGAACAACAATAAATTGAAATTTTTTGAACTAAATCATTCACTGAAACAATCATCAGTCGAGGACTCAATAATGATAACTCTCCCCCTATAAACTGATGCAAATGAAAATAAATCATAGGCAAGATCTCCAATTTGAGAACTTAGACAGCGGTAGTCAGTGTCCTTTACATTTGTTGATCTTTCAATCCACACTAAAGAAAATAACTGGTAATGTCAATTCAATTGGAAATGCTCACTAAAACACACTTGCTGCAATATCAGTTAAAAGGTGAAATCAAATCCTTGCATGAAAGAGATAACAGCTAAGCCTATTTGAAAAACAACACTAAATTAATGGAAATGAACAACAAATCTAAATTAATGGAAATGAACAAAAATCTGAAATATAACGGAACAATAAAGCTAATTAAGTGTAAACACACAACGACTATAAATTAAACTGAATCAACAATCTTATCCTAGCAAAATGAACATTAACCACATGTATAATAGGAATGGCAATCATAGTTATAATTGAACGGTAATTAAGTGAACAACAATCACAGTTGTAAGTGAATTGTAGTTAAATGAAAGAAAATCACAAATGTAAATGAACAGTAGAATCTAAATTAGATAGCCCAATATTATTTCAGAATGAAAAACATGACATTTTAAGTTATGAATAATAATATTGCTATCAACGCAATCCAATCACGATTTTGATATAATAGGGCGATTTAGCGAAATGTTCAGAAACAAAAGATTACTGAATAAAACAAATTAAAGAAATGAAAAGGAAATCAAACCATCACATGGAAATGTAAAATAATGGTACAAATAGCAAGTGGATCCACTAGGGTCGGGCCCTTAGCCACCAGTGAATACTGCCGGATTATTTCAAGAGATGCGAAGGAATTGCAACTATTTTTATATGATAATCATTGCATAAACATTACAGTAGTTTCATTATATGTTAATCATTGACAACGAGAGTCAACAATAACAGTTACAATTTCTCAATAGTAATTCTCCCATTCCTCCTATCCTATCCTATCTATATCTAATCTATCTAATTCTCTCTCTAATCATCCATCATGAATCCTCTTCCCCTTCTCTGATCTCTGTTCTCGTTTAAATACACAGAAAGCAGAGAGAAGTTACAACAAATATGATTACAATATGATTTCTATAACAAAATTGGAATGTTCTCAACAAATTGATAAGCAAGATCCTATTTAAAATATCTTTCCATCAATTATTCAATATGAATAGGTCGAATTTGGCATTACAACTGGGATAATTTGGAAAATGGCCATAACAGTGAATCTGAGAAAAACATCTTCAGAGAACCTTCTGTTTCTCTTAGTACGGGCCGAATTTGGGAAAACTGCTTCATAAAAAGATAACTTGGTTCGTTCTGAACAAAACCCATGTTTTAGATTTTCTAGATTCTTCTCCATTTGCCCGAGCCATTCAATACAAAATTGTCACTTCTTATTCAGGCGAATTTCTGACTTGGCACATTTAGTAATCAAATCTTCAATTTGGAAAATATCTTGGAGGCTAAAATGGTAAAAAAAATTATTAATAAACCATCATTGGTAAAAACATGCATAATAATCAATTTATTAAAAATAAAGAAGAAGAAATAATATTTATCCATAAGAGCATAAATAATTATAAAATAGAATTATATGATAAATTATGATAAATGACATGATGAAGAATGGTAGAAATGGGTGGAAAAAGCGTTCAAAAGTGATAATAATAATGACATATTAACGGCCCAACATACCCCGAAACTAAATATATTTCATGTACTCATGCAACCCAAAGACTCTGTGTTAACCAAGCAATAATTTTTTTTTCATTCCAACTCATAAAATGGATAGAACAAATGAATTCTTACTCAATTAATGAATATTCAATTTTAGCAATCTTGATGAAGGCGTAAATTTTTTTACATTGACATTCAATTTATGTATATATGAAGTTGCAACAAATTATGATATAAGTAACAACAACTTCATTAACCATTTTCTCAAAAACTACAAACCAGATTTTGCTGAAATGTTGCAAGTAGATTTAATATATATTAATGATTCTATAATCCAAAAATCAGATCGTTTTGATGCACGGATCATGAGATATAAACAAAATGGTTGTAGGTGATAGTGCATGACTTCCAATTTTTTATGAACTAATTTAAGTTGAAATTATCTGTGTTTGTGTATTTTAATGATACGTCTGTGTTTTCTAGAAATCACAAGAATTGAGTTCATAGTTTTAAAAATACGTGGAAATCAATTTCTGCACTGTATAAAAATGAAATTGTATGCCTTAAATGAGAAACAAAATAGAAAAAATCCATTATGCATAGCAATTCCTCCCCCAAACTGAAGAATTAGCATGCCCTCTTGCAATGCTAGAAAACAAATTGAGGTGGTTGCTACCATCTGTTGAATTCTATGCTTGGTGTAAAACAACATGGAATAAGAGAGATGTTGAGAATGAATAATAATATCAATGGATGATAAAGAATATTAATGACATGGTCATAAGAAAGAAATGAATGAAAACAACACTCCTTTAAACTGAAAAATGATATGTCTCTAAAAAATGGGAAGTGGTTAAGCTGTAGAATGAATGATGATAAATAATGCTCAATTGATTTTCCTGAAATTTTCCTAAATTCGTAATAAATCAGAAAATTCTGTTATTTTACCTCAAGTTTTACCTCCAAAAAAGAAAAATGTGGAATGACATATATGGACTGGCATTTGTTGAAGTTGATGTAGGCTGAGCGGATACTAAAAGTGATGTAAAAGGTGGGAGTCATGCAAGCACATCATGTTTGAACAATTGTTCATGTTCACGAGTTGCTCAAGCCTCTTCTATTAGTTGCAATATTATAGTCATGTTGTGAATAGATTCCCCCCACCCCCCCCCATACTTGTTGTTCTCTTATAAAAAAATCACTATTTTGCATACAATGTTCTTGAATCCACAATGTTAGTTTTGAATAGCAATAGATAAGATGCATGCAAAACTTTCAATCAGAAAATTTTTTGTATACATGTAATACTAATATTTTTCAAATCAACAAGTTATGGCAGAGTGCAGTAATCATATCGAATGCTATCACATAATGCATACATTCCCCCCTCCAATTGGAAAAGGGATTTCATGACCATAAAGCCTATGAAAGGTGTTATGCTAACAACAAGGCAAGGGAATGAACAATACAATAGTAAATGAAGCAGAGTACACATATCAATGATAGGACGACGAGAGTTATGGCTATAATGAGAGCAAAGTGTATAAAGATAGTTATGAATAAGAGATAAGATGCTTTGGATTGATGATAAGTTATGCAAAAAAAGGAAAATGATAGCAATATGGCAAAAAGATGCTTTGTTGACGATATTCTAGTTGAAAATGATGTGATTGATCAGAAAACAATTTCTCATTCATAAAAGTTTAAAAAAAGAAAAATTAAGGAAATAACTTCTCCAATAAAAAGAGAGAGTAAGAAAAGGGTATTATGGTAATAATCGATGATAAGATATAACTTCAATACCATAAGCAGAGCCTCTGCTGCCAGCAGATGTCCATAGCCTTGGTAGGGTTGCTTTTTAACCTGTATGAGCCAGGATCTTCAATTTAGAAATAGAGAGTTACAGTGTTGTTCTATAGAAGAGATCAGTGTGCTGGCGTGGTAACTAAATAACCACACTGCCATTCACTGGGATGTAGCAAAACTGATCAGGCCGACTCGTGATGAGACCTCCTGTTCCAAGGATAATTTGGCTATCTAATGGATCATAACCCTGGTGTGGTGGCCATACTAGGAATGTCACTTTGTTACAACCTTATGAACATGGTAGGCTGGCTCATAATGAGACCCCCATCCTCCATCATCGAACAAAATTTTGTTGTTATTACACATTTTTATGATAAACAGAGGGAGGCTCGGTACTCCTTAAGAGCTGGGATGGTGGAAGAAGTTGAACATGTTAATAGAAAAAATATACCCATAATCTCATTTATTATAGACAGAGAAGATTATAAGCAGGAAGGGTGGAGCTAGCATGGTATTAAGATGATCAATCAATATCATGTTCAACAGAAAATAATGCAGTAAAGTAGTATATAAATAATTGTGTCCCTTTTGAAAAAAATCTCTCATCATGGAGCTATCCTATTAAAGATCATAACGTGAATAATATTAACTGCTTTAATAGAATCCATAATTCTTGTCCTCATAAAAGTAGTGTACATCATGCCATGAAAGAGAATCAGTAAAATGTGGTTGAGATGAACTAGGAATAATCCCACAGGAGGAAGGAAGGGTTGTTCTTGAAAATACTCCTAAATTGTTGCTCCCTTGAAAGAACAGCAAAAATACTCGAAAAAGTGTTGTTCCGTGTAGGTAACAACAAAGGAAATCCATGCCAACAACAAAAATACACACGAAAAAATGTTGTTCCTTGTAGGGAACAGCGAAAAAATGCATGTGAAAAAGTGTTGTTCCCTGTAGGGAACAAAAAAAAATACACTCAAAAAATGTGTTGTTCCTTTTCAAAGGAACAACAAAAATGCAGAAGTGTTGTTCCTTTGAAAAGGAACAACAAAAATGCGGAACTGTTGTTCCTTTGGAAAGGAATAGCAAAAATGCGGAAGTGTTGTTCCTTTGAAATGAACAACAAAAGCGCGAAAGTGATGTTGCTTTCAAAGGAATAGTAGAATTTTGAAACTGTTGTTCCTTTGAAAAGAACAACAGAAATGGGAAAGTGTTGTTCCTTTGAAAGGAACAACAGGAATGTAAAAATGCTATTCCTTTGAAAGGAACAACAGAAATGTAAAAGTGTTGTTCCTTTGAAAGGAACAACAAAAATATAAAGTGCACATAACTGCTATTTCTTAAAGAGGGACGACTGTTGTTCCTTTAGAGGAACGACAACTATTCCTTTAAAAGGAACAAAAAACAAATATGAGTAATCAAGATTGTTGTTCCTTAAGAGAAACGGTCGATGTTCCTTAAGAGGAACAACAACTATTCCTTAGTAGAAACAACACAACAAATGCAGGAACGCAAAAAAAAATTCGTTGTTCACTACATTGATGCTAAGGGTAGGTTGCAATTTGAAGGAAGCAACGCCTGAAACAAAAAAATACAAGAGAAATCAGAAAAGAAACAACATTTTATTTAAAAACAATATGTAAATAAATAAATTAAGTTACAACAACTATGATGTTATTTCTTAAGGTAAGGAAAAAAATGATCTCTTTGAAAAATGTTTTGGTAGAAGAGACATGGCATGAATCTTCAAATTGAAATCAATTCTTTATTTCTTTTGTTATGAATCCGTTGGATGAAATTCCCTTGTTTCATTAAAACTTCTTTCAAGAATCGTTCGCCCAAAAATTGACCTTCTTTATTCTCCTAAGACTTGCAACAAATGAGTGTCTACCTATAATAAAACATTAAATCATGGAGAAAGAGAGGTGATTGGGCTCCCTTAATCCAATAATTATGAAAAAAAACAACAAGTAGTTACTCTGTATAACAAATCCACTGAGAAAATAACAAAGTAAAATTTATTTGTCCCTACGGAAGAGCAATGGTCAACCATATTAACCAGCAGTGTTTTAATCACAACTTCTTCTTTTTTGTTCAAATTGAGTGATTCCAAATCCAGATGAGAGCTAATTCAAAGGTATATCTCCAATAGAAACATGATTTAAAAATTCAATGATATGATATGTCAATTTTACTTAGAACAACGTGCATAATAGAGTCATTTTCGATTACCCCACTTAAAACAATAGTGGATATTTTAAGCATATATTTTCTGTTTGATGTCGGATTCAAATTATTCAAATTGGAAATGAAATTAGATTAATTTATTTATCTCCAATAGAAACAGGTTTTGAAGGCAAGAAGAATTGATAGGTCAAATACTCTAAGGAATAGCCGAAAAGACAAAGTTTTAAGAGTGTTGATTTATGATAGACAGTCAGTATTTTGATCATAACTTCCTCATACAATATCAAAAATGAATTATTCAAATTGCCTTGTAAACTAGATTCATAGAGGAATATACTATAGAAATAGGTTTTCAAACTATGGCCATTTAGGCCTTCAAAACAGACTGTCCCAACTCTGTTCCTGAACTGCCTGCTAGACACCTTGTCAATGTTTTGACTCTAAATTTTTCGTTTTAAATCCAAATTGAGTGATTAAAATTGGGTTGGAAATTATACATAAAGGTATACTTAGGATAGAAATAGGTTTTAAAAATATTTTCATTTAGGCCTCCAAAAATTGACTGTCCCAACTTTGTTCCTAAGCTGCCTACTAGACACCTTGTCAATGTTTTGGTTCTAACTTTTTTGTTTCAAATCCAAGTTGAGTTATTCAAATTAGGTTGGAAATTAAATAGCAAGGGATACTTAGGATAGAAACAAGTTTTAAAAATATTCCCTTTTGGCCCCTCAAAACATGACTGTCCCGACTGTGTTTTCAGAAATTTCATCAAGCCCACAAGCCAAAAAATATGATATTCAAGCATTTTTTCCAAATCGGTAATAAAAATGAATATGAGTGTTTTTAGAACTTTTATTTCCATTATAATTCATCTACATACACAAATGAATTAAAAAATTTATCACTGATGTTGATTTCCACAGCGTGTTGCAACAAAAACAACTATTTTTACATCAAAAAAATGCATTTATTTATGTCCTTATTTTATTTTATTTTTTTACACTAACCTACTTTGATTGGAAAATGAAGATGACTACGCATAAGAGTACTTCCATTGGAACCATTTTTGAAATAACACTTCAAGTATGCACATATGTTAATGAATATTAGGGTATGAGAAACCAACTTCCCTTGAAAAGATGGTATAAAAAATTGTTGAAGTATGGAGTGATGCTGCAAAAAAATGATGGAGTGAAACTAATCTTCAATATATCCTTTACTTTTTTAATTTCCCATATCCATCATATCATGAAGTTCTTGAGCTTTTCAAATGGTTTATTGATGCAAACTAGAAGAAACCTCATTTTTTTCCATAACTTCTACAATTTTTGAATTTGAAACATTCTGAATCTCATTGTAAGTTTTTTCAAATGGCGCATGTGAAATAGAATGGGTAGGAAGGGTGGGTAAATTTCGTAGTTCAACACTTTAATCATGTTGTACTAGTTTATTATGGTGAGGGTGTGGGATGAGTTGAGCAGGAAATTATGTACGGAATGAAGCATTTTGATGATGTAGATGACTGGGTTGAGTGGATGATTTTGATAGGCAAGCAGGATGTTGTGGAAGAGTTGGTGAAGAATATGGAGGATGTTTTTGTGCTACAGGATGAGGGAGAGTAGTCATGCAATCATAAGATGAACCATGACAAACTTGTAGACAAGATTGATGGTGGTTATATTGAGATTGACATGGCTGCCCTAACACATTAGTATTCCATAATGGATTATGCAATTAATAGAATGGAGAAGAAGTGTTTTGAACCATACCTGTAGGCCATGATTTCCATGGTTTTGACCTTGTTGCATCTTCCTCGTCTCTTTGATATGCTACTTCCATCCTAGATAAGGAAGAACAACTATTTATGGGATGCTCCTTTTGGTCAAGAGGGAAAAAAACTTCACCAAATTCTTGATTTTTCTGAACCTGCAAAGCATCCAATTTTGAACTTAGAGAGCTAATAAAATCAACTTTAAAATTTTCAAATAAAACATTGATTTCAGCTCTCATGTCTCTTGTTCTTGTAGCAGATTTGGAAAATAAAGAACAAATATCTCTAGAATTCTTACCAACCTTGGAGATTCCTCTTGAATACCTTATGCACAATTCAGAAACATCATTATATGACAACTGAAAAAAATCGCCTTTTCCTATCATATTTAAGATTTCTAAAAATTCATCTTTGATTCTTTTGAGTAGGAGTGTTTTTAAAATCTCGTTTTCCAAATACTTATGCTATGATTTTTGAAGGTTATATTGAAATCACTTTACATAGTCCTCCATGCTTTCATCTTCCCCTTGTATCATATCGAAAATATATTCATTGGATTTGCAATAGCCTTGGTACTTCTTCAAGAATATGTTCTTCATGTCCTCCCATGTTTGGATGCAGTTCCCACCTACGCTCATGAACCATCGGAGAGTTGCTCCTTTTAGATTAAGAGGAAACAATTTCAACCTTTGATCGTTAGTACAATATTCATATCCTCTACAAAGTATTTCGAACTCAAATAAGAATGTATCTTGATCTTTATTTGTTAAACCATGAAAATTTGGTAGAAAGATGGGGGAATTATGTGCATTTGTGTCACTCCTCCTAGATCTTTGATAGGAAATTCAAAAGTAGAAATGTGAGCCATTTCTTACCATAATAGAAGATGTTCTTCATGTGTTTATTTGAGGCTCCTTCTTCAAATGTTCCTGTTAATTGGTTAGAGAAATGGGTGGTGCTTATATCACCACTTGAGTGAAATCATGAGATTTGTTTTTCAAAAATTCTATTTTTTTCTTAGTCATTCACACAGAAATTCAAACATTTATTTATATCCTAAGTTCTTTAACAATTATGTTGGAAAGTGAGCAAGGGAACAGAGCTTTTACATGCTCCGTATGCAGGTTCTTACCTTCCGTTTCTAAAACCCAATTCTCTCCTAATAGGCACTCATCAGATGCACACTACTCCTTAGAAATGGCTACACTCTCCCCGGCAATGACGCCAAAATGTTGAGTGATAAAAGGTGTCTTTTTAACTCCTAATTATCTTCACATTAATTGTCAACCCAAGGACGATTGTTTATTTCAAGAGAGTATTCATTCTGAGCTGGTCACTTGCTCAAGAGTAATGTTTTGCAGTGTAGTGCTTTAAAATGCAAAGATAAATTAATGCTGGAAACAAAATCTAATTGGAATAGTAAGAAACTGAAATGTTATAAACTAAATCATTCACTCAAACAATCATCAGTCGAGGACTCAGTAATAATAACTCTCTCCCCTATAAACTGATGTAAATGAAAATCAACCATAGGCAATATCTCTAATCTGAGAACTTAGACAGCAGTAGTCAGTGTCCTTTAGAGTTGTTGATCTTTCAATCCACACTAAAGCAAATAACTAGAAATGGCAATTCAATTGGAAATGCTCACTAAAACACACTTGCTGCTCAGTTAAAAGGTGAAATCAAATCCTTGCATGAAAGAGATAACAGCTGAGCCTATTTGAACAACAACACTAAATTAATGGAAATGAACAACAAAGCTAAATTAATGGAAATGAATACCAATCTGAAATATAATGTAACAGTAAAGCTAATTAAGTGGAAGCATACAGCGACTGTAAATTAAACTGAATCAAAAATCTTATCCTAGTAGAATGAACATTAACCACAGGTATAATAGGAATGGCAATCGCAGTTATAATTGAACGGTAATTAAGTGAACAACAATCACAGTTGTAAGTGAACTGTAGTTAAATGAACAAAAATCGCAACTGTAAATGAACAACAAATTTTGAATTAGACAGCGCAATATTATTTTAGAATGAACAACATGACATTTTAAGTTATGAATAATAATCTTGCTATCAACGTAATCCAATCACAATTTTGATATAATAGGGCGATTTAGCGAAATGTTTAGAAATAGAAAATTACTGAATAAAACAAATTAAAGAAATGAAAAGGAAATAAAACCATCACACGGAACTATAAAATAATGGTACAAATAGCAAATGGGATCCACCAAGACCGGACCTTTAGCTACCGGTGAATACCACTGCATTACTTCAGTAGATGTGAAGGAACTGCAACTGTTTTTATATGTTAATCATTGCATAAACATTACAGTAGTTTCGTTCTCTGCTTCAACAACGAGAGTCAACAATAATAGTTACAATTTCTCAATAGTAATTCTCCCATTTCTCCTATCCTATCCTATCTATCTCTATTATATCTAATTCTCTCTCTAATTATCCATCATGAATCCTCTTCCCCTTCTTTGATCTCTATTCTCATTTAAATACATAGAAATCATAAAGAAGTTACAACAGATATGATTGCAATATGGTTTCTATTACAAAATTGGATTGTTCTCAACAAACTGATAAGCAAGATCACATCTGTAATATCTTTCCATCAATCATTCAACAAGAATAGGTCGAATTTGGCATTGCAACTGGGATAATTTGGAAAACGGCGACAACAACGAATCTAAAAAAAACGTCTTTAGAGAACCTTCTGTTTCTCTTCGTATGGGTTATATTTGGGAAAACTGCTCATTACAAAACTAATTTGGTCCGTTTTAAACAAAACCCATGTTTGGTATTTTCTAGATTCTTCTCCATTTTCCCGAACCGTTCAATAGAAAATTGTCGCTCTTATTCTAGCGAATTTCTGAGTTGGCACATTTAATGATCAAATCTTCAATATGGAAAATATCTTGGAGGATAAAATGGTGAAAAAATTTATTAATAAACAATCATTGGTAAAAACATGCATAATAATCAATTTATTAAAAATAAAGGAGAAGAAATAATATTTATCCATAAGAGCATAAATAATTATAAAATCGAATTATATGATAAATTATGATAAATGACGTGATGAAGAATGGTAGAAATGGGTGGAATAAGCATTCAAACGTGATAATAATAATGACATATTAATGGCCCGACAAATGGTTCGTGGAGCACTGGTATTGATGCGGGGAGTTTGGATTGGAACTCTATAAAGTTGTAAGATAGCATGGTCATTGATGGGTGCAACAATTTTATGGTTGCCGAAAGTGGAGCAGAAAATCTAGTGGTCTCTGGAAAGAAGACCATGCTATGGCATCAAAGGCTTGGACATATTGGAGAGAACGACCTTCAAATACTTCATGGTAAAGGTATGGTATAAGGTATGAGTAATAACTCTCTGGATTTTGATTTTTGTGAAAATTGTGTATATGGGAAGCAAAATTGGGTGAGTTTCCCCTTTGGTGGTAAGAAAGAGAAACAAATATTAGAGCTTGTGCAGAGTGATGTGTTTGGACCTATGAAGGTTCCACCATTGGGTAATTATGTGTACTATGTATCATTTATAGATGACTTCTCAAGGAATACATGGATATATTTCCTTAAGAAGAAACCTGAAGTCTTTGATAGGTTTAAAGAATTTAAGGCTCTAGTGAAAAACTAGACAGAGAAAAGGATGAAGGTGGTGAGGACAAATAACGGTAGAGATTTTTGTAGTAAGGAATTTGAAGAATTTTGTAAGAAGTGTGGTATAGCATGGCAGAAGAATAATCCATATATACCTTAGCAAAATGAAGTTGCAGAAAGAATGAACAAGACATTGATGGAAAGGGCAAGAAGCATGCTCATTGGTGTCGGGTTAGGACAAGAATTCTGGGTAGAGGTGGTGGAGACTGCATGTTAACTGGTCAACATGTCACCTTCATCAGCATTGGAGGAGAAGACTCCACAAGAGGTATGGACTGGTAAGAAACCCTCTCTTTCACATTTGAGGGTATTTGGATGTGATGCATATGTACATGTTCTAAATGAGAAAAGAACAAAGTTGGATAATGAATATGAAAAGTGAATTTTTATTGGGTATAAGGATGGTTTAAAGGGTTATAACTTTTGGAACCCCGTAACAAGGAAGATTGTGTATAGCCGAGATGTGGTGTTCAGAGAGGTGAAATATGTTATTAAACATGAACTCCAACCAAAGGAACCTGAGAAGATAGAGTTTGAGCTAAAGGAGGAAGAATCAGACTCTACAACAAAGGAGGAATCAGAAGATGAAGAGCCACAAACTCCGGGTGTGATAAGATCAGTTCGAGAAAGAAGGCAGCCAGAAAGGTATAGTCCATATGCTTTCTGTTCAAATTTTGCTTTATCTATTACTGATGATGATCCCAGAACTATGAAGGAAGCAGTAGATTCAGAGGATGGAAAACTCTGGAAAGAGGCCATGGTTGATGAAATGGAATCTTTGCATAAAAATGAGGCTTGGGATCTAGTGGAGTTGTCAGCTGGAAGGAAACCCATTGGCTGCAAATGGGTGTTCAAGAGGAAGACAAATGCAGAAGGAAAGGTGAAGAAATACAAAGCTTGGTTGGTAGTAAAAGGCTATTCACAGGCGTTGGGAATTAATTTTGGTGATATTTTTCTCATGTTGCCAAGATAAATTCTATTAGATTACTTCCATCTGTTGCTGCTACTTTTGATTTTGAGGTAGAACAGATGGATGTGAAGACAACATTTCTTCATGGGGATCTAGAAGAGGAGATCTACATGAAGCAACCTGAAGGTTTTGCGGTGAAGGGTAAGAAAGAACTGGTGTGCAGGTTAAAGAAGTCTCTATGTGGGTTAAAACAATCACCAAGGATGTGGTATTAGAAATTTGATACATTTATACGGGGACTTGGCTTCACCAGAAGAAAAGCAGATCACTGTGTGTATTTTAAATTAATTGGTGACCGTGTTACTTATCTGGTCTTATATGTTGATGATATGTTGCTGGTTGGAAATGACAAAGAAATTATCCAAGATTTTAAGACCCAATTGTCGTGCAAATTCGATATGAAAGAGCTTGGTGCTGCAAACTCTATTTTGGGCATGGAAATTAAAAGAGACCAGGAAAAGAGGAAGCTATAGTTAAACTAGAGGAAGTATGTCTTGAAAATACTGTAGAGGTTAATATGCAAGATAGTAAACTGGTGAAGGTTCCTATTCCTATAGGTGTAAATTTATCTACTGAACAATGTCCCAAGACACAAGAAGAGGAAGAGGACATGTCCCGTGTTCCATATGCAAGTGCAGTTGGTAGCCTGATGTATGAAATGGTTTGTACTAGACCAGACATTGCACATGTAGTGGGAGTATTGAGCATTTTTATGTCAAAACCAGGAAATGAGCATTGGACAATAGTGAAGCAGGTTTTCAGGTATTTGCGTGGCACTAGTGATTATGGTTTCTGCTATCAAGGAAGACCAAGATTGGACAGAGTGTTGGATATTCATGACTTTGTTAATGCAGACTGGCTTGGAGATCTGGATTAGAGAAGATCTATAAGTGGGTATGTGTTTAACCTATTTGGAGGTGCAGTTAGTTGGATGAGTAAAAAACAATCTGTAGTGGCACTATCAACTAAAGAGGTAGAATACATGGCAACCACTCATGCAAGCAAGGAAGCAATTTAGTTGCAGAGATTGTGTTCAAGTATGGGGTTAGTACAGGGAGATATAAGGATATAATGTGACAACCAAAGTGTAATTTTCTTGGCAAAGAGCCTTGCATATCATTTAAAGACAAAACACATTGATGTTCAGTATCACTTTGTGAGGTATATGATAGAAGACAAAAAGATGTTGCTGGTAAAGGTGGATACTTTGAAGAATACTGCAGATGCATTAACAAAATCTGTGAGCTCTAAGAAGTTCTCTTGGTGTGGAGAAACAATGGGCGTTGCAGGGTTGGATAAATAACTAAGCTCTCTTGTGGCTCCTTATGGAAAGAAAACAAAAAGTAGGAGAATGTTGGGTTGTGTTATATTCTTTCCACGACTAGCCCACATAGTTAACTGGGGGGTTAAATGGGGTGTGGAGCCTCCCCTTCGTTGCGCTAATTACGTACTGGGGGGACGGGGTCATAGGGGTTTTGAGGGGTGTAGTAACCTCACTCTATGGGGTCTGGGGCAATGCCCCGGAAAATTTTGGTTTTGGACCCTATGTTAGGTTGGGTAGACCCACCTATGGTTTAGTGCATCATTTTCGCACATGGTTTTGGACGTGATGGTTTTCGGTCCATGGTTTTGGACGTGATGGTTTTTAGTCCATGGTATTTGATGCTTCGACATGTATAAATATGTATTGTAACATTGAAAGGACCATAATGAAAAATCAAGTTGGCAGTCCCGGTTTTGGGATCCACGGGAAAATATCTATGTATATGTGTTTTATGTCTTATGCTCTTGCATTATTTATTTTCTGTGTTTTAGAATTCGTATGTAGGTGATTTATGTATGGGGTTAAAACCTACATCCCTCAAAATACAAAATATAAACCACCATTACATCTGACTCTTCAAGAGATTTCCAATGATATAGATTTTATCTCGATCCAATTCTGAATCAAAAGTTATGCCCCTTCATATTTTTATTCATTAAAACTCCTACCACATTAACATGTGGGCTATGTGGTGCGTCATCGTACACTCATGAATAAGAAAAGTTAGCCTCAAGCCCCAATTTATAGATACACATCACAATTTATCACAAGTGGTATCCACCTTAGCCCCAATTCAGGGTCCCATCGAGCCTTATTCCTTTGATATTTGCATAAAATTTATGTTGTATATGTCACCCAAACTTCCAAACAATTTCTTGCACCCTAGACGCCCTAGACCTCCTGAGGACACTATACCATCTCTCTCTCTCTCTCTCTCTCTCTCTCTCTCTCTCTCTCTCTCTCTATATATATATATATATATATATATATATATATATATATATATGGTGCTTCATCGTGCACTCATGAATAAGAAAAGTTAGCCTCAGGACCCACTTCATAGATACACATCACAATTCATCACAAGTGGCATCCACCTTAGCCCCAATTTAGGGTCCCATCGAGCCTTATTCCTTTGATATTTGAATAAAATTTATGCTATATATGTCACCCAAACTTCTAGACAATTTCTTGCACCCTAGAGGCCCTGGACCTCCTGAGGACACTATACCACACACACACAGATATATATATATATATATATATATATATATATATATATATATATATAACATGCTTACATATGTATATTGATATATTTCACTGAACCAAGTCTGGCCTGGCCTTGCAGCAACCACAATAACCAATTATCTCCCAAACCTCGAGACTTAGTCCAAAACTGACTAATATAAGGCTATTTTTCCTTATCATTCCAAATGACTTCCTAGGTATTCTATGAACTATTGGGAAGAAAAATTACTTTAAAAACTAACCGAAGGTTCGACCAGGGGTGCCAAAAAAAAGCTGCATTCTCTAAAACTTCGTCGACATATTCACTCCTTCCAAAAGGAAGAAGAGTCTCACCCGAGGTGAGCCAAAACCATGGAAAGATAAAGCGGGTTTGGATTTTCCTATTATACAAGTTGCGCAACTATCACAACATTCATTCTTAACCATTCACAATATGCATTCAAAATGAATCATAAGCATAAAATTTTAAAGGGCCCCATAAACAAGGAAAATTGTAGGGGCTAATATTCGTATGTGGGTTAATTTTCCATGTTTTTACCGAAAAAAGATTCACCAATTTCCATTTTTTTTTAAAATGATTCACCTAAATTTTATAGTATACAATTATTTTACCTTGAAAATGACCAAAATTTTATATCAACTAATATAAAATCATTGGAAACTAAATATTTCTAAAAAAATATCACCAATTTTATTACAATTTGCATATTTGGGACTAGTAAGTTTCCCCAAGGTTTCTAAACTTTAAGATAAACTCCCATCCTTAAAATTTTCCCTACCCATAAATAACATAGTCTGGCAATGCCATAAATCTTGTCATTCTTATATTAATCACCACGAGAGAGCATTTTCATTACAAACAACAACATTACAACTTGTGGAAGTTACAAACTTGCGTGTAGTATCAAAATCTACAGGGAATACGTAAAAGAAACATTAAAAATCCATATCTCAGAGATAACAACTTTGGATGCTCAACACTATCTAATATTCAGGCTCAATTTGAAATTTGCAGCACTATCTAAACATGTTTCTCGCTGTGTTGTATTTTCTTTTATAACGACACTCGCTTTCTATGATACCTCGCTCACTTGATCCATGGTTTTCAATACTTAGGGCCATCGTTCTGGTTTTTTGTTTGACTGTATCAAAATATCAAAATCAACTCCTAGTTCTTAGGCATGCTCTCTTGTTTTCTGCTACAAGATTTCCAAGCCATCTCACTGTTGTTTTAGTTTCTCGATGCTATGTTTCTGGTAGTTTCATCCAAAATGTCCTTCACAACTATTATTCTTGCAAAAAATAATGACCCAACATGTCCCTACCACATCCTATTGACTCGCGCTTGAGTCAATGCGCTACTACTGTTTCTTCTGAATCTGTTGCAGGCTGGCTTCCACTAGCTTTAGTTGCAATACCTTCAAATGAAGGACCCAACTCTGGAACAATCTGAAGAGAAGACTCCTTGAAATTGGTGAATGCGGAAATAGAGGAGTGCCATGAGTCCATAAGTGTGGAAATCTTCGTTGAGAACTCGGTAATGGTCTACTCACTAAGGTCACAGGGCTGAGACTCAACCAATTCCTGAATCTCCTAATCGACAATGGTAGACAATGTGCTCAAGGTCATGAAATTATTTTGAGCTTTTGGTCAAAGGTTGTTGAGGACCCTCTTGGTGACTTGGTCTACATCTTCCACCTGACTAATTTGAGCATAAAGGACATCAACTTAGTCAAGGAGCTGTTGATTAGCTTCCAGATCAGTAGTCCCTAAGACTTTCTAGTATAGATGTTGAACATTCTCACATAAAGGATACATGGATGCATGTTTCTTTGTGATGACCAGATTGACATTAAAAATATGGTGAAACACATGATGGGATTCTTGCATGACTTGGGGTATGTTAGCTTGAAAAGAAGTGGCAGTCTGCAATTTCTCGCTAAACTGAGCGTGATAAATGGTGGAAGGATTAGTGGAAGAATGTTGCGTCTTGGTGACAGTGTCCTAGAGTTCTGCATGCTTGGACACTAGCTGTTGACATGCCACTTCAACCATATTACAACATTCGGTAGGGGCATAGGAAGCAACATATTTATGCTACTTGGTAGCATATGGAGCAAGGTTCATCCATAGATATTGCAAGTGAGAATGAAACGCACTAACCTAGGAATCTAATCCCTACTTTTCAAAATGTAACTATGTTTGCATTACTGAGGCGATGGTCAATTGATGTTGTTGTTCTTCATAGGTGACCTAAAGATTAATACACCTAGTCTCTGTTTGAACCAAACAGTGCTCCAACTGGGAAACAAAGGCATGAATGAATTGAACGCGCTGATGGGAAGACCAAGTACCGAGAGTGTCGACTGCAACTGTTTCGACTGGTGGGAGTATAGATTGCAATGGTTGGCCACTAGCAATTGACCTCTCTGATTGATCTTGTGGTGAAATTTCATGCTATGTAGCGCCCCTTTGATTCCATTTAACTTGATGTGAAATAGGTGCTAGAATAAAAGTACGGAGCTCTTGATACTGGGCGGCAAGGGAAATTACTTGAAGACACTATTCAGGATCGTTCATGAAGTTGAAAACTTGATCAGCTAAAATGGGTGGAAGAGTGGAAGATGATGGATGAGATGGAACAATTAACAGTGGGGAAGTAACAATAGAAGGTATATGAGAGGAAAAACAATGGAAAATTCAGTTTCCATCTCGGTAGGGTCATCAAGAGCGACAGGTGAATCAGGGTGGCCAGATAATGTAGTGGTAGATGAATGAGGTGTATCGTCATAGGTTGTATGCGGGGATGAAGGTAATTCTTCTTGAACATGTACTACAGAATATGTGATTGTCGGTTTGACATCTAGGTCTATGAAAGTAGAGGTAGAGGGAATGTTATGAACTTGACTATAAGAACCCAATCTCAAGCTAATTTTAAAATAGCAAAACAGGAAATTTAACATACAGAATTTAAATAATTAATCTAATGAATACCAACATGTCTGCTTTGTTGAAAATCTCTCTGCTCTGCTGCAATTCTTGTTCAGCTACGTTACTAAAATGGCCAAAACCTCCCTGCCGAACTAAGTACAACCTAGGTACTCAGTCTCAGAAAGATTTCAATTGAAGCAATCTAATTCCCCCGTGTCCAAAAACATCAGTATAATCAAGACTCAAGTTTTCTTCATAGTTGCACTACAGTATCCAAAATTGTTCTCAACTCTGTTGCCCCCCCAAAATGGTTTTTCCCTTCTCCTTTTATTTCCTCATCCACCACCTTCTTTTCTTCTTCGTGTCAATATTTTGGTTACGTGTAACTTTTATGAAATCGAATCTCATTTGATTTCATGGATTTTTATTTGAATATGTAGTTTGATTTAATAAGGTTTATCTTTTTAATAAATCAATTAAATTTATAATTTTAATTAATCTGTACATTTAAAATTAATATTTTCTGCTGGTTTTAAGGACTTATCATATATATAATACTCTGGTAAGGTATTAGTTTATTATCTTAATTTATATCTCCTCCTGTAGTAACTAGTTTACGTATAGTGCGATACATGCGGGTCCATGCATACGTAGCTATCGTATGGAGGTCTCGTCTGTATGCTAATACTCGTATTTTATTTATAGGCGGGTCATTACATACCATCCCTCCTTCCAAAAACTTCGTCTCGAAGTTAAGGTTACTAAAATATATTAGTGATTAACGTGAGTATATAAGTTCTTATATTTCATTTTATATGGGTATTTAAAAATTTTGTTTTCTTAAATATTTTAAGATTTTACAACTATAATATTCATGTCCTACCCCGGTTGACTCTTCAAGCTACTCTAGAATCATCCTATCCTTCCTAATCTCTTTCGCTTCCATCCTATCCGTCCTTTACTAGAGTATGCCATGGTGTCAACTATACTAATTGATCATTCATAGACTCTCAAGGGTGTCATTGTTGATTATATCAACCTAATTGCCCAGTAGGCATCTGACATTAATCATCACATGTCTAGGAGAGTGTGATTCACACATTCCTCCCATGACCCCAGGTTTTTGGAGGATAAACGGTGGGCAATACCTCCACCCCTCCTCGTGGGACTAGAGTTAATGTTCTTTCATGGAACCTTATTGAGTCTTAATTGTACTGAAGTTTTTGTCATCACATGGCCATTTTGGTAACAATACTAGCTACAACGTAAACACTTGTCCATATATTATAACATGTGCATCAGTATATACATAAAATAAACAATTTTTGTATAGCTTATACATGTTATTTCTAGTACAACATATTTCGTCATGTCCTGCTCATGCTATCGACTTTCATATTGAAATTGTAATCATTCTTTTATTTCTATCTTATCGATATGCATAAATGAAGCAAAATTTATAATATCTTAATTCCTATCAGAATTCATGATTTAAATTTTATAGCAAGATTAATCAAATATTAAACTTTACTTTGATATCTATAATTCAGTAAGATTAATTTGAATAACATATTTCATATTGGTATCCACGTACCAGTGGAATTAAGTAGATAACATATTTGAGTATTTGATTTAAAGTAAAGAAAATATATCCAAAATATGGCTTAAAGTTCTTCAAAATTGACACAAGTTGCGGTATTTTTTACATATGATTTCCATATCTTCCCAAGTCGTTGATCTAGGACTATACTTGTCCCATTGGACCTTAACTTGGTCTACCAAATGATTCTTGAGTTGTCAAACCCTACGTTCCAGTATACGTAATGGTTTGACAGATATAATTCCTTCATTCGATACCTACAGTTCCTTCCATTGAAGGTTATGAGATTTGGTAGCTATGTAATGTCTTAATACAGATATATGACATACATTATGAACTTTATGCAAGTGAGGTGGCAGTGCAAGACGATAGGCAACATGGCCAACTCTTTCTATGACTTTAAATGGTCCAATAAATTGGGGTGACAACTTTGTCCCTTTTCCAAATCGGATAATGCTTTTATTTGGTTTGATGCGGACAAAAACCTGATCCCCTACATATTTTTTGTCAGTTCTGTGGGCATTAGCATAAATCTTTTGTCTATCTTGTGCTTCTTTTAACCGTTGTCTAATATGTTTTAACTATTCCTCCATATCTTGGATTAATTCTAGCCCTACTATCACCCTATCTTCTAACCTGTCTCAACTTAACGATGTTCTGCAAGGTCTGCCGTATAATTCTTCAAATGGAGGCATTCCGATTAAATTGTGGTAATTGTTATTGTATGCAAATTAGACCAAGGATAAGTACTTTTCCCAGTGTGATTGCTAATCCATAACGTACATCCTCAACATATCTTCTAGTACTTGATTTACCCTTTCTGGTTTCCCATCAGTCTCATGATGATAAGTTGTACTCAAATTTAGCTGAGTTCCTAAGGCTGACTTCATGTAAGTCAGAATGATGAAGTGAATTGTGAGTCTCTATCTTATATGATCTTATTAGGTACTCCATGAAATCTAATAATTTCATTTATGAATACTCGAGCTACGTCAACAACTTCGTAAGTATCTCTTATGGGAATGAAATGGGCACTTTTCATTAATTTATCCACTATCACCGGAATAGCATTGTGTCTTTGAGAAGTAAGAGGTAGCCCACTGATAAAATCCATAAGAATGATCTCCCATTTGGTCATAGGAATGTCATGAAGTTGTAAGAGACCTGTTGGATGACAATGATTAGCTTTTATTTGTTGACATTCCAAACATTTTGCAACATATTGAATGATTTTTCACTTCCTGCCCATCCAGAAGAAGAGTTTCTTGGTATCAGTATACATTTTCTTTACTATGGGATGTGCACAATATACTGCTCTGTGGGCTTCCTTAAGGATGGTGTCTCTAAGATCCTTATTATCAGGAATATACATCCTTTTATGAAATCACAAGATTCCATCATATTCTAGTTCATATCCTTCAAACTTAGGTTCTTTTGGTTTTTCACTATCAAGACTAGATCCTACCTTTAAATACCATCTATCTCTTATGAAATGTTCTAGTACTCGTTGCTTTAAGTCTACTTTGATAGGTATGAGGGAAAATATTCAGGGTCTTCTACTTAAAGCATCTGCCACTACATTCTCTTTTCCTTTAATATATGATATTCCAAAGTCATATTCGCTTAGGAATTCACTCCATCTTCTTTGTCTAGCATTCAAGTCTCTTTGGGTGAACAAATACTGTAGACTTTGATGGTCACTTTTAAGTGTAAAGCTTCAACCTATTAGATAGTGTCTCCATATGTTTAAAGCTAGTACTACAACGACTAACTCTAAATCATGAGTGGCGTAGAGTTCTTCATGAGGCTTTAATTTTCTTGAGGCATATGCTATTACTCCTCTATACTGCATTAATACTGCACCTAATCCTTGCTTGGATGCATCAATACATATAGTAAAGTCTTTGTCCATATTCAGGACTCTTAAGATTGGTTCACTGGTCAGCAGTATTTTGAGTACTAAGAATTCTTTATTACATTCGTCAGTCCATTCATACTTAACACCTTTACATTGAAGAGTTGTAATTGGCTTTGCGATTTTAGAGAATCCTTCCACAAATCTTTGGTAGTAACCGGCTAAACCCATAAAGCTTCGTACTTCATGTGAATTTTTTGGTATTGGCCATTCCATGATTTCCTTTACCTTCCTAGGGTCTACTGAGATCCCTTCACCTAATATGATATGACCTAAGTAATGAATTTTTTTATGAAAGAAAGAACACTTGGATAACTTTCCATATAATTGGTGTTTTCTCAGGCAAGATAATACTCTCCGTAAATGGTCTTCATGCTCTTTCTCATTCTTGGAATACATAAGAATATCATCTAAGAAAACTTGTACAAATTGATCAAGATATTTGCAAAAAACGTTGTTCATAAGGTTCATGAATATTGCTGGTGCATTAGTCAACCCAAATGGTACCACTGTGAATTCATAATGTCCAAAGTGTGTTCATAATGATCTCTTAGAAATATCACTTTCCGAAATATTTAATTGATGATAGCCTGATCGTAAGTTAATTTTTGAAAAGATAGCAGCTCCTTTCATTTTGTCAAAGAGGTCATCAATTCGAGGCATTGGATACTGATTCTTTACTATAGCTCGATTCAAGTCTCGGTAATATATGCATAATCTTAAGGAACCATCTTTCTTCTTGACAGAAATTACAGGAGCACCCCAAGGTGATATAATGGGTCGAATGTGTCATATATCCAATAGTTCCTTCAATTGAATTTGTAATTCTTGAAGTTCTGGAGCTGTCATTCTATAAAGTGTTTTAGAGATTGGTTGAGTACCAGGTTTCAATTCTATTGTGAGATCTAGCTCTCTTTCGGGGGGTAATCCTGGTAGTTCCTTTGGAAATTCGGCTAACACCGGATATTGTTCTAACAATGGTCCTTTTTCTTTACTTACTTCTTGAATTACATATTCCTGACAACCTTTCCTTAGGAAACACTTCATTTTCATTGTTGATATTTAGTGTAAAGATACTTTTCTCTTGATACCTTGAATTTGGATCACATCTCCTTCATCATTATAACAAGAATTATTTTCCCATAACAGTATACCCAAACTTGATGAGCTTCTAACCAATCCATACCTATGACAAGATCATAAGTTCCCAGGGTTGTAACATAAACTTTCAATTTAGTCGAATAGACCCCTAGATCAATTTTGCATTGATCCACACTTAAGTCTACGGATTGGAGTTCTCTTGAGGCCATTTCTACATGTCTGAAATCATTTTGTTTGCAAGCTTCCAACCCACATTTATTTAATGCATATGACGAAATGAAACTATATGTGGCACCAATATCAAATAAGATTTTGAATTTTATGCCATTAATAATACTTGAAGATTCCACTATAGTGGATTGATGTGATGCTTGATTGTTGTTGACTAATGCATGGATTCTATGATTGCCTTGGGTGTTAGTGGCAGTATTTGTAGTCTTCCTCCAGTGATCAAACATGCTCTTACAAAGTGATTTTAAGGTGTTGAGGTCAAATGTCATTTCAGTGAGTCTTCAAGCAAAATTTGGTCACTAGGTATTAGGTCTAGGGTTTTCTTTTACTCCTTTCAAAAGTTGTCCAAATTTCGGTCCATGTCACCATTTAGCTGAGTGTACCATCATTTAAAGGGTTGTCATCATCATTTCAGGTTCCAATGGGTCATTTTACACCTTGTTCATGCTTCAGTTGTGCCTAGGTAAGGTTCATTTCTCTTTCCTAGGGTTTTGAAGGTAATTTATTTTGGATGGTCAAATCATCAGCAAAACTTGTATACTGATGTTCATACACCTTCCTCTATCCTTAATTTACCTTATTAAACACTTCCCATCACTAAGATCCCCCAAATTCCTCATTTTCGCACAAACCCTAGTTTCTTGCTACAACTTGACAATTTTCTAGACTAGGCCTGTGTTTTTCCCTTTTGGACCTCTTCCCCTCACTCAATTCCTAAAATTACACTTTCCCCTACTTCCTAACATCCATCCCTACTTCCCAAAATTTTCTCAAGAATTTAGAAGTCCCTTATCCCCTTCATTTTGCTTCATTTCGACAAATCCCCTGTTCCACACATCGAGATAAGTTTTACTTCAATGATGCTTCTGAGCAAGAAAAGATGAATTTGGGAAAACTGAGAGAGGTTTTTGTCCACAATAGTATGGAAGAAAAACATCTACCACTTTTTACGCAGGTGTCATGGTTTTAGAGAAATGTCAAAAATACAGTTGCCTCAGGAGAATTGATGCACCTCTGAAGTGACCTTGGGAAAATCAAGTTTTCTACTAGATTTGTTGGCCAAATGACTTTCTTGATGAGTGAAATGATAACTAGACACAAAGATATTTCCAATGAGCTATCATGAGCTCAATTTGGAGTTGAGGAAGACCTTCAAACGTTGACTGTAACAACACTCTACCTTGAGGCAGCATCATTTTGCACATTTTGACCAGTCTTGGGAGATTTGATTTTTGACAGGGAAAATGAACTCCAAATTGAAAAATTCCACATGATTTGGAAAGTAGACCCAATAATATTTCCAATGAGCTATCCAATGCCCAATTTGGACACTAGGAAGGCCTCCAAAAGTCTCCTGTAAAATACGCTACACATTGAGATGGCACGCCGCATTGGGTAGTGCTCTGCAGTGTAAATTTTGAACTGGCGCGACGCATATAGCAGGCGTGGCACATTGGTTTTGGAAGCCTGATTTCACTCAAAAACTCTCCCAAATTGCAAAATTTGCTCAATATTCTTGTGTTCAAGTAACTTAACATTTCTCCCATGACCAATGAATGAGTTACCTTGGTGTTTATGGTGATTTAGTGGGAAATTTTTCAAACCCTACCTCCTTGCAATTTTTCCTCAAAAACAATTGCTTAGGGTTTGTAGTTTGAGTTTTTGTTGTCAATTCCACTTCATCACTCCCTCCCTGATTTATTTTCCAGTTTCATAAACCCATTCCCTAACCCCATATCCCTAATTCTCATTAACCCTATATCCCTAGTTCTCATTATCCCAAACCTTAGCTACATGTTCCTAAACCCTAATTGCTGTCCCAAAGAGCCTAAATACTATTCCTTAAACCCATTATTCCCCAAATCCTGTTAACAAACATTCCCAAAACCATCATATCCTCTCCATCCACAGTCCCTTATACATTTTCATACATTTGACAGCAAAAGATCAAAGACACTTAAATCTCTTCATACTCATCCAAGACAACACAAACAGTTGGCAAACATGGAATCTGATCCTTCTTATGACCGAGATGAAGAGACACATAGTGACTCTCCTACAAAAATGCATGCACCAAGGAGGCCTCGCAAAAATGGAAAACATAACCGGGTGGAGCTCACTTCACTTGAGCAAGAGGAGAATGCCGATCGGGAGTCATGGCTTGAAAGAGCAAATATCCACTTAGAGAGGTTGTTGGAGAAGGGAAACAAGGAGAATACATTGTTGAGACATATGGCATATCATTACATGGCGAGAAACTAAGTCTGCAAGGCGAGAATCAGGAGCTTAAAGGCAAAATTGAAAAGGGCATCAAAGAGGCGAAAAGAGCATGAAGGCCTTCAGATATTGGCTAAGGCTTCCTTGGCCCAAAAAAATGTTTGATGGTGAAGACTTAGCCCAAATTTCAAAAAATTTGGAGCACTTTTTTCATCTTTGAAATTTTTGGCACAAAAAACAGGATTTTCTACCCTATGCGCTGCGCCATGTGGTGCTCACTTTTGCTAGGAGCCTCTAAATGGCCAAGAAATTTGGATAGCTTTTGAGCCCTCAAAAAGGTCAAAAACACTCAAAGATTGACATCACTGCCCCTATTTTGACACAGAGGAAGCAGTGTTGGGAGAACTGACTTTTGGAGTGGCAAATGGAGGCCAAATTGAAAAATTCCACTTGGGTTGGAAATTCGATAGGAAAAACTTTGCAACAAGCACATTTGGAGCGAATTTGGACATCGAGAAGGGCTCCAAAAATGGGTCCAAACAGGCGCTGTGCATAGAGAATTTGGTGTGGCGCATAGAGGAAATTTGGCCTAGTTTGACTAGGAATGCTCTGTTTTTCGCCTAGCTTTTGCCAGTTTGACTTTTTTACCTTCTTAATATCAAATTTTTCATTTAATTTAATGTACATGGATGGATCATGATGTAAATATGTCAAATTTTCACTTATGGAGGTAGTTAATCTATTAAAAAGTTGTTTGAACTTGAATGAATCAATTTCTTTGTTTATATAGGCATGTTGTTCCATTGCCTAATTTCTAGTTCTCAGTTTAGAATTAGTTGGAAAAGCTCCTAAACTAGTGAGCTCGACCCCTAGAGGCTAGGATGAGTTATGGTTTGTCTATATTATGTGGTTTTTCAGTCATTAGCATGGTTGGACTTTTGAGAAAGCCTTGAGCTTCATTGTACACTCATATCAACATTTTGGCTAAGGAATTGAGACCAGGATTTGCAACACTCTTTGGGATCCCTGTGGAATTTTTTTTTGGTACAGTGATTTTCTCTGTAATTGTGAATTTATTTATGTGATTGTATGCCATTATCTCTCTTATTTCTTCTTAACTAAAAAAACAAGAGTGTAAGTAGAATCCATTGAAATTACAGTGCTCTACTTGAGGTTTGCTTTAGTTTTTGATGTTTTCAGTTGTTTGGAAAGGATCCATGACATTCCTTGCCCTCTTCAACTCCTCACCTATCTAATCCCTCCATCACATTCGATTTGAGGTGCCAAAAACAATTTCCTACCTTGCCCCATTGAGATCTCTGCAAGACTGAGCCTCATTCCCCGCACTGAAAATCTGCCTTTCCATCTGAGCCAACAAATCATCATTTTATTCAATCAAAATCTTGCACATACATACCTAGCCTAAGATTAGAAGTTAAATCAGTCATCTAAAGCCTTTAGTGATTATAATTTTCTGATATTGACCTAGAGAGAGCCCTCTCCCGACCTGGTAGTGCTAGCTACCAGGTTAAGCGTGGTTTGATGTGGACCTAGATCCTACCTTTTTCAGCCTAAGGTAGATTTAAGCTCTAACATAGTGGCAACCATACTGGGGAGGAAAAGCTTATTTGTTTTTTAGTGTTCTTGCTTTATAAACTATAGACGGAGCCTGAAGTTATGCCAGGAAGCCTTCGAACTGCACATTGCTTTGCGAGTGCATAAGTAGATAAAAGTTGCTTCAGTCAATCTCCAGTCTAGTCTTATAAACTTAACATCTGACTTGCAAATTCCCCCAGTAACATGTATCAAGTTCATAATTGATTGTTGACAGTGAGCAACGATTAGACATCGGAAAGGCTGAAATCATTCGCCTGGCGATTCCAAAACAATTTCAAGATCAGATCCAAGGACTCCACTAGAGGACAAACCTGACCAGTAGAAACATGAAAGGACAATATGGAAAGATCAGGTATTCAAGTTGGAATTTCATCCAAGACATTTTGTTCTTTGGTCTAAATTATTTCTTCTCTTTTCCCGAGAATGTCAAGAAGGCTTTGTAAAGTATACTATGCTTGAGAAAAGATCCTCGGCTTGCATTTGATTCCTTTCCTTTGAAGATTGTAAATACCAAAGATTTGCATGCCTTTGAGCTTGATCAAGACCCTTTTTCTGAAGCTTGTGATGACTTTCTTCAAATTGATGAACCTAAAGAGACCAAGACTGATTCTACTGCTTCTGTACATACCCCACTACCTTGTAAAATTCCAGATCGATTCAAGCCTTTGATTTTACCTCCACTATCCCATGCTTTCCCTAAAAATCATGATCTATATCTACCAAGATTTGATGGTGAACGCAACAACATCACTGCTAAGAGACATGTACTGAATTTTGAGTCTTTCCTTGACCTTTTTGAAGTTGATAAAGAAGATGTCAGTATTAGGCTTTTTGCTCTTTCTTTGCAAGGCAAAGTCAAGATTTGGTTTAAAACCCTACCTGATGCAAGCATCTTAGATTTCCAGTAGTTCGTCAAAGCTTTCCTCGACAGGTGGGTGGTAAGACAAAACCATTTCTTGATTATAGAAGAGTATAACCAGCTAAAAAGATTTTTAGGGGAGACAGTACAACAATTATCTGCTAGGTTTAACAAAGTCTATTTTTCAATGCCAGTTAATATAAGACCTCCTCTTGGATCCGCTCTCTTGCACTACCCGGGTGCCTTTGATCCATAAATGGAGTTTCAACTGAGAGAAAGGAATCTTGCAACACTTGAAGAGATGCAGAAAAGTGCAGTAGATGTAGAGGCTCATTTTCTAATCCGAAGGGCAAAGTTGAAGGAAGAAGAGATGAAAAATGCAGATCTGGAGGAATCAACATCTCTAGAGGTAAATATTGACATTTTGGCAAGTGCAGTGGAAGAGATGATGCAGAGGATCATCACAAGGATTGAGTTTAATGTTCAAGCCCATAGTTCGTTGATTGAAGAAGAACAAGTTGCTGATCCAAAACATCTTCTTTCTTATCCCAATTGTCACAGATCTGATAATGATTGTTTTGTAGATCATCTTGGAGAAGAGAGATATGTTGATATGACATGTATACTTGATGATGTGTTTTATACTGATGATTTGCCTCAATTTGATTAGTGTGATGATGATTATGTTCTCCAAACATAAGCTAATCTTGCAGACAAATCAACAGCTAGTTTGTGGGAGGAAGACGTTCACTTTCAGCTGTTCGAATATAGTGATCAGTCGTCACATATCAGCTATGGAAATGACGAGGAAAGTGCAGTAAATTTTGAAGTGAAGGATCTTTTCCTTTTTGTTTTGCTTCGTTTCAGCTCATCAGAGACAACTTTCGTGCTATCAGAGATCAACTGTCGACAAGTCTTGATTTAGACCATCTTGAGGGCAATGAAAACCTTGTTCAAGATTTTTCATATCTAGAGTTGCAGCCCCAAAATGCCTTTGATTGTCAAATTTCAAATGACGACATGGAAGCTGGCACATACGATCATATGATGCAAGATGATTCCGTACCTTTCTATTTTGAATTGTTTTAGTTTTTGAAGGGAAATTTGCATAGTATATCTTCAAATGAGTAGCCTGTAGGAAATCATGCAATCTCATCGAAACCAATAGAAAATGGTTGAAGCAGTCTTTTCGAGTTTTTCATGATCCAATAGCTGATGTGTTGGATGATGTCTATAGTCCAAGTCCTTCTCCATTGACTACATGTGAGCTTGAAACGTGTGCTGATATAAATTTGATCCGGCATCTAGTTTCTTTGTCTTTTTTAACAGGAGTCTCATCACAAAGCTCAAAACAAAGGTTTTATTCATGGTATGAGGAGAAGAGAAGTAATCCATTGGATGAGATAAGTCCTAGTGTGCATGAACTTAAAGATCCTTATGCAGTGTTTTTGGAGGCGGATAGAGAATCCATATTATTCAACAGATCTGTTCACAAGTTTTCAAGGGAGATGCCTTTCAGTAGTTCTCTCTTGCTGTTCATAAGCAAGAACTTGCGGAGAATTCAAAGAGTAGTTGGAATGCTTACTTGGTTACATTAGTTGTTTCATTTCACTTGATCAAGTGATGAATGAAACTGTTAGAGTAGGTTTTGATGAATAAGCTCTGCTTTGAGCATCATTTCCAGTTTTTCGGTTGTGTTTAAGTATAGAGCCAGTTTTTAGTTGAGTGAGAATCAATTTGTGTCGTCAATTCATCAATTTTTAGAGATGCATTTTAGCTTGAGTTTTTGACTCCATTGCCCAATGGAAGAAGGCACTGTCTGCTCTCCCAAAGATCTGCCATTCTTGGCACCTCCAAGGAGCTACCATCCCCATTGGAGCCAATGTTAGTGTCAGTCTTTGCAGTCTTCTCCCAGTGATCAAACAAACATGCTCTTACAAAGTGATTTTAAGGTGTTGAGGTCAAATTTTGTCATTTCAGTGATCTTTAAGAAAAATTTGGTCACTAGGTATTAGGTCTAGGGTTTTCTTTTACTCCTTTCAAAAGATGTCCAAATGCCGGTCCATGTCACCATTCAGCTAAGTGTACCATCATTCATAGGGTTTTTATCATCATTTCAGGTTCCAATGTGTCATTTTACACCTTGTTCATGCTTCAGTTGCGCCTAGGTAAGGTTCAATTCTCTCTCTTAGGGTTTTGAAGGTAATTTTTCTTGGATGGTCAAATCATCAGCAAAAATTGTATCCTGATTTTCATACACCTTCCCCTATCCTTAGTACCTTATTAAACACTTCCCATCACTAACATCCCCCAAATTCCTCATTTTCGCACAAACCCTAGTTTCTTGCTACAACTTGACAATTTTCTAGGCCAGGCCTGTGTTTTGCCCTTTTGGACCTCTTCCCCTCACTCATTCTCTGAAATTCCACTTTCCCCTACTTCCTAACATCCCTCCCTACTCCCCAAATTTTTCTCAAGAATTTATAATCCCCTTATCCCCTTCATTTCGCTTTATTTCGACAAATCCCCTGTTCCACACATCGGGATAGGTCTTACTTCAATGATGTTTATGAGCAAGAAAAGATGAATTTGGGAAAACTGAGAGAGGTTTTTGTCCGCAATATGTCAAGGAAGAAAAAAATCCTTCGCTTTTTATGCAGGCGTTATGGTTTTAGAGAAATGTCAAAAATACAGTTGCCTCAAGAGAATTGATGCACCTCTGAAGTGACCTTGGGAAAATCAATTTTTCTCCTAGCTTTGTTGGCCAAATGACTTTCCTTATGAGTGAAATGATAACTAGACATAAAGAGATTTCCAATGAGCTATCATGAGCTCAATTTGGAGTTGAGAAATACCTTCAAAAGTTGACTGTAACAACACTCTCCCTTGAGGTAGCCTCATTTTGCACATTTTGACCAGTCTTGGGAGATTTGAGTTTTGATAGGGCAAATGAACTCCAAATTGAAAAATTCTACTTGGGTTGGAAATTAGACTCAATAATATTTCCAACAGGCTATCATGTTTCCAATTTGGACACAAGGAAGGCCTCCAAAACTCTCCTGAAAAAGGCCCTACGCATTGAGATGGCGCGGTGCAATGGCAGTGCTCTGCAGTGTAAATTTTGAACTGGCACGACGCATAGAGTAGGCACAACGTATTGGGTTTGGAAGCCTGATTTCACTCACAAACTCTCCCAAATTGAAAAATTTTCTCAATCTTCTTGTGTTCAAGTAAGTTAACATTTCTCCCATGACCAATGAATGAGTTACCTTGGTGTTTATGGTGATTTAGTGAGAAATTTTTCAAACCCTACCTCCTTGCAATTTTTCCTTAAAAAAAATTGCTTAGGGTTTGTAGTTTGAGTTTTTGTTGTCAATTCCACTTCATCACTCCCTCCTTGATTTATTTTCCAGTTTCATAAACCCATTCCCTAACCCCATATCCCTAATTCTCATTAACCCTATATCCCTAATTCTCATTATCCCAAACCCTAGCTACATGTTCCTAAACCCTAATTGTTGTCCCAAAGAGCCTAAATACTATTCCTTAAACCCCTTATTCCCCAAATCCTGTTAACAAACATTCCCAAAACCCCTCATATCCTCTCCCTCCACAGTCCCTTATACATTTTCATACATTTGGCAGCAAAAGATCAAAGACACTTAAATCTCTTCATACTCATCCAAGACAACACAAGTAGTTGGAAAACATGGAATTGATCCTTCCTATGACCGAGATGAAGAGACACACAGTGACTCTCCTACAAAAATTCATGCACCAAGGAGGCCTCGCAAAATTGGAAAACATAACCGGGTGGAGCTCACTTCACTTGAGCAAGAGGACAATGCCGATCAGGAGTCATGGCTTGAAAGAGCCAATATCCACTTAGAGAGGTTGTTGGAGAAGGCCAACAAGGAGAAGACATTGTTGAGACATATGGCATATCATTACATGGCGAGAATCAGGAGCTTAAAGGAAAAATTGAAAAGGGCATCAAAGAGGAAAAAAGAGCATGAAGGACTTCAGATATTAGCTGAGGCTTCCTTGGACCAACACAATGTTTGATGGAGAAGACTCAACCCAAATTTCAAAAAGTTTGGGGCACTTTTTTCATTTTTGAAACTTTTGGCACAAAAAACATGATTTTCTGCCCTATGCGCTGCGCCACGTGGTGCTCACTTTTGCTAGGAGCCTCTAAATCACAAAAACTCGGGATTTTTGGATTTTTCATGAAAAAATATGCTTTCCTACCAATGACCAAGAAATTTGGACAGCTTTTGAGCCCTCAAAAAGGTCAAAACCACTCAAGAAATGACCTCATTGCCCCTATTTTGACACATAGGAAGCAGTGTTGGGAGAACTGACTTTGGGAGGAGCAAATGGAGGCCAAATTGAAAAATTCCACTTGGGTTGGAAATTAGACAGGCAGACCTTTCCAACAAGCACACTTGGAGTGAATTTTGACATCGGTAAGGCCTCCAAAAGTGGGTCCAAACAGGCTTTATGCATAGAGAATTTGGCACGGCGCATAGAGGAAATTTGGCCCAGTTTGACCAAGAATGCTTTGTTTTTCCCCTAGCTTTTGCCAGTTTGACATTTTTACCTTCTTAATGTCAAATTTGTGATGTAATTTAATGTACCTAGATGGATCATGATGTAAATATGTCAAATTTTCACTTATGGAGGTAGATTCATCTATTAAAAAGTTGTTTAAAACTGAATGAATCAGTGTCCTTGTTTCTAGAGGCATGCTGCTCCATTGCCTAATTTCTAGTTCTTAGTTTAGAATTAGTTGGAACAGCTCCTAAACTAGTGAGCTTGACCCCTAGAGGCTAGGATGAGTTATGGTTTATCTATATTATGTGGTTTTCAGTCATTAGCATGGTTGGACTTTTGAGAAAGCCTTGAGCTTCATTGTACACTCATATCAGCATTTTGGCAAAGGAATTGAGACCAAGATTTGCAGCACTCTTTGGGATCCCCGTGGCTTTTTGTTTTGGTATAATGCTTTTCCTGTAATTGTGAATTTATTTATGTGATTTTATGCCATTATCTCTCTTATTTCTTCTTAACTAAACAAACAACAGTGTAAGTAGAATCCATTGAAATTGCAGTGCTCTACTTGAGGTTTTCTTTAGTTTTTGATGTTTTCAGTTGTTTGGAGAGGATCCATGACTTTCCTTGCCCTCTTAAAATCCTCACTTGTCTAATCCCTCCATCACATTCGATTTGAGGTGCCAAAAACAATTGCCTACCTTGCCCCATTGAGATCTCTGCAAGACTGAGCCTCATTCCCGGCACCCAAAATCTGCCTTTCCATCTGAGCCAACAAACCATCATTTTATTCAATGAAAATCTTGCACATACATACCTAGCCTAAGATTAGAATTTAAATCAGTCAACTCAAGCCTTTAGTGATTATAATTTGCTGAGATTGACGCGGAGAGAGCCCTCTCCCGACCTGGTAGGCCTAGCTACCAGGTTAAGCGTGGTTTGATGTGGACCTAGATCCTACCTTTCTCAGCCTAAGGTAGATTTTGTTGGAAATAATACTGAGAGGGGGGGTGAATCAGTATTATTAAGTCAATAATACTTTTTCATTTCCATACTCTGATTCATATATGCTGCTTCAGTTAAGAATACCCGCGTATATTCAGTAAACTTATGATTCAGTTAATTGATCTTCAATGAGTGCATTAGAACATTATTAACCATATTAACGATAACCAAGTGCAGTAAAATAGAACAGATCATCACACATAAGCCACACACATGAACACCATGATATAAGGTGGAAACCCAATGTGGGAGAAAAAAACCTGCTGCAAGTCATCTCAATCTTCTTCTTAATAAGAAAATCCTTTTACAAAAGTTCTGTACTAGTGCATTCCTTTACCAGTACACAGGCTACTACCTGCAGAGAGCTACTACCCTCTCTCGTTCTCAAGTCTCTCCTGGAAGGGAGCTACAACCCCCATAGTTCTTGTACTAGCCGATCAATTTACTAGTATGCAGGCTGCTACCTGCTACAATGCTCCAAAGTTTTCAATTGCTACTGGAAGGGAGCTACCACCCCCTTAGCTCTTGTACTAGCTAAGATACTATTACATAGACGTCGGCCTACAATATTCTCTCCTCCAAGTACCACGTTTCATACATTTTCATACTGAATACTCCTGAAGCACAACACATAATCTGATAGGCCACGTTTCATCCAATTTTCATACTAGACCCATTAATATCATTGAAGCACATAATCAATCAATCTTCTGAATCACCCAAACACCAGATCAATACATATACAAGGATAATACGTGAGTTAGCAACCAGATCTAGTCCATCAGATCACATAAAGATAAGTCATTAAGAACTTGATCCATTTAACCATCAATACTGAAGCTAAACATAATCATGTTGTTATCAGAACTCAATACCAGTAACCAGACATCAATTATGCACCCAGAACCCTGCAGAATAGTCAAAGGCAGTTAAAACAAATTTCAACCAGGGTCCGCAACTTCACCAATAGACATCTGCGAACATTCGCGCCTGTGCTGCTTTCTGATATGCGGGTATCCGCACCTGCACAGTCTTCTTATCTGTGGGTATTAGCACCTGCGCACTCTTCTGCTCTGCGGGTATCGGCACCTGAACCGTGTCGCACCTGTGGTCCTGCAACTACATCTGCACCTGCACACTCTTCTGCTCTGCGGGTATCTGCACCTGCACTGCATCGCACCTGTGATCCTGCGGGTATAGATAGTTTTTCAGTCTTCAAGCATACCCCAGATTATCAGATCTATAGATCTGATCATGCGCCATGGAGATATCGACCCATTCAGATCTAGCTATCACTCAGATCTAGCTATCACTCACCAACCGATCACAAGTATTTTAGATCTAGCTCACCTTAAGATATTCAACCCATAAGTATATAGCCAAATGATCTCCTTTCCCTTTTATAGCCTTAAGCCTTTCACAATACCATGAACCAAAAACCATAACAATTCAATACCATGGACCCAATACTTGGGATCAACACTTTTGGATGCAATACCACGGACCAAAACCATAGGATCAAAAACTGTCGGACTAATACCATGAGCCAATCATGAAAGTGAGTGATATTTTCTCTACATGAAAGAAACTTTTCTCTGCATGAAAGTGCGTGAACTTTTCTCTACATGAAAGAAACTTTTCTCTGCATGAAAGTGCATGAACGTTTCACCATATGAAAGAAACTTTTCTCTACATGAAAGTGCGTGAACTTGAAAATAACTTTGTTGCACTATAATTGATCATCTGTGTGATTTGCCATCAAGGACAACACTTGTCTCATAATGCCAAAAATCTCCCCCTTTGGACTTGATGGAAAAGCTAACCTGAGAATTTTCATTTGATTCCTTTGAGTTGTCCGGCATCCCATGCACTCTGTCACATATGATATCTCTTCCATAGATTCATCTAGATATATATAAGTGAGTTGATCTTCTACGAGTTGGTTTCCATCAAGTACAACACATGCATCATAATATCAACAATCTCCCCCTTTGGACTTGATGGCAACAATACCAAATCACTCTCCCCCTTTGACATCAAGGGCAAAAGGTGGACCAAGATATTCTCTTCCTTTGCTATCCATACTCCCCTTCAGTACCTGCTGAAATCTCTGAATGAGCTCCCCCTTTGTATATGCCATGGTGCACCAATCTGTCCATGCTCTTTCTGAGAATATGTTGAAATCTCTGCTCTGCTGAAATATGCTTGTTCATGCTCCCCCTTACTGTAAGCAAGGTCTGCAAAAAAATGTTCTACAAGAAGAACATGACTCTATACATCATAAATGACCTTCTTATCACCAAAGACTCATACATACATCTATCTCCCATCACAATGGTGATATACCAAAAGTTTACATATGATAACATAAGTGAATGACCTTCCTGTCACCAAAGACTCATACATACATCTATCTCCCATCACAATGGTGATATACCAAAAATTTACATATGATAACATAAGAGAATAACATCATTCATCCCACGCATAGTGGGGAAACCAACATAGGCCGTTACATGACCTGAAGTGATCTCATCAAATGACTACAAAAGGTAGAGACACACTATTACATCATGAGTCTTGATATGACCTCTACATCGAATGACATTTATAACAGAGACCAAACATCATGATAAACATCAGCAACAACACTGTATGATCTGCTCCATAGCATCTGTCAACAACAACTAGACCAAAAACTTGTATTAGTGCATGAATCATCAAGGTATGTCTTTATCAACTCATCCTTTTGAACAGAATTATGTATATACAGAATCATTCACATTCTATCATTGGAGAAACACCATAGCCATCCAGATCTGCATGAACCAAATATCATCAATTGGGAATATCTGCATCAATCAACATATGTACGAAACAACCTATCATCATATAGGTAAGAACTCATCATCATCATGTCTCCAACAATGCAACTTTGAATAATCATCCATGTATCTAGCCAACAATCCTCATCCATATGTGTGCCAAGAACAATAGGAATCCTGCATCATAACTGTAATATATGATCTTTACACATATGACGACAACAACATATGAGTGACTCATCATCAAGTAAAGAAGATGTGAATTCAAGCTATGTACTTTTCCTTATCCTTATGAAGATCACCATGTAAGCATCATTAGAGTATCAACCACAAATCTAATCTAAATATCAACTATGTAACCCCAAGAATCATCTTAACAACTCATAACCATATCATAGCAAGATGAATCATTTATCCATATAAGCATCATCACCAATGACTATTAACCATAATGCCAACAATGCATTAAAAGCATATGCTCTCCCTAAACCTGTGCCATCTTGTTTACTGTCAGATTTGATCATGCATATCAGCAAGAAGTATCAAGACATCATCATTATCAAGTTAGAAACAAAACACTTCTAACCATCAAGTCATTTCCACACATCATCAGCAAATCAAACAACGCAAATAATAAACCGAATCATAACTGATCCTTTTCCTAAACCTGTCCCTATTGCCTTTCCTCAAAAAATCATATACGTGACTATGCCATAACCAACTCGCGTATATACGTGACTTCTCTTTAAGAAACTTGCGTATGAGATTTAGGACACTGAAGTTTTACACTTCCAGCTCCCTCTGATTCTGTTATGTTTGTATGTTGTGTTGTGCTACCTCTTTCTGACTGTACTTCTTTCTTCTTCCACATCTTCAAGTGTGATGATGATGTTTTCTCCTTTTGGTATGGTGCCCATACTTTGTTCCTGCATTCCTTAGCTATATGTCCAAGTTTGTTACATGTGTAACATCTTACATGTCTCATATTTCTTCTATAGCAATAAACAGCTCTGTGACCAAACATATTGCAAGCAAAGCAATATCCATTTAAGTACCTTGAATGTGATGATCTTTCTGCATGATTGTCTTGAACCCTTCTTCTTCTACATCTGGCTGCAACATGTCCAAGATCATGACATACATAACATTCAACATTATTCATAGGAGGAGTAAAAGATTTTCTTTGAAGAATTTCTTTCCTTGGTTGTTGATGAGATTGACCTTTCATCTCCTTATTGAGCATTTCAGATTTTGCAATAGAGTCCCTTGTCTTACCTTGTGAACTAGATTCACCTTCAATAGATTCATGAAAACCAAGACCAGTTTTGATAGGAGGAGACCTTTGACTATTAAGAATATCATCCAAGACTTTAGTACTATCTTGAAATCGTAAAAGCTTATCCTTTTCTTCTAATTTACCTTTCAAGATATTTACCTCAACCTGAAGTTGTTCTTCCTTTTCCAGACATTGCTTCTTCAAAATTTCTTCAGATTTTCTTCCTTCTTCCATTTGTTGCCTTAGTTTGAGAATCTCCTTGTCTTGTTCTTCATCCTGCTGCATTTGACGAATTCTGAAGGCATATTCTAGCTGAGATTTTAAGCTGATAACTTCGTTTTCTTGTTTTTCAATAGTTAGGAGTAGATCTTTATTCTGCTTCTTTGATTCTTCAAGTTCTTCCTTTAGTGAGAGAATCGTAGCTTCAAGACCTTCGTAATAACTGGATCTATCTCTGAGTTTCTTGATTTTTGTGCTCCTTTCATTGACTTCACTTCTTAAAGATGTCACTTCATCTTGCAACTTTTGACATTGATTTTCCTTGTCCTTGAATAACTTCCTTACCTTGTTTCCTTCCTCTAATTGAGCTTTAAGTTTGGTAGTTTCTTCTTTGCAGGCACATTCCCTTTTGTTCAATAGATCTTGTTGATCTCTAATTTTATCTGTAAGCCCTTTGAATACTGCCTCTATTCTATATCTTTCTTGTTCACCCATAAGAGAAAATTCAGTTATTTCACCATCACATTCATCATCTTTAGATGGGTAGATATCTCCGGAGGATAACAAATTCATACCTGATAGTTCATCTTCATTCTGAAGTGATTCTAAATTTGAAGTGCTTCTTCCACATAATTCCCAATCGATTCTCCCACTATCATAGTTCTTCTGAGATGTCTTCTTCTTCTTAGGCACTTTCTTCTTAAGCTTCTTTCCCATGTTCCACGGATCTCCTTCAAGCGATCAAGCTTCTACCACAGGACCTGCTCCGATACCAATTGTTGGAAATAATACTGAGAGGGGGGGTGAATCAATATTATTAATTCAATAATACTTTTTCATTTCCATACTTTGATTCATATATGCTGCTTCAGTTAAGAATACCCGCGTATATTCAGTAAACTTATGATTCAGTTAATTGATCTTCAATGAGTGCATTAGAACATTATTAACCATATTAACAGTAACCAGGTGTAGTAAAATAGAACAGATCATCACACATAAGCCACACACATGAACCCCATGATATAAGGTGGAAACCCAATGTGGGAGAAAACCACCTGTTGCAAGTCATCTCAATCTTCTTCTTAATAAGAAAATCCTTTTACAAAAGTTTTGTACTAGTGCAGTCCTTTACCAGTACTCAGGCTACTACCTGCAGAGAGCTACAACCCTCTCTCGTTCTCCAGTCTCTCCTGGAAGGGAGCTACAATCCCCATAGTTCTTGTACTAGCCAATCCATTTACTAGTACACAGGTTGCTACCTGCTACAATGCTCCAAAGTTTTCAACTGCTACTCGAAGGGAGCTACCACCCCCTTAGCTCTTGTACTAGCTAAGCTACTAGTACATATGCATCAGCCTACAATCTTCTCTCCTCCAGGTACCACGTTTCATACATTTTCATGCTGGATACTCCTGAAGCACAACACATAATCTGACAGGCCACGTTTCATCCAATTTTCATACTGGACCCATTAATATCATTGAAGCACATAATCAATCGATCTTCTGAATCACCCAAACACCAGATCAATACATATACAAGGATAATATGTGAGTTAGCAACCAGATCTAGTCCATCAGATCACATAAAGATACGTCATTAAGAACTTGATCCATTCAACCATCAATACTGAAGCTAAACATAATCACGCTGTTATCAGAACTCAATACCAGTAACCAGGCATCAATAATGCACCCAGAACCCTACAGAATAGTCAAAGGCAGTTAAAACAAATTTCAAGTAGGGTCCGCAACTTCACCAATAGACATTTGCGAACATCCGCGCCTGTGCTGCTTTCTGATATGCGGGTATCCACACCTGCAAAGTCTTCTTATCTGCGAGTATCCACACCTGCGCACTCTTCTGCTCTGCGGGTATCCGCACCTGAACCGTGTCACACCTGCAGTCCTTCGCCTACATCCGCACCTGCGCACTCTTCTGATCTGCGGGTATCCGCACGTGCACCGTGTCGCTCCTGCGGTCCTACGGCTAGATCCACATCTACACACTCTTCTGCTCTACGGGTATCTGCACCTACACTGCATCGTACCTGCGGTCTTGTGGGTATAGATAGTTTTTCAGTCTTCAAGCATACCTGTGATTATCAGATCTACAGATCTGATCATGCGCCATGGAGATCTCGACCCATTCAGATCTAGCTATCACTCATATCTAGCTATCACTCACCAACCGATCACAAGTATTTCAGATCTAGCTCACCTTAAGATATTCAACCCATAAGTATACAACCAAATGATCTCCTTTCCTTTTTATAGCCTTGGGCCTTTCACAATACCACAGACCAAAAACCATAAAAATTCAATACCATGGACCCAATACTTGGGATCAACACTTTTGGATGCAATACTACGGACCAAAACCATAGGATAAATTTTTTTTGGACTAATACCATGAGCCAATCATGAAAGTGCGTGATCTTTACTCTACATGAAAGAAAATTTTCTCTGCATGAAAGTGCGTGAACTTTTATCTACATGAAAGAAACTTTTCTCTACATGAAAGTGCGTGAACGTTTCACGATATGAAAGAATCTTTTCTCTGCATGAAAGTGCGTGAACTTGAAAATAACTTTGTTGCACTATAATTTATCATCTGTGTGATTTTCCATCAGGGACAACACTTGTCTCATAATGCCAACAGATTTAGGCTCTAACATTGGGTATTTGGTATTGGTTCCTTTCTAGTTCTATGCAATATACTTGGTGAAGCTTCTGGACAATCACATTGAAAATGCGGTCCTCCACATCCCCAACAATTAACCTAGGTCGGACCTCTTGAATCATAATGTGAATTTCTAGATAAAGAGCTTCGTCCTCCCATGCTGCTTCCTCTTGAATTTCTTCCTCTATTAGTAGTTCCACGAGATTTCCATGGACTTGTTTTTGATCATTCAATGGCTATAGTATTAACTTCCATGAGAGCTCTTGCTCCTACGTTTCTTGGGGCAAATCTATTACCATAAGGTGGTCTTGAGCTACTTCCTCTGAAGAAATTTCGAGGAATATTTACTGAAATCCCTGATTGTAGAGGTTCTATCGGCCTGACATCCTTTTTGATTCCTAGATGTTCTTCTACATAGCAACCTCATTCTATTTCCTTGGCTACTGATGATGGTTTCCACATCCTAACCAAGGCCCTGATGTGAGGGTTTAACCCAAATATGAAGCATTCAACTTGACATTCATCAGAATCTAAGTAGTGAATGTATTTCACAAGCTCCATAAACCTTATTTCATATTCTTCCACTATTTTATTACCTTGAATTAATGTATGAAAGGCCCTGGCTTGTTGTTCTTGAAAATATGAAGGTAAATATTTAGCACGAAATCTTTCCTTGAACAATTCCCAAGGGACATTATCCGTTGTGAGGTGTAGTTGTTTTTCCAAATTTCCTCATCAAATCAAGGCACTTTCCTTTAATTGAAATACGAAAAATTTTTGTTTCTGAAGAAGAAGAGTACTCTCTTAGTTTAAAACATCTGTTCGTTCCTTCTAACCATGCCTCAGCACGTTCTCCAGCTCATCCTCCAGAAAATTTTGGGAGTTTAATTTTCTGTAACTCCCTAGAAATATCTTCCTTTAATCTTTTATACTTAGAATTTTTTGGTTCTGCTGAATTGGTTTCTATAGGTTGAGGTTTCTCTTCTTTGGTCTTAGCCATTGTGGACCTTTTTGATGTTTCCAATAAGTCTTCCAATAAGTGCATTATCACGATCAACTTCGGTGCTGGAGCAATTGGTGTTGATGATGGTCTCGATGGAGATGGTGATGGTGATGAAGATGGTGATGACGAAGGTGGTGGCGTTAATGACAGGGTTGTTGCTTGATCATGTCATCATTGTTGATATGTCCTTGTCATCGTAATGTTTCCTGTGTACATAATAAAATTGTAAAAATTTTGAAGTATACTTTCATATTTAACGTATAATTTGCAATTTTAAGTTTACAGACGGGTATAGTTATTTTTGCTATTTTTACCTGCTAGGTAGGTCTTACTGGTACCGAGGTCAAGGAGGATGGTCTCATAACCTCCTTGTCCTAATGTAGGGTATTCTATCCTAATGCCTAATAATTCTTAGTTGAATGCATAGGTCTTTTTAAACCATAATATTTATTTCACAATTTACCTAATTATGCTATAAAATATTTACAAAAATAAATGTGTTGAGCCAAAATAATTTTCCTTCTTCCTCATAGCTAAGGCATAATGCTCAAAACTAATATCTTAAATTATATATATATATATATAGACTTTACTTTAATAAAATCTTTACATTATTTAAAGTCTCATTATAATATATACAAATGTGCCCCTACATTATTTAAAGTCTCAATATAATATATACAAATGTGCCCCTTGTAGGGGAGGATTGATTGTTTGGAGGACTTCTATAATATATATAGTAAGTTTTATTTAAAATATAAAGTCTCTATTATTATAAAATCATATATTACATTAATTATCATTTATTGATTTTATAAAGTTATGGTACGAAACCTAAAATATTGGTTTCCTCTAGGAATCTATTTTTTTAATTTCACTATGAGCATATTCTTGAGACCTTTCCAAACAGTGTGGGGAAGATTAATTTCACCAATAATATTATAAACTCGCAAATTACTTCAGTTGTAATGGGTTCAATCCTAACCCTGAAATACTAGTCTTTAATATGAGGACAAGTAATGGTTTTGATATTCTTATACATTACGTATTTATAATATATTTTCATGGTTGCGTTTGATGTAATAAGAGTATTTCCAATTAAATTCATGGAGTATATGATTTATAACCTACGCTAATATAGGAATTTATGAGAGCCATTGACTAGGTGTTTTAACTTTAGAATAGGTTAATCAAATTTAAAAGCCTTTAGACACGGATTTTCTTCATTCCGGATTATAATTCCATTTTGGCTACAATTATAAAATTAGTATTACTTTAGTGATGAGTGAGAATATAAACTATCATATATATATAATAGTTTATATAATGTGTAAATAAACAATGGTCCCTACCAAATGCTATAATGCATTGATCATATAAATGGAATTATGGCTATATTAATTTATATACTTAATCATTTAAAATTTGTGGAAAAGTTATTGTAGCTATGCTATAAGTTGATACATTCTCTACCTCTACCAAGAAGCTATCGACATATTACTTATAGAACCTTTTATCAAAATCCAAAATCATACGACTAATAATATAATACCGATGTTATAATACCCCATACTTTAAAGAATCTAAACTTCATTTCCTTAATCCCAACAATTCACAATTCTAAATACCCTCCTTCGTAAAGATAAGTACCTCAAAAATATTAAAGATCCATATAATTTTATATCCAATTTTTTTATTATAGAAGCTAACATTATACTTTTATTATAATAAATTTCATGACATTATGAACGTCTCTAGGTCATAGATTTCCCAAGGTATTTACGCAAATTTTCCTTATATTTTATTGACTATCTGCAATTTCGACTTATAACTTATTGCCATTGACACCAGGTATGGCAGCCGTGGGCATAAACCAGTTTAGCAAGGGTTTAAACAAATTTACCCAAAAGTAAGGAATTAATACAAGTGTGTAAGGGTTTACTACTTCGTCTAGTGCTCAATTATACAAACATACACAGTCTGGTCACTTCCATAATGAATGTAAAGCAGGTGCAAAAATATTGTTGCAGATGTAAATCATCGTGCCAAATTTTGCTTGTTCTCTACTGAAATCATCGTTAAAATCCTCATCAATGTATTATATTATATTTTTTTTTTAAATTTTCATACGGAAGATTTGATATAATACTATGACTTATTCGATATAATACTATGGCTTAGTAACTCTCTTATTTCTGAGCTTGGATGTACCTTTGCTTCAGCGAATGTAAGACCTTTCTATTTGTTTATTCTTCACTCACGAGTTCAGTAAGTTTTTGAATTCAACGGTAACCTTATCTTAACAAATTTAAATCTGTAAATCTTAACAAACTTAACAGGTCCGAGAGAGTTTTAACTAAGTTCCGAGAGTTTTAACTAAGCTCTGATACCAAACTGTAAGAACCCAAGGTCCGAGAGTTTTAACTAAGTTCCGAGAGTTTTAACTAAGCTCTGATACCAAACTGTAAGAACCCAATCTCAAGCTAATTTTAAAATAGCAGAACATGAAATTTTACATACAGAATTTAAATAATCAATCTAATGAATACCAACCTGTCTGTTGCAATTCTTGTTTGACTGCGTTATTAAATGACCAAAACCTCCCTACCGAACTGAGTACAACCTAGGTACTTAGTCTCATAAAACTTTCAATTGAAGCAATTTAATTCCCCCGTGCCCAAAAACATTAGTGTAATCAAGACTCAAGTTTCCTTCATAGCTCTACTATAGTATCCAAAATTGTTCTCAACTCTGCTGCCCCCCACAAAATGATTTTTTCCTTCTCCTTTTATTTCCTCATCCACCGCCTTCTTTTCTTCTTCGTGTCAATATTTTGGTTATGTGTAATTGAATATCATTTGATTTTTATTTGAATGCGTAGTTTGATTTAATAAGGTTTATTTTTTTTTAATGAATTAATCAAATTTATAATTTTAATTAATTTATATTATTATTTTTTTTTAATTTTAAATTGTAAATTTTAATTTGTACTTTTAAAATTAATATTTTCTGTTGGTTTTAAGGACTTATTATATATATGATACTCTAGTAAGGTATTAATTTATTACCTTAATTTATATCTCCTCTTGTAGTAACTAGTTTGCATATAGTGCAATACATGAGGGTCCATGCATACGTAGCTATCGTATGGAGGTCTCTTAAGTATGCTAATACTTGTATTTTATTTATAGGCGGGTCATTGCATTGACGAGGTGACAAATAATTAAAAATAGTAGCAGGCGGAATGGTAGATGCAATAATGGGTAGTGCAGTGGACATAGGGGTAATTTGATCCACCTAGAGCGTTTGTTGCACATATGAACTGACCTTGAACCAAGTGGCATAAGATGAGCTTACGCACTCCTCAACTTTCTTCGAAAGGGGTTGGAGATCCTTAGGTGCATCTTCAAAATTATTGCCAGAAGCTGCATGTTCATCTTTAGTAGGCTCCATCACATTGAGATTATAGAAAATTTGGTCATCTTTCTCCCATGTAATAACCCCTGGCCAAATCCAAACTTCAACATGGAAATCATTTTCGCTTATATAAAATGGCAATGCACACATTGAGAAATTATCTGAGACATGTATCAGCCGAAGATAGCAAGAACTATGAGAGATACCAAACCAAATTAAAGGAAAATATTGGTCCAATAAAGGAACTGACACTCATGAAATAACATTCATCACAACAACCATCTTATTCTACTAGTGACCAAAAGTGAGGTCTACTTATATATATGCACCTTGGTGAAGCACTAAAGACATTGTGAACATATATTTTAAGTAGATCGAGCATAGATATCATTAGCAACCTCAAATAATTCCTCGAGAAGATAACTGAACCAATTTAGTTTATCACCACAAACACAAGCTTTCGCAATAGAAATGGCATCCAACGTATGTTCCCCTCTAGTGTAGTGGTGTATGAGCTTGGTGGAAATGATTGAAGCAACAACATAGATCGACATGTTGTTGATCATATCTAGATATTCTCCTCGCTTGTTTGTCAACTTAATTGTCTTAAATTGATTACATAAATTATCGATCGGAGTTGGTAAACTTGTGAAGTGCAGCTGCACAATATATGCTAGAAGTCTTTTTATTACGTTGGATTTATTAATTGATTGAGTTATTGGAAATGTGTCTTTAAGTTTTGTATTCCTATTTCATAATGAAATTAAAATTGCTATCTAGTGAAAATAAAATGATTGTGAATTTAAAGATGTATTTCTTACTTGTAAAATGAAACCATAAAGACTTCACACTTGCAAAAATAAACTCACACTTGCGGAATGAAAACTATATCAACTCCCACTTGCAGAATGAAAACTATATTATCTCACACTTGCAAAATGAAAACTATATTAACTTACACTTGTAGAATGAAAACTATATTAATTCACACTTGCAGAATGAAAATTATATTAACTCACACTTGCAGAATGAAAAATATATTAGCTCACACATGCTTCAAAATTGAAATTTCAAGAAAATAACTGCAAACAAACCACTCTTCTTCTGAAATTAAACTAAGAAAACATTTAAAAAAAAATGCTCTAGACATAAAGCTGAAAGAAATCTGTATACCCAAATATATAGAGAGAAACGTCTTATGGTATGAATTTGAAATGATTTTTAATGAGATTCCAAATAAATCACAAGTAAATCACTGGTATTTTGATGATTCAAATCAGCTTCAAGAACTTTAAGGCATAACTGTAAAGCTACCATAAGAAGATAATCAACATACGTGAAAATGCTACGACATATAATAATAGAAAGGAAACTCTACAAGTTAAAAAGACTCACTATTTGCAGGGGCCCTCGACAAACAATCGGTCTCAAGCTTCAATGAACAATTAACTGTGCATCAAGTCTTCAAAGGCGCTTCCATTAAATAAAAACAGAGTTTCAAAATGATTACAGTCACAAAATATTTATTCATCATCATTTTTTGTTTCGTCCTACCTTACGGTATTTATAAAAGCCATTCAATAAATGTTTGAGGCTTTCATGCCTACTTTCGGCTAATAGAGTTCTAATTCAAACTATCAAACTAAGATTCCTAATTTTAGCTTCTAACAGATAGTGATTCGCTCACAATTTTCTATTCGACAAAGAAAATCATGAGGTGTTTTCATCTCGGACTCTCGCTCACTTGCTCTAGCTACGTGTTGACTTTTTCCTTTGACCACGCGATTCAAGCTTTCTTCTAATGATTTGGTGTAGATAAATAGGAGGAGATCGTTGAGGGGATCAACCTCTTTCTGTCAATAACTTTCTTTCTTTGAATGGCACCTCGAACCTTGTTCAACAATGGAGTTGGTTGTAGAAACAATTGTTAGCTACAGAATTGCATGAATCCTGTAGCTAATGCAAAATTTAACTTAATAATAAGAAACATTTTTGAAATATGAAAAATAGGATAATTAGTACCTTACCTATGTCAAAAACCTACAATTCGATGCCTATCAAGTAAAAAATAATGGTCAAGGAGAAGGAAAATGAGTAAAGAAGAGTGTCAAGATGAAGCATTCATGAGGCTCTACATTTCCCCACACGGAGGTCATTGCATGTCCTCATGCAAAAATGCAAAAATAGTTCCCTTGTCAACTACTGCATCTCCTTTGAAACTCAAGCTAGCACATCTAAATTTTTCTTTTTCACCTTTTTCCTTGCCACTGCCATCCTTGGCTTCTTCATCAGAATTTTGTATTTCAGATTTATCACTTTTCTTTTAAGGACCTTATTCTTTTGTTTCAACTTCTTATTTTTCTTATACCACAGGCCCAAATGTAAGAGAATATTGTCGTTTTGGGTTCTTTGGATTTCATTCTGCATCTTCAAGGCTTCATGTTCCTTTTGTATGTGTCTATTTAGCATCTCCAGCTCAAAGATTTATTGTTTTAAAATATTTATGACTGGAGGTTCTTGTGGGCTACTAGACTGATCTTCCTTTTCATGCACTGTTGAAATTGATGTCTTTTCTACAACTTTCTTTTCCAGAGATTCGATATAATCATATATCTCTTGTTGTACTGGATCTATCTCTGGTGTTCCTCGACCTGGGCTTTGAATGGGTGAAATGACAGTAGGTGAGGGAGTCCTCTGCTTCTCTGTTTCCTCATATTCCATGACTTTTAGAGATGGTTCCTTTAGTGCTTGATTAAGCCTGACACTTCTTCTCACATTTGATGGAGGAGGGTTTTTTATTTGAATTATTTTCTTTTCTGTTTTGACCTCCTCTATCTCCTTGGATGTGTTTTCTTCTTCTTTGTTGACTTTCTTTCTTCTAACAATTTTCTTTTTTATGCTTCCAAAAATCTTTACAATAGAAATTTCATCCTCTAATTGTTCCTGGGACTATTGTTGAGGTAAATTTTGAATAGGGCTTTCAGATACTCTTTCTCTCCCTCTTTTTCCTTTACTACTATTGTCATGTTCTCCCTTTCCTTCCATAAAATGGTTTCTAAGTAAGAAGTTTTCCCAATCATCTCCTAAACTGTATTTAAGGTGGAATTAAATAAGCATTTTGATGAGGCCATGATGATACATAGTGGTTTTTATAAATTGAATCTTTTTCTATACATTCACTGACATTTTTCTTAATCTATTCAACAACATGGGCTATTGATCTCATTTCCTTCCAGAAAATACATCATTAGGTGAATGTGATAAAAGAACATGCAGCCAAACCTTCCTTCACAAGAGATAAGTTTTTGAATAACCAATAATAGATTCCTCCATTTACTTTCAAGTGCAGTTCTTGGGATTCCTTTCTTAAAAATGGATATGTTCATACCTAGATTCTTTAAGAAAATTTTCCATTCTTTACTTTCTATGCCTCTGTTTTTAAGCCATCGTTCTCCTCCTCTAGATAGGCCAATAACTTTAGGACTAAGGGACTCTGTCACTATGAATCTAATATTTACAATCTCAACTTCTATACCATCAAAAGCTTTGGCGAAGGATTTGGTCACTTCTTTGTTGAAACTATCAAATTTCAGACCTGATAATGACCCCCATGATCAGAAACTTTTGCCTCTGACTTGCTTCTTGACAGAAAATGGATCAAGGTTTCAGAATGAGGGGTTTCAGCAAGGGTATAAACGAAATTAAGGATGAGATATGAATGAGTGAAGTGACCATTCTAGAGTATTTAATGAATATGAGTTGGAAATTTTGGCGATGTAACAACCCATCCTGAATTTCGAATAGAATAAGAGTATTAGCATGCGTACGAGGCATGCATATGATAGCTACATATGCATGCATCGCATGCATTGCACTAGTATACTTACTAATTGTTTATGAATGACGTCTAAATAAAGGATTAAAAAATTAATTATTTACAGAAAAATATACTAGATTGAATACGTAAACCATTAAGAAGGTAGATCTTGTCCTAGACATGACACTCTAAAAAAAATATAGTAAATATCTCTTTATTATTTTAGTTATTAAATAACATTAATACTTGTCATTTTGATGCTAAATTATTCTTATCAATAACCCATGTCATTAATGTACATAAATTATTTTTTGAAATAATCATATAATTAACCAAAAGATTATTTAAATGATATTTTAATTTAATTAAAATTAATTAATTAATTCATCCATATGTTAAAATAAAGCAATTTAAAAAAAAAACAAATTAATTAAAATAGAAATGTAATAAAATAAAATATTGCTAATTCCTAAATCTATAAAAGAACCATTTAGAGCTTTATTTGAAAGAATAATATAACCGCCTCTAACCAAAGAAAAAAATAATTATAAGTAAAGGTCTAGAATGTACGATGATGGAAGTGGAAGGAATAATGAGTCAGTGGAAGGGAGGAGGAGGCTGACAGTAAGGTGGTGGAAGGCGGTGGATTTAAACATATAAGGAATGAAGGAGGGCTGAAGAAAATCACACCATTTTTGTTTCAAACTATGGAAAATTCATTTTGAGTTGGAAAGAGACAGAGGAGGAAGTTCTAACAGAGTCACAAACATTGAGCTTGATTGTTCTTGGGGTTTTGGGCATGGGGGCCAGAAGACTTGTCTTCTAGATCTGGGGATCGTATAGGTAGACCCAGATAGGCTAGGAGGAAAATGTCGGTTTGGTAATTTTAGAAGCGAGAACAACACTCAAAAACATCTTCAACTGATTTCCAGCAAGAGCAGGAGTCGCGACAGAGCAGACAGGTTGGTACTCAATAGAAGAATGGATAAATTGTGTATTAAAATTTCATATTTGTGAGTAGAAATATTGTTAAACTCTATTAAATTTCGAATTTAAGGCTTCACAGTTTTTCTAAACATGAATTTGCTGGACCATGTTAAATTTTGAATTTAGGGCCATTACAAGCGATCACTTCAATGCATTCAAATTTGGGTTGGGAGTATTGTGAAATGATCGAAGCCAAATGGTAGTGTTATGGTGATTTGACCCAAACATCTTTCAACCTTAGGCAACGACGGTTTTTAACCAACGGTACAATCATCATAAAATTCATATAATTAATGTTTTTTATCCTTATTACTAAATTAAATGTTTCCATACCTTTGCATAACCTTAAATTGATATTTCTGACCTTTGTTCGCTCCTTTCTCCATTGTCTTCAAGATTTTCATCTTCTTCTGTACCATTTTAAAAACTTCATCCTTAATATTATGGGGCATAAAATAGTCCTTATATTTCTCTAAGAATGTAGTTTTCATTTGTTCCCATGTTCTTATGGAGTTTATTCCTAAACTCATAAACCATTTTAATGTTGCATCTTTTAGGATTGCAGGGAATAATTTCAACTTTTGAGCATCATTCAGATAGTCATATGATCTACACAAGACTTCAAATTCAAAGAGAAATGTTTCAGGATGATCACACCTTAGTCCATGAAAGTTTGGAAGGATAGAGGGTGAGATAGTTTTCATTGTCACAGTTGTATCTTCATCGAGGACAAGAAATCCAAAGGGTTATAGATTTATATCTTCTCCTCTTCCTCTTCCTCTTCCTCCACATCTTCTATTTCCTCCTCTTCCTCTTCCTCTTCCTCCACATCTTCTATTTCCTCCTCTTCCTCTTCCTCTTCCTCCACATCTTCTATTTCCTCCTCTTCCTCCTCCAACCCTAGGCTGTTCTTCATTCAAATTATGTATCTCTCCTTTCCCTTCTGAAACCATTATATATTCTTCAGAACTAATATAGGGTTCTAGTTCCAAGATTGGGTTTTCAACTTCCTCTAGTTCCTATGGTTCTTCTACCAATGATTTGTTAAAATAGGCTTCTTCTTACTCTTCTTTAGTAGGAACTTCTAGCTCTTGAGCTAGAAGTTGTTCTCCAGTTGAAGATAGGAAAATTACTCCTGTTGTTGGGGATATGGGATCTTCTTCTTTTGTTATGGATTTTGTTGATGAAGTTGGTGAATCTCTACGTTGGATTTCAGATCTTAATACCTTAGGGAGTTTGTGTTTTCCTTCTACGGATGGAATTCGATTTTGTGTGGGTGGTGTGGCACTACGAGGTCGTGGTGGGGTAAGTAATTTTGTTGGAATTGAACTCCTTCCTCTTCCTACAAATCTACCCCTAGAGTCTCTTTTCCTATGCATATCATGTTTTTGTTTTTGTTGTTTATTTTTATTTTTTATTATTATTATACAAAAGAAATAAAGACTTCTATTATTATTATCTTAAATTGATTACATGAATTATTGACGAAGTTGGTAAACTTGTGAAGTGGAAGTGCATAATATATGTTAGAAATTTTTTTATTAAGCTGGATTTATTAATTGATTGAGTTATTGGACATGTGTCATTAAGTTTTGTATTCCTATTTCAGAATGAAATAAACATTGCTATCTAGTGAAAATAAAATGATTCAAATCAGCTACAAAAGTTTTTCCTTTGACTTGCTTCTTGATAGAAAATGGATCAAGGTTTCAGAATGAGGGGTTTCGGCAAGTCTATAAGTGAAAATGAGGACAAGATATGAATTAGTGAAGTTACTGTTCTAGAGTATTTAATGAATGTAAGTTGGCGATTTCAGTGATCTCTTCAATGAATTCGAATTTGAGTTGGGAGTCTTGTGAAATGATTGGAGACAAATGGTGGTGTTATGGTGATATGACCAAAATATCTTTCAACCTTAGGCAATGATGGTTTTTAACTGGTGGTACAATCATAAAAAAATTCATATACTTAATGTTTTTTTATCCTTCTTACCAAATTAAATGTTTTCATACCTTATCATACCCTTACATTGATATTTCTAACCTTTGTTTGCTCATTTCTTCATTGTCTTCAAGATTTTCATCTTCTTTTTGTACCATTTTAAAAACTTCATCCTTAATATTATGGGGAATATAGTAGTCCTTATATTTCTCTAAGAATGTAGTTTTCATTTGTTCCCATGTTCTTATGGAGTTTAATCCTAAACTCATACACTATTTTAATGTTGAATCTTTAAGGTTTGTTGGAAATTATTTCAACATTTGAGCATTATGCAAATAATCATATGATCTATACAATACTACAAATTCAAAGAGAAATGTTTCAGGATCTTCACTCCTTAGTCCATGAAAGTTTGGAAGGATAGAGGGTGAGATAATTTTCATTATCACAGTTGTATCTTCAGCGAGGATAGGAAATCCAAAGGGTTCTGGATTTATATCTTCTCCTCTTCCTCTTCCTCTTCCTCCACCTCTTTTGTTTCCTCCTCTTCCTCATCCAATCCTAGGTTGTTCACCATTCAAATTATGTACCTCTCCTTCCCCTTCTCCAGCCATTGTAGATTCTTCAGAATTAATATAGGGTTTTTGCTCCAAGATTAGGTTTTCAACTTCCTGTAGTTCCTCTGGTTCTTCTATCAATGGTTTGTTAAAATATGCTTCTTTTTCCTCTTCTTCTATAGGAACTTCGAGCTCTTGAGCTAGAAGTTGTTCTCTAGTTGAAGATAGGAAAATTACTCCTGTTGTTGGGGATATGGGATCTTCTTCTTCAATTATGGCTTTTGTTGATGAAGTTGGTGAATCTTTAGGTTGGATTTCGGATCTTAATACCCCAGGCAGTTTGTGTTTTCTTTCTATGGATGGAATTTGAGTTTGTGTGGGTTGTGTTGCACTACCAAGTCTTCATGGGGTAAGTGATGTTGTTGGAATTAAACTCCTTCCTCTTCCTACAAATATACCCCTAGAGTCTCTTTCCCTATGCATATCATGTTTTTATTTTTGTTTTTTATTATAATTATTATTATCCAAAAGAAATAAAGACTTCTATTTACACTTCCCCAACAAAGACGCTAAAAGGTTTGTCAACTTAATTGTGTTAAATTCATTACATAAATTATCAACCGGAGTTGGTAAACTTGTGAAGTGAAAGTGCACAATATATGCTAGAAGTCTTTTTATTAAGTTGGATTTATTAATTGATTGAGTTATTGGAAATGTGTCTTTAAGTTTTGTATTCCTATTTTAGAATGAAATTAACATTTTTATCTAGTGAAAATAAAATGATTGTGAATTTAAAGATTTATTTCTTACTTGAAAAATGAAACCATAAAGACTTCACACTTGCAAAAATAAACTCACACTTGCAGAATGAAAACTATATCAATTCACACTTGTAGATTGAAAACTATATTATCTCACACTTGTAGAATGAAAACTATATTAACTTACAATTGCAGAATGAAAGCTATATTAACTCACACTTGTAGAATGAAAATTATATTAACTCCCACTTGCAGAATCAAAACTATATTAACTCACATTTGCTTCAAAATTGAAAGTTAAAGAAAATAACTGCAAACAAACCACTCTTCTTTTGAAATTAAACTAAGAAAACTTTTAAATAAAAATACTCTGAACATAAAGCTGAAAGAAATCTATATACCCAAATCTATAGAGAGAAACATCTTATTCTATGAAGTTGAAATTCTTTTTAATGAAATTCCAAAGAAATCATAAGGAAATCACTGGCATTTTGATGATTCAAATAAGCTTAAAAAAACTATAAAAGAGAACTGTAAATCTACCATAAGATTATAATGAACATATGTGAAAATGCTACAACATATAATAACAAAAAGTAAAATATACAAGTTAAAAACCCTCACTGTTTGTAAAGGCCCTCAACAAATAGGCGGTCTCAAGCTTCAGCGGACAATTAACTGTGCATGAAATCTTCAAAGGCGCTTCTGTTATCACCCAAAAATTTTCAAAACATCATTGCGTCAACTCTTTTTTTGGTCATGATTTCAAGGAGGTCTAAAAGTCATTTTAGTCTTGATAAAACGGCAAGTGATAGGGTATGAAGTCTTAAAATGTCATCTTTGATTTCCAAATAAAGTCCTTTAGGTTCACTTCATGGTCAAATAGGTCACATTTTCCATTTAGAAGTCATTCCATTAAGTTTAGGATTAAATTTTTGCAATCATATAGGAATCTGCAGTTTCGTAGCGCAACTAGTTCAAAAAAGGTTATTTGCGCTATGAAAACAAGCTAATTTCGTAGCGCACTATGAGGCAAAAACCCTATTTTTCTGTTTTTAGTAGTCAATTTCCAAGGGGGTTCCTAAGCAATTGAAAACTCATTTTTAAAAAATGAAAGAGGTTTTTCTTATAAACATTCTTATCTACAAAAGCCTCCTCCATTTTTGTAAGAACTATCAAGGATCAAGAGATAGGAGCTCAGGAGTGCAGCCTTATTTTTCAGGAAAAGTAGAGTTGTTTTTATTGGTTGATGAAGTGGTTGTTGCTTTCCACTCCCTCATTTTGTAACCTTTCTCTCCACATTCGAATATCATTCCTTAAACAAGTTACCCAAGTTCCTCTCTATCATTTAATTTTAAACCTTTGCATGTATCATTCAACTATCACCTTTGAAAAGTTAACTTTGTGACAAACAACTTGCTATCCAAAAAGTTCTTTACAGCTGTCATATTTTTAAAAGGGTAGTTTGGGTTATAAAGGGAAATTTCTATGAAGATGAAAGAATAAAAATAAGGCTATGTGTTTGGATAGGAGCCTATAGAGCTTTAACTGATCATGGACAACCTCAGCTTCACACAAGCTTTCATCCAAACAGGTTACATGTATTTCTACCAGGAGCTACAAGGGGATTTGTGTGTTTCTTGGACTGTTTTGAGCTATTGGTTTCAAAAGGAATTTTCAGGAAAATGGAGATGAGTTTCAAAAATTCGAAGGAGGTTTTTTCTAAGAACATAACAAGGAACAAAAACCTCTTTCAAATTTCTCCCAGGTGATACGAATTTGGAGATTCGAAGTTTCCTTTGAGACCTGTTTTCAGAATTCAAAATTTTCCTATTTTATACATGATTTTATAATGCAAATTGCAGACAAATGAAACTGGTTTTCAAAAAAATGAGAGATGTTTGTCTTATAAACATTCTTATCTACAAAAAATCCTCTATTTTTGTAACAGCTATCAGGGATCAAAAGATATAAGCTTTGTCTCAACACCTATTTTTCAGATGAAAACAATGCAGAAAAAACCAGCTATGAAGAAATGGAAGAAAGGTTAAGAGCAACTAATAATGAAATTGCTAGACTAAGGATGAGAGAAAGAAGGCATGCTACTGAGAAGACAAATTTCAAGAGGATAAAGGCTCTCTGGGAAGTTGAAAAAGCTTCCAAACCAGAAATAGTCAGCAGTGAAGCTCAGTACTTTACTTGGACTGTTCCTGCAATCAAAGAAGCCAGATTTGTAAGGAGGATGAATGCTCAGTTGAGAGCTACTAATAGGAGATTGAAAAGACAAATTGAAGACCTAGAAATACAGTTAACAAAAGCTGAAGAAAGGCTACAACAATAATGAAACAGAGTGATAAAAAAAAGGGCAGTAAAGGATATATCTTAAAACAATTTTGGTATTAAAAAGAAGGTCATCTTTGAAGAAGAAAAATCTTATAAGGTTAAGTTGTTTTGTAATTGGTGATCATATCAGTTTTTATGAAATATTGAAAATTCCCAAACTATATATTTTGAAGGCTGTGTTGAAAAAAGAGCATACACAACAGTTTCGTAGCGCGCTACGAAACTGCTGAAGGTGACTTTTTAGCACTTTATAGATGCATTTCGAAGGTAAGGTCTGATAAAGTCCAAGTTTTGATGATTGTTGGTAGACATATGAGGATCATTGATGAAGTTTCAGATGGTAGTGATGCAGAATGGTTCAAAGAAGTATTCCATAAATGATATAAAAGCTGTGCTACGAAAACAGGCTATTTTCGCAGCACAATCATGTTTCATTCTCTTTTTCATCTATTTGAGAGTTATTTTCTTGCATAGGTGGACAAATGAAGTTTAAACGGATTGCTAACACCTACCACATATGAAATTACTCGAAGATAAGCATAAAGGATTAAGGGCCTTAAAAGGAGGAACTGTGTCTCCTTGTTTTCAGGACAGTTAGGTCATGACTCAACAGGGTTAGCAACAAAATTGGAGACATCATCAAGCTTGAGGAAATGGATTGGAAGCTGATTAAAGAATGTATTTAAGTCATAGATAGGGTTTTTGAAAGCATGTTTTAGGAGTTTCACTCCTATTTGTATTAGGACTCTTAAAGACAGCTAGTTGTCAAGTTGTAATTAAGTAGTTGTTTTATGAATAGATAGGTGTCAATAATAGGAATTCGAATTCCCCTAGAAATGGATCATAGTATCCAAGGTTGTAAAAACTATATATTAAGCTTTAGAATAAAATTCCTTAGGGTGGGTAATTTCATTAGCAAAATAAAGTTGTGTTATTGTAAGAAACAGTGGTTTTTCAAACTTAATACGGATATCAGTTTGACTACTCAAGATTCACAAGGAGTTTATGTGTTTGATGTTCTTATGGCCTTGTTCAATTACTTGTTTGCAGTGGTATGAGCTTGTGATACTTAGAATTCATTGGAAAATGCTCTAATTTCCTTCACATGCTTGTAAACCATGTTGATTCATTGTGTTACTGTTTTATTTATAAACCTAAACTCTAAGTGCCTTGACTTCCATGTTTTGCTGATCATGTTGTTTTGTTGAAGACTATATTGACTCCATAGTCCAATAGATGTTTGCTAATCTTTGATTCAACCAGTCAAACAGTTATACATTTGTCCATTTTGTTCCTAGATTAAGCCATCTCATCATTAATAAAAAATCTTAAACCTATTGGGAGAGCCCTATCAGGTTGAGGAGGCTAATCCTCAACCAAAAGATTGGTTTGAAAGAGTTACTCAGAGTCTACTTGATCAATAGCTTATCAGGGTCAGATTTTGTGATAGTAACTTTCATTAAATAAAAACACAATGTTTCAAAATGGTTACAGTCACAAAATATTTATTCACTGTCGTTTTTTGTTTTGTCCTGCCTTACAAAATTTATAAAAGCCATTCAATAAACATTTGAGGATTTCATGCCTACTTTTCGCTAACAAAGTTCTAATTCAAACTATCAAAATGGGATTCCTAATTTTAGCTTCTAACAGATAGCGATTAGCTCACGATTTGTTATCCAGTAAAGCAAATCGTGAGGCATTTCCATCTTGGACTCTTGCTCGCTTACACCAGCTACGTGTTGACTTTTTCCTTTGACCACTTGATTGGAGCTTTATTCTAATGATTTGGTGCAGATAAATAGGAGGAGATTGTTGAGGGGATCAACCTCTTTCTGCCCATATCTTTCTTTCTTTGAATGACACCTCGGATCCTGTTCAACAATGGAGTTGGATGAAAAAACAAATGTTAGCCGCAAAATTGCACAAATCCAGTAGCCAATGCAAAATTTGACTTAATAATAAGGAACATTTTTGAAATATGAAATATGATAATTAGTATCTTACTTATGTCAAAAAACTGCAATTCGATGCCTATCAATTAAAAAATAATGGTCAAGGAGAAGGAAAATGAGTAAAGAAGAGTGTTAAGATGAAGCATTCATGAGGCTCTAGATATCATTAGCAACCTCATATAATTAATGAAGAAGATAACTGAAGAAATTTAGTTTATCACCACAAACGCAAGCTTCCGCAACATAAATGGCATCCATCATACAATCCCCTCTAGTGTAGTGGCATGTGAGCTTGGGGGAAATGATTGAAGTAGCAACGCAGATCGCCATGTTATTGACCATATCTAGAACTACTCCGCTACCTTTCTAGGACATACCATACTTCTTTTACATATTGTTCTCGTCTGTTTTCTTTCCACGCTTGTTTATTTTTTGAAAGGCCGACTTAACATACGCACCATAGGCAGAGAGTCAAGTGATCTTATGAATATCAATTGCACGGATGGGGTATTCATGGTCCAACTAAAGGGAACCCCCATGAAGTAGGCTGATTGAAAACTTTGTATAGTTCATGACCTCATCAGTGGTGCCAAACATAGGTAAGTCTTGCAGAAGGAGAAGGGTGGGAAATTTCAATTGGTGGAAAAAATTCCCAACTTTCATGGTGGAACAAGCATTGGGACGAGTATTGGGATCCATGAAAATATTAGTCCAAAGCGTAGGGAACAGGGTGGAATCAGATAGGTCGCTATCCACAACATTAGCTTTATCTTACTTTCCTAACAAGTCATCTGGAGAGTGGACGCGAGAATCAATGGTGTATAGGCTGAGAGTGGGTTTAACTGAGCGAACCACATTCACAAGGCGACAGGTGTACACAAATAAGACAAGAGGAAGAGAAAAAAAAGAAAGTTCAGGGTAGGTTGATAACAAAAACTGAGAATGCACAATGGGAAAATATGAGGATGAAGACAAGAAGTGGGAAGATATAAGCCAATGGACAGAGACTTAGCCGTTAGGCATGGGAAATGCGACTTAACTTTGAAATTAATGAAAAGCATTCCAGAAACGTACCGAGGGATGTGGTGACATAACATAAAATCTAATGGCAGAATAAAATATTATCAGGAATTGAAATATGGATTAAGTAACTAACTCTAGCATGATTGGAACCACTGACAGACAGGACAAGTAATAATGACTATGACAAGACAAGATATGACAAAATCTTCCTGACCAAAATTGGTTGCGTCGGGTCATGACTAAAAAGTGGAAGACTCTTTTGGAAAATACAAAAGATACAAACTACCAGATAGAGGAAATATTACTATCGAAATGACTATCCTAACACCTACTTTCGAATCTCACAATTGGAATTTGAACCAGAAAACTAGGGTTTCAGGTGAGCATTGTTCGCCCATCCATAAAGTAGAATACCATCGAGATGAGCAAGCCAGAGAACACCAGAATATTTAATATATGCAACATAGAAAGGACCGAGTCAATGAATTTGGAGCTTACGAGGATTTTTATTGTATTTTCTATCATAAAGTAAGACTTGGTCACCTACAGAAAATGACTTCTTCTTGATGTGACGATCATGCCAATATTTTCCTTTTCAACTGTCTGATGAAAATATGAAAGGAATCAAGATTCATCCAGTTGCAACAACTCATTGAATCTATTAGGAAGATATTCATCCTTCAACATTCTAGCTGCGTAAGAAATGAAGAGATTCAAAACAATAAACTTTGTAGGAACAACAACTTCCCTTCCATAAACTAGTTCGAATGGGGTATACCTATTCAGTCTCTTGACAATAGTTCTGTAGGCCCATAAGGTAGTGGGAACCCATTCATCCCAATCATTTTGATTTGAAAAATAGACCTTAGTGAGCCCCTTCTCTATAATTTTGTTAAATGCTTCAACAGTTCCATTGGCTTGCAGATGATATGGGGTGCTTTTGTGATGTTGAATCATGAAATTTTGCAACAAAGTTTGAACTGTTTCATTAATAAAGTGAGAACCTTGATCACTCATTAGGTTGCGAGGGAAACCAAACCTAGTAATAATGTTTTCAAAGATAAATTTAACAGTCGTATCCACAGTACAATATTTAAGTGGAGCATCTTCCGCCCAACAGGTGAGATAGTTTGTTGCTGTAATAATATATTGCGCATGAGAATGACGAGTAAGAGGATTGATAAGGCTAATAAAATCAACAGGCCTACTTTTTGAACATAGCAAGTGCCTGTACTAGATTTAGGGGCATTTCATCACATCGTGATGGTCAACCAACCCGTTGACCAAAATCAAAATTTTTGGCATACTCCTTCACATCCTTGAAAAGAGTTGGCCACCAATGACCAGCTTATAAGACCTTTCTAGTAGTAGACTTATCTCTAACGTGTCCTCCAACAATTCCAGCATGATATTCCCACAATATTCCTTCCCGTTCATGATCAAGGACATAGTGCCATAGAATTTGATCAAGCCCCATCTTATATAATTGTCCAACAATCATTTTATAGTTTGTTGCTTGAAAAAGTAAATGCTTCTTTTTCATTGTAGTGTAATTAGATGGGTACTGACCTGTAGCAAGAAAGGTAGCAATCTCTTCTAAATAGTCAAGGACAGATTCAATGTGGAACAAATGAGCATCTGGCAACTCATCATCAATCAACCCTCTCGACTCTCCCGAATCCAATCTAGATAGATGATTCGGTCCCACATTTGACCTTCTAGGCTTGACAATGACCTCGAATGTGAACTCTTAAAATAACAGCAATAGCCGACAAATTATTCCTTCAAGCAAAGTCTTATTAACTAAGTACTTCAATGTTGAGTGGTCTGTAAAAAACTTGAACGGGCCTCCTAACAAATAATGGCGGAACTTCTGAAGGGAGTATACAATTTCTAAGGCTTCTTTTTCGGTGGTGGTAATATTCTTCTCTGCATTAGAAAGTTTTTTTCTTGCGAAATAAATAGGGTGGTCTAATTTGGCTTCTCCCGATTGCGTCAAAATAGCGCCCAAAACAATCCCGAAGGCATCAACGTGGACATGGAATTGCATGTTCTAGTCAAGATAAAACAATTTTTTTTCACTCGAAAGCTTCTCTTTCAATATATCAAATGAAACATTGCATTCTGCATACCACACAAAACGCTCGAATTTCTTGAGGAGATTCTCTAGCAAAGTTGTAATGGAAGCGCAATTCCGAATGAATCTTCAATAATAACTAGTGTGTCCTAGAGTGGAACACAAATAACGAGTCAAAGAGGGTGACGACATATTCAATATCACTGCATCTTTAATAGGATGAACACAAACTCCCTCCTTGCAAACAATATGCCCCAATAGAGTTCCAAAAGGTACAACAAAGATGCATTTTTTCAGGTTCAAGGATATTTGAAGTTTCTTGCACCTATCAAACATAACCCTTAACAAACTCAGGTGATTCTTGAGTAAACTGTAAACAGTCCAATCATCCATGTAAACTTCCAGGAACTTGTGTATATACTCATGGAAGCAGCAATGACAATGCGAGAGAAAATAACTGGAGCATTCTTCACCTAAAAGGCATAACATTATATGCATATGACCCCCATTCAGTGGTGAATGTGTTCTTCTTCTTTTCTTCCTCAGCAATATGGACTTAATGATAGTCCAAGAATCCATCAGTAAAGGAATATGCTTTATTTCCTCCATCATTTTCCAAGACTTCATCGTTGAACGGGGTGGGAAATGGATCATGCACACCTGCATTATTGAGACTTTGATAGTCAACACATACCTGGATTTCATCTAACTCCTTCTTATCTTGAATGAAAATGGGGCTTATCCATTTAGCTTCATCCATAGGGAATGTGAGACCAAAATCTAACATCTTATCAATATCTTTCTTTATCTTCTCCTTTACTAATGTATTCAATCTATAGGGGTCATTGCTTAAAAAGCTTCACATCTTGCTTTAGTGCAATTTTCATTTCTCCCATTTCGCCTTTAATTCTCTTCAACTCTGAGATGGAATAGGGGAATATTTCTTCATATTCTTTGAGCATGTCGAAATATTTTCTGTGTGGTTTGTTCATCCCACTATTCCCCAATAAAGGCAAGCTTCAGGTTCTCTTCATTCCCAATATTCGTCTTCTTCAATTTAAGTCACTATAGGTGTGGGGAATCACATACAGGACCCTCTTTAATTTTCCATTCCCCTTTAGACTCTTTGAAAGTTGGGTTCTTCATTCCTCTAAATCATCATTTGGGTCTTTGTTTATTTTACAACAAATAATAGCCTCATGAAATCGTAAATCATACTGGTGTGCAAAGTCTCCATACCTGCTACATTCTACTAGTGCATCCTCTTCCAAAAATAACATGCCTATAATAGCTTTAAGAACATGTGCTATCTTCTCATTGGTAGCATAAAAAGAGAAATCTTTACAAAATTGAGCTATCAACACATGCCAATCTGCTATCTAGCATTTTAGTGCCTCCTATAAATACCAGGCTTGTGGAATATTTCCCAAACAATGAATAAATAGATGAGGCCACATCTCAACTACTAAGCCATCAACCCTCCATACAAAAGAAAAATGCACAACATGATCCTATGGTGAAGTACAACTGTTATAAATAGGAATATTGCTTAATAAATCATTTGGTGGAGAGAACTGATATAACAAAACAAACTTAATAGGGCTCCATTCTTGCAGCTAATCTCGATGTTCTTCCCACCACCTTGCAGGAGTAGCTTGCAAAGAAACACTCATTACAAGGATCTTCTAACATTCTTCTATGCAAGAATCAATCTCTTTAATAAAATTTACAACAGAATTAGTACCATTAAAAATAGGATACTTGCGTACCTTAGTACAATCCATTGAATACATCGAACAATAGCACAATGTCAGGAGTGAATTTCATGGGAACTTATTTCCAATATTCCATCATAGCCTTAGAGCCAAATTCAGTACTTTGGATACTCCTCCAACTAATAGAGCTAGCTATTGTGGGGTTAATGTAATCTTCTCACTTTCCACCAGTCAATTGATACAACTGGTCAACTAAACTAGAGAATTCAATATCATCCACAGGCTCAGTAAACCTCAAACCTTGATATGGATGAAGAGGTTATATAACACACATATCATCCACATCAAAATTCATAGTCTCCCACTTTAAATCGATGACTGCATAATTATCAAAATCCAAATCATTGCCCAACAAAGACATATATGGGTCTTAGTCCCCAATAATATCAATAACGTTTAAATTTGGATAAGGCTTAGCAACAGGTATATCAAACTCAACATCTTCCATTATACCAACAAAAAGAATGTAGTACTGGTTTGCCATTCGCAATTGAATAGGGGAATAAAATAACTTCGGTTTTCCAAGAACTTCCCAAGTCTTTCTTGGAAAAGTATTAACATATGATCACAAATCCAGCATGGATTCCTTGATTTGGAACCCTACAATCAGAGCATCTACCCAAAACTCCCTTCTAGTCCTCATCTTATTCCTCCGCACCCATCTGGAATGCCTCTTAGGTATATTTTCATAATCGATTCCTTAGGGAACACATCATCCTTAACAATGGCCTTCAATCTCTTCCACAATCGGCCAGTGAGGTGCTCATCATTCATAATATGTAGAAATAACTTAAACCAGTCCATTCTAGGTTGGGAATATTTTGCAAAATGTTTCTTCGGACGTCCTTTCACTTGCCCCTGCAACTCACTACAAGGTCCCTATGAGGAAGTTAAGTGACAAAGAAATTCATTTGCATCCCTCTAATACTCCTTTTGTTGGTTTGGATCATATGATTTCTTTGGAGATGAAGGCTTTATAATAGTTGGATGATTAGGGACTCCTATATCAGTTCCCGTCCTCTTTCCTCCTCCTGTAGCAACATTAATATTAGGCTACATTGTAGGACTAGGATCTTCAAGTTCTTATCACACTAAATTAGCTTCCTTTGCCCAATTTCACTCTTTCCATCAAGAAATAATTTTAGGAAAATATTTTGTTGCATGTGTATTTACTCGATAGTATGAATACCATGGTCTTCATAGAAAAGAACATGTTCTTGCCACATGGTCTTCTTGATCACAATTATAACATCTAATTGGACCTCTTCCACCTGTCCTTCCCCCCCCCCCCCCCCCCCCCCCTTCAGAGTTTCTACTCCTCGCCCTTGAGGAGTCTCATTAACACGAAAAGTAGGATGGTCAATATGGTTTGCTAAGGTATCCAAAGACTGACATTGATTCGTATGATGATTAGGAGATCTATAGAATTCATAAAACGAGTTATTTGGAACATTTGAATACTTTTGTAAAATAGGACACAGGAGAGGATGATGCCAAATGCTTCAACATATTTCACAGTAATCATTTGAAGACATACCTAGTGGATTGGGAAATGACTGGAACTGAGTATGACCTTGATAGGGAAGAATATACAAGATTTTCACAACTCCTGGAGTTTGTGACAATTGAGGTCCCATGGGCACACTCCATGGTCCTGGTCTTCTAAGTTGTGGTAACTCTATAGCATGGTTCCCTTCGACCTGATAGTGGGTACACCAAACATGAGGTCTCACCAGACGTGTAGGGGATAGATATTTTAGCCCTTCTGTCAATGTGGCAATTTTATTTTGGAGGCCCATAATAGCAGGATCTATTAAAGCTCCCCCAACTATATGATCTTGTGGATAACCTGCCATAGCATTTATTTGCATTGCTTTCTCCAAGGCATCTTGTAGTGTGTTCACCTCTTACTGAAATAATGAAATCTAGTTCATTGGTAACAATGCCTTGATAAAAAAGTCTCTCTGGTGATGGGGGCCAATAGGGTAAGATAATTTACTAATAATATCCTTGAATCATTGCATGCATTTCCAACATGATTCCCCCTCCCTATGGAGAATGTCCAACAACTCTTCCAATCCCTGCTGATTTGATTGTGATAACTTAAACTCCTGAATAAATTCCTACCTAACTTGGTCAATAACAACATTACGATTAGCATCAACCCACTTTATGAACCACCTAAAATCCCTATCCCACAATGTGGTACGAAACTCTATGAGTTTAGTAGTGTCAGGGGTCTGATGATCCTTCCAAAAAACTTCACGCAAATACCAATGTTTCTCAACATATTCTCCCCCATTTCCTCCAAAATCAAGGTATCTTGTAAGTGATCCAGCTGCAACTCCAACAATGGTTGGTTGCATTCTAGAAACAAGTGTGAACCCAATTGAGAATAACTAACTGAACTTGATTGAGTAACACCTCTAGAGCTTCTTTTACCTCGAAGCGACCACTAGACATTAATAAACTTGCGTACCTTTGAAAATAGAAAATCTAGAATATGATATCACTAAGAGAAGGTTAAGGGGAGGAGGAATAGTCACGTTGTTGTGCTCTAGGATTCTATGTTCTAGTGTTGACACATCTTCAAAGAAAATTCTCCTCATTATGAAATGTAAATCATCATCTACTAGTTTATCATATTTAGGTGTCCTGGTTAGTCGAGCATGTGGATTATGTGTAAGAAATCATTCTTCGTCCTCATCCATCAGAGTAATTGCACCAACTGCTCCCATCATGCCCAAAAAAGAACTCCCTCCCTCGCTTCCTTTCCTTAACTATGACATCTCCATTTCCCTCTTGCGCTCTTCCGAACTCCTCACAGCATTGCCTATGCGATCTAATTCTCTCCATCCAACTCTAAGTTCCTGCAACTTATTCTCACACCACTCTTCAACGATTATTTCCCTCTGCAATTCCCTAAAGTCCCTTTCCTTTCGCAACTCTTTTTGATTCATTATAGGAATCCCTTCATCCTCCCACAATGACATGACCTCCCTTTCCCCTAATCCATTCCCCCAGTACGAGTAACTTAAGTTTCCATTTGATTTGGCTGAAACTCCAACATATTTTCTTCAATTAAGAGTATCTTAATCCAAAGTGTGATTTCCTTCAGTAACCACCCTCGTATTCCAAATTTGAATATAGCCTCTACATGAGAAAATGGCTGATGCTTTTCAGCTCCAAAGTCAATAATATATCCTTCAAGCATTGCGTTAACCCATAAATCAATGACTCTTGTCAGTTCTATATACAACCGATGAATATCATCCATATATGTTGTTTTCAAATCCCTACGCAACCTTGGCTGTATGGGAACCCTTAATTTATGATGATATCGAGTCAGCTAATTTTCTAACTTCTTTGGAAATTAACACCAAAATATTTCATACTAGTTGTAAGAAGGTTTAGCATATAGCGTTTCTTCTTTAACCTTGTCCATATTCTTCTAACTCAGTTGCACCTGTTGCAAAATAAAGCGGTCAACCTATTCATGCCACCATGTTTGGATATTCTTATGAACATACTAGGGTCACATGATCTAAACCCTTCAAGAAACTCAAGGTCTCGACACCAAAACCATTTGTTGCCAAGAAATTTTACATTAAAAAATGACCAGGGTTCGACCAAGGGTGCCAACAAAAATCCCGTGTAATCTAGCACTTCTCCGACATATTCACTCCTTCCAAAAGGAAGAAGAGTCTCACCCAAGGTGAGCTAGAACCATGGAAAGATAAATGGTATTTGGATTTACCTATTATAATTATTGTGCAACTATCACAACATTCATTCTTAACCATTCAAAATATGCATTCAACAGGAATCATAAACATAAAATTTTAAAGGGCCCCATTAATTACACAGAAAAATGCGAGAAATTTCGTCTTTCTTATATTAATCACCATTGGAGAGTAGTTTCATTAAAAACAACAATATTACAACCTCCAGTAGTTACAGACTTATGTGCAGTATCAAAATCTATAGGGAATACATAAAAAAAACATTACAAATCTAGATCTCAGACCTAAACAGCCCTGGACATTCAACATTATTTAATCTTCAGGTTCGATCTCAAATTTGCATCATTGTCTAACTTGTTTCTCATTGCCTTGTATTTTATTTTATAACCACGCTCACTTGCTGCGATACCTTGTTCAATTGATCCATGGTTTTCAATACCTAGGACCATCATTCTAGTCTTTTGTTTGACTGTATCAAAATATCAAAATTGGCTCCTAGTTCTTTGGCACACTCCCTTATTTTCCACTGCACGAGTTCCAAGCCATCTCATTGTCTTTTTAGTTTTGTGATGCTCTATTTCTGGCAGTTTCATCCAAAATGTCCTTCACAACTATTATACTTCCAAAAAAGAAGGACCCAACATGAACATTCAAGGGATTTGACCAAGGATTCCTCTAAAAGCCTAGTCTTATCAAAATGCACTTAAATGAAGGAAATTAAATTCCCAACCTAAAAAAATACATTTCAAGAATAAAAAAGATAACAAAGATTAAACACATTTATCAAAGGATGAACCATCCTACCACTCAAGTAATTTTACATAGCCATTGCTTAGTAATGGATACTAGGTGAATTATGTGTAGAAATTTGATAGAAATTACAACTGCTCAAGATTTGAAACTGAAAAACAAGAGACACAATTCTACTTTATTGATCTATAGAATGGAAATCACAATTTAGAACAACATGCATAAACATTCCATAAGAAAAACCACAAGTACAAAATTATTTCTAGGGGAACCCAACTGAGAAAAACCCCCCAAGCCTCTTTTCATTATCAATGGAATAGAGAAACTATTACAATTGTTTGCTCGAGCTCCTAGCACAACCTGCAAAAGAATAGATGTTCTTGCTGCCAAATGAGAAAATATAGATAACATAGCCAATTATATGCTCATCTAGCCTCCTATTTCCTTGCGCAATCCTTGAGGAAATTAGCTTCTAAAAGATAGGAATTTCCTCCTATTTTCTTGCGCAATTCCCAAGGATTGATATCTTGACTACATGCAACAATTATACACTCAAACTAGTATACAATTGATGTTACACTAGCCTTATCTCTTCCACTTCAGTTGAGAAATATGAATTCCATGCATGCATTGGATATTTTTTATGTATTAATCAGTTAACTGACAAATCTCTGAGCTAGACCATTGTCCCACTACACAACTAATCTTCAACTAGCTGTATCAATAGATAGAAGTTAGTTAACTGAATAAAACTGAACTAGATTCCTAAAATTTAGCAATCAATATATGCATAATTGAACTCCAAGCCCCTAACCTGAATTTCTGAAGATAGTTGAGTGAAAAATCCATGTCACACTAATTAATTGCCTCCAATTTGTCTTGCTAATGTGGAAATTCAATTTATCCAATTTGACTAAGGCTAAAGTAAAATTGAGCCTTTCTTGCTACATTTTTTTAACACTCCCTCCTAGCAAGAAAGGGGTTTTTCACCACCCCTATCATGCACTTATGGAATTCAAATTTACCTCTTGAAAATACCTTTTTTAAGATATAAGAATCTTGCTCCTCAGTTGGAATGTACTATATCAACATAATTCTCCTCTACACATAGTCTCGCAAATGATGATATCGAATATCAATGTGCTTGGACCTGCCACGAAATACCAGATTCTCGGAGAGCTTAATGCAACTCTAATTATCACAATATATCATTGTCGGATCCATCTCCTAACTGAATAGACCCGTAAGTATTATCCTCATTCATATGGCCTCACATGCTACTTAACTTGCAGCCATGTATTCAATCTTTGCTGAGTTGAGTGCCACATACCTTTGCTTCCTACTATACGAGGAAATAGCTACAACCCCAACAGTAAAGATAAAACCTAAAATAATTTTCTTGTCTGATGGATTCCCTGCCCAATCTACATCGATGAATCCTTGGATGTTCATTCCCTCTATCCTCCTATACCCTAATCCATACTCAGTAGTGGCTCTAAGGTACCTTAACACATGCATTCCTACCTTCCAATACAACTTGGTAGGCCTCACCATAGCTTGACTCAATTGGTTTAATGCATAGGACATGTCGGGCCTTGTGTTCACAAGATACATCAAAGACTCCAAAAGATTCCTGTAAATGGTAGCATCAACCTCTTCATCTGAAGTGGCATTCTCCTTCCTCTAGTTTGTAGCTAGAGGTGTGTCCATATGCTTACAATTGTTCATGTGAAATATTTGAAGTATTTCAATGACATACTTCCCCTGAGACATAAATAGTTAACCATCACCTTGCCATACTTCCAGCTTGAGGAAGTAATGCATTAAGCCCATGTATTTCATCTCAAATTCCCTTGCAAGATCATCTTTGTAAGAGTGGATCAGCTGCTCATCACCTGTCAATATTAAATCATAAACATATAAAACAAGAATAAGAAAATTACCATATACCATTATGTGATAGAGGTTCACATCTGCTTCACTTTTGGTGAAGCCCAATCCACTAAGGTAATTTTCGATCTGAGTGTACCATGCTCGGGGCACCTATTTGAGACGATACAATTCTCTCCTAATTCTGCACACATGCGACTCTCAATCACATGTCTCAAATCCTTCTAGCTGCTTTATGTAAATTTCCTCCTCAATAACATCATTGAGAAAGGCAGTCTTCACATCCATCTAGTGGATTTTCCACTCCATATGTGCAACCAATTCTAGAATGGATCTTATTGAGGAATATCTTGCAACTGGTGTGTAACAACCCCAGGTTAAAATTTCATGTAATAAATTTAATAAAGGAAAAATAAGATGAAGGTCATGGGACACGTACTCCAAGCTGAATGTTGGGAAAAGTATCCTTGTGGGAATCACTTATTGTGTATTATGGCTAATGGAAATTGGAAAAGGAAATGGAAAAGGCTTTGAAAAGGAAAAAATGAATTATTACCATTTATTTTATGAAAATAAAGGAAAATAGTAGAAAAGAGAGGTGAAAGGCTACAGGTTGCATGTGAGCAAGAAATTGAAGGAAAATAGAGGAAAAATGAAGAAATTAGAGACATCAATAATAAAAAGACATCAAAACATCAGTTTTGGGAATTTTGTTAGTTCAAATTTGGAATTAGTCTCAGAGAGGAGAAGGGAACCAAAAGGAGAAGGAAAGAAAGCAAGCAAAGGAAGAAAAAGGAAAACAAAGGAAAACAAGGATCAAGAAAAGAAAGGTTGAATCAAGTGGTTTTAGCGAGAATACTTACAGCTAATAGGTTACATGTATGATTTCCTAGATGATTTTGGAATGCACTGTATATGCATCAGTGTGTTTGGTTCATTTGTTTTCATTGGCATGGATTTTAATAGGTTTCAACAATGGTTTTAGTATTTCCTTACCATTTCTGGATAACCATGGAGTGATGGGATTCTTTCTTTGTTGAGATTTGGAATGTTGGAAGGTTTTGAATCCGGGTGAGGTGGTATCAGTAAAATCTCAAGGGTTTGGGGTGGAGATGGTTTTCTCCAACAAGCTGTCAACGGGTGGGTGGAGACAGAAAATTCCTTAAGGGATGGTGAAGAAATTATGAGGAATCCAAAGCTTGGTTTGGTTTTGTGATCTCGGGACTGGTTAGGTGAGATCACAATATGCTAAGGGTGGAGGTGGTTTAATCTCTGGATTCCCTTGGTTGTTTATGGGTTGGTTTATCCCATGAGATCCCACATTCATACTTGGAATACGGCATGGGGGTGTTTGGCTGAAAGAAAGAATTGGTTCAGCCCAATCTATGGTCTGGTGGTACGTGGAAGTCCCTGACCTGGTTGGATTTTTCATATGTCAGTAAGAGTGAATTGTATCTTATGAGTAAATATACTTGTTATTATGTGGCCTTAATTGTTGTTCTATCACAATTAATTATCTAGTTATATGTTGGATATAAGCATGGTTTTATGAAAAATCTAAGTTATGGCTCTTATCATGTTTGGTTGATAAATGACTGGTTAATGAATGCATGACCTAATTGGTACTATGGAAGCTATTGTGAGAATCCATTAGTCCTTCCTGGTGAACCTCAGATAATTCTTAAATCTTTATGTTCAGATATGCATTCACGACCTGTAGATTTCATGTTCATCATGTGTTTGATGAAAACCCCTGTCATGGTGAGGCTTGGTTAGGTCAAGAACTTGATTAATTTTTGCATTAGAGAATTTTTCTTGGTGTCATTTATTATCTTGCATCAAGTTATGGGAAGTGGTCTGGAGACTAGCCTAGAAAACGTGGCTCAAATCTCACGGTAGTAGGTCAGAACTAACTAAAAAAGACTGCAATCTATCCCTTGAAGTCATATAGGAGCGAATGGAGGCCTAAAATCACATGGAAGCAGGCTTGTGCATGTGAATGGGAGTTTTTTTAGTGAAAAATAAATCTAACTCAGGGTTTGGGCACCTAGAGGTGTAGTTTAGCTCTTGTAGGTATTGTAGCTCCTGAGGAAGGTCAGTAAGGTTTTGGTTTGTCGATTCCACTTCCTTAAGGTGATATAGGAGGTTTAGTCATATCATAGTATCTCTCAGTTTATGTTTACCCTAAGCAATCTAGTGAAAGTGGGTAGATAAGAGAGGTGGAATTACAAAGTGGTATCAGAGCATGGTTCAACAATTGGACTAGATGGGATAGATGCATGTTGTTATGCATGCATTTTCATAATTATGGTTATGCATGCACAATAGGTTAGACATGCAACATGGTAGTCATTTTAGAAATTTATGTTATCTTGATGCTAATGTGTTGGCTAAGATAGAGTATGAGATGCAAATTATTAGAGCGAGGTTGCAACACTGGATCTCGGGGTAAGAGAATATCGTCATACAAGTATTCTATGTTTGGCATGTAGGTATGTTGGTTAATTGTTTTTATAAGCATTATGGTTATCTACATGTCTGTCATTCTATTTTTTTGTGGTTACATGCATGATAGACGTTAGTTAATCAATGTGGTCATATGCACTTGCGTCAGATAGTCATGAATGATAGTAAGTTGTTGTTATATGCATTACGGTCATATGCATGATGATTATGGTCATTGCATTTAATATATTGAGTTATGTGTATCATGCTAATATGGATTGGCTTGTGCAAATGGTTATGGTTATGATATTTAGGTATGAGTTGATATGTTTGTGATATTGTGTCATACTAATATAGACTAACTTGTGCAGATGTGATAGCCTCCCCTAAGATACATTGAGGTATGAGTTGGATTATGTCATTTATTTGGATTATCTGACATAGTATGTTTACAGGTTGTTTGAATGTTTGATTTATTGCATGATATGAGTATGTTTCTATGAGATTTCTTGAAGGAATCATCTTGTTTAAGATGGATGTACTAACACATATGTGCTGAGACAGTTGATATGCACTTCAGTGTAAGTGGGTGCTACTTGTAGTATTATGATTGATGAATGTGAGTTGACTGTTGAGTATGACATGGTTGTTAGTCTTGGTAAAGGTTGATTTCAAATTAATAGGAATGATGTATTGATATTTGGAATGCATGATTGACATGTGTGAACAATTATAGGGCCACATGCTTGGTATTAGCATGACAAGGTAACAATTAATTTGTTTATGTAACTAACAACTAGGTGATGTGATAGCACATAGTAAGGCTCAATTGCAGCAAGGTAAAAAGGTAAAATAAAGGAATTGGTTGAGAATTCCTTTGGCTATGTTTGGAAACCACAATTCCAAATGAATGAATTCTTTGCATATAGAAAGTATTCATAACTTTGATTTGTTTGAGATTATATGGATATGTGCTAGATTCATGGACATGTACTTGATTCATCAAGGAATTGGAGTTCATTGAGAAGTGTATGTGTTAAGTTACAAGGAAGTGTGCTTAGCACAACAAGGTAAGATAACTGGTATATGCTTATATTTATTTATACACTAGAATTTATGTGTTTATAGTAGTATGATGTAGTGGATTGCATGGCAAAAGAGATTGCCATGAAATCTTGAAGAAGGATGGGGTTGAGTTTTCCCTTGAAAGCATTGGGAACACATGGGGTTGAGTCATGGTGTTTGCTACTAGTTTGTGCTTGATTTTCAGTTTTGTTTATGTCTAGTGCATGGCCATGCCACTTTGTTTTGGTATCATATTGTCATTGTTTCTCATTGTTTTCTTCTTGTTTGTTTCTTGTGCTTTCCTTTTATGTTTTGAGGGTCTTTGTAATTGGTTGGGAAAGATGAAAGTTAATGGATCTCGAAAGAGATGAATGAAAATCAACAGGTAATGTAAGACTTGGATGAAGCTTGATGCATGAGTAAAGGGATGATGAAGGTGAGGATATGGCATTTATTTGGATTGGTTGGTTCCATGGGGATAAATGGATGATGGTAGGACAATCATGAGAAAGGTAACCAGAAAGTTAGAGTAAATGGATTTGAGGTGTCAGATGGCTTGGCTATGTTGGGAACTAACTTTCTCAATGTTGTGCATGGATAAAAAGAGTTCTCTTAACCTTGACCTTATGATATCCGATAATTATGTTGTGATCATGATTATGTTGATGACTATATATATATATATATATATATATATATATATATATATATATATATATATATATATATATATATGCATGTCATTGTCTGACAGGGTCGCCAGGGATCATGATTATTTTATTCTAACATTTATATGTATATATGTATGTTTGTATGTAATTGTCTGATAGGTTTTCAAGGATCATTCTTGTGGAGGAATGATTGCTTATGCAGATGAATGACATGAGAAGGTTCCTAGTATCAAGTGGGAAGAGTAGCCCTACAAGATCCATGACATTAGTATCATGTGGATATGATTTGATATTATGTGTTTGTACTATGCCTATGTTTATGTTATGGGTAGGTAATGTTGAGGGATACATAACCAAAAAGAGAGAAATGTGATCTATGGCATGTCGGGATAAGCATAGATGGTTGAGAGGCACTGGAAGAAAGGTTTCTTGGTAGAGACAGTTTAAGCCCTAGATGTGTGGTACTATTATTGTGTATATGTTGTACCTATGATGTTTTGTACATGTGGTGTTGTGTATATATGGGGTTTTGTACATGTTGTTTATGTAGTGTTGTGTAGAGATGGTGTGCCATGCATGTTGTATGTGCAGTGCTATGTACATATGGTGGTGTGTGATATGTAGTGCTATGTACATGTGGTGTTGTGTGCATGATTGTACATGTGGTGTTGTGTGTATATGGTGTTGTGTACATGTTGTACATGGGATACTATGCGCAAGTGGTGTTGTGTACATGTCATGCATGTGGTGCTACGTACATGTCATGTTGTGTACACCTCATGCATGTGGTGTGTACATGTGGTGTTATTTACACATTGTGCAAGTAGTGTTGTGTACACATTGTGCAGGTGACATTGTGTACAAGTTGTATTGTGTACACGTCGTACATGTTGTGTTGTGTATATTTGGTATGGTGCTATGGGTATTGTGTAGTCATTGTATCGTGACAGGTGTATTCATGGTATTGTAATGTGTGTGTATATGTATTGTGTTGTACACCAGGTGTAGGTGTATATGGCGTGTTGTACATTGGGTGTAGATGTATTTTTCATGTAATACACCAAGTATACGTGTATGTGTTTTGTTTCACATTGGGCATAGGTGTATGCATGGTGTTTTACATTATGTGTGATTGTATACATGGTGTTGTACACTGGGTGTGGGTGTATGCATGATGTTGTACACCGGGTGTGGGTGTATGTGTGGTGTTATACATTGGGTGTAGGTATATATGTTGTGGTACACTGTGCATGTGTATGTTGTCTTACGATGTTATGGGATAAGAAGGTATGAGACTATCTAGGCCTTGTTGTTGTTATTGAGGGTTGAGGCACTTTATTCTCATGATACCCTTGTTGTTATTGAGGTTTGAGGTGGTTTAGTCTATGGATGCCCTTTTTGTTGATATTGAAGGTTGAGTTGGCTTAGTCCCAAGATACCCTTGTTTCTATTGAGGGAGGAGACAATTTAGTCTCTAGGTTCTTTTGTTGCTTAAAGAGAAGGAATTGGGTGCTTGTTGGGTTTGGAAACTGATTTAGTGTTTGTATAGAAAGGACAAAAAATAAAGGCAGAAGAAAAAGAATCATTAGAAAGATAAGTATCAATATTTTATTTCAGTTTTAACTATGTATGTGATCTATGACTCTAATTTATGATGGTTGCATGTGATCTATGATTTTGATTTATGATGGTTGAGTTTGAGCTAATTGGATGTGATATGTTTATACATGATGCTTTTATCAAAGAGTTAGTTTGACTTGTTGGGATAAGAGGTAAACAAAATTGAAAGTGTACCTTATTAATGAGCTATCAATGAGGTATGATTTGAATTTATTTCAATTCCTTTGATATTCTAATGGAGATTATGTGCTTAGTACAGGAAGCATGGAATGCCTGGTTTGGATGGTCGAAATGCCTATTTTGGGTGATTGAAATTGACTGCAAGAATTAGTAGTAGCAACAAAAAGAATGGGAAAAAATACCAATATGTTGGTAAATCATTTAGGAGTAGGGCCATTGTGGGAAACTGGTACCCAATAATATCCATTGGTTTCATGAGCACGCTATGACCATTGTGATGGTTTTAAGGTAGGGATATGGCTTGGTTTTTGTACCTTCCAATGCGAGGAATCCTTGCCAAGGGATGGATATCTCGAGAAAGGGGATGCCGAGGAACTTGGAAGGTGAGTGACTGCACAGAAGGGGGTGTCCGAATTTCTCGAGGGACTTTGTAGAAAAGAAGGGAAGGCCAGGGGATGGATTTGTTTTGGTCATTATAATTGCTAGATGGAATCGTATGCACATTAGGAGTGTGCCCTAGAAAAATGAGTCGGTAATTGTTCACTAAGAGGACAAGTGGCACAGGATTGTAGCATTGGACATTGGATGCAGCTTTGACTTTGGAAATGGATTATGGACTTCCTGGGAAGGAGTTGAATCCTGGTACTACTATTGAGGGTGGAGGTGTGAGGCTCTGGACTCCATTGTTTTGGATGCGGGATTTGTATCCTTCTATTGCTGGTTGAGAAAATGTGCATATGTAGATATGTGAATTTTATTATAAATATTGTATCAGGCTATATTTAGAAGCTCCATAGACATTATGATTATTTACTGGGTGCAGAAAATGTACCATAATGAGTTGTGTTATAAATCTCCAGTAAGTAGTATGTTTGTCAGGTTTTTAGCAGGTTGTTCATTGTAAATACTGCAACGAGTTGGGTTATAAATCTCCGTGGGCAGTATGTTTTGTTTTTCAGTGGTTTTTCTAATTGTAGGTGTCATTGAACACCGAGAACTATGTTTCCCTAAGGGGTAGGCATATGTAACAACCCTAGGTTAAAATTTTGTGTAATAAAATTAATAAAGGAAAAATAAGAACAAGGTCATGGGACACGTATTCCAAGCTGAATGTTGGGAAAGTATCATAGTGGTCATCACTTGTTGTGTATTATGGCTAATGGTAATTTGCAAAGGAAATGGAAAAGGATTTGAAAACTCAAAAAGGCATTATTGGAATTTATTTTATGAAAATAAAGGAAAATAGGAGAAAAGGGAGGTGAAAGGTTATAGGTTGCATGTGAGGAGGAAATTGAAGGTAAATAGAGGAAAACTGAATGAATTGAGACATCAATAATAAAATGACATTAGAGCATTAGTTTGGGGCCTTTTGTTAGTTCAACTTTTGAATTAGTCTCAAAGAGGAGAAGAGCACCAAGAGGGGAAGGAAAGCAAGAAAGAAAAAGAAGGACAAGGAAGGAAAAGGAAAGCAAAGGAAAGATAGGATCAAGAAAGAAAAGGTTGGATCAAGTGGTTTTAGTGGGAATACTTGCAGATAATAGGTTGCATGTATGATTTCCTAACTGGTTTTGGCATGCGTGGTATATGCATGAGTGTATTTGGTTAATTTGTTGCCGTTGGCGTGGGTTTTGTCAGGTGTAGATAGTGGTTTTAGTCTTGCCTTACCATTTCCATATAGCCATGGTTTGATGGGATTATTTCTTAGTTGAGATTTGGATGGCTAGAAGGTTTTGGATCTGGGTGATGTGGTCCTAGGAGATTGTTCTCTTCAGGAATCCCTCAATAGGTGGGTGCAGAGAGGAAATTCCTCAAGGGATGGTGAAGAAATTCTAAGGCATCCAAGCTCCTTTTGGTTTTGTGGTCTCAGGACCGGTTTAGGTGAAATCACAATATGGTGAGGGTGGAGGTGATTTAACCTCTGAATTCCCTTGGTTGTTTATGTATTGTTTTATCCCATGAGATCCAACATTCATGCTTGGGAAATGGCATGATGGTGATTGGTTGAAAGATAGACTTGGTTCAACCCAATCTATGGTCAGGTGGTACGTGGAAGTCCCTGACTTGGTTGGATTTTGCATATGTTAGTAAGAGCTAAGTTTCTCTTGTATCTTATGAGTAAATATACTTTTTATTATGTGGCTTTAATGGTTGTTCTATCATATTTAATCATCTAGTTATATGATGGTTATAAGCATGGTTTTATAACATATCTAAGTTATGGCTCTTATCATGTTTGGTTGATGAATGACTGGTTAATGAGTGCATGACCTAATTACTACTATGGTAGCTATTTTGAGAAGGCATTAGTACTTCTTGGTTAACCACAAATAAGTTTCAAATCTCTAGGTTCAGATATGCATTCATGACCCGTAGATTTCATGTTCATCATGTGTTTGATGGAATGTATGTCATGGTTAGGCTTAGTTAGGTCAAGTCATTGATCAATTTTTTGTGTTAGAGAATTTTTCTTGGTGTCATTTATTGTCTTGGAAAGTCTCATCAAGTTTTGGTAGTGGTATGGAGACTAGCCCTAAAAAAGTGCCTCAAATCGCATAGCACCAGGCATAGAATTCGCTGAAAACAACTAAAGTCTCTCCATTTCAGGATTATGGGAGTGAATGGAGGCCTACAGTCACATGGATGTAGTCTTGTGCATGTGACTAGGAGATTTGTTAGTGAAAAATCAATCTAACTCAGGGTTTGGGCACCTCGAGGTTTAGTTTAGCTCCTATGAGTTTTGTAGTTCCTTAGGAACATCAATAATGTTTTGGTTTTTTTATTCCACTTCCTTAAGGTGATGTAGGAGGTTGATTCATATCATAGTAGGCCTCATCGTGTTTATCCTAGGAAAGCTAGTGAAAGTGGGTAGATATGAGAGGTGGCGTTACATGGTGCAAAATTTTCCTCATAGTGCACTCCCTCTACCTCAGAGAATCCTTTGCCCTCAAATATGGCCTTGTAGTTCTCGATGCTCACATCATCTACATGATTCTCTTTGTAGATCCATCTAGAACCAACCATTGATTTCCCTTACGGTCTCAACACCACCTCCCATACATTCTCCTTCATGATGGATTCATATTCTTCCACCATCACATCAACCCACACTGGTTGATAAGTTGATACCTCAAATGAAGAGGGCTCTGTCTCAATGAACTCTGTCATGAAAGCCATGTAACCAGTGTATCAGTAGGTGACCTCCTTTTCCTTTGCTATCATGTAGGGGTTCCCACATTCTCCCTAGCACCCTACAACAATCTATCAACTTCGTTGGTTCTCTTTCTCTCCTCTTTGGAATATTTTGGTTGAGTGAGCGCCTCCACTCCGACTCCTATTCTTCATTGTGTGTGGCTTCTCCACAAACTCCCAAATCTCATTCGAAGGCACCTCCTTTAGATCTAGAGGCTCCTTCTCTGATAGGATTCTTAGATTGCATTCCAGAGAGCATCTCACAGCCTTCTCCTCACCAAACTTGACATCTCTCCTCACAACTGTCATCCTTAGTGAAGGAAAATCACCGAGTAATTGTGTGGAGTTTTGGTGTATCCTACAAAAACTCCTAACTTTACTATAGGATCAATTTATTCCTCAAATCCTTGGAGACATGATAATAAATTTAAACTCCAAAAATTTTGAAATGAGACACATCAAGATTTATCCCAAAGAATTTTTCCTCCAGTGTGATCATACAGAGTATTCTATGAGGACTTTGGTTTTTAAAGTAGATTGTGGTGTTTCATGCTTCTGCCCATAGACGTAATGGTAGCCATCATGAAACATGGCTCTTGTTTCTCCCATTATGCTTCTATTCTTTCTTTTAGCTACCACATTCTTCTATGGGTTATGTGGTGCTATTAGTTCTCTTCGAAAACATTATTTGGCACAGAAATCCTTAAAGGCATGAGAAAAAAAGTCACCTCCATTGTCACTCAGAGCCTTCACCTTCTTCCAAGTATCTTCTCAATCCATTCCTTTAATTCAACAAGTTTTGAGAAAACTTCATCCTTCTTCTGCATGAATAATATATAGGATTTTTTGGAGAAATCATTAATAAAAATAACATAGTACTTATGATTTGTTGTGGATGCTGTAGAAAAGCATATACAAACATCAGAGTGGAATCACTCCAAGATTGCATCTTCTCTCCTATCTCAGCCATGAAAAGTGGATTTGACAATTTTCCCCAATGTGAAGCCCTTGCAAACATCCTGCTAGTGAAGGGAGCCTTTATGGATACTGATGGTAATTTTCTCCATGATTTTTAAGGAACCATGGTGTAGATGACCCAATATCATATGCTATAGTTCTCTAACATATCAACTCTACACTTTTTCAGCCTTACTACTCAATCCAGTGCAATCTCCCACCTCAAGTTTGTATAGATTCTTCACTTGAACACCGATATACTTCACTTTCCCCGTAGATATATGCCTCAAAAAGGCTTTTCCTTTAATGAAAATAACATCATAGCCTCTATCCTCCAATATTGCTACATAGATCAAGTTCTTCTTTAGTCCAGGTACAAACATAACATCTTTGAGGCAAAGAGGATAGGCTTTCTCCCTCTCAAAGGTGATAGTACTAATTTCTTTAGCAATATACCTCTCACCATCCCCCACTTCGATATGCATCTGGTGATCCTTCTCCTCCGGGTTACTGAAAAAATCCTTACATCTTGTCATAAGGAACGAGGCATTAGAATAAAAGCACCACATGATCCCCATAAAAGTGTTAACCATGCATGCTATTAGGGTGAAGTCTAATTCGAATTTTGAAGGCAGTGCTTCACCTCCTGCTCCTCTTGAAGGCCTGTTGTTATACTTCTTGTGCATAAATTTTGCTACATAGCACCCATATTCATAGAAGTGGAAGAATTGTATCTTACTCAAGTCTTTCTTCTTAGCATTATTTTGGCTAGATTCAGGTTTTCTTTGGGTCTTCTTTCCTTTCCCTTATTCCCCTTTCCAACCAATGAAAAATTATCTTCATCCTCTGCTCTAGATGAGGTTCCATCTCTAGTATTTCTCCTGGACTCTTCTTGAACCAAATCGGACCACAAACTTTCCCAATTTGATAATTTTTCCTTTCCATTCATAGATTCCTGGTAGCTAGGTTAGGATTTTGGAAGGCCTAGAAGAGCTAGGCTTGCCAGGTCATCTTTAGCAACATTCACCCCAACCCCTCCAAGCTCATCTCGAACCTGTGTGAACCTAGAGAGGTATTGTGGAATAGTATCATTATTCTACATCCTAATGTTTCAAAGTTTGTCTTTTAGGGCCAATTTTCTATGGTCATTGTTATTTTAAAACAGCTCATTCAGTCTCTTCCACATAGAAAATGGTTTCTCTTTGACATGGAGATTTGAGACCATGGTTTCTCACACATTCTAGAATAATTTTCCTAGGCTTTGCAACATCCTTCTTCCGTTGGGATAATTGTTGTGCATTAGACTACTGAGGTTTTGAAATGCCATTATTAACATATTATGACACATAATTATCATCAAGCACTTATTCCATTTAATCCTTCTAGGATATTAAATTTGAGCTACTCTGCAAGGAATACTCCAATCTCTGTCTGTTGAAAGACATTCTCTTGATCCCAAAGAAAAAATGTTGTACTAAAGCTACAAATTCGAAATTCTTGAGAGACAAGTTCAAAATATTGGTTCTAATGTGATTTCAGGGCTCTAATACCATGTAGAAATTTGATAGAAATTTCAACAACTCAAGGTTTGAAACTAAAAAACAAGAGACACAATTTTGCTATATTGATCTACAAAATGAAAATCACAATTTAGAACAACATGCAAAGACATGCAACTAGCAAAACCAAAAGTACACAGTGATTCTATGGGAAGCTAACTAGGAAAACCCCCTCAAGCCTATTTTCATTAATTAGTTGAATAGACACACTATTTCAATTTATTGCTCCAGGTCTAAGCACAACCCACAAAAGAATAATTGTTCACTCTACTGAATGAGAAACTCGGGCCAACACTCAGCCAATTATCTTCTCATCTAGACCCTTATTTCCTTACGTAATCCTTGAGGAGATTAGCTTCTGAAAGATGGGAATTTCCTCCTATTTTCTTGTGCAATTCCCAAGGATTGATATCTTGACTGCATGCAATAACTGTACACTCAAACTATATACAACTAATGTTACACTATCGTATATCTTCCACTTTAGCTAAAAAATGTAAATTCCATGCATGCACTAGCTATTTTGGGTTGATTGATCATTTAACTGACAAATCTCTGAGTTAGACTATTGTACCACTGTAGAATTGACTTTCAACTAACTCTATCAATATTTAGATGTTAGAGAACTAAATACAACTGACCATAACTAAACTAAATTTCTAAAATTTAGCAATAAACACATGTATAACTGAACTCCAAGCCTCTAACTTGAATTTACTGAGCTAACTGAGTGAAAATAGCCATGTCAAACTAGTTAATTTCCTCCAAGTTGTTCTGCTAATGTGGAAATTCAATTTACTCAATTTGACTAAGGATAAATTCAATTTGAGCCTTTCTTGCTACATTTTTTAACATTGCCATAATATTACTAAATCATGCAGATCTAGTAGTGCAAAATATGTCACTCCTTTTTTTGTTTCATGAGTAATAAGGATAATAACCAGTAAAGCATACAAAAACCCATAAAAACACATTCAAATCACTAAATGCCAATCTATCAAACATAGATATTCTTTGATATTTGAAACACAATGGCTATGGAGTTTACACACCACCACATGTATGGACTCTTTTAAACAATCAACAATAATCCTACAGGAAACTCTACAAATCAAGGAAATATGATAGCAATTGCAAGGATCTATTTGCCCCTTATTTCAAGAGAACGATTACACAATTCACCTCAATATACTTTTTCATAGTGAGCTCGGGAGGCTTCTCTCCAAGCTTTTTGAGCATCGGAATAAAATCTTAAATCAAAATAAATAATTTATTTCTTTAGGTCCGATAGACCAATGTTTGGTCTCAGCGGACGTTAACCACCACCACCATCATCATCATCATATGCCTGTAAAAATAATTTAGGACTCAACCTTTTTGTACATACACATCATTTCTTTGCAACATTAGACAATGCTATAAGTCTTCCATGTGTATAAATAACCAAATATCAAAACTATAGAGATAACCAGTGTCCTGCATGTCTTCATGCATCAAATAATCTTTGCATATAAAATCATGATGCCCTCCTTATTTAGCCAGGAGAAAATCAATGATCTTTTTATTATTAATAACATACAAAGATATTCATTCAACATTTATTATTGTAGAAAGCCATGCATTAATTAAATAAAAAACCAATTAATAGAACTTATCACATTCATGACTCACAATTAATAAAACTTATCTAATTAGTTAAAAATGGGTAGAATTGAAGGTGGAACATCAATTTTCCACCCAAACATAGACTAGTTGTAGCCTAATTCTCTTGCAGTAGTCACCCATGAGCTAGATTCATGATCTAATGGGATTTATAAGGAAAACTCAACTAGAATTCTTGCTCAGATCTAGGGATATGGGGATTTTATTTTCTTTTCTTTATAGGTGGTTTATCAATTGTGGCAAGCACTGTAGGAATTCACATTTATAGATGGTTTATCAATTTTTGCAAAAACTCGTAGAGTGGCTTATCAACTCGGGAGTAAACACCCTCCTTCATACTAGTTTTTTAGCCCAACACTAAGCACCTTTCACCCAATCCCTCTAAGATTTCCACTAAAACTATTCAAGATTGGACACACACAATCCACAACTTAACAACTTCAACACAGGGAATCACATTCCCTTAGCCTCGACAAGCTCTACTAGAGCTTAATATGATCTCAAGTTTGGCTCCTTGCCCAAAACCCAAACTTTGCTCTCCATCCAATTTCTTCCATCCAACCCCTCTTTGTGTTATTTGAATGCATTTATCCTTTTTCTTGTGTGTCTATTCATGTTTCTCATTCGGGAGGGCTTAGTCATTGGTCCAATCCTACAATGCCCATTATTTCTCTACACCAAGACAACTTCTCAGTTCTCACAGACTTTGTCAATGCATTTGTAGTATTCTTCAAAGTGTCCACCTTTACCAGTAACACCTTTTTGTCGTCAACCATATCCCTTACAAAGTCATACTGAACATCAATGTGCTTTGTCCTCTAATGATAAGTAGGGTTCTTTTCCAAGAAAAGTTCACTTTGGTTGTCACAGTATATCCTTATAGCTCGTTGTACTAACCCCATATTTAAACACAATCTCTACAACCAAACTTCGTCCTTGCTTTCATGAGTGGATTCCATGTATTTTGCCTCTATAGTTGAAAGTGCCACTACAGACTATCTCTTACTCATCCAACTGACTACACGTCCAAATAAGTTAAACACATACCCACTTGTAGATCTTCTTTGATCCATATCTATAGCCCAATATACATCAAAAAAGCCACAAATATCCAAAACTTTGTCCAATCTCAGTCTTCCTTGGTAGCATAGACCATAACCACTAGTGCAATGCAAATATCATAATACCCGCTTCACTACTGTCCAATGTTCCTTCCCTCGTTTGACATAAACCTGTTCAATACTCCCATTGCATGTGCAATGTCTAGACTAGTACAAACCATTTCATACTTTCATATGGAACATGGGACATGTCCTCTTCCTCTTCTTGTGTCTTGGGAAATTGTTCAATAGATAACTTTACACCTACAGGAATAGGAACCTTCACTAGTTTACTATACTACATATTAAACCTCTACAATATTGTCTTGACATACTTCGTCTAGTTTAACCAAAGTTTCATATTTACTCAATCTCATTGATTTTCCATGCCCAAAATGTAGTTTGCAGCACCAATATCTTTCATGTCGAATTTGGAGGATCATTGGGTCTTCAATTCCTGGACAATTTCTTTGTTATTTCCAATCAGCAACATATCATCCACATACAAGAACAAATAAATAACACGGTCACCAATTAATTGAAAATATACACAATGATCTGCTGTGCTTCTGGTGAAGCCAAGTCCCCGTATATATGTATCAAATTTAAGACACCACATCCTTGGTCACTGTTTTAACGCATACAAAGACTTTTTTTACTTGCATACTAGTTCTTTCTTACCCTTCACCGCAAAGCCATTAGGTTGTTTCATGTAGATCTCTTCTTCCAGATCCCCGTGAAGAAATGATATCTTCACATCCATCTATTCTACCTCAAAATAAAAAGAAATAACAATAGACAAAAGTGATCTAATCGAAGCTACCTTGGAAACAAGAGAAAAAATATCACCAAAATCAATTCCCAGCACCTGGGAATAACCTTTTGTTACCAACTGAGCTTTGTATTTCTCCACCTTGCCTTCTACATTCATCTTCTTCTTAAACACCCATTTGCTTCCAATGGGATTCCTTCCAGTCGACAAATCCACGAGATCCTAAACTTCAATTTTGTCCAAATATGTCATTTCATCAACCATGCCCTCTTTTCAGATTTTTCCATCCTCTGAATCTATTGCCTCCCTGATAGTTTTGGGATCATCATCAGTAATAGATAAAGAAAAATTTGAATAGAAAGCAAATGGACTATACCTTTCTGGTTTCCTTCTTTCTCGAACTGATCTTCTCAAAGCTGGAGTTTGTGGCTTTTCATTTTCTGAATCCGCTTCTGCTATAGAGTCTGATTCTTCTTCCTTTAGCTCAAATTCTATCTTCTCGGGTTCCTTTGGTAGGACTTCATGTTTAATAACATCTTTCACCTCTCTAAACACCACATCTCAGCTATACAAAACCTTCCTTGTTTTTGTGTTCCAAAGCTTATAACATTTTAAACCATCCTTATACCCAATAAAGATGCACCTTTCAGATTTACTATCCAACTTGGTTATTTTCTCCTTTGGAACATGTACATATGCATCGCATCCAAATACCCTTAGATGTGAAAGAGATGGTTTCTTACCATTCCATACCTCTTGTAGAGTCTTATCCTCCAACGCTGATGAAGGTGATCTATTGATAAGGTAACATGCAGTCTCCACCACCTCTACCAAGAATTTCTATCCTAACTCAGCACCATTGAGCATGATTCTTTCCTTTCCCATTAACATATTGTTCATTCTTTCTACAAGTCCATTTTTTTGAGGTGTGTATGGAGTAGTATTCTTCTGTGCTATACCACACTTCTTACAAAACTCTTCAAATTCCTTCTTGAAAAACTCTCCACCATTATCTATCCTCGACACCTTTATCTTCTTCTCTATATAGGTTTCCACGAGAGCCTTAAATTCTTTAAACCTATCAAATAATTCAGATTTATTCCTGAGGAAATATATCCATGTATTCCTTGATAATTCATCTATAAATGATACATAGTACACAGACTTATCCAATGATGGAACTAACACAAGGCCAAACACATCACTCTACACAAGCTCTACTATTATTTTCACCCTCTTAGCACCAGAGGGGAAACTCATCCGATTCTGCTTTCCATATACACATTTTTCACAAAAATCAAAATCCAGAGAGATATTAGACATGCCTTCTACCATACCATTATCATGAAATATTTGAAGGCCCTTCTCTCCAATATTTCCAAGCCTTTGATGCCATAGCATGGTATTTTTTCCAAAGACCACTAGATTTTCTACTCCACTTTTAGGAACCACAAAACTGTTGCGTCCATCAATAACGGTGATACTATGAAGCTTGTACAGAGTTCCAATCTGAAATCCCCACATTAATACCAATGGTCCCTGAACCATCTTGTAGGTATCTTTCTCGAAAATTGTTTTTACACATGCATCATCCATATTGCTTACAAAAAAAGGATTTTTGGCCAACGCTGGAATATGTAGAACACCCGGAAGTGTTCTAATCCTTCCACCTTGCAACTTCAACTTGACTTTTCCAAAACTATTGATTCTAGCCTTCCTATCATCCCCTAAAAATACATCACCACCATCATATTTATCATACTCGCAGAACCACTCGCCATGGGGAGTGAAGTGAAAGGATGCACCTAAGTCAATCAACCATGCCTCATGATCTACATGTGTACTTGAAGAAGAAGCCAAGTACACATCCCCACCTTCATTTGAGGTGGTTTTTGCCTCTACAGAAGGAGCATCATCAAATTCATTTCTTTTCTCAAGAGCTTGAGATCTACAGTCCTTTTTGAAGTGCCCTTCCTTTCCGTATTTCCAGCACACCTTTATAGGTTTTCCTGGAGATTTAGATCTCCTTCTAGATTTAGATCTTTCACTCGAGGATTTATTTTTGTTCCTATTCTGGGGCCATCCTTGTACAAACAAGGAATCACCATTCTGAACCTCCATATTTTTCCCTCTCATCTCCTCCAACAACAAGGATGAGACTATTTTATCAAACTGCAAGGTAGTCCCATTTCTAGCTATTGCAACAGCCAGATTATCCCACGAATCTACTAGAGAACAAAACAAACCGAGGCACTTATCTTCGTCTGAAATTTTTATATCAACAGATAACAACTAGCTTACCAATATATTAAAGGCGTTCAGATTCTCTGTCACTGAGTCTCCATCCTTCATCCTCAAGTTACATAGCTTTTTTCCATAGGAACAGTTTATTCACCATAGACTTAGATTGGTACAAAGTCCCTAACTTGTCCCACAAAGCCTTCACCGAAGCTTCCCCTGATCCATTAAACAATACTAAATATGAGATACACAACTGTATTGTGCTCTTTGCCTTCCGATCCAACTTCGCCAAGTCTTCAACTAACATTGTTGTTGGTTTAGTACTTGGAGCTACCATGATCCACTGATATTTACCCACCAACAAATCCTCCATATTGAGTTTCCACAACTCAAAACTCTAACCATTAAATTTCTTGATCTCTATATTTCCATTTCTCACCATATTCTTTCACCACAAGAATCGATCCAGTGGATCTCCCATTGAACAAGGTCTACCACAGGCCCGAGCAAAACCCATAAGTAGAAAAGGCATCCACTTGAAGTGCAACTCTGATACCAAATCTAGGTTTTAGCACCATACATAAATTACCTACATACTAATTCTAAAAATAGAAAATAAATAATGGCGAGAGCATAAAACATAAAATAGATGTACACAAAGATTTTTACTTGGATCCCAAAACTAGGACTACCATACTGATTTTTCATTATTTTATTTTCTATGTTACAATACATATATATACATGTCGAAGCATCCATAAACTCCAATCCATTAACCCTCTATTAGAACATAACCATAGTTCCCTTGATCAGATCTACTAAATGCCATGGGAAGAAAACCATCATGCCCAAATCTATGTGCGAAAACCATGCACAAAACCATAAGTATGTTTTCCCACCTAATATAGGGGCTAGTCATGGAAAGAATATAACAAACACCCAACACTATCTACTTATACTTATGTTTCTGTATGAATGTTAAATGATTTTTTTATGGGTTATAACAATGAATGTAACGATATTGCTTATGGATGAAGGTTTTATTCTTGGTTTCCTTTAATAAGATGTATATGTGATTGTTCTCATACTTGAGGGGGATTTGAATATCTCTTTGACTACTGATACTTTCCTTAGTGCAGGGTTAATTCCATAGTATGAATGAGTACTTGTTGAGATTAGTTGATTGTCACTATGTGTTTTTTCCATTGTTTGGTATGTTATTAATATAATGGAAATTGGTTATTTGTTACTTATTCACTAATGAAATTCTATTGTTGATGTTGTGTGTGAAATGTTATATCAGTGGATTTGATAGTTCTTGTTAGATCCATTATGTGATTAATGGAATTGTGGTACAGGAAAGTGTTCCCTCTACGGACAGAGGCAACCCCTCTAGCCCTAGAGTGGGTCTAGTCACAAACAAGGACAGATCAACAATAGCTTTCCTTAAACAGTCATAGTTGGAGGCCTACCTCAACCAGTGGTCAATGGAGTTCTGTTGCGCTGCTCCAGTTTCTGCTACCCTTCTACTAATGAGTGATCAACCTGCAAAGGAAATACAACAAAGCACATAACCGGAACAACAATGATCTATTTACTCATAAAGTCAAGAAGTCATGAGCTATCAAGTACATTACATATAAGACATAAGAAAACATCATTGATTTCATTAATTATGAAATAAAAGTAAGCTTACAACCAAAGTCTTGACGTCACAAGCCTTCTTAGAGGGATCTAGCCAGCATGTTCCTCAAGCATTCACTCTTTGAAGATGGATCTCCCAACATACAAGTCTCTCTCACTCACAAGTCTTACACAAGATCAAAGGCACTTCACAACCTTCCTCAAGCTAACAACAATCCCACACTTGTCACACTCACACCAGCTATCTAGCAAACTCACAAACACTAACAACACTATCAGCAACTATTCCAAGAACTGAAGATTCCAAAACTAGCAGCACATAGCAACGGTGAGAGTTTAAATAGGAGAAGGAGTCCCCATGAAAGGTGGGAAGATGAGCTTATCTCCAAGGAAGGTAGCACAAATGATATAACAACCACGCAAGAGAAAGGAGGGCGACATAAACTAGGCCAACAACCAAGTCTGGAGTCATCTAGAAGGCCGACTATTGGAACAAATTCGACCAATCTGGATCATCGCGGGCACATAACTGGCCTGCCGCACTGACATCGCTATTGAATAACGTAGCTAGTCATGACATCGCTCAGGATTACAAGTGACAGTCACGCTGGCACATAAAATCTGACCATCGCAGGAATCAAGTGTACTTCTGTGATGGCAGTGCTTCTAGGCTATTTTGGAGTGCCCTTCAGCGCATTTATTTAGCCAACAGATGCAATGAGGCAGAAACGTTTGGAAAAGTGGGTCATTTGGCAACATCAGAGAGCATTTGTCTAATATGATCATGTATAACTTGGACACATGACACAGTAGGAAGACTAGAGTGAAGACAGTGACAAATTACTGTGTAATAGATGCCCCCTAAAGTATGAAGCCCGAGAGAGAGTGAGGGGTGAAATGCTTTATGAAACTGACTGAAATGGAACACCATCTGGAAGAACCTGCACACAAGTACAACTAATATCTCTGATAATGAAGTACATGTAGTCTAGATATGGGCGCAGCCATCCAAAAGACATACGGAATGGGTCTGTGGTATGGACGCAGCCATCCAGCTAATAAGACCATGATGATGATAAAGGTATGGTCGCAACCATCCATGAGGACTCAGGTATGGTTGCAGCCATCCATCAATGAGTCATGTAATCATAAACCAATCCATGCAGCCCGAACATATGTAATCTAAGTTCGGGGTCTTGAACCCATCCGATCATAGTACAAATTCTAACATGTGAATAGACGTGCTGAGGCCAAGCATGATAGAACATCGCTTGATTACTGGTCAATGATGAAAACCATTAACAAGCGTGAGAGAAACCACCAATAATGCCAATGACTCTCAAGATACTGTCCAACACAACCCATGAAGTGTGAAAAAGGAGCTAAAGTCGAACACTCGTGGAATCACCCAATCGACGACCCATGATGAAAGATGACCGTCAGGTGCGAAGAACTTGCCATTGAGGCATGCAAGCTCTAAGGTACCAAAGGGGATCTCTAGATCAATCTCCTAGATAATGAGCTGATGTCGACAGGAGATGACCCATCGCAGGAGGGCCATAATGTTTCCCCCATCAATGAAGTGAGATAAGGAACAAGTGGCAGATGGCGAAACAGAGTACCAGAGGAGAAGGTGAGGGTGTAAACTGCAAAAGGATTATACTCTTGAACATGTCGGCGACACGACTCCGGAGGGTGGAAGCATTCAGGCATTAAGGGATCAGAGGCTCGATGGAAATGGAATGAATCGGATGGAATGAGGCTAGAATGATAACCCAAACCCGCGGAAGGCCAAATGACGATGTATGGATGTCCCAACCCGACAAGAAGAAAAAGTGTCGATGTTCAAGAGTGACTAGCTGGCATAGACAATTAATGATAAACCTGTTGTTGAGTCCAACCCAGTAATAGTTTAATGAACCCTAGGAAGGAGAAGCTCGAGTCTCGTCATGGTGACGAGTCCAATGTCATCAGGGTTTAACGAGCCTAACATAGGTAAAACTCGGAGTCTTTTTCATGTTTAGAGAGTTTGAAAAAGACACAAAAAAGAAAACTCTAGGGGGGGTCCTTTTTCATAGAGTTGTGTCTCTCAAGCCCAAAAAAGTATAAAACGATACTGGAAAGAACTACCCGACCATTACGATCGAGGAGTACTTTTCGTAAGTAGTGACTTCGACCCGAAAAAGTAGAAAAGTGGTCGGAAGCACATCATTTCGCAACCAATAACGAGCCTGAAACGACAAAAGCCCGGCAATCTTTTTGTGTTTAAACGGTCAAAAAAATAGCTTAAAGGCGACCGCCTCTCGTTTCTTTTAATGATTCAAGAGGAAAACTCGGCCATCTTTTCATTTTCCAAGTCGGAAAAGAGCTTAAAGACAACTTCATGGATCAGGTGTATATGAGACTGTCGTAATTCCACTACCTGAAGCTCTGCACAGAAAACACGCCACACGTAAACCCGTTCAAGATAATATGAACAATACACATAAAATCATAGGTAAAAACCATATTTTGACTATCCATGTAGCAAAACTATGAGAAAAAACCCACATTTATAAAGTGTAATTTTTTAATTTGCAAAAATCACTATAAAAAGGGATTAACTCATTCATTTTTACCATAGCACTGTTCAATTTACCGTGGAGCAACTTGGAGCACTGAAGTTGGCAAGCGAAATTTGGCCCCGTTCGTGGATCATTCATTCCGAAACTAGTTCCAAGTAGACACACGTTGCCCTGTGCTTCAATTTAATACTTTTTTCATATGTTTTGAACGTTCCATGCGCTAGTTTAGGCGGATTTTCAAATTGGGCTCCGCCGCTCGGTCATCGCGGGTTTACCCTATCAGGTCCGCGATGGCCGAAAAAATTTACACAAGGCACACTCTGATCATCGCGGGAAAGTGGTGTACTTCCGTGATGATCGCGAAAAATATGAACTAGCGACCTTGCACCATCACGTCTGTTTGAAAAACAGAGACGATGGCGACGCAAACATATGTTTTTGTGCAAATTCCGCATTGAAATTTCCAAATGAAGTGCTAATACAACTTTTCTCATCCTGCAGGCTATAATGGCATTCGTCTGGAAAGAACGCACACATGATAACAATGATATAGAAGCTTTTGCCAATGTGGGGTGCCGAAACGCATAACGGGCATGCAGATTGCTCAAATTCTTCCTAACTCCACAGCTGCAGTCACAACCTGACTTGTTGGAGCTACTGATTAGGGCCTGGAATCCCATAGATGGGAAATTCATCATCTGAGGCTGGGATATGAGTTTGAATCTACAGACATATATTTTTTGACCGGGCTATCCTGTCGAGGTGACAGGCCCATTCTGGAGGGGCAGCGACCCGGGGGTGATTCGTTAGAGATGCTGATAGCTCAAGTGTGCCCACGGGCACGCAAGACAAGGAGTGGGGAAGGTGGAAATCCCAACAGGGGACGATGTAGTCCTTCGTGCTATGATTTTCATGGTGACATGGGTAGCGGGCTCCAAATCCCAACTTGAGGCTTCGAAGACCCAGCTCTGGCTGGCTCTCGAGTGTCTCAATCCCACCATGTTTAACTAGGTAGAGACGGTGACGGTGAACATAAAGAGGCAACTCACCAACTACTGTCGAGAAGAGACGAAGTAGTTTGGTTATGGGTCCATCTTAGTCCTACTCATGCTGGAGCGGGTGCTGACACTGCAGTTACAAGACATGGATTTGGACTTACCCAAGCCACATGAGACAAGGGCCACATGATGGGCTCACGTCATGCCACGAGGAGGCGGCGGACGACCAGTGGCGTGGGGGAAATTTTTCCGAGAGTGGCTGGAGCGATAAACAATATTTGTGGAGGATTGGCCATATGCTGGCATGGACTTCCACGGAGATCCTGACATGTAGCTGCCAGCTGGAGAGCAGTGGGATGACGGTGGTAAGACACTTGATCACATTTTTTGCATTTTTATTTTTTATGATGTTTTTTTATTTTTTCATGTACATGTCTTAATGATGAAAGCTATGGTATGCAGATGTAGGACCAGTGAGACCCATTGGGTTGGCTCCAGAGGTGCGGAGGGATGTGCAGGGTATTTCAGCACTAGCCTTGGCTCCTCCAGAAGATGATACGATGGAGACAATGATCCAGAACCTTGAGGGATTCCAGATTACATGGGGATCGACGAGGTCCCCAGAGCATTCCAGATCCAGACAGTAGAAGTGGAACCCAGGATGCACCACCTGTTGAGGCGGGTGACACGAGCAATGGTGTATTATATGGAGCACAACCCACCGCAGTAGACACCTAGGTTTTTATTTCCTGCTGGTGATTTTTGAGAGACATGTGTCTCAGATGTATGAAGAACACAGACTCTATTTGGACGTGTACACTTATTTTTGAGTGCCTCGGTGCGCCACATGATATATATATATATATATATATATATATATATATATATGGTCTATTATTGTGTTTTACATGCTTCTTGTATGCTGTTTTGATTACATGTTACGCAAATGCCTGTCCAATACATGATTAGCCAATGCATCAGTTAACGTGTTTAGTCGTCGTGGAATATGCTGATATGTAATGAAATCAAAATTCCTTTCTAACAATTTAACACATAAATACAACCTTAAAATCCGTTGGTCTCTGACGGAATATCACCCATTGAGCTGGTGGACGACAAGCTGAGAGTCCAGGTTCACAATCAATGCACGAATATCGAGATTAATTGCCTCGACCAGTAACTCAATCACAACACTATATTCAGTGACATTGTTTGTGGTACAACCTATACACACATCTTGAAGGTCTATCAACTCACAATGAGGATCGTAGATCACCCACGCCGTAGAGGACAAGTTGCGGGTACTGCGGCAAGCACCATCGACGAAACCAACGTAAGGTGCACCAGACATCTGCACAAGAAGCAAAAGACACAATAAGAGGCAATCATGCCTTCACACCAAGCCAAAAACATGAAAACACACACACAACACACCTGCTAAAAACACATAGCAATTACGAGGTGTAGATGAGGTGCAGGTTCATTTTTACATAAGCTTGAACCATGGAGAACTCTGCTTGGATTCTGTTGGGTCCCTATAATACTAGTGATTACCCCATTACTATTGTAGCTATACCCCTTATTTATATTTTTGTGCCCCTATTACCCCCATGTTGTTATTTCTGTGCCCCATAGAATCCCTCTATTGTTATTTTTGTGGCTTTATATTATTATTGTTAGGTCGGCTGGATTATATTGTGACTTCTTAGACTCCTATATATAGAAAGGAGGTTTTTTCATTTGTATCATCAAAGAATTGTTCATTTATGTAATGTAAAGGAGGTTTCCCCCTCGAAGAGGCTGAATTCTAAGGCGTTGATCTATCTTTTCTATCTTTTCTTGAGTTGGTTTCATAACATTTGGTATCAGAGCTTTGGATTCTAGGGTTTCGCTGCTCCAAACAGGTCATCGTGGCATTTTCGCTATAATTTTGTTTTTGTGACGTTTCAGAAGTCACAAAAAAAACCCATTTGATAAGAAATCACGCTGAACCTTGGGTCCAAATTTCAAATCTTTTCGCACAATATTTGCGGAGATGTGATCTAAGGAAGTTGGTCTTTTTGCAGACTCCTGAATTACATTTAAAACAGGTGACCTGGGGAAAATCGTCATAACTTTCTCTCTGGGGATCGGATTGAAATTTCATAAGAAGGTACAGAAAGAGGACATATTGTAGTTTCTTGTATGTGTGTTTTAGATTCAAAGGTTGGAACAGTGACTCGGGCACGTTGTACAAGTTTGCTCTACTGAACTAGTCTAAAAGCAAGTCACTGTGGGAGATTTCACATAACTATTCCTTGGAGAATCCAATTTGGGTCAGACTTGTGCCATTGGAAAGAGGACACAGAAGGCTACTACAATGCATAATTTCAGAACTGGATGATCCGAAATTACAGAGATACATCAAATTCAATATCAGGCTTCTATAAAGTGAAAAAAGGTGTGTAGTTTTTTTTTAAATTTTTGTGTAAGCTTGGTTTAACGGAATTCAAAGGGCATAGTAAAGCATTATTATCGGTAACTGATGCCCCGAGGAAAGAAAATGAAAACACCTAGTAAGGAACCTAAAAGCTCGAGCATGACTCATGAAGAAGAGGAAGCAGGGAAAATTTTAAGAACCCCCCCTAAATTTATAAATATAATAAATGGGCGAATCTCCATGGTATATAGGAAAAATGGAAGGTGATTTTATCAATAATATAATATGTATATATAATTTTTTGGCGAATCTCTCACTAGGCATGGCGAATATTTTACTCAATTATAAAATCTTGTAAGATCTTGGCGAGTCTTTCACTAAATAATAAAACTTTGTAAAGTCCTAGTGAATCTTAGCATAGGCTACATGCTCGTTTAATTCCCCCATTTAAATAGGCTACATTCCAGGTGAATACCATGGGTCAATACCATGTGCGATTTGGTGAATACCATGGGTCAATACCATGTGCCATTTTTGTTTTTATTAATTCTAATATTAGGGTTAATAATGGTTTTTTGCATGGTATTAATAACAATCTAGTCCATGGTATTTGTGCCATAGTATTTTGGCCATAGGTTTCACCTAAATATAACCCATTTTTGAGTGTTCGTAAATATAAGGTGAATTATGGAGTAAATATAAAAAAATGTTTTATTTGTTTACCATACCTCTCGTTTATTTATATTTTTATTAATTTACCATACCTCTTTTACAAATATGGTATTTGGCCCATAGGATTCACTTAAATAAAACCTCTTTCTTGAGCCTTCATAAATAGAATGAGGGTTATGGACTAAATATAAAAAGAGGTTTTATTTATTTACGATACGTCTAGTTTATTTATATTTTTATTTATTTACCATACCTTTTGAGTAAGTATAAAAAGACGTTTTATTTATTTACCATACCTCCACTCTACTTATATTTTTATTTGTTTACACCCTTACATGTATATAAGGTGACTTATGGAGTAAATATAAAAAACGTTTTATTTATTTACCATACCTCCACTTTACTTATATTTTTATTTGTTTACACCCTTACATGTATATAAGGTGACTTATGGAGTAAATATAAAAAATGTTTTATTTATTTACCATACCTCTCATTTATTTATATTTTTATTAATTTACCATACCTATTTTATAAATATGGTATTTGGCCCATATGATTCACTTAAATAAAACCTGTTCTTGAAAATGGGCGAATGGATTCACTTAAATAAAACCTATTCTTGAAAATGGGCGAATGGAAGGTTGTAAGTCCTAATTTCAAGGGCTAAATTTACCTTTTTTACCCTCTCCCTTAAAATAAGGTAGGCTATTTGAGGTGATTTGTAAAAATGTACTATGATACAAAATATTCGCCCACTAAAAATTTGAAACCCCTTAATTTCGCACATTCGCCCCTAAAATTATCCTTGAGAGGAAGAAATGCTACATGATATATCAAAATTACAAGAACAAGTGCAACAAATGTCACGCTCACAAAAGCTAACAGAAGCTAAGATAAGTGGCGTGGAATCTAAGATAAATGGCATGGAATCTAAGATAAAGGGCATGGAAGCTAAGATGGATGATTTGAAGACAGATTTGAGGACAAATTTGAAGACAAACACGGCAGATTTGAAGGCAGATTTGACAAATTTTCTACAAGAAATACTTACTAATGGTGAAAAGGTTGTAAAGGAAACTCATGATGTGAACAAAAGTAATGTTAATCATGATTCCATAGATGCTAATGTTGGATCGAAGACCCACCATATTCCAAAAATCGATATGAGGAAGTTTGATGGCAAGGATCCCGCCACATGGATATTACAGATGGAGCAGTTCTTCGATCTTAATAATGTGAAAAACACACAAAAGATACTATGGCAAGTGTATATTTGGAACCAAATCAGTTTGTATGGTATCAATGGATTTTCTCTCATAAAAATTTTATCACTTGGGCAATTTTTATAGAATAATTGATAGCACATTATGAAGATACAAAAAGAAACACTCTTTTTAGCCAATTGATAAGTCTCAAACAAAAGGGTTCAGTAATGGAGCACATTGAGGAGTTCCAAAAATTGAACATAAGGGTAAAAGATATTCCAGAGGAGCATAGGATTGATGTGTTCATATGATCTTTAAAGGATAATATCCAACATGATGTTCTCCTTTGGGAACCTGATTCATTAGAGAAGGCATTCAGGTTAGCAAGAAAAATGGAAAGCAAAATTATGGCAACCAGGAAGCATACCACTCACAACTATAAAGACGGAAGTGTTGTTGCCCCTAGTCTTCCACAACCTATAAGGTTGACACCACAACAATTGGAAGAAAAAAGAGCAAAAGGGCTTTGTTACAGTTGTGATAGAAAATACACTAAAGGTCATAAGTGTGCTGAGAAGAAATTATTCTACATAGATTGTGAAGAGGAAGAATAAAAGAAGCAAGAAAGGTCAAAAGAAGAAGATATACTCCAGGAACAAAGCCTAGATGAAGAACAAATAAATCCGACCATATCTTGTAATGCATTGGTGGGAATTACCACTCCTCAAACCATCAAGATATAAGGACAAATCAAGAAGAAAAAGGTAATAGTGTTGATTGATTCGGGAAGCACCCACAATTTTATTCATTCTAGGGTAGCAAAAGAATTGAATTGCTTCCTATATCCAACACCACAGTTTCAAGTGATGATTGCAATAGGAGGAACAATAAATTGCTCTGGAAGGTGCCATAATATCAAGCTATCCATGGGAGAATATGTATTGACTAGCCCAATGCTTTCCATTCCAATGGGAGGTGCTGATGTTGTACTAGGAGTCCAATGGCTACAATCCTTGGGTACAATAGCTTTTAATTTTCAAGAACGTTTCATCAAATTTTATACGGAAGGAAAGGAAGTTGAATTAAGAGGTATTGTAGGGAAACCAGGAAAGATAATAAGCTCTAATGGTATGACAAAGCTTCTAAAAAAGGAGCAAAGAGGTGTAATTGCACAATTATGTTCACTAGATGTTTCCACATCGGAATCATAAATGTCCTGGACAATCATTCCAAGGTATTTGAGACTCCCAAAGGTCTCCCACCTATGCATGATCATGATCATGCTATTCATCTGATTCCAGGAAGTGTTCCTCCAAACATGAGGCCGTACAGATATCCCTATGTCCAAAAAAGTGAAATTGAACGTATGGTTGCAGTAATGTTAGAGGCTGGTATAATTCAACCAAGTCAAAGTTCTTTCTCTGCTCCAGTAGTATTGGTGCGCAAGAAGGATGGATCATGGCGCATGTGTCTGGATTATAGGGAGCTCAACCAGCTCACTATTAAAGATAAGTTCCCCATTCCTGTCATTGATGAATTACTGGACGAATTGCATGGATCAATTTACTTCACCAAGTTGGATCTTCATTCGGGATATCATCAAATCAGAATGAAGATTGAAGACATTCTGAAAACGACATTTAGAACTCATGAGTGTCATTATGAATTTTTGGTCATGCCTTTTGGCCTTACTAATGCACCTTCAACATTTCAAGGTTTGATGAATTCAATTTTCAAACCATTCCTTAGAAAATTTATGTTAGTATTTTTCGATGATATACTAATCTACAACAAGTCTTGGAAGGATCATGTTGAACATGTTGACAGGGTGCTACAACTATTGGAGGAGAAACAATTATATGAAAAAAGATTCAAATGTTTCTCTGGAGTCCAGGAGGTGGAATATTTGGGTCATATTGTATCTCATGAAGGAGTTAAGGTAGACCCTAGCAAAATTAAAGCCATTAAGGAATGGAAAATCCCCACATCCATAAAGCATCTGCGAGGATTTCTTGGGTTGATAGGGTATTATCACAGGTTTGTTAAGAATTATGGGAGAATAGCAGCACCTCTAACAACATTATTGAAGAAAGATGCATTTTCATGGACTCCGGAAGCAACAAAGGCATTTGAACATCTTAAAGAGGCAATGTGCCAAGCACCGGTCTTAGCTACACCAGACTTCACAAAAACCTTTATTGTGGAATGTGATGCTTCAGGAAATGGAATTGGTGTTGTTCTAATGCAAGATGAAAGACCCATTGCTTTTGAAAGTCGTCCAATCAAGGGAAAGTTTTTAAGCAAAGCTATTTATGAGAAGGAAATGTTGGCAATACTCCATGCACTTAAGAAATGGCGACCCTACCTAATGGGAAGACACTTCAAGGTAAAAACAGATCATGATAACCTTAAATACTTTTTAGAACAAATATTATCCTCTGAAGAGCAACAAAAATGGGTCACAAAGATGTTGGGTTATGACTTTGAAATCATCTACAAAAAAGGGAAGCAAAATGTGGTGGCAGATGCACTCTCAAGAAAGGATGAGGATGTGGAAGCATTGTTGTGCGCCATTTCTATTATCCAACCAGATTGGATAAATGAAGCAAGGGAGGAATGGAAGAATGATGAAGAAGTGTGGGCACTTATTCGAAAGTTACAACAAGATTCCAGTACGTCAAATACATTTAGCTGGAAAAATGATTCATTATGGTACAAAGATCGCTTATACCTCTGTAAGAATTCCCAGCTAAAACAAAAGATTCTTATGGAATTGCACACTTCTCCCTTAGGAGGGCACTCAGGATTTTTAAAAACTTACCACAGGGTTAAGAAGGAATTTTTTTGGGATGGCCTTAAATCAGATATTCAAAAGTTTGTGGCGGAATGTTTGGTTTTCCAACAAAATAAAGTTGAAACAATTAAGACACCGGGTCTATTACAACCTTTATCCATTCCAAGCCAACGTTGGGAGGAGGTTTCAATGGATTTTATCACAGGTTTACCCAAGTATGAGGGAAAGAGTGTCATCATGGTGGTAGTTGACAGACTTACCAAGTATGCACATTTTTATGCATTATCACATCCATTTAAAGCCAGTATAGTTTCTACTGCATTTACGGAAACAATTCAAAAGCTACATGGAAACCCAAAGATTATTGTAAGTGACAGAGATCCCATTTTCACTGGAAATTTTTGGACAGAATTATTTTCTTGTCTTGGTACTCAGTTAGCTCATAGCTCATCTTATCATCCTCAATCTGATGGGCAAACTGAGATAGTAAACAAATGTTTGGAAGGATATATTCGTTGCTTTGTATCTGATAAACAGACACAATGGGTCAAATGGTTGCCTCTGGCTGAATGGTGGTATAACATTTCCTTCCATACAGCAACAAAAATGACCCCATTTATGGCACTTTATGGGTATCAACCACCATCCATCACATCATATTTAAGAGAAAATTCTAAGGTTCAGGCAGTGGAACATCACATCGAACATCAACAGCAAGTCCTCCAACTCTTAAAGGATAACCTCGTGTTGGCACAAAATAGAATGAAACAACAGGCAGATCAACATCGCAGTGAAAGAAGTTTTGATGTAGGTGATTGGGTATTCCTATGGCTACAACCATATAAGAAAATGTCCCTAAAGCAAGCTAAGAAGGATAATAAATTATCACCAAAGTATTATGGTCCGTACAAGGTGTTGCAAAAGATTAGTACTATGGCATACAAATTGGAACTTCCTGCAGCTTCTCAACTGCACCCAGTTTTCCATGTTTCATGTTTAAAGAAGGTTATAGGCGACAAGCTCCCAGTGCAAACAATATTGCCAGAACTTGCTGAGGAAGGAAAAATTATATTGGAACCGGAAGCAGTCACAGAAACAAGAACTCGACAGCTACGAAATCGAGCAATTTCAGAGTATCTTATCAAGTGGAAGAACTTATCCGCTGAAGATTACACATGGGAGGATGAGAATTTTATGCAGAAGTATCCAGAACTACTCAAGCGTTGAGGACAACACTTTTTTTAAGGAGAGGGGCATGTTGGGTCCCTATAATACTAGTGATTACCCCATTACTATTGTAGCTATACCCCTAATTTATATTGTTGTACCCCTATTACCACCATGTTGTTATTTTTGTGCCCCATAAAATCCCTCTATTGTTATTTTTGTGGCTTTATATTATTATTGTTAGGTCGGCTGGATTATATTGTGACTCCTTAGACTCCTATATATAGAAATAAGGATTTTTCATTTGTATCATCAAAGAATTGTTCATTTATGTAATGTAAAGGAGGTTGCCCCCTCGAAGAGGCTTAATTCTAAGGCGTTGATCTATCTTTTCTATCTTTTCTTGAGCTGGTTTCATAACAGATTCGGTTTCATGTTTTCACAAGCTTGAAATAAAAAAACTATGCTTGTTATAAGTTCGCATGCCCCCAGCATGTGACGCAAATCGAGGTGCATTCCCCCCAAACTTCATTGCATTCAAAGAAGTGGATGGAATGAAGGTTCACTTGCGAGATTTTGGAAAGACTCGACTTGGATTTTATGAGATCTTAAGCAAAGACTCAATTTGGAGAGGGAGATTGGTTCATTTTTTTTAAAATGAGGTTGACACGGTGAAAGAACCATCCTCATAACCCTTGTTTCATGTTTTAACGAGCTTGACACAAGATTGGGAACTATGCTCATCACCCTTGTTGCATGTTGTACCGAGCTGGACACAAGATCAGGAACTATGCTCAGAACTCCTTGTTTCATTTGTTAACAAGCTTGACACAAGATCGGGAACTATGCTCGTACTCTGGTTCATGGGCCATCCAAGAACGTGGATCCCAAGAGGTCTTGACAGGATGGAAGAAACGTACTCTGGGAGGAACACATGTCAGGATGCACCAATGACAGGTCGGGTTCCAATGCCCCCAGTACATCTTGTACCAGACCAGCTACATGGTCATCAACAGAGGCGGAAATGGAACGGGTAGCCACATAATTAACCTGTGGCAAGGAAGGTACTGCTAGCGAGCAAGAACCAATAGGGGGTGATGGCTGCGCAGGAGGCACCGAGGGACTAACGAACGATAATTGATCGATGGTCACCATTCTTCCATCGTGTGGAAAACAAGCCACATGGAAAAGTGAAGAGACAAGGGCCCCCATGGCATAAATATAGTCACGGCCAAGGAGAAGACTAAAATTCGCACCTTGGACAACCATGATGTCTATATAGACGGTTTTACCCCCCAAATAACAGCCAACTTTGCGAGGATTCCCACAGGTTGACAGGGTTCTCCGTCGAATGCCAACAGATTCTGTGTGACTGGCACAAGCTATGGGGAACCCAAAGCTTGCTAAGTAGTGGAAGGCATAAGACTGACAGACGCACCCTCATCCAGGACAGTGCCAAGTACCGCCTTATCGTAGGCGTATACTATAATCTCGAAAGGCACATAGGATGGAAGGCGAAAAGCAGTCAAGTGACTCCAATTTAAAGTGACGACCAAACTACTTGGTAGGGGAATCGTATGATTGCCCCCATGCCCTACAGGAATCAAAGAAGGACTCCCCAAATCAGCTAGGATAGGAGAGTTGTTTTCGGACTCTAGAGAATCTGATGAGACGAGAAGAAGATGAGCATGATGCTCTTTCGAGACAGAGTGATCAACAGGTGGTGAACCTAAGTTGACGCTCTTTCCGACCAATGGTTAGTCTGGAACAGGCTGAGCACAGCTAGGCTCAGAAGAAGGAAGACGAATAAGAGAAGAATCTGAGTCAATCTATTTGTCAATGGAGGGAGGGTCTAAAGAAAGCCGCTGATAACCAACGGGAAGTTGGGGTGAAGAAGTTGTAAGACTTTCGAAAACGGTGAAAGCTTTATCCATTAGTGGACAAAGGTGAAGGGGATGGATGCCTTCACATAGCCTACAGGGGAATTGAATCTTCCCGTCCTTCTTATTTTTGCCAGTTTCTAGGATAGCATCGCCTTGAGCTTCAGAGGATGATGAGGGATGAACCGGATCGTGAGACCATATTTCTAGGATCCTTGGAATGCCAAGACAATCACGAAGAAGATGGTCACCCTTGCATAACTTCCAAGGAAACTTAACCTTCCACGGAGTAGCAGAAGGTTGTTCGACCTGGGATGGACTCGGAGCGGTAACTGCATAGGTGGCCTTGGATTTATCGGACTTCTTCTTCTTCGTCTTCTTATTCCTCTTCTTAGGCTCCTGGTTACTTAATGTGAAACTTTCACCATGTGAAGGAGGAGAGGAGGAGGAAGAAACAGGAGAAGGCGTAGGCTCAACCTTGGAATCAACATGTCTTGGTTTGGATAAAGGAGATGGTGGAACAGGAGTCATGACACTCGGGACCACCGAGGTTGAAAACAACCACACGGGCAAGCCGATGGTTATCCCAGGCAACAACAATGTCGCCATATATGGAGCACCGACATTTCCAAATGAAGGAAACAGACCAGGATTTCCATCTGGGGGAAAACCTTGGATAGTAGACTCAGGGAATGTTGCCATTGAGAATGAGAAAGAACCCTACTCAAGCTAACACAAACAAGATCTAACAGGGTAGATGTGAATCGTGGCCGAATAAATTTTAAAACATAGGAACAAAACTTGACCTTTTCATCTTTAAAGAGTTGAGAAAAGGACAAAAGATGACTCTAGTCGCCTTTGAATATTTAATGAGTCTGAACTGACAAGTGATCAGATGGACCTTTTCTTCTAGGGAGTCCGAAAAGGAAAGAAAGTGACTACTCTGGAGAACTAGGCAAAAGGTTTACTAGACAAATCCGTAAAACTGCATATACACCTTGGCAGTCATATGAAAACCAAGGACTTTCCGTACGGCAGTCAATCTTCCTGAATGTTGTGTTCAGTGCATTATGGCTTGTAAGGCGGAAGACACGACTTCCTATGGATAAAGGATGATAACCTAGTGGGGTCTCCTAGCATATACTTGATGGTACATGGGAGCACAAATCCGTGCTAGACCACTATTGAGTCACAGAAGGAGGAATCACCCAAGCTTGAGTGGAAACTAAAGTTACTAGGTTTAACGACGTCGAAGCACGTCTCTAGCCTAGACCTCTAAATGTGTGCGTTATGTTCCAATGCATTGTTATATTTATTCAGTTCATTTTAGAGTTGATCTTGGATTATGTTTCAGTTTTCAGGCCTTACCGTATGTATATAACAGAACTTAGGATGGATCTAGAATGAATGAAATATCCCTTTTTTTTCAATGAACACCTACCTATGAGAGGGTAGAGAGATCATTCCCAAACCAAGAAAACCAAGGCAACAAAAGTCACTCAATGCAAACAGATACCAATCACTAAAGTGCATGGATACTACTAATGAGAGATTTAATCATTCGCTTTTGAATATGCAACATGAAATGCAAATTCACTTTCACTTTCGCATTCTAAATGAAATGCAATCTTTTTTATTTTGATGTCTTTGATCTAAAAGAAACCAATAAGCAACAAACAAATGTGGGAAAATGGTTGATCCAAACAATTGTAATCTATGTTCGGGTAGTGAAGAGAAATCGAATCAATGCCGAGATTGGTCCAATATCAATCACTAAACAATCAACCAAAAGTAAAAGTAAGCAAAGGTAAAGGCTCAATCAAACGAACAGCAAGATGCAAACAAATCTCTGCAATCAAGCAACCAAGCGAAACTGATCCAAAAGACTTGAAACAATGACACTAGGTCACAAAGCAAGAAAAACAAGATTCATTCAACAAATTTCACAAGAGAGTGCCTCAACCTCTCAACAGTGAAAAACAAGTCATCAAACAAGTGAGAACAGTAAGGGACTAGCAAGACTGATGGATTCAGGAGGCAGAATTGAAAAAATCAATTCTACAGCAATCAGCGCGGGTGATACACAAGCAACAAGCGCTGAAAGGAATCACACCACAGCAGCAAAGCAATGTCAGCGCGAAAGTACATGAATTTTCCACAATGGTTCGATTTACAGAACTGTCGCGACTGTTAAGCATAATTACGCAATGAACACGATACTACAAAAAGGGTGACACGATGACAACGCGACTGTTAGATTAAAAGCCGCGATGATGTTCAAAACAGTAACAGGCGAACCAAAAACTCCCAAATCAAAGACAATCAATCTTTAATCAAATAAGGGCATTTCCCAGATCAGGCCAGGAAACTCAGAAGACTGGTAACTAATCCCCAAAACTTCAAAAGAGACCAAAAAAAAATCAAGATAAGAGTAAACAAGAAAAGAACAAAGGCCTCCCTAGTGGAGTCACCAATTTATGATGCAGGAAAGTGTTCCCTCTACAGACAGAGGCAACCCCTCTAGCCCTAGAGTGGGTCTAGCCACAAACAAGGATAGATCAACAATAGCTTTCCTTAAACAGTCATAGTTGGAGGCCTACCTCAACTGGTGGTCAATGGAGTTCCGTTGCGCTGCTCCAGCTTCCGCTTCCTTCTCCTAATGAGTGATCAACCTGAAACAATGCAAAGGAAATACAACAAAGCACGTAACTGGAACAACAATGATCTATTTACTCACAAAGTCAAGAAGTCATGAGCTATCAAGTACATTACATACAAGACATAGGAAAACATCATTGATTGCATTAATTATGAAATAAGAGTAAGCTTACAACCAAAGTCTTGACGTCACAAGCCTTCTTAGAGGGATCTAGCCAGCATGTTCCTCAAGCATTCACTCTTTGAAGATGGATCTCCAAACATACAAGTCTCTCTCACTCACAAGTTTTACACAAGATCAAAGGCACTTCACAACCTTCCTCAAGCTAACAACAATCCCACACTTGTCACACTCACACCAGCTATCTAGCAAACTCACAAGCACTAACAACACTATCAGCAATTATTCTAAGAACTGAAGATTCCAAAACTAGCATCACATAGTAATGGTGAGAGTTTAAATAGGAGAAGGAGTCCCCATGAAAGGTGGGAAGATGAGCTTATCTCCAAGTAAGGTAGCACAAATGACGGAACAACCATGCCAGAGAAAGGAGGGCGACATAAACTAGGCCAACAACCAGGTCTGAATTCATCTGGAAGGCCGACTGTTGGAACAAATTCACCCAATCTAGATCATCGCGGGCACATAGCTGGCCTGTCACGCTGACATCACTATTGAATAACGTAGCTATTCATGACATCGCTCAGGATTACAAGCGACAGTCGTGCTGGCACATAAAATCCGACCATCGCGGGAATCAGTTGTACTTCCGTGATGGCAGCGCTTCTGGGCTGTTTTGGAGTGCCCATCAACGTGTTTATTTAGCCAACAGATGCGTTGGGCAGAAAAATTTGGAAAAGTGGGTCATTTGGCAACATTAGAGAGCATTTGTCTAATATGAGCATGTATGACTTGGACACATGACACAGTAGGAAGACTAGAGTGAACACAGTGACAAATTACTGTGTAACAGGAATGTTGTATATCTAAATTCACTATTAAGTCTCAGTTATAGTTTAACCAAATTCTATGCCTATTGGTAAGCTTCTGGACAATTTTATTTCACTTATTATAGCCATGTTTAATTCCTAGAATGTTGGCGTGGGGATTAGAGATTCATCACTATCGAAATATTGATGTTGAGCATTGTTCATCAGTGAGAATGGGTTACCAAGCTATCGAAGTCCTTAAGACATCTAATCCTAGGTTTTGTTGAATAACAAGCTTGTGCTCATGACTAATGAGCCTTGATAGAATTGTAATAGATTTAGAACCTTTGGAGGTTGAGAAATGTCCATCCAGAGATGGATACTTTTATTACCTAGGGAACGAAGATGTGCCTCTATGGGATGGGAATTTTGATGTTTATTTACAAAATACATGGACTGATAGCAACAGTGGGTTTAATGGGAGAGTCAGACAGGAAAATTCCCATTACTTGTTGTATTTTATTCACGTTGTGTTGCAACAAAGTTGCCATGAAGTTCTAGTGGGAGTTGGCATTGTCGATATAATGTGTGACATAGGAAGAATCTTGTTACTTGTCGTTTGAGCTTTATTGTCACACTATGGATGTGAGAATATGTTTTCACCAAGTGTTTGCATGTTGGTGTTGTTGATGGAGGTTGTGATGGAAAACCCTTTCCATTCTTAAACAAGAAAGTATCACTTGCACGGGAGTCTGGGACCAAGTGGGACCCTTGACTTGAGTTGAGGTGGCAGATGCCATGTAGGTATGGTAAGGCTACACAGTTTTCATGTAGGATTCTACATGACATTAATATGTGATGTGGTGAAGTTGTTGATGTAGCATGTTGACAATGTGACATGTTGCATGTAGAAATGGCCCTTTACATTGCCAAGTGGATGGTTTTTGGGTGACACCTAGTGCCACTAGAGAATGCCACATGGAAGGATGATGCCACCTTGATGATAAATTGATGTCATCAGGGTGTAATGGGAATCAATGATCAGGAGGTTAGGTTGATGTGGCACAACAAAGACATGTAGTCATGGCCTTATGGTGCCACTTGGCTTGGGGAATGCCACATGGAACTGACGTGGTTGCAGAGGTGGCTAGTATCCACGTCATTGTGCAGCTTGGGAGTGTAGAGGTATTTTGTAGTTCCTTTCTACCACAGGTCATGGTGTAGATAGAAGATGCAGAAGAGACAGAAGTCATGGGAAAAATAATATCTATATTACTTGATTACATACAATTTATGTCACATTGCGAGCAATAAAATATAATACCATTGGGAGTGTAGTGTTATGACACAATGACATTGTGGAACTATGATGTGGGCATCACCAAGTTGGACCTCGTGTGGTGTGGAAGTGTGGCATGGATACCACATGGAGGATCCTTTCTAATGTTGGAGGGGGTTAAGGGGCTCAACTTCAAATGGGTATAACTTTCAATCCATAGGTCAGATTGAGGAAAATTTTACATTTCCATAAAGCTCTTGATGAGCTAAAGGAAATGGTTTTATCCAAAGTGAGTTCCACACACTTTGGGTGAGAAGGAATATTTTAACCCAATCTTCATATTGAGACCATGGAGGTTGGTTTAATTGAAAGTAGCACCTCCCACAAGGTTTGCGAAGTTTGAGGGGGCGGGAGAGAGTTTTATAGTTTACCATTAGATCGTGTCAATGGGCGGATATATATGGGACCCACCCCATAACTTATTAGGGGTTGGAGGTCCTAAAACATTGCAAATGATGTGAGCCATTGCATACATGAGTTGGATGGACACCTTAGAGAATAAAATGCATCTCCAATATTGTGGAAAAGAAAGAGAAATGGATAGTCTTATTTGATATTTGGCATAACTAAAATCATATCCATAGCCAATGTAGTGGATTTGATTGACCTTCCTTTATGTATGTGAGTTTTGACTGACTTCCTACAGATGTAAGTCAAAAGGAAGAGTCTAATTCAAGAAACTAATGTAGTTAAGTGTTTCAACCACATCCATTCCCCATCCAATCTCTTCTGCCTAAAATCGCAAAGAAATTGATGATGAGCTAGCCCCCTTTCTATTGATTTCTCACTAATTCATGGATAAGATATTTATTTATGAGATTATGGATCTATAATATATGATATTCTTAGCCCCATTGACAAGCCTCATAAATGGGTACTTATATGGGCTCATTTTACCTCCTAACCTAGTCAAATCAACCATTATCTTAGCTTATTGCATGATTTTCTGTTATATTTATGCTTATAGAGTAAGTTGAGTTAGTTGTGATGCCATGTCATCTAATATGTGTTTAATGCAGATTATTGATGAATTTTGAGGTCAAAGTCAAGGATCCAGTGGAAAAATGGCAACAATAACTTGAAGTGGACAAAGGAGAGGACTTATAGGAGGGAATCCCCCTCATTTATTACTCACTTCGAATTCCCCTTCATTCAGCTTGGAGTACAAGCATCCAAGTCATGCACTAGAAGGCAACCGATCAAGTGGAGGATGACTGATGATTATCTCGAGTTTTGGAAGCCAAGCCTCCCAGATTTTAAGAAAGCTATTGGTAGCTTCATTTTTATAAGTAGAGAGGCCCAAGGCCTCACTAGGGTTGGATTTTTGTTGGATTTTTGCTTATGTAAACTCTGCTCAACTTCAAGCTTATTGTTTTGTGGCAGTTTCATGTAATCTTGCTATTGTTTTGGAAATAAAGATGGAATCCTTTTTGAGTTAGCATTGAGTTACCTTAGAGGGCTAAAGCTCCTAGGTTAGGGCCCAATCCAAGTAGCCAAGCTCCTCTTTACTTGTATTTGTATGTTTATTTCAGTTTGTAGATTAGGTTGTTGTTAGATGTATTTATTTTATGGTTAAGGATAGGTTGCTTTTGATGATTTCGTAGTTTTCTTCCATTTGTCTCTATAGAAGGTTAAGTAGTGATAAAAATAAATTCAAAAGGCTAGCAATAGTGCCTTATCCTCTCTTCCTCCCTTTGGGACCATGATTTGAGGCAAAGACCCTCTTGCTACCCCAAAAACACAGATTTTCCTCATTCATAGGACTTATAGTGTTTGCAGCTTTTTGGTGGTTAATAGTCTAGTTTTGTTTTTCTTTAGAACTTCTTCATCATGCTCACTTCTCAGTTTACAATAGTCTTCTTTCATGCTTTCCTTTCTTGCAACAGTTATCAACATTTCCTTTAATAGATAACAGTTTAGACTAGTTTGATGCAAAACTCTGTTTTTCTAGATGCACTTATTTCATTGCTTGCTTAATCTCATTGGTTGATTGTTAGTTGTCTATGCAGCAGATATATTCTAATGGTAGGTCAGCTTATCAACCATCCCATCCTCCATCTGATCCATGCCCTACAGGTCGCCCAAGTCTCCCCTCAATTCTGCCTTAGTTTCCTACATTTTCCATAGAATTTATTCCTCTCTCCTTGATCAAATCCAATCATCTTTCTCTCTCCTAATGATTCTTGGTAGACCTTAGGTGCCCTAACACGTCATTCCAACTCTCATCCACCTTTTCTGCCCACTCTCACACCCTCAAAATAGCCAAAACTTCTCTTGGCCACCTCCTGTAGAACATTGTTTTTCCTCCTGTAGATTTTCATGTAGGCTTTCTTTTGAAGGTCTAGTGTGGAAAAAGCCTCCAAAAGACCACCTAAGACCTCCTAGGACCCATCCACACCATCCTACATCCTCTCAAGTCCCAAAATCACACTCCAACTCGTGCCACATTCACAAACAAATAAATTACATGCATGTCAAATTCACATAAAAATACATAAGAATCCAAAAAGATGTTTTTTGCTCATTTACTTCCAAAAATAGCTTAGTTGGATGTTGTTTACTTATTTGAATAGATAATGGCATTATTTTCATGGTTTTCATAGTGCTTTCTGCAAAAGAATATAAGCCCTTCCACCCTACCTCATTTCCATGGTCTGACTACAAAAGATCTTGACACCTTTTTTTGAGTTTGTTGTTATCTGTCAAACCTATGATTATGTATAAGATGAGCAAAAGTTGAAATTTTTCCCTTCTACTCTCAAGGATGTAGCATTGCGTTGGTTCATGGGATTACCTAGCAATAGCATCACAACTTGGGCTAAGACTCAGCAAGCCTTTAACAACAACTGTCAAGACTATTGTAGGTCAAAAGATACTAAAGAAGAAATTTTCTAAATGACTATAGGAAGTGATGAGTCCCTGGAAGACTATGAGGAGAGGTTCCAGCTCAGTTACAAAAGGGTCGGGTGTACACTTGACTTTGAGTCTCTGAAGCTGGTCTTGCTCAAGGGAATTCGGGAAGATCTTTTAGACACCCTCCATCTACTGGCCGGGGGAGACATCTACCAACTATCCTATGAGGACATAAAGACTGTTTTTAGAAACCATTCTAGAGAAGCTAGAAAGAAAGGTAGGGGGAGTCAACCCATATCCAGTACCTATTCTTCCAACTCATCCATTAAAGGAGAAATTGGAAACATGCTGGAAGACTTCAAGAGTGAGATGTTGCAGACTCTTTCCATGCAACTGGATACCTTGCATATAAGAAGGAAACAAGAGGATGCAGAGAGGGCTTTGGCCATTTTTTCCCTAGGTGCACCAAGAGGCATCCTAGGAACGAATGTCCATTGAACTCTATAGAAGTTTGTTCAGTCTATGAAGAAAATAATTCTACTGACACGTGTCCTTCCTTACCCGGACTTAACGTTGTATATCAAGGGGCTGAGGGAGTCACTGAACAACTCTATTACATAAACCAAAGGAGGCTGCATGGACTTAGACCATATTAGCAGGGGATGCAAGGGACATCTCAGGCATTCTACAACCCCAACCAAGTCACTTTCATACCTTCTTGGGGCCCCTTGATCGTCCTTCCTGGTCCACACCTCCTCCTTGGTCCTTCAAATCTCCATATCATGCCCAACCAGCCACCCACTCGTTTCAATCCTATGCTCAGCCGCAGGCTCAATGGAATGCATCTCATCAGGGGTGGAGGCCCCAATACAACTCTCCTTCCAATATTTTGCCTCCACCACCTACCCAACCACAACCGTTACCTCCTACTCCACCAAAGCAACCCCAAATTCCTACCCAGCTAAATCCAAACCTGAACAACAGACAGGCTCAGCAGGTGTATAGTGTGGAACCATCATGCCCAACTTATGCTATGGAGATTCAGGAAATTAACTTGCGATCTGGAAAATTTCTCCCAGATAGCCAACCTCCACCCAAGGAGGTTGAGGAATATAAACAGAAAAGTGAACCTAAAGCAATTCCACCCTTTCCTGAGAGACTATCCGTGATAGTCTAGCCTACCCCATAATAAACTGAACTCCTTGGGAAACTGAAACATTTATGTATGAATATACCACTTCTCCAAGCCATAAAAGATGTGCCTATCTACAATAGGTTGATCAAAGAGAAGTGATTTAGGCATCCATGAAGGTGCAAGAGAGATGCCCCAACCATCAATGTCATAGGGTAATAGTCCGACCTGATGTTGGGGCAGGTAATCTGTCCAAAGTATCTAGACCCTGGAAACCCAGTAATTGATGTCCACATCAACGGCACCATGATCCCACACACCCTGATTGATCTGGGAGCTACCAATAATGTGATGACAAAGGACACAATGCTCAAACTCAATCTCCAGGTTGAGGAGGACCACGACTGTGCTACAGTTAGCAGACCGCTCCACCGTGATCCCTAAGGGATTGTGGAAGATGTGATGGTCTCCATTGATTCTTGGGAGTACCCTGTTGATTTGTTAGTTCCCCAGCCAAAGGCAAAGCTCACTGGGTATCCTCTCATTCTGGGAAGACCCTGGTTGCCTACTGTTGATGCCTACATCAGCTGTTGAGCTGGGAACATGACCATAAAGAACGGGCATATGTCCAAATAGTTAATCCTATATCCTCCTGCCCAACCCTTGTTAGAACATGATATACCTCTTTGGTTGGAGGAGGAAGATGAGGATGAACTCTATTCCGCACCACTTTGTGCATTAGGAATCACCATGGGGGGAGAACAACAAGATGAGGATGATATGATTGAAAATTTGATTTAGAATCCACCTCCCACTGTATCACCATTAGAGGACATAGTAAGAGAAACCCAAAACAACCCCCCAACTGATCTATGTGCAGCTGGCTCCACCTCTCTCCGTGTTAAGAATATAGAGTTTGGCCTAGAAAGAACCTTGAAAATCAATCCATCCCTATCCACTTCCCAGGATAAGGAACTGTGTAGCTTGTTGAGAAAACACCTAGATGCCTTTGCCTGGAGTTATGAGGAGATGAAGGGAGTGCACCCTTCAATATGTACTCATCATATATACATTAAGGAGGATTGAAAACCAGTCAGGTAGCCTCAAATGAGGATGAATCCAACACTTAAAGATATTGATAAGGAAGAAATACATAAATTGCTTGATGTAGGATTCATCTATCCCATCTCTGACAGTGAATGGCTCTCTCCTTTGGTTCTAGTGCCTAAGAAAAATGGTAAGTGGAGAATCTGTGTCGAATTTAGGGAATTGAACAAAGCCACTAAAAAGGACCATTTTCCTTTACCTTTCATAGATCAAGTGTTAGACGGTCTGGAAAGGAAAATTTTTTTCTCTTTCCTAGATGGATTTAGCGAGTACAATCAGATTGAAATCAGCCCAAAAGACCAAGATAAGACCACTTTCACTTTCCCTTGGGGTACCTTTGCATACTGAGTCCTTCCTTTTGGTTTGTGTAACGCTCCTTCCACTTTCAAAAGAGCGGTATTAAGTATATTCTCTGAATTAGTTCATGATACAGTAGAGATATACATGGATGACATTACTCCTTATGGCTCTGACTTTCAAGAAGCCTTATCTAATCTAGGAAAAGTTCTAGACAAGGGTATTGAGATGAACCTGTCCCTCAGTCTGAAAAAATGTGAATTTTTAATGACTAAAGGGACCATGCTAGGTCATGCAATATCTCAACAATGACTACAAGTGGACCTCAACAAAATTGCCATCATCCAAAGGGTGCCACCTCCTCAAAAAGTGAGAGATGTCAGAAGTTTCCTAGGTTTAGCTAGGTATTACCAAAGATTCATTAAATATTTCAGCAAGCTAGCCTCTACTTTGTTTGGCCTCTTAGGTAAAGTTGTCGAGTTTATATGGTTGGAAAACTTTCAAGAAGCCCTAGATACCTTGAAGAGCAAGCTTGTGACTACCCAAACTTTGAGAGGCCCAAACTGGGCCCTACCTTTCCACATTCATGCATATGCCTCGAACAAAGAAATAGGAGTAGCCTTCGGACAAATTGATTAAAAGTTGCCTTATGCCATATACTTTATAAGCAAAAACTTGTCAAACGCTGAGTTAAACTATACAGTGACCGAGAAGGAACTCCTAACTGTCGTGCATTCTTTAAACAAATTAAAACATTATATCACAGGCTATCAAACCCTTGTGCACACTGATCATGCTGCAATTAGATATCTAATGAAAAAACCAGATGTGAATGCTCGCATTATTAGATGGTTGCTTTTACTGCAACAGTTTGATTTGACCATTATTGATAAGCATGGTAAAGAAAATGTTGTTGCTGACTTTTTGTCTAGAGTAAATTTTCCTGCAGGTGAAGAAGGAATGGCGGATGACCAAATGCCATATGAACACCTATTTCTATCTCAGTACTCTCTCCATGGTTCGTTGATATAGTAAACTACTTGGTTTCAGCACAGTTTCCACCACACCTGTCCTCAAAAGAGAAGAGAAAGATCATAAGGAAAAGTGCCCTTTTCACCTGGACTGGGGGTAATCTCTTCAAAATTGGCCTAGATTAGATCTTGAGAAGATGTGTCAGGGAGGAGGAAGTCTTTGACATCCTCCTAACCTATCATGATGGGCCTTGTGGAGGTCATTTTGTAGCAAAAGGAGCCACCTTCAAGATACTGCAAGCAAGCTACTATTGGCCCACTCTTCATCAGGATGTGAGGAGATATACCAGTCAGTGTGATTGGTGCCAGAGGATGGGGAAACCTGCTCCAAAGGATGAGATGCCCATGTAACCTCAAGTGACCTTTGAGCCATTTGAGAAGTGGGGCATGGAATTTGTGGGTCCTATCAACCCTCCTTCAAAGCAGAAACAATACATCATTGTGTGCACTGATTACCTGACCAAGTGGGTAGAGACAAAATCAATCAAAGTAGCGACAGAGGAAAAAGTAGCTGAATTTTTTAGAGAGAACATATTCTACAAGTTCGAGTATCCAAGAGAATTGGTCGCAGATCAAGGTAGTCAGTTTACTTCCAATCTTATTGAATACCTTCTCATACATCATACAATCAAGCACAAGACTTCAACCCCTTACCATCCACAAGCCAATGGGCAGGTGGAGGTCACTAAAAGAGAACTGGAAGGGATCCTGACAAAGGTAGTGAGCAACATAAAAAAATACTGGGCGAATAGATTAGTTGAGGCCACTTGGGCCTACAACACAACAGGGAAGACCACTACAGGGTTCACACCCTATGAGCTGGCCTATGGGAAGAAGGTTTTGCTGTCAATAGAATTTGAATTCAATACCTTGAGGATGGAAGCTCAGCTGGACCTAGACCTCATCCATGCACAAAAAAAAATATTACTTCAGCTCAATGGATTGGATGAACACAGAATGCAGGCCCTTCTCCATACAGAGGTAGTTTAGCTTCATAGAAAGATATGGCATGAAAAAAATATAAAGGAGAAGCAATTCCAAGAGGGAGATTGGGCACTACTCTATGATTCAAGATATAAATATTTCAAGGGCAAGCTAAGAACAAGATGGCTGGGATCCTACACTGTGGAGAAATTCAATGACAATGGTTCAGTTCTGATCAGAACCATTGATGATGAAGCCATCCCCATGCTTGTCAATGGACATTGGTTGAAAGTCTACAAGGAACCCCTCTCCAAGTGAGAGTTCATTGAGGATTTGAATAAAACAATGATGGTAGTGGAGCATGTCTTAGCCTCCACTTCACTCACTCACTGAAGACAAAATAAAAATAAAAAATAAATAAGGACTCAAGTGAAAACCTCCATGAGGCACTTGAGTCCCATCATTGGGTTGAGAACCTCTTCTGAGGTGGCCCAGTGATGTCAAAGAAAAATAAGAGAGAAAAATAAGATCCTTGGGTTAAAACCTCCCTTGGAGGCACCTAGGGCAGGCAATTAGGGTGAAAACCTCCTTGAGGTGCCCTAGTTGTTTTCAAAAAAAAAAAAAAAAAAAATCAGTTGCATTGCAGGTTTGTAGGAGGACTACAGGAAGCAACAGAAGGTGCCAAGGGAGCCCTGAAAATAACACCAGCACCTATCCTACCTTCCCACACCTTTCTCCATCATTCTTGGCATTTTTTTTTCACCTCACTGTGCTTCTTTTTCATAATTTGTGTTTTCTACAGGAGGATCTGTGTTTTCTACAAGAGGCTCCTGTAGGAATTACAGAGAGCTATAAATGGATATAAAAGGCAGTTTGAGGGACAGGGAATCTTCATAAAAAATCTATAAATCCTCCTGCAGTCTCCAAACCTCCTTGCCATCATTTCCAAGCCTGAATCACACCCCAAGCATCATTCTTCTTCCTGTCAAAGAAAAACATAGAAAAAATAGTTCTTCAGGAAGAGAAAAAAAAAAACAAAAAACTAAGAAAGGGAACAACACCCTCAACCTCACCTGAAGCCTACCTATTACCTCTCCATCTCTATCTACATCTCTGGCATCATCCTCGCAGCTCCAAGCATAGAATGAAGCTGAAGTTTCAAGGGAAGAAGCAACTACAGGAGCTCCTATAGGAATTCCTGTAGCAGCTAATCCCATTAAAATCCAACATCAGCAGCAAGAGGGTGCAAATATGAAGGTTGAAGAAGACACCTGAAGCTCAGATCCAGCCAGAGGAGAACCTGCACAAGGCACAACCACACATTAGCAAGCAGACAACATGTAGCAAAAGAAAAAAAGGCACGCAGCAGAGAGAGAGAGAGCCACAACACCTCATAGCAAATGCATTCGGATCTCAACTAAGTAACTAACCCACTCCTCTGTTTTCATCTGTGTAATTAGAAGGCATGAAAAAACAATGAGATGGTTGAGGTTGAATGAGGAAAAGGTGGCTAGTTAACTTGGCCACCTTCATCTAGTTGACTCCACTCATCTGAAGATGTCACCCACACGTGCGCACAGTCAACTCAAGAAAGATGTCAAGGACAGGTAGTGGAGGAAGTGTGAACTCCGATGCAATCATGAGGGATGATTACAAGGAAAGGGCCATGATGACAAGGTAGGTAGGGACCAATGGTCTGAATATGGCCAATGTACACTTTTCCATCTCACCCTCCATCACCGGAAATATCCATGAAAAGTAATAAATACTCCTCCCCGAGGACTCTCACCACCTTTTCCTTCATTCTCTTCTCAAAACTCCACTCCTGTAAATCTCCTCTTGCACCCACAACCTCGTAACCATCATTCTCCATTGATCTCTCCCATGTTCCTTCTCTCGACATTCTGTACAAGAGCACTTACAGGTTCTACAGGAGCACCTACAGGAATTCTACAGGAGGACACAACAGTCTTCTATAAGAGAGCCAGTGAGTTTTTTTGAAGGGGGAAAACATGGGTTTGAGAAAAATTCTCGAGCTAAGGAGGTAAGTTCCATGCATACCCCCATTGAATATCAAAATATGCAAGCAATGGTTTAAATTCGAGGGTGAAATCAAGCCTTTAGGTGGAGTAAATACATAAAACATTTATGCTTATTTCTTTTAAAAAAACACAGTCTCTCTGTTTCTCTGTTGTTGTTCAAATATTGTTGTCTCCTTCTCCACATTTGGTTTCCCAAAGAAGCATAAACAAAATGAAAAAATATTTTATGAGGAATGAGCCCACCAACTCCTCCAGGCTCGATACACATCCCCAAGTAGTGGACATATTCACAAGAGCAAATTGGATGAAATTTTTTGAGAAATTCTGAGGGTTTGATGAGGAAATTGCTCAAGAATTTTCCCACTCTTTGGTCCCTCACACTAGAACACATGCCACTGTCACCTTTAGAGGTATTTCCATGGATATAACCCCTAAATTTATCAGTAGGGTCACTACCCTTCCTCTTGGGCTGCCTTGGAGTAAGGATGAGAAACCAATTGGCCAGGTTGCCAAGAAAAACTTCTTCCAAAACAATGAAACCCCTATAGAGGATAAAAATGGCATTAGAAGGGCTGGCATTCCATATCATTGGGATGAGGTTAGCTACCAAATAATCAAGTATATTTCCTGTGACGGGAGGTACAACATTATCTATGGTTACCAATTTAAAATCCTTCATGAGTTAAGGTATGGCATGGACACTCCAGCCTGTCAGAAGCTCAGCATCCACTACTTCCTCCTGCAGTCTCTCATTGACTCCAGCATTAAAGTTCAAGTAGGAAATTTAGAGTAGCTAGCCATGGGTTAATCAAAATTTTAGTGGAAGAAGCCCTCCATACGTTTACACTCCCTATAGCATGGGAAATCTTCTTAAACATGACAGCTGAGGATGACATAAAGACCCTAACCTATATTATTAGTCCTACTGGCAATGAGGAGGAAGAGCAGCAAGGGGGAGAAGGTGAAGCAACTGGTGACTTAACAGAACAAGAAGGGAAGAAGGAAGAAACTAAGATAAAGGAGGAGAAAGTTGAAGAAATAGAGCAAATAGAGACAAAAAAAGAGGCATAAGGAGGAGAAAAAGAGGCAGAAAAGACAGAACAAGAATAAGTGTCCCCTGAGACTCTAGAATGAGAAGCAGCATCCACTCTCACTACCCTCAATACCCCCATCAAGCCAAAACAGAAGAGGAAAAGGCAGGTCTCCATGTATTTCAGGGTTAGGAAGAGCACAAGAATCAAAACAGGAAAACCCCAACCTTCTTCAAAAGTGCCAATTATAATTGAAGATTCACCCTCTACACAAGGAAAGGAATCCCCTTCTAAGGAACCTATCACATATGAAAGGGGGACTCCTAGATATCCCACATGGAAAGAAAAGTTAGAACTATAGGACCCAAAAATAGTCCTATAGGAGACACAAACAGTTCTATAGGAGACACTGTCAAAACTATAGGAGACCCAAAAGCTTGAGAAAAGGGTAGAAGGACAACCACATGGAAAGGAGGAAGAGACAGAGCTACAAAAACCTGATCCCCAGTCTAGTCTTGGTTCCTACTACAATCTTCTTGAGGGAGGAAGGATAATTCCACAAAAATTTTCAATTCCACTATTCTTTGAATTAGAGAAAGAGAGAATAAGAACACACAGATGGATGCAAATAGCCAAATCCAAGGGAGTTGAGGATATTGGCCATATGGAGAGCAAACTCAGAAAAATGGGCAAAGATTTGAGTTATATCAGACATAGAGAAGTAATTACAAGAAGCCAACTTGAAATATAAAATGAATTGCTAAGAAGGCAGCTGCAAGAGAAAAAGACCCAACTGGCATGCATGGCAAGCTCGTCCATGGAGGCATTGCAATGTAGAACACAAGCAAAATCCTATGGCCTATATCTTAAGGACCAATGGTTGCAATTTCAGATAAATACTTTGGCATAAAGATGCACAATGCATTTCCAAGATTACAGGCAGTTTATGGACCTATGTGACCAAAGCACATCAGAAGATAAGGCAAAGATGGCAGAATTCTACCTACATAACATGGCCCTCACAGACATGAATGTGTGGGACCCCAATTCCAAGCTAGGGGACCTAAAACTAATGGCCATGGCCTCATGGATGAACCATGAAGAGTTAAGGGCAATAGAAATAAGAAGGTTGATGATAAATGAGTAGAATGAGCCATTAATGATTAGAGCTGAGCCATCAGACCCCATGGCACTCATTACCACACATAAACTGTTTGCCAATAATCCTCATATTGCCCCTAGATATATAAGTGATCAGGCACAAGCCATAGCACACTTTGAGGATATGCAAAGGTTACTTGGGGATGACTGTGTGCATGCATGTATGAGGAGATGGAACACCTTACCACACAGTTTGCAAATCAGGGAATATCATTCCCCAATAAGGATGAAGGAGGCATTAAGGAGAGTGCCAATGTACAAGTGCTCCATGCAGAGGCTGAAGGTCAATTGGATTGGCCTCAAATTGAGTCCCCCACTGCTGCTAGGCATGTTGGAAGGTAGAAGAGAAGAACAAGAGTAGGAGTAGTGGGAAGAGATAGATAGGAAGGCAGGATTCTATGACAAGGAAGAGGAGACCACATCAAAAGCATGGGATGTTAGGGAGGCCACCAGGGCCATAAAAGACGAGGAGATGGACTAAGTTGCTCAGAGGATGAGCAACACTTTCAGTAGGGGGTGATGATGAGCCTCATAAATGGGTAATTATATGGGCTCATTTTACCTCCTAACCTAGTCAAATCAACCATTCTCTCATTTTATTGCTTGATTTTCTGATTATATTTATGCTTATAGAGTGAGTTGAGTTAGTTATGATGCCATGTGCTCTAATATGTGTTTAATGCAGATTATTAATGAATTTTGAGGTCAAAGTCAAGGATCCAGTGGACAAATGGCAGCAATAACTCAAATTCGAAAAAGGAGAGGACTTATAGGAGAAAATCCACCTCATTTATTACTCCTCACTTTGAATTCCCATTCATTCATCTCAGAATACAAGCAGCCAAGTCATGCACTAGAAGGCAGCCGAGCAAGTGGAGGATGACTAATGATTATCTTGAGTTTTGGGAGCCAAGCCTCCTTGATTTTAAGGAAGTCGTTGGTAGCTTCATTTGTATAAGTAGAGAGGCCCAGGGCCTCACTAGGGTCGGAATTTTGTTGGATTTTTTCTTATGTAAACTCTGCTCAACTTCAAGCTTATTATTTTGTGACAGTTTCATGTAATCTTGCTATTGTTTTGGAAATAAAGATGGAATAATTTTTGAGTTAGCACTGAGTTACCTCAGAGGGCTGAAGCTCTTGGGTTAGGGCCCAATCCAAGTAGCCAAGCTCCTCTTTACTTGTATTTGTATGTTTATTTCAGTTTGTAGATTAGGTTGTTGTTAGATGTATTTCTTTTATGGTTAAGGATAGGTTGCTTTTGATGATTCCGTAGTTTGCTTCCATTTGTGCTCTCTATAGCAGGTTAAGCAGTGATGAAAATAAGATTCAAAAGGCTAGAAATAGTTCCTTGGCCTCTCTTCCTCCCTTTGGGACCATGATTTGAGCCAAAGACCCTCTTGCTGCCCCAAAAACACAGATTTTCCTCATTCATAGGAATTCTAGTGTTTGCAGCTTTTTGGTGGTTAATAGTCTAGTTTCTCTTTGCTTCAGAACTTCTTCATCATGCTCACTTCTCGGTTTACAATAGTCTTCTTTCGGGCTTTCCTTTCTTGTAGTAGTTATCAGCATTTCCTTTCATAGATCACAGTTTAGACTAGTTTGATGCAAAACTCTGTTTTTCTAGATGCACTTATTTCATTACTTGCTTAATCTCATTGGTTGATTGTCAGTTGTCTATGCAACTGATATCTTCTAATAGTAGGTCAACTTATCAGTCATCCCATCCTCCATCTGATCCATGCCCTACAGGTCACCCAAGTCTCCCCTCAATTCTGCCTTAGTTTTTTTGCATTTTCCATAGAATTTCTTCCTCTCTCCTTGAGAAAATCCAATCATCTTTCTCTCTCCTAATGATTCTTGGTAGACCCTAGGTGCGCTAACACCTCATTCCAACTTTCATCCACCTTTTCCACCCACTCTCATGCCATCAAAACTGTTATGAAACCAACTCAAGAAAAAGATAGAAAAGATAGCTCAACGCCTTAGAATTCAGCCTCTTCGAGGGGGCAACCTCCTTTACAATACATAAATGAACAATTATTGGATGATACAAATGAAAAGACCTCCTTTCTATATATAGGAGTCTAAGGGGTCATAACATAATCAGAGTCGACATAACAATAATAATGTAAGGGCACAATAATAACAATAGTGGGCTTCTATGGGGCACATTAGTAACAATATGGGCACTACATGGGTACATCAATATAATAAGTGGGTTGTACTAATAACAATAAGGGGTTACACTAGTAGTATAGGGGCCTAACATGCCCCTCTCCTTCAAAAAGTGTTGTCCTCAACGCTTGAGTAGTTCTTGATGCTTCTGTATAAAATTCTTGTCCTCCCATGTGGAATCTTCAGCGGGTAAGTTCTTCCACTTGATGAGATACTCTGAAATTGATTGATTTCGTAGCTGTCGGGTTCTTTTTTCTGTGACTGCTCCAGGTTTCAATATGATTTTTCCTTCCTTTTCAATATCTGGCAATATAGTTTGAATTGGGATCTTTTGCAACTTTTGAATAAGTGGCCATACTTCTTTGTCCTTCTTCCATTCATCCCTTGTTTCATTTATCCAATCTGGTTGGATAATAGAAATAGCACAAAACAATGCTTCCACATCCTCATCCTTGAAGAGTCTTCCCATTCCATAAGGTCGCTATTTTTTAAGTGCATGTAGTATTGTCAACATTTCCTTCTCATAAATAGCTTGCTTTAGATGTAGCAGTAAAAATACCCAATCGCCTACATCAAAACATTTTTCACTATGATGTTGATCTACCTGTCGTTTCATTTGATTTTGCACCGAAGTGGCATTATCCTTTAAAAGTTGGAGAACTTGTTGTTTATGCTCGATCTGATCTTTCACTGCTTGAACCTTTTTCTTCTTGATATGTCCTTCTATATTTAGAGTTTGAGGAGTGGTAATTTATTCCAATCCTTTACAAGATATGGTCGGATTCATTTCTTGACGCTCGATGTGATCTTTCACTTCTTGAACATTTTTCTTCTTGATATGTCCTTCTATCTTGATAGTTTGAGGAGTGGTAATTCTGACCAGTGAATTACAAAGCCTTTTTACTCTTTCCAATTGTTGTGGTGTTTCTCTAAAGAAGGTGTTGCTCTTTGTATCCTCATAATGTGCTATCATTTCCTCCGTGAGAATTGACCATGTAACAAGTTGTTTACGAGAACGAAGCCCTTTATACCATAAAAATTGATCCGGTTCTAAATATGAAGATGAAATACATACCTTTTGTAACATTGGTACACCATGTAGATCAAAATATTGCTCCATCTAAAGTATCCAATTTATCGGATCCTTGCCATCAAACTTCCTCATCTTTATTTTTCTTGATTTTAGGACCTCAATCTTGAAACGACTGTAACTCTGTACTTTCGGATATTTAAGTTCTGAAACTATTACCTGCGGTAGCCCTCTATGTCCTACTTCCAATGCCACTAGTCGGATCCAAATTGGATTCTCCAAGAAATCGTTATGCACAATCTCCCAAGATGACCTGATTATAGACCTTTCCAGAAGAGCGAACTTGTATGAAGTGCCACGTGTCAATGTTTCGACCTTTGGCTCTAAGAAAGATATACAAGAAACTAAAATCCGTCCTCTTTCTATACCTTCTTACGAAATTTCAATCCAATGCTCAGAGAGAAAGTTATGACGATTTTCCCCAGGTCACCTGTTTGGAATGTAATTCAGGAGTCTGCAAAAAGACCAACATCCGCAGATCATATCTCCGCAAATATAGTGCAAAAAGCTCTGAAATTCGGACCTGAGGTTCAATGTGATTTCTTCTAAAATGGGTTTTTTTTTAAACTTATAAAACGTCGCAGAAAAAAACTTATAGCGAAAATGCCATGATGACCTATTTGGAGTAGCGAAACCCTAGAATCCAAAGCTCTGATACCAAATGTTATGAAAGAAGCTCAAGAAAAGGATAGAAGAGATAGCTCAACGCCTTAGAATTCAGTCTCTTCGAGGGGGAAACCTCCTTTACAATACATAAATGAACAATTCTTGGATGATACAAATGAAAAGACCTCCTTTCTATATATAGGAGTCTAAGGGGTCATAACATAATCAGAGTCGACATAACAATAATAATGTAAGGGCACAATAATAACAATAGTGGGCTTCTTTGGGGCACATTAGTAACAATATGGGCACTACATGGGTACATCAATATAATAAGTGGGTTTTACTAATAAAAATAAGGGGTTACACTAGTAGTATAGGGGCCTAACATGCCCCTCTCCTTCAAAAAGCGTTGTCCTCAACACTTGAGTAGTTCTTGATGCTTTTGTTTAAAATTCTTGTCCTCCCATGTGGAATCTTCAGCGGGTAAGTTCTTCCACTTGATGAGATACTCTGAAATTGATTGATTTCATAGCTGTCAGGTTCTTTTTTCTGTGACTGCTCCAGGTTTCAATATGATTTTTCCTTCCTTTTCAATATTTGGCAATATAGTTTGAATTGGGATCTTTTGCAACTTTTGAATAAGTGGCCATACTTCTTTGTCCTTCTTCCATTCATCCCTTGTTTCATTTATCCAATTTGGTTGGATAATAGAAATAGCACAAAACAATGCTTCCACATCCTCATCCTTGAAGAGTCTTCCCATTCGGTAAGGTCGCTATTTTTTAAGTGCATGTAGTATTGTCGACATTTCCTTCTCATAAATAGCTTGCTTTAGATGTAGCAGTAAAAATACCCAATCGCCTACATCAAAACATTTTTCACTATGATGTTGATCTACCTGTCGTTTCATTTGATTTTGCACCGAAGTGGCATTATCCTTTAAAAGTTGGAGAACTTGTTGTTGATGCTTGATCTGATCTTTCACTGCTTGAACCTTTTTCTTCTTGATATGTCCTTCTATATTTAGAGTTTGAGGAGTGGTAATTTCTTCCAATCCTTTACAAGATATGGTCAGATTCATTTCTTGACGCTCGATGTGATCTTTCACTTCTTGAACATTTTTCTTCTTGATATGTCCTTCTATCTTGATAGTTTGAGGAGTGGTAATTCTGACCAGTGAATTACAAAGCCTTTTTACTCTTTCCAATTGTTGTGGTGTTTCTCTAAAGAAGGTGTTGTTCTTTGTATCCTCATAATGTGCTATCATTTCCTCCGTGAGAATTGACCATTTAACAAGTTGTTTATGAGAACGAAGCCCTTTATACCATAAAAATTGATCCGGTTCTAAATATGAAGATGCAATAAATACCTTTTGTAACATTGGTACACCATGTAGATCAAAATATTGCTCCATCTGAAGTATCCAATTTATCGGATCCTTACCATCAAACTTCCTCATCTTTCTTTTTCTTGATTTTAGGACCTCGATCTTGAAACGACTGTAACTCTGTACTTTCGGATATTTAAGTTCTGAAACTGCTACCTGTGGTAGCCCTCTATGTCCTATTTCCAATGCCACCAGTCGAATCCAAATTGGATTCTCCAAGAAATAGTTATGCACAATCTCCCAAGATGACCTGATTATAGACCTTTCCAGAAGAGCGAACTTGTATGAAGTGCCACGTGTCAATGTTTCGACCTTTGGCTCTAAGAAAGATATACAAGAAACTACAATCCGTCCTCTTTCTGTACCTTCTTACGAAATTTCAATCCAATGCTCAGAGAGCAAGTTATGATGATTTTCCCCAGGTCACCTGTTTGGAATGTAATTCAGGAGTCTGCAAAAAGACCAACATCCTCAGATCATATCTCCGCAAATATAGCGCAAAAAGCTCTGTAATTCGGACCTGAGGTTCAATGTGATTTCTTCTCAAATGGGTTTTTTTTTGCAACTTCTAAAACGTTGCAGAAAAAAACTTATAGCGAAAATGCCATGATGACCTGTTTGGAGTAGCGAAACCCTAGAATCCAAAGCTCTGATACCAAATGTTATGAAAGAAGCTCAAGAAAAGGATAGAAGAGATAGCTCAACGCCTTAGAATTCAGCCTCTTCGAGGGGGCAACCTCCTTTACAATACATAAATGAACAATTCTTGGATGATACAAATGAAAAGACCTCCTTTCTATATATAGGAGTCTAAGGGGTCATAACATAATCAAAGCCGACATAACAATAATAATGTATGGGCACAATAATAACAATAGTGGGCTTCTATGGGGCACATTAGTAACAATATGGGCACTACATGGGTACATCAATATAATAAGTGGTTTGTACTAATAACAGTAAGGGGTTACACTAGTAGTATAGGGGCCTAACAAAAACAGCCAAAACTACTCTCGGCCTCCTCCTGTAGGCCTCTTGTAGAATGTTGTTTTTCCTCCTGTAGATTTCCTGTGTCCTCCTATAGATTTTCCTGAAGCCTTTCTTTTGAAGGAAAAGTGTGGGAAAGGCCTCTAGAAGGCCACCTGAGACATCCTAGGACCCATCCACACCATCCTATATGCTCTCAAGTTCCAAAACCACACTCCAACACCACCTATTCGTTGCCACATTCACAAACAAACAAATTACATGCATGTCACATAAAAATACATAAAACTCCAAAAAGATGTTTTTTGCTCATTTACGTCTAGAAATAGCTTAGTTAGATGTTGTTTAGTTCTTTGAATAGATAATGGCATTCTTTTCATGGTTTTCATAGTGCTTTCTGCAAAAGTAGGATTAGTTGGTTAATTAGGATTTACTTGGTTTGCTTTACATTTCAGTCTTTTTCCTTTCTGCAGTTAGAGTAGTATCTGTAGAGTAGTCTTTCTATCCTTTCATCACATATAGAGCTTCTTCTGGAATCCATAGAAGTTGGATTGAGCTCCTAGTGATCTTGCGCTAGCTGACCAAGTGACAACCTATAGTAAGAACTAGTACTTGTGCATACAACACCGTCGCTTCCAAGTTTTTTACGAACTACCGGGTTGATAAGAGTAAAGTAGGTAGCCCAGGAGTTGCAGCATTATTGTTGCAATACTGGTGCTCACCACCCCTTTCTATCAATTTCTCACTCATTCATGAATAAGATATCTATTTATGAGTTTATGGATCTATTATATATGATATTATTTCTATTTTTATAACCTATCACCTAAGTATATTATAAAATGTTTAACACAAAAGAGAAGCTTGTAAATAAACCATTGGAAACTCAAGGTTAGGGAGCAAGTGAATTCGAGGAAGTCTACCTGGAAATGAAAAGAAAAGTAGATTTTCCAAAACATGTTATATAGTATTCGATACATCCCATCCAATGGTAGGAATCTCCAAGTTACGCTGATGACTTAGATGAGAATTTGGTTAAATTACAAGTGATTTGGGGATACTTTATATACATCGATTACTCTTATAGCTTACGATTTCACTCATGGACTCTCTGCAATTACGAATTAATTATTTCATAAGTGATGAGGGCGTTAACATGCCAAAAAGCTGAGAAAAAATTAACATAGATCCATGTTCAAGATTATTTACATTTATACCCATTTAATTTCTAAACAAGATGTGAAATATTAACTTCAGTTATGAATTATTAATTTACACGCCATCTCAATTAATTTTATTACTATATAAATATGTAGCTTCACATATCTATACTCTCATATGTAGGCCAAAACAATAGGGAGGCATATGTATAATGAACAAAAATGATTATGCAACTAATTGGAGCTAAAAATGAGGAAGGGGCATGCCCCCCCTTAGTTTATACACATATTTAATTGTTGTTGCAATGTCCTACTCAATGGTGCTTGATAACATGGGTGAGTTATATATAAATATGCTCAACAATATTGTTGATACCAACAAAAGAGAAGGGTGCAGCCCAACCAAATTCCACAATTTAATTATATTTGACACTTCTTTATGAAATCCACTCACTACGGTGGTTGCTGAACTAGACTACCAAATTTTAACAGAGAATTGGAACACATATTATTAATGATCTGATATTGATGGATTGTACATCATGGTGGAAGAAGGTTGCAACATTATGTGTGTGTGTGTGATATGTCTACTTGAAAATGAGAGCTTCTAAAATTTTATGGTCATTCCTTCCATACATCTTTAAGAAAAATGAAATAATTTGTTAGTATAAACGAATTACAATTCCGGAAACATCCATTGGGTTAAAAAAATATATTCTTTTAACAATACCACTTGAATTGTGTACAATACAATTTGCAGCTAACCAATACATAATCCTAATAGTATTCATGACAAAGAGAGACACAATTCTAGTCCATTGTTAAATAATCATAAAAATATATAGGTTTGAGTGACCAATAGTCATTGATAGTTAAATACAATAAGCACCTCGCTTATTCTTTATTATGAAAATAAAGAGGAAATTTAAGCATTCCAACATATTCCAGATAGAGTTATTTATGTGAGAACTCAGCATCCATAATCAATGTTCAATCTAGGTTACTTATCTAGTTGATTTATCAGGCAATTGAGGGAGGGACTTCAATTCTCATCCAAATTGTGTTGTTAAAAATGCAACAAGAAAATCCTAATTTAATTTTTTCCTTGAATTGAATTTTAGTTCAACATCTCATGAAAACTTGTAATAGTTAACTAAGTTAATTTGACTTAGTTGGCTCAGTTCATTCGAGTCCACATCTCATGACAACTTGTAATTGTTAACTAAGTTAATTTGACTTAGTTGGCTTAGTTAATTCGAGTTCAGGGTCTAACTTGAGTCATGTAGAGTGTCTCCTATATTATGGGAGCCCTGGTTGATTTTATTTTGATTTGTAATTAATTAATTCAGTTTAACTAAGTTAAAGTTAGTTAAACTAGTTCCAACTGATGGAGGAACTAGTAGGAGTTTAGATAGTGAGGTGCTGCTTCATGTGTTCAACTAGTTAATTGATGATTCACTCATAAATAAATCATGCATTTCAGATATTATGGTTATCCGGTTAATATTGGAGTTCAGGGACAATGTACTATCATTTTTATAATCATTTGAATTGTATGGGTGGTGCATGAAATTAGAGGAAGGCCTATGAGGATTGCGCAATTCATAATTTTGGAATTTACCAATTAAATATGGGCTAATTCCCAAGGGAACTATGCAAGGAAATAGGTTCTTGGTAGGCAACATAATTGGCTAAGTATTGGCTTGAGCTTGTCTGGGAAGCAGTGATATAGATAGAGATAGTGTAGAGGTTGTTCATGCTTGAGAAAAACATTGTAATCTTCTCATATTTTTTGATTAATGCAATATACAGATAACATGGTTTTTTAGATGCGTCTTTCCCCATAAAATTATTGTGTTATGTGTGATTGAATTATTTCTCTTTTATGATTCGTGATTGGATCGATCGTTTATTGTTCCTGCTGATAAGTAGAGTAGATTCAAGTCAATTGTTTTATCATATTACAATTTGCAGTTTGAATATACAAGGAATTTCTACATGGTATCACAGATGAAATCACTATATAAGAGGAGATTATGAGTTTATATTTTGTAGAAGAAATTGAATTTTCAGTATCATACTTCAAATCCAATAGGATGTTGTTCTATGGATTTAAACTCGAATGTGCCCTTGAGGAGAGTTCGAACTATATTGCTTTGAAGGACATGATGGAGGCAGTGTTGGAAGACAATGGGCTTAAGGAATTCATAGAAAAAAATATTCCTAAGCCAACCGATGGTCAAGATCTGCTAGGGTGGAGAAATTTTGTGGAAAAGGTGACTACAGGAAGCTAGCATTGAAGGACAAGCTTAGAAAAATAAACATGGATAAGGGCAACATGATATCAAAGTACTTCAACAAGTTCACCCAATGTCAGGATGAGCTTGGAAGTGTTGGTGTTACGGTTGCTGAAGATGATATGGTGAACCTAGCACTTCCATGCCTTCCCAAGAGCTGGAACAACTACTAGAACTTAGTTAATGGGAGGGAGAAGCTACCAGAGTGGGAGAGTTTGTGGTCCGACTTGGTACATGAAGAGATTTGATGGAACACTATATATGTATCCTCATACAAACATGATGATAAGGAGCACTGTGCTTTAGATGGAAAGGTGAAGAAAGGGAAGGGGAATTCATCCCATTCCAAATCAGATTCTAGTCAGGGTGGAAATAAGAAGGACATGTCGAAGATTAAATGTTTTCACTGTCATGAGCTAGGACACAATGACACGAAGTGTCCACACAAGAAGACTGGTAAGAAGCCCTTAGGAGGACCGGCAGGTGAAGCTCCTATTTCACAATTCGAGTTTGATTTCACCCTCATCACTTGCATGGTAACATCGGTGATGGTAAGTGTGTGCTACCTGGATAGTTGAGCCTCATTCCATATTATCGACAATAAAGAGTTCTTCAGTGACTTGGAGGATAAGGACCTCCAAATGCACATCAAGATGGGAGATGATGGGAGGTATAGCACAACTGAAATCGATACTGTTATCTTTTAGAGGGATTTTGGCTATCCTCTCACATTAAAATATGTCATGCATGTTCCTGGTTTGAAGAATAATTTGGTTTCAGTTGCCATGTTGGAGGATCATCGGTACAATGTGATATTTAGAAAGGGAAAGGCTTTCCTTTTTGACGCAACCTATGGATAAGTGAAGCAGATCGGGGTTCATGTGAAGAACCTCTACAAATTGGATGTATAATACTTTGATTCCTTGAGCACAAAAGTAGAGAAGGTGTAGAGTCAAGACATTAGCAAGTTGTGGCATGGAAGATTGGATCACTTGCACCATAGAGCTTTGAAGATCATGCAACAAAATTCTACAGGATTTCCCAAAGGTACACTAGATCAAAGAGAAACATGAAAAGGGTGTACGTTGGGAAAGTACACCAAAGAGTCCTTTCATGATAAATAAATTCAAGTGCAAGCGATCCTTGATAGAGCTCACTCAGATGTGTGTGGACCATCCTCGACAGCCTCCATGGCCAATCATAGGTATTATATAATATTTGTTGATGATTTTTCTTGTAAGTGTTGGATTTTATTCATGCAGAAGAAAGATCATACTTTCACTAAATTTTGTGAATTTAAAGTTGCTCGTCGAGAAAGATACTGATAGGAAAGTTAAATCCCTCAGAAGCGATAATGGTGGAGAATATGTGTCGAATGAATTCAAGAACTTCTATGCATCAGAATGCATTCGATGGGAGTTAATAGCACCTCATAACCCATAATAGAATGGGGTCACTGAAAGGAAGAAAAAAAGTATTGTGGGAGTTGCATGGGCGATGTTACATGATCAGGGCTATAACAACCTTGGTAAAAAGTTCATGTAAGAAAATTTAATAAAGGCAAAATAAGACCACGGTTAAGGGACACTTATTCCAAGATGAATTTTGGGCAAAAATATCCTAGTGGGCTTCACTCTATGTGTGTTTTGGCTAAGGAAAATTGGCAAAGGCTAAGGAAAAACCATTTTTGGCACATTTATTTATGAAAATAATGGAAATTATGAGAAGAGGAAGGTGAAGGGTCACATGTTTCATGTGAGGAGGAAATTGAAGGAAAATAATGGAAAATGAAGAAAATAGAGGCCTCATAATAAGAAGGCTTATGAGGATCAGTTGGTAACCTTTTGTCATTTCAAGTTTGGAGTTATCTCATTACTCTTTCTCTCTCTCACTTTTGGTCACTTAGAGTTTTGTTGAAGCACTCTATCTTTGGATCAAGGAAGGAAGAGCAAGAAAAGGGAAACAAAGGATAGAAAGGATCAAGGAAGAAGAGCAGGATCAAGATACCTCAATAGGAATAATGGTAACTGTTTGCATGTGTGATTTCCTATCTAGTTTGGACATTCATGGCTTTGCATGTTGGTGTATGGTTCTCTTGTTGTTGGTGGCATGGTTTTGTCGTATTATGATAGTGGTTTTTATCTTAGACTTTCCTTTTTCCAGATGCCATGGTGTTGGGATATTTATTTTAGTTTTGATATTTAGTTTGTCGGATGGATTTCAGAATCTAGGGCCGAGGTGGTCTCAAGGTTTATTCCCAAAGGCGTAGGAATCCCTTGACTGGTTTTGGCAGGATACACGGTAAAGCCAGAGGGAGAAGTATCGTTTTAGGGCCTAGCGATTCCGGTCTGGATTGTGGTAAAGCTTAGAGAGTAGTCTTGGTTTAGGGCCTAGTGATCCAAGATTGGATTGAGATAAAGTCTGAGAGGCAAGGAGATGTAAAATTACTTAAGGATAGTGATCGATTCTAGATGGAATTCCAAGTTCATTTTGGTTGTGATCGGAGCTTTGTTTTTGGTGTGATCATGGTTTGATGAGGGTGGAGGTGGTTTAACCTCTAGATTCCCTTGGTTTCTCTTGGATTGGTCATTCTATGAGATCCCACATTCATTCTTGGAATATGGCATGGGGGTGACTAGATGAAAGAGAGATTTCGTTCAGCCATGTCTATGGTCGGGTGGTACGTGGAAGTCCCGAACCTTGTCGGATTTTCCTATGATTAATAAAACCTAAGTTATCTTACTTTTTCATTGATTTATATGTGGATTTAATGGATGTCATATCTATGATACTTATATGGTTTGATGTTGGTTATAAGCATTGTTAAATGAGTGGTTCATGTCATGGTTATTTCATGTATTTACTTGTAATTGTTAAATGGATGGATGCAAGACCTAATTAATGATATAATAGTTCAATGGAGAAGGAGGTGATCCTTCTGGTTATGCTTCATAAGTTCTTTCAGTCATTTATGCTTTGTATTGTATCCTAGATCTGTAGGTTGCATTGATGCCAAGTGTTTGACAAAATGTCAGTTCCGATTAGGGAGCCTCGGACCTAGTCCTAAGGTTTATTTTTGATTTATCGTCATTGTTATCATGTATTTGATGGATTATGAAGGTTTTAGCAAGTTCTGCGTAAAGGCCAGGATTTTGGGATAGAAAAGTGACTCAAATATCAGGGTCGTTGGCACAGGTCTGCTAAGAAATGTCCACAGTCGCTGGCACATAGGCCTATGAGAGAAAATTTGGGTTGTTGGACGCTATCATGCCTATACCATGAGAGTGAGCAGGGGCTAAAAGGCTTAAATCATTAGTTTGACTCAGGGACAAGATGTATGAGTGGTTGACATGTTTCCTAGAGGTGTTGTTATTTATGTGGATGAGTTTGTTTGATATGTTCCATCGGTTACATTTCCTCAAGGTCACCAAGGAAGTTGAATCCCTTATAGTAGCCTCTCTCGTGAGATGTTTACCCCAACTAGAAGGTTGCTTGGGTGGAACTGGGAGGAGGGGGTGTTACAAGGGCCTACCATTGCACTTGTGGGCTGAAGCATGCAACACAACTGTTTATTTGCATAACAGAATCCCTCATCAAATTCTTGGGATGAGTTCACTAGAAGAAGTTTTTTAAGGTAAGAATCTAGTTGTGGCACACTTCAAGATCTTTGTTTCATCAATCCACTATCATGTTACCATGGATGCACAAAAAAATCTAGAGCCAACAACTAAGCTGGGCATATTTGTGGGGTACAATGATACACCTCACAACTATTGGGTGTACCTCCCATCGAACAGGATGATAATGGTTTGTAGATATGTGAATTTTAATGAAAATAAGGCCATGATATGTTCCCTTTAGAGGGAGCTTCAGTTACATGCATATGAAGAGCTTTTAGCTCCAAAGGAGGAACATCAAGATGATGTAGAGAAACCACATGTAGAGGACTAGAGAGTGGAAGCATTCACTCATGCAAATATTTCCAGACATGGAAGGAAACACACTAGAGAAGCTGACAGATTGATGAATGATGCTAGAGAGAATGTGGGAACACCCACATCAGTGCAGGAAGAGGAGGTCACTAGATCAGTACACTAGCTACATGGATCTGTTTAGGGAAAGTTTAGATGTTGAGCCATCCTCATTCGAGGAAGCAGTGCATAAACTAATATGGGTTGATGCCATGGTTGAGAAGTATGAATCCATTATCAGAAACAATGTTTGGTATGTGGTCCCAAGACCAACAGACAAGTCAGTGGTGAGTTCTAGATGGATTTACAAAGTAAAGAAAGAAACAAATAGGTGTGTGGAGAAACATAAGGCCAAATTTTGTGGCCAAAGGATTCTCTCACGTGGAGGGAATTGATTATGATGAGACCTTTTCTCCAAATGGAAGGTACTCTTCAATCAGATCTATTCTAGCACTGTCAGCGCAGATGGGATGAAAGATACATCAAATTGATGTGAAAAAAAAATTCCTCAATGGTATGATTGAGGAAGAGGTGTATATTGAGCAGCCAAAAGGATTTAATACCTTCAACAGAGAGTCACATGTGTGTAGACTCAAGCGAGCATTGTATAAAAGAAAACAAGCACGTGGTGCTTGGTACACTAGGATTGATATTTATTTCATCGGGTTGGGCTTCACCAAAAGTGAAGCAGATGAAAAACTTTACCATATTGTGGTTGGAGGTAAATAGTTGATTATAGTATTATATGTCGATGATTTGATTCTAACAAGTTATGAGAAGATGATAAAATATTACAAAGAGGATATTGCAAGAGAATTCAAGATGAAGGACCTGGGGCTCATGCATTAATTTCTTAGTATGGAAGTATGGCAAGGAGATGAGGAACTGTTTGTATCTCAGGGAAAGTATGCCAACGAGATACTAAAGAAGTTCCACATAGAGAGAAGAGAAGGAAACCCATGGAGGCTCTTATAGCAGGTAATTGGAGGAAGGAAGATGTTACTTCAGGTGAAGTAGTGGAGGCTACTATTTATAGATAGCTTGTGGGTTCACTAATGTATTTGGTGAACATACGACCAAACATGTGTTTTTCGGTTAACCAACTTAGTCAAGCCATGGTTAATCCAACCAAATTCTATTGGAAGACAACTAAACATGTGTTGAGATACCTCAGAGGCACTAAGTTTCGTCTTTAGTATAGACAGATAGATGGAGTGAAGCTTCAAGGCTTCACAAATGCATATTGGGAAGGGAGTCCATCCAACAGGAAGAGCACATCAGGGGGAATATTCAGTATTGGGTCAGCAACATTTTCTTGGTACAACAAGAAGCAGAGATCAGTGGCACTTAGTTCAACAGACGCAGAGTACATGGCTGCTAGTCAAGCAACTTGTGAGGCTATCTAGATGAGGAAGATCCTTGTTGGGTTATTTGGTTAGCAAATGGATCCTGCAACGATTTACTGTGACAATCAGAGTTGTATCAAAATCTTTGAGAATCCAGATTTTCATTATTGGTCCAAACATATCGAAATTTAGTATCACCATCTAAGAGATTGTGTGCAGAGGAGAATCATGTTGTTGTAATACATTCCTAAAAAGGAGCAGATGCAGATATTTTGACACATTATCAAGATGAAAACTTGAGTTTCATAGAGGAAGGATTGGTGTAGTAGATAATCCCTTTCTTATTGAGAGGGAGTGTTGAAAATCCAATAATAAAATCCTAATTTAATTTTGTCCTTGAATTAAATTAGGAATTAAATTGTAATTCCACATCTAATGACAACTCGTAATAATTAAATAAGTTAATTTGACTTAGTTGGCTCAATTAATTCAAGTTGAGGGTTTAAATTGAGTCATGTAGAGTGTATCCTACATTATAGGAGCCCTCGATGAGTTTATTTTTAGTTGTAATTAATTAATTCAGTTTAACTGAGTTAAATTCCGTTAAAATAGTTCCAACAGATGGAGAAACTAGTAGGAGGTTAGATAGTGAGGTGTCGCTTCATGTGGTCAACCAGTTAACTAATGATTCACTCATAAATAACTCATGCATGTCATATTTTAGAGTTACCCAGTTGATATTGGAGTTTAGGGACAATGTACCATCAATTTTATAATCATCTGAATTGTACAGGTGGTGCATGAAATTAGAGGAAGGCCTATGAGGATTGCAAAATTGATCATTGTGGAATTTACTAATTAAATATGGGATAATTCCCAAGGGAATTGCACAAGGAAATAAGAGCTTGGAAGACAATAGAATTGGTTAAGTATTGGCTTGAGCTTGTTTAGGAAGTAGTGTGATAGATAGAGATAATGCAGAGGTTGCTCAGGCTTGAGCAAAGCATTGTAATCTTCTCATATTTTCTTATTAATGGAATATACAAATAGCAGGGGTTTTTAACTGTGGCTTTCCTAAGAAAATTATTGTGTTATGTGTGATTGAATTCTTTCTCTTTTATGCTTCATGATTTCATCAATCATTTATTGTTTCCACTGATAAGTAAAATAGATTCAAGTCAATTGTTTTAGCTTACAATCTGCGCTTTTTTTTTGTGAATAGGATAAAATATATTACTCTGGAAACTGATAGATTACATAACTTGGGTTGTGTGGGAGAGAGAGCCCGACATAAGACCTAACCAAAATCCTTGAAATGGCCATGGATTTGTATTTTTTACAGTGCAGCCATGACAAAAGTGGGTTCTGAGTCCAGAGGTGGAAACCGAGAGAAACCCTCTTTACAACATTCTCAAAATTGAGAGTACAGAAATTGAGAGAAGAGAAGAAAATGGTAACAAGGCCGACAAGGCAAGAGTCATTTTTCTCCATGACAGATAGCCCTCTGTAGATGAAGAAAAAAGAAAAGGAGGTTGATGAAGTCACTCCTAGTTGATGGTTACTAGATCCTTGTCCAGACGAATGGGAGTCTCCTAAGAGCTTCCCTCCTACTGCGCAATTGTGTTCTGTCGACTTCTAGAGGCCCCAACAACCTCTTTCTTGATGGTAGGGGATCCTTTAGTAGTCGAATGGACCTTTGTCATCAAATTATTCTTGATAACTTTATATTGCGGTGCATCTCGAGTAATGAATCCAGAGTTGTGGATGGCTTTGACATACATCACAAACTTCTCAGTTAGCCGGTCATTATTTGTTTCCAATGCCTTGGTGCGCTCCTCCTGCTCCTGCATCCCTAACCCCATGATAGTTTTCATTTGCCACCATGTTTCGATAGTTTGTGCGTAGAGGTTTTCACGTGCTCGGGTGAAGGCAGGGTCCAGAGTTCAGGCAAAGTCGGTGTCGACTTCCTCAGTAGTGACCTCTCTATGGAGAACATTTTCTTAGGATTCTAATTCAGAAATGCGCTACTGAGTTTTAGGATTTATCGATGTCGCATAGCATAGAGTTGTGTGCCTTGTAGAGGTCTCAGCACGAGTGGTGGGGGAAGAATCCAGGGACTTCTAGTGGGAGGTTGCGTGACTGCGCATACCTCCCTGACTAGAACCCAGGGTGGAGAAACTCTTCGGGGAGATGAGAGAACCACAAGGACTAGCGAGTGAGGGAAACCAAAGTGCGAATGACCAACAGAGAGGGATAAAGGTAGAGAGAAGAATGAGGGGGATAAGGGGGAGGGGAAAATATATAGAAGCCAGGTGATGGTGGGTGGCCGAGAGTAGGGAGAAGCGACGGGAAGGGGAAGCATGCGAAGTTCTGATGCATCGCAGCGAAGGAATGTATGAGCAAAGAGGATGTGACTAGGAGGCGGTGGTCACACAAAGGAGAGGGGAGGTTGCATTGTAGGTGCTAGAATCAGGAAAGCCAAGGATGAGTCTGTATGCATGCACCATCCACATGTCCTTCCAACGGAACCATGAATCAACCTTGAAATTATGAAGGGTACACGAAACGTTATTGTTCAGTAAAGTGGTTATCTTCGTCATTGATTGATGCAAATTGCTAATGGAGTTCATGTTCCTCCAATTCCTACCATGCTCGGGACTTCAGGCGTAGGCTACCATCCATACCCTCATTCACTAGTTTGTTCACGAGTTTATTTCCATTCCTTCTGATTGATTGAAAGTGGAGGTCTGCCATGTTGTCAATTCTCTACTTTATCCGCTGTATTATTTTTTTAGGTGCCAGTTTTCCAAAATTTTGTCAACCTCTATTCCCTACTGTAGTTTTTTGCAAATCTGAGTGGCCAGCATGGAATCTCCTTCTACAATCACAGGAATGGGCTTTAGGTTGTGCGCTGTGGTGATGCCATTTCCCAAGGCATGAAGTTCTGCGACATTTTTGGTGGCTAAAACTATGTTTCCCTCATATATCTATATTATATCTCCTTTAGAGTTTCTAAAGACTAATCCAAAACTAGCTGGGCCCGGATTCCCCTTAGCTGCATCGTCATAGTTGAGCTTGAAAGTCCCCTTATCTTCTGGCCTCCAAATTTTTTTTTTAATTTCAATCCTGGAGAGGGGGATGACTTTGTAAACTTTGATTTGAAGGAGATCTAGCATTGAGAGAATTCTCTCTTTGAATATGGTGGGAGGGACTTTGACAATCTAAGTGGGTAGATAGGTCATTATTTCCCAAATCACACTTTTTATCTTTGAGATTATGATTTCCTCCTGGGTGGAGATGCTACGAAAGATTCTTGCATTGCGCTCCTTCCACAGATCCTAACAGATCAAAACAGGAATTAAATTACATGTGGAGTTAACTAGAGGATGCCGGAGAATACAAATCTCAAGTTTGCGATGGTACTTTGAATAGATGATGGATCTTGATCAGAGCTGTTGAAGACTAGTGAAATCCAATCCCATAAATTGGATGCGAATGGGCATACATTTAACAAATGATTGGGGGTTTCTTCTTCTTGCTGGAAGAGAGGGCATCTCGATGGGCCAATAAAGCCTTTTCTTCTTAGGTTGTCCCACGTTAAAATATTTCTATGCATGACTAACCATAGAAAGATAGATATTTTCGGCTAGTGCTTCCTGTCCTAGATTGAGTTCCAATTTGGTTCTAGTTGAAGTTGATCATGCTTGGCTATGTACATGTAGGCTTCTTTTAAATTGAAATGTCTTGATAAGTTTTTCCACCATTTGAGTTTATCCTCAGTAGAGTCAAGGAGGATTTGTCTTTTTTTTAGTTCTGATGAGAGGTCCGACCAGGCTTAGGGATTCATATGGGGAGTCTAATCCTCTTGTTCCATCCAAATTCTCCATATGTCCTTTTCGTCACTCGTTTTCCAGTACTGGCTGACTTTGATCTTCCCTCTGTTTTGCATATCAGCCTTGATTCGGTGATATTGATCCTGATCAAGTTCTGAACTTTGTTTCCAGGCATCCTCCCAAAAAAGATCCTTGTTTTTGGTGCCTATTTCCTAGAAACTATGATTTTTAATGATATCCCTGTTCTCCCATGCTTGGTTCCAAATGACTGAACCTTTGATATTTCCATTTCGCCTGATAATTTTCTCTTGCGAGAGGGAGGGGGTATAATTTTCTTTCCATAGGATTCCCCAAGGGGATTTGGGGTTTGCAATCCATCTCCATAAGTTTTTGGCTCCCAGGGTCTTCCCTAGGAGGTCTATGTCTCTAAGACCAAGGTCACCATATTTTCTGGGCTTGCAAATTTTTTCCCATGCCATCAGAGCCCATTTATTTTTTACCTCTCCATCTCTCCATAAGAAGTTCCTTTAAAGGTTTCTAATTTTGTTTGAAATCACTTTTGGGGTTGCCAGAGCCGAGTACAAGTAGAGCGGGATGGCTTGTAAAACATATTTGACCAGTTGAAGATGACTTGCCAGATTGAGAGATCTAAAGGTCAAGTTGGCAATTCTTTTCTCCATCTTTTTAATCAAGTCCTTCCAAGTGGCTCAGGAGAGAGGCTTTCCTGTAAGGGGAACATCAAGGTAAGTGGAGGGGAGGTACTAATGGGAATGGCCAGGAGTCTGGTGATGTTCCTGAAAATGGGCAGCGGAGTGTTAAAGAAGAACAACTTATATTTCATGGGGTTGATGGAGGTTCCAGATGTAATAGAGAAGTCCAATAGAATGGAAATGAAAGAGGAGGATTCTTTGATAGATGGGAGGCCCATAATAAGGGTTTCATCCACAAATTGTTGGTAAGTTTTGGTGGGTGTGGAGCCTAATTATATTCTTTATTCAGAGGTATCACCGCTTTGGACCCAAGTTTGTGATGTGGCGGCAACACCACCCATAATATTTGCATTGCAAGGGAGCTCTACGGGGGGCAACTACGATCTTTGGGAGCCCCCCCAGGTTGGGGATCGGGGGAAATGCCCCCGAAGCTAAAAATATATGTAAAATTGCCTTGTAAAATGTTGTAATTTAGTAGTCAATATGGGTCGTTCATTAGGCAAAGATCTCATGGTAGAAGTTATGTTTAATTTAGGGTTCTTTTCCCTAGAAGGCAACCCCTCGCTATATATGAGGGAATTGTATTGCGTCTATGTAGATCTGTATTCTGAATGAGAAAGAGAGAGGAGATTGTGTGAGAGTGAAGAGGGAATTACAACGAATCTACTGTAGGTTGTATCTATTCAATTTGCTGGATAATATAAAGGTAAGGACTGACTGTTTCCCATGGACGTAGCCCAAATTGGGTGAACCACGTATATCTGTGTCTCTCTTGTTTTATGTGTTTATATTTCTACGATATATTTTATGTGTTCCATTGCTCTGTAATATATAATTTTCTAATAACTGGTATCAAAGTCGAAGGTCCATTTAGATGATAAACTCGTAGGAGAGAAAGGTTCCTAGTTCGAGTGGGAGCAATGGCAGAAGATGGTAGGTTTAGGGTCAAAAAATTTAATGGCCAAAACTACCAGCTATGGAAGATCTAGATGGAAGATTATTTGTACCAGAAAGATTTGTACCAACCATTGAGTGGAAAGACAAAGAATCTGACGAGTATGACAGACACAAAATGGGATATTCTCGACAGAAAAGTACTTGGAACAATACGGTTGTGCCTAGCGGCATTAGTAGCCATTAATATTTCAAAGGAAATGTCAACATTGGCCAAACTGTATGAAAAACCCTTGGCCTCAAATAAGGTATTTCATATGAAGCGTTTATTTAATATGAAGATGTCAGAAGCTGGATTTGTTTCTGATCATTTAAATGAATTTAATACAGTTACCAGCCAGTTAAGTTCTATAGGGGTAACTTTTGATGATGAAGTTAGGGCTTTGTTATTTCTGTGCTCATTTCCAGAAAGTTGTAATGGTTTAGTTATGGCCATTAGTAACTCTTTCTCTAGATCTAGTACTTTAAAGTTTGATGATGTTCTTGGTGCAATCCTTAGCGAGGAAATGCGATGGAAAAGCTCTGGTGAGACATCAGGTAATGCTTTGACTGCAGAGACCAGGGGAAGAAAATGGAAATAGGAAAGAGCCCAGGATATCGCAATAAGTCAAGGAAAGTTAGATCCAAGTCCAGATCGGGGATAGTGTGCTGTAAATGTGGGAAGAAAGGACACTTGAAGAAAGACTACAAGTCTCGAAAGGGAAAAGAAGGAGATGCGCAACAAGAAAACAATCCTGAATCGAATCTGACAAGTGATGTGTTGCAAGATGCTTTGATAGGAAACATTTTCATGATTATGTTCAAGGAGATTTTCGACAGGTTCGACTGGGTGATGATAAACCCTGTAAAATCATTGGAATGGGTACAATTTTCATAAAACAACAGAATGGAAATCAATGGCTATTGAAGGAGGTAAGGCATGTTCTAGATCTGAAGAAAAATCTAATTTCAACAGGGCAATTGGAAGGTGAAGGCTGTGTAATTAATTTTACGGATAAAACCTGGAAGGTCACTAAAGGATCCATGGTAATAGAAAAAGGATAAAAGATTGGTACATTGTATTTATGTAATGGTATTTCTAATTCTGTTAATGATTTAACCTTTATAAGAGAATATACAACATTGTGGCATCATAGGCTTGGGAACATGAGTGAGAAGGGATGCAGATTCTTCACTTAAGAAATTTTTTTCTAGGTTTGAAGCATGTTGATTTAAAATTCTATGAGAATTGTGTTTATGGTAAACAGAAGAGGTTCAGATTCCTTAGAGTTGGGAAAGAAAAGAAGAGCGAAAAATTGGAGCTTGTGCATACAGATGTATGGGGACCTTCTCAGGTATCATCTATCGGTGGCTCTATTTATTATGTTACTTTTATTGATGATGCAACCAGTAAAACCTGGATTTATTGTATTTGAAATAAATTTGATGTATTTGATGCTTTCAAGAAATGGAAAGCTTTGGTTGAAAATGAGACAGGAAAAAGGTTGAAGTGGTTCAGATTAGACAATGGAGGTGAATATTGCATCAAAGAGTTTGATAGGTACTATTCAAAGAATGGAATTTACAGAGAGAAGACAGTTCCAAGAATACCACAAGAAAATGGTGTGTCAGAAAGGATGAACTTGACAGTCATGGAGCGTGCAAGGTGCATGAGATTGCATGCAAGATTGCCTTTACAATTTTGGGCAAATGTTGTAGATGTTGCTGTTTATCTAATAAATAGAGGGCCTTCAAGTTCCTTGGATGGTGGTATACTAGAGGAGGCATGGACAGGTAAAAAGGTAAACTACTCATTTTTAAAGACTTTTGGTTGTGAAGCCTTTGTCCACATTAATAAAGAAAATATAACAAAGCTTGAGGCAAAATCAAAGAAATGTACCTTCATTGGATATGGTGTTAATGATTTTGGTTATCGCTATTATGATTATGAAAAACAAAAAATCATTAGAAGTAGAGATGTCATATTCAATGAAAAGGATTTGTATAAGGATCAGCTACAAGAAAAGAAATAGGAAAAAGAAAACAAAGTACATAGTGCTTGATGAGATCACATAAAAAGTGATGGTGCTTGAAAATCATAATGATCAATAACCAAAACAACAACAACAAGCACCTCAAACACCTGAAAGTGGTGTTAGAAGATATACCAGGATAAGTAGACCCCCTCAACAATACTCTCCTTCATTATATTATGTATTGTTGACTGATTCTGGTGAACCAGAATGTTATGAAGAAGCGGTGCAAGTAGAAACCAGGAAGAAGTGGTAGCAAGCCATGAAAGAAGAGATGGACTCCTTAGCACATAACCAGACTTGGGACTTATTTAGGTTGTTTGTAGGTAAAACAAAATTGTAGAATAAATGGGTTTGTAGGTTGAAGGAAGAAGATGGAGCTAGAAAAAGGTATAAAGCTAGACTTGTGGTGAAAGAGTTTTCATAGAAATAGGGTATAGATTTTGATGAGATATTTTCCCCTGTTGTTAAAATGACTTCAATCAGAACTATTTTAAGTCTAGTAGTAGCTGAAGATTTTCATATTGACCAGTTAGATGTAAAGACAACCTTTCTCCATGGGGATTTGGAGAAATAGATATATATGCAACAACCACAAGGATATGAGGTAAAAGGGAAGGAGAAACTAGTGTGCAGGTTGAAGAAGAGCTTGTATGGCTTAAAAAAGGTTCTAAGGCAATGGTATCTAAAATTTGACAGGTTTATGTCTGAACAAGGTTATACTAGATGTCACTCTAATCATTGTGTTTATCTCAAAAGGAAAAATGATGGTGACTATATTATATTGTTATTGTATGTAGATGACATGCTTGTTGCAGGTTCTAACATGCAGGAAATAAATGTGCTTAAAAGAAAATTGGCGAACTCATTTGCAATGAAGGATTTGGGTGCTGCAAAACAAATCCTTGGTATGAGAATAACCAGAGACAGGAAGAGTCAAAAATTAACATTGTCTCAGAGTCAGTACATAGAAAATGTTGAAAAGATTTAATATGCAAAATGCAAAACAAGTTAGTATACCTTTGTCTAGCCATTTGAAACTAAGTAAGGAGGTGTGTCCCAAGAATCATGAAGAAATGGCTTATATTTCTAAAGTTCCATATGCATCAGCAGTTGGAAGCTTAATGTATTCAATGGTATGCACAAGCCCTGATATTGCACATGCAGTGGGAGTTGTAAGCAGGTACATGAACAATCCAGGAAAAAAACATTGGATGGCAGTGAAGTGGATTCTCGGGTATTTGAGAGGTACCACAAATCAAGCATTATTCTTTGGTGGTTCAAACATTTCTCTACAGGGATATGTTGATGCAGATATGGCGGGTGATAAAGATAACAGGAGGAGCACAACAGGGTATGTGTTTATTGTAGGTGGAACAACTTTTAGTTGGGTTTCAAAACTGCAAAGTGTTGTTGCACTCTCAACAATGGAAGCAAAGTATGTTGCTGCTATAGAGGCTAGTAAAGAAATGTTTTGGTTACAAAGGTTTCTGGATGAATTGGGTAAGAAGCAGGAGTTGGGAAAGTTATACAGTGACAACCATAGTGCCATACATCTTTCAAAGAACTCTGCATTTCATTCCAAGGTTAAGCATATACATCTCAAGCACCATTTCATACGGTCAACATTGGAAGATGGAAAGTTGAAGCAATAACCAAAATCCTGCAAATATGTTAACAAAATTTGTAACCAGGGTGAAACTGAGATTCTTCTCAGTTTCAATTGGTCTTGAAGTATGATGAAGAATATGAGAAACAACTAGGTCCAAAGTGGAGTCATTTTCCAGCAAATGAAGTAGTGGTGGAGTTGCTATAATCAATGTCCAAGTGGGAGATTATTAAGTGTGGAGCCTGATTATCTTCTTTATTCAGAGGTATCATCGCATTGGACCCCAGTTTGTAATGTGGCGGCAACACCGCCTGTAATATTTGCACTGCAAGGGGGGTCCAAGGGGGGCACCGCAATATTTGGGAGCCCTCCCTTGGCGAGGGATTGGGGCAGCGCCCCCGAAGCTAAAAATAGATGTAAAATTTCATTGTAAAATGTTGTAATTTCGTAGTCAATATGGGTTGTTCATTAGGCATATATCTAACGATAGAAGTTATGTTTAATTTAGGTTTTTTTTCCCTAGAAGGCAATCCCTCACTATATGCGAGGGAATTGTATTGCGTCTATGTAGATCTGTATTCTAAATGAGAAATAGAGATGAGATTGTGTGAGAGAGAAGAGGGAATTACAACGGATTTGTTGTAGGTTGTATCTCTTCAGTTTGCTGGATAATATAAAAGGAAGGACTCGTTATTTCCCATGGACGTAGCCCAAATTGGTTGAACCATGTATATCTATGTCTCTCTTGTTATATATGTTTTCTGTGTTTATATTTATGTAATATATTTTCTGTGCTCCATTTCTTTGTAATATATAATTTTCTAACATGTTGATGTGGGAGCAGAGGCATGGGGCTAGAGACCAAAGAGCTTACTATCTTGCAGGGCAGCAAAGATAGAGCGGCTTAGCCCTTCAACCATTATAACAAAGAGGAAGGGAGAGATTGGATCCCCTTGCATGATACCCCTGGAAGGATTAAAGGGTTATGAAGGGGATCCATTCACTAGGATGGAGAAAAAAGCTCCTGACACCATAGCCATGATCCACTTGATGCTGTATTTATGGAACCCAAATGCTGCCAGGACTTGTCTCATATAGTTCCAGCTAATTTTGTCAAAGGCTTTGGACATATCTAACTGAATCATCATACTAGGTTTTTTTTGGTATTTAAGAGAGTGGATAAGCTCATGAGAGAGGATGATACTATCCATGATTTTCCTTCCTTCCAAATCACCAAATTGTTGATTGGAGATGGGGAGAGGGAGGATGACTTTAATTCTATTCGCGAGAACTTTGGAGATTATTTTGTAGATGACATTGCAGAGGGCTATGGGCCTAAATTTGTCTGGGGAATCAACAGAAATGCCCTTGGGAATCAAAGTTAGGAAGGTGGAGTTAAGGGCTTTAAGGAAAGACTTCTGAATTTGAGATTCTTCCAAAAGGGCATGGACTTCCAAATTAATGATAGGCCAGCAATCTTTGTAGAAATCAATGGTGAGACCATCCAAACCTGGTGCTTTTCCATTAGGCATTCCCATGACCACATCTTCCACTTCCTTGAGGGAGACTTTCCTTAGTAGTATCTTGTTATGATTCTCTGTGTGGATTTTAGGGATATGCTTGGTGATTTGTTTGATATCCTGATCCTGGTCATTCCTTGGCTCTTTAAGAAGAGAGCTGAAATAGTGATTGAGATCTATTTCCAACTCCTCTTGAGAGTGAATGAGATGACCATATTGGTTCTTCAAAACTAGAATTCTGTTGTTTCTCCTATGTTGTATCATTGTTTTATGGAAAAAAGCTGTGTTCCTTTCCCCACATTAGAGCCAATTTATTCTGGATTTTTGTTGCCACAAATTTTCTTCCTGGATGGCTCTTTCCTCCCAACTTTGTTGTAATCTTTGTTCCTCTTACTTTCTGTTCTCCATTAGCCCTTCTTCAATTATGTTTTATTGGAGAAGTTCCAATTGATTCTCCAAGTTTTTTTAATCCATGATGATGTTGCCAAATGTTTCTCTATTCCATTTTTTACTTCCCCTTTGATATGTTTTAACTTTTGTTGGAAAGTGTACATATTTTTTCTAGTTCTGATGGGAGTGTGAGTCCAACATTGTTTCATTTTTTCCATGAAGTCTTGGTGATCCAACCAGAAGGCCTCGATTCTGAAAGGATTATTTTTTGGACCATTGGAAATTTGAATCTTGAGAGAGATTGGCCAATGATCATAGCCTGCTTGTGGTAGGATTCTCACCTTCGTTTCCCAGGAGGTAAGATAAGTTGCCTCGGATAAAAGGAAGCAGTCTAAATGGGAGGAAATTTTATGGTCTCCTCCTCTTCTGTTATTCCAGGTGAAAATTCCATTGCTGGTGGGAATGTCGATGAGGTTGAGGTTTTCAATGGTGGTGAGGAAATCCTCAGAGTCCTTATCAAGCTTCCAGATACCTCCTTTCTTCTCAGACAAGTTAGTTATCATATTAAAATCACCGACTATGATTTTTAGAGGATGGTGAAGAGGGTCAAGGAGATTGGAGATGTTTTGGAGCATTTTGATATGGTCTGTCACCTTGTGCGAGGCATAAATATTAGTTATGCAAATGCTCTCGTTGGTACCTATGATTCTCAGGATCACTATTATGGAATGATGAGTGGACAAAGAGGATATGAGGTCAAATTTGGAGTTTTTCCAAAAGGTCATTATGCCCCCCGTCGTACCTATAGTTGAGCTGGCCAAGGAGCTGTATGGCTTGAAGCAAGAGTTGAGAAGGAGGGGGAGTGAGTCGATTCAAGTTTAGTTTCTTGAATTAGCAGGATGTCAAGATGATCAAACAAGATTTTGTTTTTTAAGATAAGTTTATTCCTAGGATTTTTCAGTCCCCTAGTATTCCAAGAGATTCAATTCATTGACATGGAGATGGGTATAGAGCCAGAGCCTTTACCTTTCCTTCGTTGATTACTTTGGCACCCAGTTCTTATAGGAGCTAACTGGTGGTCTTTCAACCTTGCTTTCGGCTTGAGCCTTTGAGGTTAAGTCCTTCTACTACAATATTTGTTAATATTCCCTTTGAAACTGTGCTTTCTTGTGCTGGATGGTAAGCTTTGAATTTTAGTTCTTCGTGGAGGAGATAAGCTCCTTCGATTTTTGGTAACTGTTGTTCTGATATGGCATTTATTCCTTTTTGTTTCCATTTCTCTACAATTGTTGCAAGGTCTACCCCCTCTAGAGATTCCTCTATAGTGATTTCCTCTAGAGTTTCCTTTGTTTCTATTTCCTCCATTTCGTTATTCTCTTGTGCATGATCCTTTCCTCTGTTGGTATAACTTGTATCCCTCTCATCATCTTCGCTGTCTATTGGGATAATTTATTCCTCTCCTGCCTCATCTCCTATCACTTCATTAGGATCCATTTGATCCTACGTGTTGTTCAATACATTGAACGGGTTTTGGCCTACTTCTTTAAATTGGTTCTTCTTGGGGATAGCCTTTTTCCTATTGTTCTTGTTCCTAGAGATGACTTTAGTAAATCCTTCGCTATCTTTTCATTTACTTGCTTTCTATTGTGATTGAGGGGTTTTATTAATTGGATAGTCTTGGAAGATATGCCCATGATCATGACACTTTTTGCATTGGAAGGGAATATGTTCATAGTCTACACTTTGTAGCCAAACTTCATCCCTGAATATTAATTTAATTTCTTCTGGCAGGGCACCAGAGACATCTATATATACACAAATTCGGGTGTAGGAAACATAGTGACCCATTCTAGTGCCTTTAGACATTTTGATGTACTCCCCCAGCTGGTCTCCTATACCTTTTAAGACTGAAGGAGTCCAATAATCAGTTGGTAAGGAGTAGAGGTGTACCCATACTAGAACCCTCGTAAAATCCTCCTTTTCTGGTGTGAATTTCTCCCTCCAAAATCGCATGTATAAACCTACTAAATTGTAGAAATAGGGTCCTCCTTCAAATATTATGTCTCTATCTTATAGGAGGTCAAATATGACTATAAAGAATCCTTTGGAGCCTAACTGAAGTCTAATATCCCCTTTGGGTTTCCATTTACTTTAAATCCACCAATTCAAGGCTATTTCAATTGGCCAGATGCCCATGAACTTTCATATTACTATGTGTTCTTGCATGTATTCTTTATATACTGCTACCCCGGGGTCCTCGATTTCTAGTTTTGGGATTTTATTGGCTTTGGGGTTACAATTATTCTTATTCTTTTTCCCCTGATCCTGCGGTTGCTCCTTAGTTTTTGAAGGATTTACGTTAGCAGGGAAGGTCGTGTTTGTGGCCTTACCTTTTTTCTACCTGAGTATCCTTAGTTATCCTTTTCACTATGTCTTTGTTCCTCTAAGGAAACTCTTTTTGTTGTGGAAGTGTAATTTCTTCTATGTCAGAATTTCCTCCTGGTGGCGTACAGAAGGCAGAGATGGAGGAAAACTTGGTGAAGAAGGAATCCTGGTCTAGAAGATGACCAGTGACCATATCCTTGAAGGAGCGGGTGCCAGGATGCTATTGCAGATCTACCATTGCAGTCAGGAAATTGAAGGTCTAAAACGAACATGAGGAGAGGTTGCGGAGAGATAATTTTGGGTCACTCTTGTATTATTTCTTATGTAACCTATGGATTTCCTTAGTTACAATCTTTATTTGGAATTTGCAAGGAATTTCTACATATGCTAGTCGCACCTAATTCTCTTGCAGAAGACCACCCCTGAGCTAGATCCAAGGTATAAGGAATTATAGTTGGTTTATAAAAAAAATATAGGTTGAGCTCTCTAGCCCATGATTCAGCTCTAGGGAAAAAGCAATAGAAAACATGATAGAAACACAAGCTAGTATGATGGATCTCTAACCAGGGTGGTGGTGCAAGAGGGTTGGTGTCCAAGATACAAATTGATGTCCCCCCTCTCTATTGTGATGGAATACATTTATGTCGCTTGACTCCACTACCTTTGCATCCCTTAGGATGACTAAGAGGCACCTCCTTAGCTCATCATTTCCTTCACATGGACCATTTGTCTTCTTAGAGTGGTAGAGGGACTGAGGATGGGCATCACCAAGCCGACTTCCCCCTCCATGTTTCCAAAGATAAGTAGTATATTGACACTCAAAAGTTGGCCCAAGTACCAACTCTAAAATATAGCCCAATCATATTAATAATTATGGTAAGAGCAGAGAACATATTTTTTTTGAGTCGTAAGGAGTCTTGCATTTAATTCAATGAGGTGCGGTTAAGGCCACTCAAGGAAACAAGGAAATCCTAGCAATATTACCTCATACCAAGGATCTGTAATTAAATCCAACCTTCAATTGTGTTGATTAAACTATTTTTAATTAATTAACTAATATCAATTATTAATTAGGGTTCAACTAGTCATGGCTCTCTCCACACTGGTGTGGACATTATATATTTAAAATGGAAAGGGTAGAATAGGGGGATGTTATAAACTCAACCCTATTAAAGAAAAACCATCTTCAGTGTTCTATAATAGATAACTAAGCCATATAACCATGATTCATTACTTCTTGGAACATACCCCATGCATTTCTTCTCCCACTGCATATGCCCATGACTTCTTGAAAACCAATTTACTTTGGTTTCGTCTTCCTTACAATCACACACCTTCCAAGTTCTTGCATCCCCTTCTCTACCTATCTAGTCCCTTAGGTGATCCATTCCTTAGCAATGATTCCCCACATAGGAAGAGTCTTCTTAGCCAAGGTTTCCCCCTTTCTTACATAATAATAAAATACATTTTTCATGACATCTCGGGTGGTGATTAATGCATGTCACAAGGTTCGAGTATCTCCTAAATGGCCTGGTTCCTAAAGCCTTTAGCTCCAACATGCCTCTATTGCACCACTATGATGTTTCTTGTAATCAAATTAATACATCCATTTTAGATAGTTTAATATATCATATACAACATAAGCACATGAGTCTTATCATAGATTAATCACAAAAAGTTTTAAATCAATTTTAACCACAATTCCAATATAGAATTTCTTTAATATTATAATTGATACTTATATGTATTGTTACTCTTTTATTCCTTTGGTTCCACGAGAACCAAGTGGTTTGACAGGAAAGCAAACACCCAATGATGTATATTCTCCTTAGCTTCATGAAGTCTTAATTCAGATCCCTCTTTAATTTTATCTCACTAAGTGGTTTCTCAACCGAAGAAAGCACCCAATGGTAAATATACTGCTTCAAGTAATCTTCAACCAAATCTATCTTCAAGTTCATCTCATTGAGTGGTTTCTCAATCAAAGCAAGCACGCAGTGGCAAATATACTACTTCACGTAGTATTTTCATAAAGCTCCCATTAATTGGTGAAATACATCGATTTAGTTGAGATATAGAGATCACTTGCAAATGGTTTATTAGTGGTATAGAAAGCATTGGTAGTTTCTCAACCATAGAAAGCACCAGTGGTTTCTTAGCCAACCACAAGCACCAGTGACTCACTCTATGGTTGGTTTCATAGCTTGAGACAAGGGACAATGATATCTCAATCATAATAAGCACCAATGGTTTCTCAGTCTCAATAAGCACCAAGTGATTTGCTGCATTGGTGTTTTCTCAGTAAAAGGCAAGCATGAGTAGTTTCTCAGCCACAACAAGCACCAGCCGCTTCTCAGTCTTAGTAAGCACCCAAAATTTTCAAACCAAACTCTCTACGCTCATTTCCATCATTGAAATGACCATCATGGAAAGCATTCATAACTAGAGTCTTTTCAAGACATCCATATAACTTTTAACATACTCATGGTTTCAATATTCATCAATTCCTTACCATGAACATATACATAGGAACACAAAAGTTTAAGATGCATAATCATGAATAATCATAAACATGAGTTTATTAATAGTGAGCATCAAGAAACCTCATCAAGTTACACAATTGACTTTCCAAAAAAAGCATCATTATTCGTTCACCTCACTATTGATATATTCATGAAATGTAGGATATATGTGTGTGTGTGTATGTGTCAAGAAATATTTGGGTTAGGAAAACTTCCTTTTTATAGTTTTCAATTATGTTTGAGTGGATCTATCTTAGCCATCTTAGCTAATCAGTTATATTCTTCTGCCCTCTACAGCATTTTATCTCTTGCATAAGGTTCAATCACAGTCTTGAACTCTTGGTTTTGTTTTATTCAACCCTTTCTCACGAGCTTCTTTACTTTTCTTCGCTCACACCCAAAAACCCAAATCAAGGCCAAATGAAGAGGGAAAGAAGAAGGAATAAGAATTGAAAAATACCACAACAACAACACACGACAAGAACACAAAGCATGTGCATGATTATAACCAATCCAAACATAAATATGTAGCCACATAAACACAAAATTTCATAGCACATCAAACATTCCATATTCACTTCCACAAGATCAGTAAGCACATGCACAAAATTTTAGACAGTTCCTTTCCCAAGGTCTTCAGTAATTTCTGAGGTTCCAAAACTCCTTCAAAAAGCTCAAGAGAGCATCTCAATATTTTAGAGAGCTAGATGGGATGCTCTCGCATCTCTTTCTTCATTTTTGGTTATATGTTTAGGCATCTGAACTTTTCTTCCTTTGTTTTTGGTTAGGGAAGTATCTTCTCATGCGTTCTTCTATGCTAATTGGTTGTCTTTGAGTGCCCCACACACATAGTTGGTACTTATCTCAAACATAATGTATTAAGTTGTTACCTAGGCTTGTCATGGAAATAGTAAGCATGTTGATTTGAGGCATTCTAGTCTGGTGTTGTTCATACACTTTACACTTAGGTTAGCTACATTTTTTTCTTCACATGAATGATTATTTTTATTTTTATTTAAAAATTTGATTTGAAGACCAGCAAGACAATACATATGAAGGAGACACATTTAAAAATAATAATATTGCAAAATTAGGTTGTACGATAATACTCCCTTAATACCATACTTTTTCTACTTATTCTTCCTATTCTTATACTTTTAAAGGTGTTAGAACTTATAGCAAGAAAAAATCTCAATTTTGAATTATGCCTTAGTCAAATTGAGTAAATCGAATTTCCACATCAACAAGGCAACTTGGTGGCAATTAAATTATGTAACATAGCCCTTTTCTACTAGTTAGCTTAGTAAATTTGAGTTTGCAGGCTAGAAGTAGACTTGTGCATGATTTGATTGCTAAGATCTAGCAATCTAGTTGAGTTATTGTTAGTTAAACTCATTTAGATGAGCTCTAGTCATTAGTTGAGTCAGTTGAAGGTCAGTTGAGTAGTTATGACTATTGTTAGCTCTCTGATCTCTTAGTTAACTAGTCAATCAACTAAGAATAGACCCAGTCATGCATGCAATTCAAATTGCCTAGTTAAGTGGATGGAAAAGAAACCTTTGTATTTATAATTGTATACTATTGAGTGTACAATTATTTTGCATTGAGTAGGTGATCAATTCCTAAAGCTATTCCACAAGGAAATAGGAATTTATCCTATTTTTTAGGGGCTAATACCTCCAAAATTACACAAGGAAATAGGGGCTTGGTTGAGGCTTGAATTGGGTAAGTGTTGGCCAAAGAAAGTTAGGAAGCAAGAGAATAGGATTTGCAGTGTAGGGTATGCTTTAGATTCAAAGCAAGTCATTGTAATAATTTCTCTTTTCATCTAAATTAATGCAAAAATGAAGTGGTTTTTCCTAGTTGGGTTCCCCTAGAAATCACCACATGTACTTGTGGTTTTTCCTATTGCATGTCTATGCAAGTTATAAATTGTGATTTCTATTCTGTAGAATTGTAGAGTAGAATTTATGCTCCTGATTTCAGTTCGATTTCTCGCGAAATTGCAATTTCTATCAAATTTCTACATAAATCTTGTAGAATACTAGTAACATAAAAGATCTAAAGAAAAACATAATTTAAAAAAGTGTTTATCATCCTACTCATATCCTTCTTAGGTCTCTGGAAAATTGTTTCCTTTCTCCAGTATCATTCACAATTCCAATTCCACTCTTAATCTCCATGTTGCTTCAATCTAGGACACAACCTTCTTTTCCTTCTTCCCCGATGTCTAGATCGCCCCCTACTACCTCTGTGCTACCTGTTACACAGTAATTTGTCACCATTTGTCACCGTCCGTGTCACCCCTCTCCCACACTTTGGAGGACTCATTCCGGGACCTGTGAAAAGTGACATAACTTGAACACACTTGCATTATATTCCTCTAAGTATGGACTTCATATGCCCTGAAGACATCTCCTGCAGAATATCCTTAAAAAGTTCCCTTTTTCCATTATCGCGGATCCACAGTGTACTACTCGTGCCAATAGGGGAAATCCTCCAAAGAGGACGCGCCAGTTGGCACTCTTTTCTAGAGATATACTAGCGCCAACCAAGTTTGGGAAAGCTTTTTAACAAACGCACGCGTGAAGGTTCTTTCCTTTCGACTCATGAAGCTTTTTAAGGATAATGCCAATATCATGGATGTCGTGATTAATATTATCTCCCTTTCCTCTATCCATAATAGATTTTTGAGGATAAACCCAATCCCATAGATGGTGTGATTGATCTTATCTCCGTCTCCTCCATCTATAAAAGCTTGTTCCATTGCCTTTGACAAGCTAGTTGGAGCATAGGGAGAATTATACTTTCAGAAGTCTAAGAGATTGCTGTAAGAGTCTTCTTTTCATTCATAATCAAAGAGAGAGAGGCTTGTTCCCAATCCCGACAATCTTTGCAAGGCATATGTAGCTGATCACCCAGCCAAAGGAGGATTTGACGTCAGAACTATGGTTGTATTTTTCTTTGTTGTTTATCAATAATAGATGACTATCATTATGGTTCCACTCTTGTTGTTCATTGTAATGATGTTTGAGTTATATCTTTTCTGACCGATATATAATTGCATCTATTGGATTTTATGCTTGTATTTGTGTCGTTCTTTACATGTGCAGGTGTCCATTCACGAAGATCGTGAGGATTGTGACCGGCCAGACCAAAGGAACGGGAGTGTCGACTCTTCTACAACACCAGCGTTGGAATCCAAGTAGGCTCTCATCATTTACATTTAATTTGTAATTAGGAACCTGCGTGTTAGCATTGTTTGATTACTGCTAGACCCATTCTGGGCTAGTGGGGATTGCCTCTGTCCACAGAGGGGATTTACCTCGCCAACAATTTGGCGACTCCACTGGGGAGTTAGCTTGTTGTTTGATTTGTAAACTTTAGACAGAGCCTGAAGTATGGCCAGATAGCCTTCGAAACGCTATTTCTTTGCATTAGCGAATTAGATCAATGCCACTTCAGTCAATCTCCGGTTTGGTTTACGAACTAAATAGCTTGGAGTTTGTCTTGCCTCTTTGGTTTTTCTTGTTTTGCTTGCTTGGTCAGCTTTCTGGGTTCATTCTTTGGTTGTCTCTTGCTTCTTGGTTTGTCTAGGTACTGCTGGCCTAGTCTTGGATTTCTTTTTTTTTTATTTTAGCATAGCAAACTCAATTGACGCTCTTTTTTGCATGACAGTCACGCCATTGACGCCGCTTGTCAATGTATAGCCCGCGCCAATCCTCAATTGGCGCTACTTTTAGCCTGAAAGTCGCACCAGCCCAAGGAACCTTTTAGAGTTTGCTTGTTTTGAGCCTTCCAAGCTTGGTTTCTGTGTCTGGATACTTCCTCTCAATCACTTGAGTGTGTTAGAGTCTTGCTTGAATGGTTCTTGGCCTTTACCCTTTGGGTGTTTGCTTTTTTCTACCGATTTCACGTTTTAGCCCTAGGGCATCTAGTGGCTTTGTGCATCGAGCCTTCCTTAGGGGTTTTAGCTTTCTGTTGGTCCAGTTGACTTTTTGGTTACTCTCTTGCACTTGTTCAGTGATTGTTAAAGCTTTTTATTGTGTTATTCGAGTGATTTACCTCTTTTTCGCTTGGATTTCGCTTGGCTTCGTTTGGGCTTAGATCACATAGCTCATTGAGGTCTTTGTAATTTTTCTTGGTTTGAAAGATTGCCTTGGTGTTTCAGGGACTTGATTGTGTTTTCATTGAGTGAAATTTGTCTATTTTACTCTTTGTTATTATATCTCAAAATTTGTTTAGTGCACTTTGCCATTGAAAAGAAAACGTACAATCTCTTTTGCGTTGCAGTAGTTAATGAAAATTAGAGCTTTTCACTGTTATTAGCGATTAGTGACTTTAAACAAAAGTTTCGTTTATTTCCATTAGCTGCATTAGAGTCATTGTTGATTGTTTTATGATCATTTTGTTTGATTGAAAGATCTCAACTCTCTCGTAGCTAGCATTCATCGAATGAAACGATATATTTTGGCATATAGCTTGCATTTAGGAAATTGTGAGAGATTACATACGGTAGGTCCTGGAAACTAAAACCTAATCAAAGATCAACCGTAAAATGAACTGAATGAATCTAAAAATGCATTGGAACTTAATGCATACGTCTAGAGGTCTAGGCTAGAGACGTGTTCCGGCGTCGTTAAACCTAGTCACTGTTGTTTCACATTAAGGTTGGGTGATTCCTCCTTTTGTGACTCAATAGTGTTCTAGCACGGATTTGTGCTCCCACGTACCGTCGAGTATATGGGGAGACACCACTAGGTTATCATCCTTTATCCACAAGAAGCCGTAACGCACTGAACACAACATTCAGGAAGATTGACTGCCGTACGGAAAGTCCTTGGTTTTCATATGATTGCCAAGGTGTATATCAATTTTATGGATTTTTTTGGTAAACCCTTTGCCTAGTTCTCCAGAGTAGTCACTTTTGATCCTTTTCAGACTCCCTAAAAGAAAAGGCTCATCTGAGCATTTTTTCACTTCGGGCTCATTAAAAATTCGAAGGAGACTAGAGTCATCTTTTTGTCCTTTTCTCGAATCTTAAAAAGTGAAAAGGTCAAGTTCGGTTCCTTTGTCTTAAAATTTATTCGGCCACGATTCACATTTACCCAGTTAGATATTGTTTGCATTAGCTTGAGTAGGCTTCTTTTTCGATGGCAACCTTTCCGGGGTTCACCAACCCAGGGATCCCCTCTGACGGAAACCCTGGTCATTTCGCTCCTTTTGGGAATGTTGGTGCTCCTTACATGGAAATGTTGTCCCTCCCAGGGTTAACTGTTGGGTTGCCTATATGGTTGTTCCCAACCTCTTTGGTCCCTGTCGTCTCAACTTCTGGTCAATCAGTCCCTCCACCTGAACAACATCATGTTGATTCTAAGGTGGACCTCTCCCCTTCTTTGCCTATTTCTACATCCTCATCTTCTACTTCGCCTGGTGAAAGTCTAGATTCGAGTAACCAGGTGACTAAGAAGAAGAAGAAGAAGACGAAGAAGAAGAAGTCTCCTAAGCGAGAGGCTAAAACTATAGCTAGTCCCCCGAGTATACCTCCCATCGGGCCACCTTCTGCTCCTCCGCGGAAAGTCAAATTTCCTTGTAGATTATGCAAGGATGACCATCTTCTGCATGATTGTCCTAGCATTCCCAAGGTCTTAGAAGTATGGTCTCACGAGCCGGCCCGCCCCTCATCGTCCTCTGAAGCTCACGGCGATGCTACTCTATTAGCTGGAAATGGTAAGGGAAAAGGGAATATTTGAATCCCTTGTAGACTTTGTGAAGGCAATCATCCCCTTCGCCTTTGTCTGCTCATGGATAAAGCCTCTGTTGTCTTGGAAAGTCTTACAGCTCCTTCACCCCAACTACCCCTCGGCTATCAACGTCTTTCCGCAACCGCAGATCGTCCCCCTGTTGACAAAGAGATTGATTCAAATTCTTCTCATGTCCAGGCCCCTCTTCCCAAACCTGGCTGTGCCAAGCTTGTTCCAGACCAACCACTGGTCGGAAAGAGTGTCGACTCGAGTTCACCACCCATCGACCACTCTGTTTTGGAAGAGCATCATTCCCATGTTCTTCTTGTCTCCTCAGATTCTCCTGAGTCCAGAAATGACTCTCCTATCCCAGCTGCTCCCGAGAGTCCTGCTTCGGTTCTTTTCGAGTAGCGGGGCAATCATACGATTCTCCCACCAAGTAGTTCAGTCGTTTCCTTCGACTGGAGTCGTTTGACCACCTCTCGCCTTCCATCCCATGTGCCTTTCTGGGTCACGGTACATGCCTATAATAGGGCAATACCTGGCACTATTTTGTGAGGGTGCATCTGTCAATCTTATGCCTGCCATTACTTGGAAAGCTTTGGGTTCCCCACAGCATGTGCCAGTCGTGCCGAATCTGACGGCTTTTGACGGAGGAACTAGTCAACCATTAGGGATCCTTCCAAACTTCCCTATTACTTTGGGAGGCAAAACCGTTTATATAGACGTATCGGTTACCCAAGGTGCTTTAGATTTCAGTCTTCTTCTTGGTTGTGACTATGTTTATGCCATGGGGGCCCTGGTCTCTTCACTTTTCCGTGTGGTTTGCTTTCCACGCAATGGAAGAATAGTGACTATAGATCAATTATCGTTCGTTCATCCCCAGGTGCCTCCTGCGCAGTCGTCATCCCCTCCTGGTTTTCATCCACCAGTTGCATCTGCCCCACCACAGATCAACTACATGGCCACTTATCCCGTGCCTGGATCCAGTGATGCTGCCATCGTGCATAGTGTCCTGGGGGCATTGGGTCCTGACTTCCGAGATGTTACCCTTCCACCCGGAGTGGCACTCTTGGAACCCCCGACTTCCTGTTCATTCTAATGAAGTTCGGGCGGAGCATAGTTCGTTTTCCTATGTCAAGCTCCTTAAAAAATGAAACTAGGTCGAGCCGAGGATAGTTTTGATCTTGTGGCGACCTCGTTAAAAAACGAAACAATGTGTTCGAGCATAGTTCCTAATCTTGTGTCAAGCTCGTTAAAAAAATGAAACAAGGGTTATGAGGATAGTTCTTTTACTGTGTCAACCTCATTAAAAAATGAAACAACTCCCTTTCCCAATCGAGTCTTTTGATTAAGATATCGTAAAATACCAGTCGAGTCTTTCCAAGATCTCGAAAGTGAACCTTCATTCCATCCACTTTGTTGAATGCAATGAACCTTGGGGGGCATGTACCTCATTTTGCGTTATTATGCTGGGGGCATGCGAACTTATAACAAGCATAGTTTTCATTTTGCGTTATTATGTTGGGGGCATGCGAACTTATAACAAGCATAGTTTTTCGTTTCAAGCTTGTGTAAACATGAAACCAAATCCAAGCAGAGTTCTCCATGGTTCAAGCTTGTGTAAAAATGAACCCATACCCATTTTACATCTCGTGATTGTCGTTATTTCGCTAAATTTTGTTAGATGAGCCTTGGTTGTTTCATTCCATTGCTACCATCTCTTTGGATGATCATATGCTGTCACTTGGTTGTTTATCCTTTCCTGAGGAACCGCAGCGATGAGTGGTTTTATTAGCCAGCCTCTTGACCATTATATGTTTTGAGCAATTCCACCATTTCCGGAACCAGTTACTACCATTTATACCACTCGTTCCTCCAGGACGAGTCTCCTTTTAAGCTCTTTTCTGACTCGTAAAAAATGAAAAGATTGCCGAGTATTTTTCCCTTTTTGACTCGTTAAAGAGAATAAAAATAGAGGTCTGCTTTCAGCTCTTTTCCGACCATTTAAAGATGAAAATATTGCCGAGTTATTCCTCTTGACTCACTAAACTTAAATAAGGGGTGGTCATCTTTAAACTCTTTTCCAACCGTGTAAAAACGAAAAGATTGTCAGGTCCTTGTCATTTCAGGCTCGTTAATGGTTATGAAACGACGTGATTTCGATCGCTTTTCTACTTTTTCAAGTCGAAATCACTACTCATGAAAAGTAATCCTCGATCGTAATGGTCGGGCGGTTCTTTCGAGCATTGTTTTATACTTTTTCAGGCTCGAGAGACACAACTTTACGAAGAAGGACACCCTTGGAGTTTTCTTTTCTGCTGTTTTTTCAAACTCTCTAAACATGAAAAGACACCGAGTTCTTCCTCTGTCAGACTCGTTAAAACTTGATGACATTGGATTCCGTCGAAATGACACCTCACAAGCATATGCTATCCCCGTCAAGCTTGTTACTAAAAATAACTGGGGTACTCGCCAGAAATGGTGGGGTAAATGGAACCATAATTATTGTCATGTCGACAGTATGTCACTCTTGAACATGGCACTTTATTTGCATTCATTTCTGGGTGGGGACATCTCATCTCATTTTTCACTTACCTCCATGGGTTTGGGTGATCCTGTTTGACCTCTCAGCTGCTCATTGCCTCATCACCATGACCTTTGATCCATTGCTGTCAAATACTGCCAAGTCCACTGTCGTGCCGCCAATATGTTCAAGAGAAGTTGACCTCTGCAGAATAACAACCTCCCTCTGATAGCTCACATAATTCTGATTCACCACAACATTCTTCCTCTGTCTCATGTCGATGATGTGGGAAACACTATGGCCCACCTTCGATCAAGGTCACATCCTATCGACTTCAGCTCATTATCCAAGAAGCTGATCTAGAGACTCCCTTCCGGTGCCTTGGAGCCTGCATGCCTCAATGGCAGGTTCTTCGTGTTTGACGTGAGGTTTTCATTATTGGCCTCTGATCGAATGATTCTACAGGTGTTCGACACCAGCTCAATGATTCGCACGCCATAGATTGTACCTATAGTACCTTGAGGGCCATTGTCATTATTGGTGGTACGTCTCGCGTTTGTTAACAATTTTCATTATTGACTGGTAATAAGACGATGTTCATGCATGTTCAACTTCAACTCATGTATTCGCATGCTTGAACTTGTACTTTTGTTCGGGTCGAGATGGAGCGCAAGACCCTGGATTTTGTCTGTTGGAATCCAGGCTGCGATTTTGTGGATTATTGTGATTATTACATGACTCATTTACTGGATGGCTGCGACCATGCCTGAGTCTATTCATTGATTCTCACCAGATGGCTGCGCCCATACCTTGGATCTAGATTATTATGTACTCTATTATGGATGGCTGCACCCATACCACGTATATCATGTACTTGAGATATTAGTTGTACCTCTCTATGCAGATTCTCCGGCGGCAGCATTTTCAGTTGCATGTGTTCTTGTAAAGCATTTCACCCCTCTCTCTCTCGGGCCTCATGCTTTAGGGGGCATTTGTTACACAATAATTTGTCACCATTTGTCATCGTCCCTATCACCCCTCTCCCGCACTTTGGAGGACTCATTCCGGGACCTGTGAGAAGTGACATAACTTGAAAACACTTGCATTATATTCCTCTAAGTATGGACTTCATATGCCCTGAAGACATCTCCTGCAGAATATCCTTAAAAAGTTCCCTTTTTCCATTAGCGCGGATCCACAGTGTACTACTCGCACCAATAGGGGAAATCCTCCAAAGAGGACGCGCCAGTTGGTGCTCTGTCTCAGAGATATACTCACGCCAACCGAGTTTGGGAAAGCTTTTTAACAAACACACGCGCGAAGGTTCTTTCCTTTCGACTCGTGAAGCTTTTTAAGGATAATGCCAATCCCATGGATGTCATGATTAATCTTATCTCCCTTTCCTCTATCCATAATAGATTTTTGAGGATAAACCCAATCCCATAGATGGTGTGATTGATCTTATCTCCATCTCCTCCATCTATAAAAGTTTGTTCTGTTGCCTTTGACAAGCTAGTTGGAGCATAGGGAGAATTATACTTTCAGAAGTCTAAGAGATTGTTGTAAGAGTCTTCTTTGCATTCATAATCAAAGAGAGAGAGGCTTGTTCCCAATCCCGACAAGCTTTGCAAGGCATATGTAGCTGATCACCCAGCCAAAGGAGGATTTGACGTCAGAACTATGGTTGTATTTTTCTTTGTTGTTTATCAATAATAGATGACTATCATTATGGTTCCACTCTTGTTGTTCATTGTAATGATGTTTGAGTTATATCTTTTCTGACCGATATATAATTACATCTATTGGATTTTATGCTTGTATTTGCGTAGTTCTTTGCATGTGCAGGTGTCCATTCACGAAGATCGTGAGGATCGTGACCGGTCGGAGCAAAGGAACGGGAGTGTCGACTCTTCTACAACACCAGTGTTGGAATCCAAGTAGGCTCTCATCATTTACCTTTAATTTGTAATTAGGAACCTGCGTGTTAGCATTGTTTGATTGTTGCTAGACCCATTCTGGGCTAGTGGGGATCGCCTCTGTCCGCGGAGGGGATTTACCTCGCCAACACTACCCATCATATTTTATTGTGAAGCCAAAATTTGATCCATTTGGGCCTCCATTACTTGCCATATTATGGGCCACCATACACATCCTCACATGATTCTGTATGGTAAGTTTTCCTTGGTCACCTCTATCCACTTGGAAGAGTTCATTGTTTCTTAATTTCCAGTAATACCAACCAAATATTGTTTTCAGTCGCATAGTGCTTGTTTGTAAGTATTTATACATTTATAATGTCTCTTTCTTCACAAATACCATCCAAGATCATAATTGCAGCCTCAAAAAACCATCCTCTCCTAATATCACCCCATCACCTCTTGATTCAATACATTATATATAAATTCCATTCCCGTCCTTCTCTAATATAATTACATTGTTTCCCTTCAGAGTTCACATGCCCTCCAGATCCTATTGCCCTTGTCCTACTCCATGATGCAATCGAAGTACCATCATAAGGCTTCATCCCAGGTTTGTTAGTTAATATAATGAATTATGTATCAAAAATACCACCTAGCACCATGATGGCAACATTAAGATCCATCATCTTTTGAGATCAGTCAATTTCTTGATTTTACATAACCTACAAAAATTCCATTCCCATCCTATGCTAATAAAATTCCATCACATCCCTTTAGTATTCACACGTTAGTCATATCCAAATACCCTTATCCTGATCCACATTGCAACGAAAGTCCCAAAGAAAGAATTAATTCCATACCTTCTCATTAAAAATGTTATCAACAATTTTCATGTGATGTCATCCACTTGCCCTCTTCTCCACCTGCTTAAATGCGTCGAATTTCTCCCCAATTGTATTTTTTTCTCTAAAGATAGGATTCTTAGCATCCTCATGCTAGAGAAGATATGGGGGTAGCATAACCCCCTAACTTTTTCAATGGGATTCATCATGGGGAGGGGAAAAATTATGTCCTCCCTTATTCTTAAGTTTCCAAACTTATACTTGACTCCCTCATTGGCTAGTTTGTCAACCAAAGAGTTAAGTCTTCTATACACATGAAAACCTATTATTGAATCAAATTGTCTACTTATTCTTGCTAGCATCACATGAAGATTTCGATTATTTTGATTTTGCATCTTTCAAATCTTACTTATTAGTCTAATTGTTACCCATGAGCCCCCTACCACAATTACTTGCCTCTTGGAATGATCTTTGAGAAATTTGAGGCCTAACCATAATGTGAGATGTTCAGATTGATTATTGGTTTCCCTTCCTATGTTCCAACCATATTGAAAACTCTCTTGTTCATCGGGGCATACTACACCCCTCTTGCTCCAACCTCCCCTCCTGAGTTAGCTACATATAAGAAAGAGTTATGTAGAGAGAAATATATTTGTAAGTTCAACGTCAATATGCCTATATATTTTCAGAATAAATCATTCTTATTCGAGTTCCATTCAATCTTGGATATAAGGAAGTTGTCACTACTCCGGTGAACATCATTATGTGAGTGTTGTCACTTTGGTGGATACCCTCATGTGATTATTGTCCTAGTGTATTAACATTGTATTCATTTTCCTAGAGCATAGATCTATCTTTGGAACTTATTTCATTATAGGACCACCCCCAATATATTATGATTATAGATTAGAAATAATGATGGTAATCACCACAAACTTCCTAACATTTCTTCACCCAGGTCCATCATGGAGTTGGACCTTGAAAGTTACTTCTTCATCTTCACATCGAGGGTCATAAACTTTGGCATAATTGTTCCACCGATATTATGCATGTTGTAGCTATTCACTAAATCAAACTTTAATTTTGTAAAAAATGAATAATAAACATGTAATACGCTTTCATGTGTAGTGCTCATATCACTACAAAGAAAGTTTGTAAATGCAATGTATAAAATGTTATTTTAAATTTGGTCTAATGGTTTCTTCAAGTCCAATGTTGGTCCTCAACTATGTTCGGAGTCTAAAATTTACTTCTCCAGGGCCCATTTAGTGCAAGTGTTGTACTTGGGATCTAATACCACTTTGTAACACCACCTACCACCCCCTTGTACTAATGAGATTGTGGAAGGTGTTGCTGGCTTGAAAACCAACTATATCATGACACCCACATAAAATTAGAAGCTATTTCATTATAATATTTCCATAAAATTATCATCCATGTGTGATTTAATAAAAAATTACTCATGCCAATTTCTAATAAATATATCAATTTCATACCTATGATGCAATCACATAAACGTTTTTATGTAAGTTAGCACAACTATTTTAAGAACCTTAAATAAAGTTATTGAAATTGCACAAAACTATTAACTCTTCATAGATGATAATATTTATCACTTCCTTCTTATAGGAAATTAAACATCATTTTCCGTTACCTTATAAATTATCAAGCTGAGTTGACTGTGTGCTTCCTTCCCAAAATAAAACTACAGAAGTCATAGCTAGTAGGATGGACAAAATATGACATCTATAATGGACAAAATTTGGTTAATAATGGTTAATTAAAATGCATTTATCATTTCATCCCATGCTATAATGAATTTCCTGACTCAAGGTTGTCACTAGTCTACAAAAACTACATGACAACACTGTGTTCCAAAAGTTTAGTTTCAAATTTCTAGTTGTTCATAATTTATCCCCCTAACACATCTATTGTAGACGTTATTTTATTTATTTTTGTTCCCTTTAGAAAAAATAAAAAAAATCCATGTTAATAGAATCCCTTCTTTAAGAAAAGTGCATTGAATGTTATAAAAGATTAGGTGGAATCAACACATATAACAATTTTCCCCCGAAATAGTTATCATCTTCTTGATTGGATTTGTTCTAGAGTCATGTGGCTAAAGAGAAACACTCAAATTTACTAATCCTATCACTCTATCTAGTTGGAAAAGAAAAAGGTATGACACACTCATAGAACCCCAATCATGGCCAAAAGGAAGTGTCTAATTCAAGAAGTGGATGTTATTAAAGAAGTACCAAGGGATTGATTTTAACAACAAATTTAATTGGGAGGATTGCAAAAAGAAGATAATTTTAGGAGGGTGGAAAGCATTATATTCTCTTCAAAATAGGCGTAGAGAGGTAGAGTTATGGGATTGGAAAATGATTAAAGTTCCTTTTAGACTCCTAGTTTGTCTCATGGTGTTATATGGGTGTGAATTGTCGACTAGCTATTAGAAATAGAAAGAGAGAAAAATTACACACAACACAAATCACTCTCATATTTTTATTGATCACAAATGTTACATATATATATAGGATACAAATTACAGACTTCGACAAATATAGATCCTAATAAAGTGGATCTATGACTAGGACATGACACAACAACAAATCATAAACATGGGAATCAACCACATCTACAATACCACCTCGAAATACTCATTGATACTTTCTCATAAGCATGGAACAGATGACATGGAAGCATTACTTCCAACACCATTCCTTAATGATTGCATGGAAAAGATTGTAAACACATATTACAACAACAAGGATAATTTATGTCTGACTGGTCTTCGTCAGTGCTCACATCCACTTTGGAATCTTACAAACGTTGCTCTTTCACACCACATCTTCAAGTTTTCACTTGACCTCCATTTAAAACGTAACTGCCTCTAGTCATCATTGATGAACATTGCAAGATAAAAAATATTGACACCTCAACTCGTCGGTCTTTCGTGATAAGAGTCGCAAGTAATGAACCATCCTATGGAACAACTACCATCTGTCAGATATTTCACTTTCATCTATCCAACAGTTGCTAGGACGGGGGTCTGGATACTAAATGTGTTCAAAATTTGATCAAACAACTTGATTGGACACCAGGGCTTCCATTTTAAGAACCACCAACCCTTTTTATAACCATAATCGAAACATTTCACAACTACAAACTCAATAATCATCAAACTATCATATGTCATTCAAGCATAGACAAGTCACCACGTCCCTCCTTAGCATAGGTCAAAAGTTGTTCATTTGGTCCAATATTTTTCTTGGAGCTTTCTCGTCTTCATAAAGAAATTTTTTTTAGAGTGGTTAATTCCAACAAACATACACTCACATATTGAGATGACTAGACTCAATATGTTTAAAATGAAAACTCCAAAATTTTAGATCAAAACAAGATTGCAATGTAAACATCTAATGCATATATCTCTTCCCCACATAAGTGAAAAATTGAGATATTACTCCAACACTTTTGACATATATCATTGGCCACTTAAACCTCCTCTTCCCTAGATCTTAGATATATATATCAAATCTAGATCCGTGCAGCAGCTTCTACAGTTCGTGGGCATGATTTTGCAGATTTACAATATGATAATGCACAAAACTTTGAAAATACCATCCAAGCATGAATTTAACTCCTTTGCAAGTTCCGGGAAGATAAGAACAAACAAAACTTTACAGATAGAAAGATAATGGAATGATCTAACGATGCTTGAAGAAGTTGCAAACAAAGAAACAAATCTATATACAAGATCACAAAAAAAAATCACACACTACAAATAAACTCCCACACATCTATACTAATATGTAATGAAATAATCACACTCAAGATCCCTCACATATTCCTGGCCCTCCCTTGAGGGAGTCAAGCCAGTACGAGCTCTAATACCATATTAGAAATAGAAAGAGAGAGAAAAATTACACACAACACAAATCACTCTCATATTTTTATTGATCATAAAGGTTATATATATATAGGATACAAATTACTGATTTCGACAAATCTAGATCCTAAGAAGAAAGTGGATCTATGAGTGGGACGTGATACAACAACAAATCATACACAGGGGAAACAACCACATCTAGAATAATGCCTCAGAATACTCATTGACAACTTGTAATACACATGGAACACATGACATGGAAGCATTACTTCCAACACTAGCAACATCCTTGTCTCAAAATGGAAGCAAATTGAGAAAATAAAAAAACGTTTGATCATGACCAAGTTCAAAATAAAAAGTTGGGTTCCTTATGAGATAATGTTGAGTGAAACAAGAGCGGCTTCCATTGAATCAATTGCTATGGTGCGTCTCATAATCTACCTAAAATGAATTGACCAAATGAGAATAGGTAGATGGCCTAAAGTCATCTTCAATGAAGGCATGAGTGAATGAAAGAAATCATGGATGAGACAAAACAACAAATGGATGCAAAAATGGAATATTTACCTCAATGTTTGTCCCACAAATAGTAAGGAGTTAAAAAAAATTGTTATCGAGAAGTTTCATAAGCGCATATGGGGAAAATAATTGGGTAGAGAGAAAAAGTATTGTGTTCAACAATTCAACGCCACTTGTGATCTCCAACAAAAATAGTACATTGGAGCTAGCATTTTATGGAGAGCAAAGATTCTTATTACTCAATTAAGCGCTAACTTGCATCAACTTCGGTGCGAAACGAGACGGTGGAAAAGACCTAAAGATGCTTGGAAAGAATGAGTGTGTAATTTTTGCACTTTTGGGGCAATGGAATTGGAAAAACATTTCATTTTGGAATATGATGCTTTAATAGATATCAGAGGCAATTATGACAATATGTTAGCATTGGTTCCTTGGCATTGCCTTTTCACTGAGGAGACTCTTAGAAGGTTGGGTCAGCTTATCAATAATTTGACTAAGAAAATGATTAAATTGTAAAAAGTGAAAAACGAAACTGATGATCCCATAAACATTTTTTAATCTCATAAATGTTAAAATATCATTTTATTGAGTGTTTCAACCACAGCCATTCATTCTTTTCTACTTGAAATCACGAAGGAATTGATGATGAGCCAACCCCCTTTTATGAGCCAACCCCCCTTTCTATCGGTCGCTTGCTCGTTCATTGATAAAATATCTATTTATGAGCTTATGGCTTTATTCTATATGAGATTCTTGCTCTTTTATAACCTATCACGTAACGTATGTTATAAAATATTTAACACGAAAGATAATCTTGTAAATACAGAACATTGGAAACTCAAGGTTAGGGAGTGAGTAAGCGAGCTCAAGGCAGGAAGGCAAGAAATGGAAATCAAAGCAGATTGGCCAAAATATGTTTCATAGTATTAGATACATCCCATCGAATGGCAGGCAGGACCAAAGTACATCGACGGTTCCGTTGAGAATTTTGTTAAACTACAAGTGATCTAGGACCACTTTATAGAGGTCGATTACTCTTATAGCCTGCGAGTTCACCGATGCACTCTCTGCACTTATAAATTTGGTCTTTTATTGAGACCAACAAAAGAGAAGGGCGCAGCCCAACCGATTTCCACAATTTTAATTACATTTTACATTTATTTATGAAAGCCGCTCATTACGGCGGCTGCTTACCCAAACTACCAAATTTTAACGGAGAATTGGAATGCGTATTAATAGTTAACTGAGATTGACAGGCTCTACATCACGATGGAAGAAGGCTACAACATTATATGTATGTATATATATCAGACAATAAGGGAATGAAATTTTATGGTCGTTCCTTTCACGCATTTTAAGCATAATGCAAGAATTTCTTAGTATAAACAAGATACAGTTACAGGACCTCTATTGGGTTCAAAAACATAGTTTCTCTTAACACAACCACTTGAATTGTGTACATTACCATTTGAAAACTAACAAGTACATAATCCTCACCGTATTCACGAGTAAGAGAGACAAAATTCTAGTCCACTGTCAAATAATCATCAACATATATAGCTTTGAGCGACCGCTAGTCATAGTTAAATATAATAAGCACGTCCTCCAATTGTTTAATGTACAAATAGAGAATGGAAATTTAAGCATTACTCCATATTTAAGTCCGAACTTGACATCCATCAGCAGTGTTAAGGCTGGGTTACTTATTTGGTTGATTTGTCGAGGGAATGGACGGACTTCCACTCGGCTGGGTTACTTGTTTGGTTGATTTATTGAGTGAATGGACGGACTTCCATTCTCCTCCCAATCGTATACCAGTTGCAGCGCAATTCTCTTGCAACGGACCACCCCCGAATTGGATTCAAAGGAATTGCAGGTGGTTCAACAATAGATGTAGGTCACATTCTCTGGACCATGAGTTAGCTCCAGGGATAAAGCAATAGACAACATGATAGAAATACAAGATGGTGTGATGGCTCTTTGTCTAGGGTGATGGTGCGAGATGTATGATGTCCAAGATATAAATTGATACCCCTCATTTTTGTGAGGGTACATATTTACGTCACTCAACTCCATCACCACTGCGTCCCTTGGTATGACCAAGAGGCACCACTCTAGCTCCTCGTTGCCTTCACATGCACCCTTTGTCTTTCTAGAGTGGTAGAGGGACTCAATATGGGCACCACCCAGCCAACATGCCCCTCCACGTTTCCAGTAATCGACAGTCTCCCGACTTTCAAAAATCAACCCATCTACCGAATGGTACACCCACTTGTACACAACATATGGCACTCAGAGTCATTAAGTAAGCAACATGTACAGATGGCGCATTTCAAGTTGAAAACATTATGAAAGGAAAAATTTTGAAGGTTATCTTAAAGTTTGTTTAAAAAATTAACCCTCAACGGTGCTTCAAAGAAAATTTGACACACCTTCATGGTTGTTTATTAGATAGCTACGAGGGTTGCAGAAAACGTAGTCAGCACCTCAGAAGATGCATTGCTTGAAGTTGACTCAACCCCCTAACATGGAAGAGCTGATCATTCGAGCTTTGAGGATCAAGAAGCCTTAATTGAAGGAGTATGGTAGCTCCCATTTCAATTATGAGCCAAGCTATATCATTTATGAGATAGAGGGAGAGAGTGTTCAAAATTTTTAAAAATACAAGAAGATGGAGAGCCAAAAACAATGAGAAGTTTTGCATCGTTATGCTGCCAAAATTTCTCCAAGTAATGAAACATCCCAATGCTAAGAGGATTCCACCATTGAGAGAGTTTATTCTTAGCTTCTTTGAGAGAGAAAGAGATTGCAAAAGAGTTTGAGAAGGGGAAATCCTCATTGAGAGATATTGAACATCATTGCTAAAAGAACTCTCTTCAAGTGTCTTTAAAGTCCATTTGTAACTCTTCCACTATCAACAGTCAATAAAGAGTGTCCTTTTCCCATTACTTTGTTGATTTGTTTTTCTTCATTTGCTTATTTCAAGTTATTTATTTTAGTTTTTGTTTCATGCATTGTTTCCATGTAATTCAATGCTTTGTTTGGTCCATATTTAATCACTAATATCATTCATTGTTTGTGTATCTTCTTGTAGGATTCAACCAACTACAAGATAAGAGAACTTTGGACACTTATGCTTCCAAATTCAACACACAATTTTAATAATTATGGTCAGAATATGGAATGACCTTTTCTCAACTTTAAGGTGTCTAGCATTTAATTCAAAAGGGTGTGGTTAAGGCCTTTCAGGGAATCAAGCAAAACCCAACAATTTTCACTCAGACCAAGGATCCATAAAGCAATCCAACCTTGAGTTGTGTTGATGATTTTTTTTTAATTAATTAATTAATGTCAATTATTAATTAGTGTTTCGACTAGTCATAACTCTCTCCACATTGGTGTGGCCATCATAATTACATCTAAAATGGCAAGCTAAGAACAAGGGGTTCTTACACAAGTGAGCTTGTTCTCTGTTAGATGTTACTAGTTCTTGAAGGATTAGTTGAGGAATTGATTTTCTTGTTTTTTCTACAGAGGAAGTTTCTATTTCTACTTGTTTCCTTTTGCTTGTTGACCAATGATGTTTTCCTTTCTATAAGTGTCAACCTCTTCCTTGTAGATTTTTTTTGTTCCAATTTATTAATAGTTATTCTTCCAATAGTTAGTGTAGTTTGTTCTTCAATTTCCTTTTCAGTTTTTGATGTTCTTGGTACCATTGGAAGTTTATTAGTAGTGGGAGGTTTTTGTTTTATATATCTACCTTTTTTATCTCTAGGTCTAGTGTAAGAATGTTTAAATAAACATAAATAAAAACTAAAATCTAATTCCAAATTTCACATATAAACATGATTAGGATTTGTGAAGACTTAGCTAAAGTGAATGTGCAAGTTCTTACGTCTCACTTGACCAACTTCGCTCCTCTAGGTCCTAAATGTTTATATTTTCAGAAAATGAATGTACTACTTGAATAAAAACATTTGGTTCTAAGTCTAACTCAACATATGCTTCCTTGGAAACGAGGCCAAAAATGTTAGGCTGAACTATGAGCATAATTAGGACATGATAATTTAGTCAATCCAATTGTTCATAAACTTAGAAGCACATGACTGTATGTAAATAATTAGACCTAGCCTTGTTGTTATTTTTAAGAAATGGAAAATGATTATTTATCCTAAAGATTAGAGCTAAGATTCTTGAGTGAAATAGTAGGTAAATTAAGATATAAAATTCTAAATTAGAAATGTCGAGGAAGCATAAAACAAAACTATTTAACAAATCAAACAACTAAAAGGAAATAATCATACATCTTTGAAAGTAAAAGCACACTACAAAAAATTAAAAGCATACTTCTTGAGAGTAAAAGCACACTACTGAAAATCTTTTAGAAAATCAAGCATGCACTAGCATCCCACAAGTTGTAGTTCCTTCGGATTCAAATACTTACAACAATTTCTCCTGAGTCTTGTACTTACCTCTGTTTATTTCAAGTATTAAAATAAAATAAATTCAAAAATGAAAAGAATGCTTGAGTAAGTCTAGTTTGGTGGAGTTGAATGCATTATGGCCTTTTCCAAATGGATGGAAACTCCTAATATTTTGCATAACCCATCAATAACCTTGTTTCAATAAATTTTCTCATCTATGAAAGCAAGATTAATAATGCTTTGATGCACAATTAATAATGCTTTAATGCAAAACTCGCTGACAATATATGCATGCACTAGGGCCTTTTCTCATGGATGGACACTCACCAGTCTTTTACCTAGTCTATCAAGGATTTTATCTTCAATAGAATTAATAAATATATGATAAAATACTCAATATTTTCATGAACATTAAGAATTTTATGATATTTAACAAATCAATGCAATTGATAACTTAAAACATAGGATTATGCGTAAATATAGATAAGAGAAAGAATGAAAATGATATATGAACAAGTTACTTGAAATTTCCAAAAGTAAAGCTTTTCTTACAAACACACACACACACACACACACACATAAACATAAAATGAAGACACATGAATATATGTATCAACATAAATAGTTATGGATAGAAAATGTAAACAAGTGCATATGTTGAGACTATGAGGGCTCTCCACAACATAGCTTGTACACTAAAGGCTACCAACTAATGAAAAATCTCAAATGTTGCATGTATTACTGATAAAGAAGTTGAAATCAAAGATTCAATGATGAATTTTATGAGTGCTAAGCTCTCAATACAAATCTAAAAGTTAAAATAAAAAATTTACTTAGCAATCTTTTATACAAGTTTTGCATCAAACTCCTAAAATTCTTCTTTGTTGTTAACAATAAACTATTCTAAGATTTCCTCATGATAAATTGGACCTCCCTCATGACTTAGATCATTGAAGAAATCATGTTTTGTTGAAAACAAATTTCCGGATCCATGTCACACTCCCTATTTTGTAATCGACATTTCAAACTAACAAGTGTGGTTTATCTTCAAGATGAAAAGAAATGTGAAAGACCGATCCACCAAGGTTTACCGATAAATAGATAAAGGAAGTTAGAAAAAATCTGAAAGTAGCCCTATATTTGAAAATCTAATCATTAATTAAAAGGAAAGAAAGTATTGGAGATTAAATTTAAAATCATATAATTTATGATGATGACAATAAATACAAATAATATTGTGATAAATTATTTAATAGTGTATTAGATTTCCAAGTTTCTAAATCAAATTTTAAATTATGATAAAAAAAATTAAAATTTTAAGATTATGATTGAATATTATTTTCTAAAGATGATAATATGATAATGTGATATATCTATATATCTATATATATAGATATGATGTTTTAAAAAGTTTATTGATGATTAAATAATTATAATGGTGAATAATAATAGATGTTAATAAATAATATATAGATCCATTTAATAATGTGATAGTTATTAGAGTATATAAAACTCATATAAATATTTATGATTATGATAAATACTTATAAGGATGATAATATGATGTTGTGAAATATATATATATATATATATGATGTTTAAAATTTTTTTGTTGGCTAGATTATAATGTGTGCGAAATAATAGTTGTTAATAAATAAATATGAGATTCATTTCAATGGAGTTATATATTTTAAAGTTAGGAGAAATATTATAAACCAAATAAAATGATTAATGATGTGATGAGTTTTCACAGGCAAGAAAAGGAGGTTTGGGAGTGATTGATTTCAATGTCAAAGTGGGAATCCAATTTTCACTTATAATCCATCTGTCATCCCGATTTAGGTTATTAGGGTGTTTGCTGATTTCTATGGCTTCTCTGAATTTTCAGTGGAAGTAATGATCAATTTTAGCTAAGATATGGGTGTTATCAATGCAAATCCGATGTTTGGTTTTATTGAAATGCTTCACCAATGCTGAAGCCTTGGAACGATTATGTTTATTGTCGACAACATGTTCCTAGATTCTAGTGTTGAGGGATCTTCCAGTTTCACCTACATAAGGTTTACCACAAGAGCAAGGAATTAAATAGACACCTTTATGGCACTTAGGGTCAATGGGATCTTTTACTGAATTGAGGCTACTTTGAATGGTGTTTAGAGGCTTGAAGGTGGTTAAAATATTATTCTTTTTTAGGATGCGGGAGATTTTATCAGTGGTCCCTAAAATGTATGGGAGGTTAACTTTGCCCATAATATTATAAATTTTTTAATTATTCTTTTGATTTTTGTCTAATTTGTTTATTGCTTTAAAGGCTTAATGTCTATTGTACCCATTCTTTGAAAACACTTTTATAAGATGTTATTTTTCCATTTCTAGGTGATCCTTGTTTGAGATTCTTAAAGCTTTAGTGGCCAAAGTATTAAGGACATCCAATTTTTGGGTGGGATGATGATGAGAAGATGCATGAAAATATTGTTTGGTATGAGTCTTCTTTCGATAAAATTGGTGTGATATGGAGCCATTAGGATTTCTGATGATGAGGATCTCTAGAAATAGAGGCTATTATTGACCTCAACTTCCATGGTGAATTTTATGGATGAAGATAAATTGTTCAGGCATTTATTAAAGGTTTATAAGGTTTGTCTTCCATGAGGCCAAATGATAAAAGTGTCGTCTATACTTATTTTCCATAATTTAGGTTTTAAGGGTGAAGAATTTAAGGCTTTGGCTTCAAAGTCTTCCATGAATAACTTGGAAATAATTGGGGATAAAGGCGACCCCATAGCTACACCACAAGTTTTTTCATACACCTCATTCATAAAACTAAAGAAGGTGCATCTAAGACAAACAATAATATCAACAAACCCCCTAATAGCAATATTAGCAAACATGAACATCTTACTCTTAAATCTTTAAACTCCAACCCTAATATTGTGGTATTAAAGGCAGACAAAGGAGGGGCCACTATCATCATCAAAAAAATTGATTACAATGAAAAAATGATGGATAATATAAACAATAGTGGTTGCTACAGAAAATTTAATAAGAACCCTTTGAAAATAATCACTAAAAATGTCTGCAACTTAATCAAAACTAGCAATATACAAGATAATAAAAACCTATTAGTTAATAATTCTTATACCCCTAGGATTTATGGTGCTCTAAAAATTCACAAAGAAGGTGTCCCCCTCAGACCTATTGTAAATACTATTGGTGGGCCCACTTATCATCTTGCTAAACACCTTGCCAAGAAACTAAAACCTCTAGTTGGAAATATTGATTCCTTCGTCAAAGAATCCACCCAATTCATTGAAGAAATTAAGAATATCAAGCTAGATCAAAATGACATTTTGGTAAATTTCGATGTAACTTCACTTTACACCAACATCCCTATTGATGATGCCATGAATGTTATCTGAAAATTAACTGATCCTGACACAACTAAGTTAATTGAAATTTACCTAAGATCCACCTTCTTCAGTTTCATGAATGAAGTGTATGAACAAATTTGTGTTGTATCTATGGGGTCGCCTTTATCCCCAATTATTTCCAACTTATTATTGGAAGACTTTGAAGCCAAAGCCTTAAATTTTTCACCCTTAAAACCTGAATTATGGAAAATATTTGTAGACGACACTTATATCATTTGGCCTCATGGAAGAGAAACCTTAGAAACCTTTAAGAAACACCTCAACAATTTATCTTCATCTATAAAATTCACCATGGAAGTTGAGGTCAATAATAGCCTCGCTTTTATAGATATCCTCATCACCAAAAATCCCAATGGCTCCATATCACACCAAGTTTATCGAAAGAAGACTCATACCGAAAAACATCTTCATGCATCTTCTCATCATCATCCCACCCAAAAATTGGGTGTCCTTAATAGTTTGGCCACTAGAACTCTAAGAATATCAAACAAGGACACTTAGAAATGGAAAAAGAACATCTTATAAAAGTGTTTTTAAAGAATGGGTATACAACGGACATCAGGCCTTTTAAGCTATAAACAAAGGAGACAAAAATCAAAAGAATAATACATTTTTTGATAATATTATGGGCAAAGTTAACCTCCCATACATTTTGGGGACCATTGATAAAATCTCACACATCCTAAAAAAAATAATATTTTAACCACCTTCAAGCCTCTAAACACCATTTGAAGTAGCTTCAATTCAGTTAAGATCTCATTAACCCTAAGTGTCATAAAGGTGTCTATTTAATTCCTTGCTCTTGTGGTAAACCTTATGTAGGTGAAACTGGAGGATCCATCAACACTAGAATCCAAGAACATGCTGCTGACATTAAACATAATCATTCCAAGACTTTAGCATTAGCGAAGCATTCCGATAAAACCAAACATCAGATCTGTATTGATAACACTTGTATCTTAGCTAAAATTGATCATTACTTCCACCGAAAATTCAGAGAAACCATAGGAATCAGAAAACACCCTAATAACCCAAATCAGGATGACGAATGCATTATAAGTGAAAGTTGGATTCCCACTTTGACATCCAAATCAATCACTCCCAAGCCTCCCTTTCCTGCCTTTGAAAACTCGTCACATCATTAATCATGCACTAAATAGAAATATAAATCAACATATACAATGAAATCAATGCATTAGAAATTGAAAAATACAACTTGAGTAGCCTTATTAGTGATTGAAGTTGTACTAATAAGTTATAATAATGAGAAAATAAAATGCAATTTTTACGAAACATGTTTATTTACTTTTGTTTTCACAATAACGATAGTTAATATTTTATTTGATTACAATTTCTATATATATATATATATATATATATATATATATAGATATAGATATATATATATATATATATATATATATATATATATAATGCATTGATTTCATTGTATATGTAAGGTTCTTTCATAAATTTTGCATAGAACCTTGCTCGTCACATCATTCAATAATTTTGTATATGTGTACTAAATAGACATATAAATCAACATACACAATGAAATCAGTGCATTATATATATATATATATATATATATATATATATATATATATATAATGAAATTGTAATCAAATAAAATATTAACTATCATTATTGTGAAAACAAAAGTAAACTTGAAGAAAAACATTTGGTTCCACAATTACAATTACATCAAACAAAAAAGATATAAAAATAACACATTCATAAAACATTTAGAGGACAATATATTATAATGTCTAACCAATTCATAAAACATTTACATTACAATTTATTGCAATGCATTATGCCTTATCAATATATTACTCATAATAGTGACAATTCAAATATAATGTACATGTAGTATCGCAAACATGTGGAAAATTTTGTAGGATAAGATGATGTAACTACTTACACCTTTACCTCAAATGTGGTGGATTCTCTTGTTAGGAGGAACAACTCGTTACACACATGCAATCCATTCAAGGGAGAAAGTTTCATTCTAATTTTCTCCATTCTATCTCTATTCTCTAATAACTTTCTTTTGTTTAAATATTCACTATATTCTATATTCCCAATTAGTATCATTATCATGACAATAAGCATATTGTCTCAAATCACATCCCACTTTCTAGGCCAAATAAACAACAAAATTAAGAACTATTGAAACAACCCATTAAAAATAATAACTAGAAGCTAAAACAATGCCCCTCCTTTAGTGATTATTGCTCCACAATTGGTTCTAGCTAAAAATATGGCATGTTAGCACCACCCACCCCATGACTACCACCCCTAGAGTTGACCAAATTGTTATTCCATAAACATATGCCAAGATACTTAAAAAAATATAAGTATAGATCTAAAATATTTCTCACTTGTAAGATATTTTAGTTGATCCTCTAAAAGTCTCCAACAGATATTCAATTAGGCTCCAAGATATTTCTCCAAAAATATAAACATGAGGAATAATGGAAAGAGCAAACCCTTATATATATTTTATCTCCATCTTCATATACTATAAAATATAAACTATCTATCTACATCTACTAAAATCTTCCAGAAATAACAATAAAACATTCTTCTCAGAAGCCTACATGCTAAAAGTAGCAATGATTTTTTGAGATCCACAATTTCTTCCAAAAAAGATACAATATGATATGCTAAGAAAAAATACAATAATGATCTCATATAATGAACTCCATGAGACAAGTAAATAATATCGAAATAAGAGAGTTTATTATGAAACAGCCTTCAAAAATAGCAAGTGTGAGGCCACAAAGAGAAATATCCCATTAACAAACCAAAGTAGGTAATTGTGCATTGTAACCTCTGAGAGTAGGAAAAATGAGAAGGCAAACTCCATATGTGAATGACCTAATTAAAAAAAGTGTAAATTACTCAGTGGATAGCACATGTGGCATTAGGAAGAGGATATTCCATCAATAAGCATTGTAGAAGCATAATAAATGCTCTAAGCAACTCATCCTCCTCAAAATCCATGCTACTCACTAGATCCATGTGTAAGGTGCTCAAAATTAGGCTTAATATCCATGCTATAAGGAAGTATCCCTAGTAAACCAAGTTTCTCTCGTCAAAATCTAACAATATCATGAGAGGCAATGGCATAAAGTGGATTATAGCTATAATAACCATTTCGTTACATTAGGGGAACCTCAAATCATGTACAAAGTGGACAAAACATATGACAATCTCCAAGGGAGAGGAGGAGGCCTTGTGAGTTATCAAAAAATATTGTATCAAAGTGATGAATGTCTCAACATATATGCAAATTATTTCAATGCTTTACTAGAAATGGGGATCCATCTCAAGAGAGGGTATGACCTCCTCAAAATGGTAACCATGTGCCAAGAATAAGTCAATATATTGTCAAGAATGCACATGTGTATGAGAATTTTTGCAAGGTTCATTCTTCCGCAGCGTTGGCATGTGGTGATCAAAGCTAGAATCAATTGTGGAACAATAATCACATTCTTTTGCATAGAACCTTACTCGTCACATCATTCAATAATTGTGTATATGTGTACTAAATAGAAATATAAATCAACATATAGAATGAAATCAATGTATATATATATATATATATATATATATATATATATATATATATATATATATATATATATATATATATATATATATATATATATATATATCTATATATATATATATATATATATATATATATATATATATATATATAGATATATATATATATATATATATGAAATCGTAATCAAATAAAATATTAACTCTCATTATTGTGAAAACAAAAGTAAACAAACATGTTTCGTAAAAATTGCATTCTAATTTCTCATTAGTATAACTTATGAGTAGAAGTTCAATCACTAAACGAAATAATTTTAGAGCAATAGTTTTACAAAATTTTAATCTGCAATGTTCAACCTATTTAGATTTAAAATAGGAATTATATATGAGCATATTTTTTGTAATCTCATACAAAAATTTTCTATTAATAGCAAAAGGTATTATATTGAGTACATATAGGTAACAACAGACCAAAAGTAATGACCTAGGAGTTCATGCCTCCAACTAGATATGACCTAACCAATCACCTTTTCTTTCTGTAAATATATGTGAAAGGATCACTTATGTTATCAAACACAAGAGGTGTTCAGGGATTTTTCTTTTTTCCCTTTCCTCCTACGAGCATGTACCCATCCTATAGATTTTTTAGTTACAACTGAGGATACTTTCATATCCTCATTTTTTAGAGAAAGCTCCATCACTACCGCCTCCTTAAAGTTCAGGACATTCCTATGATTAGACTCATGAGGTCGTTTCTTCCCAGTGGTCGTAGCCATAATTAATGCAAAGGAAATTTCTTTCTCCATAGCCAAAGGATTCTTTTCCAACAATGACATAGGCATATTGACCGTGGGCTACATAGATTCTTATGAGGCTGAAGAACCAGGAAATGGATTTTCCTCCTGAGTATTGTCCTTCTTATTATCTATCTCATTCTTGACATTTTACATTGCCTTCTGATCACACCATCCACAGTGTGGTTTTCATGGCTCTGGGGATCCTGACACCCCTTTAGGGCATGCACTCTGAAGATTCCTTGACTATTAACAAGATTTGCATAGAAAAGTTGTTTTTTCATAGTTTTGAGGTTGATGAAGTTCCTTTCCATCCCATTTTAGAATGATTTTATCTGAGATACTTGTGCTTAAATCCAATTCAGCATTGATGCAGACAAAAGAGATGAACCCACTAGCTAGTCTCTCATTGTCTATCTTGACAAAGAATCCAATAAAATTTCCAATAGCTTCAAGAAAATCCAGCCAAATCTAATGGACGAGTAAGTTTGGAAGTCTTACCCAAACTGGAGTGGCGAGAGTCTTCATGGAGAGTGGGTTGAACTCTAGAAACCATGGTAGAATGGAGAGTCAGGCACAACCCAAAAACTAGGGACCCCATTCAAGAGCCCACTTTTGGTCTTCAAGATACTTGAAGATGACTATAAAAAACCTTTGGAACAAAATCACATATCTAATTTCTGCTTCCAGTTCTGAAAAACATAATCCTTGAGGGCGAAGGTCAATGGCCATAATTCATTAAAACGACATATAATTGCACGCTTAGTATAATAATGAATTCTAAATAAGAATTTATTGTAACATCGTTGCATACCTTATTTGATTAAATGCATTCCAATTTCTTGTCCTACAACCACCATCATTAATTAAAAAAAACACACAATATTGAGAAAATTTCACACTTACATTTATTAAATTTAAACTCATGATTGTTATACTAGCCAAAAGTCAGTTCACTTATATGTCAAGAAACGTTTATCAAATGCAATATTGGATTTGCTAAATAGTTAGAATCATCATTATATTATAAGATACAAATGAAGAGAGATACCAACTATTGTAGAAGTGATTCAATTTGATTGTTGAAATTTGTGCCATTTTCATAGGTAGTCCCATTTTTTACATGTATAATTTATTTTGGTTTTATATATCTAATGTATTACTCATGTCTTTATCAACTGTTGGTTCATTAAATTGATGTTAGTGGATATAAATTTCTAGCACATTAATTGTCAATTCTATTTTAACTTTTAATACATTGATTTTGATACACATGTCAATTTCTATTTAATATACATATATATAATTGTTAATTTAAGTGTACATATCAATTTCTATCTCAATATATATTACAGTTTATTTTTACAACATTAACAAATTACAATTACATCAAACAAAAAAATATAAAAAGAACACATTCATAAAACATTTAGAGGACAATATATTATAATGTCTAACCAATTCATAAAACATTTACATTACAATTTCTTACAATGCATTATGCGGAAAAAGTTGTAGGATAAGATGATGTAACTACTTACACCTTTACCTTAAATGTGGTGGATTCTCTTCTTAGGAGGAACAACTCATTACACACTTGCAATCCATTCAAGGGAGAAAGTTTCATTCTAATTTTCTCCATTCTAGCTCTATTCTCTAATAACTTTCTTTTGTTTAAATATTCACTATATTTACGCCGTAAGGCGTTCCCTCTGAGAGGAACTCCCCACCATGCCGCGGTGTCTCGTTATGAGCCCTTAGATCGATTGTTAGACGATGGAATAAACTCCAGCCGTTAGATCGTCGGTGAAAAATGTTAGACTTTATTTCTCAGGTTTTTTTTTCACCTACCATCTGTTTTTATCGTGCCAACCAGCGATTAACATCTCTCCGGGGTAGCAATGATGTCGTAAGAAGATCGGGTTGTCTATTTCTCAGGTTTTTTTTTCACCTACCATCTGTTTTTAGCGTGCCAACCAGCGATTAACATCTCTCCGGGGTAGCAATGATGTCGTAAGAACTAGCAATCTAGATACAGCACGTGTGCAGGGAAGCTTTGCTGTTCAATCCAAGCCTGTACAATACAGACAGTTCGTTTATGATAGCTTATTTCTTTTTAATTTTAATTTAATTCTAATAAAGATAATAAACGAATATCAGAAGTTGTAAAAAATTGTTTTGGTGATTTGTTCAATTCACCTGACTCTTGGGCTCTTTCGTTGGTTTACATGATATTATATATGGAGACATGGCTACAGCTGAGAGGAGAAATTGATCCGAGTGGAAAGACCATCGGGTTTCCAAACTATTTGAATTATGGTTCTCACTATACGTGCTGCAAAGACAAAGAAAACCACTGAACTATACCGTTCCAGCGATTAACATCTCTCCGGGGTAGCAATGATGTCGTAAGAACTAGCAATCTAGATACAGCACGTGTGCAGGGAAGCTTTGCTGTTGAATCCAAGCCTGTACAATACAGACAGTTCGCTTATGATAGCTTATTTCTTTTTAATTTTAATTTAATTCTAATAAAGATAATAAACGGATATCAGAAGTTGTAAAAAATTGTTTTGGTGATTTGTTCAATTCACCTGACTCTTGGGCTCTTTCGTTGGTTCACATGATATTATATATGGAGACATGGCTACAGCTGAGAGGAGAAATTGATCTGAGTGGAAAGACCATCGGGTTTCCAAACTATTTGAATTATGGTTCTCACTATACGTGGTGCAAAGACAGAGAAAACCACTGAACTATACCGTTCCATAATTCATGTAGATTTTGAGCGTTGTATCAAAGAGGTCTATCCATTAACTGAACTTGAGAGAAAAATCTACTCGTTAAATATCTAAAGATTACAGAAGTAGTTAAATTGGATTATAATCAAGATATGGCTGAGCAGGACTTTTGGCAAAGTATTCTGGAGTATTGCACTGATGTGCAGGCTGCAATTCCTGGGCTGGAATCGGTGTCCAGGTTAGTTGTTGCGATTTGAACGAAAAAGTTACTAGCACTACTGAAATTTCATGAACTAGAACTTATAATTAAATTGATATCTTAAACCATACAACTTTTATATTTCTAATTAATTATAAAAATGTCTTCCTAATCCATCACATTATCACATTAATATATTGTTAGTTGAGTACCTTACATCCTCATTTTTATTTTTTTTGGCAGGAATTCCGAGCTGATTGATATTACCAATTCTCAGAAGATCTAAACAAGGTAGACGATATCTTCGAAACAAAAGGTCTTCTGGATCCCGCTGACTCTATTCCAAGCCTTTGTGAGTCTTCAGACATAACAGATCCGGCTTCGTGTACCCTTTCCAAACCGTTATCGCTCCAATCAAATCCTCCCGAATGGGATATCTCTAACTGGAGCACAATTCTGATGGCTTCAATGGTTAGCCACATAATGGACCCAACGAACGTAGAATTTCCTCCAGAAGATAAAAAGATGGCTGCAGATCATGTCAAGCAAAATACCGAGCTTTCTTGGAATGACAAGCTTCCAGAGATAGAGATCTCAAGCCCTCATCATCTGCCCGGGAGTTTCGTCATATATATATAATGTGGAAGGGAGCGTGTAACAAACAAAGATTGGGTTCAGAGAAGAGCGAAACAGCTTTCTGGTCGATCGGCCATTTTTTCAGGAAACGTTCAAAGTGTATCATGCTTTCACAACGACTACTATCACTGCACTCAATTATGGAATAGGCAATCAAATTAAGCTGTCCCGGTGCACTGTCAGCAACATAAAATTTCAGAAAAGAAAAAACAACATAAAATGCACTGAATGCGTACTGCCCTTGCCATCGTCAACGTCCCAAAGAAGACACTTTTTGGCCGGTAATAAAAAATGGGGAACAGATTTGGTGGCCTACTAGTTGCAGGCAATGATACACACTTTAAGCTCTGTAACCAAAAGTGAGTAGAGTAGATTTTTATTATTTAATTAAGTTTTTTTATGTGGAGGAGTGTTATGAGTCGTAAATAAAATGTTTTATAAATATCAATTTGATATTTAACTAAATATATTTAGTTTTTTGTTTTAATTTTTATATCTTATTTTCAAAATTTTCACATATAGATACAGCAACTAACTAACACATGTATACGTATTTTATATATATATATATATATATATATTAATTATATTGAAAAAAATTACATTTGTTATGGTTACGTATTTTATATATATATTAATTATATTGAAAAAAATTACATTTGTTATGGTTGAGGGTATTTATGTCACCCTTGAACACCTTGTATCGTTTGGTATCCTCCTTCATGTTTGCAAATCCTAATAATAGGTTACTTATCTTGAAAAAAGGTACTCTCGAACGAGCCCATGCTCAATTGTTGTGGACGACTTAGATCCATTTTAGTTGTGGGATCAACATTAGACATAAGCAAGAACCAATTGTTGTGGACGACTTAGATCCGCTTTAGTTGTGGGATCAACATTAGACATAAGCAAGAACCATGCAACACTGTGCTTCAATCTAAGTTTCTATATCGTATGTCTCTCGTTTTAAATTCTTTTAAATGTTACTTTTCTAAATCAAGTTATAAACCTATAGTACTACATAAAACGTTGTAGCTCTTCAAATTATTGAGTTTTGGTGTGTTAATTCATTAATCCTTAGTTATTTTCCTTTTCCATTTTGGTTACAAATTTTAGAAATTTGTTTAAATTAGGAAAATTGGTAATCTAACACAATTGAATTAGAAAAAATATTTAATTTACTGTAGTGGTTGTTTTTATTATAAATTTTAGAATATTGAAATTATTAACCCAATAAATTTGAAATAAAATTAATCTCTATAAAAATGAAAATTGGATCCTGATCATCTCACAGGTTCGCTCCTGTATATATTTAATGGTGAATGCAACTTGCTAAACCCAATATCATAATCTTTTAAATCTGGTTCTGATAACAGTGGATTCTACGGGTGTCAGTTGTGGTTCAAATTAGTTATCGTTAAATGTTTTCTGCAATAATCTGTACAATCTTAAATTGTTAATTTTTCATTGGTAAGCATATTTATCAAATATAAATGCAATTAAAATAGGCAGGTGCATTTTTCTAACTTACTGTTTAATAATGTCAAATGCATTTCATGGTTTAACAAGAGATGCATAATATGACTTCTTTTGATAATAAAAAATGCAGGCTGCATACTGGCATTTCTCTCAATTGGACTATTTAATGGTTATTTTCCACAAGTAAATAAACAGTGTTCATTTCATGCATGTGAAACTAAGCTGCCATGTTGTTCCCTTCTATCCATTGTATAAGACTTGTGTAACTGGTTTTGTTTCCTTGGTTAAGCGCAGGTTTCAGTTGGTCAAATAAAAGCTGCAAATAAGTACAATGATGACACCATCTATGCTGGAGAAAAACTTATAATTCCTTGAGAGGGATATGGGAGCTCAGATTATATTTGAAAGTTTGTAGTACAGGTTGTCATGGAATGTGTATGCAGTAATTTGCACAACAGCCTCAAGTCCCCAGTCTTGATTAGATATAAGAGGTCGGCCAATCCAGTTTGAGTTTTGGATTGTTTATGGTAGGTTATCTATCACAAATTTTAAGGAAATATGTGAGAAGCTAGTTGGAAATGTATTTGTTTTGTTTATACAGGTTTCTTTGTGATTGGTGTGCCCTGCATGACAATGCTACCCTGCGTTTATTAATAAGCTTTATCGTTGTATTGAACTCTTGTATTTTGGTGAGTGGTTTGACTCTATTTATCAAGTATCTTTATTCTTTGTTCCACCTTATTGTAGAGCATTTATTAGCGTAGTTGTTGTTCGGCTTTTTGAATGCATGTGAAACTAAAGTTGCCATCTTGTTCCCTTCTATCCATTGTATAAGACTTGTGTAACTGGTTCTGTTTCCTTGGTTGAGTGCAGGTTTCAGTTGATCAAATAAAATCTGCAAATAAGTACACTGATGACGCCATCTATGCTGGAGAAAAACTTATAATTCCTTGAGAGGGATATGGGAGCTCAGATTATATTTGAAAGTTTGTAGTATAGGTTGTCATGGAATGTGTATGCAGTAATTTGCACAACAGCCTCAAGTCCCCAGTCTTGTTTAGATATAAGAGATCGGCCAGTCCAGTTTGAGTTTTGGATTGTTTATGGTAGGTTATCTATCACAAATTTTAAGGAAATATGTGATAAGCGAGTTGGAAATGTATTTGTTTTGTTTATACAGATTTCGTTTAGATTTGTTACTCAGGGGCATGATGTCATGTTCTAGAGATACCTTGTCCATGTATCTTTACTATCTCGTAAAATTCAAGTTGAATGCTAATCATGCCAGAGTCCAGTGATGCTTTGGAAACTCATGTAGCAAATGGGTGATTGGTGTGCCCTGCATGACAATGCTACCCTGCGTTTATCAATAAGCTTTATCGTTGTATTGAACTCTTGTATTTGGTGCCTCCAGAATTATTAATTTCCAACCCTTATTGCGATGTGAATGAATAGTATTTGTCATTTGGTATGCATAACAAGCTTTAACTTCTTTTGATAATAAAAAATGCAGGCTGCATACTGGCATTTGCCTCTCAATTGGACTATTTAATGGTTATTTTCCACAAGTAAATAAATAGTGTTCATTTCAGATGGCATTTTCTCTTTGAAACTGTGCCTCTGGACAACAACCTGCTAACTTAACTGAACATTCATAAAGCTCTCGCAAATCTTAGTAGTTCATGGCCTATTTTAAATTCTATCAAACTTATTCGAACTAACACAATATTTACTTAAGCGGGGTCATTTCACACTGCTTAGTACAATAGAATGATCTTTCCTGAAATAGAATAAGTACTTCAAAAAAGTACCTATGAATTTTACTCATAGTTATTTGACTTTAACCTTAACAGAATCCTCTGCGGAATCCCTATATGTCTTCTGGTACAATGTGTCCCTTGTTTTACCCAAAAAAAAAAAAAAAAAAGCAGCAAAAAGGGCATCCTGGCCTTACACAGCCCGACATTAGAAGCTCTGCTGGATTGTTTGAGAAAGAGAAGCCCTCGTAGCCCTTGTACACATACCCTGCAATTCTCGAATAATAAAACCCTGGGACAAACGGGATTGTTCCCAACAATGCAAACAACATACCTGAACAACAATAAATAAAAATCCCACAAAAATAAAATCAGATATAACCCTCAATCTTCAGCAGTAAGGCAACACCGATATAAGAGGCCAAAAAATCCAAAAACGGATTTGAGAAATAGAAGAAAAATGAAATGCTTTATTTCCGGATAAAAATCATAGACAAACCATGGGTTCTGTCACCACCGATTTGCTGAGAGAACATGAAGAGGCCAATGGCAATGACGATGGTGGCGAGGATTAACAATGCAACTGCCAATGATATTTCCTTTCTGGGGGGCTTGCTGGGTACAATAAACGTACCGCTGAAATCATTGTTGTTTACATAAACCATGGACATGGATGGAACAAATCAAACCTCTTCTATTCGGCCTTATTATGGAAAAAACGCTTCTCCAAATTGCTCTCCATCAGATCTGTTCGTCCCAGAGATATTCAATATCTATATATAGCCACTATGATTGAACTTAGCTCCAAAAGTCGCTTTCTCTGCAAACATCTGCTTGTGACAAGGAGAGTAACGTGCATTAAAGCTTCTCCCAAATGCCTTGTCGGAAGCCTTACCTTGGAAGTTGATCGTTCATGCTTCAAACCTCATTAACTTAAAGCTACCGATGAAAATATCAGCGTAATTTTGGCGGGGTAATAATGTTGTTTAATTACGCCGTAAGGCGTTTCTCCTCTTTGAAATGGGTAGGTCAAATTGAAAGATCATTGAGTTGGAAGGTTTGTAATAGTCCTCGTAGAGAGATATTTCAAATAATTTTTCAGTATTGTGCTTAAATATAATGAAACTGGATAGAGAAACACCTAGAGAAATCTTGGGGTAGAGTTGCTGCCTTTGCTTGTGACCTTCTGAATCTCAAAAAAATAATTTGCGATGAGTCATATTATGATTTACACTCAATATTAAATATAAGATAAATATATAAGAGTAGCATGTGAGCGTTAGATTTATAAAGAATATTCTTTTATTATTAATAAAAATATAGATAGTTAGTTTTATTTTAAAGGGTTATAAATATGAGTTATAAATACAAGACTTAATAGGTTGTAAATATTTAAAGTGTTGTAAATATGAGTTATTAATTGTTTTTACTCAAAATCTGATAAATATCAATTTAGTAATTTCTTTATAATGGAGTGACTTAAATTCATGTTTCTTTAGGTTGAAGGTAAAACCACTAAAGTGCAAAAATTGTGATGCCAATAATTAGAGGGATTGTCATCATGGGGTGATAAGAAATTTAATATTCCAAGAAGAGGAGGTAGTAGTAGATTCTAAATAAATTAGCAATGCAACAACATAAATGTTTGCAACAAATTTAGAGAGATCCACCTTGTTGAATAATGCACACACTACATGGATAATGGATTTCCGCACTTTATGCCTTACGGCGTTTTCTTTGCAACATCTGGTGCAAATGCTAGTCTATATTCCCAACTAGTCTCATTATCATGACAATAAGCATATTGTCTCAAATCACATCCCACTTGCTAGGGCAAATAGACAACAAAATTAAGAAGTATTGGAACAACCCATTAAAATACCTAGAAGCTAAAACAATGCCCCTCCTTCATCAATACAAAATATAATATCCTACTTGATTGTATTGATAGCAATTTAATCAATTGATGCCCACTTTATGTTTCAATTTGGTTCCCATTAAAGACAATCAAAGTCAGTTTTAGAAAAAGAATGTGATTATTGCTCCACAATTGATTCTAGCTTTGATCACCACATTCCAACGCTGCGGAAGAAAGAAGCTTGCAAAAATTTTCATACACATGTGCATTCTTGACAATATATTGACTTATTCTTGGCACATGGTTACCATTTTGAGGAGGTCATGCCCTCTCTTGAGATGGATCCCCATTTCTAGTAAAGCATTGAAATAATTTGCATATATGTTGAGACATTCATCACTTTGATACAATATTTTTCGATAACTCACAAGGTCTCCGCCTCTCTCTTGGAGATTGTCATATGTTTGGTCCACTTTGTACATGATGTGAGGTTCCCTTAATGTAACGAAATGGTTATTATAGCTATAATGCACTTTATGCCATTACCTCTCATGATATTGTTAGATTTTGATGAGAGAAACTTGGTTTTACTGGGGCTATTTCCTTATAGCATGGATATTAAGCCTAATTTTGAGCACCTTACACATGGATCTAGTGAGTAGCATGGATTTTGAGGAGGATGAGTTGCTTAGAGCATTTATTATGCTTCTACAATGCTTATTGATGGAATATCCTCTTCTTAATGCCACATGTGCTATCCACTGAGAGATTTACACTTTGTTTAATGAGGTCATTCACATATGGAGTTTGTCTTCTCATTTTTCCTACTCTCAGAGGTTATAATGCACACTTACCTACTTTGGTTTGTTAATGGGATATTTCTCTTTGTGGCCTCACACTTGCTATTTTTGAAGGTTGTTTCATAATAAACTCTCTTATTTTGATATTATTTACTTGTCTCATGGAGTTCATTATATGAGATCATTATTGTATTTTTTCTTATCATATCATATTGTATCTTTTTTGGAAGAAATTGTGGATCTCAACAAATCATTGCTACTTTTAACATGTAGGCTTCTGAGAAGACTGTTTTATTGTTATTTCTTGAAGATTTTAGTAGATGTAGATAGATAGTTTATATTTTATAGTATATGAAAATGGAGCTAAAATATATATAAGGGTTTGCTCTCTCCATTATTTCTCATGTTTATATTTTTGGAGAAATCTCTCAGAGCCTAATTGAATATCTGTTGGAGACTTTTGGAGGATCAACTAAAATATCTTGTGAGTGAGAAATATTTTAGATCTATACTTCTATTTCTTTTAAGTATCTTGGCATATATTTATGGAATAACAATTTGGTCAACTCTAGGGGTGGTAGGCATGGGGTGGGCGGTGCTAATGTGCCATATTTCACAAGTTGAATTATCCTTTTCATGGAGTCTCAGGCATGCCACCAACCACCAAGTAGAGGTTTATTCTCTATTTCAGGGGCTTCTCTAATCCATCTCACTCGATATCTATAATTTGATCATATTAAGGGACTCTAATATGAGAATTTGACATAAACATCTTGGATCCTCTCCAACCTATTTCGAGCTTAGTGGACCTATTTAAAAGGGCCCAATCCCATTTAAAAATCTTGAATACATTCATAGTGATCCATATGTTGTGGCATAACAACTCTATTTTAGACCAATTAGAAAACAAGGTAACATCATTATAAAATGGAACCCTTCTTGTAAATGATAGGGTGAGACACCTACCAATTTTGTAATATCATTACATCTAGAGGTGGGTGTTGGAGTTGGTAGGTTGTTTGGGAAGTGACATTTATGTATATGTGGACATCTTCTTCAGTGGACCTTGTGAATCTCCAAGGAAAGAATTCCAAAATATTTAGACTTAACACAATATGGAAGTTAAATTTTGTTTGATATTTAAGGTTATATTGGAGAATTTACAGTATTAGGATTTATCATATGGAAGTGCTATTGTTGCTATGATATCAAGCTTTTTGAAAAACTAGAAGATGATAGCCTAAAGTTTTACTTTTTGTATATCTGATGTAACACTAAATTCCCAAGTGGATATTCCTTAATTTAATATTTTTTGTTACTATTTATTTAAAAATTTGGTAAGCTCTTTACATTTCTATGATTGTTATCTTTGTAACATTGTCTATGTTTCCTTGTTCCTTAATACTTGGTTGAATGCACATATGTTTCATTACAAGAGACTATAATATTCATAACTATTGTATGTTGTATATTCTAGTAATATCCTTAGTCATATTATTGCAATTTGGAACAACAAAATAGTGAATAGTGCTTAAGTGTTTCTATTATATTATCATATTTCCATCATTAGGATAGGCTCCCATGTGATACTTTGATTTGACTCCATTATCCAATGAAAATATTGTAGTCTTTGGTCCTTCCATCCACTTTATTTTGGTAATAAATTCAAAATTGTTTTGTTGGAATTTACTCTTTATATAATCTTTTAATTCATTTCATATAACCCAAATGATCATATCCTTGGAAATCCCTATTGAGTTGGAGGAGAGTCAACCTAAAGTGAAAAACAAGATTGTTGAAGTGATGGTGACCTCCTTCTTAGTTACCTTAGATCCTTTTTTGAACATTATAATTGTATCTCAAGAAGTGAGGGTTTATATGATAATAAGGCATACAAGCCTTGATTAAATTTAAGAGGTTCTTTAAGTTTCAATATGGTGAGAGAAAAGGAACCTGTTATTTTATGATAAATGATGGATATTAGTTATGATTTTTTAAATGAAACTTTCAATTAATATGATTGATTTGATTTTTCATGTTACTCTTTATAATATGATTACAAATCGTCGTGAAGTTAAAAGATATTAGGTTGAAGATTTTGAAATTTCGTTTAATAACTGAAATATAAAAAGAAGATAATCAAATTAACAAATATTTATAATATTGAACATTTCATGTTTATAAATTTAAATATAAGTTTTGAAAAAAAAAAGGGCTTAATAATTAAAAAAAAATGAAAAAAAAAAAAATGAAACAATAAAAATATTTTATGATGTCTGGTAGGTATATTGGGAGGAAGGAAGTTGGGTGGAGACGGATGGCGAGGCAGGGATTCGACCCTGGTCCCCTAGGGCTAGGGTCTAGGTAGCCTAGGGTTTCCTGCAAGTTGACACGAAGGTACGGCAGGTGCGATGCTGGCATGCACAGAAGGAGTCGGGAGCATATGCGGTCAAGCGGTCTGGGCACCGCGAGTCAAAGGAGTTTTCATACAGCCGGGCGGGTTATTGTTTTTACAAAGGCGGTTTGAAGGAGTGGAATACCGAAACCCCGTGAACTTACCTTGAAGCTGCTCCGGCTTTAGTATGGTATGCGTTTTTTAGGTTGTGCAGGTGGTTTTTTCAGCTGGCATTTTCGGGTGACGGTTGGAAGGTTTTACCATTTTATGGACTTCAAGGTTTTTTTACAATGGTTATTGCTAGCGAGACGGTGGAACTCGACCCTTCGCCAGAGGATGTGCTCACTGTGTGGGGAAAGGACTTAACCGAACAGAACATTGGAGACCTGATCGATAAGCTCGAAAGGAATGGAGCTGGAGCGGCTCTGACGGCTGGTTCTAGGGCAGCAGACTTCGCTAAGGGACTGTTGGAGGAAAGTTGGGACCTATCGGGCATTCTGGGTGTCGAGGGCAGGAGAAGCGAGAAGGAACCCTCACTGTCAGGGTTGAGAGACAAAGGTTCTGTAGCGCCGGCTGGTAAGTCATCATCTCCAGTCAAGATTTTTTGTCCATCAGGGGGATTAGAAGACATTATAAACTCAGTCCAAAACAGAGGGGTGTGGAGATCGGTTGAAGGTTTAAATGTTTCAGGGAAGGAGATCGGGAAGGGCTCCTTTTCATCTGTTGTAAGCAAGGGGCTTTTTTCAGAGAACCCTCCTTTGGGAATCGGAGGGTCAGTGGGACTGCCCTCCCGAGCAGGCGGACAAGCTGCGCAAGGAAAGGATTCTTTTACTCCGGTGGCCGGGACTACTCAGAGGAAGGTTACTCCGGAGATTGACGTATTAGGCAGTTCTGTTGAGGGCTTGGTCGAAGCCACCTCAACGGATGGGGACGTGCATGTCACCAAGCAGGATGTGGGGACCCAAAGGGATGAGGGTTTACATGATCCAGAGTTCGGGGATCAGAATGCACACCCGGAAGTAACAAGGGTTGGGGAGAAACGAAAGAAAGCAAAACCATTAAAGACTAAAACCCTCTCAGAACTCGTTCTTGGTATGGATTTGCAAGTGAATGGCGTCCTTGAGCTCGCCGAAGTTACTCTGGTGGGCAGAATCAGGGGACGGCCCGTTTCCGGTAAAGATCTTAGACAGTGGGCATCGTGTCAGTGGGCAAACACCCCAGCGGCTTCATGCAAGATAAACTCTCTGGTCAAAGGCTGGTTCATGGCATGATTCAGTAATAAAGAAGCTATGGAATGGGTTGAAGGAAAAATATGGGAATTTGGGAACAGACCGGTTTTCTTTAAGCGATGGACGCCGCTCTTCGACGCTGCAAAAGAGAAGGTTGAAGAGTTTCCTGTCTGGGTAAGGGCTCCGAGTCTCCCTCCTTATCTTTGGGCGGACTCTGTTTTTAAGGCTATTGGGAACCATTTGGGAACATATCTGGATGCAGACAGATCTTACCTTGAAAATTTCGAGATGGGGGTGGCAAGGATACTGGTGAGATTAAATCCAAAGGAGGGTTTGGCGAAAACCATCCCGCTGCGATATGGAGAATACGTGGTTGAGCAGCCTTTGGACTATGAATTACTCCCATTCCGCTGTCATTGCTGCCATGAATATGGGCACCTGGCCCGTGATTGCCCACTGGGTAGGAGGAAGAGGAGGACCTTTAGAGATGATAAGGAATGGGAAAGGAGTAATAGGCGGGTCGGGAGCGAGAAGGAGGAGGTCCTTCCAGAAGGTAAGCCCGTGGATGAGCAATCGAAGCAGACAATGGAAGAAAGAGACAAGGATGCCGGAGACGCGAGGGCTTTGCAAGCGGACCAACCAATCCTGGATCCCTCTCCTTCTGTTCCGGACGCGGTCTCACCGGAAGATCAATCGGGTATGCTTCTTCCTAAACATACCTCTGTCTCTGATTATGAACCTGTTGAAGGGGGGGTCTCAATGTTAGAAAATGCTAAGTCTGTTATGCAAAATATTGAAACTATTACGACTGTACTTCCCTCCTTAAATCTGAACTGTGAGGATTTCCCCCCGTTGGTATCCGATGTTGGAACCTCCTCTGGTGGCTGCCAATATAATCTTAGATCTCATAGCAAAAAATCGGGGTGCTCAAAGGAACTTCTGGATCCTGTTGGAGGTTTGGGCACTGAAACCCCAAAATCCTGCCCAAAGAAGGGCAGAGGAAGAAAATCTATGTTGTCAAAAACACAAGCAAAAGCCGTTTTTGATGTAGCAGATGGAAAACAAATGACAATTCCCGGGGCGCTTAGAGCAACAAAACCCCCAGAATCGGTTATAAAATGATTTTCCTTTCTTGGAACTGCAGGGGTTTAGCTAGTAAACCTAAAAAACTAGCCTTAAAAGACCTTATTGCTCGAAACAATCCAGACATAGTTTTCCTTCAAGAAACACTGGGGAAAAGTATGGATGTTGAATCCTCCTTGGCTTCTCTCCTCCCAGGATGGGTATTCATAGCTGCAGATGCTAGTGGGCATTCAGGAGGTCTAGCCTTGGGGTTTAAAAAGGGAAGACTGAAGGTTTTAAGTTCCTGGGGTCTACCAAATGTGTTGGGTGTGGAGGTGATATCTCCTGATTTCGACATCCCTCTGCTATTTGTAAATGTCTACGGCCCTTGTCAAGGGCGGGCCTCTTTCTGGAACGACCTTCTCTCAAAAGATTTGTTAAAAGACAGAAATCTTATCATCGGGGGAGATCTAAATTTTTCGTTAGGAATGGCTGAAGCATGGGGGCCTCTTGCGAGGGAGGATCCATTGACTGACTTCTTCTCAAATATTCTTCTCTCGCATCATTTGATTGATGTCAATATCATAAAATCAAAACCTACTTGGAGGAATAGAAGAACGGGGGAAGACAGAATTGCGAAAAGACTAGATCGTTTCCTTATTAATGAAAGATTGGGTTCCAGCATTCCTCTGTTCCGTCAATGGGTGGGGGATGGAGGAAACTCAGATCATTTTCCTATATTTCTGGAGTTTTCTAAACCTCCCTCAAAGCCTGCGGCGCCCTTCAAATTCAATGCTTCCTGGCTTCAGGAGGAATCTTTCACTAAGCTCTTTAACGAGACCTGGAGACATGCAAGTCGGGAGGACTCGAGGAATAAAGATGGCCGTTTCTTGGACAACCTTAAAAGACTGAAAAAAGCTACTATTGAATGGGCTGCAGATAGAAGGAAAAAGCAAGTGGAAGATTTAGTGAGTATTGATGAGGCATTAGGGACTCTAGAAGACCCAGAAAACGATTCCTACTCATCTCAGGAGTCGAAAGAAAGTATTCTGGCCCTGGAAAAGAAAAGGGCAAAGATTCTGTTGGATAGAGAAGAGGAGTGGAGATTAAAAAGCAGGGCTATATGGTTGAAAGCAGGGGACGAAAATACCAAGTTTTTCCATAACTTTGCAAAAGGGAGGAAGAATGCAAACACGATATGGAAGCTAAGGGATGCTGAAGGCAGGGAGGCTTCCTCTTTTGAGGAACTGTCCTCTATGGGGAAATCTCACTTCCACTCACTCTTCTCGGACCCGGGGGACATTACATTGCCCGAAATCATCAGAACTGCCCAGGCTTTCCCTAGGTTCGTGGAGGAGGAGGATGCGGATGATCTTTTCAGAGAAGTGACAAAAGAAGAAGTAGAAAATGTAATAAAGTCTATGCCAAAAGACAAAAGTCCAGGCCCCGATGGATGGACTATAGAACTTTTTACACATTTCTTTGAATCAATTGGGGCTGAGCTTACTGAAGTAGTCGAAGAATCAAGGGTTAAAGGGGAAATTTATGGTCCTTTCAATGCAACGTTCATTGCACTTATCCCAAAAACAGAAGATCCTGGTTCCTTTGAAGATTTCAGGCCTATCTCTCTGTGCAACACCATTTATAAGATTATTGCTAAGATCATTGCCGTTCGTCTGAAACCCTTTTTATCTGGCTGCATTTCAAAGGAACAATTTGGTTTCTTGGATGGGAGACAAATTCATGAAGCAATAGGGGTAGCCCAAGAAACTATTCACAGTTTAAGACAAGCAAACAAAAAGGGGGCAGTGCTTAAAATAGATCTATCAAAAGCTTATGACAGAGTCAGCTGGATGTATTTAAAGCTTCTACTGACACATTTGGGTTTCCAGGTGGGTTTCATAAACTGGATCATGGGATGTGTCACCAATGTAAACTTTGCTGTCCTGATTAATGGAGCTGCCTCTAAATTCTTTAGAAGCCAAAGAGGTTTGCGCCAAGGATGTCCACAACAAGCAGGTTTGGTAAAAGGTTTGGAAGTTGCTGTCAACCTGTTTATTACTCATCTGCTCTTTGTTGATGATATACTTCTTTTTACTAATGGGAGCATAAATGAAATTTTAGAAATTAAGCGCATTCTTGATCTGTTCCTAAAGGCTACAGGGCTCCAAATAAATGAGAGGAAGTCACAATTTATTTTTGAAGGGTTCAACAGATAGGAGGAGAATCTGATCGCAGGCCAGCTGCCATTTGGCACTTGTAATATGGAGCAGCCCTTCAAATACCTGGGTTTTTGGCTAAAACCATCTTCTTACAGAAAGCAAGACTGGAATTGGCTTATAGCGAAGATTGAACAAAAAATTACCCATTGGAGTTATAAGTGGCTCTCAAGGACGGGAAGGCTTACTTTGGTAAAGGCGGTCCTCCAGGCTATTCCGGTATTCTGGGCTGCTCTGACTTGGATTCCAAAAGGAACACTTCACAAAATCAAACAGATCTGCAGTAGATTCTTATGGTCTGGATCAAAGGAAGACTCCGTGCTCCCATGGGTGGCATGGGACAAAATAGCAAGACCAAAGGATTGGGGTGGTTGGGGATTGAAAAGTCCCACAGATTTCAGCTTGGCACTAGCTGCAAAATCAGGATGGCGGGTTATCACTATGGAAAACCTCTGGACAAAGGTGGTAAGGCGGAAGTACATTGACCCCACACCTCTGGAAGATTGGATCAGAAAGCCAAATAAAAAAGGAAGAAGCTGCTCCGTGATTTGGAAAGCCACTACGGAGGCCTTTAAGATAATTGAACAAGGGTTAGCATGGAGAGTGGGAAATGGAGAAAATGTCAGGATTGGAAGGGATCCTTGGGTTGGGTGTAACGAGGGTTTTGCTCTCTCCCCTGGTTTGCTAAATCATCTGGATGAGATAGGTATCAGGAACCTAAGGCAGATAGCATCCTTGGATCAGTACTCCATTTGGGGTCAGGTTTGGAGGACTGAGGTCGAGATTGGAATTGATCCTGTTTGGAGAGAGGAATGGCAGGCCTTCATCCAAGAACTTAGAAGATCAAATATAAGAATTTCGGACAGATCAGATACACTGGTATGGGCACATGCAGAGACTGGCTCATATTCGCCAAAAGCCGGCTACAGTTTTCTGATGAAGAATAAAGGATGGAACCCGCCAGTCTGGTGGTCAAAACCTTTATTTAAGTTAAAATGCCCCAAAAAAGCAAGAATTTTTTTCTGGTGTGCCTTAAATCAAAAGATCCCTACATGGGAAGTCTTGCAAGCACGCTTCAAACAAGGACCGGGTAGATGCCCTTTGTGTTATGCTGAGTCTGAATCCATCTCGCATCTGTTCATCTTTTGCCCTTTCACAAAACAGGTATGGGCTGAAGTGGAAAGACTGATCAATGTAAAAATCAGATGGGAAGGTGACTGTTTGCTCACGGCTTGGGAAACCTGGTGGAATCGCTTTCAAGAGAAGAATCTAAGAAACTTACCACCCATTATCTGTTGGGGTATCTGGATTACTAGAAACCGAAGCATTTTTCGTGAGCAGCTGACTCCGGGGACAGCCATAGCCATCCAAAGTAGTGCCATCCTTGACAGTATTCCTATCAAGGAGGCTCCCACAAACGCTGCCCCGCGGAAGGAACCAAGCATCAGAGAAGGGATCCCGTGGGCTTTCTTTGATGGGGCCGCTCAAAACGACTACACAGGGGCCGGATTGTGCATTCACCTCAGTAGCACTCACTCTCTCAAAGCCTCGGTGGGAATTGGAAGGGGGACAAATAATTTTGCTGAACTCACTGCCCTTAAACTTCTCCTATGTTGGCTTGTTCAAAAACATATCCTCACAGTTCAGATTTTCGGTGACTCGTTAAATGTCATAAACTGGGTATTGGGGAAGCATAGATGCCAGAACTACTTGTTATTGCCTTTACTTGAAGAGATCCAATCTATAAAACAGCAGTTTAATGTTTTCTCAATTGCTCACATATACAGGGAATTCAATGAGGAAGCGGATAGATTTTCTAAAGAAGGCTTGCGGCAGTCTGTGGGCGTTTGGAGAATAACAGAACAGGAAAATGATCAGATCCGTGTGTCGGATCAAGCTCCAAATATTTAATCTGTCTATGAAGATGCTCTAGTTTTTAAACTGTTTTTATCCTGCTAGCGATAGAATGTGATCTTCACTCAAACAGACTTTACTCCTTTGCTTTTTTGTTTTGTTTTTTAAAAAATATGCTCTGGTTTAAAGAGCGAACTATATGCTGGACAAACATTTTATGGTTTTGATCCTGGGCTGTTTTCCATATGTATGGAAGCCCAGGAAGATCTACGGCCTCTTATTTTTGCTGTGACATGCACTACAGGTATGGCTGAAAAAGCCGATTTCATTTTGAAGTTTTTTAGAGTCCTGAAGGGACGTAAACGCTTCAAACAGAGGAGCCTTGGCTCCTAAACAGGCAGGCTAAGCAGAATGTTAACTCAAACGCATTGTAACTTTTTTATATCTTATAAGAAAGTTCGTTTTTTCCTTGGAAAAAAAAAAAAAAATATTTTATCGTCTATAATTTATATAATGTTTCTTTTTCAGAAGAAAAAAATAAAAATAAAAATAAAAAATAAAATAAAATAATAATAATAATAAATAAATAAATCATATTGATAGTTTATGGTCGAAGTATCTTGAGCCACATGTTGCGCTTCATCATTAGGACTAAGATAAAAACTCTGATCTAAGACTGTAAATATATAATGTAGAGATGCAACGATTATAAGAGTTAAAATCAAAATCATTTTATCAACATGAGTATTGCTAAAAATATAATTAAATACTTATAAATTTCATAGTAAAATTGATATTTAAAACATTTTACCCATGTGAATATTGCTATTAATACTTATAAGTTTCATGGTAAAATTAATATTTAGAACAACCCATAAACATTATGAATGAATGAATTTACAAAATATATCATAAAAAATAAGTTTATAATGAATATCATTTTTCTTTTTTCTTTGTACATGTAGTAGTGCCCCTCGAATGAACACGAGAAAATAAGATTTTGAACCAACAACCTTTATATAAACGGGTATATAAGAAATTGAACCAACAACCTTTATATACTCAGGGAAATAAAAAATTAAACAAACAAACTTTATATACACGAGTAAATAAGAAATTAAACCAATCTTTATATAAAAAACATCTAAACACTACACCCTATCATTAATTAATTTACACACCTTAAAAACTTCTTTTTAATATACTTTCCCTTTAGCAATATAATATTTTTTAAACCTCTTGAATTTTTATATTATTTAAACTTGCTAAATTAAAAAATATAACGTTCATAATACTTTATTTTCTTTTTATTCAATCATATAAGCAATATCTAAAAGAAATTACTTTGCTTCTCCTTGTTTTTACACCTTATTCTTCATATTAGAAAATGGAAACATCATCACCCATACACATCCTTAAAAACCCTTACAAAAATGTCAACGTCATCACCAGTACATATCCTTAAAAACCTTTACAAAATCTCATCACCAATACACATCCTTAAAAACCTTTACAAAATTTGAAAATGTGCAACTTTCGGTTGGTCACATTCTAGTGTCATGATAGAAGTAAGGGAACATACATAATTAATTGAATATATTTATATACATGATGTCGTATTGTCATGTTTCTTCCTTTTTTTTTTATTTATTGTCATGTCGTATTGTCACGTTCTTAGGGAGGCATAAATGTTAAAATTGGATAACTGAGAAAGCCAAACAAAGCTCATAGTTTAATGACGTGATAGGTTAAAACCATTATTTTGATGTTCAACATTTTGGTTGTTATGAGGTACATATCATGTCACATTCAATAATGTATATACAAATCCCATACATTGACATTCCACCCTAATACCTGACAATAATGTTTCATCCTTGCCTTTTTCCTTTTATATTTCTGGTCAAATCAAATTTTAAATTCAGTATTCTGAGAGTGTACATATCAGCGTTAGTTGTTTTCATCGTTTTCTTAGGATGAAAAAGATGGATCCATCTCTGCTCTTCGGAATTTGATTAATGTCCTCATTAATGCCTTTCCTTCTTAATTTAAAAAATAATTTTGTGCAAGGAATCAACACAATCGGAATTAGCTTCTTGGATGTGATACTAATGCCATCTTCTATGCTATTATTTGGCACTAAGGAAATTGCAATCATTAGGACATGAAAGCTCATTATTAGATCTACCTAATGGTATTTCAATTATGTGTTATTCCACCCAGAGTACCTCTAAACCTTTTAACTAAGGATGATTTTTTGGGAATGAAGTTATCACGTGATTATGATTAAAGTAAACTTTGCAGCGAAAGTCGGTGTGATGAAAGTTGAATGGTTGAATTTGGATTCAATCGCCACATATCAACGTTAAGTTCTTAAATGATTAGTGTAGAATATTAAATAAAATTAATACACATTAAAAAAAATACCAGAGATAGAAATGGTGGAAAAGGCCTCAGCCTTACTCTATTTCTCTCATAATATAATGTACAAATAATGTTTATGATACACGTATAAATACATGAGGAAGTTTGTCTCAAGATAGTGTGTCTATCTTGGAGTCTTTGGTTGAGAAAATATCTCAAAAACACACTAATCGAGGAGTCTAACTAGTTGGAGAGAATCTCTCAGCCAACTAGGCCTAAACTGAGTCTTACCCATGAGGAACAATCTCAATCTAGAAATGTAGGATTAAATCCTAACTTTCATGATTTCAATTAATTTAATTATTTGGACTTGGAATTGTTTTAACATATGAGAGTGAGGCTAACATTCCCCCCCTCAATGATAAGTCCAAAATAAGAACCAGGAATCATCTTCCAAGTTCTCATGCTAAAATTGTTCATCCTCAAAAACACTGCCTAAAAAATCACCAAACTTGGATGCTAAAAAAACCCAAATCTGAAGAGAACATGAATCAACTGCAAGTCTGATTCATCTTTGAATTTTTCTTGACGACTCCATCACGTGCCAAGCTAAAAAAGGATCCATCCGTTCTTTTCTTTCAATCAACATCCTTTGTCCGTTGACAAAATGTTGATGACACCCACTGACAAATTTTCTTTGTCCACTGACAAAATATGTAAAACGCCCACTAGCGAATTTGCTGATGTCAAAACTGCTCATTGTTGTTTGTTGAAAACTGCTCATTGCTGCTTTTGTTGTTGAACGCCCACTGGCGAATTTGTTGATGCGAAACTACCCACTGGCTACTTGATGTTGATGATGGCAAAAATTGTTGATGGTCCACTGATGAATTTGTTGATGATGCCCACTAGATGCTTTGTCGATGCCCATTGGCTGATTTGATGAAGACTTCCCACTAGCTACTTTTTCTAATGTTGTCGAGACTTTCAATCTGACAACCACCTTCAATTCCATTATCATTTCCCCCCTTTGTCAGCTGAAAGGAGAGACAATTATTTGCACTTGATTTTTGAACTCCCCCCCTTCAGGTGTAGGAGAGTTTCACCATCTTCATTTTACTGTAGAATTGGTCTTCATGTGAGATTGAATCCTTCGATAACACACAGACAATTGTTTGACTGTAGATGACCACTTCCAAGGATCAATCCATGTGTAATTGATCTTCACTCTGGGTGGTTGATTTCACTTGCAACATCTTTCGGATGAATGATTTTTCTTGCCACAATGGTGACAAGGATGGAGGTCAAAACATTTACTCTCCATATGGCCATTTCGTTTACAATGGTTACACTTAACCATATTCTGAGCATTGTCGAGAAAACCAGCACTTACAAACTGAACTGGTTTGAGAAATCTGGAACAAACAAAGTGTTTTCTTTATTGTATCCTAGGCCATGTCAATCTTTGTTGAAGGAGATTTCTTCCCAAGGTCTGATTAATTTCTTGGAAAGACTATCTTGTTGTTGTTCTTCATACTTGTTGTTGCTTCTAACATTTTGTCCTCGATTTATTAAATCTGTTGTATCACATAGGGCATCAATCATGAATAGTTCATATGTTTGACATGCTGCATCAAGCTGATCAATTTGATCTTTGGTACTACTTGTTGCATCATGTAGTAGTACAACTAGTTGGTTGAGATCACTTGTGTCATAACTTATATCAACTTGATTGATTAGATCATCTATGTTGCAACCTTCATTAATATGTTGAATAAGATCACTTGTATCACACCTTTAATGTGCTATTGTGATGAGGTCTTCTGTGTCACAACTTGCATCTGTCTTCTCTGCACATTGTGCATCTAGTAAATCTTTCTTTTCACTTAACTTAATTTGAAGTGCATGAATGAGTTTTTCTTTCACTTCAAGCTCAATTTGAAAGTATTTCGCTGCTTCTAATGCACTGGTCATTTGATTGATTAACGTTCGATTCTGCTTCAACTTCCATTCCAGTGTTTCAACTTTGTTCTGTAACTCATGATTGCAATATTGCAAATCTTTAATCTCCAGTTCTGCACTTTGAAGGCGTTTTCCTCCTTTACCCATTATGAATTTTGACATGCTCACTTGTATTGGTTCGCTTGCTTGCTTGATTTTTCTTGATGCTCGCTTGTAACACTTCCGAGATTTGAAGATCTCGCTCACTTGAATTCTTGAATTTGTGTGCCTGAGTTAGTTTATCAATGGAATGGTTGAACTCACGCTAGCTTGAATTTTGTACTAGGATGAGGGTGTTAAATACCACCGAAAATTCACTCAATGTTTACAATGATTTGAATGACTCAGTTAAAAACAATGGATTCACTTGGTTTAATTTATTCCCTATCAATTCAAAGCTTGGGTGTCGGGTTCAATTGAGAATGCACCCTTACAATTCAACTCATTTTGACTTTGATTACAAGCTAACTTACAAAAACTAAATTTATTTGCAAGTTATACAATGACTAATTGTCATTGAATGTTGGTATGGTCTTTCAAAATGCATGAGTTTGTAGTTGCATTAACTTGATTGCCTTGCGTGAATTTGCTTGTTGATGTAGAATGATGATGTTGCCAACTTTGATTATGTGTTGTAGTTGCGCAAATGCATGTGATTGTTTGTGCTTGATTGAATGCTCGTTGTAGCTTCTTAATTTTAGGTGCTTTGATCAATGTGCTTGTTTCATTCACTTGCTTTAGACTCTTTGTGTGTGTTGGATAAGATAATTGTAGTGTCAAAACTAGACACAAAACATGCACAATCAATCACTACACAAGGTGTATCTAAGATCCCCTTATTCAATTTCAGGTGGATCTAGGACATTGCAACACCACAAAAAATATTTCTTTATTAAATATTGAAGTACATCAACCTTCACCTTCACAACATCGTGAATGAAATTTCTCAAGCAGAATGCCATGCTGAAAATTCTTGAAGTAAAAATATTACTTCAAATTACAATAATAACCTTCCCTTGAAAATTCACTTATCATTATAAATCACTTATGACTTAGAATATTAAGAAAGTAACAAAAACTAAACTTATCACTCCAAAAACACTTATCATTCCAAAAATATTACAAAATATACTCCTTATTTTTCCATTACAAATATATCTAAAAAAAAATTATAATCCACCTTATCCCTTCATTAACTTAATCTCTTTTCTTTTAAAACTGCCATTAAAAGAATTTTATGAAGTTTCTTTAAAATAAATGAAAAAAGTGAATTTTACGTTTACTTTAAAATGTGAACGAATCTACTTTTTAAAGCACACATCACGCTTTTAAAAAAAAGCCACATCCGTTGGCTGTTTCAAATAACTCACCGTGCAAGCTTTTAACAACCCCCGTACTTAACCCCCGTACTTTTAGTCATGCTAGCTCCACCATATGCAAAGGTCAACACATTCACACATTTGACTATGAAACACACACAAACCCACTACTACAATGTATCCAAACGTAGAGCTTCCAATGCAGAGATGCACAAATTTGTCGTCGTGCTCGAAATAAGAACAATCTGATTGCCATTCTTCGCAACTTTGAGGATGAGTGTTCGACTTCATTCTTCGCGACTTTGAGGATGAGCATTCGACTTCATTATGTTTGTCGAGTTTCGTGGGACAAGTTTACCTACATAATGGTGATTAATAAAGATGATTGTTGCTCGACACAGTATCAACTCGGTATTTGAAAGATGTCGCTCATTATGTTCGAGTTTCCCAGTTATGCCACTGATTGGTTTCATTCAAGTATGTCTGCAAGTCTGCATAAGAAACGCTATATGCCAAGATTTGTGTGTCTCTCTACACCACTTAAACGGCAATCAAACTGTAAGCAAATTGTAAACAGACAAATTGCAAACAAACTACCTCAATCTGCAAATTGTAAACAAGCAATCTGCAAACTGTGTGGTGTTGAAATGGCAGCGTGATGAAGGAGGAAACACTGTTTGTCGACCTCCTTTCTACTGGACATAACAGATGGATCTCGATGAAAATGTATAGAAACAATGTAAACACTTCTTACCGGTGATTCCCACAGCTAAATAACTTCAAACCTTTGGCGGTGCTACAACGCTAAGACCTTGAACTTCATGCCCACACGACTGTGTATTTGGTGATTTACACACAACACACCAACTTTCCACAGAACAAGCTTTCACCACGATTTCTCCAATGAGCTGCAAAGAATCTCACTCTTAATGCTAAATATTTAGCAGCAATGCCGGTGGCTTACTCCAACGATGACATACCTCATAGCATGAACAATTTTCATTACCGCACCAAACTTACTCGCCACAACAATTTGACAATTTGATACTGGATTCTCATAACCGCTTAGACTGCATCTAATTTCTTCTCTACAGATCAACCAGACGATCACGTCAATGGCAGCCAAGCTGCGACTCTTCCTCTAGCACGAGCTCCACGCTGCATATCACCTCCATGGCTTATGTTTTCCTTCTTCTAGAACCCGTGGCCTACATCAGGGTTTCTGTAGGTCGTATGCAGATCTCCATCACAAATATCAACAAGCTCCATCAACAATGGTCTTAAGGCCCAAAGAACCGTAATGCTCTGATACCACATATGGAATATTAAATAAAATTAATACACATAAAAAAAATAGACAGAAATGGCGGAAAATGCCTCAGCCTTATTTTCTCTCATAATAAAATATACAAATAATGTTTATGATACACATAAATACATGAGGAAGTTTGTCTCAAGATAGTGTGTTTATCTAGGACTCTTTAGTTGAGAAAATATCTCAACAACACACTAATCTAGGAGCCTAACTAGTTGGAGAGAATGTTTCAACCAACTAGACCTAAACTGACTCCTACCCATGAGGAACAAACTCAATCTGGAAAAGTAAGATTAAATCCTAACTTTCACGATTTTAATTAATTTAATTATTTGGATTTGGAATTGTTTTAACACATGAGAGTGAAGTTAACAATTAAGATGAGCTTTTCTTATATTCATATAAATATATGTTTGGCATAAACACTGAAATTATAATGACTAATTTTTGGAACCACCCATATGAAAGTAGTTGAATATTTTTTTTTTTATAGATGTTAAAAGAACTAATTATCAATATTCCAAAGGATGGTTTCGCAGTTTGACCCATTATGGGATCACCTTGGATTGAAGTTATCAATATTCCAATGGAAGGTTTGGTAGTTTGACCTACCATGGAATCCCAATGGAGTGAAGTTATCAATATTCCAATGGAACCCAATGGAGTGAAGTTATCAATATTCCAATGGAAGGCTTGGTAGTTTGACCCACCATGGAATCACCATGTGTTGTAGTGAGAATGTGGGGTTTCTTAATTAATTAAGTGTCATTTATAAATTAAGGTTTATTTTGGGTTTAAGGTTTATTTTGGGTTTTAGATATAAAGTAAAAATCTATGTTCATATGGATGAATACAAATTGCGTTATTAAAAAAATAACAAACAAATAGTTTATAACTATATGGAGTAGCTTAAAGGAGAGACATAGGTTACTAAATTTAGAAATAAAGATATGTGTGAGGTACTATCCTCAGTATATGTGAGGATGTTAGCTCACTCTTTAAGGAAATCTTTTTTGTATAAGCATTAGGGAGGAGTTTTGTGAATGTGAGTTATCATGAGCCTTCATAAGGTAAAGGGGATCCTTTTGAAATATGTGAGACACACACACCACTTGAGCTACCTTTAATGGGTGGATGGAACCTTTATATTAGGATATTAAATTTTATTTATACTCTTATTGTTTATGCAGGATGATTTAATTCTATGTAACATGTTTTATAATATTTTTATTGTGGAAAACTAGATCAGTGAAAAACCTTATTATAGAGGTCATTTTAACTTGAGACTTTAGTAGCATATATCATCATAAGAAAATATATATATATATATATATATATATATATATATATAAAACAAGAATTGAAACATTAAGCATGATATTGAAATCATAATGATGTTAATACATAAATGAAAGAGGATGTTAACATATTAAGCATAAAATTTACATCCCGAAACTAAGTTCTATATTAATAAAAAAAAAACTTGTTATGGAAATATCCTATTAAACTTAATTTTATTCTATATAGCCAAATAAATATGAGAAATCCACCATCCTTTACAAGCATCTTTGTGAGAGATTATGGATACCAACCGTTATAATAGGGTGTTGTTGGCATATGAGAATAACTCCACTTATGAATAAGGAAATAAAAATAGGGAAAAATATATGATTTTTAAATGATATTGGGGAATTTTGTCACGTGATGTGTGATGTGTATGTGCATGTGTGGTGGACCTAGATGGAGATGATATGTGTGCATAAAAATTGAGTCAACACCATGCTATTACTTGTGAACCAATCATGTCAATTGAAGAATTTAAAAAAAGAAATACAAAAACATCTTAAGGTTCCCAACATGGTCGATTGCATGCTGTCCTTGATCATCAACATTGACGGATGTGCCCATGTAATGCATGAAAGTATATGATATGGCATGTTGTGGATCATTGTCATTAGAAAATATACTTGTCATGTTATGCACTCATGTATGAATGCAATGGTCTCTCTTCTATCCATTTATTTTTTTAGGCTCCATAACATAGCTTATAGACTGTTAGGATCCCATATTGTCTATTTTTTACCTTATATTTTGTCATTATATTACCCTCTTCAACCCTCAGTTGAAAGCCTTTGCTAGTATTTTGACTTAATCATTCCAAAAGGTATATAGTAACTCTCCTCATTGCTATATGTTTAATTATTCAACACGTAATCATGCTATCTTTATAATTGATCCTTGAAGTTGGCTAAGTTGCTGAACAGTTGTTGAAACTGCCTAATTGGCAGGACTACATTTTGTAGTTGCTGAAACAACGGAAATAACACAAACCGCGAAGCTGAAACAACAAGAACAACACGAACCTCGAAGCTGAAACAGCACGAACAACATGCGAACTTTGAGGAGACAATTGAGATTTGCGTAACAAATCTGCAACAGCAAAGGAGTCCGACCGATTACTACATTGGTCATAATGATCATGATCCACATGACTGTAACAACATTCTGTTAACAAGAACTGATTTTCCTATTTTTGGTATAAAGGGTTGAACTAGAATGTATAATGAAAATCTTTTGTAATAGATGTCTCCTCTATAAAGAGGAGACATCTACATTAGAGGGGGGAGAGACGTATAGAGAGAGGATGAACAAGCGGTAACACAGAAATTGTAGTGAAGGGATGAGACTGAGTCTTTCTTGTAATATGGTATATTGACAGATGAATAAAGTTTTGTTCTGAGTATTTCATCTTAGTTTCCGTGTTTTGGGGAATCTTGTGAGAAGGACAGGGCCCACCTTCATCACAAGATTCACCCATTTCCTTTCTGTTGTGTGTTGTGTGTGTGATTTCTGTTTACATCTTATTTACGAATACTGCTTCTAATGATATTTTATTTTTGCTGAGACTCTGTTTTCCTTTTAACTGATTGATGCTACATATGAGTGCCTCATCGGTGATTAGGATTTACAGAGTGTGTTGGTAAACTGGATAACAGAGGCAGGCACTGAAAGTCCTTACTCTGAGGATAGGGTCCTGATCCTTTGTTACAGGACAAGCATCACTCCCTTTTGCAGATTTGTTTTCTTTAATTAATTATCTGTTCTTGTCCCATTCTTGCAACAGGCTGTAACTGCTGTAACACAGAGTAGGGGTTTAATATAGAGTGAACTGTTTATACTACAGCTTTTAATACTATTAAGATTGAGTACATACAGTACGTAGTCACCTTTGGAATAATCAGACTTTCCTGGGTTGATAATTTATGTGGCACTCAACTGTTTTATCAATAAACAATTAAAGTGACCAACATTTTGGCACCGTTGTCGAGGAAGGCGACTGAAGATTTTAAAAGTATTAACGATTTTCTTTTAGAGATGCAGGATGCATGAGAGGATGCAGGAAGGCTAATCTTACAAGCAACAAGGGTAAAGGAGGAGGAAGAAAAACTTTTATTGATGATATTATTTCAAAAGCTGAGACATCCCAGAGGTTGAGCTCTCGAAGGCCACAGACCCAACACTCCTCCCAGACAAACTATCAAACAGAGGAAGTAGTGGGACCAGAAAGGATTGTAGAACCATTAGAATATACTGAGGAACCGGTGGAAGAAGACGAATGACTAGTAGAGGAACCAATAGAAGAGATTAACGTGGAGGAACCAGTGCAGGACATTGAAATTCCAACAGAAAATTCCGAAGACCGGGCAAGCGCATCAGGAAAACAACCAATGGAGGATAATAATTAAGGACTTTTCGGTAGAGGTCGCAGAGTAGAAGGAAGGGGAGAGAATTTTCTCTCCACCCTGGAATTCCCTATTGGGGATCTCCCCAGAGGAGCAACTCCTATGAAGAATATTCCACTTTTAGCATTACCCAATTTCCATGGTTTATCCTCAGAAGATCCTGATGAATTTCTTTTTGAATTTGATATATTGTGTAGAAGCTATGACTATGTTAATGCTGCTCAGAAATTGAAGTTGTTTCCAGCTACATTAAAGGGGAACATATTCAGATGGTTCATGAGCTTGGGAGCTCATGTGATTACGACATGGGACCAGATGAAGGAGAAATTTGTGGCCAAATACCAAGATTATTGTCGAACAAGAGAAAGGAAGGAGGAATTATTCAAGATGACTCAGAAGGAGGACAAAAGTCTGGAGGACTTCGTGGAAAGGCTACAGTATAAAGTCTTATAGCGATCTGATCATCCTGATATGAGTAAGGATATTCTCAAGTCAATATTGCTAAAAGGGGTACGAGATGATTGTTTAGATATGTTGAATATGCTTGGAAAAGGAGACATATCTAAGGAATCATATGATGAGATTGTCAATCTCTGTAAAAGATGTTCAAGAGGAGCAGCAAGCAGACCAAAAAGCAAAGATAGTACATACTCAAGAGTCCAGAAATCAGCAAGTGGAGGAGCAACACGGGCCGAAATAGGTAACTTACTTGAAGAATTTAAAAGTGAAATGTTAAGCTCTTTTGCTTCACAAATTGATACCTTGCAGGTTAAAAAGAAGCAGGCAGAAGCAGAAGCTACTCTGGCTATTTTCTGCTCTAAATGCAGAGAAAAACACCCACTAAGGGAATGCCCCCTGGACAAGGTACCAATTTGCACTATCTGTGAAAAGGACCATGAGACTCAACAATGCCCTTCTTTGCCAGGAATAAAAGCAGCACTGCAGCCAACTGAAGAAGAAGCTGAAGCAGTGTACCTGCTCACACAAAGGAGGCAATGGCAACCACGAGGACAAGGTACGAATTCTAACATGTCATTTAATCGTTGGAATAATCATCCTCCCTTTCAAGCAAATTACCCGCCCTTCAATCAAATGCAGTACCCACCCTTTAATCAAATGAATTTCCCACCCATGCAACAACCGAATCCTCCTTTTGTTGATCCTACAATATGGAATCCATGGGCTCTACAGCAATCCTATTTTAATCAATGGAACCCAAATTGGACAGCTCCACAGATCCCATTTCCAAACCAATTACCTCAGTATCAGCAATCTCTCTCCTTACCATCAAATGCTCCACCAAATAATTAGACAATGAGACCCCAGCTGCCTGTACAACCTAACCCCAACCCAAATAATAATAAAGCTCTGCAGGTAATTGATATTCAAAACCAACTTGTTTCCCCTATGCAATGTAATGATATTCATTTACGTTCTGGGAGAATAGTTGAACCCATTATTGATGACATTACTTCTTCCGATTCTGACAAAGAAGAAACCGGAAAAGAAAAGTCATCTAATAACAATGCTGAAACAGTTGGATCATCCTCTAATAACAATGTTGAAACAGTTGAAACATCTTTTAATAAGACTGCTGAAGCAGCAGAGCCACCATTCCCTGAACGTTTAACTCTTACCAAAACACTTGAGCCACCTTCTTTTAATCTGTTAGGAGAACTGCAGAATTTATATGTTAAAATTCCACTCTTACAAGCACTGAGAGATGTACCAATTTATGCTAGAACTGTTAGAGATATTTGTATTAAGAAACCTGGAAGAAAATCTAAGGATCCCCTCACAGTTCATGTGATGGGTGATCTAGCTGCTCTAATGTCAGAAAAAAACCCTCCTATGAAATATGGTGACCCTAGTCATCCTACAGTCATAGTATAGGTTGGAAAAACTTTTGTTTCTAGAGTCCTAATAGATCTGGGTGCTGCAATAAACATCATGACACTTGAAACTGCAGAGTTATTACAGTTAAATAATGTAATTAGGGAAACCCTAACCATTCTAGAGTTAGCTTACCGCTCCACAATCAAACCTGAAGGAGTCATTGAAGACTTGATAATTTCAGTCGAATCTTGGAACTACCCAGCTGATTTTGTTGTATTACAGACCAAAACAAAGTTGGGTGGTCATCCATTGATTTTAGGGAGACCTTGGTTGGCTACAGCAGATTCCTTCATCAGCTGTAGGTCAGGTTCAATGACAATTTCTAATGGATGTGAAGCCAAACATCTTACTCTTTACCCTCATGCTAGACCTATGATTAATAATGATAACTCTGTGTGGTTAGATTATGAGGACGATGAGACCCCACCCATCTTGACTTTCGGACAAGCTCTAACTTTTAAAGATTCAACCGAAAATGAATTAATTAGCAACTTTATTTCCGAACCTTCTTCGGTTAACTCTGAAATACATGATCACTTGACTACAATCTTGGAATCTGAATCTCAGAAAAACCTTAGAACTGAATATTTATCTCAGACATCAGTTGATACCTCCTCCAAAAGTATAACAGTCGAAATCGAGCCTGGCAAAACATTAAATATAAACCCTAACCTAATAGATGCTGAAACACAACAGTTAATGAAGCTACTCCATGAGAATAAAGAAGCATTCGCATGGGATTACACAGATATGAAGGGAATCTCTTCGGAATTATGTACTCATCGTATTTATATTAAAGAAGGATCTCGCCCAGTCTGTCAACCCCAACGATGAGTGAATCCCAATTTAAGGGAAATTGTGAAGGAAGAACTTCAAAAATTGTTGAATGCAGGATTTATATATCTATATCTGATAGTGAATGGGTTCCACCATTGGTAATTGTACCTAAGAAAAATGGGAAATGGAGAGTGTGTGTAGATTACAGAGCTCTAAATAAGGCCACTCAGAAAGATCATTTTCCTTTACCATTTATTGATCAGGTACTAGACAATTTGGTAGGTAAGAGATTCTTTTCCTTTTTGGATGGATTTAGTGGATATAATCAGATCAAGATTGCACCCCAAGATCAGGACAAGACCACTTTTACTAGTCCATGGGGGACTTTTGCCTATAGAGTTCTTCCATTTGGACTATGTAATGCCCCAGCAACATTTCAAAGAGGAGTGATAGGAATTTTTTCTGATATGCTTAATGATTCCTTAGAAATATTTATGGATGACTTTACTCCTTATGGTGTGACTTTTGAAGATGCATTACAGAACCTTGAAAAAGTACTTAAAATATTTATAGAAGCACATCTTGCCTTAAGTACTGAAAAATGCCATATGATGATGAATCAAGGTATTGTATTGGGACACTTCATCCCATTCCTAGGAATTCAAGTTGATCCAGCTAAAGTACAAGTAATTCAGACTCTTCCTATCCCTAAAACACAAACTGATGTAAGAAGTTTTTTAGGACATGCTGGATATTATAGAAGATTTATCAAGGATTTTTCTAAAATAGCTTCTCCTTTGTTTTTGTTACTTATGAAAAATGTTGAATTTAAGTGGACTGATGGTTGTCAAAAGGCATTTAATGAACTTAAACATCAACTATCTACAACTCCCATTTTAAGAGGACCTGACTGGGCACTCCCCTTTCATATATCCTCTGATGCTTTAGATACTGCAATAGGAGCTGTCTTGGGTCAAGAAGAAAATAATCTTCCCTATGCTATCTATTTTATTAGTAAAAATATGACCCCTGCTGAACTCAATTATACAGTCACCGAGAAAGAATTTTTAGCAGTCATTTATGCTATTAATAAGTTTCGACATTATATTACTGGTTATACTACTTTTGTGCATACTGATCACTCGGCCATTAAATATTTAATGAAAAAATCAGTTACAAATGCTCAAGTTACCAGATGGTTATTATTACTACAAGAATTTGATATCACAATTGTAGATCGACCAGGTAAAGAAAATGTAGTTGCTGATTTCCTTTATTGGTTAAAAACTGATGAAGATATTCTAGTAAATGATTATTTTCCTGACGAATATTTATTTACAGTATCTGCTCACTCACCTTGGTATGCAGAAATTGACAATTACTTTGTTGCAGGGAAACTACCATCACACCTATCGCACAGAGAGAAAAGAAAGATCGTTCAGCAAAGTGCTAGGTACAGCTGGATAAGTGGGTGTCTTTTTCACACAGGACTCGATCAGGAAATTCAGAGATGCATCAAAGAAGATGAAGTTTATGATATATTGAAGGCTTGTCACGATGGCCCTTGTGGAGGGCATTTTGCGGACAAAAGAACAGCACACAAAGTTCTTAGAATGAGTTACTATTGGCCCTCACTTTTCAAGGACGCAAAGAAATATGTTAGGGCCTGCGATAGCTATCAGAGAATGGGCCAACCTAATCACAGGGATGAAATGCCACTCAACCCCCAGGTAATACTTGAACCTTTTGAAAGATGGGCACTAGATTTTATAGGTCCCATCAATCCTCCATCCAATCAAAGAGTTTATATACTGGTTTGCACATATTATATGACTAAGTGGGTTGAAGCTAAGGCACTCATCAAAGCTAATGAAGAATCAGTGTTAACTTTTCTATTTGAAGAAATCTTTGTTAGGTTTGGTTTTCCTAGAGAGCTAGTTACAGATGGAGGACCCCCTTTTAATTCTCATGGCTTCGAAGATACACTCCAGAAATATCACATTAAGCATAAAATGACTACACCTTATCAGCCCCAGGCAAATGGGAAAGTGGAAAGTACAAATAAAGTCATAGAAGCCATTTTAACAAAAACAGTCAAGGAGAATAGAAGGGACTGGTTTCAAAGGTTGCCTGAAGCATTATGGGCTTACAAAACTACTTGGAGGAACACTACGGGTTTTTCACCTTATGAATTAGTTTATGGTAAAAGTGTTGTTTTTCCTGTGGAATTTGAAATCAAAACCTTGAGGACTGCTTTAGTTGTTAACCTTGACTTGACTGATGCATAGACAGCTAGGTTGCAACAGCTTCAGGAATTGGATGAAAAGAGGTTGGATGCCATCCATCAAACAACCATGATACAACAAAAAAGAACCAGGTGGCATTACAAAAATATTAAGCACAAGCAGTTCCAAAAAGGTAATTGGGCTCTACTGTATGACTCCCGTTTTGAAAATTTTCAAGGTAAATTAAGAACAAGATGGCTAGGACCTTATGAAGTAGATACTGTTTTTCCAAATGGAACAGTCAGACTCCTGACAATTGATGATTCTAGAACACCATTATTAGTGAATGGGTATCGACTTTGTTTGTATCAACAGCCTATTTCTAAAGAGGATTTCAAAGCTACTTGCATGACAGACATACACTATGCCTTTTTGGGGGAACCGGCTATCCCTCAATGCACTTAATTTTCTATTTATATATTTATTTTTAGATTAGATTTCTTAACTAATAATCTTTGTCAAGGGTTGCCATGTTACAATTAATTATTTTGCAGATCTTAGCTTTGGAGGGTGGCTGAAAAGAAAAATTCCAATATAGGAAGAACTAATTTGCGGATTGGAAAGCATTGCCATGTCATTTCAGATCATAATTCATTCCCTCTTCCATTTCCCGTTGCTAAAACACCATTTCCCGTTGTTGAAACACCAAATCCCACTGTTTAAAAACCAACCTTTTCCATTTTTCCTAAATAGCACCAATGTCCCCATTTTTGCTCCCGAGAATGAACTATTATTTCGATAGAAGCATATCATTCTTTATTAAAGGAATCAGCCATTTATCCTGTTAATAATGTCCCTCCACTACTACTTCTTGTAAATAATAAAAACCTTGTGTATAAAAACCCTCATACCTTACAGACCCTTTCTATAATGATCATCGACCTTTTAAGGATGAAATAACACTTTTTGGTGCAACAACCAAAGGTAAATGTAAAGGTATGCTTGTTTAAGTGTGAATATTAAATTGTAGTTAATGAGGAGATAATTGACACAACTGCCGAAAGCGTCGTACCATCAACCATATCATTCAGCCGCAGTTGGGGGGGATTACCGAAATATCGTAATCATTATATGACACGTCGATCACCTCCATCTCTATCCCTCGTTGTAGTATCTAATGCACCTCGTCTATACCTTATCACGTCATAATTTCATTTGTAACGTTCTGCTCTGTTTCGACCTCGGCAACTCGGCTCTGCACTCTGTATTTTTCCTAAACCAGTAACTATGAGAGGAGATGTTGTTAGACATGAACCTGGCTCGAAGGCATTACTGGAACTCTACCAGGAGGCATACCAAATCTTTCTACAAGCAGGATGGGTGGATTACTTCAAAAGACTTCCGAATTTTGATTCACAACAGGTTCTGGAATTTGCATGCAATTTGAGGGAAGGGTACTCCACTATCCGAGGGGTGCGAATTCTACCAACAGAAGAAGACATAGCACAAGTTTCGGGGCTTCCAACCAATGGTATTCGTTGTTTCAGCAGGAAACACCTCATTCTCAATGCACAACAAGATTTCCTGTTACCAGGGGAGGAGGTTGAAACCAAAGGTAGGGGTGTTGCACTTCGATCACTACCACCTCCATGGCCAGAGGTTGCAGAATTTGTTAAGCATTATTTCACCTGTGAGGGTCGTTATCAGGTAGTCTATCAACACGACTTTGTTTTATTAAATCATTTGCGGCATGGTCGTCTAATAAATATACCCTATTATCTGCTTGGCTGTCTAAAAAATATGGCACACTATATCGTGAATGCAAGACACCAACTCCTCTGCCTCACGCACCATCGTTTGGTCCAACTCCTAATAAATAGAGGCTTCGCCCTGCACAATCCACCTCTCCTCAATAACCCTCCTCAGCAAGCTGAGGAAAATCCTCAGCAAAATTAAGAAAATTCCCAGCAATTCGAGGAAAACTCCCAGCAAGTTGCTGAAACTCAGCAACTAACAGCAGAAACACCCCAATTGAGCACTAAAAATCTACAACAGACCTCACCCCCTGATAAAGGCGAACCATCCACCCCCATAGTCCATATCCCTACCGATGATTCGGATGATGACACCCTCATCACTTTCCTTAAGAGGAAAAAGCAACAGAAAACCGCAACCCCACTAAAAAGAAGAACTAGGGCCTCAGTTAAGGAAGCCACCATATTTGATAATTCCCCTACCCTGAGGAAAAGTGCTCGCAAGAGAAAAACTACTGTCTCTCCTAATTCCCTACCATGGCAACGAATAAGGTCCTCTGCAGCAACTGAGGCCATTATCCCAAATGCCCCTCCTATCATTCTAAATCCCCATATCCTGCATAGCCCTGAACCTTCACCTTCTTCACCCTCAGGTGCCGAAATACAGAGCGTTCACTATTTTATGACATCATTTTTCTCAACAGAGGCAGCTGCTCCACAAGAACCAACTGTCGATACATCTAAAGTAGACACCTAAGACGATATAGGGCATGTGGTTGTTACACAAGAACCAACCACTGACCCAATAGGTGCCACACAAGAACCACCTATTGGGGAACAAAAAGAAGATGACCTACATGTGGCTGTTACACAAGAACCAGCCACTGACCCAACAGGTGCCACACAAGAACCACCTGTTGGGGAACAAGAAGAAGATGCCCTAGACGTGGCTGATACACAAGAACCAGCCACTGACCCAACAGGTGATACACAAGAACCACCTGTTGTGGACGCAAATGATGAAGTTAATGCTGAACAACAATTCTCTCCTCCATTGGAACCTGCAACTACAGAAGCCCCAGTTACTTTAGCCTCCTTGCAGGAAGAAAATGAGTTTTTGAAATCAGAAATTAAGGCTTATCAGCAAGAGTTAACAATGGCTAGGGAAACCTATAAAAAGGAACTCAATCTGTACATGTTAGCTCAGGTAGCATCTCAAGCTGAAAAGAGTGCAGAGAAGGATCAATACAGTGAATACATGTGCAGTGAATGTGGGGATATCTATACTCGAGCAGGATATAAGATAATTGCAGTTGCGTTGACTAGAGCCAGTCCTATTATAATAAAAAAGGAACACCCTGCTGTTACACAAGAACCAGCAGGGTCTTCAAGAATTTTAGAGGAAGAAACAGAACCACCCCGGCCTACCCAAGTTGTTGATGAACAGAAACCAGAACCAAAGTCTTTTACAACTGTGCATACACAAACTGAACCTCCCTGTGTCAGCAATGCTCACGCATAGACTTCCAGTTTTCAAGAACTAAGTAACACATGGAAGACAGAATATGAGCTCTCCCAAGGAAAGGCATTTCAACAACAGAAGTCATTATGGCTCAACTATGCATACAGAAATTGGGAAGTACTTGAACAGTCTCGTGCACAACATAAGGAGAATAAGCAATTAAAATCCAGACTGTCCCTCATCTTTGATTTGGTCCAGCGGTTACTTGCTACAAGGAAGCCCTCTTTTAACTATTCTGTATTTTTGGGAGAACACTTAGCATTCCTCCAATTGAAAGCAATCAAGGATGGATGACCCCACCAGGTCTCTACACCACAAAAATTTATTGAGACTTTTGCAGAAGCACCAAACAGTGACCAGAACTTGCTATGTGAACTCTATCTTCACAATGAGGCTATGCCTAAAGATAGAAAGATTAGTTTACTTCCTCTTTGTGGAGATATCCAGATAAGAGCCTTTATTTCCTTCTTGGCTAATTAGCTTACTTGGCAGAATGCTTTTATGTCTGCAGCACACAATAAGGAGAACTGTCTTCTCTGGATTCGTTCTGAACCGCAGAATGCAGCCATCTTCATTGCAGAACATCAACGAATTCTACGAGAACCAAGGATGATCGATCATATTAGGAAACTACAAGCAGCAGTCTTGGAAGACTGCCAACATTATGTGAAAACTAAAGGAGCTCTGGCTATAAAAGCAAATAACCTATTCTGGGAACACTGTCCTAAAGAAAGACGGGAATATCATCCCTACAATCCCCTCAATCTTCAGGCAGCGATCTCACGTATACCTGATTATGTTAAATGCATTAGAAAGTGTGCTGAACGATGGATTGGCTACCATTTTCATTTCCCTCTCTTATGGCTTCCTAGAGAACAATATAAGGCTCAATTTAAATTGACCAAATAGGAAGATTTGGCAGCATGGAAGAAACTTCAGAGTGGGTTTATAGACATGGTTGACAGCACCTTCTACAGTTACTTCATAAGCAATTTACGCTGTTCATCCCAGTATTCCAACTCAGATTCAGAGTAGACGTTGCATGCAGACATGCAACATTTTCAGTTGGGGGGGATGTTAGGATCCCATATTGTCTATTTTTGACCTTATATTTTGTCATTATATTACCCTCTTCAACCCTCAGTTGAAAGCCTTTGTTACTATTTTGACTTAATCATTCCAAAAGGTATATAGTAACTCTCCTCATTGCTATATGTTTAATTATTCAACACGTAATCATGCTATCTTTATAATTGATCCTTGAAGTTGGCTAAGTTGCTGAACAGTTGTTGAAACTACCTAATTGGCAGGACTACATTTTGCAGTTGCTGAAACAGCAGAAATAACGCAAACCACGAAGCTGAAACAACAAGAACAGCACGAACCTCGAAGTTGAAATAGCACGAACAGCATGCGAACTTCGAGGAGACAGTTGAGATTTGCGTAACAAATCTGTAACAGCAAAGGAGTCCGACCGATTACAACATTGGTTGTAATGATCATGATCCACATGACTGTAACAACATTCTGTTAACAAGAATTGATTTTCCTATTTTTGGTATAAAGGGTTGAACTAGAATGTATAATGAAAATCTTTTGTAATCGATGTCTCCTCTATAAAGAGGAGCCATCTACATTAGAGGGGGGAGAGACGTATAGAGAGAGGATGAACAAGCGGTAACACAGAAATTGTAGTGAAGGGATGAGACTAAGTCTTTCTTGTAATATGGTATATTGACGGATGAATAAAGTTATGTTCTAAGTATTTCATCTTAGTTTCCATGTTTTGGGGAATCTTGTGAGAAGGACAGGGCCCACCTTCATCACAAGATTCACCCATTTCCTTTCTGTTGTGTGTTGTGTGTGTGATTTCTGTTTACATCTTATTTACGAGTACTGCTTCTAATGATATTTTATTTTTGTTGAGACTCTGTTTTCCTTTTAACTGATTGATGCTACATATGAGTTCCTCACCGGTGATTAGGATTTACAGAGTGTGTTGGTGAACTGGATAACAGAGGCAGGTGCTAAAAGTCCTTACTCTGAGGATAGGGTCCTGATCCTTTGTTACAAGACAGCCATCACTCCCTTTTGCAGATTTGTTTTCTTTAATTAATTATCTGTTCTTGTCCCATTCTTGCAACAGGCTGTAACTGCTGTAACACAGAGTAGGGGTTTAATAGAGAGTGAACTATTTATACTACAACTTTAATACTATTAAGATTGAATACATATACTACGTAGTCACCTTTGGAATAATCAGACTTTCCTGGGTTGATAATTTATGTGGCACTCAGCTGTTTTATCAATAAACAATTAAAGTGACCAACATAGACAAAGTCAACATCACCAATGAATGGTGTGGTTGGTGGTTTAGGGGGTTGTTGAGATGTTTGATAAAGCACTCAATTTTGTTTTTAAATAGTTTTTGTAGGTGGTTTGGTGAGGATATTCTTAGGGATGATGTGGATCAACTATCCAATTTGATTGGACAAAAGACTTCTTATCATTCCCCCCTTATAAGCCTCTGACATTTTATAGTTTTATTTCCCACTTTGCAATGAATATTGTAGATAATATCTAAATTTATAATTATCTAAAAAAAGTGAAAAGTATATTTGGTTTGAGATTTAAATAGAATTTAAGGTCAAAACCTTGATTAAAGTGGTGAAGCAACTATCAACATCGTAATTATTATCAACAAGTTTCTAGTAAGCTAAATAAAGCCAAAAGCATAAGTTATACATATGCCAAATTCATACTCATGTTTAACTAGTCATTAATTTATCTACCATGATATTGTGTGGGATATTTCTCCATCAAGTCACTAGTTTTTATGGGGTTTATGGTCCCCATTAGGTCATTGGTTCAAAGTTCATGGGGAGGGGTGGAGATTGGGAGCCATCTATTGGAGATAAAATTACCCCATGGTGCATCCATACTCGTTTGAGCCTTGCACAATCATAGTGGAAAAATCTCATAAGTGGGGAAATCATTCTTTCATCCAACATTAAGATTAACCATAACCAAGGTTTCACTTAGCTAAAACAAAAACCTCGAACTATTAACACAAATAAAACTAACTACATATACTTTTAAAATCTATAAACCTCAAACCTTATAACTAGAAGAAAAGATTACCATAGAGAGGGTGGCCTAACAAATAAAATAAAAGACCCATCTAAGGAAAGGAAAGGGATAAAGTAGTTATGTAAAGGTTTGTATCATGACTTAAGGCTAGCCTCTATGTATTAGTAATATTAATAATAAAAATAACCATCCATTTAAATATTAAAATATGTACTCTTCCGTTGTCCAATAGGTAAGCTAAGAACTAATGTAAAAGTATAGTCTACATTGTTTTTAGGAATTTTCCCTATGGAGTATCTCCAAGGTTGGTGAAATAATATAATACTAGCAATTGTACCAAGAGGTGCAAAGGAATGTCAATAGGAGGAGTCAGGGCGAATGTGGAAGGAAATCGTTGCCTTGTGCGACATATCAGGTTGCAAAATTGATGTCATCTTATGGTGCAGACAATGCAATGCTAAATGGAACAAACTTTCTAAGCTTCACATCTTAGGAACCACTCGAGTTCTTGCAATCAAAGGGGGTTGTGTTGTCGAGTTCAATGGAAAGACTATTGGAACTATCCCAACCAATTTTCTTCTTATAAACCTCAATATTGTTGAAACACGCTAGCTTAAACAACAGTTTCAGGAAACAAGTTTCAATGCATCTTTACATTCATTGAGTTGAAAATACATAGCACCTCTAGTAGGCTCCTCAAAACAAAAACAATTTTTGAAATTGTTGCAAGGTATTACTTTGAGAAAGCTTTGTTGGTTGTCGTTTGTGCTACTGCTACAACAATTAACATGGAATATTTTTACTTCCTTGCATGCCTATGTAATGCAGAAAGAGGCAGGTATGGGTACAGGAAGACAAAAGTCCATGCTTATTCAATGCAAAAATAGGCATCCTGGGCATATTAGTGCAAGATGTGAGTCGAATATGGAATGCAAGGTGTGTAGGATTTGGACGAGGATGGAGATTGGGAGTAGATTGCGTGGGATTTGGAATTGATCAACGACATGTTAGGGTTCAAATGTTCTAACCCTACACTTGAATAAAAGTTATTTAATAAATTTATGAAAATAAAATCAATTTGTGATACAATGAAAGTGGTGTTATACATATTGCCATTTACCAATGATTACAAACTACTTTATATTTTATTTTTCAAATTTTTTTTATAGACCACTTTGTAGACTTCATGGGCATCACAAATCTGGCTCATCATACGGTGAAAAATAGAAAGCCTTGTACTTCTCTCACAACCAAAGGATTCCATTATTACGACAATATAATACACAAAAAAATATAATCAGAAAAACCTAAATGTAATAATTCTCCAAAAGCAAACCAACAACTAACGATCCATATTTATACTAAAGAGCTTGCTCAAATTACTCCCATGATGATGCTACTAGTCAACTGCACAAGAATGGTAGAAACGAAAACTCCACTTTTAGTGCTTAGTCGACTTTTCTCGATGTTGGAGCTACTACGGAACGATTGGATGGTGTATATAGCGGAAACCAAAAACCTGATGAAGTACCTTATTGTAAGTGGAATTTTCATTGTAACTGGAGTCTCTCCAGTTGTGGATAACCCGTGTGAAGGAAGAGTTGTAGAAGTAGAAGTAGAAGCTATGCTATGAGGATGGGACTCGAACCTAAAACAACACAAAAAATGAAAGTGAATACTTCATCAAATTATAAAAGCAGTTAAAAGAAGAAATAAACAAAACACATACTTGGCATAGTGGGAGTAACAAGTAGGCCCGATGTTGGCATGAGAGGGATACAAATCTCCGCCAGCATCGATACAAAATTAAATTTGAACTTTGGAATTGAATTAATTAAAGCTCCGTTTAAAATCTTTAGGTTTTCTTTTGTGAGTGCTTGAGCATTGAGTTACAAGAGACGGAGTGGTAATGTTACACACTGTGGGAAGGGTGATAACCTCTGTTTGGTTCACAACAAACCCAGAGGATTCTGAGTGCTGAGGAACTAGAAAAAGAAGTTTGATGTGTTGTTTATGATGATGACCATGAAGGTGTTACAACAGGCGAGGATGGTCGCGCCATTAGTCCATGTGATGTAGTTGGCAAAGGGTCACAGAGCCACGACATGTCAGATTTGAATTCGAGGAAGGAAAACAAAAAAATAAGCTTTGCAATTAGTTAGGGTGAATAGTGTCTTCTCATCCCAACCCCGTCGAAAAACACTTATCAATGTAAATACATTTTTTATTAAAAAATCATAAATTATATTAAAAATATTTAAATTATAAAATATAAATATAAATTATAAAATTACAATATCAAAATTAATAAATTTATTGAAAGTAATTATATTTAGTAATGTAAATTTAAATTATAAAATTACAATATCCAAATCTACATGAAAAATGATTAAAAATAAATATTTTTCATTTCTGAGTTCTATCAAATCATTGAGTTCCATCAAATCATTGAGAAAGATTGTTTTTTTTGTTTTTGTTTTTTTTTTGAATCTAGGATAATCGGTAATTGGTGAGAGTTATCTTGAACAGACCCAAGGTCAAATCTAATTGGAAACAGTTCGGTTACTACTCGCACAACGAGCTACGACCTTGCTCGGGATCGAACACAAGACCGGTCCGTCATGACGAGGTCGACTTTACCACTACGCCGCCTCCATGACCTTAAAAGGTAGTGGGCTTGCCCAATTTGGTTACTACTCGGACAACGAGCTACGACCTTGCTTGGGATCGAACACAACACTGATCCATCATGACAAGGTTACGCCTCCACTACCTTCGGAAACGTTCTTGCTACACATTTAGAAATTGTGGAAAAGAGTGGCCCAGATACGGCCGAAGGAAGACTCAATCTGGCGGGGACTGATATATATGATGAATATGCTGCCACCTGTCACTCCATCATCCTATAAGAGAAAAATATCGTCTCACCTTGGAATCGTATAATTCGCCACAAGGGAGAGCCCGAGAGCCCAGTTAAAAGGGTTCAGTGGGAATCAATGTGGTAAAATCATCCAAGGAATCATTTTGTATGGATCATCCAATTTATGATCAAATTTATGAAACCACAAGAAAAAATCAAAGCTTCCCAAATTTGTATGGGTTTTTTTAAAGTTACGATGACAAATTTAACCATGTGGGCACCAGCGCAATAATTTATCAATACCTCCAATCAGTGGTGATCAATAGGATGCTCGAAGTAGCGAAGGAGTTTTTCAGAATGCTTGTGGAGGACTGAATGGAATATTATCCTGACGACCCTTCCAGAAACGTTTGTTGATGAGCTTCAACATTCATAAAGAACAAGTGCTCAAGTGGCAGGACCACTTGAAGCATCATTACTATCCATTTGAAGATCAGGTCATTTAATTAATTTAAATGCATAATTCCATGTTTACATTATATGGTCATTTAATTCATTTAAATGCATAATTCGATGTTAACAAGGTGCATTATGGGATTGATTAATTTGACTCCAAGTGGAAGACGAAAAACCAATTTCAAGATCTCAAACATTGTACCTCATACACAAGGATTCTATACACTCCAATTTATACCTTCATTGTTTGCATCGTAATCCCTTTCCATTCAGTTTGAGTTGCATCATTACATCCTTATATTGTACTCTTACTTTCAGTAATGTTTCTATTGAAGATTTTGATGAATATGGCAGAGAAGTGGGCAGTCTGTATTGCAGAGAGGTAAGACTACCTTCTCTGAGGCTGCTGGAAGTAATATCTGAGAACTTGGGAGTTGAAGCCAACTTCCTAGACAAAGCATTGGGCAAGCACGAACAACACGTGGCTATAAACTACTAATCCAAGTGCCCCAGTCTTGAGCTTACATTTGCATAACCAGCCCATTCAGATCCCAGTTTTCTCACTCTTCTTCTTCAGGATGACGTACCAGCTTACAAGTGCTCAATAATGGACACTGTGAACCCCATTGCTAATTATTTTGTTATCAACATCAGTGTTGAATTACAGGTTCCATCTATCTGCTTGGCACTCAAATTAATTAATCTCCTCCTCTGGTTTATTTTTCAATTGTTGAATCCATGGTGTATGGCATGGACATAATTAATGTTGGAGTTAAATTATGTATGTGCAACAACAGAAGATGCAAAAGCGTAATGCATCATGTTGTAGTAAGTTCTTCAAGAGCATGCATTTCAATTCCAAACATTTTACTGTCCCTCTTCTGATGCAGCTATCACTCCTGCAATGATATTGACTGACGTGGAGCATCCTGTTGTGTTTATAATCTTCACGTACGACTAATATTATTGATATTTTTGGACCTGGCAACTGCAAGGAAATAAATGCTTGCAGGTGTTCTTTGATCATTATGAAGAGCAGCGTAGAGAAAATGGATCAATGTCTTCTCGAGGTGAACGATGATTAGCTGGAGCCTTGGAACTAAGGACTCCAAGGCTCCGATTGTTGAGGAATTAGAAAAGAAAGGTCGTTGTGTTATTTATGAAGAAATCCACGAAGGCATTGTAGCAAGCCGAGATGGTCGTGCCATAGTTGGAAAATTTGAAAGCCGTAATGTTTTTCTATTTTGGAAGTTATGGAAATTTTGGTTATATTTTGAAAAAATCTGATAGTTATTTTTTGTAAATCCATGTAAAAATTGTCAAAATTTATAATTTTAGGTGTCCTAGACTTTTTTGATGGTGCTGAATCCATTTCCAGCATCAAATTCAGACATTGCATCTACAAGATTTTTTGAAATTTTTTTATCCAGATTCCGATACTTTTGCCTCTCCAAATAATTCCTCCGCTAGACCACTCCAATAAAAAAATTGTGACAAAACTTTAACGTGTCAAATTTTAATTTAATTATAAAGAGATGACGAAATTGAAAACCTCTTAGTGTTGGGTGAACCATGTCTTCTCACCCCAACTCTATAGAGGAAATGCTTATCAGCATAATTAAAAGATTTATCACATTGTGTGTTATTATTTCTTAGCCTTAGCTTAACTTGCTTTCCCTTACTCCAATCATCTTTGTTTTATTTTATCATTTTCTTCTGATTTAATTGATTTTAAATGTATAAAAGAAGATTGTGTATGCTTCACAACTCCCAAGCCTCTCTCATATTTGTGGAGTAGAAAATTTTAGAACGTAATTTACTGATCAAAATTTATATACAATCATAGTGAAGATTGGTTGGATAGAAAACTAGAACACCTAGGTTAGCACTTGAGATGGAATGTTTAAATTTATGTTCAAACAATGACTCGATTCAATTTTATAAAAGCAACAGCAATTCTGGTTTCCTATCTATCTGTCTGTCTGATTTTCAGCCATAACCATATCCCAGGATTAGCCCATATAAATTTTAGAACAAAGGTTCATAAGCCTCTTGGATTTTGTGTGTAGTTCTATCCACGACATTCAGAAGAGATCCCATGTTACAAATTTAATGGATTCTATTCAAGATCAGGAATGGCTCAGTAACTTGCACGGGTCTTCCGATATTGGCATCAAGAGAAGTATTGGGACAAAGATCACGTTTATCAGAGAGACCACTATATTTTCCCTTTATATTTCATTCATCTTCTGATCTGACGTTGGGAGCAAATCATGTTTTCGTCACCTTTTTCTCAAAAATTTGATTTCGTTTTTAGTTACACACATGAATTGGATTTCAATATCCATGGTAAAAGTGAAAAAAAAACCACTTAATCTCCATTTTCTTGAAATCAGTGATCCACTTTGATACTTGTTCATAGAATTTGTTGTGTTGGAGTTTAGCTCCTTAACTACGTTGGAACCCACGAGAAGACTTTAGCCCCTGTAATTGGCAATCAGTATAGGTCTAGTCTATAAAAATGACCATTGTTAGAATAATGCAGTGCACGTATTGATATTCACTGCACGTATTGATATTCAGTAATATGGTTATATTCAATTATAATGTAATTAGGCTAGCATGGTTTTAAAATATTAGCATATATTCATTGTTGCAGAGCATAGCTGGTTGGTATTAGTTCCCACTAGATTGAGTCTCTTATTTTGGAAAACGCAGGTGTATATGTTGTGCTTTCTAGCTAGAAATAACAATTGTTGGTTCAAGACTATGAGCTTCAAGGCCGCCATTGAAAATTTCCCATCTGAGAGAGGAATGGATGGATTCTGGTTTAAGTACAAGCTATGTAGGTTTCAGTCTGGTCATTTACTCATGTCTCTCCTCCATTCTAGATCCGAGGAATCCTTCCCTGTATCTACCTTTAAACTCCATATTCCCGGTTGTAATGGGTGTAATTTTAGCCGAAATATTCCATGTCTCACAATTTCAAATGACGATCATAGAGGATGATGTAGATAGGAAATTCACGATGTTGATTTCTCTTGCCATTGTTGTATATTCGATCGTTTTTGAATCACTTGCCCCATGGGAAGCACTAGCTTGAACCAGTTTACTCTGTCGTGCTTACTCTTTTGTTGATGGCCCCTATATATATACCTATCAAGGTTTCCAAGGAATGAAGTGATGGTAAATGTGAACATTTCAATTCCAGAGCAGCTTCAACGAAAGATGTAAGGTGGATTCCATTGAACAAAATCAATATCCAAATCCTAGATATAGAAAAATCATTGCATACTGTAAAGAATTTCAATCATATTAAAATCAAGAGATTCAAGTTAATCTCAGTTCCACCACCGGGAGAAGAACACAACCCACTACAACTCTTGCGGAGTATTGATTTCTCGCTATATTATTCCGTATATTTTTGCGGAGAACCGTGGGACTAGTATACATGAACAACCTACGGCAAATTGTTTATTCTTGGGATACTTCAAGATGCCAATCTTAGTATCTCTTTTTTCGTCTTTTGGATTTTTTTGGGTGGATTGCATAATACATGGTCCTTTATGGCATATCCATAGTGATTTTTTTCTATTTAAGGTTTTGTACATTTTCTTACTATAACGATATTGTTTTCTCTTCTGTGAATTAGAAATTCTGGAAGTTGAGAAAGTACCGACCCCTACGAAGGCCAGGATGGATGGGCATATGGATGATTACCATGTTTGGGCCCTCTTCATGCTGAGATTCATGAACCCAAGTAAGGGCTAACCATGGTGGTCATGTAATTAAAATCATTTTGTTTATCTTTGCTTTTAAAATTAGGTACAATAAGGCTTTCCGCCTGAAGTTTCAGGAAGCCCTATCTAATTGCTAAATTAAAAATCTTATAGATGGGATGGATGAGGACAGGCCATCCAACTTTCAATGTTCCTTCGAAATAGCCTTCAACTCCTTAGATTTCCATTTTGTAAGACACTTAACCTAAAGCTCTAAGTATTATATAGAAAAAACTTCTTCCTTTCTAGAGAGGGTTTGAATGTTGTCCATGACATCAAGGGTTTTGTGAAAAAATAGGGTGAGAATTATAGTCCTTCAGGAAAATTATATTGTTTTCTTTATTTTTATGAATCAAGATTTGTCTTCATAATTTCTTAGTATACTTAGAAAGGTGCAAAAATTTCTCTTGGTTTCTATCTATATAGTAATATTTTTCCTTTTCATTAAGGCTTTGTACCTATTTATCTTATCATATTTAAGGGTCTCATTAAAATAATCGCTAATGTATTTATATCAATCTTACACCCTTTATCATACCAAAGATCAATCATTCTATTTTTTACACAACACCTCGATAGGGAAGTTGTTAATATAAGTAGCCAGGGTTGTCATAAAATGATGATAAAGGTTTTCAATATTTTCCTTATTTGATAGAATATTTAATCCATTATTTAAATTATTTAAAAACATATCAAATTTATTCTTGTTGAATATAAGTGTTTTTGGATATAAAAGTTATCTTCAATGGGGCTTTTGTGCATGGAAAAGTTCAGAGTTAGTGTTAATGGTCTATGATCAAAGTGGAACTCATGGTTATTTAAGATGTAAAAATTTACTATTTGGTTGTATATACAAATATTAGATATCACATAAGCTATGAAAGCTTAGCAAATCCATGAATACAAGTTATCTAGTTGGATTTTGATCACTTAATTGGACCATTGAAAATTATTAGATCTTGAGAAATGCAAAGCTTAATTAGCTCAATAGCAAACAAATTTTCAACCAAATCTATAGAGTTTCTTGTATATCTACTAGCTAAAACAAGGTTGACATCTAACCATAGAGGGTCAAAGTTGGAATCATTGCTTGAATAATAGTTGGATTAATTGTTTTTATAGAATTATAGAATCCTAGTAAGAACATATTTCCTTCATTTCTCGAACTATAGATATCTTGTTTTAAGCCATTATAAGGACAATTTTTATCTACATTATTTTTCTTATAAACAATAGAACTAATGAAAATAGAATAACATATTTCTAAATAAATATTCTTAGCATTAATCTCTAAAGTCTCCATTCACATGTATAGATTAAAAAAGTTTTTTTTTAAGCCTAATGTGAGGAAAAATGTTCATTTTATGTAACAAGTTATGCCTCCAATTCACTGAATGTTTTACGATCTCTTGTTCCCTAACAATGACAGGAAAAATTATTTTGCATCACGGAACTTATATTCTTCATGATTGAAAGTGTCAATAAGTAATTTAATATCAATTTCACTCAAGATCCAACTTAACATAAGCCTTTGCTCTACAGAAAGCCACAATAGTTCCAAGATAATATCTAAAGTGTCCTAAATTCCTAGTATTTATTATATTTTGGCCTTTATAATAACTTTTATGTTCCTAATTATTGTTTGTTTTTTCCTTCCTTCCTATATTCTTTTGTTGGAAATATTATTATACTAAGAGGGAGGGGTAAATCAATATAATGGTAAATTTTAATGAATCAAAACATTTTGAAGCATATACAATGTCAATCAAATTAGCAACACAAGAATACACCAATATGTATGAAACTTATTTTGTTACTAAATGACCTTGTAGGAACCATCCTATTGTTACATTGATTTATTGGCACCAAATAGATGGAGATTCCAATCCCATGAAATGATTTACTGGAACCAACCAAAAGGAGACACCAATCCCCTAAAATTATTTACTAACACCAACTAGAAGGAGACACCAATCCCCTAAATTTCTTTGCTCGCACCAACAAGAAGGAGACACTAATCGCATAAATTTCTTTACTAGCACCAACCATAACTACCTATCATAACCTTTTTCCATAAATTTTAAAACTCATATCCACAAGCTTTCCAATTAATGTTGCTTACATAGATCTCTTCATCTTTGATCCAATTTTTCCTTCCTCGAAATCTCTTCTACTTCTCCATATCACTCCCTGCTTTATATCTTTCAATTCTTCTTTGTCCACAATCCTAATGCATTATTCATATACTCTGCACACCACTCCCTGTTATGTATCTTTCAATTTTGCATATAGTATCAACCTATCCATTTAGACTTCGTCATTGGGCTCTTCCTCGATCACACATATTCCATATATTTTATTTTTATACTTCTAGTTTCGGTCATGTACAGTTTCATTTGATTTATCTATTCTTCCTCTTCTCTACACATCCAAACCACACCTATATCAACAACACTTAATAATGCAATCACTTCCACGTTCACTTCCAAACTCCTACGGATTATGTATAATTAACTAAGTTAAAAAATTCATGGAAAGACTGATAGTCCATGGAAAACCAATAAAGAAAACCGAGATCATTATTTTTTTTTACTGTTGGAAATCCAATATGGATGAGTCAGGTAATACTTACCTTCATGGAACCTTTGTCCCGTGGGCTTAACTCTAAGCTCATGAAACCATATAATATGGCCCTATTTAAGATATTTTTATGAAAATATGAGATATGATCATTTTGACAACAACAACACCTCAAACATACATGAATCTTGAATGCATGGATCCCTTTCAAGATTTCTTTAGCATTAAGTTCTTACCATTATTCTCCTCATGACCTAGGGTAGGGACCATATGCTTAAATTCCCTTTCAAACATATATGGGTTCCAAAATTTTCATGAAGCACTTAATCTTGTTCACCCCTAGATACCCAAATATTCGTATTACCTCCACACAAAATCTCATTGGACTGGAACTTTGAAAAAATCCTTCATCTTTGCTCAAATATGGATTTGCGCTTACTTTTAACTGGCAAGTATTTCTTACCCCAAAATACTCGAATGGTCGGATAACATTTCTCCACATGGAATCTTGACTCATTCAAAATTCTAACCATTTCTTTTGCCATTATGTAAATCTAAATTTGGGCTTGAACTTTAACTAATATACTCGCTCCACACTTGAAGGTTGTGATAACCGAATAGACTTCTAGTGTAGAACCTTGACCGCCTCCCTGTGTTTTTTATGTGTCTGAAAAAAATTATGTCAAATCTTTGGTTCACATATAGATGAGCCAGATGTTTGGGTACCCTTATTCTACATGGAACCATGACCTCAAAACATTGACTAGACTTATTTTTTGTTGTATTCGAATATATCTCATTTTCTAGTGACAATATTTCACAAACCCCTGGATGCTAAATGCCAAGATAACTCTTCGCAATCCCAAAATATCGCATAGCCAAATAAGGGCCCCACTACTAATTTTTGTGTAATTTCCTTATTAGCTGAAACAAAAATATATAGGAAACCTTCACCAAAGGAATTCCTAGTTTGAATCCTAAGATTTCAGGAGTTTCCATGTTACAACATTGAGAACTGATCAGAACATGCCATGCAGTCCTATTTTTTGAGTCATCTCTACCATATCACTGCCATGTAATCTACCAAGTCATCACATTTATACATTTCATTCTCTACTACTACTACTTGTCCAAGTACTGCCATGTGTGACTTTCCACCTATACAATTGGCCACCCAAAAACAACAAAAATAGGTGCTAGATGTCATCTCCTTCGGTTTCCACATAGATGACCTCTTCCACTTGGTACCACCTATTATGCCACCTGTATTTCCATGTCGTTTAGGGACCAACTACTATCTAAGGGGAAAAATCCATGGATTCAGTGTTTTGGCTACCAGGCTCTTCACTGCACCCTTGAATACCCAAATACCCAGATGCAAAAAAATTATTTGGGTGTATCCATTATCTAGATGTTAAGTTGATGCAATGCACAACAAAAGAGTCTAGATGCCCAAATATGTGCTAAAGGCCTAGATATACTAAAGAGGATTATATATATTGATGAGGCTCATATACACTAATGGAGTTGGATATAAATAAGATGGAACTTTGACTAGTTGGAACCTTACTTTGACTTCCTCACTTCAACTTCATTTTCCTCCTCATTCCTGTGGAGTTAGGGTAAGTGCCATATACCACTAGAAATATATTAGGATGGTATATTCAAACATACAACTTTCATTCTCATTTGGAATAGTCAGTTAGTGAAGACATTACTTCAAAGATATAATACCAAAACTACAACTATGAAAGCATGTTATTCATAATGCTTCTTAGTTGAACATCAATGATAACACATATTCAACAATCTCTCATACTACAGGATTTTTACATCATTGAAACAATAATTTATATCAATGACAACATATGTTCATCAATCTCTTCCTTTGGTATTGATGGAAGCACTCCCAAACATCTGCTAGCCATTGATGGTCTTGGGCTAAACTCCTTCTATCTACTTGTTGTATGTTCTTCTCCTAATGTTTGCTTATTCTCCCCCTTTTAAATCAATGGTAATGGGAATAGACCTCCCCTGTGTTGATATATACTCTTTCCTTGAAATCCCCTTGTCACCAACATGCTTCAAGGCAGAAATCAATGGACCACTCCACTTTATGAGGAAGAAATTACACCCATTTTTTTCTAACATATTTAAAAAAGAACTATAAGCAAGTATCCATTGAATATATTTTCAATTGGATATTAGTAACTACAAGTTCTCCCTCTATCTATTATCTTCCATTATGTTTTCATATTCTCCCCCTTTTATGAATGAAAAATATTTGTTTTTACTTATGGTTGTGATTTCTCCTTTATTTACAACTATGCTCCCCTTGTCAAGGTTGGGTCTATCTATCCCTACATGCAACATATCCTCTTATGTATCTTTTTTCTTGAAACTACTCCCTTTATGTGTGTGCTTGGTTACAACTTAACTCTTATAACATCAAATGTATGCTCCCCCTAAACTAAGGCTTCTCCTCATTTGCAATTCTCCTTCTTTGATTTTCTTTTGAATTGAATTTCAACTATTAATTCATACATGTCAATGATATTATTCCAATTGGTCAGCTACATTGGGATTGTCTTCAATATGTGTAACAACATGCATGCTTCGTAATCATCCTCTGTCTTGAAACAAATACAAGACTATGTTTTACATCCTTCATTTTGGGTCTACATGCCTCTCTATTTTGTTGCCTTCAATGTGGCAATTGAAATTTCATGGGTTGTCTTCTTTTCCATTCCTCGTAGTGCTACTATGTGTGAATTATCAGCCTCATGTCTATCTTATAAACTTTCCATTTCATCCTCCTTCTAATATAGCTCACACTAAAAAATTCCCATATTCTTAATGTGATTTGAGATGTTGCATTCTATCAGCTGTATTTTATTGATTAGAGAGACATCATTCTCCTTTACCTTCGTTAAGGACATACACATTGAAATAAGCCCAAGTTGATTTTTTCACCAATTTTCCATATCCTACTTTTCTTATTTCACATCCTTTAGAATTGAATGTGACCTCGTTTCCATTATCATCCATTTGAATTACACTTAGAATATTATTCTTCAAACCTTCAACAAACATGACATCTTATTCTTTATATTTTTCATTACCAAGACTAACCATTCCTTTTCCCAATATTCTCGCCGATGCATTATTTCCAAGAGTGACACTGCTACCCTTGACCTCCTTTAGAGAGATAAATATGCTTATATCTCCTATCATATGGTGAGAACATACATTGTCTATATACCAATGAATTTCTTAATTTTGAACACAAAAAGCTAGATTACATTCCTCTTGTTTCTCTTGCTTCCTTTTCCATATCTTCTTTGTTCTTTGTTTTCCATTTTTGAACACATCTTATTTTCTTCTTCTATATTGTTTTCTTGCATAAGATATACAATCAACTACTTTATGACAAAAGCTATGACAAATAAAACAATACAAATTAAATAAATTTGATTACCTTACTATGAAGGGTCTTCTTGGAGGAGTTGATCATTTTGAGGGAGTTGGATTACTTTGGTCACTTGCTTAAGGAAGTTTAAACTTTTGTTGCTTTCTTGTTCCATGTCTACCCGTGGGATTGATCTGATACTTCCTTTTTGGTTGTCACTTTCTTTTCTATTGTTTCCTCTCTTTTATATGTCTATTGAGTACCTTAACAAAGCTCTCGGGTTCTTCTATGCACATTTTTTAGCTTGATTCTCCCGTGGAAGCTTCATGAAAAAGAAGACCTATTTGAGAGGGGATGTTTGACTGTTGAGAAATCCATCTAATATTTTGGCACTCTTATCAAAATTTAGATATTGATTTAGCTAATCATTTGCTTTTTCTAGATCATTTCTCACAAAAACAATCTAAGCTTCTAATTTCACATAATGACCTTCTCTTTATTTCTACTTAATTTTCATTACTTCCTCCACTCTTCTCGCTTCTTCTAGCTAAGTTTTAAGGATGCCAACTTTTTTTTTGTCTCATTGAATTTATGATCATTCTCTTTGAATTCCTATAATAACTTTCCTTTTTGTTTGTTTTTTACTCCGGGCTTCTTTATCTCTTCTAACATAGAGATAAGTTTCCCTCTGGAATGTACCTTCTCATTCATATCTTCTTCTAAATAAGATCTCTTTGGATTATTATATTGATCCTCCAAGGTCATCAACAAAAATTCTTTACATAATTATTAGATGCATAGCTACCACTATTTCTAGATTGAGTACTTATTCCTTCTGAGATGACTTCTCTATATTGGTTTCATATGTTGTGTATAGGTCATATCCCTCATAGATACATTACAATTTATCTAGCATTTCTTTTGTAGTCTCACAATGTATCACTTTATATGAATCTAAGTTTGACAGTCCACTCAATATTTCCTTAATGGATTTTGATTCATACTTGTTATTATTCCATCCATCCTTTATAGATTGCCATAAATCCAAGATTGTGCTATTAGAAAATAGTTCATTCTTTCCTTTCGGATTGCAAAACATGATCCATCAAATAATGATGCCTTGTCTGGGAAAAATCCATCCTGATTAACCATGGTCACTTGTGGTCTACCTTCCAGTAGTTAAATTATTCCAAAAGGAACCTTCTTTGATACTAATTGTTGGCAATACAATTACACTTATGGGGGGTGGCGGGGGGGAGGGGGGTGAATCAATATAATGGCCAATTTTAACCAATCAAAATATTTCAAACCATATTCAGTGTCAATCACATCAACAACATAAGTGTATAATAGATATGTATGAAACCTATTTTATAATTAAATGATATTGTAGGAACCAACCTACTATTACATTGATTTACTGGCACCAACCAAAAGGAGACTCCAATCCCCTAAATTATTTTACCATAACCAACCAAATGGAGACACCAATCCCCTAAATTTATTTATTAGCACCAACTAGAACTGCCTAGTAGATCCCTTTTTCATACATTTTCAAACTTATATCCATAGGTTTTCTAGTTAATATTTCTTATACATATTTCTTAATTTTGATCCAATTTGTTCTTCTTCAAAATCTCTTTTGCTTCTACATATCACTCCCTACTTAGTATCTTTCAATTATGCTCTAACCATAATCCTCATGCATTCTCCTCTACTCTGCACACCACTCCCTATTTTGTATCTTTCAATTTTACATATAGTATCGACATGTTTTTCATACTTCATCGTCAAACTCATCCTCGATCACATGTCTTTCATAGATTTCATTTTCAAAATTCTTCTGGTTTTGGTCATGCAGAGCTTCGTTCAACTTTTTTGTTCTTTCTCTTCTTTGCACAACAAAACCACACTTATATCAACAACACTTAATCACACAATTGCTTCCACATTCACTTGTAAACTTCTATGGCTTATTTATACTCAACTAAGTCAACAAATTCATGGCAAGGCCAACAATCCAAGGAAAACCAATTTAGAAAGCTTGGATAATTATTTTATTTTTGTTGTTGGAAATTTGTTCTGGATTACCAAGATAAGACTTATCTTCATGGATCCTTATCTCCCTGTGGGCTTAACCTTAAACTAATGAAACCATATAATATCACCATATTTAAGATATTTTCTAGAAATTTTGGATTCGGCCACTTTGAAAACAAAAACACCTCAAATATATGTGAATCCTAGATGTCTGAATATCCCTTTTAAGTTCCTTCACCACTGAGCCCTTACCATCATTTCTCCTCATGACCTAGGGCTAGGACCATAAGCTCAAATTACCTTTAAAACTTATCTAGGGTCTAGACTTAGCATGAAGCACTTAATCATGTTCACTCCTAGATACTCAAATAGTCATATAAATTTTTACCTCCTCACAGAATCTCAGTGAACTGAAAATTCGACCAGATCATTCATCTTCTCTCAAATCCAGATCTAGGTTTGCTTTTATTTTGAAAGAAATACTTACCCCCAGATAAATGGCAAGATAACCTTTCTGACAAAGAATCTTGAATCATTTAGAATTCTAACCATTTATTTTGTTGTTATGTAAACCCAAATCTTGGCTTCAAATTTAACAAATATACTCACTTCACACTTGAATGCCTGGATAGCCAGATATACTTCTAACATGGATCTAGGACTAATTTCAGAACCTTGACCACCTCCTATGGTTATGATGTATCTGGATTTGGGTTATGTCAAATCTTTAGTTTGCAGTTAGATGAGTTGGATATCCGTATGAGCTAAATATTTAGATGACCTTTTACATTAAACCACAACCCCAAACTTATTTTTTTGTTCTATATAGATCGATGCCATTTTTCTAGTGACAATGCTACATACAACCCTAGATGTTGAATGCTTAGATAATTGTTTGCGCTCACAGAAGGTTAGGTAGCTAGATAAGAGCCCCATTGCTAATTTTGGCATAGTTTCCTTATTGGAAAAAATGAAAATACACAAGAAACCTTTTCCAAACTAGTACTTGTTGTGAATCTCAAGACTTCAAGGCCTACCACATCGAAACTCTAAGGATTGATCAAAACCTCCCATGTGATCCCCTTTGCCGATTCATCTCTTTCATATCATTTCCATGTCATATGCCAAGTCAACACACTGATACATGCCATTCTATGCTACTGCCACATGCCTTAGTACTACCATGTGTCACTTACCACTGGTACAATTAGCCACCCAAAATTACTGAAAATGGTGTTGCACATAGTGTTTACATTGGTGATAACAAGTGTCATTAATGTCAGAGGGGATGAGTAAGACAACAACAATGTCATTCATGAGTCAAGGAAAACAATAAGATAGATAGATATATTGCATGACCTCATTAGGTGAAGTCAAAAAAGGTATGGAATTTACTGATTTTTTCACAACATTATGATTCCCTAATAATCCTATAAATAACATGGAGCCACTATGACGTAGCAACAAGGATGATGTGGCATGCTTTGGTTGGACAAGGTGACATAAGCAAGATGATGTGGAACCTCTAGGGAATACCATGTGGTAGGTCCAAATTAAAACTTTTGGTTTGTCAAATGGGCAAAAATTGGTGACACACACTAGTACAAATGGGGCCAAAATACGACGGCTATTCATCGGATATGTGACTTAGCTATCTGGCACATTGGAGTCGAGAAATGCATCGCTAACATTGTGTTGAATAGTTGACACTTTATTAAGCGATGGATAGTCGATAGGCTCACATCGAATACCCGATGCTAAAAACGATTGAAAATGTCATTAAAAATCTAACACTTTGAGGTCAATTTTACGACGCCTACATGCGAAGGGTGAAACATTGGTAGAGACACCCACATGCGTCAGATATATGATGGGTTCATGGTTTGTTCCATCACCCTAAATTCCAAAAATTGTGACACTTTTTCGTCAAATATTCGATGATTTGTTAGTCTAGTTCAACGAAAACATCTGATGGTGTAGCATGGGATACTCGATGGTAGAACAAGTTTGTGCAATAAGAGTGTTATAACTCTGACACTTCATTCTATCGGTATGGAGTAGCAAGTATGACGGTGAAGCTTCAAATAATCAATGTTAAATTAGATATCTGACACGTTTCATCGATATGGATTAGAAAGTCCCATGGTTTAGCATTGAATAATCAATGGTTAAGGGATTTTGTGTGATGTGAATGTTATATGTACGACACTTCATTATATCAGTCGTGTGTCAAATATCCAATGGTAGTCTTGTTGAACAAGATTCAGATATGCGACAGTTTCCATGTTCTGTTGATTATCTGACAGGATTTTGTGCATTAAAAAAAATATAATTTTTTGGTCATTTCGGTCTCGAAGGGGTAAGAGCTCAAACCTTTAAAAGGAGAAACAACCAGCGGGAGTGCTTCGAAGCTGCATAGGTCATTCATGACCAGAGCAGAACCATCACCTTCAATTTCTTCAAGCTTAGAATCGACCTCTTAAGTGGACTTTTAGTGTCTCGATTTGAATCAGGCCTAATTGGAGTCCCATTTTCAACGTTTGACTCACCGTAAAGTACCAGTGACAACCACTTGAGGTAAGCCTATAACCAAGAGCCAATCACCACAAGCCATAAGCCTCTCATATTTATCCTACTAAGTCACTAAGTCCCCACCTTAAGCCTTTCACATCGCAATTTTAGCCAAGAGCCTCTCACCTTTTTCCTTTCTAAAAAAAATACAAAAATTTAGATTATAGACATGAACTATATAGCTGGAACAAAGCCTCACTGAGTAATTCTTATAAGGATAGGTAGGATACCAATGTTACCGAGGGTGACTCTAGGCTGATATTGACCAAACCACTTTCCTTCAAGGTAAGTAGTTATATGAAGCGTAAGAATGGTAGGGACTGATTAGACTTGCCTATGAATAGAAGAGTTGTTAGGTTACCCACCCTAACTCATTCATCGTCATCATTGTATTAAAAGACTGAGCTGAGGAAATATGTATCTACTTTGCCTACCCTCCTTAATAATTTGACGACTTTACATGAGGTTTTATTTCTTTACTAAGGATGATATGGGGATGAATATGGTATCAAAGGGTGTGAAGAATGTTTTGGATTTCCTTCAAAATGAGTTTCATGATATGGATGTTAATCAATGTTTCTAGCAATTTATGTGCATACAAGAAACCCACAACTGTGAAATCATTTGAAGGGCATGGAAAATTAGTGGTGTGTGATGCCATCATCACCAAGGAAGTTTCTAACAAGATTTTGAAGACAATTATTCCTATTTTTTTTGAAGTTGAACATGCTCAAGAATATAACCGGATCTTCACTAGCTAGTGCAATGGGTGGCTTCAATGCTCACACATCCAATATTTTCTACTATATTTATTGTAACTAATCTATCTACAGTTGGTTGCATTTTCTAATCTATATTAGTATAAAAAAATTCTAACATATATTAGTTCTCAATTCACAACATTTTGTTATTAAGTACACATGAGTGTAATTACCATGATGGGAATTATGAACTGTCTTGCCCACATTTTCTAGCAATGATTATAACCTTGAATGTGTTGAACATGCAACAAGAAATTACTAATTTAAATTTTCCTTAATTAAATTAGGATAAAGTAAAAATTCCACATCACAAGACAACTTGAATAAGTTATCTGAGTTGTTATCACTCAATTGGCTTAGTTAATTCAATTTGAGGGATTAACTTGAGTTGTGTATAGTGGTTACTAAATTTTAGGAGCCTAGTTTGAGTTCATTTTAGTTGTAACAATTTAATTTAGTTAAATTGAGGTAAGCTTAGTTAAACTAGTTCCATTTGTTGGAGGAACTAGTAGGAGGTCTAGTAGTGGGGTGTGTCTTCAATGTTCAACTAGTTAAGTGGTCAATCAACCATAATTAACTCATGCATGCATGAAATTCAAGTTACCCAGTTGAGATTGGAATTCAAGGGAAGTGAAATATAAGTTGTAGAGAATTCCAAATTGTACAGGTGGCGCATGTAGTAAGAGAAGGGGCCTACAAGGATTGCACAATTCTAATTGGGTATTTCCCTAATTAATAGGGGCTAATTATTTGAGGAACAACGCAAGGAAATAGGGACTTGGACATGCTTGGATTTGGTTAAGTTTTTACTAGAGCGTGTCTAGGAAGTAGTGAGATAGATTATACTAGTGCAGAGGTTTCTCGGGCTTGAGAAAGCACTGTTTTTCTTCTCTATTTTCTAACTAATGAAATACAGATAGAAAGGGGTTTTGAGCAGTTGATTTCCCCTTAGATAAATCTCTGAGCATATGTGATTGAATCTTATCTCATGTTTATGTTGTGATTTCTCGATTGTTTAATTGTTTTCGCTGATGAATAGAGTATATTAAATTATTTTGTTTTATAAGTAGTTTGAATCTACAAGGAATTTCTACATGGTATCAGAGTAGGAATCACAATAGAATAGAAGAATTTGACTTTGTCTTTGCAGGTGAATTGAATTCGTAGTATCATTATTTAGATCCAGCAAGATCTCATTCTATGGATTGAGACTTGAGTATGCCCTTGAGGGTAGCTTGAAATATATTGATTGGAGGGAAATGATGAAGGGAGTGTTGAAAGATAGTGGGTTGAATAAATTCATAGGAAATGATATTCCTAAGCCTTGAACAACTGATGCTCAAGATCTCGCAGAGTAGAAGAAATGTGTGGCAAAGGCGAGGAGGATCACACTAGAAGGATTTTGATATCATATTGTCTCAAATCTCCATAGGTAGGATACGCCATATGTAATGCGGCAAGCCTTGATAGAAATTTTTTAGAACAATAGTGACCATAGGAAGCTAGAATTGAAGGACAAGCTTCAAAATATCAAGATGGAAAAGGGTGACACAATGCCACAGTACCTGAGCAAGTTCACCCAATGTTGGATGAGCTTGGGAATGTTGTATTACAGTTGTTGAAGATGATATGGTAAGCCTAGAACTTGTAGGCCTTCCCAAGAGCTATCACAGCTACTAGGATTCAGTAAATGGGAGGGAGAAGCTACCAAATTGGGAGCAATTTTGGTCCGACTTGGTGCAAGAATAAATAAGGCAGAACAATAGATGCAATACCTCATCCAAGCATGATGATGATGATAATTGTGCCTTCATTGGAAAGGTAAAGAGAGGGAAAGGGAAGAAATCCCATTCCAAAGGGGATTCCGATTAGGGCAACAAGAAGAAAGACTTGTTGAAGATCGAGTTCTTTCACTCTCATGAACTGGGACACTATGCCACAAAGTTTCCACACAGGAAGGTAGGTAGCAACAAGTGAAGCTCTTACATCACAATTCAAACTTGAATTCACCCTCATCACTTGTATGGTGAGCACCATGATGGGTAGTGTGTGGTATTTGGATAGTGGATCCTCATTCCATATGATGGAAAACTGAGAATTCTTCAGTGAATTGGAGGAGAAGGACCTCTAGATGCACATTGAAATGGGAGATGACAGAAGGTATAGTGCTACCAGTATTGGTGTAGTTACTTTTCATAGGGAGTCTTGCTCCACTCTTAAATTAATCGATGTTATGTATGTTCCAAGTTTGAAGAAGAATATCGTTTCAGTTACTATGTTGGAAGACCATGTCTACGATGTGATATTTATAAAAGCAAAGGCTTTCCTTAGACACATCACCATAGGACAGGTGAAATGGATCGTTGTTCGAGTGAAGAACCTCTACAAATTGGATGTCGAATATTGTGCAGCATTGAGCACAAAAGCAAAGAAGGTGCAGAGCCGAGACATCGGTGAATTATGGAATAGAATATTGGGTCATTTGCACCATGGAGCTTTGAAGATCATGCAACATATTTATACAGGACTTCCCAAGGGTTCACTGGAGCATATAGATACATGCAAAGGGTGTTCATTGGGGAAGTACACGAAATCCACCTTCAATGAGTGGGGCAATAAAACATAAGAAGTCCTTGAAAGAGTTCACTCAGATGTGTGTGGACCTTTCTCGAAAACCTCCAAAGCCAAGCACAGGTATTATGTGATATTTGTAGACGATTCACAAAATTGATGGATCTTCTTCATGCATAAGAAAGACCATACATTCTCATTTTTTTTTGAATTTAAAGCACTTGTTGAGAAATAGATTGGCAGGAAATTGAAGGCTCTCGGGAGTGACAACAGTGTAGAATATGTGTCGAATGAATTTAATAACTTATGTGCAGAAGAAGGCATTCGACAGGAGTTGAAAACAACTCATATCCCACAATAGAATGGGGTGGCTGAGGGGAAGACCAAAAGTATTGTGGTAGTTTCACGGGCCATGTTGCATGATCAGAGCTTATCGTTGCACTTGCAGGATGAAGCATGAAACACAACTGTTTATTTCCAGAACAAGAATCCTCACAGGATTTTTGGCATGAGTACATCAAAAGAAGCTTTTTCAGGGAAGAATCCAGATCTGTCATACTTTAGGATCTTTGGATCATCAGTTTACTATCATGTTTCCAAGGATGCAAGGAAAATGCTAGAGCCTATAGCTGGGTTGGGCATATTTTTTGGGTACACTGATACACCTCACAACTATCGTGTGTACTTTCCATCTCTTAGAATGATAGTTGTCAAAAGAGATGTGAAGTTTGATGAGGAGACAACAATGAGGTGTTCCCTTGAGAGGGAGCTTAAGTTGCATTAAGAGCATGAGATTTTGGCTCCAAAGGAGGAAACTTAGGAATTTGTGGAGCAGCCACAAGTAGAGGTAGAGAGAGTGGAGACTTCCACTTAAGTAGATACATCTAGAGATGGATGGAAGCACACCAGACAAGATGATAGATTATTGCATGATGCTAGAGAGAAGGTGGGAGCATCCACATCATAGTGCAGGAAAAAGAGGTCACTGGATTGGTACACTAGCTACATGTCTCTCATGAGTGAGCTTGTAGAGATTGAACCATTCTCATTCGAGGATGCAGTACAAAAGCCAGTAAGGTTTGATGCCATGGTAGAGGAGTATGACTCCATTATCAGAAACAATGTTTTGGAAGTGGTCCCAATACCAGGCGACAAGTCATAGGTAGGTTCTAGGTGGATTTACAAGGTGAAGCAAGCAACATATGGAAGCCTCGAGAAAAACAAAGCCATATTTGTGGCCAAGGGGTTCTCTCATGTGTATGGAACTGACTATGATGAGACATTTGCTCTAGTTGCAAGGTACTCTTCAATCAGATCAATTCTAGCTCCTGCATCATAGATGGGATGGAAGATACATCAAATGGATGTGAAGATAACATTCATCAATGGAGTGATTGAGGAAGAGGTGTACATTGAGTAACCATTAGGATTTGAGACCTTCGACAAATATTCACATGTATGTAGACTCAAGCGAGTGCTATATGGATTGAGACAAGCACCCCATCCTTGGTACACTAGGATCGACAATTATCTCACGGGTTGGGCTTCACCAAAAGTGAAGGTAAATTATTGATTATAGTATTTTATGTCGATGATTTAATTTTAACCGATGATTGTTATCACCAAAAAATGATCACATAGCCATTGCTAACTAGGCGGATCGAAATACACCATATAGGATTAATTTTACCATAGTAAAATCACTTTCACCATATGAAATAATTTAGTAAACCTTTTTTATTAAATTATTTCTAATTAAAATTAAAAAACCCCATGAGAATAATTGAATAAATCATTATTTATTTAATTTTCTCTAGGAATAATTAGTAAATCATTATTTGATAATTATTCCTTATCACATTTAACTAAATCACCTAGGTATAATTAAATAAATCAATGTTTACTTATTATTCGTTAATTCTATTTTTGGAATAATTGTTAAATCACTATTTAATATTTATTTCAATTTCACACCATTCTTAATCCTCGTGAAATAATTAATAAATCATTTTATTTGTTAATTATTTCTAAATAAAGCTATTTGACCATTTTGAATATCTTTTCTATCTCCAAAAAATACAATAAGTATTCCTAACTGTTAGATCTTGATTTGGTCAATATTATTTTATTATTTTCCATTTTCAAGATCAACCCATTACTTTGTTATAAATAAGAGGGTTTTCTACTCATTCTTCACCATTATCATTATCATTGTCACCATTATCATCTTCTTGCATTTGAGTTCCCATTAGATTTCTACATACTGTTTTTGGTTTTTCACATATTGAGAGAAATGATCAATTAATGAAGCATCAAGGACATCAAAGGACCTACCGCATGGAGGGGGATTTGCAGACCCTTTTGTAGATCTCCTTCACCAAGTGTTATCAATAAATATTATTAGTCATTTAAAAGTCTTTCCATATTGGGTTATTACATTGGATTTCTATTATTGTTTTCTATTTTGGATCACATATATCTTTTTATTGCAGGTTTTTCTTGTTTTATTATTGTAAATCTGAAGCATAAGTGGTAACAAATTATTGTTAGTGTCGCTTGTCACCAGTGACTTAAGTGAAGTTCTTTTGGTACACCTTCAAAGAAATTTCATACTAACAAATGGTGACTCCACTAAGTCTTTAGCTACAATTGTCGTAAAAAAACAACGATTCCAATGGTGTAGTAATTTAGTTCCTGGGTGACTGAAGTTTTAGTAAAATTTCAGGGTTTTCTGCAGCTATTTATAGCCTCTCAATTTCTATTTATAGCTTTGTTTTATTTTTTCTGTCAAATTTTCAGATTTTGGTGGTTTTCTAGTTCTTTCTGCAGGTCACAGGTATCAGCTGAGCAGGAGACAAAAAAATATGTGTGAGATTTGTTGATCAAGAGTCCTGGGAGAAAAACACACTTTTCATCCTTAGATATGTGTTCCAGAGTGAACTTTTTGGCTAGATACCCGTGTTTTCCACTATTTCCAAGTCAGTACCTGCGTTTTCGATTTTTCTGAGAATTTTTCAGAAAATTTTAAGGTTTGTCAAGAGTGTTGTGTGTGGACTAGGAAGGGTTTCTTATCTTTGTTTTAGTCTCCCCTAGGCTTAGATTCTCTTAGTTTTTCTCTTTAAGGAAGTAAAAACCCCCCTAGGTTTTAGAGTACACCTCCACCCTTTTAGGAAGAGATAAGTTAGGTGAGGAATCTAGGGTTTCAGTATTTTCAACCACTAGTTTTCAAGGTCTGATCCATTATTTTACAACATTGTTGGATAGGTTTATTTCAACTTTTCTCCTTCTTGAGTTTGGGTTTCACCTTTCCCCTTTAGGATCCCCTTGAGTACCCTAGTTTTTGGAACTTCATACCTATCCTTTACAACATTTCTCACCTCTGATTTTTGCTATGTGTATGAACCATTTACATCAAATTAGTGCCTATAGACCTAAGTCCCTTGAAATTATATCTTTTAGACGTTTTATGTGTCTTTGAGTAGCTTGTTTTACTTCTCTTGCTTAGTTGCTTGATAACCTTTTTTGGGTGGGGTTTTGTGTGCTTGATTTGCTGTTTATTTTTCTATCATTTTCAAAATTATTTATAGTAAACACTTTATTTTCAGTAGCGCATGGAATCATACAACATGCTCAATTAACTCATTCACTTGACACATCTCTTTCACACGCTCACAACTCTAATTGAACGTGATCTTGGTTAACACCACCAAGCCTAGACTTGAAACATTGCACCTTAATAATTCAACACAGAGAGATTAAGCCCACTTGGGAACTAGGGCCAAACAATATTTTTAGTTTAGGTGTAGGATTGGTGGGATAGGCTTCCAATAACACCCATCAATCACTTACATTGAGACATAGAAGTTTACATATTAGGGAGCTTAAAATCCTTCACCGTCTGATGGTCCAAATCCAGTATGCATCAGAAACTAGATTCAGAGGGGGTTAGGCTAGGTCATCATGCGAGTGGTCCTCTTTGGGGTTACCCAACACATGGCATGGAATCTCGTGTGGTGGCGCACCCAACCCATGGCATGGAATCTTGTGTGGTGGCACTACCCAACCCATGGCATGGAATCTCGTGCGGTGGCTAATCACCAAGAAGCTCAAGACTCGATCACCCTCGTGGGATGAAGGTAACTGTAGTGACCAATCTTAGGAAAAAAAAACCTATAGGACTGGTTATGGGAAGCAATTGGTTCTCTACCCTACCTTTCTCTGGAAAACTCTACTTGTGGGGATCAGATTCTATCAAGTAAGAAGTTCTTTGGAAGTCCACCTGAAATAGTAGATTTAGGATTATTTGAGGATATAGACCACCTATAGGCTAGAGGTATTTTTCTTTGATAGGATGTGCTTACTTGTATTAGAGTAACATCATTAATATAGTTATTTTACACTTGACACCACTGCCCTAGGTGTTTGCATGTTGTTTGTTGTCCATTTTCTCCTATCATCACCCTTTAGTCCTTAGAGTCATCATTGTCTTGACATCATTGCACTTCCTAGGCATTTGTCACAGAGAATTAGAGGTTTTCACCCTCATTTTATGTTAGGACATATTACTCCTCCCTATCGAGTTAGAGTTCAACCTCCCAGACCTTTGTTGATTCCTCATTATGATTCTAGTTCTATTGATTCTTCTAGTTCTTCCTTTGATTCCACATCTTCTCAACCCTGTACCGTCACCATGTCAGGCACCAACATGAGTGCAGGAAACCAAGGTGGTAACCTAGGTACTAAATAGGGTAACCCCATGAGTAGAACCTCCACCGATATGGTCAATCCTATTCCATTGCTTCCTTTTATAGTTGGTTTGGGTCTCCTTGATTTCAACCAACTCATCAACGACCCTCTTCTCCATGACCCCAATTAGCTAGATATGCCTACTGTTAGCCTCCTATTGCAATAGGTGTTCATATTTCATGATTGACAGTGGAAGTGCCAAAAATGTTCGTCTTTTCCATGCTGCAAAAGTTCCATTTTTTAAGGATTTCACAATAAAGAATTGTGATCCATTTCATGTTTTCAAGTGTTATATCTATTCAAATCACAAATATTAGGCAATTTTTAATTTGGAGGAGCTGAAGCGAGGCATGTCTATCTCCCCCTTCTTCTTATTTCCCCAAATCATTCACTACCTCCCCAAAGAGGTCAAGATCTACTTGACATCTCTTAAGTTTCATGATTTTTCATATCATTGGCTTAAGTAAAGGTTTGCTTTGCTTAGGAGTACTCTTATTTCACTCTATAAGTCGTTTTTCCCTTTTTAAGTAGCCTAAGATCTCTAAAACTTAGCACTTTCTTGTCATTTTCATATTAACTTCTAACATTATTATGTAACTCCCTATCTATTTTCCCTTCCCCTTACTAAAAAGCACTAAATAGCTCCCCTATGTACATATTCCCATCCCCTGGCACTATAACCCTATAACATCAGTTTGGGGGAAATGTTGAGTTCATTTGGTGCTTAGCATTAGCCCTTCCACGTTTTTAACCTGGAGTTAGTTTAACCTATGATTGAATTAACAACCGCCCCCTCCCCTCTCTTACCCATAAACCTTAATGTTTTACCCTGCGCGCTCACATTTTCGGGTTTGGTTTAAATATTTTGATTAAACTGTACCCCCCGCACATAAACCATGTAAAACCCACATTACCCACAAACCCAAAGTTCGAAAACCCTCATCACGCAATATTAATTTAATATTTGGGTGAGCCCCCACACATAAACCTGCTGCCAACTCCGCACTCCGTCAGCCCTTCGATCCGCCCGCCTAGATCCGATGACCCTTGGTGATTTCGGAGCCGCCCCATCACTCGACAGTTAGCGTCCGATGGCACAACGGTTTTGTCGTCGTACAGATGGACGCGTGTCTGCCCTTGATTGCATCGGAGATCCTTTGACAAATACCACTCTCGTACAGAAGGCGGTCTGATGAAACCACAAACTTCCTTTTGTCCCTCCACCCCTGACGTCAGCGCCACGTCAGCGCTACGTCACCTCTGCGTCGACCCCCCACTGCTACGTGTCACTGCCATCGCATCTGCCTCTGTCCCCTGCCACGTCACCCTGCCATACTGCCACGTCACCCTACCGCGTCACCTTGCCGTACCGGGACCCACCGCTAACGTCATGCTGACTTCATCACCGAAAAAGGCACAAAGGGCAAAAATCGCAGCAAAGGATGCCCATAATGAAAAACTAAGGTAGTTTTCGATGCGCGCATCGCTAAGAAAAAATGATCAAAATGGAAGGCTTCCTATTGCTCTGCTACCTACAAAACTAAAAATTCGCAATTTGATAGGATTTCTTCATAAAGGTTCATATTTAATCGGCCAGCGCCGATAGCATTCTAGAGGCCACGAAAAACATTTGCAGCAGCTATTTTTGCCTTGAAAGGGCAGAAAGGGGGCGATTTGACAGTTTCAAGCATATCAAGGGAGAGAAAGTGGCCCGATTCAACTGTAAAAGAGTATCAGAGGAAAGATAAAGCCCGGATTAAATTAAAGAGTATCAGTGAAACGGCAAAGAGTATCAGGTTGGCAATATCAAAGCAGGTGAACATTAAAGGCCCCCAAGCAAAGTCAAAGAAAGCGGTGAAGCCATTTAAGGCTCTCAGATCACAATTAATGCACATCAAAGCCACTCAAGAGCAGGGAATCAAAGCCCAAAGCACAGTTATGGCTAAATGAACAGCACAGAGCCATAATGACATATATTAACTCATTTTGATACAGATGCCTCCAGCGCAGCTCAAAAAGATATTTTCATGCATTAACTTCAGGACAAGATTAGGTTAAAGAACTCATTTCCATCAGACTTGTTTAAGGTCTGCTGTAATAGATATTTTTGGATATTTTCTCTATATAAACCACCCTAATTCATTGTTTAGAGGGTTGGCTAGTTGATAATCCTCATTCTGGACTTGTGCTGTATTTTTTAGAAGCTCTGTAATCAAAGACTGCTGGAATGCTTTGGATGAAGAATTGACTGTTGTGTTATTTAATGGCCAAAGAGTGACTATGGAATTCCTGTGCTACTACATGGCTCAATAAGTGTTTTCCTACCTCCGTTTACAGTTTACATATGTTTATGCACCACTGTGTTACCATCTAAATAGCAAGAAAGAAGAATAGCTTAGGTTTTGCTTGACTGCACCCTATGCTCAGTTCTTGTTATTTCTATATGTTTTCCTTAGAAATGGTTATGAATATGCATACTTAAATGATCATGTTTACCCTGTTTCTTTCACATACGACTGTTATTTAGGAATTCTTGACTGCTCCTAGACAAACTTTCATTCACCTTCCCTCTCTATTAGTTAATGAAAGATTCTTAGTTGCCTTTCATCTCTGACCTTCATCCCATCTTTATTCCAGCTTGATATTGTTCTATGTGTAGCTATCTTGCTCTATATTCCTCTTGTGACCAAGAAAATGCAACAGCAAGCCCTAATCCATGACTCCATGCCCAATGGTTTGAACTTCTCACACTATGCATCCCAACTCTGCTTGAAAACATCTCCTTCCTACCAAAATCAAAACAAAACCCTTGTACACCATAACTAGCCTAAAATCGACCCAAAACAAAGTTAAACCATAAAGAGAGAGCCCTCTCTGACTGCAGGTAGGCTAGGACCTGCAGCCCAAAGATTGGTTTGTGGTTACCTCGGCCGTATCCCTTAAGGAGCCAAGGGACAACCTGAGTGATAACATAATAGTGACTCCACTGGGGAAATCTTCAGAAAATTCCAAAGAATAAGTTAGAAGCTGGCTCCAAAGAGGAAATCTTGTTTTCTGGAGAAAGTGCTCCTTTTTCTTCAGAACTTTTTCATGATTAGTTTTGATCTTTGATGGTGGACAGAGATCAGGCACTTCAAAGTTAAGTCATCCACCTGGCGACTCCACATCATTTTCAATCAAGACTCCACTGGAGGAACGAACCTGAAAGAGAAAATCTTTAAGTTTCCTCTGAAACAGTTCAACAAATCTATATTCCAACTCCTTCTATTATTTCCTCTTCCATCCTAACTGTTCCAGCTGTTCTGTTTCTTCCTGCTGCTCCATTTATCCCGACAAATATGGTGAATCGTTATGCACCTTTACAGTTACCTGCAAATCTAGGGGCTATGCCTCAAGATTATCAAACCAAAATCACATATTTTGATGCTACTGGTTCTGGCACAACCCTGCAACATACCAAGAAAATGCAGGACTATTTTGAGAGTTATGAAATAGATGATGATAGTGTAAGAATGAAGATTTTTGTCCAAAGTTTAACAGGAGATGTTAGGCCCTGGTTTAGAGCACTTGCTGCAAATTCCATAGCTGACCCAGAGGCCCTCTACCAAACATTTCTTAACAGATGGGAGAAGAAGAAGGACCCTCTGCACATATTATCCGAGTATGACACTATCAAAAGAGGCCCTCAAGAGGTTGTCTTAGACTATTGTGCCAGGTTTAACAATGTTTACAATGCTATTCCAAAAAACCTTAGACCTCCACCTGATATTGCTTTATACAAATTCCCTGATGGATTTGATTCAGACATGGCTTATCAGTTAAGGGAAAGAGCCCCTCAAACCTTAGCAGACATGCAAAATATAGCTGCTAGTGTGGAGGCAAACCTGATTGCCAAACAAAACAGAGCAAGAGCTGAGAGAAGAGCTACTTTCAAAGATGAAACTTCAGTTTCTGAGCAATATATGGATGAATCTCCCAATCTATTGTAAGAATATAATTGCTTTTCTTCTTTCAGTTGTCTGCCTAAATATCATCAATATGATGAAGATTATGTGCCTCATATCCAAATCAGCCTTACGGAGGAGTCAGAGCCTATTTTGGCAGAAAGCACAGTTCAGGATCAGCAGCCTGAACCCAGTGATCAGCTTGCCTGTTTTAGCTATGAAGAGGAGGAGGAAAATGCAGAGAATTTTTATTTCAGCGAAGGAACTGTACCTTTTTGTTTTAAATCTTTTCAGTTTATTAAGGATAATGATCATGCAATTTGTAACCAAGTATCATCAAGTGTTGATATTGGCCATCTAGAGGAGAGTCAAATCCTTGCTCATAATGCATTACCTCTAGTTGCGCAGCCCCAAAGTGCCATTCAATGTCAGATTGAAGAAGAAGACTTGGAAGCAGCAGCATATGATCAAGAGGTTCCAGATGATTCCCCGCTGCTTTGTTTTGAATCTTCTGAGTTATCTAAAGAAAAGGAGGAGCAGCCTGTGCAGATTTGTCAAGTTCCATCTGAGCCTGTATGTAACAAATTGCAAGTACCATTCCAGGTTCTGTATAATCCATCTACTGACAAGCTAAGTGATGAAATAAATCAGTGCTCTTCTCCATTAGCAGGCTGCAAGACTCAAAATCAAGATGCTGGTGATTTCCCGATTCAAAGGCATGATAACGATCCTAAACTTTTGTACAGTTGTTTATTTCAGCTCAGAAATCATGTATATATTTTGCAGAACCCTTTTGTACAATGTTTAGATTCAACAAAGGAGGTCAGCAGTTTCCTGATCTTCTCAAAGATTAACAAAGCTATATCTGATGGCAAGATCTCCATTTCAAGTACCAACAAGCACAAGCAGCAAAGCTCACTGATGTTCATAATGCTCAAGTGGCTGCATTGGCTGTTTCATTTCACCTAACCAGCAAAGTAAGTGCTGATTAGAGTAGGTAGGTAGGATTTTAGTTTTCTGTTTGGATAGCAGCTGGCTGCAGTTGAAGCCCGAAGAGAAGGCCCTAAGCTCTGCAAGTCTGCTGTCATATATATAAATAAAGCAACCAACAAAGGGAAGTTTTCAGAATACAGCAAGAATTGAAGATCAAGGCAATCTGACCTGCCGTTCTTGACTTTTTACAAGGAAAAGTCATCCCCATGTGGAGCCACTGTTAGCCTCCTATTGCAATAGGTGTTAATATTTCATGATTGACAGTGGAAGTGCTAAAAATGTTCATCTTTTCCATGCTACAAAAGTTCCATTTTTTAAGGATTTCACAATAAAGAATTGTGATCCATTTCATGTTTTCAAGTGTTATATCTATTCAGATCACAAATATGAGGGAGTTTTTAATTTGGAGGAGCTCAAGCGAGGCATGTCTAACTCCCCCTTCTTCTTATTTCCCCAAATCATTCACTAACCTCCCCAAAGAGGTCAAGATCTGCTTGACATCTCTTAAGTTTCATCATTTGTCATATCATTGGCTTAAGTAAAGGTTTGCTTTGCTTAGGAGTCCTCTTATTTACTCTATAAGTCGTTTTTCCCTTTTTAAGTAGCCTAAGATCTCTAAAACTTAGCGCTTTCTTGTCATTTTCATATTAACTTCTAACATTATTATGTAAATCCCTATCTATTTTCCCTTCCCCTTACTAAAAAGCACTAAATAGCTCCCCTATGTACATATTCCCATCCCTTGGCACTATAGCCCTATAACATTAGTTTGGGGGAAATTTTGAGTTCATTTGGGGCTTAGCATTAGCCCTTCCACATTTTTAACCTGGAGTTAGTTTAACCTCTGGTTGAATTAACAATCGCCCCCTCCCCTCTCTTACCCATAAACCTTAATGTTTTACCCTGCGCGCTCACATTTTCGGGTTTGGTTTAAATATTTTGATTAAACTGTACCCCCCGCGCATAAACCATGTAAAACCCACATTACCCACAAACCCAAAGTTCGAAAACCCCGTCGCGCAATATTAATTTAATATTCGGGCGGGCCCCCACACATAAACCTGCCGCCAGCTCCGCACTCCGTCAGCCCTTTGATCCGCCCGCCCAGATCCGACGGCCCTCGGTGATTTCGGAGCCACCCGTCACTCGACAGTTAGCGTCCGATGGTACGGCGGTTTTGCCGTTGTACAGATGGACGCGTGTCCGCCCTTGATTGCATCAGAGCTCCTTTAACAAATACCACCCTCGTACAGAAGGCGGTCCGATGAAATCACAAACCGCCTTCTGTCCCTCCACCCCTGACGTCAGTGCCACGTCAGCGCTACGTCACCTCTACGTCGACCCCCCACTGCTACGTGTCACTGCCACCGCATCTCCCTCTGTCCCCTGCCATGTCACCCTGCCGTACTGCCACGTCACCCTGCCACATCACCCTGCCGTACCGGGACCCATCACTGACGTCATGCTGACGTCATCACCGAAAAAGGTGCAAAGGGCAAAAATCGCAGCAAAGGATGCCCGGAATGAAAAACTGAGGCAGTTTTCGATGCATGCATCGCTAAGAAAAAATGATCAAAATGGAAGGCTGCTTATTGCTCTGCTACCTGCAAAACCCAAAAATTCGCAATTTGACAGGATTTCTTCATAAAGGTTCATATTTAATCGGCTAGCGCCGATAGCATTCTAGAGGCCACGAAAAGCATTTGCAGCAGCTATTTTTGCCTTGAAAGGGCAGAAAGGGGGCGATTTGACAGTTTCAAGCATATCAAGGGAGAGAAAGTGGCCCGATTCAACTGTAAAAGAGTATCAAAGGAAAGATGAAGCCCAGATTAAATTAAAGAGTATCAGTGAAACGGAGTATCAGGTCGGCAATATCAAAGCAGGTGAACATTAAAGGCCCCCAAGCAAAGTCAAAGAAAGCGGTGAAGCCATTTAAAGCTCTCATATCATAATTAATGCACATCAAAGCCACTCAAGTGCAGGGAATCAAAGCCCAAAGCACAGTTATGGCTAAATGAACAGCACAAAGCCATAAGGACAGATATTAACTCATTTTGATACAGCTGCCTCCAGCGCAGCTCAAAAAGATATTTTCATGCATTAACTTCAGGACAAGATTAGGTTAAAGAACTCATTTCCCTTATACATGTTTAAGGTATGCTGTAATAGATATTTTTGGATATTTTCTCTATATAAACCACCCTAATTCATTGTTTAGAGGGTTGGTTAGTTGATAATCCTCATTCTGGACTTGCGCTGTATTTTTGAGAAGCTCTGTAATCAAAGACTGCTGGAATGCTTTGGATGAAGAATTGACTGTTGTGTTACTTAATGGCCAAAGAGTGACTATGGAATTCCTGTGCTACTACATGGCTCAATAAGTGTTTTCCTACCTCCGTTTACAGTTTACATATGTTTATGCACCACTGTGTTACCATCTAAATAGCAAGAAAGAAGAATAGCTTAGGTTTTGCTTGACTGCACCCTATGCTCAGTTCTTGTTATTTCTATATGTTTTCCTTAGAAATGGTTATGAATATGCATACTTAAATGATCATGTTTACCTTGTTTCTTTCACATACGACTGTTATTTAGGAATTCTTGACTGCTCCTAGACAAACTTTCATTCACCTTCCCTCTCTGTTAGTTAATGAAAGATTCTTAGTTGCCTTTCATCTTTGACCTTCATCCCATCTTTATTCCAACTTGATATTGTTCTATGTGTACCTATCATGCTCTATATTCCTCTTGTGACCAAGAAAACGCAACAACAAGCCCTAATCCATGACTCCATGCCCAATGGTTTGAACTTCTCACACTATGCATCCCAACTCTGCTTGAAAACATCTCCTTCCCACCAAAATAAAAAAAAAAACCCTTGTACACCATAACTAGCCTAAAATCAACCCAAAAAAAAGTTAAATCATAAAGAGAGAGCCCTCTCTGATTGCAGGTGGGCTAGGACCTGCAGCCCAAAGATTGGTTTGTGGTTACCTCGGCCGTATCCCTTAAGGAGCCAAGGGACAACCTGAGTGATAACACCTACCAATCTTCCTTCTAACATCACCAAATTTGAAGGTAATCCTGAAGAAGTTCCCAAAAATCATGTTCGCTCATTCCATGTGTGGTGTTTGATCCAATTCTATTATTGAAGACTTCGTCCTCTTTACCTTTTCCAACGCACTCTTACTGGAGTTGCTACTAAGTGGTATGTTAATTAACCCAAGGCCACTCATTCACTTTTGTGCCTCTGGCCAATGCATTTCTAGCCTATTTCCAGTTACCTCTTCGTTATGACACTGGTACCGAGCTATTGACTTCTTTCTGTCAAACTTTTTCCACTCGCCTATCAAACCATGTTCAAGAATGGATTAGAGGGAGGAGCATATGCAAAGCTCCTAAATTTGAAGACCGCATCTATATGGATTGGTTCCTTAGATTTCCTTTCCCCCCATTGCTAAAGATGTCGCTTCTCACTTCCCCCAATCTGAGGAAGATGCGCTCCAAGTAACCTTGAAATTTCACCTAATATACGCCCAATCAGGATATGTTTATACTATCATTCCTGATCTACCTCAGCTTGTTGCTGCTAATGTACTGAGGGGATCTCACGTTGCTGATTGTATTGTTGGATCCATTTCACACCCTCAACTTCAACCATATGCTCCAGCTTCGATGAGTTATGGTAAACCCTAGGCGGGGACTAGTTCCTCTTACACCTATCCACCCCCACACCAGTCTGTCACAAGGAAACTCCTATCTAGGTCACAACACATCATATATATATCCCCATCCACATTTGCAAATGTTAGGGTTAGCTTTTGCTCCACCTATCTATCGTAATGTTGCCCCATCTACTTACTATTTGTATGCATCACCTAATGCTCCAACCCCACCAGCACCAGCACCCCACCCCCCCATGCCTTCTCCACCTATGCCACAACAACAACCTCCCCCATAAGGTCAAGTGCAGCTCAACAGAGCGCAACCAATCCCCCAACCCAAAGAAAGGGAACAAGGAGTAAGGTAACCAGAACCGACAATCTCAAGGTAATCAGGGTAACCAAGGTCCACCACCTAATGCACCTCAGGGAAACCAACCTAATTATGCAACCTAGCAATAGGGCAGACATCCCAAAACAAAGTTACCGAACAAACAAGAATTATTACCTCAAAACGAGGACTCTAACAAAAAAAACCCTGAAAAAATATGAAAAAACACCCTAAAAATGAAAAGTGTTCATGTTGGAATAATGTTTTTTTTTTTTTTTTTTTTTTCCAGAGTTAATTTTCAACATTTTTTAAAAATGGAAAAAAAAAAAAGCATTTTTTTTTTTTTTGCAGAAAATACCCTGAAAACGAAAAATCTTGATGCTAGAATAACATTTTTATTTTATTTTTGGGGTCAATTCTCAACATCTTTTAATAATGACGTTAAAGATAAAATATCATGATTCTAAAAAACCTTAAAATTCCAAGGATTTTCAGGCATGGCATTAAAGATAAAATATCACCTCTATGAAAAGCCTTAAAATTCCAACAATTTTTAGCCATGGTGTTAATATTCTTTTAAAAAAAATTACCATTTAATTTATATTAATTTATTTTTATTTTAAGTTTATCATATTAATAACAATTTATTAAATATAATGCTTTTTTTATATAATGTATTGAAGTCACTGGATATGAAACACTTCGGTTATGATGAATGAACAACTTTACAAAACAAATGAATTTATATGTGATTTTGGAGTTTTTTTAGTGTCTGCATTAAAACATTTGTTTTTTTGGAAATTTGTGTAAATATTTTATTTTTAAATAATTTTTAGATTTTTAGATTTGCAAATTGTTTTTTAAAAACTATATTTCGTTATTCATAAATATATATATTTTAATTTAATTAATAATAATAATAATAATAATAATAATAATAATTTAATATTAAAATTATATTTCTTTTGAATTTAATAAATCGAAGCTAATAAACATATTGAGGATTGCCCAAAAAAAATGTTGTTTCCACCAGCCTATCGACCGCAAAAGAAGTATACCATCAACAAAAAAATGTTCTCCTAGCCTTATTACATCTACATACATTTTATTTTGATAGATATATCCAATCAAAAATATCGAGAATATGTAAACATTGAAAAGATAAAAACTAAAACAAAAAAAAACACAAAAAAATTAAAAAATAATAATAAGTAAATAAAAATGTATATTAAAACACAAAAAAAACATGAAAAAATACAATATAAAAAAATATATATATAAAAGACAAAAAAAAAATCAAACATTAAAAAAAAACAAACAAAAAAATTAAAATACAGGAAAATAAATTAAAAAGAAAATATTTCAAAAAAACATAATTTAAGAAAAAAAAAAAGAAAAAAAACATTAAAAATAAATAAATAATATTGATGAGATAAAATTAAAAAAAAAAACAAAAAAAACATTAAAATAAAATAAAATAAAAACAATAAAAAAAACAATAAAAACAATTAAAAAGATAAAAAAAACTTTAGAAGCAACAATTAAAAAAAACATTTAAAAAAATTAAACTTTTAAAAAAAACATTAAAAAAATGAATTGAAGAAAAAACAATAAAATAAAAATAAAGAAATAAAAACATAAAAAAGAACAAATTAAAAATTATTAAAGAAACAACATTCAATAAAATAAAAATAATAATTAAAAAAAACTAAAAAAAAAAGAGAATACTAAAGTGAAGCGGTCGAGGAGCTAAAAATGGCAAGTCGAATCATTTTTATTTTTTAAATTGAAAAAATAATGAATTTTAAGAATTTTTTTTATGAATTTTATATTAAAAAATGATGACAATTTTTTTTTTTTAACCAAAAAAAATATTAAGATTTAAAGTAAAAATAACAAAAAAAAATAGAACATACCATTTTAAAAATCAATAAATTAAAAAATAAAAAAACAAAAAAAAATCAAAATTAGTAACATTAAAAGTGAATAAAATAAAAAATACAATTAATTTAAAAAATAAACGATTGAAAAAAAATACAAAAAAATCAAAACAACGACAACAAAATCTGAAAAAAAAAAAATAATACATTTTTTTTTCCTTTTTCAAATTAACCAAATAAAACATTTAAAAAATAAATAAATTGAAAAAAAATAATAAAAAATAATATATATATATATATATATATATATATATATATATATATATTTTTAATTTGGTTTATATATATATATATATATATATATATATAAACCAAATTAAAAATTATATATATATATATAACATTTAAAAATAATTAAAGTTTAATTAAAAAAAAATCGTTAATTTTTGGTTAGGTAGCTCCCTAGCCGTCAAAAGGGTCGCGGGGCCTAGCCATGGGCAAGTAGAATTGGCTTTCCCCTAGGGGCTGTGGGGTCAGGCCCTGGGAGAGTGGGGAGCTACCCACAACTCCCCTTCCACCCAGGACTAGGTCCTGCGGCCCCCTGGGTAGGCGGGGAGGCGCAATGCCCCTCGCGCCCAGGGCCATGCCTTGCGGCCCCCTGGGTGGGGGAATTCGATTAAGAGAATTGAGTTCCCTCACCCACGGGTTTGTAGGACCTGGCCCTAGGCGAGTTGGGACCTGTAGGCACCTCCCCACCTGCCCAGGGTTAGGCCTCGCGGTCCCCTGGACGGACAGGGAGATGCCTGACCCCATTTCCGATTTATTGTTTTAATTTAATTTTTAAAAATTTGTTTTTAATAGTTTTATTTTGTGGTATTTAACATTTTTTTATAGTTACTCTTTTATAGTAATATATATATATATATATATATATATATATATATATTATTTTTAATTTCTTTTCTTTTTTTTTAATATTGTTTTTATTTTTATTAGTTTTTATTTGGGTTTTTTTATATGTTTTTTATTTCATTTATTTATTTTTATTTTTTGTTGAGTTAATTTAAAAAAAAAATGTTTTGATGTTTTTTTTTTCCTTTAGTTTTTTTTTTTCAATTTTTTTATTTACTTGTATTTTTTTTAAACTTTGTATGTTTCTAATTTTTATTTTTAATTATATATTTTTATTTTTTTAAACTGTTTTTTTTACTGTATATATGGATTCAACACCTGGAAAAACCCCTAGGGCTCTTTGATTGTGCAAGGGTTACCCATCAAGCTTGTGATTTCAATACATTCCTTTTAGATTTTAGTGAAATTAGATTGGAAAAACCCACCAGAAAAGTTTCGAAAAAGTCTCACTAAAAACAACTCATTTTAAAATTTCATGTTCTATTTTTTTAACATTTTTTTTTGTTATTTTTACTTAAATCTTATTTGAATAATTTTTTCTCGAAAGAATACTTAAAATGGCATCATATCTGAATATAAAATTCATCAAAATTGTTATTTTTTGAACTTTTTTATTCATTTTTTTTCATAAAAATATTTTATTATACCTCTCGCAGGCATGGTATAACACATTCAGTTTGCTTGGGTATTAGTTTGTCTTTGACCAAAAAATTATGACGTTTATCCATAATTTAACATTAGGAATTCAATTTTTGTTATTTTTTTATTATTATTGAAATTTATTTATTTGTAAGGTGATTGGTTAAGGTCTTATTATGGGTTGTTTAGTAACTTTCGTTTCTATTAGTTACAATTTTTTTGTTTTTAGTTTTATTTCCTTTTTATTTAACCTTTTGATTTATTTACTTTTCTATTATTTCTATTTTCATGAATTATAATTTTTTCGCAATATTTTCAATTTAACATGACTTATTATACTTGTTGCACCTATGGTATAAAGCATTCAGTTTTTCTTTGAATTGGTATTAGTTTGTCTTTGACAAAAAATTTACGATGCTTATCCATAGTTTAACATTAGGAATTCAATTTTTCTTATTTTTTATTATTATTTAAATTTATTTATGTGTAAGGTGATTGGTTGAGGTCTTATTATAGGTTGTTTAGTAACTTCCATTTCTATTAGTTACTAATTTTTGTGTGTTTAGTTTTATTTCCTTTTTATTTAACCTTTTGATTTCTTTTTTTCTATTATTTTTATTTTCATTAATTATGTTTTTTCACAATATTTTCAATTTAAGATCACTTATTATTATATTTAAAACATATTTTAATAAATTTAATTGTAAACAATTATATATATTAATAAAAATAAAACACATATAGATACATGCATGTTAATATAAACAATATTAGTTAATCATATTTCTTATTTTTTTGTTATGGCACTTAACAATACAATATTTTATTAATTTTTTATTTTTGTGATGAAATTTTGTTTTTGTTATTTTTTTGTTTAATTAAGTTATATTTAAGCTAAGCCGTGGGTACTAGCTACTATGTAGCCCTTGTTATTATATTAAAAACATATTTTAATAAATTTAATTATAAACAATTATATATGTATTAATAAAAATAAAACACACATATATAGATATGTGCATGTTAATATAAACATTATTAGTTAATCATATTTCTTAATTTTTGGTGCAACAATACAATATTTTGTTAGTTGTTTTATTTTTGTGATGAAAATTTTGTCTTTGCTATTTTTTGTTTCATTAAGCTATATTTAAGCTAAGTGGCAGGTACTAGCTAATTTGTAGCCCTTGTTTAATATGTTGTTTTTGGTAAAAAAAGTCCTGAAATACATATTTTCTTAATTATATCTATATGCAAAATGTGTATTTTTTGTCGAGTGCTTAAATTTTTCATTGTTTAGTGACAATTATTTTATGTGTATTGAAGTATTAATTAATGATATATAAATATATAGAAAATCCTAACCTCAAAATATCAATGTTATTATTTTTTTCAAACTTTGTAAAACAAATTAAAAATATCATTATAAAAAACATTGCAAAGAAAAACAAAAACTCATGTTTTAAAAACCTTTAAAAAATAAACATCTTAGGACGAAAAATAAGAAGATGAATACAACAACTTGAAAAATGGTAAAATAATCAACATTTAAAAAAACTTATTCACACTTAACACATTAGAAAATTTAAAGTGTAAAAATAAGTCCCCTAAAAAAAGGGGGTTGATGCTGCATCAACACTTTTCAAGACCAACATGAAAATCACTAACATTAAAAAAAGAAAATGTTCACACTTGATACATAAGAAAATTTAAAGTGCCAAAAATATGCTAAAAAAAAAGGTTATTCTGAATAACCACTTTTCAAAATCAGGTGATTTTTTTGCTACCTTAAAAAAACGAGAACTAGGTAATTTTCTCGTTTGATCAGGGTTGGGACTCGGTTGTTGACTCAAAAGGTGGCTTTTCATATTGGCATGATTGAGTTTGACAGTTGACTTGTTCGGTGTTGACTCCATCGTAATTCATCATAAGCATTTGATAATCGTTCTGACCAGATGGTGGGGGTTGGGGAGCTGCATGACCTTATGTAGGTTGAGCAGCGAGATATCCTGGTGAGGAAAAGCATTGGTAAGCATAGCCAATTGAGATTAATAAGGAAGAGGAGGAGGATCTATGGGCTGATGTCCTATAGAAGCAGTTGCTTGAGAGGAAAATTATCCTCTCAAACAACTGCTTCTAGAGGACAGCAACCCATATCTCCTCCCCCTCTTCTTGATTCATCTCAACTGGTTGTGCTTACCAATCCTTTTCCTCACCAAAGATATCTCACTGCTCAACCTACACAAGGTCATGCAGCTCCCCGACCGCCACCATCTGGTCACAATGATTATCAAATTCTTATGATGAATTCCGACAAAGTCAACACCGAACAAGTCAACCTGCATACTCAATCACGCCAATATGACAAGCCATGTGCTAATTCAACGACTGAGTCCCAACCCCAATTTTCTACGGAGCCTTTGTCATCATCAAATGCTAAGTTACAGATCCCTCCACCTAAGGTAAATATTATCTCCAAGATCCCCAAAGGTCCATTACATCAAAAAATTTCTTCTACTAAAGCCACCCATACCTATAGCATAGTAGATGACATGACGCAGTCTCCCATTGCGATGTCAACACTAGAAGTCCTCCAGATGTGCCCATCCCAATGGAAGGCTCTACTCTCTACTTTGGGCATCGTGGATCCTTCTGACGATCGTATGATTCTATTTGACGTTGAAAAATTGGAACATCCCCCCTTCCTTCATATGTTGCATTTCAAATACAAATCTCCATAAGAGACGCCATTATTCAGTGGTGTATCATAGACGAAGGCACCCCCACCTATGTGATAGATGTTAGTGTTTGGAAGAAACTTGGTTCACCTGACCTATCTCCTTCCACTACTACTCTTCGTGCTTGGGACAATCATCCCTCTCAGACCCTCTCCTTATATCACAACTATCCTATCACTGTTACTGGAAGTACTATCTCTATTGGCATCGAGTTCATTGATGCTGATTAGATTATAACATCCTCTTGGATCGTAGTTACACATATGATATGTCATTTTTCGCATCTGTAGTTTTTTGTAAGATGTGCTTCCCTCATAATGGAAATATCATCACTATCGAGAAACTGATGTACTATGATCCTAAGTCTTAGACTTCACCTCAGTCCACTATCTCATCGATGAATGGAAATAATATTTCTCATCCCTCACCAATGCCTCTCCTGAAGTCTACAAATATTCCACCTTGCTTGGTGCTTATCATGTTCCAGTGCCTACTCCTTTTGAGCCTAGATCATCCATTATTTGTATGCTTCAATCATCACGGACTACTCACAAGAGGTCTGGTACATCTTAATAGTAGCCAACACTTCCAGAACCTATTTTTCCCAACTCAACCTAGCCTTCTGGTATTACTCCTCAAGGTCCATTTCCTTTTTCTAGCATCTCTCCTAGTCCTTTCCATCTAGGAACCGTTCCCCTGGGTCTTAACCATCTAGGAGAAGTTCCCTAGGTCATTACCCCTCTGGTCAGATACCATTCTTATTTCTGCCCCTTGGAGTTTATTCCACACCTGTCATGGCTACATTGAGTTTACCTAACATTACCTTAGGGATCCTATTATGGTACAGTGATCCCCCCACAAACATCAATAGGAACCTACTCCTGTTGTGAGAAAATATGGTAAGGTGGGAAAATTCCAAAAAAAGGGAACCAAAGACAAGGCAACCCAACCAACTTCATCTCCACCTAAGCCGCCAAAGCATAATCCTCCATGCGCTTTGTTTGATGTTGTTGATCATGCCACCAATAATTGTCCTAAGCTCCCTCATATCAAGAATGTGGTCTCTAATACCTTTCTTGACTCCAACATTCCCAAGGTCCATGTCACCTTACTAGAGTCAGCTAAGAAGAATAGATCCTTAAACATGAATCATGCTTGTGCTTTATGTGATAATTATGGCCGTTATTATCATCAATTTCCCCATCTCGAAGACCTTCGTGATACACTTCAACTGCTTCGAGAACTAGAGACCACTCGCAGTTATTCCACCTCTCCTCTACTAGTGGGTTCTAGTCCCACTCCTATGCCAGAGAAGGAGGTCTATCAACCTCCCCTCACGATCCCACCTCTTGATGTTGAGATGATAGATACTATTTCTCCTATTCTCTACCTATCATCATCTATGGGATCGATATATTGGGACTCTCTCGATATCCCGTATTGTGATTCTTTTGAACATTCTTCAATGAACACTTTGGTCGCAACATCGGTAGATGTCACATCTACTAGTCATTTTTCTCCTAGAATTGGTGATGTTCATGTGAACCTTGTCTCTCATGAATATGTCTCAGGTATCTCTTCTTCATCACGTGGTCTCCCTTCCTCCAGTCTACTCATATTTCATTTTGATGAAGACATGTTGGAAGCCATGATCACCCCCGATTATCCTTGGGATGATATGCACCATCGTGCATACTTCCTTCTACAACAAACCCATGATCAATATGTTGTGATGTTCAAAGACTTCATCCATGGTGAGGTCGATTGGTTCAATAACCTGTTGCTTTGAAACCATGAATTCAAACCACATCCTCCTTGTAGCCATTCCATTTCCACTCAATGTTTGGGTAGGGTGCATCCACTTTTGAGAGTCCAGGAGAAGCAATTCTCCTTAAACCTCCTAGTGCATCTGGTAGCATCGACTCTAGTCCCACCGTTCTTCCCCATGTCGAAGAACCTTTAGAGTCCCATATCATGATAGATCACCATAGGGATGATCCACTTAATCATTCCTCCATCTTACATCAACAAACTAGTCCCTTAGACATTGTTGTTGTTCAACCACCATATTGTCTAGGTGAGCATCAATTCATTATATTTGAAGCCACTCTTTGCTATAGTGACACCATGTATACGAACCCAAAAATTCAGTCCGTTTGACTTATATATGTAGTACCAAAAGAGATTTGTATTCCACCATTTCATTTCTCTAACTATATATATCCATTATTCCCACAAGAATACATCCATAACATAACCAAATGGCGAACCACCTCATCAAAATGTGTTTAGAGTCCACTATTATAAATAAATCTAGCATGTTATAGCATGATGGGGGTGCACCTATGCCCCTACATCTACTCATCATCCTCTTGAGGATCTCACACCAGTAGGGACAAATTCTTAAATCCCTTATTTGAGCACTTGGAACACAATGGTGCTCCACAAATCCCCCTGCTAGGGGAATATTTCCCACCTTTGCATACATGATCAGTCCCCTCCATTGCATATGATTGGGGGGAATATATCAGGCTTGGGGGTATGATGGCCCCTCGCCACCTTCTCATTTGATTAACATAATTCTCAACCTAGACCACAGTGATATAGGTATGGTTGATTATCCTATCTTTCCTTGGATATTTTGTCCTACCGACCTCTCCAACGAGCCATATACACATTGCATATCTTATATGATTCATACCATACATTGAAACATTCTACTATATGTGATTCCACACTTACCACTCCGTCCCCATGTTTGACTTGGTGGGCAAGGATTATCCTAGACCTTCTCTAGTAGTTCATTCTCGTGTTCCTCTTTCCTTAATTCTTCACCAAGAACCATCCTTCCAAGAAGCATTAAGGCAAATTTTAGACAAGTAAGGTCACCTACCTGAAACTCGCAGAGTCGAATTCTGATGATCAGTTTGTCCACTACGATCTCCATAAGATTTAGGGTCTTCTCCTCCTCTATAAATTATCCATCACCTTGCTATGTAAATGAATTGGATTTGGGGGCAAGAAGCCCTTTTACAAGAAAAACCCTAGTTTTTTTGTCTCCCCTTGTGATCAAACTGTAGCTCAATTTGATGAACCATCCTACCATTGCAAATATCTCACCGAGCTTTATAATGGGTCTCTCTTCGTTTTTGGTAATTTGACATTTCACCCGAAAGCCATTTTTTCCATGAGGTTTCACTTTGTCACCGAGTAAAACCGATTTTCTTCGCATGAGACGCTCATACTATGGTATCACTTTACCTACGCACTGTTTGACTTACGTGTTGATTTTCATCATGAGTAACCATTATTTACTAATTTTTTTATGGTCGCCTCCGGGTCTCCCCCATGTGGCAACATCATTCAATCACCCTTGTTTAGAGCATCAGAGATGAGTCACCCTTACATCTATGGGGTTTTTTTCGAGTCCCCTTAAGTCCAGTTACAATGTTCCATACATATTTGTGTCACATCCATCCCATTGTTCTCATATTTAGCCTCCATCTACACTGCTCCATCTTTGAAAAGCCTCCCTATGAGTAATTGACCATCCCCTCAGGAATTGGGTCAGTTGTTTCCAAGCCAACCATGCATATTATGCTTTGATAAGGGAATTCGTTAATCCACCACCCATCTTGTTTCCTTCCATAATCATCCTTGGTGTCATTCCATCAGTCACTTTACTATGATCCCTTGTGCCTTTGTTGAGGATTTCTCATTTCCTTAACTATTGTGGGCCCTCTTCTGTCGACTTCAGCACATTTATTCCAGAAGTGTGGTCTAGTGGGTAGTTTACCTTTGTTCCATCCTTCATCTTCGTTCGGTGCCTTGGATCAAGCAAAGGGACTCATCATTTCCCTTTGACTTGGTTGTTTCTCACATGCTTGACTCTAGCTCATTATCGCATGACTGATAATTGTACACTTGATGGTCCAGTGATCCAACAGATTGTACCAGTGATTCCGTGGTGTGTGTGAGATTTTCTAGACCTCATGAGGGAGTGGCCCTTTAGGTAGCACCCCACATGCCCCGATGTCTGTAGATATTGATCCTGCCTCAGATGCAATTCCGCAGATGTGAGGGTTTGGTTTCAACTGCTTGCATTCATATCTTCAGAACCCTTTCCTACTCAGTAGGGTTTCTTTGGTTGTGATTGCCCCCTCACATGTTAGCTTGAGGGGCATTATGTCTCATGTAATCAGATTTTATTGTATTCAATCCTAGCCTATGTCTTTCTAGGTGGATTATGGGATTAATTGTATCATTTTCTAGCCCATTTATTCCAGCATACCATGTATCATGTACTTTCTAGCTCAGTCCCACATTGATGGGCTCACCATTATTCTTTGTAGTTAATTATCTCGACAAGTATGGGTATGCCTCCCCTACCTCATTTGAGATCATGTACCCCAAAATAAAATGAGACTTTTATCATTTTAGTAGGTCTTGGCCCCTCCATTTTTGTCTTTCCTTACATTACTTTAGTTGCATCTCTCTCTCTCTCTCTCTCTCTCTCTCTCTCTCTCTCTTCACCATTGGTGTCTCGTGAAAGTGTAACCTACAATGTATTTCAGTCATTCGATTTTCTCCTAACAATCATATGTTCTGGAGCAATCTGTTATCACCAAAAAATGATCACCTAGCCATTTCTAACTAGGTGGATCAAAATACACCATGTAAGATTAATTTTACCATAGTGAAATCACTTTCACCATGGGAAATAATTTAGCAAACCATTTTTATTAAATTATTTTTTTATTAAAAATAAAAAAAACCCATGAGAGTAATTGAATAAATAATTATTTATTTAATTTTCTCTAGGAATAATTATTTGATAATTATTCCTTGTCACATTTGACTAAATCACCTAGGAATAATTAAATAAATCACTATTTATTTATTATTCCTTAATTCTATTTTTGGAATAATTGTTAAATCACTATTTAATAATTATTTCAATTTCACACCATTCTTAATCCTCACGAAATAATTAATAAATCATTTTATTTGTTAATTATTTCTAAATAAATATATTTGACCATTTTGAATATCTTTTCCGTCTCCAAAAAAATTAATTCCTAATGGTTAGATCTTGATTTGGTCAATATTATTTTATTATTTTCCATTTTCGAGATCAACCCAATACTTTGTTATAAATAAGAGGGTTTTCCATTCATTCTTCACCATGATCATTATCATTGTTGCCACTATTGTATTCTTGCATTTGAGCTCCCACTAGAGTTCTACATACTATTTTAAGTTTTTCACATATTGAGAGAGAGAATCAACCATTGAAGCATGAAGAACATTAAAGGATTTGCCCCATGGAGGGGGATTTGCAAACCCTTTTGTATATCTCCTTCACCAGGTGTTATTAATAAGGATTATTATTCATCTAAAAGTCTTTCCATATTGAGTTATTACATTGGATTTCTATTGTTGTTTGCTATTTTGGATCACATATATCTTTTTATTGTAGGTTTTTCTCATTTTATTATTGCAGATCTGAAGCATAAGAAACTACAAATGATTGTTAGGATCACTTGTCACTAGTGACTTAAGTGAAGTGTTTTTGGTAGACCTTCCAAGAAATTTCATACTAATAGTGATGAGAAGTTGATCAAGTCTTGTAGTTAACCAACTTAGTTAAGCTTGGTTAAGCCAACCAAACTGTATTAGAAGGAAACAAAGCATGTGTTGAGATACCTCAGAGGCACCACTCAATTTTGTCTTTCGTATAGACAGACAAAGGGAGTGAATTTGCAAGGCTTCATAGATGCAGATTGGGCAGGTGGTCCATCAAATAAGAAGAGAACACTAGGAGGAATTTTTAGTGTTGGGTCAACAAAAGTTTCTTGGTATAGTAGAATGCAACGAACTATTGCACTCAGCTTAGTAGAGGAAGAGTACATGGCCTCTAGGCAAGAAGCATGTCAGGCTATCTGGATGAGAAAGATCCTTGTTGGGTTATTTTGTTAGATGATGGATCCTAAAATGATTTACTGTGACAACCAGAGTTGTATCAAAATCTATGAGAATCTAATTTTTCAATATCGTTTCAAGTACATCGACATCTGGTATCACCATATACGATATTGTTTGCATCAAAGAATAATTTTGTTGGAGTACATTCCTACAAAGGAACATGATGCATATATTTTGACAAAGGTATTTTCAAGATGAAAATTTGAGTTCCATAGAGGTAGGATCGGGGTAGAAGATAATCCCTTTCTTACCTTCATTAAATTAGGAGAAAATTGAAATTCCATATCACAAGACAACTTGAATAAGTTAACTGAGTTGTTATCACTTAGTTATATTAGTTAATTTGAGTTGAGGGATTAACTTTAGTTTTGTATAGTGATTCCTAAATTTTAGGAGCATAGGCTGAGTTAATTTTAGTTGTAACAATTTAATTAAGTTAAATTGAGTTGAGGTCAATTTCCAACTATTGGAGGAGCTAGTAGGAGGTCTAGCAATGGGGTGCAACTTCAGTGTTCAACTAGTTAATTGACTAATCGACTTTAATGAACTCATGCATGCATGAAATTTGAGTTACCAAGTTGAGATTGGAGTGGAAGGGTAGTGTATTATCAGTGATAGACAATTCCAAATTGTATTGGTGGTGCATGCAGTCAGAGAAGGGGTCCACATGGATTGCACAATTCTAATTGGGAATTTCCCTAATTATTAGGGGGCTAATTCTTTGAGGAAAAACACAAGGAAATAGGGACTTGGGCAGGCTTGGATTTGGTTAAGTATTGACCAAAGATTATCTAGGAAGCAACAAGATAGATTCTACCAACACATGTTGGGCTTGAGCAATAAATGTATTTCTTCTTTATTTTCCAACTAATGCAATATAGATAGGAAGGGGGTTTGAGTAGTTTATTTTCACTTCGATAAATATTTGAGCATATGTGATTGAATCTTGTATCATGTTTATGTTGTGATTTATCGATCGTTTAATTATTTCTGCTGATGAGTAGAGTAGATTCAAGTCTTTTTTTTAGCAAATTACATAAGCAGTTTGAAGCTACAAGGAATTTCTATAGAATGGGCTAGCACTGGTCTATCATCATCATCTAAAAATGACCCAGTAAATGAAAATTTACCATGCTTGTCATCATCACTTCACATTGTCTCATAGATGACCCCTTCTACAAATTATATGCATGAATTTCGGGCACACCATCCCTCTACCTTGCCTACAATTGATTGTGACAATACGTGAATAAAGGACAATTTATAAGTAGGAGATCTTGTCAATAGAGATTCGTTAATTTTACTTTATTCTCTTGTTGTGAAAATCAATCATAGGATATGTATAGGGGAAGGAATTCCATAAATTCATGCATATAATCTATAGAAAGGGTCATTTATGAGATAGTGTGAAGTGATGATGACATACATTGTAAATTGTCATCTATTATGTCATTTTTAGATGATGAGATAGACTAGTACTAGCCCATTAAAGGTTATAATCATTAACGAGTAATGTGGGGAGGACAATTCATACGTCCCATCATGGAAATTACACACATATGTACTTAAATTATCATCATAATCACAAATTTTTATGATTATGCATTGGTGTGGGAGTAGCTACCACCTAAATTAGGAGTGTGGTAGTGTATGGTGGATTGGGATAGGGACAGGGATACAAATTAGTAGATTCGAAAAGTAGCAAGGAGTTTTGGATGGATGTAAGAAATTTTCCTGATGACCTAATATCTATAATACCTTCTCTCCCTAAATCAAACCTATCAAAAAAGAAAGCAAAGTTTTGGGCTCATTCCACTAGCCCTAATCTCTGTGACATAACACTGAACTTACTCAAGAAGTGCGAGAGATTAAGGACTCTGATATTGAAGGAATGAATTGATATTTTAGGAGCTCAATAAATGCCAAGAATCTTGACAAAATAAGTGAAGGTATGGGGTAATTTTACAAGATCTGAAGTCTTCAAAATTGCATGCTACTATAGTCGAGTCAAGGTGTCATAAGGTTTGCTTATTATCTATCATCTTGGAAAGATGTCAAATATCCCTAAAAAGGTTCTATGTATTATTAAAGAATTATGAGCATAAACCTTTATTATAATTCCTATAATAAAGTCAACTTTTCTTATTTCAAGAGGACAGAGATCCTTTATCTATACATGTGCATAGAAATTCAAGTCTGAGTTCCATTTTGAGCATTAGTATTGTTATAAGAGGATCAAGACATATAAATTTCACCTGCATATGAAAGGATCCTAAATTCTTCTATCAAGCCTTCGTTCTGGACAAGTTTTGAGTGATCATAGTCTCAAGTTGAAAGGCATGTGCATGAGTCTCCTTTGGAAGCCCTAAAAGGCTTGCCATTGTCACATTTTCAAAGGCAGTCATAACCACTATTGAAAGAGGATACACTTGTGCATAAAATAAATCCAATATCAAGGGTATTTCTGACCTCATTCTGAGCTTAAGTCTTATTGAAAGAATTAAAAAACCATACTCTACACCCATGCATTAAGACATCGAAATTCTAATCACATTTCTTGCTTAGATTTTCATATTGCACGTGTAGATTAGTTATCTCATTGGTCTCAAATAAAATATGGGATAATCGCCTAACTGGAAATCTAAAAGGAGTACTTTTAGTCGTATAAAGAAAAAAGTCTAGATATCCTCTTGTTTTAGGTATAAACACACTTCAAAAGGACATAAATTGAAGCATTAGTCATCTTGAAAAGGGAGTCAAACCTCCTATTTTAATTATGATCAAAAGATACCTATATCGAATCTCTTAAAGGAACATCTGGCTTATCTACAAAGCTATAGTCACCAACGATCAACATATAACTCGTTGACCCATGTAAGTGTCATAAGAAGACAAGAATTTGTGTTCAAGTTCTGTGACAAGATTGGCATATTAAAATACACAGTCCAAGCCTATGCAAATTAGTGTGTTAACCTTCATTAAAAGGTACATCTATTTGAATTTACAGTGGTATTATTTTTGGAATCATTTTTTAGTGTCAAACTTTAAAGTTGTCAATAAGAATAAGGGTCTATATTTGAAAGCGCTAATTAAAGGGTATTATAATCTAATAGGCTGGAAAGAAAAAAACTAAAGGAAGTGGTAATGTCACAAAATTCAATGCAATACAATTTTTTATTTAGTCTTTATAATGCTCATGTAAGCATTTTGAAGAAGTTTTCAAGTATAAGAAATATTCTTGAACTTGTAGCAGTGAGATCTGTGGACCTATGAATCATAAAGCTGCAAGCAGAGAAGCAACAATTTATTGATTTTGAAGAGATATAAGTCCAGAGGAAATAAGTAGGGTCATTGTGACAGTCATCTCTTTGAAGGAGGTTCTGTTTGTTGTTTTCCTATCACTAAAGATCAGGAAAGCTTCAATTATGTTCCATCATGGGAAAGAGTTGTTGTTGCATTAGTAGTTGATAGTAATAAAAAGAATTAGTACAAGATATTTTTGTTGATAGACTGTCGTAGTGGATACAACCACCCTCCAAAATTTTGCCTCAACTTCATTTTGGGGCCTCCCTTCCAACCTTCACAGCAGCATGTCCTTCTTCATAAAGTACACAAACTTCAGTGTTTTTCTTGCAAAAAGGTAGTATGTCGATCACAGCTTGATGCATTCCCCTCACAAGTTGATCACCTGGACTTAGTCTAGTTGTAGGCTGAGCAGCTCCCCCAAGAAATTGTGCAATTCTCGATGGAAACTAGTCTTCCCTCCAGAAATTGCACAATCCTGACTGGCAGCCTGCTGGGCTTCAGAATTGCGCAATTCTGGCAGTCAACACTTCCTGTGAAAATTGCGCAATTTTCCCCAGTAGGGCTGCTCAACCCAGAATTTGCAAAAATTTGGGCAGATTTCAGTTGCTCTTCCCAGAAATTACGCAAATCCCCTCGGCAGCCAGCCTAGCTCCCAGCCATAAATGTGCATTTTCTCCCAGCAGTCGAGTAGTCTCTTGCATGTGCAGCTGAGTTGACTGATTCCCTCCAGGACCGAGAAAAACTGACTTGCATGCATGGACTGCTTCTCTAAAGGAAGCATGCAAAGCAATCCCTTGTTTCAAGGATCTATTTTTAGCAATTGGAGGTTACATGTAAGGATCATCTCAGAAACCTCCCACCAAGTGTAGCTTTCGTTAAATTTGTGACATGTGTGTCACAACCTCGATGTTATCAAAACTCATCAATCAATGCCACAAATCTCATTCCTCACATGAACCTTGTAGATCTGACATCCCCCATCACATCTAGCAACTGTCGGCACACTTAGCTCAGTTGTTTTAGGGTAAGCCTGCTTTGAATGACTTGTGTTGCATTTCTGACGCTTTTTGTATTTCACTTTGTATGAACATTGTCTTCTTGATTTTTGTGAACGCTTGCTATTGTTTTGATACATTCTAGCTTGTACTAGCATCACTTCATTTTTATTCAACATCTCACTATTTTCGCAGACATGAAACTAGTTTTCATGAACGGTCACCGATTCGTCTACTCACCTCACCCACATGTATATTGTTCCGTTTTCTGAATTTGTCATTCACCATTTGCATACATGATCATTCACTCATTCTTAAATGTAGTATTTCCATGCATTCATATTCACATTCACTTTCAGTTGCCCGTTGGCGAGTCTGGCCAACCTTGGCTTGGACTCTACCTTCATTGAGACAACATTGCGCTATCTGGGGAAGGAAGGCTCTATCTTCCTCTCTAGAAATGCACATTTCTACCCAACCACTATCCTATAGGACTGTTTTGTGCATTTCTGAGGGACAGTGACTACTTGCCTAGAAAATTGTGCAATGCAGTCATTGAGCCTACAGCCATTGCCAGCTGAGAATGCGCATTGCGCAATTCTAGCAGTCAACAGCTAGACTAGACTATGCATTGTGCGGTTTTCAATAGTTAGTCAACCTCCTAACGACCCAGACTATGCCTTGCACAGTCTTGACACTCAGTCCCCCGACCTCCTGCTGAAATTGTGCGACCTTCATGATCAGTCACACAGGTATCTTGAAAACCAATTCTCAAGTTCAGTTTGGTTTTCGACTTACAGATTACCTTCCATGAGTGTTGCCATGTCTCCAGGTATCACAGGTGTTCATATGCCTCTTAGCAACACAAGTACAATGGTTTCCAGGAGAGCAAAGTCGAAGACACCATTCAGACCACATGTTGTAGATCTAACCCAGAAATAATATGGATCTGATAATCTAACCCAAGAATATTATAGATCTGATATGAAAATATAAGACAATGCAAATAAACCCATAAATAATATGAAATGATACTTTATTGATCAAACCCTTAAGGTAGGGCAACACCATACATTCACTCCTTAAGGAAGGAGAACACTCCACAAGCCATATGCCTGTTCATACAAGAATACTTCTCTTCCTCTTCATATGGAGTCTCTAGCCTTTATATAGGCCTCATACATACAATACCATGTATCATTACCATGGTTTCCTCATACCATCAACTAATACCATGGGCCCATTACATTATTATTAACTACTTGTGGTCCCTTACATGATATGGGTTAACCACCTTATTTATCACTATGGCCCATACCATTATTACATTATTACCTTGGGTACCTCCCTTGGTACCCCATATTACCCCCCCAGGTACATAACATTCCACCCCCCTAAGCATGTTTCGTCCTCGAAACATGGGAAGAACATAAATAATAAGATCTACTCAAAAGAGTAGTCCATTGATACCATGCACGTGCATCTAGCCATCCAAGAGAAAGGTGAACCCTCGATCTCGCTGGTGCCTCGCTCGCTTGAGATGGAAGTTGACCATGGCAGCTCTTCTGTGTTGATGTGTAGTAGGTGGATCTAGGCTCCTTGCTATCCATCATACGGGGGTTGTTGTCCTTGTGGCTAGTTGGTTGCCATCTTGTTGGTTGTTTTCTTGCGGGGTGATGTGGGTGATGATATGTTGAAGTTTTAACCCACGGTGCCTTTTTCTTTAATTCACCCTGCTGTGGTGCCTGTTCTCGTGGCTTCTTTTCTAATATGACTTCAACCACTGAACCCTCATCAGATGTGTCAGCACCTGTAACCTGTTCTGCTTCAGCCTCTGTTTGTGTTTGATTGTCGACCATCAACTGCTCATCATCGGATATGTTAGTCCCTTGAACATCTTCTGCTTCAGCCTCCATGTGCTCTACCTGTTTATGGATGGAAATATCCTGTAATGTAATTTTCTTCTTTTTATACCATAGCTTCAGAAATTTCTTCTGCACATTAATATTGATAGTACCCACGGATTCCATCCAAGGGCATCCCAAAACAACATCCATGTTATCCATATCTGAAGCATAAAACTCACCATGAAACATATACTTATCCATGGAAAGCTTCAAATCCTTATAGATTTGAACATCCTTATCATCAACCTGTGTATGTTCAATTTGTTTTGCTCGGACCTGTAATTTTTTTGCCAAATTAACACTGATAAAATTATTTTTACAACTAGGATTGATAGACACAACGATCTTATCCTTTTGAATGAATCCATGAACCTGTAGTAAGGAGACACCCGTAGCAATTAGCTCCTTATGTGTCTCATTCTCCTTTCTTTTAGGCCGAGACCATTTGTCCAAAAATAATTTTTCAAATTCTGCATCTGAAAGTCTGAAAAACTGCTTGGAGTCAAGTGATGAAAGCCATTTGTTAGTCTCAGCTCTCATATTAAGTATCATTTCCATCCTCCACCATGTCCTATGTGTGGACTTGCATCTCTGTATGTATTCTTCAATAGTAGGACCATCATCTTTCCCTGTAAAATATAGCTTCTCCATGAGAAAAAATCATTTACTTGGCGAAAATTTGTAATTGTCACAGTTTCGTCAATATTGCTCAGAATTTCTATTATAACCTATTTTTAGAAATGGAACAACCACTCCGCATCTACCCATGTGATAGAAATCCTGATCCAGGCACTAGAATTTCAGATCTGCGCTGCTACTCTCCCGCCGTCACCTAAAATTTCTGCAAAAAGAGCTGATTTTAAATCAGCGATATCTCCCTCATCCGGACACCGATTCGACTGATTTGTTTTTTGAAATCATTTGTTTTTTCACAAAGATTCCAGATCTACAATTAGATCTTTCAGATCTAGCACCAGGACTTCTAGATCTGTGCCGCAAACTCGTTGTCCTGAAAATTGTCTGCAACCCCACTGATTTTTAAATCAGCGATATCTCCTTCATCCGAACTCCGATTCAACTGATTTTTTTTTTTGAATTTGGGTATTTTTTCACAAGGAATATAGATCTGTAATTAGATTTTGTAGATCTGGCACCAAAACGTGCAGATCTGATTTGAAAATTCGCCACCCAAAAATCCCTGCAAAAAAAATAAAATAAAAAAAATCTCCACGGTTTGCCCAAGAAAGTGCTCTGATACCACTTGTTGTAGATCTAACCCAGAAATAATATGGATCTGATAATCTAACCCAAGAATATTATAGATCTGATATGAAAATATAAGACAATGCAAATAAACCCATAAATAATATGAAATGATACTTTATTGATCAAACCCTTAAGGTAGGGCAACACCATAAATTCACTCCTTAAGGAAGGAGAACACTCCACAAGCCATATGCCTGTTCATACAAGAATACTTCTCTTCCTCTTCATATGGAGTCTCTAGCATTTATATAGGCCTCATACATACAATACCATGTATCATTACCATGGTTTCCTCATACCATCAACTAATACCATGGGTCCATTACATTATTATTAACTACTTGTGGTCCCTTACATGACATGGGTTAACCACCTTATTTATCACTATGGCCCATACCATTATTACATTATTACCTTGGGTACCTCCCTTGGTACCCCATATTACCCCCCCTAGGTACATAACACCACACTTGGGGATGCAGTGGATCAAGTGTCTATGAGTTTTCATACTCACGAAGACATCAAGTTGTACATAAGCAAGGACATCAAGATATTACAATAGAAGCACCACAATGAGCAGCATCATGAATGGCAGCCGTAGGCAACATACCGGATGCAGCAAACAAAATAGGAAGGTTGTTGACAACACAGAGGCAGAATAAAGTTTCAAGCTCAAGCAAATCAATTGGTGATGAAAGCAACTTTGGAGACTCAGGATATGAGGTGATGACGCGACATGAAAATCACACGAAGACAGAGAATGGAACAAAGAAGGAGTTGCGTGTGCTGAAGAAGAAACTCAAGAGAGAACATGAAGCTGCAAAGACAAGCGAGTGAGTGTAGTAGGAATATGAACAACAGGGGGCACAACATACATTCATGGATGAAATTGCACCCGTACAAGTTAAAGATCCATCCCAGTAGATGGCACGGAGTAGACATGGTGAGCAATTTTTTTGGTCGCATGCAAGGAATTCAGCAGTATGCATGTCATTGTGTGCACGCATGTGATCCAACCCATTCAGCACACTCACCAAGGCGAAGATAATAAGCGAGTCCAACTGGAGCTGAACATGTACTTCTGCAAGTTGATGCACATGACCACCACCACACACTTGAAGAGTAGAACGGACATTGTGCATCAATGTATTTCCGGTTCAACCGCACCCAAGAAGACCATGTGCATGTTAGCAAATGAGTTGGACAAAGGAGCCATACTATTGCACTAGATGCAACAGAGGCAAGAGTTTGCTTCGGCAAGATGTCACCATGGGGTGCATGCATGCCATCATGGACGACCAAGCTTGGCATCAGCTTACCACCTTCACCATCATAAGCATGTCAAAGAGTTGGTCTCACCTCAATGGACCGAGCATCAGTGATGTCTTGCATGGCTTGCTGAAGCCATTTTGTCTCCCATGAGCACATGTGCATTGTAATGTAACGTCATGTTAAGTGGAAGTTCAAGTGTCAATAGTTGGATGTAACAGTCATAGAGTAGATGAATAGTCATGAGGGTGGATGAATTGTCACAAAGGGGAATTTTAAGGGTCACCCCGCCCTTTTCTATAAATAGAACCTCATAACTCATTATAAAGGCTTTTGGTCAGCCAAGCTTCCAATAAAACTATCTTGGAGAGAGCTTGGATAGTATTGTAACACACCTTGGCTTCTCCACTGCACGAAGCTAGTGCATCTCTTTGGAGGAGAAGGAAGATGTGGATGTAATGTTCCACTGTTGGAGCTTATGGTTGGACATGGACGTATTGTATGACTGGAACTTACACTTATTTATATAATAAGAGCCAACATGTTTCATGCATATGTTGTATTGTATTCCAGCTATCTTGTTTACTCTAAATGGCATATGTATTTTCTTTCTTATGCATGCATGTATGGACTATTTTGTATGAATATTTCTGAATATTTCTGAAATGTGTTGTTGGTTTAACCATCACTTTGGATTGACAATTAACTTTCTTTCCAGCTTGTGATGCATCTTTGCTCATGTGTTCCCTTCCCATCCGAGTAATATTATAGGTTTCCAAGGGGCACACTCATCTCAACCCCCATGTGTTAGAACCTCTCACACACCTTCCTTGACTCACTACAACTGTCACACCCTTGCTACCAACAGAGTCATCTTACTTGCCTCTATGTGAAATTGTTGTCAAGGCATTACCATACGACCCACTACTGGGACTCCTACACCAAATGGTCTGAGGTCCTATTAGACTTCTTACGGGGAGATCCCCTTACATGTTGGTGTGTCTAGCACCATCAACATTTTGGCACTAGAAGGAGGGCTAGATGACAAGCTAAGTCCTCACATCTATTTTGAATCTCTACACATTTATCATGACTAACTAACTAGTTTCTCTTCCGGAGTGCATGTCCTATGGAAATGACTTCATTATCTCAGAAAAGCTCTCAGATAACTTGTCTCATAAAACATTTGATGGTGGAGGCTACTTAGCCTTGGTTAGGCATGTGGCTGGCGTTGTAGGCTCATGCAAAAGACATGGATTCTTTGAAGAATACATGAGCTGTGTGATGTTCGTCTACACGCTTCGAGGGCACCCAATCCACTGGTGTGCCATCCTGCCTGAAAAATCTATTCATTCTCTTGCTCATCTAGTCAGAGATATAGATTGTGCTTTCAATCACTTCGACTCTAAAGCACTCAACAAAGAAATTCTAGAATTACATAAAGCACCTGATGAATCCGTTGAACAGTTTTACACATGCTTTTGTAATCTTTCATACCAATTCCCCGAAGATGATATTGATTGGGAATTCTTCGATGGGATATTTGAGTATCTTCATCACATATCTGAAAATCCACAATTCTTGAAATCACTTGAATCCCGCTCATGCTCTGGTGATGGAACTACATAATCATGAGCAGACATAATCATTGTCATAAGTGATTGTTTTCCTTCACCTCATCAGATAGATCAGCCACCATAGAGTGATTTGGGAGATCATGCACATACCTCTGTTGAACTGTCACATCCTCCCACCCCACCTTCTCTTGATATCTGCATATATTTGGCTTGCAATTATGTTGGTTTCCAGGTGGATTTGTTCTCTCGACCTCCATCCTCGTGTTCTATTGATCCTCCGGATTGCACTGTCTTGTGTTCTTCCATTCTAGACTCCTCACCCATTGTGAATGAGGATCAAGTTGTCGACATACTTGGTGTTATGTATCCACCCTACACCATCATTCATGATGAGTGTGTGAGGGAATATAAATGAGAACTCACAGTGAAGGATGACTCCTTTTCAGTCGTGCCTCATCTGCTTCATCCTAACATCCCTTATGATTCTTCCACTACTAATTTCCCCTGTGAAAACTCATTTTTGGATGCTTCTACTTCCGATCATTCACAGGACACGTTGGATGTCAATCTATCATTATAGTACAGAGAGGACACATATTCCTTGGGAAACCTATCCAATTTGTCATCTATCTTTATTGAAAACACAAAGGGTGAACATATTTGCTTCCCATCTACCCCTCTGCCCAATTCATCAAATCATGAGGATGCCGATGAACATCTTGAATTTTCTTATCTTGGTTGTCATGATATTGACTGCATCATCCGATCATGATGTTGATTCAATCATTGTTAATCTATCTAAGACACTAGTCTACGATGATCTATCTATCAACAAAGTCAAAACCCCCCAGATTGTCGAGGCACTTCAGCCTGAGTTGATGGTTATGTCAGGCCCTTGTTGTCCGAGGGTTGGTTTCACTCCGAGTCAGGAAATTGTTGAAACACTCAAGGCTCCTCATCACTCTCTGCCTTGCATAGAAGATCAACCAGAAACCTAGATTTGACTTCCTCCCCTCGAACTACACGATCCCATCACGTTGGATGAATCTTACACAACAAGCACACATGCACAACACAAGTGGGCTACCCTTATCACATTTGATTGCATGTCATAGTCAATAGAATGCATGCACTCAACATCTGCATGAAGTGTAGCAAAACATCTTGGCATCTCCATAGAATGCATGTCATGCACTTTCACTCATCTTTGTTCTGTGGTTTCTTGCAAGCTCGGAGTGTGTTTGTCTTCATTGTTACATCTTTCTTGTTTGTTGGTTTGCATAGCTGTCTTGTTCGCGAACCATGACTTCACCAACATGGGTCAACCAATGTGCCGATGGCTACATTGGAAGTATCACTTCATGTGAGATGGCCCATACATTGTTAGCTTAGGGTTAGGAGTAGTGTTTTCTTTTGAGTTGTTCGCTTGGATGCTTGTTTTCTTACTTGCTTTGTTTGCTTGTTTGCTTAGTTGCTTTTCTTTCCCTTTTTCTTCTTCTCTTGCTTTTCTTTGTTGTTTGTTAGTTTGCTTGTTTCGTTCGTAGGTTAGTTTCACATGAAACCATGTATGACTCTTGAAGCAAGGTGGGTAAAGTACAAGAGGCCTTGTGTTGCTAGCACTACTTGGTTATCTGTCATCCTGCCTCTATATGAAGAAATTGTTACTTTAATCCATGATATGTCGAAGGAAAATACGTATTGTTCAAAGTGAACCTTGGTGAAAACACAACACCTGCACGCTAACTAGTATCACCTATGCTAGTCGGTTGTTTTTGGGTTAATCCTTGTCAGCTCAGTCAAGTAGAGTAAGGTGAGGGGGAAAACCTTAACAATCACATCAGAGGTATAATAAACTACTTCTCTACAGGAACAACCTCTTATTCTCTCAACAAGTTGGGATCCCTCTTCCACCTCTTGAATGAATAAGTTCTATGCACAGTTACAAAGGTGAAAATTGAAAAAATGAAAAAGTGAAATAAGTTTGAAAAAATGAAAATGAATAAGGCAAAAGAAGAGAAAGGCTTCCTGCACAGAAAGTTGGTGCAAGTAACTCCGCCGGGGTATTGACCAGGCTCGTTGGTAATGGAGCCATGCTTATGCTCCTATGTGACTCTACTGGGGCATTGTATAGGCCTGCTGGCAGCGGAGAAACACCAAAGATGAAACTAAGACTCTGATGACTATATTGCTTGTGCAACAATATACCCCTCAACCCCAATCGAAAAAATTGTGTTGCCTTGGCTTGGATTGTGTGTCAATCGACTAAGATCTTGGTAGATGCTACATCTTACAATCAAGCTAATGTGGAAACCAAGAGGAGCTAAGAACTTAACAATAATTCTGAAGGTGTTAGACTTGCTTTTCATGAACAAGGTCCATTTAGAGAGCTAGAGTTCTACCAGTGTGTCATCAAGTGTTGTAGCGGCTACAACCACCCTCCAAAATTTTTCCTCGGCTTTCTTTTTGAGCATCCCTTCCAACCTTCATAGCATCATGTCTTGCTTCATCAAGTACACAAGCTTCAGTGTTTTTCTTGCACAAAGGAAGCCTGTCAATCACAACTCAATGCATTCCCCTCACAGGCTGATCACCTGAACTTGGTCCAACTATAGGCTGAGCAGCTCCCCCAAGAAATTGTGCAATTCTAGAGGGAAACCAGTCTTCCCTCCAGAAATTGCGCAATCTTGACTGGCAGCTTGCTGGGCTCTAGAATTGCGCAATTCTGGCAGTCAAAACTCATAATGAAAATTGTGTTGTTTTCCCCAGTAGGGCTGCTCAGTCTAGAATATGCATAAATCTGGGCAGCGGTTAGCTGCTATGCCTAGAAATTGCGTAAATCCCCTGGGCAGTCAGCCCATCTCCGAGCCAGAAATGTGCATTTTCTCCCAGCAGTCAAGCATTCTCTTACATGTGCAACTGAGTTGACCGATTCCCTCCGGGATAGAGCAAAAATGACTTGCATGCATGGGCTACTTCTCCCAAGGCATCATGCAAATGCATCCCTTGTTTCAGGGATCTATTTTTAGCAGTTGGAGGTTACATGCAAGGATCATTTCAGAAACCTCCTACAAAGTTCCGCTTTCCCTAGATTTGTCACATGCGTGTCACAACCTTGATGTTATCAAAACTCATCAACCAGATGCTGCAGATCTCATTGCTCACATCAACCTTGTAGCTTTAACATCCCACATCACATCTAGGAGCCGATGGCACACTCAACTCAATTGTTTTTGGGTAAGCCCGCTTTCAATGACTTGTGTTGCATTTATGGCGCTTTTTGTATTTCGCTTCGTATGAACACCGTCTGCTTGATTTCAATGAGTTCTTTTTGTCATTTTGATACACTCTAGGTTGTACTAGCATCATTTCATTTTTCGTCAACATCTCACTGCTGTTGCATGAATGAAATTGTTTTTCACGAAGGGTCACCAATTCGTTGACTCGCCTCACCCACATGCATGTTGCTCTATTTTCTGAATTTGTCATTCACCATTTGCATGCATGATCATTCACTCATGCTTATAGTCAGTATCACCATGAATTCATATTCACATTCACTTTCAGTTGCCCATCGGTGAGTATGGCCAACCTTGGCCTAGACTCTCCCTTCACTAAGACAACATTGTGCAATCTGGGGAAGGAAGGCTCTATCTTCCTCTCTAGAAATGTGCATTTCTTTCTGTTATGAAACCAGTTCAAGAAAAGATAGAAAAGATAGATCAATGCCTTAGAATTCAGCCTCTTCGAGGGGGAAACCTCCTTTACATTACATAAATGAACAATTCGTGGATGATTCAAATGAAAAAACCTCCTTTCTATATATAGGAGTCTAAGGAGTCACAATATAACCCAGCCGACCTAACAATAGTAATATAAAGCCACAAAAATAACAATAAGGGATTCTATGGGGCATAGTAATAAAAATATGGGGACAATAGGGGCACAACAATATTAATAAGGGATACAACTACAATAGTAATGGGGTAATCACTAGTATTATAGGGACCCAACATGCCCCTCTCCTTCAAAATAGTGTTGTCCTCAATGCTTGAGTAGTTCTGGATGCTTCTGTATAAAATTCTCATCCTCCCATGTGGAATATTTAGCGGATAAGTTCTTCCACTTGATAAGATACTCTGAAATTGATCGATTTCGCAACTGTCGAGTTCTTGTTTCTGTGACTGCTTCTAGTTCCAATATAATTTTTCCTTCCTCGTCAAGTTCTGGCAATATTGTTTGAACTAGGAGCTTGTCGCCTATAACTTTCTTTAAACATGAAACATGGAAAATTGGGTGCAATCGAGAAGCTACAGGAAGCTCCAATTTGTATGCCATAGTACCAATCTTTTGCAACACCTTGTACGGACCATAATACTTTGGTGATAATTTATTTTCCTTCTTAGCTTGCTTGAGGGACATTTTCTTATATGGTTGTAGCCATAGGAATACCCAATCACCTACATCAAAACTTCTTTCACCGCGATGTTGATTTGCCTATTGTTTCATTCTATTCTGTGCCTACACAAGGTTATCCTTTAAGAGTTGGAGGACTTGTTGTTGATGTTTGATGTGATGTTCCACTGCTTGAACCTTAGAATTTTCTCTTAAAGATGATGTGATGGATGGTGGCTGATATCCATAAAGTGCCATAAATGGGGTCATTTTTGTTGCTGTATGGAAGGAAGTGTTATACCACCATTTAGCCAGAGGCAACCATTTGACCCATTGTGTCTGTTTAGCAGATACAAAGCAACGAAGATATCCTTCCAAACATTTGTTTACTATCTCAGTTTGCCCATTAGATTGAGGATGATAAGATGAGCTATGAGCTAACTGAGTACCAAGACAAGAAAATAATTTTGTCCAAAAATTTCTAGTGAAAATGGGATCTTTGTCACTTACAATAATCTTTGGGTTTCCATGTAGCTTTTGAATTGTTTCCATAAATGCAGTAGAAATTGTACTAGCTTTAAATGGATGTGATAATGAACAAAAGTGTGCATACTTGGTAAGTTTGTCAACTACCACCATGATGACACTCTTTCCATCAGACTTGGGTAAACCTGTGATAAAATCCATTGAAACCTCCGCCCAACGTTGGCTTGGAATGGATAAAGGTTGTAATAGACCTGGTGTCTTAATTGTTTCAACTTTATTTTGTTGGCAAACCAAACATTCAAAAGCCACAAACTTTTGAATATCTGATTTAAGGACCTCCTAAAAAAATTCCTTCTTAACCCTGTGGTAAGTTTTTAAAAATCCTGAGTGCCCTCCTAAGGGAGAAGTGTGCAATTCCATAAGAATCTTTTGTTTTAGCTGGGAATTCTTACAGAGGTATAAGCGATCTTTGTACCATAACGAATCATTTTTCCAACTAAATGTATCAGACGTACTTGAGTCTTGTTGTAACTTTCGAATAATTGCCCACACTTCTTCGTCATTCTTCCATTCCTCCCTTGCTTCGTTTATCCAATCTGGTTGGATAATAGAAATGGCGCACAACAATGCTTCCACATCCTCATTCTTTCTTGAGAGTGCATTTGCCACCACATTTTGCTTCCCTTTTTTGTAGATGATTTCAAATTCATAACCCAACATCTTTGTGACCCACTTTTGTTGCTCTTTAGAGGATAATCTTTGTTTTAAAAAGTATTTAAGGCTATCATGATCCGTTTTTACCTTGAAGTGTCTTCCCATTAGGTAGGGTCGCCGTTTCTTAAGTGCATGGAGTATTGCCAACATTTCCTTCTCATAAATAGCTTTGTGTAAAAACTTTCCCTTGATTGGAAAACTTTCAAAAGCAATGGGTCTTTCATCTTGCATTAAAATAGCACCAATTCCATTTCCTGAAGCATCACATTCCATAATAAAGGTTTTTGTGAAGTTTGGTGTAGCTAAGACTGGTGCTTGGCACATTACCTCTTTAAGATGCTCGAAGGCCTTTGTTGCTTCTGGAGTCCATGAAATGCATCTTTCTTCAATAATGTTGTTAGAGGTGTTGCTATTCTCCCATAATTCTTAAAAAACTTGAAATAATACCCTGTCAACCCAAGAAATCCTCGCAGATGCTTTATGGATGTGGGGATTTTCCATTCCTTAATGGATTTAATTTTTCTAGGGTCTACCTTAACTCCTTCATGAGATACAATATGACCCAGATATTCCACCTCTTATACTCCAAAGAAACATTTGGATATTTTTTCATATAATTGTTTCTCCTCCAATAGTTGTAGCACCCTGTCAACATGTTCAACATGATCCTTCCAAGACTTGCTGTAGATTAGTATATCATCAAAAAATACTAACACAAATTTTCTAGGAATGGTTTGAAAATGGAATTCATCAAATCTTGAAATGTTGAAGGTGCATTGGTAAGGCCAAAAGGCATGAATAAAAATTCATAATTACCCTCATGAGTTCTAAATGTTGTTTTCAGAATGTCTTCAGTCTTCATTCTGATTTGATGATATCCTGAACGAAGATCCAACTTGGTGAAGTAAATTGATCCATGCAATTCATCCAGTAATTCATCAATGACAAGAATGGGAAACTTATCTTTAATAGTGAGCTTGTTGAGCTCCCTCTAATCCAGACACATGCACCATGATCCATCCTTCTTGTGCACCAATACTACTGGAGAAGAGAAACAACTTTGACTCGGTTGAATTATACTAGCCTCTAGCATTCTGCAACCATACGTTCAATTTCACTCTTTTGGGCATAGGGATATCTATACGACCTGATGTTTGGAGGAACACTTCCTGGAATCAGATGAATAGCATGACCATGATCACGAATAGGTGGGAGACCTTTGGGAGTCTCAAATACCTTGGAATGATTGTCCAAGACTTTTTGGAGATTTGGAGAAATAGATGATTCCAATGTGGAAACATCTAGTGAACATAATTATGCAATTACACCTCTTTGTTCCTTTTTTAGAAGCTTTTTCATACCGTTAGAGCTGATTATCTTTCTTGGTTTCCCTGTAATACCCCTTAATTCAACTTCCTTTCCTTCCACAGAGAATTTCATGAAAATTTCTTGAAAATTTTAAGCTATTGTACCCAAGGATTATAGCCATTGGACTCCTAGTACAACATCAGCACCTCCCATTGGAATGGAAAGAATTAGGCTAGTCAATACATATTCTCCCATGGATAGCTTGATATTATGGCACTTTCCAGAGCAACTTATTGTTCCTCCATTTACAACCATCACTTGACACTCTGGTGCTGGATATAAGAAGCAATTCAATTCTTTTGCTACCTTACAATGAATAAAATTGTGGGTACTTCCTGAATCAATCAACACTATTACCTTTTTCTTCTTGATTTGTCCTTCTATCTTGATGGTTTGAGGAGTGGTAATTCTCGCCAATGCATTACAAGATATGGTTGGATTCATTTCTTCTTTATCTAGGCTTTGTTCCTGGAGTATATCCTCTTCTTTTGACCTTTCTTGCTCCTTTTCTTCTTCCTCTTCACAATCTATGTAGAATAATTTCTTCTCAGCACACTTATGACCTTTAGTGTATTTGCTATCTTTTTTTTCCACTGGAAAAATCCGTAAACTTTTCATTAAAGATGAAAGGTTACATATGTAGATGCATGCCGCATATGCCAATTGTTCTTTGGTATCTCTGTACATTTACAAAATAAATACATATATCTGTTGTTGCAATATATTGCTGTATGGTCGGTATAGTTCAAAGAGTTGATGCCTTATGGCATCCATCTGTTTACAAAAATTTACAAAAAACACAGTTCTGTGTACTGCTGCTGACATTCTGCTGATTTGAGATTAAATCTCATGCAGACCCATAGTAGGATATCGTGGGTCTATATATGGGCGGTGGTAAAACTTTTGTTCTTGTTGATCCAAAATCTCGGTTATCTCCCAATGTCCTTTCTCCATCAACGCGGCCTCCTTGGAAAGTTTATCAGCATCCTGGTTGTGTTCCCTGTAGATATGAGAAACGGAGATGTGATTAAATGCTGCCTTGAACTGTAGTACTTCATCAAGAATTTAGTGTATTTGCTATCACAACTGTAATAAAGCCCTTTTGCTCTTTTTTCTTCCAATTGTTGTGGTGTCAACCTTATAGGTTGTGGAAGACTAGGGGAAACAACACTTCCATCTTTATAGTTGTGAGTGGTATGCTTCCTGGTTGCCATAATTTTGCGTTTCATTTTTCTTGCTAACCTGAATGCCTTCTCTAATGAATCAGGTTCCCAAAGGCGAACATCATGTTGGATATTATCCTTTAAAGTCCCTATGAACACATCAATCCTATGCTCCTCTGGAATATTTTTTACCCTTATGTTCAACTTTTGGAACTCCTCAATGTGCTCCATTATTGAACCCTTTTGTTTGAGACTTATCAATTGGCTAAAAAAAGTGTTGCATTTTGTATCCTCATAATGTGCTGTCAATTCTTCCGTAAAAATTGCCCAAGTGATAATTTGTTTACGAGATCAAAGCCATTGATACCATACAAACTGATTTGGTTCCAAATATAAAGTTGCAATACGTACCTTTTGTGTGTTTTGCACATTATTGAGATCGAAAAATTACTCCATCTATAATATCCATGTTGCGGGATCCTTGCCATCAAACTTCCTCATATCGATTTTTGGGATATGGTGGGTCTTTGATCCCACATTAGAGTCTATGGAATCATGATTAACATTTCTTTTGTTCTCATCATGAGTTTCCTTTACTACCCTTTCACCATTAGTGACCATTTCTTGTAGCAACTTATTCATATTTATCTTCAATTCTTCCATCTTATCATCCATGCCATCAATTTTAGCGTCCATGCCATTCATCTTAGCTTCCATGCCATCCATCTTAGCTTCTACGCCTCTCTTTAAACAATCCATCTTAGCTTCTACACCTTTCTTTAAACCATCCATCTTGCTTCTACATCTTTCCTTAAACCATCCATCTTAGATTCTGTTGGTTTTTGTGCAAGTGACACTTGTTGCACTTGGTCTCGTAATTTTGATATTTCATGTTGCATTTCTTCCTATTCTTAATGAGTCATGCTAGAGCTTTCAGGTTGCTTACTAGTTGTTTGCCTTTTTTTTCCTCAGGGCATCAATTACTGATTCAAACTAATTTTTCAAACCAAGCTTATGCAAAAAATTAAAAAAAATTACACACCTTTTTTCACTTTATAGAAGCTTGATATTGAATCTGATGTATCTCTGTAATTTCGGATCATCCAGTTCTGAAATTGCAACCTATAGTAGTCCTCTGTGTCCTCTTTCCAATTCCACCAGTCTAATCCAAATTGGATTCTCCAAGGAAGATTTATGCACAATCTCCCAAGATGACCTGATTATAGACTAGTTCAGTAGAGGGAACTTGTACGACATGCCACGAGTCACTGTTTCGACCTTTGGCTTTGAAAAATATACACAAGAAATTAAAGTCTGTCCTCTTTCTATACCTTCTTATGAAATTTCAATCCGATGCTCAGAGAGAAAGTTATGATGATTTTCCCCAGGTCACCTGTTTGGAATGTAATTCAAGAGTCTGCAAAAAGACAAACTTCCTTAGATCATATCTCCACAAATTTAGTGCGAAAAGCTTTGAAATTTGGACCCAATATTCAACACGATTTCTTCTCAAATGGGTTTTTTTTTTAGCTTCGGATACGTCACAGAAAAAAAGTTATAGCGAAAATGCCACGATGACTGTTTGGAGCAGCGAAACCCTAGAATCCAAAGCTCTGATACCAAATGTTATGAAACCAACTCAAGAAAAGATAGAAAAGATAGATCAATGCCTTAGAATTCAGCCTCTTTGAGGGGGCAACCTCCTTTACATTACATAAATGAACAATTCTTGGATGATTCAAATGACAAAACCTCCTTTCTATATATAGGAGTCTAAGGAGTCACAATATAACCTAGCCGACCTAACAATAATAATATAAAGCCACAAAAATAACAAGAGAGGGATTCTATGGGGCACAGTAATAAAAATATGGGGACAATAGGGGCACAACAATATTAATAAGTGATACAAATACAATAGTAATGGGGTAATCACTAGTATTATAGGGACCCAACACTTTCTAGCCACTATCCTTGAGCACTGTTTTGCCCATTTCTGAGGGACAGTGACTGCTGGCCCAGAAAATTGTGCAATGCAGTCACTGAGCCTTCAGCCATTGCCAGTTGAGATTGTGCATTATGCAATTCTAGTAGTTAGCAGTCAGTCTAGACTATGCATTGCGTAGTTCCAACAGTCAGTCAGCCTCCCAACAGCCCAAACTGTGCCTTGCACAGTCTTGACAGTCAGTGTCCCGAACTCACAGCTGAAATTGCACGACCTTCATGATCAGTCACACAGATATGTTTCAAATAAATTCTCAAGTTTAGTTTGGTTTTTGACTGACATATTACTTGCCATGAGTGTTTCCATGTCTCCAAGTATCATAGGTGTTCATATTCCTCTCAGCAACACATGTACAATGATTTCCTGGAGAGCAGAGTTGAAGACACCGTTTAGACCACACTTGGGGATGCAGTCAATCAAGTGTCTATGAGTTTGCCTACTCACGAAGACATCGTTATTCATAGGCAAGGACATCAAGATATGACAACAAAAACATCACAGTGAGAAGCATGATGAACGACAATTGAAGATAGCATACCAGATGTGATGAACATGAGAGGAAGGTTGTTGACAACACAGAGGCGGAACAAAGTTGCAAGCTCAAGCATATCCATTGGTGATGAAAGAAACTTTGGAGACTCAGGCTATGAGGTGACGACGTGACACGAAGATCGCATGAAGACAGAGAATGGAACAAAGAAGGAGTTGCATGTGCTGAAGCAAAAACTCAAGAGAAAACATGAAGCTACATAGACAAGCGAATGAGTGCAGTAGGAATAGGAAAAACCGGGGGCGCAACATACATTCATAGATGAAACTTTGCCCGTAAAAGTTAAAGATCCATCCCAGTAGCTGGCACGGAGAAGACATGGTGAGCAGTGTTTTTGGTCGCATGCAAGGAATTCAGCAATATGCATGGTATTGTGTGCACGCATGTGATCCAACCCATTCAGAACACTCACCAAGGCGAAGACAATAAGCAAGTCCAATTGGAGCTGAGCATGTTTTTCTGCAAGTTGTTGCACATGACCACTAGCACACACTTGAAGATCAACATGGACACTATGCATCAATGTCTTGTCGGTTCAGCCTCACCTAAGAAGACCATGTGGATGCTAGTGTATGAGTTGGACAAAGGAGCCATAACAATACACCAAATGCAATAGAGGCAAGAGTTTTCTTCAGTAAGATGTCACCATGGGGTGCATGCACGCCATCATGGACGACCAAGCTTGGCATCAGCTTACCACCTCTTCATCGGTTCAGTCTCACCTCAATGGATCGAGTGTCAGTGATGTCTTGCATGGCTTGACCAAGCCATTTTGTCTCCCATGAGCACATGTGCATTGTAATGTAATTTCATGTCAAGTGGAAGTTCAAGTGTCAATAGATGGATGTAACAATCATAGAGTAGATGTAGAGTCATGAGGGTAGATGAACTGTCACAAAGGGGAATGTCAAGGGTCACCCCACCCTTTGCTATAAATAGAACCTCATAACTCATTGTAAAGGCTTTTGGTCAGCCAAGCTTCCGATAAGGCTATCTTGGAGAGAGCTTGGATAGTATTGTAACGTGTCTTGGCTTCTCCACGGCACTGACCTAGTACATCTCTTTGGAGGAGTAGGCGGATGTGGCTGTAACGTTCCACTGTTGGAGCTAGTGGTTGGACATGGATGTATTGTGTGACTGGAACTTACACTTCTTTATATAATAAGAGCTAGCACATTTCATGCATATGTTGTATTGTATTCTATCTATCTTGTTTAATGTAAATGGCATATGTATTTACTTTCTTAAACATGCATGTATGGACTATTCTGTATGAGTATGTATGAATCTTTTTGAAATGTGTAGTTGGTTTAACCATCACTTTTGATTTCCAGCTAACTTTCTTTCCAACTTGTGATGCATCTTTGCTCGTGTGTTCCCTTCCCATTTGAGTACTATTACAGGTTGTCAAGGGGCACACTCATCTCAACCCCCATGTGTTAGAACCTCTCATGCACCTTCTTTGAATCACTGTAGCTGTCACACCCTTGCTACCAATAGAGTCATCTTACTTTTCTCTGTGCGAAATCGCAGTCAAGGCATTACCATATGACCCACTACTAGGAATCCTACACCAAACGGTCTGAGGTCTAATTGGAACTTCTTACCGGGGAGATCCCCTTACATGTTGGCGGGTCCAACACTGTCAATACAGACATTTCAAGGAATTCTTGGGTAAAAGGGATATTGGTGTAAACATTTCTCTAGATCTGTGCATCACTAATGACCTAGCAATAGAGTAGTAGCATACTCATCCTAAAGCAAAAAGAGGTCAGTAGATAGATATAGTAAACTTAAAGAATATCTTGAGCTGATGCACACCTTAAATAAAAGAAATAAAAAGACCATGGCATATGGAATAGCAGGTCAGTATGATAAAGGTATTTAAGGATCCAACATGAAATGTTGTAGGTTGAGGGTATGGTTATAGGGTTTGTTGTTAGAATTATTGATATTGGTTTTGATATCTAAAACCTTCATCGACATAAGTAAAACCCTAGTCATATGGAAACCCTAACCCCGTTCCTTCATAAAAACCCTAACCCTTGGTCTTTTAAGGTTTGTGTATAATCTGTTGGACGATTGACATTATCTATCTAGCTAGTGGAAGTAAGTGTGTTGGAATTGATATCATTAGTCACGCTGGGAGATCAAGTTTGGAAGTTGACATTTCCTAAAAGTTAGCAGGTGTGTTGGCATTGATGTCAACTAGATTAGCATGGATGTATGTTCTAGCATGTTGCTAATAAAGACAACATTGATGTCCATTAGGCTAATTGTGATAGCAAGAGATGCTAGAATTGATGTGCTTAGTGTATCAAGCTCAGGGGGATTCCCATGGTTGTTATAGTGCTCTATAGAGAATCATCACAATATTAGGTATATTGGAGAAGCCATAAAAAGATGACTGTGTTGGTCAGGGAGTCTAGGATTCCAGGCACAAGAAGAAGAGTCAAGGTGCAAAGAATGGCAAAGAGTTTGCAACCATGTTTAAGGCTAAAAAATGGTCTCAAGGACTGCATTAGACCTTATCCACAAGAAAGTGCTTTGGAAAATATTTCTAACAGTATGTGGAATTCCATAAATAGATCTCGGGATCAAAAGTTATTGATAACTTAAGTAAGGATCTTGAAGTCCTTAAGAGAAGGCTAAATTTTGGAACTAGGGAAGCAGGCAGAATTTCAGAACCTTAGAACTAGGGAAGAAGGCTAAATATTGGAACCCCAAATTTCAGAACTTCATGAATTGTTTTATTCATACATGTGTTATGGAATGGGTTGGCCCTAACCACATGAGTAACTGCTTGGGTCGGCCTTAACCCCAAGTGAACCCTTAAGAAAGCCTATAAGTAAAAGAGACATCAAAATAATTTGGACACATCTTCTCTTCGATTTTGTCTTGGTTCACTTAGGTTCAACGGAGGAAGTTTTCTCAAGGGTCTGAAATCATAGGCAAAAGGTTCACTCTAGGTTATGGTTTTCCAGATCTTGGTCATTGGCACAGAACATAAGTTTCTTGTCCTCGGTCGCAAGCACAAAGTGGGAAAGAGAATGATTATGGTTATCTAATCGCTTAGAGATAGTTCAGTGAGAGAAAATATGGGTTTAGAGGAAGATCAGAAGGTTCCGGTCCCCAGTCCCTCGCACAAGGTAGCCCTGGGAGCGTCCTTGTCATATTGGTCACTCACATAGCTTGGAAAGGGTGCGACTTTGGTTTTTCGATCGCTTGCACAACTTAGCAAGAGTACAAATTTGGGTTTTAGCAGTATAGTTCCACAATCGATCACATCAAGACCTCCTAAGAGTGACCTTGCAGTTACAATCGCTCACATACAGTGATCGAGAGAGCGAACAAGGAGTTTTAGTCGCACATAGACAGTTGTGATTAGGGCATCTAGAGTTCAGATATAAGATTTGACATCTTGGGTTTAGTTTACTTTAGTGATCTGGTAGATCTGGGTTTCTCTTTACTATTATACAGATCTATAGATCCATATATGTGATTTGTTAGTATCCACTACAATATATGTATTGGGCTCATTAACAATGACAACAGTGCTCAACAATGTTTGACACAATGATAGAAATATACAACAATTGACATCAATTTGTGACATCACATTACAACCATCAATATGAGGGTTTTTTATTCCTAGCATGATTAGATCTATTTCTTGGGTATTATTGTTATTTTGCTGCACAGATAAAGTTATGGATCATTGTACTCTCTTTTGCTACATCCTCTGATGACAATCTAAGAAGAAGAAGATTTGCAAGGGTTTTCCCCATAGTGGGTTTTCCCCTAGTCTCGGACCAATCTTGGTGTCTCTATGTGTGTGCATGCTTTCTTCTACTGTTCCTTTTATATTCCGCTACATTTATGATGATGGTGATGTTGTTTCTTTCTATGTAATTTCATATGATGATGTATAATGGTGTAGATATGAATAATGTAATGATGATATGGGGTGAACTTAATGTATTAATGATTAAATGCAACTATCATAGCAAAGAACAATGTCACCCTAAGAAAATTTGGCATGGTATTAGAGTTGGGCTGAAGTAAAGCCATGGAGATCACCCCGATGATGACACCATTGATGGAAGCAAGAAGAGGATGGTGGAGACCTAAAATAATTCTAGTGTTTGAAGAAAACCATAGGTAACTTGATTGTTATGGATTGATGGACTCTATGAGGTTAGGGTTAAAGAGAAATCCTTGGTTTATGGAAACTATATGAGATATGGAACCTAGTATGGTCAATGAGAAAATGCTCAAGCACTTGTGGGAGGTTTGATGAATCCTTAGATGGGATAATACTTAGCAGACCTAGTTGGATACTTGAAGGAAACATTCGTATATGGACCATGGACATTGATGTCTATTGAAGATTGGTTGAAGAGGGAGGGGATCATCTCTTATTGAAGATAAGTATTTCTTTCCTTATGATGCTCCTTACGTGTTAGACTTATAGACATGATGATTATGTTTATTGCTTGTACTTCATGCATATGTATTTGAGTATATGGATGTTTCTAACCTCCTTGATGAGACGTGATGAGTAGATCCTTCTTGAAGATAATTTTGAGATGGAGGTTTAGAAAGAAATGAAGAGGTACTTGATGAAAATATGACAAAGTGCTTCAAGCGACCTATGTCTAATGAGTAGGTGCTTAAGTATTTAAATCTGCCAAGGTATGCATGGTATGTTGTGTTTCAAATATTGGCTCGGTAAGCCCTAAGGTATGATGAGAATGCTTCTTTCTTTGATGGCTCATACATGCATATGGAAGTGACTTGGATATATCTCTCCTATGATGTAATTATGCACTTGGTGTTGAACATTTTGACCTTCTTGAATTCTAGGAGGCTATCTAATATTGATACATTGATACTCTTGATGTTTGGCTAAAATCTATGATCTATCTATTAGATATCTTGATCCTATAAAGAAGGATAGCATCTTGGCTCTAGAAAATGATACTCTTGATACTTGTCATGATGGATTTCATATAGAAGGATAGTTCATTGACTCCTATACATGATTCTGCTGGTAATGCTTGCAATAAGCATGATGAAATCATATGGAAAGAGTGATTGACACTCTTGTTGTTTTGATAAATCTTTATTGAATGACCTAATTTGATCTCATTGGTAATGAAGTGCATGGTAACCTTGATGTGAGAGGCACAAGTGTAAGATTGATATTCGATATCTCTTACTACCTTTGGTTTTGTCTTTACGACATATGGTTAAACTGAATGTCCTAACTTGACCATGTGACTTGATAGAAAGTGTTATTGTGTTCATAATATTTGAGATATATCTGCTGCTTTGAGTCTAACCTTTGATGAATTATTAATGGCATAATTTTGATAGTCATTTGTTGTTGCATGACTCTAGTAGAGATAGATTTCTTACATGAATGAAGATGAATGATGCATATCCCCAGTCACAAGGAGAATATATTCTCAATATTCGTACCCTTATTACTATTTATATTTTATGCTACTAAAGTATGATTTATGTGCATCTGATAGTATTGATCTGCAGCAGAGTCTTAGATCTGAAGCCTATACAAACATTAGGGTTTCTTCTCTAGATGCAGTCATAGATCTAGGAGATCCTGTCCCTGGACGGTCGCATGCTAAGGCCTAGACAATGCCCGGGCAACCAAAGTGACTCTCATGCTAACATGAAGAGAGTGACCAGAGGTTTGACTATTGTTGACCATCATCTGAAGCTTTTTGAAGTTTTCTGGACTCTAAATCATGATTTCCCTGACATATTTTTCCATTGTTAATTGATTTATGAAGTTGTTGAGTTAAATTGTTGATCATATAATGAAGTATTGTGCATGAAATCATATGGTCACCTAGAATATGTCAGTACCACAAATGTATTGCAGATAAAAACAATATATGCCAGCAAGAAAAGCTTGAATGTTTTCCATAACATGAACATGCAGATTGAACTTGTGTTTGCAGGTGATTGGGAAATACATATAGATATTTCACTATGTTTATGCTACAAGAGGTTGGCATGATTTTTCATTACTGATATATATATGAACAAGGTTTTGTCATGATGCTTGACAATAACTTTGAATTGTTGATTGAGATGTGCTTTGATTATAGATCTCCCTATGATATCATTTGGACTTGACTTGATGTCTAGCGATCTGATTTGAAGATTGTTGATTTTCCCTGATATCAATACTATGTGGGCATGATTACTTATGTGGGTATGTGGAGATTAGCCTCCTTGTTCTTAGCACAATGGTTGAAGTAATGATGGTTGTGTTTTGGCATGAAAAATGGAACCTGCATGACTCATCCTTGATGTATGCATTTGCACCTAGTGACAGAAATGACTTGTGTTATGATTATGAGAATGACTTAATCAAGTTTAGATTGATAATGCATGACTTTTCGGGATGATGAAGTCGTGATTTGATATGCGCTCCACCTGTCTCCTAGATGAAAGTATTAATACTATGATAATGATGACTTTGATAATGGTCGTGATTTGGCTTATAAACTCTGATGAGTTGACCTTGTTGATTGATGGTACAACATTGAGTTATGTAAGGATGATTATGTTGGCTTAGCAAGGAATTATGCTTAGAGCATTGCGATCTAGATATGTCTAGATTTGACAGTTATATAATGAAGTCAAGATGATGAGTTCCAAGGTATGGCTTCGATATTGATTATGGTTTCGGTTTTATATCCTGATGATCTACTTGTGATAGGTGATGATCCTATGATGATCTAAATGAGAGGGAGATGGCTTATGAATCCCGAAATAATGTATCATGGAATGATGAATCGATTTGTGGAAGTTGGGAAAGAAATTCCATATTGCAAAGCTATTGGAAAATGTTTTTGAATAATGAAAATTGCAAATCCTGTGATACTTAGATTTCAAGTTCAAGATGTTGTTGAACTTGACATGGCATCCAATGGTTGAAGCACTAATTTTCCACTTTGAACATCCATCTGTGTATGTATGATGTGCATAGAACCTGAATAAATTCATGAGTGAGTTGCTTCACTCAAATAGAGTTGTCATCGAGCATGCTTTGAAATATCTACATGAGGTGTTCTAGTTTTCATAATGAGATATTTCTCCTATGATATTTGTCTACATAGATGTATTGCTAATATTTGAGATTGTTGTTGATAAGAACATTTGGATGCTACTTTATTATGCAATCTTCCATGATATATTGGATGAGAGGTCCATAGCATGTCTGAGGTTGATCATGATGTTGCTAGCATGGCTAGTTGTGAGGCAAGATACAGTAGCTCCTTAGAAAGTTGTTTGAGCATGATCTGGATATGACATGGATACATTGTGATGATTTGATGGGAAATAAGTCCCATATTTATATTTTAGATCGAGATAATCTCATATATTGAGACAATGTAGTTGTTCAAAACAAGCTCAGGCTTGTGGTTGGAACCTCCTTGAGAGGGAGGATGGTTATGGTATCCTTTTGTGATTCATATAATTATATATGATCTAACATGACATTTGATTTGATGTTCTGGATGAATAGGAAGAAACTGCTATTGAGACAAGCTTATGATGAGAGTATTGTTGATCAAGGAAACTAAGAAAACTCTTCCTACCTTACATGAGCTCCTAGTGTGAGGAATTGAAGTAGAGGGCTCTTGGGGTTGAGGGAACTCTGGAAAATCGGGTTTTACCCTATTTGTTACCCAGGGTAGAAGAATGTGGATCCCCTATCTTTATAGGGTCGAAGAATGTTGCTCCCCTCTTGGTCTTTGTAGAGTATACCCCAGTTGCCATCATACCCTCAAGCAAGCTAGCTTGATGGCAATATCGCTCCTTATTTTTTCCAACGAGTTGAGAGTGTACTTGTGGTGTACAACCCAAGTTTATTATTATGCAGGTGTTCTACCACATGGCTATTCTGGGTCATCGATGGGAAGATTATTAGGAAATAGGATGGGTTGGTATAGACTGATATGATTTCAGGTCGAGGGTAAGCACCCCAATGAAATTCCAGGGTCGAGGGTGTACTCTCCTGTGTGATGCATTATCCTATTGCCTGGTATGGGTGGAAGCTATTGCTTCCCAATGTGATTCCAAGTTGAGACATGCCCCTTGATGATATGCTCTCCGATGATGATTTATGATGATATTCTCGGTAGTAGCCCACCAATAGAGATTCCAGATAGTAGCCTAATTGGATAAAGGGTGGTAGCTTAAGATCCCCTCCGGTAACAAATTATTATTCTTCTAGATCGGATAATGTTCAACATGTGAGCAGGAAAAATCAAGTGATAAGAAAGAATAAGCAAAAGATATATTGAGATGTACAATGATGATTTGTGATGATGAGACACTTGATATGGACATGGCACGATTCCTACATGACAAATATGATCCATGATGATACGTGATGACACTCGAAGATTCCAAAATGGAATATTGTTCGATGGAAAGATATTGGTAGGTGGAATTCTTCCTTGTTGAGAGGGAGTATTAATTTTTTAAAATTCGGTAAAATTCCATGTTAGACATCTCAAATGAATGAGATAACTATCTTTAAATTCCCCTTTTTGAGAGGACCAAAATCGACCTAAAGATCACCCAATTTGGTCAAGCGAAAGTTGAGTTATGAATTATTTTATTCATACACGTGTTATGGAATGGGTCAGCCCTAACGACATGAGTAATTGCTTGGGTCAGCCTTAACCCCAAGTGAACCCCCAAGAAATCCTATAAGTAGAAGAGACCTCAAGATAATTTGGACACATCTTCTCTTCTCTTTTTTCTTGGTTCACTCAGGTTCAATGGAAGAAGTTCGCTCAAGGGTCCGAAATCACAAGCAAAAGGTTCACTCTGGGTTAGGGTTTTGCAGATCTCGGTTGTTGGCACAGAACATAAGTTTTTCATCCTTGTTCGTAGGCATAGAGTGGGCAGAGTGATTCTGAGTTCAGAGGCAGATCTGAAGGTTCCGATCCTAGGTCGCTTGCACAAGGTAGCCCTGGGAGTGACCATGTCATCTCGGTCACTTGCACAACTCAACAAGGGTGCAACTTTGGGTTTTAGTAGTAGTTCAATATTTTCTCACATCAAGACCTTCTGAGAGAAACCTTGTAGTTACAATTGATCACATATAGTGATTGAGAGAGTGACCAAGGTGTTTCAGTCACACATAGACAAACCTGATGAGGGAAACGAGAGTTTAGATCTAAGATTTGACATCTTGGATTCAATTGACTTTAGTGATCTGGTAGATCTGGGTTTCTCTCTACTGTTATACAATTATGTAGATTTGTAGATCTAATTTTTTAGTATCCATTGAAAACATATGTATTGGGCTCATTGACAATGACAACAATGCTCAATAGTGTTTGAATAGTGATAGCAATATACAACAATTGACATCAGTTTGTGACAGCACATTACAACCATTAGTATGAGTGTTTGTAATTCCTAGCATGATTACATCTATTTCATGGATATTATTATTGTTTGGCTGCATAGATAAAGTTATGGATCATTGTACTCTCTTTTTCTGCATCATTTGATGACGATCTAAGAAGAAGAATATTTGCAAGGGTTTTCCCCATAGTGGGTTTTTCCCTAGTCTTGGACCAATCCTGGTGTCACAATGTGTGTGCATTCTTTCTTCTACTATTCCTTTTATACTCCGCTACATTGATGATGATGGTGATGTTGTTTATTTCTATGTAATTTCATATGCTAATGTATAATGGTGTAGATCTGAATAATGTAATGATGATATGGGGTGAATTTAATCCATTAATGATGAAATGCATCTATCATAGCAAAGAACAATGTCACCCTAATAAAATTTAACACAAAAGATTTGGTCATTGAAATAAATAGCGACTATCAAGGTTGATGATTCAAGGGCGACAAGGACTAAAATATTTAGAGCAGAGTGTTGGGCCTACCTTGAATTGAATAAGCTACATCTGATATCTCATGCATGCTTTATTGAATTAATCGACAAACAGAGCCTCAAAACAAAATATTTGATTACACAAAGGAGAGCCATGCTTGAGGTACGTGTTAGTCTCTGGAAGACAATTCATAAGTATGTCCTGAGTGGTAAAGAGCCATATTATTGGTACACACAAAATTTAATGGAAGATTTCCTTTAGTCTACAGTGTGATTGAGATTTATTTTTTGGTAGGTTGAAAAACACTCAAGTGCCCATCCTCATGTTTAATGGAACAACAATGAGTGAGAGAACAGAGCCCATTCTCATTGGTTAATGAGGTTGCGGTACCTATGTATCAGATGAAATAATAGGAAGGAGTGATAAGTACATGAGCACACTTGGGCAATGTGAATGGTGAAATGATGGCTGACAGAGACAACATCGATCATTGTATTTATGTGAAACCAAACCTAGGGTTGTTTTTGAGCAACTGTGGGGAAGTAGCATTGTTTCTAGTGAGTTATGTGGAGAGATCTATGGGTGTGGTTTTGTGCTATTGAGGAGAGGCAAAGTCCACTAGTGCTGCAGAGAGAGGCTGAGAGTTCCTATGTAGAGGAAAGAGACCTAGAGTGAGCCTATGTTATTGTTTGACAGGATGAGAGAGAATGTGGAATAGAAGGGTTTAAGTGCTGAATGTATGTTGTTGAGAGAAAAGGGCCAAGAATAGTATGATGTTGTGGTGCGGATAGAGTGTTGAGAGAGCTGTGATGAGTGACTATTGTTGAGCAGAACAATGGGCTATTACATAGTGAGGAGAGGACAAAGAATGTTGCGTGGGAAAAGGGACAAGGATAACATAGCTGATATCAAGAAGAGTAGCTTCCATATACATATAACATTAGTTCCTTATTGAGTGTGGGTTGTAGCCTACATATAAGAAGTTGGTGATTCCATCTCTAGTGGGTGTCTGAGAAGGTTTGGGGATTGGTGCCTCTAGCAAGTTTTTCCTTGCATAAATCCAAGGAGCTGCAAGTTGGTGTTTTCAAGAAATCCATGAAGTTGGTGCTTCAAATGGTGCTTCTAGTAGGTTGATCAAGTTTCTACAGAATTAGGGAGTTGGTACTTCCTACTAGTGGGTGCTAGGAAACAATAAAAGGGAGTTGGTACTTCCTACTAGTGGGTGCTAGGAAACAATAAAAGGGAGTTGGTGCTTCCGTGAGTGGTGGCTCACAAATAGATTGATGTAATAGAGTAGTTTCTCTCATTTTTACATTAATAACAACAACAAGATTTGGTGGTTTTTTCCTGAAAGGGTTTTCATGTTAAACCTTTGTGTCTCATTTGTTTTCTACTCTTCATCTGTATGCTTGTATTGGTTGACATGGTTGTTGTTATGGTTTTTTAATGGTTGCTATCATAGAAGGGATGCCAAGTTTGAATGGGTAAAGATAAATTGACACAAAAGTTTAAATTAGCCTTAATACTGATTCACCCCCCATCTCTGTGTTAACATTGTTTCCAACAATTGGTATCAGAGAGAGGTTCCTTGAGGAACAACTTAATTGCTCGAAGGTAGATCAAATGGAAATAATGACTATTCAAAGTTGGATTACATTATAAGGAGTTCCATTTTTAAATGGATCAGACTATGTACTCTGGAAGGTTAGAATGGAAGCCTATTTAATGGCTTTGGATGTTGATGTATGGTACTCCTTTTTGAATGGAGAAAAGAGCGAGAAGAATGAGGAAGCCAAGGAAATCATCATGAAAGGGTTGTCTAAATCAGATGCTGAGGAAGTAAGGCACTATGAGAAAGAAAAGGAAATGCTAAAAAGATTACAGTTTTTGTATGGAGAAGATTACAATGTGGATCAAGAGAAGGCTGAAGAACCTTGTTACTCATGTAGTGAATCAGAACATGTAGCCACTGGTGATAAGAAGAAAAGAAAGAAAAAGGAGAAGGGATCTAAAAGGAAAGATGCTCAAAATGTTGAAGATATTTCTTCTTCTGAGCAAATTGTTGATCTTGACTCCAAGGATGGTGAAGAAGAAGATCTGGATGAGAGGCAATGTGACTCAGAAGATAAGCCATTGCTTTGTGATAAATGTAAAGAAATAGGTCACTCATTATCTAGATGTTCAGGTGAATCACTTGAGGATAGAGATAGCCACACATCTAGTAGTAGTGATGTATATAGACCTACTTTAGTATCAATAGAAAATTAGAGCATTTCAGAGAAAGAAGAGAGATCCTGGGTGTGCTCATCCATAGGATAACATAAGAGTACCCCCAAGAGTGATGAATAAGGGATATTCCTCACACCTGTGGAAGATTTCATGGATACAGAGAGGAACTTGGATCTCTATGGTGGCTCTACTAGCACCTTTAATAGTGAAGAAAATGATATGAATGAAATGATCTACTTTAGGAAGAAACTAATTTATTCTCTAAAAGAGATAAAGCAGCTATAAGAAGAAAATCTCAAGCAAAAGGATAAGTTTCACAAGTATGAGCTTGAGAATGAGAAGAGAACAATAATAGTTGATCTAAATTCTCAACAAGAAGAGGCTAGCAGATTGAATGGGAGGTTGACCATTCCACTAGATGAAAGAGAAGATCACTATGAGAGGTTACAAGATGAACTAGTCTCATTTAGACATGATCTAGAAAAGAAAAATAAAGATTTGTCACAACATCAGAAGCTTGGGGATTGCAAGAAAGTCTTGGATGAGATGCTTGCTCAGAAAATATCCCCTCTCATCAAGGCTGGATTAGGTTTCAAAGAAGAACCAAGATCTAAGGAGGAAATGGCTAAAAGGCCAATCAACCATGTAAAGGCTTTTTGGATGTTCCAACAATAACAAAGGGAAATAAGTTTTTGGATAGTATTAGAAACAAGAGAAGAAAAGGGAAAAACAAAATGCTAAGAAACAACAAGGAAAGAAACAAAAGAAACATAGGCAACTGCAAGGAAGAATACAAGAAAACATTTCAAACAACCATGGAAGGTATATGAAGAACCAATAGAGGTGCTTTACCCCTCAAGGACAAAGCCCTCAAGGTAAAGGTTTCTTCAATTCTCAAAATCCCTTTTATGGGTATTGTTTTTCTTGCAATAATTTTGGACATTAAGCCATGGTCTATAGATGGCATGCAAGAAAAAAATATGTGTTGGGTAGTGTTGAAGCCTCAAAAATTGTTTCTTACAACATGGGGGGAAAACCACTTGGTCCGGACCTTGGTTGGCAGTTCCTTTTCCGTTTGGTGTAGTGCCTCTAATTGGGGATAATGGGACCAGTTTCCCAATCTAATTTATAATAGTGCTGATGGGGTGATATGTGATATTTTGGAGTAATGTTTAAGCTAAAAATAATATAATCTAAACTAATAATCACATGTATATATCCTAATTTAAACACTATTTAGCTATGACTATACCCGGGAATAAATTTGAAGTATGCGATCTACAATAATGTCTTAAAGAAATTGGTAATAAAGATCATTCAACTGCAATAAGAAATGAAATCATTTTAACAATAATCATTTCGGATAAATAGTTAGTCAAAACGATTGTGAAAGATATATCGCATAAGAAATTATTCATGTATTCAACATAAAATTTAGGTCATCACCAAACAAAAGTGCAATAAATGGTAACCAAGATTCAAACTTTAATACATAAACAACTTGAAGAGAAGTCATTGCTTAATATATAAGTAAAACAAAATTACGAGATAAAAGTACCATTTGTAATAATTCCTGCTCATGTGATTCCACAATATTGATCTACTTCCAATCAATCCAACATCTAAGAGTACAAATGTGCGATTTCAGTAGAAGATTCTAGATAAGATAAAAATAAATCTTGTTCCATTCATTTCACCAGAACTTCCTCAAAGGGACAAAAGTGCATTTTTTGAATATTGTTTCTAATAAAATTTCTGGACCCCTCTCTAAATGCATGAGAGAGGTTTAAATACTAAACTATAAAACTAAAAATAGATTATTACAAAAATAGTTGAGGAGGTTTAAATGACCTTCCTCAATTTATGCAAAATAAAACAAAAATAGAAATGAACATGGTGACTAAGTCCTTTACGTATGATCCTTAAGATCGTAGATGTCTATCATGAGCTTAAGCGGTGTCGGTTGGTTGATTTCAGATTTCAACTGCCTAGTGAACGTGGCGTCGGTCAGTGTTGGCACCATTTTCTCTATAGAAGTGGTTAGGCATCACAGGGTCATCCACTGGCTATGAGGCTTCACTAAATGTGGCCAGTATGCTTCCCAGTTTAATCTGGTCGTTTGCCTAATTATTTCTCCTTTTTCCTCTGTTGCCTGCCTCCACTGTTGTTCAAGTTGTTTGACATTTGGAAGAAAACCTGGAATGGACTCTACTAGTAGGTTGGAACTATGTAAAATTTAATTAATGTTCTCTATAACACTATTTGCTGCTATTGCTATGTCTATTACTGCCTTTTCTACCTGTCTAAGCCTAGAATCCCCATCTGCAAATACAATTTCCTTGTATGATTCCTCGAGTTTAGGCAAGTCGGCCTTTCTCCCATCTTCTAAACTTTTCTAGGTAATGAAGTCAGAAACTCTTTTCAATATTTCATCATTTTCGAGTCTCATCTCAATGACTTGACTCGTCAACGTGCCACTTGTCTCACAATATAAATTCCATTGCAAGATCTTCTAGAATAATAGTTCCTTTTGGTGCATCAGTTGGGAGTTAAGGCTAAGTGCTTTAGTAATAAACTAATCAATTTTTGGATCATCTTTATGAAAATCAGTTATTCCTTGTATCTGTGCTTCCTTATCTGCTAAGCTGGCTTGATGTTTTATTTGCATCTATTCGAATTCTTGTTGGACCTTTGCTAACTATGATTATGCTTGTTGGTTAGATTTTTCTTGCTATAACTGTTGTTCTAACAAAAAAAAATTATTTTTCCTTTCTTTGAGCAAAATTTTCACCTCTGTTGCTTTATCGATAGTCATTGTAGCATAGGCTCCTACAAACTGTGACATTCTAGTAAGGTTCTCGGATGGGTCGATGGGTGAGTCTTTCCAGACAATATCCATTGGTTCATTATCGGGAGTAGTAGCAGTTGTAACATCCAACTTCCTCTTCTTCCTTTGTCTCTTAACAATAGCTTTGTGGGTAGGGCTATAGAATACATCTAAAGGAGCAATCTCCTCAATCCTCAAAACAATTTCGGAGGTAGGAGTGATAGGAATGTGCTCTACCTCTTTAGTATTTATAGTTTTATCTACTGCAATTTCTTGAGTTGTTCCGTGTTGTGGAGTTTGTAGCTCTGGTGTTTGTTCCTCTACATGGAGTTTTTTATTAAACTACTCCCATTCTTTGTCTAAATCAATCACCAGCGGTTTTATTGGCTGGGTGGAGGTGGAATGAATTTTAGTCTATTTCTTAGCTAAAGTTTGCTTAGTTGTCTTTTCTATAGACTGGGCTATATCTCTTTTTGACTCCTTACTTTTGCTTCTACCATTCTATGATTGTTGTTCTGAGTGCTTTGACTCCCTGGTAGATTTCTCTTGGGAGTCTTCTTGGGAATCATCTCTAGAGTTTTCTCTAAAACTTCCTTCTAGGCTTATGCTGGGAGTCAGCTCCCTTATTGGTTAAATTAATAATTGGTCCAACGGGACCTTTAATAATCTCCTTTCTCTGTATTGATGAAAGGCCTCAAGCTCGTCTTGGTCAAAAAGTAGTGATGACATGTACGTCACTTCTGTGAATGTCTCTTTCTGTACGAAGATTTCATCAAATGGAACTTCCTCGTGGCTGAATACCTTCACTTTTACCATGGTAGTGAAGTCTTTGGTAGTGCCAAATGGGTCATACTACCTTCCTAGGAATTTAGGTAATTGTAGAGATAACATGATCTCTGCCTCTTTAAACACATGCCCCACATCGTGTAGTTCAAATGCTCCACACTGTAAAGGGAATGTAGGCAAAATAGCCTTTTTTTCTTCCTTTAATGCTCGAATGCTTAGCCCACCCTCACTAGTTGTTTGATAGGCTATTTCTCTGCCCATCAATATGTCCGAAGCATAGTATGGGAGGAAATGTGGCGAGGTAATGTTGCCAAATACCCTGATATACATGGATGTTTCCTCTCCAAACCATCTAGCCACTAGGAGGATATCTACCTTGGCTTCCTTGGAAAACCTAGGAGCATCTCGGTTGTAAACCTGTTTGTGGATAGGGAGCATGACTCCATGACAAATTTTGTAAAAATGTGGGTGAAACTGAGATTCCCACATGTCTTTATGGTATATATGAATGGGAAGTGGATCTTGGATAGTCCACTTCCATCCCATGACAGGAAATTTCGAACCAAAACAAATTTCATCCATCACATAGGCACTCATAAAAAATGGAGGGTAAACCCTCATTGAGACACTCCTTTTCCTCCTATAATCGATTATTGCCTTTGCTAAATTATCAGACAAAATTTGGGCCCAATTCATTATAGTTGTGTTTATGGCTGCATCTATTAATGGCAGCCATTCTTGGGAAAATTTAGTGCTATCAGGCTTGCCAAACATCCTACATAGCATGGCTGCTGCAAAACTATGAGGGGGAGAAATAGACGTAGTAGAGTACATACCATTTTTTTCCTTTTTTATTTTTCCCTCATTATTTGACTAGGTCTGGGTGCAATCTATTGGGTCATCATTCTCTTTGGCAAACTTCTGAATGAACTGTTTGTTGTAGATGACTTGTGGCTCAGTACATAAGCCATAGGTTGTCTGGCGAAAAATATCCCATAACCTCTGGGCTTTTGGTCCTGAATTCTCTATCTGAGATATCAGCCTCATCAATAAACCATTTAACCCTATCAGTATAAGGGATTATCTTTGGGAGTCCAACTATGTGATGCAAAACTGAGCATGTTGTCTCATATGAGGAATCACAACTATCAACTTTGATCTTTGTTTCCAGAAGTCTTGGTTGATCTTCTTCTAAGATATTATACATGTAGTATCCGAAAATAGAGGAGTCATTTCTGATTTCTCAGATGTGACTGTGTTGCCTTTCTTCACCATTGCTCCCAAATATTTGTTCTATGGATTATTCCTAAAAGTGGAGAAAAAAAACAGCTATCAGATATACAGAGATAATAATGAACATGAAATGGAATAATACAGGAAACTTGTAAAGGTGATAAAAGGAGTTTCATTTGAATGAAAGCAAGAAGATATCATATCATGTTGAATGGCTTTTCACACATAAATGCCATTAACCTTCACTAAATGCCCAATAATGCTTCACTATCTCTTAGCTTTAATGCTCATAAATGTCCGAATCATAATTCGGGAAGAAAGCTTCGAGGATGGTGAGCCTTTGAATTGTGATAATGCCAATTTTGCGATGTGTGAAGCAATATTGTAGATTGTAGTATCACATTATTCCTTTTTGCTTTTCTTATCGCCCCTTATGTTTCTGCGAGATGTGAGATGTGAGCCACTTGTTATTATTTCTAAGACATAGCTCATTTGTTAGGTTATCTATGTAAAGACCTTTTTACTAAGCGACGTACCTAAAACATTTCTTTGTAATGTATGTCGGGAGTGGGTCTGGGTCTTGATCGCATTTCGAAATTTCGGCAGGCGATAACTTTGTAGTGCTCTTTTAAATGCTCAAAATGCGATGTGGTAAGGGAAATGATGTGATCGCAATTTCTCATTTCACTTGTTTTTGAGGTAACTTATTAAGGCATGCCTTCTATGAATAGTGATATACGATGCGAAACTTATTTTTGATGAAATACCTAAGGACCTAGTTTATATAATAAATTTATTAGTTTCAAAGTGTTTTAACACGAAGTCCCTCTTTGATTTCTTTTTGCTAGATTTGGTGGGTTAGAAAGGCTTTCAATCATGCTTAATTATGCAATATGCGGGAAAGGCAAGCATTTACTAGTTCTTTTTGAAAAGGGGTTTGATTGATATCTTGTTTTATTCCAAAATTAATAAAGAAAATGCCTAAATGCTAGACATATATTTTTGGAATGATTTTTTTAAAGGGTCCCCATTTATTAATGTAATATTGACTACTACTATTAACAAATGGGGGGGGGGGGGGTGGTTGTTGAATAAAAAAATAATTGGTGATTCACTTGGAAGAACCAGTTATCTTTGAGAGTTTTTTGAAATTTCTAAAACTTGCAAAATAAAGATGATTTAGAAAATAAAATTTACATGAAATATAACATAAGTCATACTTCTCTTTGAATATTTAAACAATATCTAATTAGTTATCATCCTTTTCATTATCCTCAGCTCATAAGAAAGTTACTTTGTCTATATCAGTTATTACTTGGTTTTAAAGATAAAAATAGGGAGGCTATTCTTAAATCAATTTTTGGTATACTTAGTTGTCATAGTTAGAGCCTCTGCTGCCAGCAGGTGTTCATAGCCTCGACAGGGTTACCTTTTAGCTAGCAATGATTTAGTATCCCACCTTGGTCAGAATGCAATTTTAAAGATAAGCTCAGAGTGTACAATTATTTCTTTTATTTTCTCAAATAATTCTTTTTTCTTCAAAATTTCATTTTTTATCGCTTAAAGGACAGTGCCTTGGATTGGTGTCCAAAATTGACAATTCCATTCACTTGATTATAACTTTAACTGAACAAGCTGGATCTTGATGATACCCCTTGTATTTTGACACAATCTCAAGCCATTACCTTGTTTTGATATGTAGTATTGGTAATGTCAGCTAGTTACAACCTTATGATCATGGTAAGCTGGCTCTTAATGAGACCTCTTATCCTTTATGTTTTAAGTATATTTTAAAATTATACTCTAAAAATGAAAGTTGATTAGGTGGGGAGAATCATTGTCTCCTTAAGAGCTTCTCGAGGACAATTGTCGAGTTTGAAGATGCTTTTCTGTAGAGAGACTTTGTTTTGTTATTGATACTTTTCTTGACTGATGTAGAGGAAAGATTTCTTTCTAAAGTTAAGTGTCATCAAAGATAAAATAATTTTTGGCAAAGAATAGGCAGTTTCAGAGAAAATAGAACTTAATTGTATGTTTCATGTGTGAAGATGATTTTCGTAATAGTCTTTACTTATACAAGTGAAAAGTCAAAATTAAAAAGAGACTATCATTTGTAAAGCCAAAAGTAAATGTTTTTCAACTTGTATTATTCTTTTTAGAAAAATAAAATAAAGGTAATAATATACAGTGAATAGAAAATATCATCTTCTGTGGAAAATATTTCTTTAAGATCTGCTCATTAACAGGTCGAGATTCTCTCTTGCCTGATAAATCCTGCAATAAGAAGGTTGACGGGCATATTTGTTCCACAATCTGAAACGGGCCAAGCCACATTTGTTGGAACTTGGTATGCTTACGTTTTTCTTCATGAGATTTATCCCATTGGTCTTCGATTTGAAAAGATTTTGAACTTATAGAATTTGAACCAAAGTAAGTCTTGACTAACTATTGATGATGTACATGTGTGATTTTGGCTTTTTCCTTTTCCTGTTCAAGCTTAAGGATTTGTAACTGTCTAAATTGCATAGAAGAGGAAGGAGTTTATTCAATGAACCGAACTAAGGCTAAAGAGGGAATAACTACATTTGTAGGTAAGATAGCTTCTTTCCCATAGACCAAATTTAAAGGAGAAGTGCCAATGGAGGCTTTCTAAGTTATATAATTTGCCCACAGATAAAATATCAAAGACTTATACCAGTTCTTTTGACTTTGGTCAACAGTTATTTTAATAATCCTTATGAGATTCATGTTTGTAGATTCTGCTAACCCATTTCCCTGTGGATAATAGTTAGTAGAGTACTTGAGCTTAAAAACTCTTTTAAGAGCAAACTCTGTCATGGCATTGCCTGAAAAATAAGACATGTTATCAAACATCGGGGTAGATGGTATACCAAATCTGGTAATGATAAATTGGCCGATGAATTCAATGATTTTTTCAGAATTGGCTACCTTGAGTGGAATTTCTTCCACCCATTTTGTAAAATAATCAATTGTTGTAAGGATGTATATATGCTACTTACAAGAATGACGAATGTTCTCACCTATTATGTCCAATCCCCATTGCTCAAAAGGTTGTTCAATATTGACTGGTTGTAACCGTAATGTAGGTTTTCTTTGTTTCCCAGTAGCTGTCTGACAAACTTTAAATCTCCTTACATAACTGTGTGTATCTTTAAATAATGTTTAGCAGTAATAGCTGACATGCAGGATTTTATGTGCAGTGGTATCTCCTCCATAATGTCCACCAGTTGGTCCATCATGAAGTTCCTGCAACACCTTTTCTACATCAGATTTTTTAAGACATCTAAGTAAAAAATAATCATAATTTATTCTAAATAGCACATCATTGACGATTTGATATTGTCTAGCTTTTAGCCTCAAGGCCCTTCTCTTCTTGTAATTTAATTGCGTTGGGGCATATCCATTTTTTAAGTAAAATATGATATCATCATGTCTTGACTCCGAGCCATTAAGGCTTACCTCATAGACTAGTACATCATCAACTGACTCTTCTAGTGCTAATAGATTAGATGCTCCTCCTAACATCTTGCAAAAACCTTGACCTTTTATAATTTTTGCTGGTCTGGTTCCAATGTCATATTCTTGTAGAGATGTTACCCAATTTTCTCTCTTCTCACCTACATCCCTTTGTATTAATAGATTTCTCACTGCTGAGAATGGCACTATTACTTTGGTGTGGGTTTTGAGGAGAAAAGGTCTGAAGTGTTTTATTGATTTGAAAACAACAAAAGCTTGTTTTTCAACATCTGAGTAATTCAATTCAGCCCCCTGCAAATTGGAGCTAAAGAAAGAGATTGGGGCTTCAGCTTTTTCTTCATTGACTTGTGTCAATATGGCTGCATATGATTTCTCGGAAGCAAAAGTGTATAAAATGAAATGATTTGAAAAATTCGGAGTTGCTAAGGATGGAGCATTTATGATTGCTTGTTTAATCAAGTTAAAAGCTTCATGTTTTGAGTGTCCCCATTTAAACAGAGAATTTTTCTTTATCATAGATTGAAGATGTAAAACAATTCGTGAGAAGTTAGGGACAAATATTTTAACAAAATTTATCTGACGTAGGAAAGATTGTATTGATTTTCTGTTATGAGGTAAAGGTATTTCATAAATTTCTCTTATTCTGTCAGGGTCTATGTGAATCCCTGCTTTGGACACTATGAATCCAAGGATCTTTCCTTCACTTAATGTGAAGAAATACTTCTTAGGGTTAAGATAAATTCCATACCTTTGGCAATGCTCAAAGATTTGTTTTAAATCTCTTGGATGATTGCTGCGCTTTTTGGAATATATAGTTATATCATCTAAGTAGATCACTACTAATTTGTTTACTAAACCTGTGAAGGCTATGTCCATGGATCTCTGAAAAGTAGCACCAACATTTATTAGTCCAAATGGCATCTTTTGATAAGCATAAGTGCCCCATTTTGTTTTGAATGTAGTTTTCAGTTGGTCATCTGGATGTACTAGGATTTGATTATAACCTGAGAATCCATCCAGGAAAGACATTAGTTTTGAGCCTGCAACTGATTGCAATATCTATTCCATAGGAGGTAATGGGAAATTGTTCGTTTGATAATATTTGTTGAGGTTGTGGAAGTCTATACATATCCGAATATCATCGTTCTTCTTTCTGACTGGGACAAGATTGGAGACCCATCGAGAATTTCTAACAAGGAAAATAATGTTGGCTTTCAGCAGTTTATTCAATTAAGATTTAATCTGATTTTCTAAATTAGGATGGATTTTCCTTAATTTCTGTTGAACATGTTTTTCATCAGATGTCATGGGAATAGTATGTTGAATAATAGAAGTGTCATACGTTTTAAGATCTTCATAGTTCCATGCGAAGACATTCTTGTATCTCTTCAACAACCATATAAAGGATGATTTTTCATCTGATGTAAGTTCGAGGCCTAGATTAATATTTTGAGGTTTTAGGTCAATTCCAAGGTTAATCAATTCAAACCTCAGAGTTGAACTCTGAAGTTTTGAATTGGTGGGTTTTTTAAATATGTCTTTGAGGTCATATAAATCTTCCAACTTAACTATAGACTTTGGTATAGCATTATTAGTTGTTTCTTGTTTAAGTTGGTTATCATGTTAGTCTTCATCAACTATCTAGTCATCATAGGAGCCTTCTGATGTCAAAAATCTTATGATATCCAGGTCATTATTAAAAACTCTCCAGTTGATGATATTATCGGGAATAGAATGCCTAAAAATCAATTCAATAGAAAAACGATGGGGGCTATAATGTTCTGGTGGAATAAGCTTGGAAGCGACATTAGCTAGGAGATCGAAACTAGCATTTTGGAGTCTTGGAATAGGGGAAGTATTAAATGCTGTAAAGTGGGAAGGCAGGTCTTGCACTAACAATTGGTAGTGTTTTAAATGTCCTGACAGAAAATGTATAGTATTTCTTACCTTCTTAATCACAATTTCTGAATCTCCAAATACTTGGAGGTGTTTGATATTAAGGCCAATGGCCTTATACAAACTTTGAACTAATGCTTCATATTCTGCAGTGTTATTTGTGCAATCAAACTCAATTCAACATGCTGACAAAGTCTTTTCCCCTTCAGGGTTATCTAATATGCATCCTGCTCTTGCTCCATCATTGGATTTAGATCCATAAAAAAATAATTTCCAAAATAAAGATTTAACTATAGGTTTATCTACAAAATTTACACACTTAGAAGTGTATGTTTAAGAAAAATTATCGTCTTGAGATACAACATAGTTTTCTAAGAAAAGTGAAGTGTAAGCATTGAAATTTCCTAGAAATGTTTCCACTGAGTAGTTTCCAATGATATTGTTGCTATATGTGACTGGTTCATTTTCTCCTTCTAGCTCTGTGACTATGTACTTTTGATGTTTTTCGTGATCAATCCTTATTTGATTTGGCTTGCCATTATAGGGAAGCCACATGTGAGACTAGTCAGTTGCAAAATAACCATGAAGTTTCTCTAACTAGTCTCTACTAAGGATTAAGCCATAGAACTCAGGAATATCAGTCACAAGAATGTCAATGACTTGAAAAAATTTAGTTTTTGACGAAAGTATGATGGTTACTTGATTAAGTTCCCCAAAAACTTCAGCCTGATATTGACCTAATTGTACTATACATACAACATATTTTTGGGGCTGAACATTCAACTTTGCACAAACTATTCTAGGTAATATGTTAGATGAAGCACCTAAATCAACTAAATAGTTGTGTAAATTCTTATTAAAAACTTCAAAAGTAAGGAGGAATGGAGAGTATGAGATTTAGATCTTCCTCCGATCAGAGCGATGTCAGTTGGATCAATTTTGTCCAAAGAAATGCTATGGGGTCTTCGCATTTCATGGGAAGCTTGTGAGATCACAACAGCAGGAAGAGGTGCAGTGGATATTGCTTTGAGTTCTTCAAGGAGTAGCTTCTACTGATGTTTCAATTTTATAATCTCATGAAAGGTGATGTTTGCCCTAGTCTTCTTCATATCATCAACAATATTATATTCCATTTCAGCAGAAACTATTAGGGTTTTAGTTGAAGGTCAAGAATCTAATTGAGAAGGAGTGGTTTGAGTGGACTTTGGTGAAGACTTACTACTTCTTGTTTTGTCCTTGGGAGGTGGCATTGAAGCCTTGTTCTTTGGATTTATTTGTGGAAAATCAACAGGGTTTTTACTTCGGGTGGCAACAGGCAATGCTTCTTTAATTTCTTCCTTGGGGAGTAAAAAATCTCACATTCCTTGTAACTCTGCCACTTCTTCATCATCTGTTTATTCTTCATTTGCTAAAACTTCATCTTCCTCTCCATCTGATTCGGCATTTGATATAGCATTTGGAGGTTTAGGATTAGAAGGGGAACTCCTCTTAAATGGTCTAAAACATTTCTTAGAGGATGTCTCTGCTACCAGTTTTATGATATCAACCATTTCGTCAGACATGGTTTTGAGGAATTTTTGTAAACCTTCAAGATCAAAAGGATATTTAGGTGGTTTCTTCTTGGAGTCATCCCTAAAAGTCACTTTCTTATATTTTCGTTCTTCTAATGCATTTTTCTTTTCTATAGCTAGAATGCATTTTTCTACAGCTATTGCCTCTTTCATATTTTCTACCAAAGTGGGTTTGGAAGCTCTATCGATGAAAATAATTGTGTTTGAAGGGAGAGCAGAAATATACCACTCATTTTGGACCTCATCACTAGGCTTAGATGCCGTGAGTATTTTATTTAGTAATTTATTAAAGTGTGAGTTGGAGTTTTTTATTGGTTCTTTAGGTTTAGCTTTTAAATTGGAGAGGTCATTAATTAGGGTATTTGTGGATCTATCATCTCCAAATTTAGTTAATAATTGCTCTTGAAAAGCATCCCAACTATTAATAGAACCTGATGGTAATAAGAAGTACCATGATCCTACTCCTTGTAAAGTATATGGAAATAATCTTACAACTGCGTCTTCTTCTACTACTTCATTCAAGTTAATGGAGAACATGAAATTGTTTATATGTTCATCAACAAGTAGGCCATTATCAGGATTGAATTTTGGTAACCATTTCTCTGGATGAGTTGGTAATTGATGTAAAGGCCCAACCATCCTAGCAGCTCATGGGTTTGTCCACGGCCTCAGAGGATTTTGTGCCATTACTAGTATGTGAGTAGGAGAAGGTGTAGCATTGGTAGAGGAGGATGTAGTCCCTGTACCTGTGTGAATCATGATCTGGAGTAGTGAGGAGGATGATTGATCTTGTGATGGTATGGCGGGAATGAATGAAGATGAATATTGTGTTGATGAGAGAACCTTGCTGTGAGATTCAGATGGTGTTTTCTTAGCTTTCTTATGGTTTGGCAGAGGGAATTCGAATAGTGGGATTCCAATTTTTTCACTCTGTGCTCTAGTTAATCGTTGAGATGGGGTAAATTGAGAGGTAACACTATCTTTGGATAACTCAGATTCTTCTTGAGATAGAGAAATCCCCTGTAGTTTATTAATCAAGGATTGGACTTCAAGGGCTTCAGTAGAAGAAGAATGATCTGGCTTCTTTGGGATTTAAGAAGTGCGTTATGTAGTTTTCTTTGCAACTTCTCACTTAGGATGAGGAGATTAGGAATGTAATCAAGAAGTTGGAGGTTATGGTGAGGGAGTTTTACTCATAGAATGGCCTGTTGATTTGCATTTAGTTGCCATTCACAGTCAACCCTTCCTTCTAGCACCAAAAATGTTGAAGCCTCGAAAATCGTTGCTTACAACATGGGGGGCAAACCACCTGGTCTAGACCTTGGTTTGCATCCCCTTTTCCATTTGGTGTAGTGGCTCTGACTGGGGATAATGGAACCAGTTTCCCAATCTAATTTATGATAGTGTTGATGGGGTGATATGTGATATTTTGGAGAAATGTTTAAGATAAAAGTAATCTAATCTAAACTAATAATCACATGTATACATACTAATTTAAACACTATATATCTATGACTATACCCAGGAATAAATTTGAAGTATGCGATCTACAATAATGTCATACAAAAATTGGTAATAAAGATCGTTCAACTACAATAAGAAATGAAATTGTTTTAACAATAATCGTTTTGGATAAATAGTTAGCCGAAACGATTGGGAAAGATATATCACATAAGAAATTATTCATGTATTCAGCATAAAATTTAGGCCATCACCATACAATAGTGCAATAAATGTTAACCAAGATTCAAACTTTCATACATAAACAACTTAAAGATAAGTTATTGCTTAATACATAAGTAAAACAAAATTACGAGATAAAAGTACCATTTGTAATAAGAACTGCTCATGTGATTCTGCAATATTGATTTACTTACAATCAATCCAACACCATCTAAGAGTAGAAAAGTGCAATTTCACTAGAAGATGCCAGATAAGATAAACATAAATCATGTTCCATTCATTTTACTAGAACTTCCTCAAAGGGAAAAAAGTGCATATTTTGAAGATTGTTTCTGATAAACTTTCTGGACCCCTCTCTAAATGCATGAGAGGGGTTTAAATACTAAACTATAAAACTAAAAATAGATTATTACAAAAATAGTTGAGGAGGTTTAAACGACCTTCCTCAATTTATGCAAAATAAAGCAAAAATAGAAATGAACATGGTGACTAAATCCTTTGCATTTGATCCTTAAGATTGTAGATGTCTGCCATCAGCTTGAGTTGTGTCAATTGGTTGATTTCAGATTTCAACTGCCTAGTGAATACGACGTCAGTCAGTGCTGACACCATTTTCTCCATAGAATTGGTTAGGCATCGCAGGGTCATCCGCTGGCTATGAGGCTTCACTAAATGTCGCCAGTATGCTTCCCAGTTTAACCTGGTCATTTTCCTAATTATTTCTCCTTTTTCCTCTGTTGCCTGCCTCCACTGTTGTTCGATTTGTCTGACATTTGGAAGAAAACCTAGAATGGACTATGCCAGCAGGTTGGCGCTATGTAAATTTTCATTGATGTTCTTGATAACATTGTTCACTGTTACTTCTGTGTCTGTTGTTGCCTTTTCTGCCTGTCTAAGCCTAGAATGCTAGTCTGCAAATAAAATTTCCTTTTGTGATTCCTCTAGTTTAGGCAAGTTGGCCTTTCTCCCATTTTCTAAATTCTACCAGGTAATGAAGTTGGAAACTCTTTTCAATATTTCATCATATTTGAGTCTCATCTCAATGACTTGACTTTTCAACCTGTCACTTGTCTCACAATAGGAATTCCATTATGAGATCTTCTGGCATAATAGTTCCTTTTGGTGCATCAACTGGGAGTTAAAGCTAAGCGCTTCAGTAATAAATTGATCAATTATTGGATCATCTTTATGCAAATCAGTTATTCCTTGTATCTGTGCTTCCTTCTCTACTAAGCTTGATGTTTTATTTTCATCTACTCGAATTCTTGTTGGAGCTTAGCTAATTGCGATTCTACTTGCTGGTTAGATTTTTCTTGCTGTAACTGTTGTTTTAATAACAAAATCTATTTTCCCTTTCTTTGAGAAACATTTGCACCTCTGTTTCTTTATTCATAGTCATTGTAGCATAGGCTCCTACAAACTGTGAACACCTAGTAAGGTTCTCGGATGGGTCGATGGGTGAGTCTTTCCAGACAATATCCATCAGTTCATTATCGAGAGTAGTAGCAGATGTAACGTCCAACTTCCTCTTCTTCTTTTGTCTCTTAACAACAGTTTTTTGGGAAGGGCTATAGAATACATCTAAAGGAGGAATCTCATCAATCCTAAAAACAATTTTAGAGATGGGAGTGATAAGAATGTGCTCTACCTCTTGAGTATTTACAGTTTTCTCTACTGCAATTTCTTGAGTTGTTCTGTGTTGTGGAGTTTGTAGCTCTGGAAATTGTTCCTCTGCTTGGATATTTTTATTAAATTGCTCCCATTCTTCATCTAAATCAATCACTAGGGGTTTTATTGGTTGGGTGGAGGTGGAATGAATTTCAGACTGCTTTTTCGTTGAAGTTTGCTCAGTTATCTTTTCTGTAGACTGGGTTGTGTCTCTTTCTGATTCCTTACTTTTGCTTCTCCCATTCTATGATTGTTGTTCTGAGTGCTCTGACTCCCTGGTAGTTTTTGCTTGGGACTCTGCTTGGGAATCATCTCTAGATATTCCTCTGGAACTTCCTTCTAGGCTTACGCTAGGAGTCGTCTCCCTTATTGGTTCAATCAATAATTGGTCCAACGGGACCTTTAATAATCTCCTTTATCTATATTGATGAAAGGCCTCAAGCTCTTCTTGGTCAAAAAGTAGTGATGACATGTGTTTCACTTCTGTGAATGTCTCTTTCTGTAGGAAGATGTCATTAAATGGATCTTCCTCATGACTGAATACCTTCACTTTAATCATGGTAGTGAAGTCTTTGGCAGTGCCAAATGGGTCATATTGCCTTCCTGGGAATTTAGGTAATTGTAGAGATAACATGATATTTGCTTCTTTAAACACATGCCCCACATCATGTAGTGCAAATGCTCCATAATGTAGAGGGAATGTAGGCCAAATGGCCTTTTTTTCTTCCTTTAAAGCTTTGCTCAGCCCACACTTACTAGTTGTTTGATATGCTATCTCTCTGGCCATTAATTTGTCCGGAACATAGTATGGGAGGACATGTGGCGAGGTAATGCTGCCAAATACCCCGATATACGTGAATGTTTCCTCTCCAAACCATTTGGCCACTAGGAGGATATCTACCTTGGATTCCTTCAAAAACCTAGGAGCGTCTTGGTTGTAAACCTATTTGTGGATAGGGAGCATGACTCCATGACAAATTTTGTAAAAATGTGGGTGAAACTGAGATTCCCACATGCCTTTATAGTATATATGAATGGGAAGTGGATCTTGGACAGTCCACTTCCATCTTGTTAGAGCCTAGATTTGCCTCAGGCTAGAAAGACAAGGTTCTAGGTCGACATCAAACCACGCTTAGCCTCGTAGCTGGCCCTACGAGGACAGGAGAGGGCTCTCTCCAGGTCAATCTCGGTAAAAGATAATCGATGGGGCTCGAGATGACTGTAATAAAAGCTAATCTTAGGCTAGTTATGAAGTACAAAGGTTTGATTTGAGTTTTTGGGGGTTTTGGATTGGAAATAGGGAAAGGCAAATTGGGCTCGGGGATGAGGCATAGTTTCTGCAGAGTTATGATTGGGGCAAGGGAGGCAATCATTTTGATGCTTTAAATTGAGTGACTAGATAGATTAGACTGGTGAGAAGCTAAGGAGAGCAAGAGAGTCTCAAGAATTCTCCTTAAACAGATGAAAACATGGAAATTTAAACAAATTCAAAGGCAGAGCATAAGAGTTAATGGATTCCACCTTAATCACTCATTTGTTCAAATTCAGAAGAAAAGAGAGGAAAATGATACACATAACACTAATGAACTTACAATTACTTAGAGAAGCACACCATCAAAAAAATAAAGCCACATGGATCCCAAACAGTGCTGCAAAACCCTGGTCTTTCCTTAGCCAAAAATGCAGAGATAGAATGTACAATGATATGCCAAAGCAATCCCAAGTGTCCAACCCTGAAAATGACTTATAAATTACATAATATAGACAAGCCAAACCTACTCCCTTGACTCTAGGGGTCGAGCTCATCATTCTAGGAGCTGTTTGAACTAATTCTAAACAAGGAACTTAAAACTAGGTAGTCAAACAACTTACCCCTATATGCTAGGAAACTGATTCATTCACTCACATTTCACCTTTTGGTGAATGAATCTTCTAGAACAAGTAAAAATGTGCCAATATTACATCATGGTTGTCAAATTACATCATGAAAATTCAAAAATAACACCAAGAAGCAAAACTGGTCAAAACTGGGCGAATTGCTGAGCTGAACAGTGAAAAACAAGCCAAAATTCTCTATGCGTCGCGCCAAAATCTGTATGCATTGCGCCACTTTGGGGCTGATTTTTAGGCACTTTCTGAAGTCCAAATTGAGCCCAAGTGTGCTTGTTGGAAATACCTACCTGTCTACTTTCCAACCCAAGTAGAATTTTTGAATTTGGATGTCATTTTCCCCTCCAAAAATTCAATCTCCCAAGACTGCTTCCTGTGTGTCAAAATAGGGGCAGTGAGGTCATCGTTTGAGTGTTTTTGACCTCCTGAGAACTCAAAACTTGCCCAAACTTCTTGGCCATGTACCGAAGTCATGATTTTTTATGAAAAATCTAAAAATATAAACTTTTTTTTTTTCGGTTTGGAGCTCCCTAGCAAAAGCGCACGCCACGTGGCGCGATGCATAGGGAGAAAAACCTTGTTTTTTGTGCAAAAAATTTCCAAAATGCAAAAATTGCTCCAAATTTCTTGAAATTTGGACTGAAGGTGCCTCATCAAGCATCATGCTCAGCCAAAGAGGCTTTAGCCAAGATTTGGAGTCTATCCTCCCTTTTATGGCGTTTTAGTGCCCTCTTAACGCATGCAGTTTCAGTTGTAAAGTCACTGTCTTGGTCATATAATGTATCAGTGCTTGCCTCCATGGTGTTGAAAGTCTATGCCAAGTGTATGTTTGGTTTGTTGAGAATGAGAAATGAGAACTTGGTGTCTTGTTTCAATGCCAAATGTGTGCCAAAGGGAAATGAGGGATTGTGGCAAAAAAGGGACAGTGGGAACAATGAAGTCTTGCCAAGTGGTAGTTTGCCCTTTGACGATTTGACAAACTTTGGAGGAGGGGACGACCACTGAATGTTGGAGTAACTTCGGATTTTACAAATGAGATGGGGAAATAGGAATGATAGGGAATGATGTGACTTGGGGATAGGAAAAAGGGGCTTAGGAGTGAATGAGGGAGCTTTAGGGATAACAACTAGGGTTTGGGATAGTGGGAGTTTAGGAATATAGGATTAGTGAATTTAGGGATACGAGAATTATGGATATGGGGATGAAACTAGAAAATTAATGTGGGAAAAAAAGAGTGTGGAAGTGAGGGAATGGAATTTGTCAACAAAACACCAACTACAAACCGTAAGCACTTGTTTGTGAGCACAAATTGCAAGGTATTAGGGTTTGAATTTTCTTTTACACAACCACCAGAAATTGCATGAAAAAATCCTTCACTAGCAAGGAAGAGGGCTTAAATTACTTGCACACTAGAAGAGTTCAGTGACTTTGGCAATTTGAGGGAGTTTTTGAGAGAAATCAGGTTTTTTAGCCCAGTGCGTAGTGCCTTCCCAGTGCGCCGCGCTAGTGTAAATTTACACTGGAAATTTTCTCCCAGTGCGCCGCGCCTCCCTTGTGCGCTGTGCCTTTTTCCATGTGACTTTTGGAGGCCTTCCGGGTGTCCAAATTGGGTTCACGATAGCTCGTTGGAAAGGTCTTTGAGTATAATTTCCAACCCAACTAGAATTTTTTAATTTGGAGTTCATTTTCCTTGTCAAAAATCAAATCTCCCAAGACTGGTCAAAATGTGCCAAATGAGGCTACCTCAAGGTAGAGTGTTGTTGCAGTCAACTTTTGAATGCCTTCCTCAACTCCAACTTGAGCTCATGATAGCTCATTGGAAATATATTTGTGTCTAGCTATCATTTTACTCATAAATAAAGTCACTTGGCCAACCAAGCTAGGAGAAAACTTAATTTTCCCAAGGTCACTTCAGAGGTGCATCAATTCTCCCAAGGCAATTGTAATTTTGACATTTCTCTAAAACCATGACATCTGTGTAAAAATTGAAGGGGGTTCTTCTTCCTTGGCCTATTGTGGACAAAAATCTCTCTCAATTTTCCCAAATTCATCTTTTATTGCTCAGAAGAATCATTTGAGTAAAACCTATCCCGATGTGTGGAACAAGAGATTTGTCGAAATGAATCGAAATGAAGGGGATAAGGGGCTTTTAAATTCTTGAGAAAATTTTGGGAAGTAAGGAGGGATGTTAGCAATTAGGGGAAAGTGGAATTTCTAAAATTGAGTGAGGGGAAGGGGTCCAAAAGGGAAAAACACGGGCCTAACCTAGAAAATAGGGTTTGTAGCAAGAAAACTAGGGTTTGTGTGAAAATGAGGAATTTGGGGGATCTCAGTGATGGGAAATGTTTAATAAGGTACATTAAGGATAGGGGAAGGTGGATGAACATCAGGATACAATTTCTGCTAATGATTTGACCATTCAAGAGAAATTGCCTTCAAAACCCTAGGAGAGGGAAATGAACCTTACCTAGGCGCGACTGAAGCGTGAACAAGGTGTAAAATGACCCATTAGACCTTGACAATGATGATGAAAACCCTTTGAATGATGGTACACTTAGCTAAATGGTGAAATGGACCGACATTTGGACAACTTTAGAAGGGGAAAAAGCAAACCCTAGACCTAATGCCTAGTGACCAAATTTTACTTGAAGACTCACTGAAATGACAAAATTTGACCTTGACACCTTAAAATCACTTTGTAAGAGCATGTTTGATCACTGGAGGAAGGCTGCAAAGACTAACACTAACATTGGCTCCAATGGGGATGGTAGCTCCTTGGAGGTGCCAAGAACTACAGATCTTTGGGAGAGCAGACCAATGCCTTCTCTAGTGGGCAATGGAGTCAAAAACTCAAACTAAAATACATGACTATAAACTGACGACTTGACGACAGAAAATGACTCTCAATCAATTAAAAACTGACTCGACACTTAAACACAATCGACAAACTAGAAATGATACTCAAAGTGGAGCTTATTCATCAAAACCTACTCTAATAGTTTCATTCATCACCTGATCAAGTGAAATGAAACAACCAATGCAACCATGTAAGCATTTCGTCTGCTGTTTGAATTCTCCACAAGTGCTCGCTTAGGAACAACAAGAGAAAAATACTGAATGACAACTCCCATGGAAAATTGGAATCAAGTTGATTGCCGATAAACTTTCAAAGCATGAATTGACTGGATGACTTCCAGAATACTGCAAAAGGATCTTCATAGCTGGATATTAAAATTTTCCTCACATTTGTGTTGTCTTTCTTTGGTGATAGCAATAGGTTTCCAAAAGGATCCTGAATTTCGTGAATAACCAAACTCTGTTGCTGATTCCAAACAGAACAAAAATCTTTTATCAATTTCCTCATATGACTGCAAACATTGGTGTGAGCTTTGTAATGAAAAATATGTTAAACAAGACAATGAAGTTTACTTTTGAATAAGATTATTATCAACATTCTTTTCTGTCACATGGTTAGCTAATGGAGAAGAACTTTTACAGCACACATCATCCAACACACAAGCAATAGGATCATCAAAACTTTGAGAAGACTGCTGCGATGTATCCATTAAAACGGTATGACATCCAACTGGCTGTTCATCTTTTTCTTTAGAGATATTACTAAGATTCTGCCTTATAAAATGAAATGCTTCGAAACAAAAGGGTACAGAATCCTCTTGCATCATTAAATCATGTTTTTCGGCTGCCACACCTTCATCCTCAACATTAAAACCTAGAGATTGTTGATTTCCTACAGGCTGCTCATTTGAAGATTTACTATGCAATTTACCCTTTAAAAACTAAAATGATTCAAAACAGAAGGGTAGGGAATCTTCTTGTATCATTTGATCACATGTGCCAGCTTCCATGTCCTCATCTGCAACTTGACAATCAATGGCATTTGGGGACTACAAAGTTGAATATGAGAAGTCTGGAACAAAGTGTTCATCGCCCTCAAGAGGGTCCAAATCAAGACTTCTTGACAACTGATTTATGATTGTGTGAATGTTGTCTCTGATGAACTGAAACGAAGCAAAACAAAAATGCAAAGGTCCTTCACTTACTTAAAAGTTTGGTACACTTTCCTCGTCATTGTCATAACTGATATGCATCCGCTGATCACTATATTCGAGCTGCTGAAAGTGAACTTCTTCCTCCCACAAACTAGCTGCTGATTTGTCTGCAAGGTTAGCTTCTGTTTGGAGAACATAATCATCATCATCATACTATTCAAACTGAGGAAAATCATCAGTATAAAAGACATCATCAAGCATACAGGTCATATCAACATATCTCTCTTCTCCAAGATGATCTATAAGACAATCATTATCAGATCTATGACAACTGGGATAAGAAAGAAAATGTTTTGGATCAACAACTTGTTCTTCTTCAATCAGCAAGCCATGGGCTTGAACAATATTCTCATTCCTTGTGGTGATCCTCTGCATCATATCTTCTACTGCACTTATCAAAATGTCAAGCTTTACCTCTAGAGATGTCGATTCCTACGGATCTATGTTTTTCGTCTCTTCTTCTTTCAACCTTGCCCTTTTGATCAATAGATGAGCCTCTACATTTACTGCGTTGTTCTGCATCTCTTCAAGTGTTGCAACATTCCTTTCTCTCAGCTGAAACTCCATTTTCGGATCAAAGGCACCCGGGTAGTGCAAGAGAGCAGATCTAGGAGGAGGTCTTATATCAATTGGGATCGAATAATAAACTTGGTTAAATCTGGCAGAAAATTGTTGTACTATCTCCCCTGGCAATCTTTTCAGTTGGTTATACTCTTCTATAATAAGGAAAAGGTTCTGTCTGATCATCCACCTGTCGAGAAAAACTTTGACGAACTGCTGGAAAGCTGAGATGCTCACATCAGGCAGGGTTTTGAACCAACTGTTGACTTTGCCTTGCAAAGAAAGAGCAAAAAGCCTAATACTAACATCTTCGTCATCAACTTTAAAAAGGTCTAGAAAAGTCTCAACATTCTGCACATGTTGCTCAACGTTGACATTTTTACTTTCACCATCAAACCTCGGCAACTATAGATCATAGTTTTTGGGGAAAGTAGGAAGAACAGAAGGTAAAACAAGAGGTTTATAGCCATATGGGATTTTACAAGGTGTAGGAGTATGCACAAAAGGTATAGAATCAGTCTTGGTCTCTTGAAGCTCATCATTTTGAAGACGGTCATTGCAAGATTCAGAAAAAGGGTCTTGATCAAGCTCAAAAGCATGCAAATCTTTGGTATTCACAATCTTCAAAGGGAAGGAATCAAATGCAGGCCTGAGATCTTTTCTCAAGCATAGTATACTTTTCAAAGCCTTGTTAAAATTCTTGGGAAAAGAGAAGAAATAATTTAGAACAAAGAACAAAATGTCTTGGATGAAACTCCAACTTGAATACCTGATTTGCCCATATTGTCTTTTCATGTTTCTACTCTCCAGGTTCATCATCCAGTGGAGTCTTTGGATCTGATCTCGAAAATGATTTGGAATCACCAGGTGAATGATTTCAGCCTCTCCAGTGTATGATCGTTTTCCACCATCAACAATCAGATCTGAACTTGATACATGTACTGGGGCAATTAACAAGTTAGATGTCATGTTTACAAGCTAGAGCAGAGATTGACTGAAGCAACGTTTATCTACTTCCGCTAATACAAAGCAAAAGCATTTCGAAGGCTACCTGGCATAAATTCAGGCTCCATCTGTAGCTTATAAAACAAATGACATCAATAAGCAAACCATTTTCTTCTCCAGTACGGTCGCCACTATGTTAGAGCCTAGATTTGCCTCAGGCTGAAAAGACAAGGTTCTAGGTCCACATCACACCACGCTCAGCCTCGTAGCTAGCCCTACGAGGACAGGAGAGGGCTCTCTCTAGGTCAATCTCGGCAAAAGATAATTGATGGGGCTCGAGATGACTGTAATAAAAGCTAATATTAGGCTAGGTATGAAGTACAAAGGTTTGATTTGAGTTTTTGGGGGTTTTGCATTGGAAACAGGGAAAGGCAAATTGGGCTCGGGGATGAGGCACAGTTTCTGTAGAGTTCTGATTGGGGCAAGGAAGGCAATCGTTTTAGTGCTTTAAATTGAGTGAATGGATAGATTAGACTGGTGAGAAGCTAAGGAGAGCAAGAGAGTCTCAAGAATTCTCCTTAAACAGATGAAAACATGGAAATTTAAACAAATTCAAAGGCAGAGCATAACAGTTAATGGATTCCACCTTAATCACTCATTTGTTCAAATTCAGAAGAAAAGAGAGGAAAATGATACACATAACACTAATGAACTTACAATTACTTAGAGAAGCACACCATCAAAAACATAAAGCCACATGGATCCCAAACAGTGCTGCAAAACCCTGGTCTTTCCTTAGCCAAAAATGCAGAGATAGAATGTACAATGATATGCCAAAGCAATCCCAAGTGTCCAACCCTGAAAATGACTTATAAATTACATAATATAGACAAGCCAAACCTACTCCCTTGCCTCTAGGGGTCTAGCTCATCATTCTAGGAGCTTTTTGAACTAATTCTAAACAAGGAACTGAAAACTAGGTAGTCAAACAACTTACCCCTATATGCTAGGAAACTGATTCATTCACTCACATTTCACCTTTTGGTGAATGAATCTTCTAGAACAAGTAAAAATGTGCCAATATTACATCATGGTTGTCAAATTACATCATGAAAAGTAAAAAAAAACACCAAGAAGCAAAATTGGTCAGAACTGGGCGAATTGCTGAGCTAAACAGTGAAAAACAAGCCAAAATTCTCTATGCGCCGCGCCAAAATCTGTATGCATTTCGTCACTTTGGGGCTGATTTTTAGGCACTTACTGAAGTCAAAATTGAGCCCAAGTGTGCATGTTGGAAAGCCCTACCTGTCTACTTTCCAACCCAAGTGGAAGTTCTGAATTTGGATGTCATTGTCCCCTCCAAAACTTCAATCTCCCAAGACTGCTTCCTGTGTGTCAAAATAGGGGCAGTGAGGTCATTTTTTGAGTGTTTTTGACCTCCTGAGAACTCAAAACTTGCCCAAAATTCTTGCCCATGCACCAGAAGTCATGATTTTTTATGAAAAATCCAAAAAAATAAAATTTTTTCAGTTTGGAGCTCCCTAGCAAAAGCACGCGCCACGTGGCGCAGTGCATAGGGAGAAAAACCCTGTTTTTTGTGCAAAAAATTTCCAAAATGAAAAAATTGCTCCAAATTTCTTGAAATTTGGACTGAATGTGCCTCATTGAGCATCATTCTTAGCCAAAGAGTCTTATTCCAAGATTCGGAGTCTATCCTCCCTTTTATGGTGTTTTAGTGCCTTCCTGGTGCATGCAGTTTCAGTTGTAAAGTCACTGTCTTGGTCATATAATGTATCGGTGCCTGCCTCCATGGTGTTGAAAGTCTATGCCAAGTGTATGTTTGGTTTGTTGAGAATGAGAAATGATAACTTGGTGTCTTGTTTCAATGCCAAATGTGTGCCAAAGGGAAATGAGGGACTGTGGCAAAAATGGGACAGTGGGAACAATGAAGTCTTGCCAAGTGGTAGTTTTCCCTTTGACGATTTGACAAACTTTGGAGGAGGGGACAACCACTGAATGTTGGAGTAACTTGGGATTTTACAAATGAGATGGGGAAATAGGAATGATAGGGAATGATGTGACTTAGGGATAGGAAAAAGGGGCTTAGGAGTGAATGAGGGAGCTTTAGGGATAACAGCTAGGGTTTGGGATAGTGGGAGTTTAGGAATATAGGGTTAGTGAATTTAGGGATATGGGGATGAAACTAGAAAATGAATGTGGGAAACAAAGAGTGTGGAAGTGAGGGAATGGAATTTGGCAACAAAACACCAACTAAAAACCCTAAGCACTTGTTTGTGAGCACAAATTGCAAGGTATTAGGGTTTGAATTTTCTTTTACACAACCACCATAAATTGCATGAAAAACTCCACTAGCAAGGAAGAGGGCTTAAATTAGTTGCACACTAGAAGAGTTGAGTGATTTTGGAAATTTGAGGGAGTTTTTGAGATAAATTAGGCTTTTTAGCCCAGTGCACCGCGCCTTCCCAGTGCGCCACGCCAGTGTAAATTTACACTGTAAATTTTCTCCCAGTGCGCCACGCCTCCCCCCTGTGCGTTGCGCCTTTTTCCAGGCGACTTTTGGAGGCCTTCCCATTGTCCAAATTGGGTTCAGGATAGATATTTGGAAAGGTATTTGAGTCTACTTTTGAACCAAACTAGAATTTTTCAATTTGTAGTTCATTTGCCTTGCCAAAAATCAAATCTCCCAAGACTGGTCAAAATGTTCCAAATGAGGCTGCCTCAAGGTAGAGTGTTGTTGCAATCAACGTTTGAATGCCTTCCTCAACTCCAAATTGAGCTCATGATAGCTCATTGGAAAGATCTTGGTGTCCAGTTATCATTTGACGCATTACAAAAGTCATTTGGCCAATCAAGCTAGGAGAAAACGTGAGTTTCCCAAGGTCACTTCAGAGGTGCATCAATTCTCCCAAGGCAATTGTATTTTTGACATTTCTCTAAAACCATTACACCTGTGTAAAACGTGAAGGAGGTTTTTCTTCCTTGGTCTATTTTGGACAAAACCCTCTCTCAGGTTTCAAAAATTCATCTTCTATTGCTCAGAAGCATCATTTGAGTAAAACCTATCCCGATGTGTGGAACAAGAGATTTGTCGAAATGAATCGAAATGAAGGGGATAAGGGGATTTTAAATTCTTGAGAAAATTTTTGGAAGTAGGGAGGGATGTTAGGAAGTAGGGGAAGGTGGAATTTCTGAAATTGAGTGAGGGGAAGGGGTCGAAAAGGGAAAAACACGGGCCTAACCTAGAAAATAGGGTTTGTAGCAAGAAAACTAGGGTTTGTGTGAAAATGAGGAATTTGGGGGATCTCAGTGATGGGAAATGTTTAATAAGGTACATTAAGGATAGGGGAAGGTGGATGAACATCAGGATACAATTTCTGCTAATGATTTGACCATTCAAGAGAAATTGCCTTCAAAACCCTAGGAGAGGGAAATGAACCTTACCTAGGCGCGACTGAAGCGTGAACAAGGTGTAAAATGACCCATTAGACCTTGACAATGATGATGAAAACCCTTTGAATGATGGTACACTTAGCTAAATGGTGACATGGACCGACATTTGGGCAACTTTGGAAGGAGAAAAAGCAAACCCTAGACCTAATGCCTAGTGACCAAATTTTACTTGAAGACTCACTGAAATGACAAAATTTGACCTTGACACCTTAAAATCACTTTGTAAGAGCATGTTTGATCACTAGAGGAAGGCTGTAAAGACTAACACTAACACATCCCATGACAAGAAATTTTGAACCAAAACAAATTGAATCCATCACATAGGCACTCATAAAAAATGGAGGGTAAACCCTCGTTGACTCACTCCTTTTCCTCCTATAATCGATTATTGCCTTTGCTAAATTATTAGACAAAATTTGGGCCCAATTCATTATAGTTGCGTTTACAGTTGCATCTATTATAGGCAGCCATTCTTGGGAAAACTTAGTGCTATCAGTCTTGCCAAACATCCTACATAGCATGTCCACTGCAAAACTATGAGGGGTAGAAATAGACGCTGTAGAGTACATACCGTTTTTGTCCTTTTCGATTTTTCCCTCATTATTTGACCAGGTTTGGGTGCAATCTAATGGGTCCTCATTCTCTTTGGTAAAATTCTCAATGAACTATTTGTTATAGATGACTTGTGGCTCTGGTAGGTGGTACATAAGTCGTAGGTTGTCTGGTGAAAAAGATCCCATAACCTCTTGGCTTTTGGTCCTGAATTCTCTGTTTGAGATATCAACCTCATTAATAACCCATTTAACCATATCTGTATAAGGGATTATCTTTGGGTGTGCAGCTATGCGTGGCAAAAATGAGCATGCCATCCAAAAAATGGAGGCATCTGAGGAATCACAACCGTCAACTGTGATATTTGTTTCCAGAAGTCTTGGTTCCTCTTCTTCTAAGATATTATACATGTAGAGTCCGAAAATTGAGGAGTTATTTTTTATTTCTCAGACGTGACTGCCTTTCCTTTCTTCACCATCGCTCCTAAAGATTTTTTTGTGGATTGTTCCTAAAAGTGGATAAAAATAGTAGTTATCAAATATACATAGATAATAATGAACGTGAAATGGAATAATACAGACAACTTGTAAAAGTGATAAAAGGAGTTTAATTTGAATGAAAGAAAGAATATATCATATCGCGTTGAATGGCTTTTCACACATAAATGCCATTAACCTTCACTAAATTCCCACTAATGCTTCATTATATCTTTGCTTTAATGCTCACAAATGTCTACATTGTAAGTCGAGAAGAAAGCTTCTAGGGTAGCGATCCTTTGAATTGCGATAATGCTGATTTTTCAATTTGTGAAGCAATATCGCAAATCGCATTATCACATTATTCATTTTTTATTTTCTTATCGTCTCTAATGTTTTTGCGAGATGTGAGATGCGAGGTGCGAGCTACTTTTTATTATTTCTAAAACTAGCTCATTTGTTAGGTTTTCTATGTAAAGACCTTTTTACTAAGTGATAGACCTTAAAAATTTGTTTGTAATGTATGTCGTGAGTGGGTCCGGGTCTTGATCGCATTTCGCAATTTCGACAAGCATTAAGTTTGTAGTGCTCTTTTAAATGCTCAAAATGCGATGCAGTAAGGGAAATGATGCGATCGCAATTTCGCATTTCGCTTCTTTTTTAGGTAGCTTATTAAGGTGTGCCTTCTACAAATAGTGATATGTGATACGAGACTTAGTTTTGATGAGAAATACTTAAGGACCTAGTTTATATAAGAAATTTAGTATTTTCAAAGTGTTTTAGCATGAAGTCCCTCTTTGATCTCTTTTCGCTAGATTTTGTGGGTTAGGAAGGCTTTCAATAATGCTTAATCATGCAATATGTGAGAAAGGCAAGCATTTACTAGCTCTTTTTGAAAAGGGGTTTGATTAATATCTTGTTTTATTCCAAATTAATAAAGAAAATGCCTAAATGCTAGACTTATTTTTGGAATGATTTTTTAAAGGGTCCCCATTTATTAATGTAATATTGACTACTAATATTAACAAATAGGGGGGTTGTTGAATAAAACAATAGGTAGAAACAACCCAAGAATGCACAAAGTGGCATGGAAAAGGTATGCTGGTAGGAGTAGAGGTTTTCACAAGATTTTTAGAGTATATCACAATTCCTTTGCCCCATTCTTAAGCCATATTAAATGCTACAATTGTGGAAACTTTGGGTATAACGAAGCAGGTTGTAGACATGAGAAATCGAAGCATGCATCCCAGATGATGCGGAAGAAAGTCATCCATTAAGGATGAATAGAAATATAAGAGTAGACGAAGACAAGTATGTCTTCAATGCTCTTTGTAAATAGAGAATGTTGAACAATAGAAGGAGAAATCATTAAGGTGTTGACTTATCTCTGAAGAAAAATAAGAGAAAAATTAAGATGGATGATTCTCATATTCCTGTGAGAAAACCCTTTATAGGTGCCATCTGTAATAAGCACAGACTTTTGGAAGGAAGGAATAGCAAAAATGCAGTAAATATATTCTTGCAAAAAAAGCAAAAAAGAAGTAAGAGGATTTGGGTGAAGAAAGAGGAACAAAAGGTGGAGTGCCCTCCAGCCATGCACAACCAAGAGAAAGCCCAAACATGGGAAAAGAAGAAGCTAGATGGTAATGCTTCTATCATGACTCAACCATTAAAAGTTTGGAAGAAGGAGGAAGATATTGTCAAGGGGACTGGATACTTTATTTCTCTTAAGTAAAGGAAGAGAATGGCCTCAAGGGAGGCTAAATAAGTCAGATGCAGGAAGCTAGAAGAAAAAAACAAAGAGGTTCATCTACTTGTTGAAGGTATGGCTGTGTCCCCATGTTGATTACAGTAATTTGTTTGTTTATTTCAAATGTATCAAAAATACCAAAAATAGGAAAGAGAAACTAGCATGGTTTCAGGGGGAGTACGAAACAATTTTTTTTTTTATAAAAGGAAGATGAGCTGCAGCAGAAGTGTGGGATGAAGAGGCCCATAGTTAAGTTAAGTTCACAAGATTAGTACCTACAGAGAAAAGGAAGAAAATGCAGGAGATCAGAGAGCATTGGCTCAAGGGGAGTTGCTTTGATAGAAGTAGTAGACAACAATTGTCTTCCTCAAGAAGAAATATTGAACAGGGAATGAAAGGTTTGCATATTGGGTGAAATACCCTTATTTCATTTAAGATTGTGAATCTGATTTTTCCTAGTAGTCTTTTGTTCATAAAGCACAATGGGTATAAGATTTCAATGTCCCTTAGTCTTTAGTTTGTATCGCTATGTCAATTGATGGTCTGGGTTCACATGGACTAGCCTTTTGTGTAAGTGGACATTTCTTTTTGAGAAATAGATATAAGAGGTTACACTGTATAACATCCAATTTGTATCGATTTCTTAGTGCAATTGGTATTATTTAAGCAACACTCCCTATTGTAGAAGTATGATCTCAAGGGGAGAAGTGTTTAAGATGCTCATAAAAGGTGAGCATAGAGGATGAAGCAACAACAACTATGAAGAACAATCTTAATGCATCACTTATGGGTGGTATCTACATTCAACATTAGTCTCATGGGAAATTTTAATTGGTACAAAAGATGCATTAGAAAAGAAAGTATTTAGTCGACAACCATAAGGTGTCCAAATATGGAGGATTATTCGCATGGATGAAGTATATTTTTAAGGGGAGCATATCACATAGTTCCATTTTATAGAGTAGCAACAACTAATAACCCTTGAAGAGAAGTTTGTAGAGAATAATGCAGAGCAACAACTAGACCCTCATCATCGATAATTAGTGATTGCACAGGGGAGAAGAAGAATATTGTATCCATTTTCCCTTAATGTCAAAGGGGGAGAAAAGTTTATTGGAGAAAAAGTTGTGATGGCCCAATCAAAAGAAAGAAATATATTGGTGGCTCATGCAAGGATATGTGTGGAAGAAACATGAGGATTGGCCATCAATGTGGAAAAGTGAAGAGGTGTTGCCATCAATTATAAAGGAGGGTATTATTGAATAGTGTTATAGCACCATTTACCACTTTTAGTAAATCTGATGCTCTGATTATGGCCTAGGGCAACCCTTCCTTTCCAGACTTGGTCCAAAATCCAAAAAGCAGTGTTTTATTTCCTATATGCTACTTTTCCCTATGATAAAAGTGTGTACACATGGGTTATCATATACCCAACCCGCGTACATGTGTTAAAACACTTAAAAATAATAAATTTCCTTAATTTCGAGCGGATTTCAAGGGTTTTATTTATTACTCACCTCCTGTAGCTCATGGCCCAACTGTTTCCCAATTGAAAAAACTAATTTGGAGAAATATAAATAAACCTCCATGGGTAGGCATTAAAGGAGAAAAAAGGAGATATTGATATTATAGTTAATTGTTCCCTGATTGAATTTGATGAAATCCCTATGCCTCCTGCACTCCCCAAAGCTTTAGGAAACCCTTGTTTCCTCTTTTGAGATATCCTTCATTCTTCTTGAGATATCCTTGTGTATGATGATGGAGGAAGATTGTTGAATCTGGGAAAGGATGGATCCAGAGAAAAGTTTCGCTTGGAGTTAGAGGAAGACTCAAGTTGTAGTTTTCCACCTTTCATGTAGCTTACATCAATAAAGAAATGTTGTTTTGTTCTTGATATTAATCATGTTTATGCATTGATATATATTGTGATTTGTTTATAAATATTATATTAATGTGTAATTGTTCATTTGTTTATATGATCTAATGTATATATCATGAATATGATTTACGTTTCTACTATTGTTTATGCTTTGCTTGAATAATTTACAGGTTTCAAAGACATCAGGAGAAGCAGAGGGTTTGCACCTTGCGGGATCTACCCAAACATAGGACCTTCGAGTAAGGACACTTCTTCCTAGTTCAATAGTTAAAGCATTTAGATTGTTTTTTTGTGCATTTCTTTTTACTCTATGCCCTATGCTCTGTTGGGGTTTCCAACCCAAGACCTTAGGGTGTTCCCACCCGCAATAGAATTGGCAACTCTACTGGGGATAACATTCTTGTTATTCCTAGTTTGGGTTGTTTGTTCTCGATCGGGGTTTGTTCTCTTGATTGCTTTCTTTTACAATGTTATTTGACTTATTAGATTCCCAGGCATCAAGTCTGATCTTCTAGATCAGGCCTTGATTTTGTTTTTCTCGATTGTGTCTTTTATACGCTTTTTTCTTGGAGTATAGTCACATATACACGCTAGTTTCCTCAAGCAGACTCATGTATACACGATTTTCTTGTGTTAGAAATGCGTGTGCACACCTCTGTGTCTTTACATAGTCGCGTATACAATTTTTTGAATTGATTTTTCAAATCTTTTTGCCTAGTTAGGTTTTCTGCCTGGTGAATTCTGTTATTTTATGGTCATCCACTATCTGTAGAACTTTGTTCTCTTGCAAGTTTTCAATTTTGAATCTCCTTATTCGCAAAAAGCCTATTTGGTCTAGGATTTCTTTTTGAGTAAGGTTTTTTTTTGGGTCTTGGGTTCAAGGATTCTATCTAAAGTTCTTGGATGTTCTAGTTTTCCAGAACAAGAAATTGGTTTTGATTTCATTTATAACCCAGATTTAAAATTGCTTTGCTTGGCTTTCCCTTTCGGTTGACCTTGTGGTTTTTCATGCCTTTTTGAGTGTCTCCTTGGAAATTTTAAAAGTTTTTCTTTCTTGACATTTTTTCAGTTTGCTGAAGTCTTTTACCATTGTTCGGATCGGTTTGTGTGAGTTTGTAGTCCTTCTTGTTTCATGTTTCATTTATTAATGAGTTGTATAACTTGCCAGGCTTAAGGACTCTTTGTGCTTGTTTCTTGATGTTTGAAATTTAGTAGTCCTTTTGTGACCTCGAAAACTTCTTTAGTTTCTTTAAAAGAAAAAGACAAAAACATTGCTTTTTCCTTTATTTTTCTTTCCAAGATTTTTAATTTTTTGGTATCATTAGTTTTGTTTTGAGAATTGTGAACTTTTTCAATTGGTTTTGCTTGGTTTCAAGGGAAGCTTTTCTTTGAAGGTATGCCCTCTTTATAGTCAAGTTGGCCTTTTGATATTGTAAAGGAACATATTTGCTTCTTGTATGAGAATCCATGCACCATCATTATAGTTTGCATTAAGATAGTTTGCATTGTTGACATTTTAGTCTTTTTGTTAGATTTTGAGTGTGTGGAGTGTGTTTTCTGGAAAAAGAAAATTTCCTTGTACAAGTTTATTCGTAGAACTCTATAGAAATCCATTTTCATTAAAGAAAATAATTGCATTTTCATGTAGCTAAGTTTCTATTGGTTTCTTTTGCGTCAAAACATCATCAGTTTCACTCTCGTTATGCACTTGACTTAAAGAAAAACCTCTTTAAAATAAAGTTCTTTAATAAAAAGAACTAGAACTTTTTAATTCATCATTAACAAACACCAACAAGTTTAAGTTCTTTAGGGCCTTGGAATAGGTGAGTGAAGAGTTAACTCTCCAAGGCTACTCAAATTATCAAACATAGAAGTTGAGTAGCGAGTGAAATCCACTGTTGTTAGAAAGACCAAGAAAGCTCTGTGACTGGGATTCAAGCACGAGGGAGAGTGAAGATAAGGAAGAGAGATACCCGCTCTCCTACTTGTTGGATCCTGCCTCATAACTGTTCCACCCAGATTTTGATACGAATTGGTGCCCATAGTTTCCTTTCATAGGGATCACATAGTTGGCTATGGAGGGGAATCTCGTGGAACCTGAGGTAGAAGTTGCATCACATTCATCAGCACTTCTAGAGGGTACCCTTGCAAAGCATGGGTGCTTGCACCAGAAAAGGATTTTTTTGGAGGTTAGCGTAATCGTTTCTGTTACCTTCATTGGTAGGCTTGGGCCTTTATTATCCCAAACTATCTTCGGAAGGTCCCTTCACTTTCTTGTATTTTGGTGTCGAGTCCTCATCACTCAGAGCAGAAATACTTGGAAGTTTCTTGATTGGTTGCCTCTTTAGGGACCTTATAGTCGATTGATCTTTGCGCTTTGTATTTATTTGGATTTAGGTGGATTTGTCTTATCATTTTTGGACTTTAGATTATGAGTGACTGACCTACCACTCCACCGATCTTGAAAGGTTGTTGATATTTCTTTTCAAAAGTGGTGGAGTTTCCTCCTTAAGGGCAAAGGTTTTGATTGTGCATTTATCTTCCTTGGAAATTCAGTTGTACATTCCCGCAAGGGAAGGATATGCGAATAAGTTTGGTATGGCCAATATTCCTGTGGAGACCAACCAGGGTACCCTTCCAAAAGGAGATCCTTGTGCTTTTCCTTTCTTTGGAAATGTTGGTACCACTTGATGGCCACTTTGAATATTCCTGGTTTGAATGTTGGACTACCAGTTTGGCTGTGGTCCAATCTGAATATTCCTGATGTTCTTGAAGCTTCTCAAATCAATGATTTATTTCAAGGGCATCAAATGGGTGTTAATTTCTCATCTTATTTCAAAGAGAAATATGGGATTCCTCTTTCTCCTCCCTCTTGTAATAAGAGATCTGAAAAGAGGAGAAAGAGGAAGACCAAGAAGAAGAATAGTTCTATCCATTCATCAACAACCTCTGCAAGTCATGTTGGAGATGAGCCTTCATCCACTGCAAGTCATACTAGCAATTCATCATCAACCTCTTCTAGTCATGTTGGATATGAGATTTCAACCACTGCAAGTCACGCTAGGGGCATAAGTCTAGTCACTGTAAGTCATGCTAGCAATGAATCATCATCAACCTCTACTATTCATGTTGGATATTAGCTTTCAGGCGCTGCAAGTCACGTTGGGGGCATAAGTCTAGTCGCTACGAGTCATACTAGAAATGCATCACCAACCTCTGCTAGTCATGTTGGAGATGAGCTTCCAGCCACTGCAAGTTACACTGGGGGCATAAGTATAGTCACTGCAAGTCATACTAGCAATGCATCACCAACCTCTGCTAGTCATGTTCATGATGAGCTTTCAGTCGCTGTAAGTCACGCTGGAGGCATAAGTCTAGTCACTATGAGTCATACTAGCAATGGGTCACCTACCTCTGTGAGTCATATTTCTGTTGACTCACCTACTTCTGTGAGTAGGGTTGGGGGCACAATTCCTATCTCTCATGGGAAGAGTCACTAACCTCTGTGAGTCATGTTAGGGACTTTCCACCAACCACTGCTAGTCATGCTGGTAGAATGGATGTTGATCAGAAACCTAAGTGTAGAAGTTTTAAACATAATTTTCCTTGTAAGATATGCACAGGAGACCATCTTACTCATCTGTGCCCTGGTATTCCAAAGGTACAAAGGATATGGTATGAGTCTAAAAGTTCTTCTACTCTTGAATCTGTTATGGTTTCTCAACAGTCACATCAATCATTGGTTGATAGTGTGGCTGAGCCAGTGAAATCTATGGCTGATTACACTCCTCTTTTGGGGGGTGAATTGCCTAACAATAGAGTCTTCTGGTATAGCGGGCATTCTAGTTTCTCTGAATGTACCTCCTCCAAGTTATAGGAGTGTTTCCTTTGATTGGGATAATCTTGTCAAGCGTTGTCTTCCTTCCGCTGCACCTTTCCAGATAAAGGTTAGAGTTAATTCCACAAACATCTATCAATGTATGGTGGATGAAGGACCCTCTATAAGTATTATATCCTCCTTGACTTGGAAAGCTTTGGGTTCTCCGAATTTGTTGGCATTTCATAATTAGTTTTTAGCCTATGATATAAGACCTAGTGAATCTATGGGTGTTCTTCCTCAATTTCCTATTACTTTATGTGGGAAGATTGTTTTAATCGATATGATGGTGATTGATCGCCATTTAGACTTTAATATGCTACTTAGGCATGATTATGTCTATGTTATGAATACAGTGGTGTCTTCACTCTTTCGAGTGATGCATTTTCCTCATAATGGGAATATTTTCACTATTGATCAGCTTGTATCTGATAATCATCACTATAATTCAAATTTACTACAGAATACCCCTTGGTTTGTTCCAAGTGTTCAAGTAGACTCTACCCCACCACGGGTGAACTATGTGGCATTGAATCCTCAATGTTCAATTGCTTCTGAGAAGGATCCTTTGAACTATTATTTTCCTTCATGGGACTTAGTCCCGGTAATTGACCGAGTGATTCCTCCTATGGGGACATGGGACCCCTTAATTCGCTCTTTTGATCCTTGTAGTTCTCATGATTTCTTAAGTTTGATTTGCCTTCACATGAGGAAATTTTTGAAGACATGAGTTTTAACTACCAAAGGAGTCCTTGTCCTGAGCCCCGTGAGGGGTTTGTCCTGACGAACTATTATGTGTAAGCTGCAAGGTTGTATGATTCCCTGTACCATATTATACATATAAGGTGCAAATTTTCAATTTTTGTATTCTACAACACCAGATTTTATTTGAATTTTATATATTGGATGTATTAACTTATTGTTTAGTGTTCCTATTTATGTCTACATAACTTGGAAGAATTCTCCTTTGGACATTTTTATGGTTGATCTGCTCTGATAGGTATTGGTTCTCAAAATTGGCATATAGGATAGGTTTTTCACTTGAATTGTGCATTTATTAGTTTCCTTTTCCATTTTGTCCTTAGGATTGACCCCACCAAGATATGATGCAGAACCTTCTCATTGCTTAAAAGTACCATGACTTGTGTGGTACAGCCTACCTTATCATGTGCACCCTAGATAGTACCTTGTTGTCACTTGGCACCCATGCTGAACTTTTGTTCTTAGACTCGGGAGTCCTCATTAGTCCCACCATGACTTGAGTGTTGGAGACTAATTCTCCTTCTTCTTCGCAATTTTCTGGCTTTATACCCTAGAGACTCCTTTGCGTTGAGTTGTACTATTGCATTGCATATTGACTATTTGCACCTTTTGGCCTTGAGCTAGCTTCACTTGGACTCATTTGTAAGCTACTTTTTGACCATGTCTTCTGAAAAATCAACCTTGCAATCACATAGCCTCTGCAACTTGATGCACCCTTTCACCCATGAAAGAACATTCCTTTGAGTGTCATTGACCAGTTTCACCACCTTGCATTGAGCATAGTAATGTTCCCCTTCCAGGAACTAGAGCATCTTCTTTTTCGACACTCGTTCTTTCCACCGTGCTATAGCATTCTTTTATTCTTTTTTAGGCTTCATAAAAATGAAAAAGACAAAAAATATATATATATCCCAAAAAAGGGCAAGAATAGGAAATTATTTCCATATTTGATGGCAGCTAGAGTTAGTTGTGTCGTCCTTGAACAAAGCACTCAAAAAATAATTCTCTCCTCCTTTGTGATGGGCTTTAGTTTGACTTAGGAGAGCCTTAACCTTGTTATTGAGTCAATACTCCTCCAATTGGTTATCTCTTCCAATCATATGGAGAGTTTTCTTATGCCTCTTGCATACAAAATTATACAAAGTTATCATATGATGCCATGTAGTCACAGTTGAGTCGTGCTTTTGTTCAAGGGAAGTAAACCTGAGTCAACCTCTCTATGATGTCTCTTGACCTATTTTTCAGTCGGCCATCCCTAGTTTTGAGAGTCATGTTCGTTATCACATCAGCTATTTGGTCCTTTGCTCATGTTGGTTTGAGAAGGTCTCCATTGACTTCTTGTTGGCAGGTATTACTCTTATCAACTACGACAAATTGCTTTGAGGGCAGATCTAGAGCCACACACCTCAGGATCATTAATCAGTTCTTTATATGTGATATTCAGGCATGTACTTATTTGGATATGATTGGATGATCCATTATGTATTTTCAGTTCCTTTATACTTGTATGCATATTGGATGTGATTTTGTACTTAACATGCGAACATGATTTACTATCTCTAAGAATGGTTATGCTCGCCTCAGACAACAGTTTCTTTCTGATCTCTTTCACTGGCTTGGCAGGCTGAATTTTGGTGAACTCCTCCTCAGTCTCGGCATGATTCCTTCTATACACTTAATACATTTCGGCTGTCATGTACCCCTTCTAACCTCATATATTAGGGGGCATCTGTTATAGCACCATTTACCTCTCTTGGTAGATCTGATGCTCTAATTATGCCCTAGGGAAACTCTTCCTTCCAAGACTTGGTCCAAAATCTAAAAAACAATGTTTTATTTCCTATATGCTACTTTTCCTTATGATAAAAGCATGTACACACGGGTTAGCATATACCCAGCCCACGTACATGTGTTAAAACACTTAAAAATAATAAATTTCCTTATTTTTAGGTGGAGTTCATGGGTTTTACCTATTACTCACCTCATATAGCCTGTGGCCCAACTGTTTCCCAACTGAAAAAACTAAATTGGAAAAGTATAAATAAACCTCCATGGGAAGGCCTTAGAGGAGAAAAAGGGAGATATTGATATTATAGTTAATTGATCCCTAATCAAGTCTCATGAAATCCCTATGCCTCTTGCACTCCCTAAAGCTTTAGGAAACCCTTGTTTCCTCTTTTGAGATATCCTTCATCCTTCTTGAGATATACTTGTGTATGATGATGGAGGAAGATTGTTGAGGTCAGGAAAGGATGGATCCGGGGGATAGTTCCTCTTTGATCCGGATTTAAACAGGAACGCAATAAATTACAGTGATAACCATAAACACAGAGATGCGATAACTATAAATACAGAGATGCAGCAGAAATAATACTTCATTTCATTACTAGAAAATACTGAAATATGCTTACAAATAGAAATGGAAATAACCCAGCTAGGGCGATGGTAGCTTATCTCTGAGAAGAGATGTGTCGGCTACATGCCTCTGAACTGTTCTCCAAAACTATCTTTACAATGAGGCTCGAAGGCCTATTTATTACTGAGAAACAATGGAAAACCCTTCACATTCCAAAACCTAACCCTAGAAGATGAAATGCCAAATTGTGGGCCCTGTTTTGGGGTGAGTTGGACAGCCAACTTCTCGGGGTCGCGAATTGGTCGTATTATCTCCGTTTGACGTGCATGATAGCCCATTGGAAATATCTCTTCGAGGAATACGATGGAAAAGACGATTTTTATCAAAAAAATCGCTGGCGGTAGATTTCCCAAAAAACGTTGTTTAGGGCCTCAAAACGGCTCCAGAAGTTTAGGACCCGAAAAACTGCTAAAAATAGTAAACTGCGCTATAATTAATGAAATTGAAAACCTGAAAGAGACAGTTGTGGGGGTCCAAATGGGATAGGTGGGTGGCCACCAACATCCACCTGGATCATTCCTCCCCCCTTAGGAAGCAATGGTCCCCATTGCGTTGAGTTCCTCCTTGAGATGAGGAAGCTTCTGCTGAGCTGGGTCTCTGGTGAGCTGTTCTGCAATCTCTGATGTGTCCAGAAATGGTGGGAAGCATGGTCGGCGATGGTCCACATTGAACAATTGGTGCAAGCAAAGGAATGGAGGAATGTTGTGCTTCCAAGCATTGTTTCCCACAGCCTTGTTACTGGTGTAAGGACCATGTCGAAGTGGTCTGAGTTTCTGATGGTTCTGGTAAGGCGTTCTCTCGGTAGATGTAACCAAACTTTGTCGCCCACCTGAAACTTGTGTGGTACCCCTTTGGGTAAGGAGAAGTTGTTCCTGTGTTTTTTCATGACTGTATCCCTATGTTGTTGCTGCTGCATGAGGAACCCTTTGCGGGGGTCATGGATGTAGCAACGATCTTCCCCTTACTTCGCGAGTGAACCAAATAGAAAATAAATTTCCTAGTCTGTGAGATGAGCTTGCTGCCTTTCTTAGCAGTGATCAAAGAGGTGGCGGTAGGTGGAGCTACCTCTGGTATCCTGTATAATGAATTATCCAAAGAAATAATGACAGCGCGAGGCCTTGACTCATACACAACATGTCGCCTCCACAAGTATGGATGGCCTAATACTACATCACAAACATCCAGAGGTGCAACATCACACAATACCTCATCTGTGAAGGGCTTGATGCTGTAGGGAAGGCAGCACTGCTGGCGAACTTTGAGATCTCGTCCTTCATGAAGCCACCCGATACTATACGGTTGTGGGTGTGGCATAGTTGGAAGGCCCAACCGCTTCACGACCTCTGCTGAAACGAGGTTCTTTTGGCTGCCACTGTCGATAATGAATTGCAGTGGCGAACCCTTCACCCACATCTGTGAGTGGAAAAGACGTTCCCCCTCCTCTAGCTCTTCGGGTTCATTCTTCTGGATCTTGGCAGTGGCAACAGTGGCACTAGGATCCACATCAATGATTTGCTTCCCTTTGCCATCCTCCTTGTCGGGTTCGGGCTTAGAGTCGGAACATGCATCTGATTCGGAAGCCTTCAACTCAGCCACCAGTGACTGCTTGGTCTGACACTCACTTGTGTTATGAGTGGGACTCTTGTGGAACTCACACCACTTTCCTGTGTCCTTCTTCAGCTTCGTGGTGTTGTTCTTTTCTTGCAGCTTCGAGGGGTTTTCTTGGGTCACCCCACCTTGGCTTTGTCCTTTGGGCTTCGGATTTGCAGATCCAAAGTCTCGCTTCTTCTGTTTGAACTTTTGCTCGATTTTGACAGCGTATCGGTATGTTGTGCCGAGTGAGGAGATGTTCAAGAACTCCATCTCTTCCTGGATGTATCTTTGTAGGCAGCTGCAGTATTTGAGTACCAGATGCAGATCAGAATCTTTGATACCCAACTGTGTACGAAGGGTATGAAAAATATTTGTGAACTCTGGCACATCTTGGTCTCGTCCCTGCCGTAGTGTGGTCCATTTGATGTATTTGTCCTCATAGCTTTTGACAGGGTAGTACTGCTCCTTGATGGCATCCCGGAAGTCATTCCAAGTGGGGGCGGCTAAAAAATGTGAGTCTGTACTTTCATCCTTCTGCTCGCAGTATGTTTCCCACCAGTCCTTGACGTGGGGGGCTGCTTTGAGAAGAGCGAAAACAATCTGTTCCCGACTTGAAAATTCATGAACAGAAAAATACCCATCTAGCAGATTTAACCATTTACCTACGGCATCTGCGTCTATTTGACCCTCGAAGATGGGGATTTCAAAATTAACTTGTACCTTAAACGGTGTGGCGTTTCCAAAGTCGCTGTTGGAAGCCGATGCGTCACCTCTGGGTAGCTGCTGAAGGATCTGCGCAAAGCTATCCATCATCGCGTTCCTTTGCTGCTCGAGGGCTTCTTCGAGCAAGATTCTGATAGGATCTCCTGCCCCTTTGTCTTTCTTCTCATCCGCCATGGGAGGTCGTCGAGATTTGCGAGGCTGGTCTTGCAAAGGTTCGACCAATTCAAGCCCTAACTCCTTATATCCCAACCTCGTTGGGGACATGCAAAGAAAAATAGAGAAAAAGCAGACCACTCTGATACCACTGATCCGGATTTAAACAGGAACGCAATAAATTACAGTGATAACCATAAACACAGAGATGTGATAACCATAAATACAGAGATGCAGCGGAAATAATACTTCATTTCATTACTAGAAAATACTAAAATATGCTTACAAATAGAAATGGATATAACCCAGCTAGGGCGATGGTAGCTTATCTCTGAGAAGAGATGTGTCGTCTACATGCCTCTGAACTGTTCTCCAAAACTGTCTTTACAATGAGGCTCGAAGGCCTATTTATTATTGAGAAACAATGGAAAACCCTTCACATTCCAAAACCTAACCCTAGAAGATGAAACACCAAATTGTGGGCCCCGTTTTGGGGTGAGTTGGATAGCCAACTTCTCGGGGTCGCGAATTGGTCGTATTATCTCCGTTTGACGCGCATGATAGCCCGTTGGAAAGATCTCTCCAAGGAATACGACGGAAAAGATAATTTTTATCAAAAAAATTGGTAGCGGTAGATTTCCCAAAAAACGTCGTTTAGGGCCTCAAAACGGCTCCAGAAGTTTAGGACCCGAAAAACTGCTAAAAATAGTAAACTGCGCTATAATTAAGGAAACTGAAAAACTGAAAGAGACAGTTGTGGGGGTCCACGTGGGATAGGTGGGTGGCCACCAACATCCACCTGGATCACTCTTGGAGCTGGAGTAAGACTCAGGTTGTAATTTTCCACCTTTCTTGTAGCTTACATCAATAAAGAAATGTTGTTCTATTCCTGATATTAATCATGTTTATGCATTGATCTATATTGTGATTTGTTTTTAATTCTTATATTAATGCGTAATTATTCATTCGTTTATATGATCTAATCTATATATCATGAATATTCTTTATGCTCTATTGTTGTGTATGCTTTCTTTGAATAACTTACAGGTTTCGAAGGCATCAGGAGAAGTAGAGGGTTTGTACCCTGCAGGATCTACCCAAACTTAGGACCTATGGGTAAGGACACTTCTTCGCAGTTCAGTAGTTAAAGCATTTAGATTGTTTGTATGTGCATTTCTTGTTGCTGTATGCCCTCCATTCTGTTGGGGTTTTCAACCCAAGAGCTTATGGTGTTCCCACCCACAATAGACAATTGGCATTGTTTGTCTGGCTAATGGCAGTAAGTGTGTTGGGATTGATGTCAACAGTCATGTTGGGAGATCAATTTGGGCAGTTGGAATTTCACGATAGTTAGCAAGTGTGTTGGCATTGATGTCAACTGGATTAGCATGGATGCATGTGCTAGAATGATGTTAGTCAAGACAGCATTGGTGTCCACTAGGCTAGCTATGATAGTAGTAGATGATAACATTGATTTGATTGGTGTATCAAGCTTAGGGGGAGATGCATGGCTGCTGCAGTGATTTGTAGAGAATCATCACAATAGTAAAACTATTGGAGAAGCCATAAAAATATGGTTGTGTTGGCTAGGGATTCTAGGATTTGAGGCACAAGAAGAAGATTTAAGGTGAAAATAATGGCAGGGATTTTGAAGCTGTGTTTAGAGTATAAAATGGGCTCAAGGATGCATTAGACCTTCTCCACATGAAATTTCTTTGAAAAATATTTCCAACAGAATGAGGAAGTCCATAAATAGATCTCAGGATCAAAAGTTATTGATAACCAAAGTAAGGATCTTGAAGTCCTCAAGAGCAGGCCAAATTTTAGAACCTCAGAACCAAGGAAGTAAGCCGAATTTTGGAACCTCAGAACTAGGGAAGTAGGTCGAATATCAAAACCCCAAATTTTATAACTTCAAAACTTCAGAGGGTTAGAATTTGAAGGCCTTGAAGGGTTGGAATATCAAAGGTTTATTTAAAAGAAAGCTGGAAGCAGGCCAAATTTCAGAACCTCGGAACCAAGGAAGGTCAAAATATTAGAACCTCGGAGGTTTGAAAATTTAGAATTTTGTAACTTATTATTAATGAATTCTTTTAAAAGTTCCGAGGGTTGCGGGGAGCAGGGATTTACAAAGGAAATAATTTGCAAAACCAAGGATTTAGGGAACATTTCTGTCTCCTCACATAGGACACATGGTAGAAGTTGATTGGCTCTCAGGAGCTAATGGTGGCAAATGACATCAACATGACATGGCTATATGAAGGACACATGACAGTCAGATTAAACATTATTGAGTGTCCTAATGGGGAAAATCTTGGTGACACTTGTCAAAACTAAGGAGATGCTAGGTGGGGATGATGACATGAGCATGATGTCACCCTAGAAGTATATTTTAGAGGTCAAAGATTTCGTAACTCCTTCGTAATTACATTTTGAGAAAGTTATGATACCAAGGAGCTTCTAATGTTGATTGACACTTGGTTGTGGAGCCCAAAGAACCAAGGGCATAGAGCAAGAACACAAGGAGATAGGTCCTCGATAGGATCTTGAAGGGTTTAACATCTAAGTGCTATGGAGATGCAATGTGGGGTGTATGACAAGAGCATGATGTCATCCTAGAAGCATATTAGAGGTTAGATATTTAATAACTCGTCTGTAATTTCACTTCGAGAAATTTTTGATACCATGGAGCTTCCGATATTGTTGGAACTTGGTCATGGAGCCCAAATAACCATTGGTGTATAGAAATAACACAAGGAGATATTCCCTCGACAAGATCCTGAAGGGCTTACCACCTAAGTTTTATGGAGATGCCATGTGGGGTGTATGAGAAGAGCATGATGTCATCCTGGAAGTGTATTGGAGGTAAGATATTTTTAACTCCTCTATAATTACACTTTGAGGAAGTTCAAATACTAAGGAGCTTCTAATGTTGTTGGCACTTGGTCATGGAGCCCAAAGAACAAAGGGTGTAAAGAAAGAACACAAGGAGATAGGCACCCGATAGGATCCTGAATGGATTCACACCTAAGTTCTATGCCACTGGTCAGAACACCCAATCCTATGGTAGAAAAACAATAAGAGGTGAAGCAAAAGGGGTTAAAGGTCAGGCTCAGAATCTCACGATTTTGTAACATCAACTTAATAAAGTTACGAGATATGGGCTTCGAGAATGTAGCAAAGAGGTGTATAAAGGATGAATGAGTCAAAAGTAAGAGTAAATGCATGTAGAAGAGTTTTTCTTTGGAATAAATAGTGATTGTCAACATCGTTGATTCAAGGGCGATGAGGAGCATTCAGAGAAGAGTCTTGTGTTGGAATTTCTAAGTCTAACCCATTAGAAATTCTTCCTGTACTATCTGGTTTATTTCTCCTACTTGTTTAATTACTTAACAAGTTATTTACCATGTAAATACTGAAAATAAACATAAGTACAGTATCAACATCTACAAATCATCAACTGAAAGAAAACAAAAACACAAGTGACACTGTTATTTTGGACCAATGTCCACGGAAAAACCCAACTTGGGAAAACCAGTGCAGCTATTTAGAGGGTTATATTATTATGTAGTTTATCTAAGTACAAATGGGTGCCTAAAATGGCTCACCCGACAGAGAAAAATAATCGGCAACAATACCTCTATATCTGGAAATAGGTATTCAGAAAACTTGTCCCACGAAACCCTCTTCGGCACAACTGAAGCTCAGCGCTAACCATTCTGGCCACTACATCAGCCTCCTGCTAACCTGGGTTAGTCCCAGAACCCTATGCGTCAACCTACTAAGGCACTGTGCAGCCTCTACATCACTCCCTCTGCCCTTTGCATGGATGACACAGTCTCTCGAGCTTTGCATAGATTGGACTAACTGTTGCTCTCGCTCTATATGATTCTGTGATGGTCTCCCAATATTGCCCCTACCTCTCTGCCTCATACTCACTACCCATCACTATTGATCACTGATTCAACTTTGCTTACCAACCTCTCTCTAGCAAAATAAATCACTGATCACTCTGGTGTATTCTCCAACTGACCCTCAAGCCACCTCTTATACTTTTCTCGTTCATCCATCAACAATCAAGATTAAATCTCTAATCAATGGATAATATTATATTTGGCTTGATCCATGAATTTTGGAACCTTCTGACCCAGTTTTATATTAATACGCATTAATATTTTATTTTTCCTAAGTTTAGACTTAGGAACTCCATTAAAAATATTAGTTATTTTAATATCTCCCAAACCGATTAGAATTAGCCCAAACCATTTCTGGGTCTTGGATATCTCATGTGCTTTAGCCTCTCCACCAATTTTCATGGCTAGAGAACATCTGATGCTACCCCAACTAAACATGTTGGGCCTGTCTTGAGTTGAAATAAGCTACGTTTGATCTCCCATGCACACTTCATTGAATTAATTGAATAATATAGCCTCAAAACAAAATATTTGATTACACGAAGGAAAGGCATGCTTGAGGTATGTGTTAGTCTCTGGAAGACAATTCAGAAGTAAGGCCTAAGTGGTAAAGAGTCATACTCTCGGTTTAAGCTGGATTTAATGGAAGAGATCCTTGAGTCTACAGTGTGACTGATATTTAGTTTTTGGTAGGTTGAAAAACACTCTGGTGCACATCCTCATGTTTAATGCAACAACAATGATTGAGGGAACAGAGCCCATTCTCAGTGGTTAACGAGGTTTGAGTACCTATGTATCAAACACAATAGTAGGAAAGAGTGCTAGGTGTAGGATTACACTCGGGCAACGTGAATGGTGAAATGATGGCTAATAAAGACAACATCGATCATTGTGTTTCAGTGAAACAAAACCCATGATTTTATTTGAGAAACTGTGGGGAAGCAAAATATTTTCTATTGAGCTGTGTGGAGAGCTCTATGGGTGTGTGTGAATTGCTGATGAGAGGTCAAGTCCACTAGTGTTGTAGAGAGAGGTTAAGAGTTCATATGTAGAGGAAAGAGACCCATAGTGAGCATGCGTTGTTGTATGAGAGGTCGAGAGATCCCCTGGAATAAAAGGGGATGAGTGTTCAATGTATGCTGTTAGTAGAGGACCAAGAATAGTATGTTGTTGTGGTATGGACAAAGCGTTGAGAGAGCTATGATGAGTGAGTATTATTGAAAAGAACAGTGAGCTGCTATAGAGTGAGAAGAGGACAAAGAATGTTGCATGGGCCAAGGGCCAAGGTAAAAAAAATTGATATCATGCAGAGTAACTACCATCCACAAAGAACATTAGTTCCTTATTGAGTGTGGGTTGGAGCCTGTGTGCAGTAAATTGGTGCTTCCATCTCTAGTGGGTTTCTGAGAAGGCTTGGGGGTTGGTGCCTCCTGCAATATGGTGCTTGCATAAATCCAAGGAGTGGCAAGTTGGTTGTTATAACCATATTTTGCACTCCATTATGGTGAGAGAAACCCAATATCAACTTATCTCATTGTTTTTGGCTAAAATGCATCCTCTTTCACCTTTTCTTTTACTTATGTGAGATTTTTCGCACGATAAAATGGTGGAATTACACGATTGAGTTATTTCTCGTAATTAATTTTCCAAAATATTATAGTTAGGAGATACTAATTATTTCATAATTGAGATAATTGAAAAAAATCTCAGAATCATGAAAAAGGTTTCTAGAGTTTTCCATTCCTAAGGAGATCAACATGACCCACTTGTGTATGAGTTGGCTAGGGGTCCTTTATTGTAGAAGTTTCCTAACTTCTCAAGCCCCTAGGTGTCTAGATACATTCTCCTGGAGGATAGAATGAGCCTATATAATCTCACCAAGAGGAAAGGGGGTTAGGAGGAAGTATCCAAACTATAGTGTGAGAGCTCTGCTATATTGGGAGAGGAGACCATACTACAAGCTGAAGGAGAGGATATTATTGTTGAAGGTATATGGATGTACTTTCACTTATATGATTAATAGAAGCATATGTTACTTCCCTGTATCTGTTTATATTCAACATGCTTTATAGTTATTCTTATGATATTTTGATCTAACGATCTTCCGAGGAAGGTCACTTGTTGTCTTTGTCTTTTTGTGGTTGTGTGTAGGGATAGAGATTAGGTTTGGATGAGGTATATTGCTCGAGTGGAGCAAACGAATATAGATTAGACGCAAAATCCTTCCCAACCTGCGAGGAGGCTAATGCACACATATTTCCTTGTAGTATATAGAACAGTCTGGCTAATGAATGTTTGACTACTTGGGTTGGGACACTATTATATCTCTATTAGTCTTTTTTTTTGTTGTCTGGTGATCTCAATTAGGCACAGGATCATAGAGAAATATCTCCTTTCATAACTAAATGCAACATTGGTGCTTGCAACAAATCGATGAAGTTGGTGCTTCAGATGGTGCTTCTGGTAGGCTGACCAGGTGTTTGCAAAAGGAGGGCGTTGGTGCTTCCTGCTAGTGGGTGCTAGCAAAAAGTCAATTGGATTTGGTGTTTCTTGTGAGTGGTGGCTTACAAATATATTGAAGCAATAGAGCAAGTGCTCTCGTTTTTACATCAATAACAATAACAAGCTTTGGTGTTTTTTCCTGGAAGGGTTTCCACTTTAAACCTCTGTGTATCATTTGTTTGTTTCTCTTGATGTGTATGCTTGTATTGGATGCCATGGTTGTTGTTATTGTTTGTTAATGGCTTCTCTCATATAATGGATGAGAAGTTTGAATGAATAAATATAAATTGGCATAAAATCTTAAATTATCCTTAATATTGATTCACCCCCCCCTCTCAGTATTAACATTGTTTCCAACACAATCTAAGGCTCATGACAACTATGTATGGATGAGGTTTATGAATTGTATATGGATCCCTTGGTCTAGGGTTAGCACTTAAGAACCCTAGGAGTCCATCCTCTAAGTTTCCATGGTAACGCCAGATTGAAAAATTACCATCATACTTTTGTTATTGTATAATTTTCTTAGAAGTACTTTTCAATGAATACTACAGGTATAAGAAGTAAAGGAAGAAGTATGAGCATATCCTCTATTTTGGCAAGCATGATGGAATGAGGAAACTATAAGGACCATTGAAACCTTGGGAACTCTGATAGATTCATGATATAATCATGTGGATGTGGATACCTGGAAGAGAAGAATTAATAGCAGCATATAGAAGGATTCATGAACTTGATATAGTAGTCAACTTGCCAATATAAAGATATTGCTTCAACCCGATAATACGGGTCATTTATGGATGCACCTTTGTGATGTCATGGAGTTATTTATTCATCTTAGGAAGAATGACCATGATGGTATCACTGCTATTGTCTTTGTTGGGTCTCCAAAATGGAATTCATTTCACCCTATTTTATTTCACTTTGCTTCATAATTTACCATATTTCGTAGCTCAATAGCCATGCATTAAGACCATCTTCATAATTAAATATGGCTTTAGATGCATTAATTTCCAATACATTTATTTTGGTATTTTGAGTGAATTTAAGGATAAATATTAGAAAAATAACATGTATTGACTTATATATCAAGTTTGGATGAGCTTTGTGATGTGTGTAGGCATATTTTGAATATTCCAAGAAAATCACATTTGTCCTCCAAGACTCAAATTCGAATTTTCTCTTCAAAATATTCAAGATTTAAGGAATATTTGAGATCATTGGTCAAGAACATTTCATGGAGAAAGATCATGGAAATTTTCACAAGTGTCTCCTATCAAAGCTAGGAGAGATTTGTGAGAGGATATGAAGAGATGCTAATTGTTAGATGTCAACACATGGTTGTAGCCACATGATATATTTGTGTATCTAGGAGATATTTGTGGATTTACATTTATCAATTATTTATCTTAGTTTTTGTATAAATAGAGTGCCTTCTCCTCTCAAATGGTGTGAAATGTTTGAGATTTATGCTCATGCTTCAGTGTATAGTTTTGGATGTTAAGGATTGGAACTATGCTTATGATTGATGTAATGAATACCATTGTAATTCACTTTGATATGGTTGTGCCTTCATGATGAAATTTGGTGTTTGATCAATAGTTTTATCGACTTTCCACCTCTCATGTACTTCATGATGGCCACCTGATGAGTATGGGGTGTATTTTAATGTTTTATTTTTGCAATATAGATTAGTTTTTTTTTTTTGCAATATTTATTTCAAGTATTTTGAGTAGATGCTTTGTTGCTTATGCCATTTATATATTTTTTTAAGGTTAAGAATTATTGCTTTCATTTCATAGATTCATTGCTTTCTAATTCTAATTCATGTTAAAAATTCATTTCTTTTCAATTTCTTTTCTTTTATATTCATAGATAATCTTGAATGATTCTAATTTGACAATGCGCACATTAGTAATTTCAATTGATCCATCACTACTTTCAAAATAGCTCGCCTTTAAATTTCACAGTTTAAGAATTCAATGCTTTCTTAGTATAATATTCGTTGTTTCTAGATTAAATTTATTTTCAAGTCATTAGAATAGATTTACTTTCCTATTCATAAGATATATTTACTTTCATGTCACTAGAATAGATTTATTTTCATGTCAATAGAATAAGTTTTCTTTCATGTCAATTGTCATTTAAATTTAATAGATTAAAAGATTTCTTTCCAAGTTCCAAATTTGATTAATTTGAAAAATAAAGTGTGTGCATACTCATCCTAAACGTTTTTCATGAATAGATTTTATTTCAGTCTTGCAATTTATTTCAATAGATTAGAATTTCCTTTTGAAATTGAAAGTCGATTCCTAGAATATATTGTCTAAGTGTACTTCACAAGTATACAAACCTATATTGACATTTAATGCAAGTAATTTAACTCAATTAAATTACCCAATAATCTACTCTCTTTGTTTTGGAGTAGGCTTCTTATAATTTTGATAATTTAGTTGCAACATGATGGACCTCATTTGGAAACAAGCAGCAGGGCTAGATGAATGGCGGAGATTTGTTGATGTTTCGCTAAAGACTCTGATTAAGATTGATGGAAGACCATGATTTTGATGATGACATGATACATATATATTGTTAGGTTCTACATGATCCTGCTATATGAAGAAGAATCGATTTAAGAAGGCTATGATGACTCCATTAGGTTGTTGCCTTGGTACTTGGTCCAAGAAGCTGATGTACACCACAATGATGGATATGATAGAAAATCATAGATGGTTCAATGATCATGTCTTCATGGATCACTTTCTAGACGTTTAAAGGGAGCCATGTTCAATCTCTATGGAAATTGGTTCGTGAAGATGCAATTGATGAAAATTGATAATATGGAAAGTGATGGTGTACCCTGTCTTGATGATGATTATATATTTAAAAGGGCTTTGGAATGTCAAATATCACACGTGTTATGATGATGATGATAGATCCTTGAGAGCTATTACCATAGTAGCTGATGATGGACATACCTCCCTGATTATGAGGGAGTGGCGGATATGGTTCTCTACTTCATGCGTCATGCACTATACCATGACTAATAGACATAAATCTTAGCACGGAAAATTTTAAGAACCCCCCTAAATTTATAAATATAATAAATGGGCGAATATCCATGGTATATAGGAAAAATGGAAGGCGATTTTATCAATAATATAATATTTATATATAATTTTTTGGCGAATCTCTCACCAGGCATGGCGAATATTTTACTCAATTATAAAATCTTGTAAGATCTTGGCGAGTCTTTCACTAAATAATAAAACTTTGTAAAGTCCTAGTGAATCTTAGCATAGGCTACATGCTGGTTTAATTCCCCCATTTAAATAGGCTACATTCCAGGTGAATACCATGGGTCAATACCATGTGCCATTTTGGTGAATACCATGGGTCAATACCATGTGCCATTTTTGTTTTTATTAATTCTAATATTAGGGTTAATAATGGTTTTTTGCATGGTATTAATAACATTCTAGTCCATGGTATTTGTCCCATAGTATTTTGGCCATAGGTTTCACCTAAATATAACCCATTTTTTTAGTGTTCCTAAATATAAGGTGACTTATGGAGTAAATATAAAAAAATGTTTTATTTGTTTACCATACCTCTCGTTTATTTATATTTTTATTAATTTACCATACCTCTTTTACAAATATGGTATTTGGCCCATAGGATTCACTTAAATAAAACCTCTTTCTTGAGCCTTCATAAATAGAACGAGGGTTATGGACTAAATATAAAAAGAGGTTTTATTTATTTACGATACGTCTAGTTTATTTATATTTTTATTTATTTACCATACCTTTTGAGTAAGTATAAAAAGACGTTTTATTTATTTACCATACCTCCACTTTACTTATATTTTTATTTGTTTACACCCTTACATGTATATAAGGTGACTTATGGAGTAAATATAAAAAAAGTTTTATTTATTTACCATACCTCCACTTTACTTATATTTTTATTTGTATACACCCTTACATGTATATAAGGTGACTTATGGAGTAAATATAAAAAATGTTTTATTTATTTACCATACCTCTCATTTATTTATATTTTTATTAATTTACCATACCTCTTTTATAAATATGGTATTTGGCGCATAAGATTCACTTAAAGAAAACCTGTTCTTGAAAATGGGCGAATGGATTCACTTAAATAAAACCTATTCTTGAAAATGGGCGAATGGAAGGTTGTAAGTCCTAATTTCAAGGGCTAAATTTACCTTTTTTACCCTCTCCCTTAAAATAAGGTGGGCTATTTGAGGTGATTTGTAAAAATGTACTATGATACAAAATATTCGCCCACTAAAAATTTAAAACCCCTTAATTTCGCCAAAGGGCGAACATTCGCCCCTAAAATTATCCTTGAATCTTAGTGCAAGCCATGAGGAGAGAATGGCATCTGGAGGATAGGCTAAGCATTTGAGACTGATATTCCTTGAGGATTATAAATCCAAGATAGGTAGTAGTCTCATGATTGACACTCTTTGAGGATATGATAGGGTATCCAAGAAAGGAGTGGCCGAAGGGGACTAATGTACTTCAAGGATTGGGAATCCAAGATAAGAATAGTCCTAAAGGGGCATACCTAGTGAACATGCGGGTGGTGTATGTGCCCTAAGAGGTAGTATGGTGTCCCATGTAAAGCCTCCCAACATTGTTCTCTGATCGATTGAGAGATAGATCTTGTTAGTCAAGGCCTTGCTATGTTGACAATGTTGTTTTTATATTCATAATAATGTTGATTCTTAAGATGTCTTACCAATCTTACTCTTCTTATGAGAATAATTAAATGGAAGTATTATCCTTCTACCTCTGGTCAATTATGAATACCTCCCTAGTTAAGAGGCACTGGTGAAATGTAACTAGTGTTGGTCTTCATAATTATATATGTCATGACATGATGTAATTGATGTAATTTTTAAAAAGAAAAAGAAAAGAAGATTATTTGTAAAAGAAAATTATCTTTTGTGAAATGGATTTCTTGCTAATATTTATTTTTTCCTAGGTCAAAGCACCCATTGAGTACTCTAGGGGTCTTGGTGAAAGGTTAAAGAGTCAAAGTCATGATGTATGAGCCCTGTGAGGGCTCATTGTTAGGCAGACAAAATCTCATCTTGAGGACAAGACAAGATCTTCCTATATTCAATGAATGAATCTAGTAACAAACAAACAAACTAGTAAATATTTCCCTAGGTTAATTCCTATTGAATCATAAGCAAGAATACTAGAATATGAAATCCATTCCTTTCAAATGAAATGCCTAATGAAGATCCTCACTATGGTTTGATGCAGTTTCTCAATGCTCAAAATCCAGACCTACAAACAGAATAACAACAAAGGATCAAATGCATATGACAGATAAAACCCATACTAGTGATCAAGGAGACTAGTACCTAATATCATTATCAATGGAAAATGGAAGTAAACACACAACACATCAACCCCATTGAGAAATATAATGAGAAATAAACTCTCTTTTTTATTATAACTAAATGAAAAGGAGAAATACAACCATAGCCTTTATGTTGCAAACCTCCTTCTAATAGTCTTCAATCCTCCCTTAAGTGACAAGTTCCAGCCTTAATTTGACAACATAAGTTTACATCAAAAAGTCCACCCTTTCCCTCTAGTCTGTGTTGAATTTATAGGCCAAGTGAAAGAGGCTTGAGATCCTCTTCTCAAGTGATGAGATCCATGAAGAGAGGGATTAGGGTTCCATAAAGAGAGGGAGTTTGATCCATGAACCAAGGGATGAGGCCCAAGCATGTAGGGGCTCGAGGCCTTCTAGTTTGGAAATATTCCTCCAACAAAGCTTCTAGTTTTTTTTTTTACCTACATTAAGAGACTATTGCACCTTTCAGTGGAGAACATAATGCAAGATTATGCAGACTATAATGACCATTATTGCATATGCGCAGGTAGTGACTAAGAAAAGCGCGATAGTGCTTGAAATTAGGTTTATAAGAAATATAACTTAGTATTATTGTCTTTGGGATTGTTTTTCTTCTAGCATTGTAGTGGATTTCTTTGCCACACTTCATCGGATAGTGAAAGATCCAAATTGGCGATCATTTGACTAATGGTGACAAAATGACGTGTAACACTCATGCTTTAATAAAGGAAAATAATTATTGTAATATGTGGAGTCTAAAAGCCTCATATAGATGAGTTGATTAGCTTTCTCAAGTTGGCATAGAGAGGCCTAATTCACCCATAGGATGCTTATATAAAGAGGAGGTCACTCCCTTTTGAACACATACACAACGAATTATACTTTTGATCCTAGTGAGAAAATAAGAGTTTTGTCTAGCAAGAAGAGGAGCGAAACTCTTAGAAGGCCAAAAAAGTTGTGAAAGAAGCAAATTTTTTTTCTTTTCCCACACATGCAAGTTTGCTAGAGGACATAGGGTTTCCTCAGTCCATATTTGGTAGAGATATTGTTTAGGGTTTTGTTGGCTTATCTCTTGCAAGGTTTGGTCTTGGGTCAATGTCTTCGAAGTCTTCATTGAATTGATTCTATAAGAAGAGATTTTTGGGTTTTCCCCTTGTGGGGTTTTTCTCAAGCTTGGAACCTATTTCGAGTGTTCTTATTCTTGCATTGTGATCTTATTATTGGAATTTGTATTGAGGATGAATAAAACTAAATTTTAATGATGTTTTCCTATTCTAAATCTCAAGAAAATGTAAAAGATTAAAGAGAAATCAAGTTAATATTTAACCTAACTCTCTACCCTATATTTCTCAACACTAACCTCCCAAGCAAGACTAAAAATGTGGTTTTTGATAAATCATTGCGGTATATGCAACTCAAATCCAAAATTATACATTACTAAAATTTGATTTGGTCTAGTGAGAAGATCCATTCATATTGATATAGAGAGACTAGATTATTCTATAGAAGTGTTATTCAACATAGCAACTTAATATTAGTAACTTCCCAAATTAATAATTGGGTCCAAGGGATTGGATGTACTTATCCACACATAGATATGAAAATAATAATGAAAGAATGTACTTGCAGGGAATTTGATATATCTATAGGAAGGTATTTGTCATGCTTTTTTATCTAAATATGTTAAATCAAGTTTTTATTTAGTGAAATAATGAAAAATATCAGGGATAGCTCTAAACTTCATAATTAACATCATAACAAAAATAATAGCATCAAAAGCAAGGGAAATGATCCCTAAAATAAAGCATAGTCATCATAAAAAGAGAAATTGAAAAACTAAATATAATATTATCAGTTCACCTGCTTCCTCTACTTTTAGTGAATCCAAACGACCATCACAGATGCTCTTAGCTTGATATCTACTACCTTATTATATGTTAGAAACTTGTAAATTTGTGGCACTCCTTGGATGGGACTTTTTCACGTATATGACTCCGACCCTAGTTAATATTTCAAATCTAGATATTTCAACGAAATAAATTGCAAAATAAAGGAAGGAGGAGAAGTTAGATGAGATAAATAATTTATAAAATAGAAGAAATATCATACCATTTCCTTATGCCCAATTAATAGAGTAAGATTTTCTCCTACTGCCCTACATGAAAAATGAGATCTTTTGGTCTTTCACTCAAATACAAACATAATGGTCAAAGAAAGACAAATACTACATGAATTTTTTTCATGGAAAAGTTTCTTATATCTTATCAACTTTATGTAACTCCTACTCAACCAAGACATACAACACAAATAAAAAAAAAAAAAAATTGTTTTCTCACCTAAATGCTTACCATTTTGAGCTATTTTCTTCATATGGTTGTTCCACTTCAACATCTGAATTGATACTAGTTGCCCTAGGCATATTCATGAGACCAATGAGGCAAACATAGATTACATTTAACCAAATGCTAAATTTAATTAGATGAATAAATACAAATCAAAAGGACTCAAGTGCATCAATACCTGAATGAGTTTCTCTTGGTTTCGAGAATATATTGTTGGAGTAATTTAATCTTGGAGCAAACATCCCTCCACTCGATGAAACAACAATGAAGTCAACATTGAATTTGTTGTTGGTCTGTTGGATCGAGGGCGTTTTGCTCCAATATTATCCAAATCCTAATTTATTCTTTACTGAAAAGGACCATCCATGTGAAGGTGGAATCTGTCATGCCCCCCCCCGCATCACTCTCAATTCCCTAGTACCCAGTTTATTTACTATATAGGAAATAGTTGAAAGGAAGACATTAAGATACATAAAAAAGCACATAGAAATCATTCATGCATTCGTAAATCCACAAAATATTTCATCTCAATAAATTTTTTCATAAAAAATATGTTTGCATAATATGAAACAAGGTCGTGTACATAAAGAAACATATAAAAATTATTCATTAACATATAACATTCATTCATTAACATATAGCATACATAATACTTTATCTCAAAAATTTTTATCATCAAAAATATGTTTTCATAGTATGGTACATGATGTTTCTAATGAGATAACTAGTACAAACAATGTAAACTTTGAAATGAGAACTATAAACTCAAAAAGAGAATTCTAGCCAAAACATCCCCCAAAAACATGCAAAATCAACTTGAAAATGAAAAGTGTTGATGTTGAATAACAATTTTTTTTAGGGTAAATTTTGAACATGTTTTAAAAATGGCAATGAAAACCAATTTTTTGTGCAAAAATTTTGCAAAAAACACCCTGAAAACTAAAAGTGTTGATGTTGAAATAATGTCTTCTTTATTCCAGGATAAATTTTCAACATTAGATTTTATCATGACTCCGAAAAACATTAAAATTTCAAAAGAATAATGAAAACATAAATTTAAAAATAAAAGCAAAAATAAAAACAATACAAAAAACAAAAACAAAAAAAAAGGTTTTAAAAAATTAACAAAAGGTAAATAAAAATATATATTAAAAAAATAACATAAAATTGAAAAAATAACAAAAAAATCAAATATATTAAAAAGACAAAAAAAAAAATCAAGCATAAAAAGAAAAAAAAAACAAAATTAACCTAAAATAGACAAAAAAGGAAAAAAAAAAATCAATCATAAAAATGCTTTAAAAGAAAAACAAAATTAACCCATAAAAATAAGAATTAAAAAATTAAAAAAAATAAAAAGAAATAAATAATAATAAAAATGTGTTTTCTAAAAACAACCAAAAAATGTAAAAAAATAAAAAAAAATATCTTGCAAATGGTAAAAATTGATAAAAAAATGATAAAAACTATAGAAATAAAAAAATAAAAATACAACAATTTTAAAAAACTACTAAAAAAACCAAAAATATTAGAAAGAAATTAAAAACAATCTTGATTAAAAAAAACAAAAAATAAAAAAAAATTATATTATTTAAAAACAAAAATAAAAACAAACTAACAAAAATTAGAAACCTATTAAAATTAAATTTAAAAATTAAAAAAAAAAAACATAAAAAAATTATAATAAACAAAAAAACAAAAAAAAAAAAAAAAATAAAAACATAATTAATTAAAATTTTTAGAACATTAATATTAAAATCTTAGAAAAGGAAAAAATATTAAAAGAACATAATAAAAAAAATAAATTTGGAGGGCGGGGCTGAAATCCAATTCTGAGAATTAGATTTCAGCCTTGCCCACTTAATATATATATATTAAGGGGGCGGGGCTGAAGTCTGATATTGGACTTCAGCCTCACCCACGACCCCAGAGGGTGTGGACTTCGCTCAGGGCCTCACCCCATAGGCCCCTAGGTAAGGCTGAAATTTGATTCTTAGAATCAGATTTCAGCCCCGCCCACTTAAAAAAAATAAAAAAATGTTGTTTGTAATTTTTTTTTAGTGGGTGGGGTTGAAATTCGATTCTCATAATCAAATCTCTAATTCTTAGAATCGAATTTCAACCCCACCCTACATTTATTTATTTATTTTTTTACATTTTTTGATTAAAAAAAATAATATTTTAACATTAATGTTCTAAAATTTTTAATTAATTATGCTTTTTTTTTGGTAATTTTTTTTGTTTTTATGTTTATTTTATTTTTTTTTATGTTTATTTTTTAATTCTTAAATTTAATTTTAATAGATTTTTCACTTTTGTTAGTTTGTTTTTATTTTTGTTTTTAAATTATTTAAAATTGCTTTAATTGTTTTGGATTTTTTTGTTTAATTTTCTAGTTTTGTGTTTTTTAAATCAGGGTTGTTTTTAATTTCTAATTTTTATTTTTTTTAATAGTTTTTTAAAATTGTTGTATTTTTATTTATTTATTTTTATGGTTATAATTTTTTTTTTCAATTTTTTACGGGATATATATATATATATATATATATATATATATTTGTTTTTTTAAGTAATCAACATTTAAAAAACAATTGGACATAAAAAAATCTAAAGTGTAAAAAAATGTAACATTTAAAAAAATATCCATTGTTAATACAATAGAAAATATAAAACATAAAAAATAAGCCCTCTAAACAAAAGGGTTGATGTTGCATCAACACGTTTCACAATCAACATGAAAATCACTAACATTTAAAAACAATATTTATGTTTGATACATAAGAAAATTTAAAGTGTCAAAAATATGCTCCGAAAAAAAATTATATGTATTCTGCATCACCACTTTTCAAAATCAGTTGACTTTTTTGCTATCTCAACAAAACGGTTAATTGTATCAGTTCCTGTTTCAAAGTTTACATTGTTTTTCTTTTTTCTTTTCTTTAATTTTGACATCCTATTCGTGTACTCATGATGTTTTCAAGGCTTCCACAAGAGGGGTGGATCATCAGTTGTAACAAGAAAGAAATGCTAAATTGATATTTTTTGTTATTATTCATTAATAAAAATAGCATTAGAGCTTTCTTTACCTCGTGCACTAGTAGACACTATTGGAATGGCTACCCTATGCAACTCTTTTGGTACAAGATCCTCGTGTATGACACTCTCTGCCATTGAAAGCTTTCTCGTGGTGTTTTTACGTTGTGGTGTGAACTTTGCCAAAAAATTCTATATAATAAAGAACATGTTTTTTCGATTAGACAATGTAAAAGTTAAAAAATAAAAATTCATAATTGAACTTATAAAAAAAAAAAAAATTCACTTTAAAATATGGTTATTACTTGATATCTCTGAAGATGTTGGTTGAACATGTTAATCCCATCTTTAATCTTAGGACTTATATTTCTAATGTATCAAACAAGGAATTTCTCCGTTTGTTCTAACCACAAACTTATTGAATGTTACGATTGGATTGGGAGACATGAACAACTCATCATCATCAAACCAATCAGGATCACTAAGCACTTCCTCAACAACATCTGTGCACTGTTCTGAGGATCGTTCCTTCCTCTTATCACCATTTTTATCAAATAAGTGTAATTTTTTATTTTATTCCACCATCCTCAACTATAAACATTCAAATATTTGACTTTGATGAAACATGTTAGCTCAATAAAAAATCCAATTTAATGGGTTAAATGAATTGGAATGGGCATCAGTTGGTTGAGAACCATCATGAGGTGACTAGACCATTGGATATAATATTTTTTTAATTAAATTGACTTGGATTGGATGTATAATAGGAAGCCTAGTTAGTATTACTAAGTGATTCAATGGTATATTTCAATGAGATGCCTGTCATTTATGGATCATGATCTTATCAAATGGATAGCTGAGTTAATTATCACATGAGTTGAAACCATTATGTAATTGAAAGGAGAACATGAATATGAACAGTTTAATCACTACAACTTAGAGGATTAAACCCTTAACTATTCATTTGGAAGGTTGATTTAGGCATCACAACTGACGAAGTAGTTCAGGGAGAAGAGAAGAATGGTATTATTCAAGGAAAGGAAGGCACCAACTATTTTATTAACAAGAACATTAGAAGTATTGTAACATAATATTGTGGATAGAGAATCCTAAATGTCATGTATATTGCACTATAATAATCTATTAGCCCATAAAATTAGAATTGGAGTTACTTAAATCCTTCACTAGGGAAATTTTTATAAGTATCTCATCCCCAAGACTAAAATGGGTGGCTGATTTAACAAATATTTGTACATTAGAAACAAGCTCAATGCATGGTATTTATAATTATAAAGCTTATGTAAACTAGTGTTATAACCTATGAAAGCTTCCTTGGTTTGCCTAGTAGTCATAAGGGTTGAACATATTTGAAAATGATTTGTATACCATGATGTTTAAAATGTGCAAAGTTTATATTAGACAAAATATTAGAATGTGTCTTCTAGATTCCCCTTATTTAGTTTATATTGGTTTTGGTTGAGCCTATATAAACAATTCCTTCCATTATACTTTAATCATAGCCTAAAACCAGAGTTGGATGAAGAAAGATCACAAATATATATTCTTTAAAGGGTGTCATCATTCATTCATTCGTTTGTACATCCACAAAATCTTTTACCTCAATAAATTTTATCACAAAAAATATGTTTACATATTATGAAACAAGTTCGTTCTAATCTTTTCCAATGGAAAAATCACAACTTTTTATTAAAATAGTCAAAAGTTACTTGTGCGCATGCCATGAGGCATTCAACCTCTTAGTAAACAATGTGATACTCAAAAAATCAGGGTCTAAATAAACATGTGCAATCATTTTTTATCAGGTTTCTTTCTCTTTTTAATATACGTAGTTAGCAAGGATGTCTTGATATTGACCCCCTTCAGTTGTTTTGGGTCTAGTGTATGTTTTTTTGTTGATCTAGTCCTATGACTATGGTGATGGCAAGTGGGCCTGAGTGTTACACAAAAATATCGTCACCATGATTATTTGCAGTCAGTATGGGTCTATCATCACTTGTACTATCCTCCTAAGCAAGTCTCAAACCTCAGTTCTTCAAATCAAGCTTTGGAAATGAGAGAAAGACATTAAAAATCAATGTAACTCTGGTTTCGTACTTTCTCTCATGGTCACCTGCGGTCCCGCACCTTCTGTGTACAAAAACTGCGGACTTGCCCGCCCTGTCCCTAACAGTGTAGGTGCGGACCCCTGTGAAAGTCAAAAGGTGCAAGTTTTATCTTAAAAAACTCACTTTGGGTTAATTTTAGAGGTTTCTAGAAGGAATTTCGACGTGGATTGTTCGCTCTGAGGTGGTTCATGCATCCCAAAAGAGAAGGAGCTAATCCCTTGATGAGAGGAGCTATCCCTTTGAAGGAGAGCTTTATCCCTTTGAAGGAGGACCTAGTAACCTCCCTCCATTGCACTATAAATACAGGAATTGGGCTGGTTGCTAGAGAGGTTAGAAGTCGAACATTTTTTAGGGTAAATGCTGGTGAAATCAAGACTTCCTAGTTAAGCGTAAAGAGGAGAGATCACATACCTTTTTGGTTTCATTGGGGAGTGAGTGAAACTTGTCAAAGTAGAGGAGACTTCTTGCTGGACCCTGGGAGGAGCTTGTACAACGTCAAGGCAAAGGTTGTAAGGTTCTTCTTCTTTTGAATTAATACAATCAAACTCATTTTTCTCAACAAGTATCTTATGTTATTTATTTCATGGACTCCTTGACTTTCATGTTAAATATGTTTTATGCAATTGGTTTTTCAGGTGCTATTTAATTTGTTTTCCTTGTTTGTGTTTGCAAATTCACGAAAAGGAGCTCATTTGGATCAAAGAAGTGAGGGCATCCACAAGCTTGCGTTGGACCAAAGGTATGCCCTAAAAACACTTGTTTGCTATTGTTCATAAAAGCATATTTAGAGAAAGATAGTGTCTGGTTGGTTTGCTTGTCATTAGGTCTTCTTTAGATTCTAGGAAGGTCTATCTTGTCCACAAGATCGACTTATTCCGCGTGACAAAATGGTGACTCCACTGGGGACTTGATTGTTTTATTTGTTTATACTTTGACCCGAGAAACTGTATTTTTTGTTTCTGTTTTTGACTTGATGATTGTGGGATTGGGTGATTTAGTTAATTTTGAGTTAGTTTTTATTTTTCATAGTTTTGGGAGAAGTACGCACCCTTTGATTTAAGCACAGTGCGTACTTGTACGCGCTTTTTCTTTGTGCACAGAGCGTGAACGCACCTGTGTAAACAGGCTGCCTGCGTACCCTGTCAAAATTTTGAGAAATTTTAAATTTTTCTCTTTTTTATCAGTTTAGAATTTGTTTATAGGTTTTAGCCATTGCCCAGACCTGCGTGTACCCTGTCAAAAACTTTCCTTGGTTTAATTTCACTAGTGTTAGGGTTTTAGGTGAAATTCCTAGGAGTTTTGCTTGTTGGGTTTGTTTTTCGTTTTGGTTGTGTAGTGGCTCTGAGCTTAGAGGCTGTAGGGACTTCAGATCACCTTAGTGTCTACCAGCTTTCTTATGAGTCTGACCATTAATGAAATCTCCCCTTGTTTGAGGAATCCACTTTAATTTTTCTCTTTACAAAACTTCGAAAAGCTCGTGTTTGAGAGTTTGGATTTTCATTTTCAAAAAGAAAACGAAATTGGTTGTTCTTGACTGATTTGTGAGTCTGCATAAACTAGTCCTTAGCTTGCATCTAGCTGAGTAAAACATCCTTAAAAAATACTTTTAGTAGGCTTTGACTTCAAATAGGTTTTTATAGTTTGTAGCTCTCAAAGTTAGTCATTTTCATTAGTTTTGAGTGTTTTATTTACAAAATATAAAAAAAATCTCTTTTGAAAAAAGTTTGTTTTTTGTAGTGATTGAATGCTTTGAAACGAAAAAGGGAAGTTTTTGTGAAATAATTAGTTGTCTCATTTTGAGTGCTTTGGAAAGGAAAAGCTCTTCTTTTAATTTGTTTAATTGAGAAAGATTTGTGTTTACAAAGTATTTGCATTCTCAAACTCTTTCTTAGTTTAGAAATTCATCGAAGAGAAAAACACTGTTTAAATCATCTTAGGTGCATTTTTAGTGATTTTGAGTCGAGCCTTCATACCACGAGTTTCATCTCCGCACCTTTGGACTTAAACAAAAACCACTAAAATTAACGCTTAAAGTAAAATTCACCTAGTAACATTTTTAATTCTAGGGCTCTGATACACCAACTTAGCTTAGGCTAGTGTCTTGGAGAAGGAGAGTAATTAACTCTCCAAGACAGTAAAAACAAACAAGTAGTTGTATCTTGTGGTAGGGAAGAAATCCAATTGTTGCATTTATGCTCTGGGAAAGCTCCTCTTAAAGGAGAAGCACGAGATCGTGTCCGAACCAGTGTGGGAATCAGTCCTTCCTCATTGGGAACGACGCCAGATATTCACGTATTAAAAACGGTAAACCTTAGATTAACCATTGTCGAGGAGCTTGGGGTCACTTGTTGGTAAACCTTGGATTATGTCAAGGAGCCTTCAAGGGGATTGAGCTTGCTACTCTGCCCTTGCGTGCGTATCGGATCGTAGACTGTTCCCCCAGGTGTATTTGTCTCAGTTGGTAACCTTAGTGGCCATATTCTTTAGGACTCTTCCTGAGGTGACAGTGGTGGGAAGATCCCACTGTACCTGGAGCAGACGTCGGCTAGACTCACTTGGATTTTCTGGGGGGTTCACATCACTCGAGACGGTTAAGTGAAGGAACTTGTGCCAGTCTATTCATTAAGTAGGTTGCCAGGGTAACTGTTCCAACCGACATTTCTGTACTGAACTTTGCGACGTTGGATTTCATCACCAACTAGTGTTTTCGGTCCGGAAAGTTACTGTTTGTGTGTGTTTGTTCTCCTAGATTCTTTAGGCGTGTGATTCAAATTTGCTTGGTTCTTTAGAGACCTTAGGTGCTTTTCATTCAGATTTTACTTTGTTTGCGTGTGAAGTAGTTAAAAGTCTTTAACTGTGGCTGAATTACCAAGACAGTCCCGTAGACTTCGGGGCCAGTCTCCTGAGATTATAAACGTGGCTGAGTTACTGAGGAAGTCCCGTAGACTTCGGGGCCAACCTCCTGAGGAAGTACCGAGCCAACTTGAAGGCTTAAAATTCCTCGTAACTCCTAGAGACAGTAGAGTTGGGTCACCGAAAGAAGGAGAATATTCTTTGATAGTACATCCTGATTTTCAAACGCCAGTAGCAGAATATAATCCACAGTCAGTGTCTGTCTCCAAAATCGCTGGTAGCTTTTCGTCTACTAGTGATATAGGTGAAGAACCCGAAATATACGAGCCTGAAAGTGAATTTGCTGTTACTCCGACATCAGGGTTTGTTTCTCCAACTTTTAGTGGTTCTGGTTCACCTAGGGTAGAAAGAGTAATCACTTAAGATATTCCTTTTGGACTTATTTCTATTGAAGAACTTGCTCCGGAAGAAGAAGAAGTAGGCATCCCTATCCCTGAAAATCAACCTGTCATTGAACTAAGGGAGCATGAATCAATTTTTTACAGTCCACCTAGGAGTAGCTCTTGTTATCTTTCTTTGACTAATTATTTAGAAAACTCAGGGTTAAGTTTTTCACTACCTCGTGCTCCTTATCACTCAAAACCTAGAGGTTTTTATACTCCCGTCAATATGTCAGGACAGTCATCCATGTTTACTCAATTGCCCGAATCCTTTTTGTACGGCGGTCCATCTGTTCCCTCTAGGTATCGGTCTCTTTCTGGTACTTTTTTGGGAGCATCTCCTCAACCCATTGAGCAAGGGTTATTAACTGGAAGCAATGGTAATAAACCGTTGAGCGTAGAAGACATTCTTATGATGTCAGGTTCTATTCCCAATCCTCAACCTCAAGGTGGACAGTTACCGCCTGGGGGGCAGCCTCAATTAATGCCTGGGGGGCAAACTCAAGGTACACAATTTGCATCTGGGGGTAACCTCAAGGACAGTACATACCTACGGGACAGTACGTTCCTCAAGGTCAACCCCAGACTCAATATGTACCCCAAGGTCAACCCCAGTATCAATTTATACCTCAAGGTCAACCCCAGTATCAGTATGTGCCTCAAGGGTATCAACCCCAAGGTCAATACTCGAACCAAGGTTTCCAACCACCCAAAGGTCAAACGTTTGTTCAAGGAACGGGAAATGTACCTTTCAATTATCAATCCTACCCTCAACCCGGTTATGGTCCTCAATATTCTCAACCAGTTATGGGTCAGTACCCCAGAATGAATATAGTGTGGGATCCATCACAAACCCAACAGGTGTTGCAGCCAAGTGTACAGTTGTCATCTCAAACTGGACAACCCTTAGTTTCTGGTACACCCCAGCAACCAGTCCAGTCTAACATTCAAACTTTTGTACCTTCGGTAGTTTCTCAGCCTGGGCCTAGTACACCTCGTACTCCGCCTCAAACGACTGCTACAACTGCTGCAACATCTGTCCAATCTACCCCACCTACTTCTGGAGTATCGACAGCTCCGGTTTCTACTATCCTTGTATCTACTCCTCAGACATCTTTACCACTGTCTGGATCTACGATTCAAACTTCGGTTCAGATGCCTGTAGGACAACCTGGTTTAAGTACGGTTGTCACAAGTCAACCACATTTCACCTATTAATCATACCAGGGACAGTACCAATTCGGTCCTACTGTCTAGCAACCAGTTTATCAGTATCAACCGTATCTTGGGTACACTTATCAACAACCTCAACAACCCCAGTACGGTCCGGTTAATCTTGGTTTTCCGAGAGGATACAATATCCCGAACGCGATTCCTATTCCTAGTTATCCTGGATATCCTACTCCTGGGGTTGGTCTCATGACCTAGAGTTTTAGGGATCCTAATCGGCAGTTACCGTTTATCGCAACTTTGGACTTACCTGACTTGTCGTGCCTAACGAACGATCCCATTAATTATCTTCCGTTTTGGCCGCCAATGCCGAATAAGTTGCCCAGTGACATTCCCAAGTTTGAAGGTAAATCAGGAGAGGACTCGTCGAACCATGTGATGACTTACCACCTCTGGTGTGCGTCTAACTCCATCACAGATGATTCAATCTGTCTTAGACTTTTCCAGCGCACTCTAATTGGTCTCGCGGCCAAGTGGTACATTGAGTTACCGCGAGGCACTTTTTATAATTTTAGTCAGTTAGCTACCTTGTTTTTAACTCATTTTCAGTTGCCAGTCCGGTATGAAAATGGCACGGAATTGTTAACTTCGCTAAAACAATTGACATCCACGTACATTTCAGATCATATTCACGAGTGGAGACGTCGACGTCGTTTAGTGAAGGTATTTATTCCGGATCAAATCTTGGCTGAGTGGTTTGTAAAATCTTTGTTGCCAAAGATCACTGAAAATGTTGCTAAAGCCGGAGTTGTTAATAAGGAGCAAGTAATTGCTCAAGCACATTACCTTGACTTGGTCTATACTCAGTCAGGTACGTTACATGAAAAAATCCCCGATCTTCCGAAGTCAAATCAAATCGCCGCAGCTCCTTCGGGATCTCATGCCGCCGATGGTATGATTGGCACGGTTAACACTAAAAGTAAGAAGAAGTCTTCTAAGAATTCTTCTCCTATCATAACCTTACCTGATTCCCCAACAGGAGATTCCTCTACAGAGATTTCCGCCGATATTCACGTTGTAGAGTCATCTACAGCCAAATCAAAATCCAGTGGGAAGAAGAAAGGAAAGAAGAAGAATAAAACGGACAAAAGTTCAAAGGAGAAACCTGAAAAGGCAGAATCCAATGACGAAAAGCGCAAACCTCGTTATCCTTGTCTCATTTGTGACGATGAACATTTTACAAGAGACTGTCCTCATCGTGCGGAGGTTGCGAAGATTGTTAAGGGTTCCCAAACTCCTGCTGTTTTGAAGGATCCTTTTCCGGCTCAAGACAGCAAGATGATAGGTTCATCCTCGAGTGCCAATGAAGAACCCATACTGATGATGTCCCATGTTAGGATTGCGACTCGATCGCAAGATTATGGTAGTAAGAGCCCTGTTGATGGTAAAGAAGCAGAATCTTCTCATTCTAATCCATCAACCTCAGCTCCCGGTTCCGATCCACTACAGATCGAGAAACCTAATCCAGACTTGGTAATCAAACTGCCCGCCAAGGGTATACTTCGAAAGTCAGCTTTCAATCCACATGCGAGAGTGGCTCAGAATTATAACATTGTTGAGGATTTAGCTATTTCACCCTCAGCAATGTCGGCTTTGGAAGTGCTGCAATCATGCCCAGCACAACGTAAATTACTTTTGTCGGCTATAGGAGTTGTTAATAATCAGGACCCGAACCTAATAATTTTCGATCTAGAAAATAGTACACCGCATTTGCCTCATCAAATGGCTTTCCAGATACCAGTGATAGTAAAAGCAGGCCTATCCATCGGACTGTAATTGATGAGGGAGCCTCAACGTGTATTATGTCGATACAGTGTTGGAGGTCACTTGGTTTTCCTTCACTAAATCAATCCCCGACGATTCTAAAGGCCTTTGATGGCCGTGGATTTCATCCTTTTGGCATTCTACAGGATTTGCCTATAGGGGTTGAAGGAAAAACCATTAGTCTAGATGTGGAGGTGGTTGATGCCCCTCTAGACTACAACCTTCTCTTGGGTCGAAGTTGGTCTTACGCTATGACAGCGGTCGTTTCATCGGTCTTTCAAGTAATAAAATTTCCACACAATGGAAAGACCGTAACAATAGACCAGCTGGCTTAATTTTCATCCAACCCAGCCTCTTCGGAGAGTATTCAGCATGTTGGTAAAACGACTATCCCATATAAGGATGTTGGAGTAGGATTAGTTAAAGATGCCGGTTTACTGGGAACTTTTCATTTTCCTCCAATCAAAGCATCATCTTCATTTGCAACCATTCATATGATTACATCAGACACCATTGTTTATGATGATCCTTGGATCATTCCTTCTGAATCTGAGATAGACTCATTTGGTGATTCCATGCCTTTGAGTCCATATGAAATTGCCTATGAAGCCGTGCAGTCTTTTGCCGACTCGTGTTCAACCAAAAATGACTTAATGAATGTGGTCCGTGAGGAATCACTTTTCACATCAACCTCGGATTTAACTACATTTTCTGAACTTGTTCACTCTGATGAGCAAATTCGTGAAATCCTATGTGTAGATGATTTACCATGGGAGGATCTCCATCACAGGTCTTCGTTTTTACCTGAGGATGATCGCTTTGAAAATGATTTCTCATCAATTTTTACAATTGAATATGTCAAGGAACCTCAGAATCCAATGAAGCATCCCGATTCAGAGTTAAATTTTGGAAACATCTCTCGAACTATTCCTATTGACATTTCGGTTAAGCCCGGAATTGTTGAGAACATTCATATAGGTGCCTCGTGTGCAGATGACGAAATTCAATTATATAAGGCCCTATTTCAAGAATTTCGTGACGTGTTTACCTGGTCCTATGAGGAAATGCCAGGAATTGATCCCACGATTGTTGTTCATGAGATCAAGACTTACCCAGACGCTAAACCCGTCCGACAACGTTTGCGTCAGATTCACCCACGAAAAGCTGCTGCAATTAAAGCAGAAGTTGAAAAACTGTTGAAAGCAGGTTTCATTTATCCGATCCCGTTAACGGATTGGGTATCGAATATTGTTCCGGTTAACAAAAAGTAGGGAACAATAAGAATATGCATCGATTATAGGGACATTAATCGAGCCTGTCCAAAGGACAATTACCCAACTCCCTATATCGATCAAATCATTGATGATTGTGCTGGCAGCGAAATATTTTCCTTTATGGATGGTTTTTCCGGATACAATCAAATCAAAATTCTACCTGCCGATCCACCAAAAATGGCTTTCATTTGTCCATGGGGGACATTTGCTTATTGCAAATTACCTTTTGGGCTTAAGAATGCCGGAGCAACTTTTCAAAGGGCGATGTCTTATGCGTTTCATGACATCAAGCACATTGTGCAACCCTATCTTGATGACTTGCCTGCTCATTCATTACATCGAGCTGATCACCTCGTCCATTTACGAGCAATCTTTATGAGGTGTAGGCATTATCGTATTCGGTTGAACCCACACAAATGTGTCTTCTGTATAGAAACGGGTCGATTGTTGGGGTTTGTAGTTTCGAAAGCCGGCATTCGCGTTGATCCCTCGAAGGTCGAAGCTATCATCAAATTGCCTCCTCCTTCGAGTCTTCGCCAACTCCAAAGTTTGCAGGGGAAAGCAAACTTTTTACGATGATCCATTACTAACTATGCCGAGGTTACAAAGGGTTTTACCCGGTTTTTGAAGAAAACCGATCAATTCTATTGGGATGAGATAGCTCAGAAATCTTTTGATGCACTCAAACACGCGTTGACCCATGCACCGTTGTTGCATCCTCCCAACTACAACCAGGATTACTTCTTGTATCTCACTGCCTCTCATTCCACCATTGGAATGGTCTTTGTTCAGGAAGATGAATCAGGAACTGAACATGTGATATATTACCTTAGTCGAACGTTAAATCCCACTGAGCTAAAATACTCACATGTGGAGAAATTGGCATTGGCAGCCGTCCAAGCTATCCAACGTTTTCGTCACTACATTCTACTACGTAAAACTACGGTAATTTCGGATTGCAACCCTATGATCTACATTTTGACCAAGCAATTGCTAGGGGCCAAGTACTCTAAATGGATTGTTATCCTGCAAGAGTTCGACTTGGAATTTGAGAAATCTAAGTCTAAGAAATCTTTAGTTTTTGCGGAGTTAATGTGTGACTTCCCGCGTGCTGACATGGAAACTGTGGCGGAGGAGCCCATTACGGACGAATCCTTGTTTCTAATCAGCACTTTAGATCCGTGGTATGGGGATATCATCATTTATCTCCAGACCCTATCCTTTTGGCCAGAAATTTCAAGGTCAGAACGTCGGAAAATTCGATTCCAGTCCCAACAATTCAGAATTATTGGAGATACTCTTTATCGCCGTGGGGCGGATTCTATTTTTCGACGTTGCTTAACTCATGAGGAAGCTGAAAGGGTTCTAAATGACTGTCACTCTGGAGCGTGTGGCGGTCATATGTCTAGGTTTGCCACAGCCCAAAAGATATTGAGCGCTGGCTACTTCTGGCCGTCTTTATTTAAAGATTGTATTACGGCGGTCCGAAAATGCCACAACTGCCAGATTTTTGATCGTAAGATGCGCGCTCCACCTACTCCTCTCCACCCTATAATTGTCGTTGGTCCTTTTGCCAAATGGGGTATCGATTTTATTACATGTAACCCTCACTCGGCCGAGGGGCATGCGTATATCATCCTTGCGGTAGATTATTTTACTAAATGGGCCGAGGCGATGCCTACATTCGAGGCAGATGGCAAGACAGCTGCAATTTTCGTGTTCAATCATATAATTGCTAGGTTTGGTGTCCTGCAAGCGATAATCACTAATCATGGGAGTCATTTTAGAAAAATTATGATGACCGAACTTACAGGCCAGCTTGGTTTACGTCACGATAGTTCAACCCCTTATTATCCACAAGCGAATGGTCTGGTTGAATCCATCAACAAAGTTTTAGTTATCATGATCCGATGAATCATTGGGATTCATCGGTCAAATTGGCACAACATGCTATTTTCAGCGCTTTGGGCGTACCGAACTTCAGTAAAAACATCAACAGGGATCACTCCTTTCCAACTAGTCTATGGTTTGGAAGCCGTGTTACCCATTGAATGCGAAATCCCGTCACTGCAAATGGCCATCGAGTTACTTCCAGCCACTTCCGAAGAGGAAAAGCATTTGTTATACTTAGCTCAATTAGATGAGAATCGATGTGATGCTGCATTGGCGATCGAGACTCACCCAAAACAAATGAAAGCTCAGTATGATTGAAATGTGACCCCTCGAAATTTTTCGGAAGGAGATCTAGTCTTAGTTTATGATCAAGCTAATGATAAATTAGGCGCTGGAAAATTCGTTCCTATGTGGCATGGTCCCTATGTTGTCATGCGAAAGCTAGCCAAAGGGGCTTATGAATTGGTAGACTTTGATGGGGACTCTTTGGGTAAACCCAGAAATGGCCTTTACTTGAAGAGGTATTATGCTTAAAAGAATGGGTATGGAGATTTTTAGTTATGATAGTTTTTTCTTTCTAGCTGGTGTGTTTTAGTTTAAACAGTGTGCTTAGCTTAAAGAGTGTTTTTTCGTCATTATTCCTGCTTATCTTGGTTTTACTCTTGATATTGCAGATGTCGATGCCTCTCCAAACATACATTGGTTTCGCTGATGGTGCTTGTCGTAATACATGGAACATCTCTTCCGCAGCTTGGGTTATCTATTCGCCCTCTGACGAGTTAGTATCTATGCATGGGGTAAGCCTCGGTCAAACAACGAACAACATTACCGAGTATAGTGCAGTGATTGAGTTATTGTCTGAATCTATTTCATTTGGGATTCGAAGTTTGATAGTGAGGTTAGATTCTGAACTCGTTGTATTACAACTTAATAGAGTGTATGCTGTTAGAAATCCAGTGTTATTAAGATTATTTTTGAGAGTGCGTCTCTTGGAACGTGAGTTTGATTACATTGAATATCAACATATTCCAAGGTATTTAAATACATTAGCAGATGCAATTGCTTCTCGAATGTTAAATAGACATTTGCAATAATCATACACGTAAATTTAAAAACATTCCATAACATGATTTACAAGATAAGCCGGTAATAGTGATATATATATATATATATATATATATATATATATATATATATATATATATATATAGGAGTGTGTCAAAAAATACATCGTCTTCGATCATAGGTTGAAAAACACCTTATGATCGGCAAAAATGATAAGTACAAAAACAAAACTGTCACATGTGCCCACAATAGGCGATCATCCTATCACTGGTGATGATCTCTATAAGAAACCATTGCACGGTCCACCTTGCAAAGGAACCTCCTAAAAGGTCCTGGGACTCCAATCACATAGTGCTGAAGTCGATGAGGAATGTCGTCTATAGTGGTCTCAGGAATATCTCCTGTCAAGCGCTCAAGATGACCCTCCAACTCGGCCAAAACCTCTGTTGATTCGTCCTGTGGGGCTGGCGCGGGTGCAACTGGTTGTTTCCTCTCGAAAGGTCGGAGAGCGGCTAGTCGTTGTGGACCCACATCTGCATTTTAAAATTTTTACTATCAGTTGTGAGACGATGGAAAAAAAAGAAAAAAAAAGAAATAGGAAAATGTTGGAAAGGATTTTACCTGACTCGTCCCACTGCTCTCATGGTGGAAGAGCCATGTCTAGGTCGCCACGAAAATCTATCCCAGTGTAAGGAAAGTCCTGAATGGAAAAGACCTGGTTTTCCAGCCATTGGAAATACTCAGGTTTGAACCGAGCAACCTCTGTCCTCTCGTCCGGGTGACAGGCCATGACTGCGACCCATCGCATCAGTTTGGGCTCTCGAGGAAGCCCAGCTCCAACAGTAAGGTGCTTTGGGATCAGCATAGGAACCCTCTCCATGCCAAAACTCATGACCAAAGCCCCATAACCAAAGGTCTTTAGTTGTCCGTTCTTGGCCCTAGTTAGTTGGCCTTTCACATTGGCCAACACGGCATCACACCAGTTGAAGATGGTGCCTCGAAAGCAATCAACTGCCATACGCATCTGGGATCTAGTGGCAATATGTAATGCAGCAGCTCCGCAAAGTCTGGTGATAGTAAATGCAATCACCATGAGTTCAGGATGGGATATGGTCTTTATGTCTATCCCTTTGTCTCTAGCATGGCTGTTGTAGTACTCTAGCCAGAGGCTATCGACAGACTGGCCACCTGGCCTAGTCCCGTGCAGAGTCAAGTCTTCGCCTCTCTTGGGCAAACCAGTCAAGAAATATATGTCCGCCGGCTCGATTTCAAGCTGGTGGCCGCCAATGAAGAAACATTGGTCCTGTATGCTCCATCTGTCAACCAGCCACTGTAAGAAATCCACCTGAGCCCTCATGCCAGGAATGGCCCAGAATGTGTACAGTCCGCACGCCCTCAAAGCATCAAGTGAAGGCTGATGATTCCATGTGGCAGCATCCACGTCCTCATGCTCTCGTTCACGCTAATCTAGCATGATGTGCTCTCTGCATCAAGTATAAAGATTAATTAAATTGCTAGAAAATATTTTGGTTGGTCCATTTTTGAGAATTTTTGGGTTCAAAACCCTTGCGGTGGGGTACACACCCTCCAGGTTAGACACAGTGCGTGGGACCACACTTTGTCTACACGGAAGGTGCGGACCCTGAGCTTTTTCCCAATGGAGAAAAAGTCGGGGTCCGCAGCCCGCAATGGTAAACCTGCAGGCCCTCGCGCGCGAGTTTTGCGCCTAAAAACCCTCCCAAAAATGAAATGAAGGACTAAAACAAAAAACTAAACGGTTGAAAATGAAGAGTAGGATGATCTGGATTACCTGGAGAAGACGGCACTCGATTCTGACGGTTGGATTTTCTGCAATCTTCACGGGAAGTTTTCTAAGCAAAACCACTATTTTCTCACCCAAATTCAAACGGTAAAAATGAATTGGCAAAGGCCCTTTTTGTAAGTTTTTTGAGTAAATAAATCGCAAATTTGTTTATGTTTCACTTTGAAAAGGTATTTTGCGACGCTTTTATCCATTTTAAACAGGTATGAGTAATGTTTGTGTTTTTGTGCAGAATAAAGGATTATTCAGGCAAAATCTACCATTTTCGACAGAAAAACATGTAGAGTCATCTTTAAGCTCTTTTCTGACTCCTAAAACATGAAAAGATTGGAAAGTGTTTCTTTTAAACTCGTTAAAATGGAATTAAAAGACGGTCCACTTACAGCTCTTTTCCGACCGTAAAAACATGAAAAGATTGCCGATTTTTTGTCGTTTCAAATTCGATATTGGTTATAAAATGACGTGTCATTGATCGCTTTTTTACTTTTTCGGGTCAAAGGCACTAATGACGAAAAGTACTCCTTGGTTGTAAAATATCAAGCGGTTATCTCAAGTATTATTTTATACTTTTTCGGGCTTGGGAGACACAAATTTATGAAAAAGGTCAACCTGGAGTCTTCTTGAGTTTTTTCAGACTCTTTAAAATTGAAAAACGCCGAGTTTCTCCTATACTGGACCCGTTAAAATTCCACAGTAAAAGACCTGTTCAATTACAAACAGGAACGAACCACTCCTTCTTAGGGTTCGAATTTAAACTAAGTTGGACTCATCCGAAGGATGAGCTTATAATCAAGCAAATGTTATCCTCCTCAAGCTTGTCAAAAATAAAGAGGTACTTGCCAGAAATGGTGGGGGAAAAGAGAGAAAAGTGAGCCTGTTTGTCATAATTTGTAACCACTCTTGAACACGACACTTTTATTCACCTGGGTTGGGAAATCCTTTGCCTAACAGTTGATCAAACCACATTGAAAGTCTTCAGCCGGTTTCTGGGTATTAACTTTGGGTCAATTGTCACCAAACCATCTGTCGTGTCATTATGTGTTCAAGAGGTCATTGCCAATAAGCCATGTTACACTAAAATTTGTCACCATGACTATTTGCAGTCAGTATGGCTCCATCAATAACCATACTTTCCTCCTTGGCAATTCTTACAGCTATACTCCTCATGGCAAACTCCAAAAAGAGAGAAAGTCTTTAAAAATCAATACAACTCTAGTTACGCAGTTTCTCTTACTCTTACCTGCGTGTATGCACCTCAAGTACATAATACCTGCGTACTTGTACGCTCTGTCTGTAAAGGGGTGGGTTCGTACCCCTGTAAAAGTCAAAAGGCGCAAGTTTTACTTCAAAAAACTTACTTGTGGTCGATTCTAGAGCATTCTAGAAGATGGGTTGACGTGGATTGAGCGCCTCCAGATGGTTCATGCATCCCAAAGAAAGAGGAACTTATCCCATGAAGAGAGGAGCTATCCCTTTGAAAGAGGGGCTTATCCCATTCATGGTGGACCTGATTAACTTCCTCCAAAGCATTATAAATACAGGCATTGGGCCAGAGGGAGAGGAGGTTGAAAGCTGAACATTCCTAAGGGTAGATGCTACTGAAATTAGGACTCCCTTATAGAGCTTGAGAGGAGAGATTCCAATCCTTTCTTAGCTTCATTTGGAAGTGGGTGAGCTGATCAAAGTAGAGGAGAACTCTTGCTGGACCCTGGGAGGGACCTGCACAACACCAAGGCACTGGTTATAAGGTTTCTTTTGTTTCCAATTAATACAATTAAGTTCATTTTTCTCAACAAGTTGTTATATATAATTTGTTTCATAAACTCCTTGGTCTTTATGATGAATATGTTTTATTATATGAGTTATTCAGGTGCTATGTAATCGTTTGCTTGTTGGTGAATGCAGGCTTCAAGGAGAAGGAGCTCATCTGGATCAAAGAGGCTTGGCTGCTACAAATAGCATTGGACTAAAGGTATGCTTTAAACACTTGGTTGCTTTTATTTTAAATGCATATTTAGGGAAAGATAGTGCTTGATTGTTTTGTTTGTCACTAGAAATCCATAGCTTCTAGGGAGGTCGGTTTTGTCCGCAAAATTGACTCTTTCCGCATGACAAAATGGCGACTCTGCTCTAGCAGTTACGCTTAGGGTGCATCAAGCACAGTTTTCTCTCTGTTTCAAGCTTGTGTAAAAATGAAACTACTTTGAAGCATAATTTTTCTTTGTTTCAAGCTTTTGTAAAAATGAAACCTATCTCGAGTCAATTTCAGTTATTTTCAAGACTCGTTAAACTCATGAAAATCCCGAGATTATTTTGCTATCTTTCATTCTCGTAAAACAAATGAAAAATGTCGAGTTCTTTCCGTCTTTTCCTACTCGTAAATTAAATTGAAAGTCGGCTATATGAGTACATTTTTATCATTTTTTCAAACTCATTAAAACTTACGAAAAAATGAAAACCATGAGTACATTTTTATCATTTTTTCGAACTCGTTAAAACTTACGAAAAAGTGAAACCTTAGAGTCATCTTTACGCCCTTTTCTGACTCCTAAAATATGAAAAGATTGCCGAGCGTTTCTTTTACACTCGTTAAAACGGAACTAAAAGACGGTCTACTTATAGCTCCTTTCCGACCGTAAAAACATGAAAAGATTGCCGGATTTTTGTCATTTCAAATTCGATATTGGAAATAAAATGGCGTGTCCTTGATCGCTTTCTACTTTTCAGATCAGAGACACTAATCATGAAAGTACTCCTTGGTCGTAAAGATCAAGCGATTCTCTCAAGTATTATTTTATACTTTTTCGGGCTTGGGAGACACAAATTTACGAAAAAGGTCAACCTTGGAGTCTTCTTAAGTTTTTCAGACTCTCTAAAATTGAAAAACACCAAGTTTGTTCCTCTCTCAACCTCGTTAAAAAATGAAATTGGATGTTTCGAGGAAAGTTCCTATTACTGTGTCAACCTCGTTAAAAAATGAATCAGTGTGTGCGAGGATAGTTTTTTCCTGTATCAACCTCGTTAAAAAATGAAACAGGCTGTCATGAGGACAGTTCTTTTCCTGTGTCAACCTCATTAAAAAATGAATCAGTTGTACGAGGATAGTTCCTTGTCTTGTGTCAAGCTCATTAAAAAATGAATCAAGGATTTCATGAGCATAGTTCCTTGTCTTGTGTCAAGCTCGTTAAAAAATGAAACAAGGAGTCTTGAGCATAGTTCTTTGTCTTGTGTCAAGCTCTTTAAAAAATGAAACAAGGGTAGGTTATTTAGGTAGATTGTAGAGAGTAGTCATGAGCATAGTTCCTTGTCTTGTGTCAAGCTCATTAAAAAATGAATCAAGGATTTCATGAGCATAGTTCCTTGTCTTGTGTCAAGCTCATTAAAAAATGAATCAAGGATTTTATGAGCATAGTTCCTTATCTTGTGTCAAGCTCGTTTAAAAAATGAATCAAGGATTTTAGAGCATAGTTCCTTGTCTTGTGTCAAGCTCGTTAAAAAATGAATCAAGGTTTTTAGAGTAGAGTTTTTTGTTAGGTAGATTGTAGAGAGTAGTTATGAGCATAGTTCCTTATCTTGTGTCAAGCTCGTTTAAAAAATGAAACAAGGGTTTTGAGGATAGTTCTTTTCCTGTGTCAACCTCACTAAAAAATGAAACAACTCTCAGAAGTCTTTCCAAGATCTTGAAAGTAAAGCTTCATTCCATCCACCTCATTGAATGCAATGAAGCTTGGGGGGCATGTACCTCGTTTTGCGTCATTATGCTGGGGGCATGCGAACTTATAACAAGCATAGTTCCTTTTCGTTTCAAGCTTGCATAAACATGAAACCGAATCCGAGCATAGTTCTTTTCCTATGTCAAGCTCGTTAAAAAATGAAACAAATCCTCCTCTAATTGAGTCGAGAGTTTGACTAGATCTCATAAATGTTAAGTTGTATATTTAGGTTAGTTATTTCAATTTTTTGCACAATTTTCTTATAGTTTTAGGTTGACTCTTTCAAATGATCTCGTACATGAACCTTCATTCCATCCAGCTTGTACTTAGTTGAATGAAATGAAGCTGGGGAGCATGCGCTCTAGCAGTTACACTTAGGGCGCATCAAGCACAGTTTTCTCTCTGTTTCAAGCTTGTGTAAAAATGAAACTACTTTGAAGAATAGTTTTTCTCTGTTTCAAGCTTTTGTAAAAATGAAACCTATCTCGAGTCAATTTCAGTTATTTTCAAGACTCGTTAAACTCATGAAAATCTCGAGATTATTTTGCTATCTTTCATTCTCGTAAAACAAATGAAAAATGTCGAGTTCTTTCCATCTTTTCCTGCTCGTAAATTAAATTGAAAGTCGGCTATATGAGTACATTTTTATCATTTTTCGAACTCATTAAAACTTACGAAAAAATGAAAACCATGAGTACATTTTTATCACTTTTTCGAACTCGTTAAAACTTACGAAAAAGTGAAACCTTTGAGTCATCTTTAAGCCCTTTTCTGACTCCTAAAATATGAAAATATTGCCGAGCGTTTCTTTTACACTCGTTAAAATGGAACTAAAAGGCGGTCTACTTACAGCTCTTTTCTGACCGTAAAAACATGAAAAGATTGCCGGATTTTTGTCGTTTCAAATTCGATATTGGAAATAAAAGGACGTGTCCTTGATCGCTTTCTACTTTTCAGATCAGAGACACTAATCATGAAAGTACTCCTTGGTCGTAAAGATCAAGCGGTTCTCTCAAGTATTATTTTATACTTTTTCGGGCTTGGGAGACACAAATTTACGAAAAAGGTCAACCCTGGAGTCTTCTTAAGTTTTTCAGACTCTCTAAAATTGAAAAACACCGAGTTTCTCCTATACTGGACTCGTTAAAATTTCACAGTAAAGGACCTGTTCGATTACAAAAAAGAACGTACCACTCCTTCTTAGGGTTCGAATCTAAACTAAGTTGGACTCATCCGAAGGATGAGCTTATAATCAAGCAAATGTTATCCTCCTCAAGCTTGTTAAAAAATAAAGAGGTACTTGCCAGAAATGGTGGGGGAAAAGAGAGGAAAATGAGCCTATTTGTTATCCTTTGTCTCAGAAAAACCTTATCACCACTCTTGAACACGACACTTTTCATTCACCTGGGTTGGGAAATCCTTTGCCTAATAGTTGATCAAACCACATTGAAAGTCTTCAGCCGGTTTCCGGGTATTAACTTTGGGTCAATTGTGACCAAGCCATCTGTTGTGTCGTTATGTGTTCAAGAGGTCACTGCAAATAAACCATTCATCTGCAAAATATCTGTCACCCATCTTGACCATCCCTGAGTCAGTCCTTACAGCTACATTTCTTCAACTTGATCTATGATTTCGTGTTGTGGGCTTGCCTGCAACGGGTCACTTTCTATCGACATCAGCACATTATCTAGAAAGATGACCTAGAAATCGTCAGTACCTTGAGATCTGCATGCCTCAATGGCAGGTTTCTCGCCTTTGACGACAGTTTACATCATTGACTTTCGATCAAAGGATTCCATGGCATGTTCGACATCAACACATCTACTCACATCTCATGGATTGTACTGGGTACTTTGAGAACCATTGACATCACTGGTGGTCTCTCTCACACTTGTTAACATTTTACATCATTGACTGGTAATCAAGTGGTTTCTACCATGTTCGACATCAACTCATTTATTCGCATGGATAGAATCGTACTATTTCGGGAAGCAGAAATGAAGACCCTGGATCTAGTTTCCGCCATCCAGGCTGCGAGGAGTTTTGTATTCATTATACAGTAGACTAATTATAAACAGATGGATGCGTCCATACTGTGTCTACATGTGTCTATGATTATGATGTACTGCGAAATCATTCCTATATTAGAGCAGTAGTTAGTGTTAGTTAAGTTTTCAATCTGAGTATGGGAATGCCTACCTCAGCTATGATATGATCTCATATATATATTTTGTGTTGAATATTTGCAGGTTCTGACTGGGCTCTCCACAAGATAATCCTCGAAATGATAAAGTGCTTCACCCTTCCTATATGATATAAAACCCTAATCTACTACAGACTTCGCACTTTAGGGGGCAATCTGTTACACTAAAATTTGTCACCATGACTATTTGCATTCAGTATGGCTCCATCAATAACCATACTGTCCTCCTTGGCAAGTCTTATACCTCTGCTCCTCATGTCAAACTCCAAAAAGAGAGAAAGTCTTTAAAAATCAATGCAACTCTGGTTACGCAGTTTCTCTTACTCTTACCTGCGTGTACGCACCTCAAGTACATAATACCTGCGTACTTGTATGCTCTGTCTGTAAAGGGGTGGGTGCATACCCCTGTAAAAGTCAAAAGGCGCAAGTTTTACTTCAAAAAACTTACTTGTGGTCGATTCTAGAGCATTCTAGAAGATGGTTTGACGTGGATTGAGCGCCTCCAGATGGTTCATGCATCCCAAAGAAAGAGGAACTTATCCCATGAAGAGAGGAGCTATCCCTTTGAAAGAGGGGCTTATCCCATTCATGGTGGACTTGGTTAACTTCCTCCAAAGCATTATAAATACAGGCATTGGGCCAGAGGGATAGGAGGTTGAAAGCTGAACATTCCTAAGGGTAGATGCTGCTGAAATTAGGACTCCCTTATAGAGCTTGAGAGGAGAGATTCCAATCCTTTCTTAGCTTCATTTGGAAGTGGGTGAGCTAATCAAAGTAGAGGAGAACTCTTGCTGGACCCTGGGAGGGACCTGCACAACACCAAGGCACTGGTTGTAAGGTTTCTTTTGTTTCCAATTAATACAATTAAGTTCATTTTTCTCAACAAGTTGTTATATATAATTTGTTTCATAAACTCCTTGGTCTTTATGATGAATATGTTTTATTATATGAGTTATTCAGGTTCTATGTAATTGTTTGCTTGTTGGTGAATGCAGGCTTCAAGGAGAAGGAGCTCATCTGGATTGAAGAGGCTTGGCTGCTACAAACAACGTTGGACTAAAGGTATGCTTTAAACACTTGGTTGATTTTATTTTAAATGCATATTTAGGGAAAGATAGTGCTTGATTGTTTTGTTTGTCACTAGAAAGCCTTAGCTTCTAGGGAGGTCGGTTTTGTCAGCAAAATTGACTCTTTCAGCATGACAAGCCATTCATTCGCAAAATATTTGTCATCCATCTTGACCATCCCTGAGTCAGTTCTTGCAACTAAATTTCTTCAACCTGATCTATGATTTTGTGTTGTGGGCTTGCCTATAACGGATCGCTTTCTATCGACATCAGCTCATTATCTAGAAAGATGATCTAGGAATCGTCAGTGCCTTGAGATCTGCATGCATCAATGGCAGGTTTCTCGCCTTTGACGACAGTTTACATCATTGACTTTCGATCAAAGGATTCCATGACATGCTCGACATCAACACATTCATTCGCATGGATAGAATTGTACTATTTCGGGAAGTAGAAATGAAGACCCTAGATCTAGTTTCCATAATCCAGGCTGCGAGGAATTTTGTATTCATTATATAATGGACTATTCATAAACAGATGGTTGCATCCATACTATGTCCACATGAGTCTTTACTTGTGATGTTTTACAAGATCATTCCTGTATCAGAGCAGTAGTTAGTTTTTCTAGTCAGTTTTGATCTGAGTATGGGAATGCCTACCTCAGCGATGATATGATCTCATATATATATTTTGCATTGAATATTTTTACAGGTTCCAACCGGGTTCTTCACAAGATGATCCTCGAAATGATAAAGTACTTCACTCTTCCTAAATGATAAGAAATCTCATCTACTAAAGACTTCGCACTTTAGGGGGCAATTTGTTACACAAAAATATCGTCACCATGATTATTTGCAGTCAGTATGGGTCTATCATCACTTGTACTATCCTCCTAAGCAAGTCTCAGACCTCAGTTCTTCAAATCAAGCTTTGGAAATGAGAGAAAGACATTAAAAATCAATGTAACTCTAGTTCCGCACTTTCTCTCATGGTCACCTGCGGTCCCGCACCTTCTGTGTACAAAAACTGCGGACCTGCCCGCTCTGTCCCTAACAGTGTAGGTGCAGACCCCTGTGAAAGTCAAAAGGCGCAAGTTTTATCTTAAAAAACTCACTTTGTGTTAATTCTAGAGGTTTCTAGAAGGAATTTTGACGTGGATTGTTCGCTCTGAGGTGGTTCATGCATCCCAAAAGAGAAGGAGCTAATCCCTTGATGAGAGGAGCTATCCCTTTGAAGGAGGGCTTTATCCCTTTGAAAGAGGACCTAGTAACCTCCCTCCATTGCACTATAAATACAGGCATTGGGTTGGTTGCTAGAGAGGTTAGAAGCCGAACATTTTTGAGGGTAAATTCTGGTGAAATCAAGACTTCCTAGTTAAGCCTAAAGAGGAAAGATCACATACCTTTTTGGTTTCACTGGGGAGTGAGTGAAACTTGTCAAAGTAGAGGAGACTTCTTGTTGCACCCTGGGAGGAGCTTGTACAGCGTCAAGGAAAAGGTTTTAAGGTTCTTCTTCTTTTGAATTAATACAATCAAACTCATTTTTCTCAACAAGTATCTTATGTTATTTGTTTCATGGACTCCTTGACTTTCATGTTAAATATGTTTTATGCAAATGGCTTTTCAGGTGCTATTTAATTTGTTTGCCTTGTTTTTGTTTGCTGATTCGCGAAAAGGAGCTCATTTGGATCGAAGAAGTGAGGGCATCCACAAGCTTGCGTTGGACCAACAGTATGCCCTAAAAACACTTGTTTGCTATTGTTTATAAAAGCATATTTAGAGAAAGATAGTGTCTGGTTGGTTTGCTTGTCATTAGGTCTTCTTTAGATTCTAGGAAGGTCTATCTTGTCCGCAAGATCGACTTATTCTGTGTGACACTGAGCATCAACGGTAATAAGAAAAAAATGTAAAATTCATATTTATAGTTATTATTATTACTAATATTTTATTAATAAAAATATTAGTGCAGTGTTATTTACATGCTTTGGTAATGGAGGGAAACGATTTAACCATCTCCTACCACATTTACTCACTTTCACCGGCTTTCTCGAGGTAAACATGAGCTAAAGGTCACTATGATTAGATTCAACCTCCAATATGACCTTAAGGAATTGGAATCGACCACCTAATACCTTATTGACTTGCCTCAGGTGCTATAGGACCTCCAAGAGCAATGCAACCCCTCCAGGTGCCCAACCCCTAAGATAACCCTATTTGTCACTGACCTAGAGCCTCAACCACTCCCTTCCCAATGCATGAAAGTGACTATAGCCCTCTTCTCCCACTTATAAGCCTACCTCCATGCGACTGTGGAATTTTCTAGTCATTTCTATGCCAACAAACCCAAATTTTGAGCCACTTTTTCAGGGCCAAGACTCAGTCCTCTACCCAGAACTCAGTAAAACTTCCATAAATGATAAATTACAGAGAAACAAAGCTTATGAAGCAAAACTTGAATCGGGACTTGACCTGACTCCTCCCAACCAGGACTAACATTCTCTCAAACACATGGTAAACATGCAACCTATAGGTCATGAATGCATATTTGAACATAAAGATTTGAAAAATTATCTGAATTTAACAAGAAGGGCCAATTCCTTCTCACAACAGTTGTGATAACACCAATTAGGTCATGCACTCATTAACTAGACTTTCATTGAATTAAATGTGATAAGAGCCATACTTAGATCTCTCAGTTAACCATACATATAACCAACATATAACTAGATAGATACCAATGATAGAACAACAATTAAAGCCACATAATAACAAGTAAATTTACTTATCAAAGACAAGATAAAATTATCTCTTATTAACCATATACAAAAGGAAGCCAAGTCAGGCACTTCAATGTACCATCCAATCATAGATTGGGTTGAACCAAATATTTCTTTTATCCAATCATAGATGGGATCTCAAGGGATTAAGCCATCAATAAAAAGCCAAGGGAATCTAGAGGTTAAACCACCTCCACCCTCACCATACCGTGATCTCACCTAAACCGCTCCCGAGATCACAGAACCAAACTAATCTTGGATTCCTCATAATTCCTTCACCATCACTTGAGGAATTTTCCTATCTCCACCCACCTGTTGAGGTCTTCTCAGAGAAAACCATTTCCACCTTCAACCCTTGGGATTTTCCTAATACCACCTCACCCAGATCTAAAAACTTCCGAAAATCCATATCTCAACCGAGAAAGAATCCCATCACACCATGGTTATCTGGAAATGGAAAGGACAGCTAAAAAACAATATCAAAACCTAGCAAAATCCAAGCCACCAAAAACAATGAAACCAAATACACACATGCATATGCCACGCATGCCAAAACTAGCTAGGAAATCACACATGCAATATGTTACCTGCAAGTATTCCTACTGAATCTTTCTGATCCAACCTTTCCTTTCTTGATCCTTGCTTCCTTTTCCTTCCTTTGCTTGCTTTATTTTCCTTCTCCTCTTGGTGCTCTTCTCCTCTCTGAAACCAATTTTGAAAATAAACTAGCAAAAGGCTATTAATTGATGCTTTTATGTCTTTTTATTATTGATGCCTCTAATTTCTTCATCTTTCCTCTATTTTCCTTCAGTTTTGTTATAGCTCCAAATCTCACTCTGATGGTTTGTGATGCTGTACTCATGGCCTAGGGAAACCCCTCCTTCCAGACCTGGTCCTAAAATTTAAAAAACAGTGTTTTATCCCTTATACGCGACATTGCCCTGAGTTAAACGCGTGTATACGCGGGTCTGTGTATATCCAACCCGCATGTATGTATTAAAACACTTAAAAAAATATAAAATTACTTCTTTTCGGGCGGAGATCGCGGGTTTTACCTGCTGATCACCTGTTAGTGCCCGTGGCCCCACTGTTCCCAACCAACTCCTAACTAAAAAACTACTTTGGAGATGGTATAAAAAGACCTCAAATGGTAGGCCTAGGAGGAGAGAATAGAGAGAAAGGTTATTATGCTGAGATTTTTCCCTTGACCAGGTCTGAAGTCCCTTGTGCCTTCTGCACTTCCCCCATTTTGTACAGGAAACCGTTGTTTCCTTGTGTGTTGATATTCATCCACCATTTATGATATCATGGAGAGAGTCATGGAAGGAGTTTTGTTAGAGGCTTGAGGCTGGAACAGATCCGGAAGGAAGCTTTGCTTGGAGCCTGCTGAAGGTGACTCAGGTGAACATATTCCTTTTTATGTACTTTATTTGTCTATAATAAAAGAAACACATGTCTTGGTTCCCGAAATGAATCTTCTTTATGTTAATGATATTCATGTTTTGAATTCATGTGTAAATGGTTGTTGGGATTTCATAACTAACTACCTTTCTTTAGAACATGAAGATGGTTTCTTTATAAGATTTTGTCCATGTACTGCTGTGTTCTTTGAATTGTTTGTTTTGCAGGAAAAAAGAGAAGAAGGGAACTCCAAGAAGGGTTTGGACCCTAAAGGCCTTCTCAAACGTAGGACCGAAGGTACGTACCCTTATCATATAATTTGCTTATAATAGCATAATGGTTGTATGAATGCATGTTTCTTTGAATAGACAACTTTCAGTCTGCTAGGGTTTCGCCCAAAAAGACCTAGGGGAGTAATTCCCTCTACCAGAATTGGCGACTCCGCTGGGGACAACACTTTTGTTGTTCCTAGTTTGGGTGTTTTTCAAGCCAATCAGGGCTCAACTGCCTTGTCTGCTTGCTGTTACTGTCTAGATAGTTCTTGAACTTTAAGCTTTGCCAGTTTCTTTAGTTTGTCTTTTTTATTTTTCTTGAAGCTTTTCATATACGGTGTTTTTCTTAGATACAGAGGCGTATATACGATTGTTTCTTTGAGTGAACCCGCGTATACGCAGGTTTCCTCAAACACAGTCGCGTATACACGCAATCTGTACTATAGTACAGTCGCGTATATATTCCAATTTTCAAGATTTGTAAATCTTTTTGGCCTCTGAAGGTTTGTCTGGTGGTTTGAGTCAATTTGAAACAATCATTTTCCAGTATCAGTTATTTGTTTTACAGCGAACATCTCGTTTTGAATTCTCTCTGATTATAAGGAGTATTGGTCTTGTTTTTTGTTGATTGCAAGCGTCATCGTTTTTGGCTAAAGCACGCAAGATTTCTTGCTAGGAATCTTGGCTGCTCTGTTTCATCAGGGTAGGGAGATTGAATTCAATCTTTGTGTTAATCTTGCTTTTGGTGACTTTTTGTTTGCTTGAAAAAACCACGTTTTGTGACCATCCACTTCTTTGTTTCATGAAAGTTGTTGATTGACACTTTCTTGGAATTTGTCTTTTTGATCTTTTGGTTTTTATTGCCTAAGCTTTCATTGCTACTTTTGATTGTTAAGAGCGATTTCAAGCACATTTATTTTTGTCGGGTTTTCATCCATTGAGTGGTGTTGATTCGCAAAAGTGTTTAATTGCCTATTCTTCAATCACAAGTTTCAGTGTTGTTGAGAGCATTTTTTGAAAAGACTTTTTTGTTTGTTGTTTTGAAGAAAATCTTTTGAAAATCTTAGTTTTGCTTTCTCGAACTTGCTTTTCATTTGATTTCCTTTTAGTGAAGTGAAAGTGCTTTATGTTTGTCTTAGAACTTGTTTTTAGTGTTTAGATGAAATGAATGGTAACATCTCATATTCCATCTAAGCATTGTAAGTGGAAAGATAAAGATTGATAAGCAAGCAACTTTCATTTTTTGTTGCATCAGCATATATTTGTTGCATTAGGATAGATTTGCATATCTTTTTAGGCATCCATAGTTTTGTTAACTTTTGTGAGTGTGGAGTTTGAAAAGAAAAAGAAAAGTTTGTTTATTTGAAGTTCCTCTGAACCATGTAGAGATTACTTTTCATCGAAAAACAAAAACAAGTTCATGTGCATGTAGTTAAGTTTTTATTAATTTCTTTTGCGTCAAAAAACACCACTAGTTTCACTTCTGTTACCTTGTGACTTAAAGAACAGCCTAATATAATCAAGCGCTAACTAAAATTCACTAGAACTTTTTGTTTTAGTCAGTTACACCAACAAGATTAGGATTTCAGGGCCTTGGATTAGGCGAGTGGAGAGTTAACTCTCCAAGGCCATATAAACGTCAAACGTAGGAGTCTGAATAACGAGAGAAAATCCAATAGCGTTAGGAAGACCAGGAAAGCTCTGGATCTGGGAGTTAAGCACGAGGGTCTATGAAGATAGGAAAGAGAGATACCCCCTCCCCTACTTGTCCGAACTTACCTCACGACTGTTCCGCCTGGCTTCTGCGACGAGTTGGTATCCATAGTTGCTTCTCCTAGGGAACTACACAGGTGTCTGCGGAGGGGAATACCGTGGCACCTGAGGTTGACGTTGCATCACTCTCAACGGTACTACTGGAGGGCACCCTTGCGAAGCTTGGGGGCTTGCACTGGCGCAGGCTGTTGTTAGGAGGTCAGCGTAACTTCCTCTCTTACCTTCGCTGATAGGACTGGGCCATCATTATCCCAGACTATCTTCGGAAGGTCCCTGACTCCACTTTCTTGTATTTTGGTGTCCGGTCCTCATCACCCGGAGCGGAAATACTTGGAAGTTGTTTGACTGGCTGATATCTTTAGGGACTTTTTAGTGAGTGCTCTTTGCTCCTTGTATATAGTTGGCTTTAGGTATTTTTGTCTAGTCACGTTTGGACTTTGTGTTCTGAGTGACTCGCTTACTACTCTACCGATCTTGAAAGGTTTTTGGTTGTTCTTTCAGAAGTTGTGGAGTTGCCTCCTCAAGGGCAAAGATTTTGATTGCTTATCCATATTCCTTGAAAATTTATTTCTATATTCCCGTAAGGGAAGGGTCTTTGGAACAGTTAGATATGGCCAATATTCCTGTGGAAACCAACCAAGGTGCCCTCCTAAAAGGGAATCCTTGTGCTTTTCCTTTCTTTGGAAACGTTGGTACTCCCTTGATGGCCACTTTGAATATTCCTGGGTTGAATGTTGGACTACCCGTTTGGCTGTGGTCCACTCCGAATATTCCAAATGCTCTTGAAGCCTCTCAGTTGAATGCTTTATTTCAAGGGCATCACATGGGTGCTAATTGTTCATCTTCTTTCAAAGAGAAATCTGGGGTTCCTTCTTCTCCTCCTTCTTGTCACAAGAAATCTAAAAAGAGGAGAAAAAGGAAGTCAAAGAAGAAGAATAATTCTATCCTTTCATCTTCAACCTCTGCGAGTCATGTTGGAGATGAGCCTTCAGCCACTACTAGTCATGCTGGGGGAACAAGTCTAGTCACTGAGAGTCACACTAGCATTTCATCTTCAACCTATGCGAGTCATGTTGGAGATGAGCCTTCAGCCACTGCTAGTCATGCTGGGGGCACAAGTCTAGTCACTGCGAGTCACACTAACACTTCATCATCAACCTCTGTGAGTCATGTTGAAGATGAGTCTTCAGCCGCTGCAAGTCATGCTGAGGGCATGAGTCTAGTCACTGCAAGTCATACTAGCAAAGAGTCACCGACCTCTGCAAGTCATGTTCAGGACTCTCCGCAAACCACTGCTAGTCATGTTGGTGGAATGGAGGTTGATAAGAAACCTGGACGTAGAAGTTTCAAACCTAAGTTCCCTTGTAAGATATGCAAGGGAGACCATCTTACTCATTTATGCCCTAATATTCCAGAGGTTCAAAGGATATGGTCTGAGTCTGAAAGTACTTCTACTCCTAGATCTAATATGGTTTCTCATCAATCCCATCAACCGTTGGTTGATAATGTGGTAGAGCTAGTGCAATCGCGGGCCGATTACACTCCTCTTTTGGGGGGTGAAGTGCCTAACAAAAGAGTCTGTTTGATCTCTAGTACCGAGTCTTCTGGTATAGGGGGCATTCCTGTTTCTTCGAATGTTCCCCCTCCAAGTTCTAAGAGTGTTTCCTTTGATTGGGATAGCCTTGTTGAGCCTTGTCTTCCTTCCACTGCACCTTTTCAAATAAAGGTCAGGGTTAATTCCACAAATGTCTATCAATGTATGGTGGATGAAGGATCCTCTGCAAGTATTATATCCTCTTTGACTTGGAAAGCTTTGGGTTCCCCAAAGTTGTTGACAGCTCAGAGTCAGTTGGTAGCCTATGATAGAAGACCTGGTGAATCTATAGGTGTTCTTCCTCAATTGCCTATCACTTTAGGAGGGAAGACTGTTTTAATCGATATGATGGTGGTTGATAGCCCTTTAGACTTTAATATGCTACTTGGGCATGATTATGTCTATGTTATGAATGCTGTGGTGTCTTCACTCTTTCGAGTAATGTGCTTTCCTCATAATGGGAATATTGTCACTGTTGATCAGCTTGCATCTGATAATCACCACCCTAATTCAAATTTACTGCAGAATGCCCCTTGGTTTTGTCCAAGTGTTCAAGTAGACTCTACCGCGCCACGGGTCAATTATGTGGCATTGAGTCCTCAATGTTCAATCGCTTCTAAGAAGGATCCTTTGACCTATTATTCTCCTTCTTGGGACTTGGTCCCGACAGTTGACCGAGAGATTCTTCCTATAGGAACATGGGACCCTTTAATTCCCTCTTTTAATCCTTATAGTTCTCATGATTTCTCAGATCTTGCTTTTCCTTCACAAGAGGAACTCTTTGAAGCCATGAGTTATGACTACCAAAGGAGCCCTTGGTCCGATCCCTGTAAAGGGTTTGTCCAGAAGAGCTATTATACGTAAGCCGAAAGGTTGCGTGGTTCTATGTACCATATTGTATATATGAGGTACACATTTTCAAGTTTTGTATTCTATAACACAAAGATTTTATACGAAGTTTATATGTGGGATGCATTAACTTCATGTCTAGTGTTCCTATTTATGTTTACAGAACTTGGAAGATTTCTCCTTTGGAAGTTTATGGTTGGTCCGTTCTGACAGGTATTGGTTCTCGAAACTGGCATATAGGTTAGGTTTTTTCGCCTGCATTGTGCACTTATCAGTTTCCTTTCCCATTTTACCTTAGGATCAACCCCACCAAGTTATGGTGCGGAACCTTATCATTGCTTAGAAGTATCATGACTTGTGTGGTAGAGCCATCCTTTACATGGGCATCCTAGTTAGCACCTCACTGACATTTGTTGCTCATGCTGCTCCGTTTTGAGTAGGCTCGGGAGTCCTCTGTAGTCCCGCCATGACTTATGCGTTGAAGACTCATTCCTCTTAGCTTCTCCGCTTTGTTCTGGCCTTATACCCTGGAGGCTCCTTTGTGTTGAGTTGTACTACTGCATTGCATGTTGACCACTTGCACATTTTGGCCTAGAGCCGGCTTCACTTGGACTCATGTTTAAGCCAACTTTTTGACCATGACGTCTGCAAAATCAACCTTGCATACCTTTGACTTCTGCACCTGTGGAAGGAACATACCTTTGAGTGTCATTGACCAGTTTTCACCTCCCTGCATTGAGCATGGGAACGTTCCTTTCCCAGGAACTAGATCATCTGTTTCATCGACACTCGTTCTTTCCACTGTACCATAGCATTCTTTTATTCTTTTTTCGGCTTAACAGAAAAATATAAAAGAATTAAATATTACAAAAAGAGTGGGAACGGGACATTATTTCCATTTATTGTTGGCAGCTAGAGTCAGTCGTGTCGCCCTTGAACAAAGCACTCAAAACAAAGTCTCCTCCACATGGGTGGGATTTAGTTTGACATAGGTACGCCATAACCTTGTTATTGAGTCAGTTCTCCCCCGATTGGTTATCTCTTCCAATCATATGGAGGGTTCGTTCGTGCCTCCTGCATGGCGAACTTTTACAGAGTCATCATATGCTGCCACATAGTCACATTGAGTCATGCTTTTGTTCAAGGGAAGTTAGCCTGAGTCGGCCTCTCTGCGATGTCTCTTGACTCATTTTTCAGTCGGCCATCCCTGGTTGTCAGTGTCATGTCTATCATCACATCAGTTATATTGGTCCTTTACTCGTGCCGGTTTGAGAAGGTCCCCATTGACTTCTTGCTGGCGGGTCTTGTCCTTATCGACGACGACGCCTTGCTCTGAGGACAGGCCTAGAGCTACATCCTGGCCCTATTTTCATTATTGATAGGTTACCTTGTGCTCAGCATCGATCAGTATCATGGGTCTTTGACTGAGTGGTTTCCCTTGTGTTCGACATTAGCTTACATTATCACACATTGGGATTCGTGCAGTACCTTGGTTTCCATTTGACCCTATTGGTGGATACCTCGCCTCTGTGTCAGCTTTCATTATTGGTTGGTTCAGAGGGTTTCTGCCGTGCGCTAGCCACATCTTGTGTACGCCGGAAACGTACTTCGGTTGGGTTACTACATATTTTTCGTCTGATTCCTTCCACATTATTGGCCTACGGGTTACACTCGTGCTAGATTGATGAAGGATGCCTTAATGCCTTCCTTCTAGCGGATCTTTCCCTATCGACTCCGACTCATTGCTCTGGGGCAAAGATCTAGAGTCCATTTGGCAGTACCTTGGGGTTTGCAGTCATTAGTGGTAGATCCTTCGCTATCGACAGTGGGAAACCATCATTGTCTCATGATCGATAGATTCTTACAGGTGTTTGACTCCAGCTCATCTATTCACACTTGTTAGATTGTACTGGGTACCTTGACGCTCATTATCATTATCGGTGAGTAGTCTCGCATTTGTTAACGGTATACATCAATGACCAGTAATCAAACAATTTCTCACATGGTCAACTTCAGATCATTTATTCCCATGGTGTAGAAATGTACCACGACGGTCGGTGAAGACCTCAGGTTGTATCAACATTCATTAGTTCACTTGACAGTTGCTCCTGTTGCTGCTAGTTGATACCACTCCACTTTATATGTTGCAGTCAGTCATGGCAACATTCTATATGCTGGAACCTGAGTTTGCAGTGTAGTACCATCCTATTCCATCATGTTTAGTTGGTACCTTTTGGGATCAGTTTTTGATATCAGTGATCCGTTGCATCTTTCAGAATCATTGACAGTCTTATATGTGATATTCAGACATGTACTTGTTCATTATGATCAGATGATCCATTATGTATCTTTCAGTCATTTATACTTGTATACTTAGTGGATCCGCTTGTACTTGATATGAGGACATGCTTTACTTTTTCTAAGCATGGGTATGCCCGCCTCAGACAGTGTTTCTTTCTGATCTCCTTTGGTGGCTTGGCAGGCTGAATTCTGGTGAAGTCCTCCTCGGTTTTTGACAGACTTCCTTTCCATGTACTCACATAATATATTTTGGCCATCATGTACCCCTTCTGACCTCATATATTAGGGGGCATCTGTTATAGCTCCAAATCTCACTCTGATGGTTTGTGATGCTGTACTCATGGCCTAGGGCAACCCCTCCTTCCAGACCTGGTCCTAAAATTTAAAAAACAGTGTTTTATCCCTTATACGCGACATTGCCCTGAGTTAAACACGTGTATACGCGGGTCTGTGTATATCCAACCCGCGTGTATGTATTAAAACACTTAAAAAAATATTAAATTCCTTCTTTTCGGGCGGCGATCGCGGGTTTTACCTGCTGATCACCTGTTAGTGCCCGTGGCCCAACTGTTCCCAACCAACTCCTAACTAAAAAACTACTTTGGAGATGGTATAAAAAGACCTCAAAGGGAAGGCCTAGGAGGAGAGAATAGAGAGAAAGGTTATTATGCTGAGATTTTTCCCTTGACCAGGTCTGAAGTCCCTTGTGCCTTCTGCACTTCCCCCATTTTGTACAGGAAACCTTTGTTTCCTTGTGTGTTGATGTTCATCCACCATTTATGACATCATGGAGAGAGTCATGGAAGGAGTTTTGTTAGAGGCTTGAGGCTGGAACGGATCTGGAAGGAAGCTTTGCTTGGAGCCTGCTGAAGGTGACTCAGGTGAACATATTCCTTTTTATGTACTTTATTTGTCTATAATAAAAGAAACACATGTCTTGGTTCCCGAAATGAATCTTATTTATGTTAATGATATTCATGTTTTGAATTCATGTGTAAATGGTTGTTGGGATTTCATAACTAAATACCTTTCTTTATAACATGAAGATGGTTTCTCTATAAGATTTTGTCCATGTACTGCTGTGTTCTTTGAATTGTTTGTTTTGCAGGACAAAAGAGAAGAAGGGAACTCCAAGAAGGGTTTGGACCCTAAAGGCCTTCTCAAACGTAGGACCGAAGGTATGTACCCTTATCATAGAATTTTCTTATAATAGCATAATGGTTGTATGAATGCATGTTTCTTTGAATAGACAACTTTCAGTCTGCTAGGGTTTCGCCCAAAAATCCCTAGGGGAGTAATTCCCTCTACCAAGTTTCCTCCTCACATGCAACATGGGACCTTTCACCTCCCTTTTCTCTTAATTTCTTTTATTTTTATAAATAAATATGCCAATTAATGTCTCTTTTCCTTTTTAAAGCCTTTTCTAATTTCCCCTTATCCATAAGCACAGTAAGTGATGCCCACTAGGATATTTTTCCCAACATTAAGCTTGGAATAAGTGTCACATGACCTTGGTCTTATTTTTCGTTTATTAACTTTATTACATGAAATTTTAACCCAGGGTTGTTATAGAGCCCTCCCCCTTAGGGGAACACTATCCTTAGTGTTCTATGACACCTACAACCAACAAAAACATTGAAAACCAAAACATACTTCCCATGGAGATTTATAAATTAGCTCGTTGCATTATTTACAATGAACAACCTGCTCAAAAGCAAAACCATCATGAAAAACATGACAACATGACAACCATACCGCTTATTGGAGCTTTATAACACAAATCATTGTAGTATTTACAATAACAACCATACATGAATGTCTACATGCCTCAACCGACAAAACAATGAAGCACACATAGTCCACATATTATCAACCATCTCCCATGTAGCTTCATTGGGCCCAAAGTTCTTCCACTGCACTTTAACTTGCTCGATTACTCTGTTTCAGAGCATGAGCTTTTTCCATTGCAATATGCATTGAGGTTCTGGATGGAATTCTCCTTTTGGTTCCACCTATAATATAGATCAATAAATAACATGATCAACATCCTTTACATATCTTTTAAGCAATGAAACATAGAAAACATCATGTACTTTCACTAAGGGAGGCAGTGCAAGTTTGTAGGCCACTGGTCCAATCCTATCAAGGATCTCAAAAGGCCTACAATACCATGGTGCCAACTTGGCACATGATCCAATCCTCAATGATCTCTTCTTGGGCTTGATGTGAAAATACACATGCTTCCTAACCTGAAAATCCTTAAATTCTTGGTGCTAATTTTCATAAATCTTCTACATGTCTTGTGCTACCTTTATATTCTTCTTTATAACTTTCATTTCATGTTCCATGTCTGCCAAAATGTCTAGTCCAATAAGTATCCTGTTCATTAGATCACTCTGGCTAATGGGAGTACTACAAATCCACCCATACAGTGCCTCAAGCAGACTCATCCTCAACGACTCCTAATAACCATTTTTATAATAAAAGTCAACCAATGGAATGTACTCATCCCATCTCCTTTTTTGATGCATCACATACATCCTCAACATATCCTTTAGAACTCTATTGACCCTCTCTATCTATCCATATGTATATGGATGATAAGTTGTACTAAAGGCTAACTTTGTCGCCAAACCTACAAACATCTCCTTCCAAAACTTGGAAGTGAGCTTAGCATCCTTGTCTGACACAATCTTCTTTGGAATACCATGCAATTTCATGATCTCCCTGATGAAGACCTATGCCACTTCACTAGCTGATTAAGTAGTCTTCATTGGAATGAAGTGAACTACCTTCCTCAACTTGTCAACCAAAACCATGAAAGAATCATGCTACCTCAATGTCATTGGAAAACCTATAATGAAATCCATGGAAATGACCTTCCATTTCCATTCTGGAATTAGAATCGATTAAAGTAATCCACATGGATTCTTACACTCTTCTTTCACTTACTGCCAGTCTAAACATCTAGCTATGAACTTTTCCAATTCCTTATTTAGATTTGGCCTGTAATAGAACTTCTTCACTGTTGTCAACATCTTATGATATATTGGTTGACTTGAATAAGTCTTGACATGAAACTCCCCTAAGATAAGGTTCTTGAGCCCACTATAATCTGACACATAGATCTTGTCCCTGAATCTCACCAAGCCATCTGTCATGAGATGATAGTCCACATCCTGATCACTTGTACCCTGTTGCTATAACTTGTGCCTAAGCTCCATGCACCTACCACCTTGTTGTCATACCTATAAGATATGATCCTGTAAATATGCCTCATACGAGCTCACTACTGCAACATGGTTCATCTGCACTCTCCTTTTGAGAGCATCCACAACCATGTTCTCCTTACCCCTGATGTATCTAATCTCAAAGTCAAGCTCACTAATCATGGCCAACCACCTAGCCTTCCTGGAATTCATATTTTTAAGGTAAAATAGGTAACCTAGACCATTGTGATCACTCATCAATACAAACCTCCTGCCAAGAAGATAATATCTCCACATCTTCAATGCATGGATAATAGTTTCCAACTCAAGATCATGAGTCAAATAGTTCTTCTCGTGCTCATTCATTTTCATGGACTCATAGCATCCCACTTGTCCCTCCAACATCAAGACCCCACCAAGTCCTCCCTTGCAAGCATCCATACACACCATGAACTCTTTGTCTGGATCTACAATCTTAAGAACTAGGGCATTTGTCAACAACTGCTTCAACTACTCAAAACTTGTAGCACATTCCTCTGTCCATTGAAATTTATTCCCTTTTCTCTACAAATATATAATGGGATATGAAATGCTTGAGAAGTTTTGTATGAACCTCCAGTAGTAACCTGATAACCCCATGAATGATCTGACTACATCGACAATCTTAGGAGCTCCCCACTCCATGATAGCCATTATATTTCCTGGATCTATTGTTTTGCATTCCTTGGAAACAAGTAATGCACATTTGTCTAAAAGAAACTACACTCTCTAACCTTGGGATACAATTGATTCTCTCTTAGAAATCTAAACACTACTACTAAATGTTCAACATGCTCTTCTTCATTCTTAGAATATATCAATATGTCATCAATGAATACAATAACAAACTTGTCCAGATAAGGACAAAACACACTATTCATCAAGCACATAAAAGTATTTGGAGAATTAGTGAAATGAATGGAACTACAAAAAATTCATAATACCCATACCCGGTCCTTTAAATAGTCTTGTAGATGTCCTCCCTTAAAGCATACCTAATGGTATCTTGATCTCAGACCAATCTCGGAGAAAACTTATGCTCCCTCCAACTGATAAAACAAGTCATCAATCCTCTGGAATGGGTACCTATTCTTGATCATCACCTTGTTCAACTTCCTATATTCAATACACAACCTGATAGTACCATCCTTTTGCACGAAAAATATTGTGCACTCCAAGACAATACACTTGGCCTAATGTATCCATTGCCAAGCATTTCCTTCAACTGTAAATTCAAATCTACTAACTATGATGCACTCATCCTATATGGTTCTTTTGATGTTGGTTATACCCCTCGTACCAGCTCAATAGAAAAATCCACTTCTCTATTAGGAGGCAACTCTGGAATATTTGCCATTAGCACATCCTGAAACTGTTGTAATACAATGTACCTCTTGAACATTTCTGTATCTTCAACATCCTTACCTTTGTCACTAGAGATATGGACTGCAAACATCACACATCCTTTCTTGCAACTGCACTTAGATGACATAGTGGTGACCATCCTCACTGATATAGGCTTCTTCTTTCCTTGCAGAATTCTCTTTTCCCCATTATTATCCAGGCACTCAATAGCCTTGTCATAATAGTCTACTTTGGTCCTATGAATATATAACTAATCCATGCCCAAAATAATACTAGATGATCCCAACGGCAATACATTTAGATGTGTTATTGTAGTCATACCATTCAGCTCAAATGCACAAGCTCTTACCCAATGATGAACTCTCTTCTTACTACTTGTAGCCAACTGCACCAACCAAGACTCTGCATGCACTTCATTTCTGAAGCCACACCTATCCACCAGGTGAGGATTAACATAACGATAATTAAATCCAAGATCAATCAAAATAGAAACAACTTGACCATAGAGCTTACCTTCCATCTCAATAATGGACTCTTGATAATCTACCTTATTGTTGTCCACCACTGCCTAAATTTGAGTAATTCTATAACCAGCATCCCCAACTGTCTATTCCTACTGAGCATTATAGATCTGAGGCCTACCACCCTGGTACAACGAAAAATCCTTCTTGTGATGATATTTTCCACATATCCAACACTGCAACAGTCCCCTACCATCACCTCTGTTCTACTGCTCTCCAGGATGTGACCCATGCCCCTTCTCAACTGCATTAAAATTCTTGTAAGGAGAAACATTTTCTTTCTTATCTGCATCCTGAGGACTTCCCTGCTTTGGTGGCCACTTCCCTTTTACTCTGTCATTTCCTTTCAAATCATGCTTATGCCCAACTTTGCGCTCTAACTTCTCATAACAACACCTCAAATTATGGATGGCCTCTTCCAAATATCTAGGCTCATCAAACTCAATTAGGTCTCTATATGTTGCTAGTATCCCATTTATTAATCTCTAGATCTTAGCCTTCTCATCCTTGAGATAATACACATACCTCAATAGCTCCAGGAACCTGCTAGTATACTCATCATTTGTCATGGAACCCATCATAGTACCTCTTAGATAAGTACTTCTTCCTGAAGAGTCTCTCAAACTCATCCCAAATCATCTCTTCTTCCTGAATGCCCTTGACATTCTTCATATCTTGCCACCAAATATTTTCTTTCCCTTTGAGACTGAAGGTGGATATCTTGGATTTAATTTTATTTGAATAACTATGCAATCTGAAGAATTTCTTCATCCCACATGCCTCTATATCTTCCAACTTCTTCATATCTCCATCAAATGTAGGCGGCTTGACTTTCTTGAACTCCTCAAGAAAGTGCTCAATCCTCCTATAAGGATGATGATGGTGATGACTATGATGATGTCTCCTAGATGAGGAACTAGAATGATGCCCATACATACCAATCCTCATGTTAGGTGTATCTAGTGATAATCCACCACTAATCATATCCCCTTTATCCAACCTATATCTGGATTGAGACTTGCTACCATAGGCTCCATTAGTTTTCTCTTCCTTCTCTTGACTGATCCTCAATCATCCCTGTCTTTGCAACTCTGATAATCTTTGAAGAATTGTTGCATTGACCTCTACCTACTTCTCTTGAGCCCTTGCAAGTATTTCTTGAGCCTTAACCAACTTGTCATTGTTTTCTTTTCAACTTCTGATCTCTTCCCTCAAACTCCTCAATGTATCTTCTATAACATGAGAATGCTCTCCTCCTTGTTGTGCAACTGATCTATAGGGAGATTCATGGGAACTGTAGTCTACCATTTTTCTCGTCATGTTTGATTTTATTCTTCCTGCAAGTGTACCATGTCAGATAAACCAAATAGATACTAAAATAGAAACCATACCTCATTGATGTTCAAGGGAGACTTATCTCATCTGCAAGATCAATCCACATTAGCATGATACATGTATAATTATAATCATATCAATATAACAACAGCATGCATGACCATACCAATTGTAAACCATAATGCCATGCATGACAACCATAACCATGACAACATCAGACTTTACCCAAAGAGAGCGTAACCCACTATGTTACCACCCTGTAACCAGCTCCTCCCATATTTACCCACTTTCACCGACTTTCCCGAGGTAAACATGAGATGATGGTCACTATGATAAGACTCAACCTCCTATCTGACCTTGAGTAAATGGAGTCGACAATTTAATACCTCACTGACTATCCCATCACACCATGACTATCCATAAATGATAAGGCAAGTCTGAAAACCACTGTCAAAACTTGAAAAAACCCATTCCAATGACATCAATGAAACCGAATATGCACATGCATATCCCATTCATACCAAAACTAGCAAGGAAATCATACATGCAATCTGTTACTTGCAGGTATTCACGTTGAAGCTTCTTGATCCAAACTTTCCTTCCTTGATCCTTACTTCTTTTGGCTTCCTTTTCATTCCTTTGCTTGCTTTCTTTTCCTTTTCCTCTTGGTGCTCTTCTCCTATCTGAAAAAAAATAAATTGAAAATGAACTAACAAAAGGCCACCAATTGATGCTTTGATGTCTTTTTATTACTGATGCCTCTAATTTCTTCATTTCCCCTCTATTTTCCTTTAATTTCCTCCTCACATGCAACTTGCAACCTTTCACCTCCCTTTTCTCTTAATTTCCTTTATTTTCATAAAACAATATGCCAACTAATGCCTCTTTGCATTTTCAAAGCCTTTGCCAATTTCTCCTTAGTCATAAAAACAACAAGTGATGCCCACTAGGATATTTTTTCCAACATTCAACTTGGAATAAGTGTCCCATGACCTTGGTCTTATTTTGACTTTATTAACTTTATTACATGAACTTTTAACAGAGGGTTGTTACAAGAGGAATACTTTTGGATGCGGCCATATGTTCCCTCTCTTCTCTGGCCTCATCTTGTACATGATCTGGTGTAGAAACAAGAAAGGTTATAACTAATACACCATTTCCATTTAAATATTTTTAATTGTAATTCATACTACATTTTTTCTTAACACATGAAATACCTTTAGTACCAAGCTGAACATCAGTTTCAAGAGGCACTCCACCATCAACAGGCTCATGTGTTGTATCTACATTTCTTACCTTCTTTTTACAATTAAGAACATTACTTTATGGCCAAAAATAATAACCAATAGATTGTACAAGTATTCATATATAATTTTATTTTTTGCTTTTATTTTCTTAAGTGTTAGTTTGGGTGTTGGAAGACTGTGAAGATGCCAAACTTGTCCTACGTTCAACCACAACTTGATAGTTGTGCTTGAAAGCAAGATTCAGGTCTTCCTCCATGGGACCCTCCTTGAATTGTGACCCCTGAAATTTTGCCTGAGAACATGAATTTTCCTTATTCTATGATATTAAATTAAAATTGTTAAGTATTTATAATTTGGATGCAAATTATTTTTTCATATACTTATAACTTTTGTGGCTAGATTTTTGTAACCACCTGAGCCAAGATGATGTTTCCCATATTTAGCTATTCTAGCCATCATGGATTTGGATGTATTTGGGAGCCTATATTTAAAATATTAAAAAGATTAATTAGATTTCGCAAAGATGATGGAGCATCATAATTAAATTATTAAAAATGCCTCATACCTTCCTGGTTCAAGTGGCGTTGTACCTTCTTTTCGAAGTTCCTTCTTGTTTGCATCTTCCATGAACACTTTTCACTCCATCTCTGGAACCACTAGACGACACTCATGCATCCTTATCCTTTCCAAATGAGACCTATATTGGTTCTGAAGATATTTTAAATGTAAGCCTACCTTGGAGGTAACTCCAATTTTGTTGAAGGTACCCTTAGCGAATAGGTGAACCATCTTGTTCATAAGTTCATATTTCAACTTGGAACTTTAGAATTTCCAATTTGTGTCAATGGTGGGCCCAAATATTTCCAAGGTTAGGTCATATAAATGCCTATAGAATTCATCATTTCCTGTAAAATGATATTATCATTAGTTTAAAATAACCACAGACTATACGTTAATTTCAATTACATTGTACTTAATATTTAAAACACTTCTTAAATACCTAGAATTTTGTCTATTTTCATGGGGATGTTTTCATAATATACCAAAAATGTAATCAGTAGTGTTCCCATGCTAGTAACACGAGAATCCAGGAAAGCTCACTTCAAATTGTGCAATGATATCACGCTTTGCATCCACAACATCATGTGTAGATCTTAATGTATTTTGCTCAGGGGGTACATATATTGTTGTGTGTGGTTTAGTGAGTGTACAAGTCTCAATGTCCAGTGTGTCACTCAAAGGAAAAGCATAGATGCTACTACCAATGCCACCCCCCATAGTTGTCGCATGAGGATCATACTCCGCCAAAAACTCCTGTAAAATAAAGAGTTTTTTTTTTAATAAAGGATGAGATAATTAAAATCATAAACAAATAAATGGGATAATTAAATGAGTTTCTCACCCCATACTGATGAATTTGGTGCATCAAGGTTTTGATTTCACCTCTTATCTCTTCTATCGAAGGCTTAATCCGAACTAAAGAACTGAGCTTCTTGTTTCCTTTCAGTTGAATCCTCTTTATTGTTTGGATCAGATCAATGGACATAAAAATTTCGTATTCAGTAAGCTCCTCCTCAGGAGCATCTGTGGCCTGCTCTAGGGTTGGTCCCTTCCCCTTATCACCTTATTTATCAAATAAGTGTAATTTGCAATTCATCCACAATTAATCATCATTATATTAATAAGAAAACCACTACTGACATATGTCTAAATTTATATAGAAACTTCATGTTATATCATGCCCAATACAAAAGGCTCTAAATTTATAAAAAAATCATCATCTTGGTAGGCTCTTTGAAGAGGCATTATGATAGGATCAATATATATTCCATATTGTATAGAAACAATACTTTGAAAGGATGAACGACTAAATTTTCTCAAGTGGTAATATACATAGTGAATATTTAATTTAGTTATATGATGCCTAAAAATATGAATTTGACTTACTCTATATTGGATAAAATGTCACTCTAGAATAATTCTTGTGGTTAGATTATTTACATACAAATACATTGATGTTTACTTATTTTGAGGTTAGGTCCCTTTGACCTTGATCAACATTATTGTAACCATGATGTATTAAAATGTTTCCTCAACTTACAAGATGCCTAACAATCTATTATAGTAAATGAAAATCATAACATATTATAGACATTTGTTACAAGTTGGGTAAATTTGAATACATATCGACCCCATAGAAATATTTGTATCTCTTCAATTCAAATTGTAACCAATGAGCAACTATTCTCTTGCAACTATTGATTTAATGGCACATATGAATACATGGTTTCCTTCACGCCCCTCGAATATGCATTTGGGTTGCTTATTAGGGGTCACGGGTCGTATACTATTTATAAACCCTATAATATTCCCTACTGCTTTTGGCCTTGCATCAATATATATGTAGTAGTTTAGATTTTATTTCTGTAATTAGATGGACAACAGAGATAGTAACCTCATATTTAGTACTTCATCTTTTGCTTGATTTAAGTAGTTACATATTTACACTTTTGTTCAAGTACTGATTTTATCAATAGCATGTTTTGAGATCTTTTGAAGTGCTATGTTTGGAAATTACCATAAGAGACATAAACCTTGTCTTAAAATCTACATCCATACTTGACCTTTAAAAGTATTCTTAAGACCTTAGAATAGGATACCCATTTGCATTAGATACTTTAGTAGACCAACAAAAACAAAACCCCAAAACAACATAAACTATAAAACAACGAAGTAAGAAAAAGGGATAACTAAGCACATATGGGGCACCACACTTCATCAGTTTATGATACTCGGATTGATAATTTATGTAGAGAAATTTAAGATGTTAAATTGACTAGAAATTTTGGTGTTGTTGTCGGGGAAGTGTAATTAGGAGACCTTATTTCTTACATCTAAAAAAAATTAGTAATTTCTTGAGTATGCTCTCCTCCTGCACTTTGTGTGATTTGGAGGATCAGAAAAAGGATTGTTATGTTAAAAAGAAAAAAAAAGGAAAAAAAAGGAGACAAATTAAACTTCAACATTTCAATTGATTCAATAAAAAAAAACAATAAAAATAAATAAATAAAAAAAATGAAACCCAACTGCTTTGATAGGTTCAGCTGTCCAAGATTGATTAGTTATGGTTTGTAGTGGTCGTCAAAACACTGTGTCCTATTTTAATAAGATTCTGCAAATTAGCTGCGGAATGCAGCCTAATTCCGCAGTTAACTATGAATTTCGTAGCTAATTCCAAGGTTTAGCAGGTTACGGGCATCCAATGAAGAAACCGACCACATGGGCATCTCCAGAATCATCCCGACATGGATCCTATCCTAGTCACCCAACCCAGATTGATAAAAAAATCAGTTTAGGGCCTCAGTCAAAGCACTGTTTTTAGCATATTTACCTTGAAGTCTTTGCCACCTGAAATTGAAAATCATTAATCATTCTTATAAAATTTCACAATTTCAAAGAAAAAAAGAGAAATAATCAATGGCTATCCCCAATTCCAGTTTCCACTGTGGCTTCAATATAAAATCTGCATTCCTGTTCAAGCTTTGGCCTTATAACGAACTTGCAAAGGCATTAAAAAAAAAACTGCAATAGCCTCCGCTAGTTGTTTTTTTGACTCTTGTAATCAGTAGCTGCAGGCTAATGTTAATAAAAATCTTCAACACTCATCCATATTCCATCCATTGCTGAAGTATCATCAGCATTGTTACTACTGCTATTTCTCATCTCAATTATTTCTCCTCTCTGATTAAAAGAATTCGATCGAGGTTAGGGGTTTGATTTGACTTGCGTTGAATCAGAAAATCAACTGAAGAAGTAAGTTTGCCACGATATCTGAAGCTCCGAAACTTGTGAAATTCTTTTATCCCTCTGTCCAACCGGAACATTCCAACTAAGACTATACCTATATGGAGATACCTGCCAACATTTATGAGTAAATCAGTAACTTTCCAATGCGATGCAAGGATCATAATATAGGATTATATTGTGTTATGCTATCGATTCAAGAGAACATACCATATGAAATTGAGCGGAGGTTCATTACAACATAGTTATACAAAGAGCAGGGAGCACGAACTAGAAAGCGAGAACATATGACCGAGAGAAAAATACCTGTTCAGGATGTCCTTGAAAAATTCCATCACCATTCATTTTCTATTTCCTGTGTTCAAATTGCAAATCAAACCAAAAAGTCGAATGCATCAATTCATAAAAATACATAACAGTTAATCCACAAATGCATAATAGCTGAAAAAACGTCAAACTTTGAATGCACGATCCGGCCAAATAGAGGCGAATTTGGAAAAAATAAAACATGTGTTTTTTTTGGAATAGGGTCACTTAGATAACACAAAAATGGTTTTAAGAAATTTGCAATGGTTTGCGAGAATTTCTCGGTTCTTTAAAGCCTCTTTTTGCATGCCACGTGAGGAAAAACGATTTTAATTAAATGAACAGAGTGTTGTTTTAACATGGCTTGCTTGAGGAAGGGAATTCCAATTTGGGAATAAATTGTGTGGTGGCATTCAAATCTTGATTACATGCCTCCCGTCTTTAATAAACTCACACACCTGTCAGACGTGTCTGAATTGAATATGACTCTTCCCGATTGATCTGTTTAAACAACTATTGCTATGCTCGGCATTTTACTTGCTAAAATAGCGGCACAAGAGTTGGTACTCGTGGCTAAATTGGGTCAAAGATCTCGGACCCCTTGCCTTCTTCTAGCTGGCACTATAGAGTGAGTTTACTGGCCTCCTTCCCAGAGATATGCTCGTGTGAGCGATCACTTGTTATGTTTTCAACCTGAAACGAAAATGTTTACATGTTTAATTTTATTATGATGTGCAAAAACACTGCACTGAAACGACCTCTATCAACCTATAATCCCATAAAAAGCATTGATCAAGCTCATGACTATTTTCCACTTCATCTTTATCAAACTGCACTGACAGCTAGGTCGGGTTATATGCTTTGGTTTTAAGAAATTTGAGTAAATCAACAATTAGCATAGAGCTGAATCCAGTTTTTAGAATTACTTTGATCAACAGTCTTGAGAACTATGCCTTGGTACCGATGGATCTTGCTACTAATCATACAGAAGTTGGAGGATTGCGTGCTAGATTTCAGAACTGATGGTTTACTATCTTTTAGTTGCGGAATGCAGCTCTGTTCCATAGATAACTGGCAATTCCGCAGCCATTTTCATACTTGTATAGGTTATAGGTGTCAAGAGACGAAATGAGCCACCTGGGTAGCTGGGAAAATGTCAATACATGGATGGTTTCCTATCCATTTGATCCAAATCAATGAAAAAAACCCCAGTCAAAGGGAAGTCAAGATGTGTGTTATCACTAAGTCGTTGCATGTCAAGAAAAAATAAAAATTTTGAATCAATGAAATGAATAAGTTTTTTGCTCACTTTTCTTAAGGTATTGATTAATTTTGGACTAATGGTGAAAGATGAATGGCTAACTTTTTATTCAATATTTTTAGCTACAGATATTGTGCACATTCCGCAGCTAAAGTCATTCCACAGCTAAAGCCATTCCCAGGGAAAATTTTAAGAACCCCCCCTAAATTTATAAATATAATAAATGGGCGAATCTCCATGGTATATAGGAAAAATGGAAGGCGATTTTATCAATAATATAATATGTATATATAATTTTTTGGCGAATCTCTCACCAGGCATGGCGAATATTTTACTCAATTATAAAATCTTGTAAGATCTTTGCGAGCCTTTCACTAAATAATAAAACTTTGTAAAGTCCTAGTGAATCTTAGCATAGGCTACATGCTGGTTTATTCCCCCATTTAAATAGGCTACATTCCAGGTGAATACCATGGGTCAATACCATGTGCCATTTTGGTGAATACCATGGGTCAATACCATGTGCCATTTTTATTTTTATTAATTCTAATATTAGGGTTAATAATGGTTTTTTGCACGGTATTAATAACAATCTAGTCCATGGTATTTGTCCCATAGTATTTTGGCCATAGGTTTCACCTAAATATAACCCATTTTTTGAGTGTTCGTAAATATAAGGTGACTTATGGAGTAAATATAAAAAAATGTTTTATTTGTTTACCATACCTCTCGTTTATTTATATTTTTATTAATTTACCATACCTATTTTACAAATATGGTATTTGGCCCATAGGATTCACTTAAATAAAACCTCTTTCTTGAGCCTTCATTAATAGAACGAGGGTTATGGACTAAATATAAAAAGAGGTTTTATTTATTTACGATACGTCTAGTTTATTTATATTTTTATTTACTTACCATACCGTTTGAGTAAGTATAAAAAGACGTTTTATTTATTTACCATACCTCCACTTTACTTATATTTTTATTTGTTTACACCGTTACATGTATATAAGGTGACTTATGGAGTAAATATAAAAAATGTTTTATTTATTTAACATACCTCTCATTTATTTATATTTTTATTAATTTACCATACCTCTTTTATAAATATGGTATTTTGCCCATAGGATTCACTTACATAAAACAAATAGGCGAATGGATTCACTAAAATAAAACCTATTCTTGAAAATGGGCGAATGGAAGGTTGTAAGTCCTAATTTCAAGGGCTAAATTTGCCTTTTTTACCCTCTCCCTTAAAACAAGGTGGGCTATTTGAGGTGATTTGTAAAAATGTACTATGATATAAAATATTCGCCCACTAAAAATTTAAAACCCCTTAATTTCGCCAAAGGGCGAACATTCGCCCCTAAAATTATCCTTGGCCATTCCGCAGCTGAAAAATATCATTGTTCAAATCAGCCTAACTTTCTCATACAAAATCAGATTTTGATGATTCGAGTGTCATTGGAAAGATCTCAATAAAATCTACACAATGAAAAATCCATCATCAGAGTTTGAAACGATAAATAATGAAACAAATTGCTTAAAAGAAGCAACATTCAACTGAATGCACTAATTCCAAAGCAGGTATACATTCTTTTGATTTTTCCTTTGAGAACATGTTTCATTAATACAAATTCTTAGTTTTGTATGTAAATATCATAACTAGAGAGATTGATCACCTCTCTCATTTGATAATTTTACATTCCATTGCAGAAGAAGTATTAGTTTTTTTTACAAGTTCCGGGAGGAAGGACAAATGACTACAAGAGAATGGTGTCTCTGTAAGAGACCAATTTGTTTCATAAGAGGATGATCAGCAATAAAGAGGAAATATGCTGATGCAAAATCAGATCCAAACACTTGAAAAACTTTCAGATACTATTGTCTCCATTACATCCATACCTCATAATAAAACATTCACTTCATTTCACTTCATATTTTCCATTTACATTCACATACACTTTCCATCTCTTTTTGTCCATTCATAACCCACAAATAAAAGAAAGAAGCTCATTCACATGCTTATTGCCCATTGCCATTTCTGCTCTCCATTGCCATCTTCCATTTTCATCTTCCCTTTCCTGTCATTTTCATTCCGCAAATAAGCCCTGCTTCAATGCAAATTATTGAGTCCATAGTCCTTTGAGTCTAAGTTCCTTGTAAAGACACCTTGAGGCTTGCATGCCTTAATGGCAAGTTCTCATGCTGACAAACAATGGGAATACATTAATGTCCCTTGTTCATCAGATCTTCTAGGTGACTTGACAGTGGAAAAACTATTCATACCTAGCAAGATGTGTTTGGGCATCTTGACTCTCATTATCATCAATGGTGAGAGTTCTCGTGTTGACTATTTGCATCCATTAATGGCCACTAAGTCAACAATTTGTTGCTATGTTCGACAACAGAACATCCTTTCACATCTTAGGAATTGTGCCAATGAGTTTTGAAGACATGAAGACTATTATTTTCAGCATTTTGGAGCAGATTTAGCAAGTTTTAGTAGAAGCGATAAAAAGTCATCTTGACTCTTTATCCATGACTCTTCTTTTTTAGCCACTTGAAGAAAAATATGATCAGAATTTTTCAGCCACCATACATACAACTCATCCATTCAAAATGGTAAGTGAAGGTACATCATTTTCTAACTTTTGACCATAGAATTCCATAAAAAGCTAGAATGATAATTGTTGGAAAAACATTTCTCTTCCCCATTTCATAAAATTTCCAATACCATCAGTTTGGGGGGGAAATACATTCATATTCATATATTTCCATGTTCATATCATATTCAGGAGTCCACATACTTCCAAAATATATTAGCTATTATATTGTTATTATGAGCATACAATGGATTTTCAAAAAGTGCTTAAAGGATAAATTGGATACAAACACAATCATGGTTGTCACACAAGAACCAACCATGTTGCAATACAAGAAAAACACTTTGCAAAAGTATGAAGTTATCAAATGATATCATGCAAAGTTAAGCCAAAGCTCAAGGGTTAAAATAATTAATGTAATATATATTGCATGAGGACATGCAATAGCTTCAGTTGGGGGGTATGTTGGGTCTTGAAAATGTCATTCACTTCCATTACACTTTCACTATTATGTGCATTATATCACCTCCATTTCACTACTATGTCACCACATTCATCACACTTTCATTATCATTGGGCCACATCTATGTTTTTCCAAACTTTATTAATTCTATGCCCTTTTAAGTGAATTTGTGGTTAAAAATTAGAAAATAATGTGCATATGCTTATACCTAACAAGTGGGTTGAGATTGTTGACATGTGTAGGTCAAAAGGAGGCTTCTAGAAGACCTTTATGTGGCACCCTAAGCCCAAATTCGAATTTGAGTGGAAAGAATCATGAGATCATGAGAATATGTGTCACATCTCCTAATTGTATTGAAACTCTAAGAATACATGTGTCTTATCAGTTCCTATTTTGATTAGGACTCTAAGGGTAGAGGGAGAGATTCATGGACTCTCATTAATGAGATGGCTTCTCATCTTTTTGTATAAATAGGAGATCTCTCTCCTTCATTTGTTAGCTTAGCTTGGCTTTTTAGTTCTTTAGCTAGGAGTTTGTAGTTCTTCCTTGATGGCTTTGGAAAGCTTTGGAGAGCATTGTTGTACTTTGTAATTTTGAAGAATTTGAATAAAGCTTTGATGTTCTCAACATGGAAGGAGATGTGAAGTAGATGTCATGGAGCATATTAGAATGTAAGGTAGAGTAGATTTTGCTTTGTAGTTTTGCTTTGATTTCATTTATGTATGTCATTTTATTGCTTTCAAGTTTGATAGTTTAGATTTTCCATTCATGCAATTTTAATTTATGCAAGTGTATTCAACTGGTTGATTGTAGATTAGTTTTTTTCTTTACATGTTTTTGTATTTTCTCATTAGTTTTTTCTCGAGCCTTTTAATGTAGTTTTTGCATCAAGTGGTGATATGAGACTTGCTTCCTCTGCTAAAGTTTATTTTTTAAATTTCAGTTGTTATGCTTTGATTTTACTATGATTTATTTGTTGCTATTGGCTAGTTTAAATATCAAGTTCTTCATGTTATTTGACGTTATCTCCGGTACCATGGCTTAACGCGAGAAGTTAATTGGCGAGCTATTGGATTATAAGTGAAGTAATTTGATTTGGCTTTCATTAGTATGCAAATAGATAATTTAAATGTCATTCTTTCATGCCATATGACGTTATTTCCAGTTTCTTTAGCTTAACCCCATTTTAGAAGTTAATTGACGAAATATCGGAATTATGGATGAAATCAGTGACTAGTTTCCAGCTTCTTTATTTTTGGTTTTGAGTGCAGTAGTTTAGATTTTATTTCTATAATTAGATGGACAGCAGAGATAGTAACCTCATGTTTGGTACTTCATCTTTTGCTTAATTTAAGTAGCTGCATATTTACACTTTTGTTCAAATACTGATTTTATCAATAGCATGTTTTGAGATCTTTTGAAGTGCTATGTTTGGAAATTACCATAAAAGACATAAACCTTGTCTTAAAATCTACATCCATATTTTACCTTTAAAAGTATTTTTAAGACCTTAGGATAGGATACCCATTTGCATTAGATACTTTAGGAGACCAACAAAAACAAAACCCCAAAACAACATAAACTATAAAACAACGAAGTAAGAAAAAGGGTTAACTAAGCACATATGTTGCACCACATTTCATCAGTTTACGATACCCGGATTGATAATTTATGTAGAGCAATTTAAGATGTTAAATTGACTAGACATTTTGGCGCCGTTGCCAGGGAAGTGTAATTAGGAGACCTTATTTCTTACATCTAAAAAAAATTAATAATTTCTTGAGTATGCTCTCCTCCTACACTTTGTGTGATTTGGAGGATCAGAAAAAAGATTGTTATGTTAAAAAAAAAAAATTGAGACAAAATAAACTTCATCATTTCAATTGATTCAATAAATAAAAAACAATAAAAATAAATAAATAAATAAATAAAATGAAACCCAACTGCTTTGATAGGTTCAGTTGTCCAAGATTCACTGGTTATGCTTTGTAGTGGTCCTCAAAACACTGTTTCTTGTTTTAATAAGATTCTGCAAATAAGTTGCGGAATGCAGCCTGATTCCGCAGCTAACTATGAATTTCGCAGCTAATTCCAAGGTTTAGCAGGTTACAGGCATCCAATGAAAAAACCGACCACATGGGCATCTCCAGAATCATCCCGACATGGATCGTATCCTAGTCACCCAGCCCAGATCGATAAAAAAATCAGCTTAAGGCCTCAGTCAAAGCACTGCTTTTAGCATATTTACCTTGAAGTCTTTGCTGCCTGAAATTGAAAATCATTAATCATTCCTATAAAATTTCATAATTTCAGAGAAAAAAAAAGAGAAATAATCAATGGTTATCCCCAATTCCAGTTTCCACTGTGGCCTCAATAGAAAGTCTGCATTCTTGTTCAAGCTTTGGCCTTAAAACAAACCTGCAAAGACATTAAAAAAGAAAAAAAACTGCAATAGCCTCCTCTAGTCGTTTTTTTGACTCTTGTAATTAGCAGCAGCAGGCCAATGTTAGTAAAAATCTTCAACACTCATCCATATTCCATCCATTGCTGAAGTATCATCAGCATTGTTACTGCTACTATTTCTCATCTCAATTATTTCTCCTCTCCGATTGAAAGAATTCGACCGATGTTAGGGGTTCGATTTGCCTTGCGCTAAATCAAAAAATCAACTGAAGAAGTAGGTTTCCCACTATATCCGAAGCTCCGAAACTTGTGAAATTCTTTTATCCCTCTGTCCATTCGAAACATTGCAACTAAGACTATACCTATATGGAGATACCTGCCAACATTTATGAGTAAATCAGTAACTTTCCAATGCGATGCAAGGATCATAATATAGGATTATGTTGTGTTATGCTATCGATTTAAGAGAACATACCATATGCAATTGAGTGGAGGTTCATTACAATGTAGTATACAAAGAGTAGGGAGCATGAGCTAGAAAGCGAGAACATATGACCAAGAGCAAAATACCTGTTCAGGATGTCCTTGAAAAATTTCAGCACCGTTCATTTTCTATTTCCTGTGTTCAAATTGCAAATCAAACCAAAAAGCCGAATGTAGCAATTCATAAAAATACAGAACAGTTAATCCTCAAATGCGTAATAGCTAAAAAAGGTCAAAATTTGAATGCATGATCTGGCCAAACGAAGGCGAATTTGGAAAAAATAAAACATGGGTTTTTTTCGGGAATAGGGTCAATTAGATAACCTAGAAATGGTTTTAAGAAATTTGCAGTGGTTTGCGAGAATTTCTTGGTTCTTTAAAGCCTCTTTTTGCATGCTGCGTGAGGAAAAACGATTTTAATTAAATGATCAAAGTGTTGTTTTAACACGGCTTGCTTGAGGAAGGGAATTCCGATTTGGGAATCAATTGTGCGGTGGCATTCAAATCCTGATTACATGCCTCCTGTCTTTAATAAACTCACACACCTGTCAAACGTGTCCGAATTGAATACGACTCTTCCTGATTGATCTATTTAAATGGCTATTCCTATGCTCAGCATTTTACTTGCTAAAACAACGGCACAAGAGTTGGTACTCGTGGCTAAAATGGGTCAAAGATCTCAGACCCCTTACCTTCCTTCTAGCTGGTGCTATAGAGTGAGTTTACTGGCATCCTTCCGAGAGATATGGTCAGGTAAGCGATCACTTGTTATGCTTTCAACCTGAAACGAAAATGTTTACAGGTTTGATTTTATTATGACATGCAAAAACACTGCACTGAAACGACCTCTATCAACCTGTAATCCCATAAAAAGCACAGATCAAGTTCATGACTATTTTCCACTTCATCTTTATCAAACTGCGATTATAGCTAGGTTGGATTATATGCTTTGGTTTTAAGCAATTTGAGTAAATCAATAATTAGCATACATCGAAATCCAGTTTTTAGAATTCCTTTAATCAACAGCCTTAAGAACTATGCCTTGGTACCAATGAATCTTGCTACTAATCATATAGAAGTTGGAGGATTGCGTGCTACATTTCAAAACTGATGTTTTAATGTCTTTTAGCTGCAGAATGCATCTCTGTTCCACAGCTAACTGGCAATTCCACAACCATTTTCATACTTTTATAGGTTATAGGTGTCAAGAGACGAAACGAGCCACCTGGGTAGCTAGGAAAATGTCAGTACATGGATGGTGTCCTATCCATTTGATCCAAATCAATGAAAAAGACCCCGGTCAAATGGAAGTCAAGATGTGTGTTATCACTAAGTCGCCACACTAAGTTGCCGCATGTCAAGAAAAAATAATAATTTTGAATCAATGAAATGAAAAAGTTATTTGCTCACTTTTCTTAAGGTATTGATTAATTTTGGACTAATGGTGAAAGATGAATGGCTAACTTTTTATTCAAGATTTTTAGCTACAGATATTGTGCACATTCCGCGGCTAAAGTCATTCTGCAGCTAAAGCCATTTCGCAGCTGAAAAATCTCATTGTTCAAATCAGCCTAACTTTCTCATACAAAATCAGATTTTGATGATTCAAGTGTTATTGGAAAGATCTCAACAAGATCTACACAGTGAGAAATCCATCATCAAAGTTTGAAATGGTATATAATGAAACAAATTGCTTAAAAGAAGCAACTTTCAACTGAATGCACTAATTCCAAAGCAGGTATAAATTCTTTTGATTTTTCCTTTGAGAACTTGTTTCATTAATACAAATTCTTAGTTTTGTATGTAAATATCTTAACTAGAGATATTGATCACCTCGTCCTTTGATAATCTTACATTCCATTGCAGAAGAAGTATTAGGTTTTTTTGCAGGTTCTAGGAGGAAGGACAAATGAATACAAGAGAATGGTGTCTCTCTAAGAGACCAATTTGTTTCATAAGAGGATGATCAACAACAAAGAGGAAATATGCTGATGAAAATTCAGATCCAAACACTTGAAAAACTTTCATATACTATTGTCTCCATCACATCCATACCTCATAATAAACCATTCACCTCATTTCACTTCATATTTTCCATTTACATTCACATACACTTTCCATCTCTTTTTGTCCATTCATAACCCACAAATAAATGCAAGAGGCTCATTCACATGCTTATTGCCCATTGCCATTTCTACTCTCCATTGCCATCTTCCATTTTCATCTTCCCTTTCTTGTCATTTTCATTCCGCAAATAAGCCCTGCTTCAATGCAAATTATTGAGTCGATAGTCCTTTGAGTCTATGTTCCTTGTAAAGACACCTTGAGGCTTGCATGCCTTAATGGCAAGTTCTCATGCTGAAAACAATGGGAATACATTAATGTCCCTTGTTCATCAGATCTTCTAGGTGACTCAACATCGGTAAAACTATTCGTACCTAGCAAGATGTGTTTGGGCATCTTGACTCTCATTGTCATCAATGGTGAGAGTTCTCGTGTTGAATAGTTGCATCCATTAATGGCCACTAAGCCAACAATTTCCTGCTATGTTCGACATCAGAACATCTTTTCACATAGTAGGAATTGTGCCAATGAATTTTGAAGACATGAAGACTATTATTTTCAGCATTTTGGAGCAGATTCAGCAAGTTTTAGTAGAAACAATAAAAAGTCATCTTGACTCTTTATCCATGACTCTTCTTGTTCAGCCACTTGAAGAAGAATATGATCAGAATTTTTCAGCCACCACACATACAACTCATCCATTCCAAAGGGTAAGTGAAGGTACATCATTTTCTAACTTTTGACCATAGAATTCCATAAAAAAGCTAGAATGATAATTGTTGGAAAAACATTTCTCTTCCCCATTTCATAAAATTGCCAATACCATCAGTTTGTGGGGGGGGGGGGGGGAATACATCCAGATTCATATATTTCCATGTTCATATCACATTCAGGAGCCCACATACTTCCAAAATATATTAGCTATTACATTTTTATTATGAGCATACAATGGATTTTCAAAAAGTGCTTAAAGAATAGATTGGATATAAACGCAATCATGGTTGTCATACAAGAACCAACCATCATGCAATCCAGTAAAGATATACTTTGTAACAATAATCAAAATATCATTATGCAAAGTTCAAAGATCAAAATAGAATGCAACAAAAAAATATGGTTGTTACACAAGAGCCAACCATGTTACAATACAAGAAAAACACTTTGCAAAAGTATGAAGTTATCAAATGATATCATGCAAAGTTAAACCAAAGCTCAAGGGTCAAAATAATTAATGTAATATATATTGCATGAGGACATGTAATAGCTTCAGTTGGGGGGTACGTTGGGTCTTGAAAATGTCATTCATTTCCATTACACTTTCACTATTATGTGTATTATATCACTTCCATTTCACCTCCATTTCACTACTATGTCACCACATTCATCTCACTTTCATTATCATTGGGCCACATTTACGTTTTTCCAAACTTTATTAATTCTAAGCCTTTTTAAGTGACTTTGTAGTTAAAAATTAGAAAATAATATGCATATGCTTATACCTAACAAGTGAGTTGAGATTGTTGACATGTGTAGGTCAAAAGGAGGCTTTTAGAAGACCTTTATGTGGCACCCTAAGGCCAAATTCAAATTTGAGTGGAGAGAATCATGAGATCATGAGGATATGTGTCACATCTATTAATTGTATTGAAACTCTAAGAAGACATGTGTCTTATCAGTTCCTATTTTGATTAGGATTCTAGAGGTAGAGGGAGATATTCATGGACTCTCATTAATGAGATGGCTTCTCATCTGTTTGTATAAATAAGAGATCTCTCTGCTTCATTTGTTAGCTTAGCTCCACTTTTTAGTTCTTTAGCTTGGAGTTTGTAGTTTTTCCTTGATGGCTTTGGAAAGCTTTGGGGAGCTATGTTGTACTTTGTAATTTTTGAAGAATTTGAATAAAGCTTTGATGTTCTCAACATGGAAGGAGATGTGAAGTAGATGTCATGGAGCATATTAGAATGTAAGGTAGAGTAGATTTTGCTTTGTAGTTTTGCTTTGATTTTATTTATGTATGTAATTTTATTTCTTTCAAGTTTAATAGTTTAGATTTTCCATTCATGCAATTTTAATTCATGCAAGTGTGTTCAACCGGTTGATTGTAGATTGGTTTTTTTCTTTACATGTTCTTGTATTTTCTCATTAGTTTTTTCTCGAGCCTTTTAATGTAGTTTTTGCGTCAAGTGGTGATATGAGACTTGCTTCCTCTGTTGAACTTTAGTTTTTAAATTTCAGTTGTTATGCTTTTATTTCAGTGAGATTTATTTGTTGTTATTAGCTAGTTTAGATATCAAGTTCTTCATGTTATTTGACATTATCTCTAGTGCCATGGCTTAACCCTAGAAGTTAATTGGCGAGATAGCAGATTATAAGTGAAGTAATTTGATTTTTCTTTCATTAATCTGCAAATAGATAATTTATATATCAGTTCTTCATGTTATTTGATGTTATCTCCGTTGCCATGGCTTAACCCGAGAAGTTAATTGGCGAGCTATTAGATTATAAGTGAAGTAATTTGATTTTTCTTTCATTAGTTTGCAAATAGATAGTTTAAATGTCATTCTTTCATGCTGTATGACATTATTTCAGGTGTTTTTATCTTAACTCCATTTTAGAAGTTAATTGACGAAATATCAGAATTATGGATGAAATCAATGACTAGTTTCCAGCTTCTTTATTTTTGGTTTTGAGTGCAGTAGTTTAGATTTTATTTCTATAATTAGATGGATAGCAGAGATAGTAACCTCATGTTCAGTACTTCATCTTTTGCTTGATTTAAGTAGCTGCATATTTACACTTTTGTTCAAGTACTAATTTTATCAATAGCATGTTTTGAAATCTTTTGAAGTGCTATGTTTTGAAATTACCATAAGAGACATAAACCTTGTCTTAAAATCTACTTCCATATTTGACCTTTAAAAGTATTCTTAAGACCTTAGAATAGGATACCCATTTGCATTAAATACTTTAGGAGACCAACAAAAACAAAACCTCAAAACAACATAAACTATAAAACAACAAAGTAAGGAAAATGTTTAACTAAGCACATTAGGTGCACCACACTCCATCTGTTTACGATACCCAGATTGATAATTTATGTAGAGCAATTTAAGATGTTAAATTGACTAGACAGGTATATTGGACTATCCATACCCAATCATTATAGTTGTAACATGGTCTGACATACTCCATCAATTCAGTTAATCCTCCATAACATACCTTTATGCCATCCATTGAAAATAACCCCAAACCATGTAATGATGATGGGGCAATGTGGTATATCCTTTCATTGACATAAAAATCAATGTCTATTTCAAGAAGATCCTTTGGTGCCCACTGTTTCACTAAATAATTGTACCTCAAGGGCACCTAAATATCATCTATGCTCTCATTATCATAAGAACATGACCCCCCTTTAGTGAGAAAAAAATCCATGCGTCTATGGAATTTTATTCTAATATTTTCACCTCTAGTTGATCTTCACCTGCTAGACGATGTAGAAGATGTTTGGTCAATTTATTCTATCCTATCTTAACTCTCGTCACTCGATGAATATATATTTGAAAAATACTTGTTCGGTTGAAAGTCCTATAACACTCCATAAAATGAGAGAAACTGCTAGCGAGTGTCATAAAGGATGTTGAGAAATGTCTTAATGAAACCACAAGAACATTATAATATGACAAGTGAGTTAGAAGAAAGTTGTCTTCTTTTAACCTTATGGAACTCCTCCCTCTAGCTACATCACAACAAAAATTTTCATATAATGGGTCACATGAGTCTAATCCTCGAGTAGTTCAATAGTGAAATGTCCACTACCAAAAATTGGAACTAATATGGGTGAGTTATCCTCACTCATGTCCTTGAGACAAACTTCTCCATTACACATACCCACCCCATGATGTCATGTAATAGAAAATCGAGAACAATCCACCATTAAGTAGACCACTGTATGACATCTAGAACAACAAATGACACATCCATATAGTTAAGAATATGAGTATAGGAAACACTAAAAAATTTGGATCGATTCATATAAACCCTAGCTAGCATTGATATCAGCTAGAATTTGGGCCATTAACCACAAGTTATTCTCTACATACCCATCGTCGCCTATAATATAGTATCTAATTTCATATCCTATGGATTTAATACCTACATTATTCCAAAGTTCAAGTGGGATATTAGGAAATTGTACCTAAATCAAAACATTATATGATTTTTATGTATACACACATAAAAGAAAAGGTGTGTTAATGGTGTTGGATACTGCCAACACACAGGGAATCTCCCCGATATGAGGTATCAATTAGACCTCACACTGTTTGGTGTAGGAGTCCCATCTGGATTATGACCCGACTTCCATTTACTTAAAGAGATTCCCTGGTTTTAGTAGTCAACATGCGAGAGAAGTGCATATGTCCTTTTGAATGAGCAAGAGAGTGTGCCTTGTGAATGTTTGATTACAAATATATCAAGGTTCTTTCACTATAGAGGAGAAATAAATTGAGCCTCTATGAGAGAATTAATAGTACTACTCTAATGGAAGCACACACATACATGATAAAGGATCATCTAACATCATGTGAAATAGTTCACATAGATGCAACAATCGTTACAAAAATTACAACACATTTCCAATAAGTTAAGAATCAAAGCCACTGAAATAGCTCAATTACTTCAAGACATGTGAAAGTGAACATGAATCGTAAATAGTCAAAAAATAGTCTTAAAACATGCACAATCCATGTATGAAAATGTGTTGGCCAAAATAATTCAAGTATTAACCAAAAGTTGCAAGATTCATAAGTACAATGAACATCACTAGCTCCAATAGTGGAGTGTTAGAGCCACTAATTACTCCCCAAAAGTACTAACTCTATATATATAATGCCTTGTGGGAGAAGCCAAGGTTAAAATTCCTTTCCATGAGTAGTGAGGATCCTTTTATAACTTGAGGCATGACCTTTCACATCCTCATGAGTCTTGAATTTCCAACTCCTATTGAATTTTGGACTTCTATGACATTGGGACTTCCAAATGACCTCTAGAATTATATATGACTCTTGGTATTACATGTTTTTTAGAATTCCATGGATCTTTTGTCCATACGTGACTATTCTAATTCCACTTATTTGTCTTTAAAATGATTACATCATGACATCCTAACTTCCACATCATCATGCGATGGGACATGACAAGTCACTACTATTGATAACTAGGACTTAGAGTGATTGATGACATGGATTTTCATCAATAATGACATGGTTTCCACTTGTGTCTTTGTTCTGGATGAAAATTCTAATTTTTTATGTCTTCACCCTCTGAAGGATCTCCAATCTTATGGAGCTCTCAGGGTACTTCGATCATCAAGACTTCAATGTTTTCTTTGTTCTTTGTTTCTTTCCTTGCTTTCATTCTTTGCCTAATATTCTTTATGCGTTGATCTAAACTTAAACAAGAATGCAACAAATTATAGATATAATCATAAACACAGAGATGCAGTAGAAAATCACTTCATTTTATTAATAAAAAAGTATTGAACTATGCTTACAAACAAAATGGAAATAAGATAGCTCGAGCGATGGTAGCTTATCTCTAAGAAGAGATGTGGTGACTACATGCCTTTGAACTATGTTACAATGAGGCTCAAGAGCCTATTTATTATTGGAAAACATGAGAAAATACTAAACAACCAAAACCCTAACCCCAAGAGATGTAACACCAAGAGTTTGTGGGCCGCGTTGGGGTTAGTTGGGTAGCCAAGTTCCCAAGCTCGTAACTTGGTCATATTATCTCTGTTTGGAACGTATGATACCTTGTTGGAAAGGTCTCTCTAAGTACTACAAGTTTTGCTACAGGCCCTTACCGATGGCTATGGACCTACTGTATACCTCGAAAAAATGTCGTTTAGGGGGTCAAAACTGCTCCGGAAGTTGAAGACCCGAAAAATTGCTAAAAATAGTAAATGCTGAAATGAACAAGGAAACATATGAAACTGACTAGGGGGTCTAGGTGGAATAGGAAGGTGGTTATAAATATCCAACCAGATCATTCCTCCCCCCTTAGGAAGCAATGGTCACCATTCTGTGCAGAGCCTCCATAAGGTGAGGAAATTTCTATTGAACCTAGTCCCTGGAGAACCACTTGCCCTAGTGAAGGAGTTAGCTTTAACAACTCGATATAATTGTATCCTCCATTGGTGAATGTTCTTGATATATGTATCCATGATATGATTAGTTGTGGACTGTTCCATGCAATCTGGGTTGAGCTCTATTGGTGTGAGTTGTTCTGCAGTTTCATATGTGTCCAACAATGATGGAAAGTATGACCGAAGGCGATCTACATTGAACACTAGGTGTAGACCAAGGAGAGGTGGGATGTTGAGCTTAAAGGCATTATCACCAATGGCCTTGGTGATGGTGTATGTTCCATATCGAAGCGGGAAAATCTTGCGGTGGGGTCCAGCGAGGCACTCCTTATGCAAATGTAGCCAAACTTTGTCTCCCACCTGGAACTTGGCAACACTCAATGTTGATCATGGTGTTGCTTGCACTTAGCATTGGTTCTATCTAATATATCATGGACCTACTAGCAGATGTGTTGAATGTGCTCAATGAAGTTGTTATCCCTTTCGGCTTCGGACTGAACGTGAGATGAATTTACCTAAGTGGCTGCAAATGGTATGGCCACATCAATGGGGAATAGTGGTTGAAATCTCAGCCCTACCTGAAAGGGGTTGTGGCCTATTGAGCTATGGAGAGCTCTGTTGTAGCTATGTTGGACATAGGGGAGAAGTTCATCCCATATGCATGGATGCTTCGGGTTATACATGTGCAGAATGTGTATGATCATCCTGTTGACAACCTCTGTTTGGCCATCAGTTTGGGGATGGAAAGTCATGGACTTAGTAATTTTTGCATCCAGCATTGACTAAAGACTTGGATAAAATGCACTCAGGAATCTACTATCCCTATCTGAGATAATGGACTATGGGATCCCAAAGTGTACCCATACTCGCTCAAAGCAAAGCTTAACAATGGCCTTTGTTGTGATACTCTTCTTGCAGGCCGCCATGATGGACAACTTAGAGAATATATCGACGACCACAAAAATGCAATTGTTGTTGTGCTTAGTAGAAGGAAGACTTGACATGTAATCCATGGAGACAGATTCCTAAGGCCAGCTAGGAGTAGGTAGAGGAATATACAGGCCTTGTTTCTTGATTGTTGGTTTGGCAATGGCATAGGCAGTGCAAGATCTAATGTACTTCCCAACATCCTAACAAAGTTTCAGCCAATAATTTTTTTTTTGCAATATTGGCACTATTTTCTCTACTCCAAAATGTCCAGTGACCTGACTGTAGTGCGCCTCCAAAATCATCTTGACACACTCACTTGAAGGAACATAGATGTATCCCAGGTGTCATAACAATGCATATTGAAGGTGAAAATTTGGAACTTGCTTCCCTTCCCAGAATGTCTGGTATATGTTGTAGAATTTTGGGTCGCTCTTGTAGAGATGCAACCACCCCGATGTCTCATGTCCATAGGAGTCGAACACAGTGATCAGTGCCATGACTGGTGGTCGGTTAAGGCAATCAACAACATTATTGGTGCTTCCCTTCTTATACTTAATGTTCAAATGGAACTATTGCAAATAGGTGGACCATTTTTGATGGAGATAATTATGCAACTTTCCTTGTGTCTGTATGAACTGTAGAGGTTGGTGGTCTGCGTGGATGACCATTTCCTTCCCCAGAATGTAATGCTTCCATTGACGGCATGCCTACCAAATTGAATACATTTCTTTATCATAAGTGGGGTACTTTTTGACTATGTATGAAAGTGTCTCACTGTGGTAAGCCATTGGATTCCCATGTTGAGTAAGAACTGCACCAATAGCGTAGTTGAAGGCATTTGTCTCAATATCAAATGGTTGTTGGAGGTTTGGTAATGTGAGAAATGGTGCAGAGAAAAGGTGATTATTCAACTCAGAGAATGCTTGTTGTTGGGTTTCCAACCAAAAAAACTTTTCTTTCACTTTGCCCTTGGTGACTTGACTTAAAGGCCAAGTGATATGAGAGAACCCCGACACAAACGTACAGTAGAAATTGGAAAGACCCAAAAAGTTGCGGAGCTCTGTTATATTTGTTGGGGCTGGCCAATCATGAATGACTTGTATCTTCGATGGGTCCACATGTACACCCTTCTCATCAATGATGTACCCCAGATATTGAACCTAGGTTAGGCAAAAGGTGCATTTCTCCAAGTAAGCACACAACTTGTGTTGGCGCAGGGTTTGAAGGACCTGTAGAATATGGTGGAGGTGCTCTTTCCAACTATGGCTGAAGATGAAGATGTCATCTAAATACACCACTGCGAATGCATTGGTGAAGGGTTGCAAGATTTTTTCCATTAGTGTAATGAAAGTTTCATGGGCGTTTATCAATCTGAATGACATGAACAACCATTCAAAAAGGCCCTCCTTAGATTTGAAGGCAATCTTCCACACATCAGAGGGTTCAATAAGCACCTAGTGATAACCTGTCTTCAAGTCAATATTGCTGAAATATTCCCCCCCTTGAGCTGGACTAGAAGGTCATAAATCTGTGGGATTGGGTACCTATTCCAGACAATGATCTTGTTCAGTTCCTAATAGTCAATACAGAGCCTCCATGTCCCATCCTTCTTTTATACCAATATAATCGAGCTCCCACAAGGTGATGAGCTTGGCTTGATGTGCCCTTTCTGCAATAGTTCCTCAATCTTCCTCTTGATCTCATCATTCTTTAGAATAAAGCATCGATAGATTGGTCCATTGGGAAGCAGTGCACCTGGGGTTGGATCAATGGAGTGCTTGACCTGACAGTGAAGAGGTACCCCTATGGGTGAGGAAAAAATATCCTCATACCCCTCCATGACCTTGTCCATCTGTTGTTGTTGTACAGATGAGACATGCTTGGAAGCCATGGCCACAACCTTCTTCTTGCCTTGGGGGCGAATCATAAGAAAAAAAAAATTCCTAGTCTGGGAAATGATGTCACTCCATTGCTTTGTAGTGATCAAAGTGATGGCAGTAGGCGGGGCTACCTCCAGTATCCTATATAGCTTATTAGCCAAAGTAATAATGAAATAGCGAGGTCTAGACTCATATACAACATGTTTCTTCCACAAGTATGGTTGTCCTAACAATACATCAAAAACTTCAAGAGGAGCAACATCACATAGTACCTCATCCGTGAAGGGCTTGATGCTATAGGGAAGGCAGCACTGATGGCTGACACAAAGATATCATCCTTGGTGAAGCCACCGATAGTGTATGGCTATGGATGTGCTATAGTATTTAGGCCCAACCACATCACTACTTATTATGAAATGAGGTTCTTTTGGCTCCCATTGTCGACAATTAACTGTAGCAGAGAACCATTCACCCACATCTATGAGTGGAAGAGGCATTCCACCTCCTCGAGATCTTCAGGCTCAATCTTCTAGATCTTGGTAGTGGCCATGGTGGCACTGGGATCTACATCAATGATCTGCTTCCATTTTTTAGTTCCCTTATTGGGTTCTAATTCAGAATCGAAACCTGTGTCTAATTCCTAATCCTTTAGTGCAGCCAATAGTGACTGCTTGGCTTGACACTCACTTGTATTGTGAGTGGAGCTCTTATGGAACTCACACCATTTTCCCTTGTCCTCCTTCATCTTTGGGGTGTTGTTCTTTGCTTACGACTTCAACAAGTTTTCCTTGGTAGCACCACCTTCACTTGGTCCTTTACTCTATTGTTTGGGGACACCTTTTCCTTGATTTGGATTCATAGATCCAAATTCCCACTTCTTCTGTTTAAACTTCTTCTCAATCTTGATAGCGTACCAATACACCATGCCGAGCGAGGAAATGTATAGGAACTCTATCTCATCCTTGATGTACTTGTGTAGACAACCATGATACTTCAGCACCAAATTCTGCTCAATATCCTTGATACCCAACTTTGCGTGAAGGGTATGGAAAGTATTTGTGAACTTTGGCACATCTTGGTACCTTCACTGTCGTAGTGTGTTCCACTTTATGTATTTGTCTTCATAGATCCTGATAGGGTAATATTGTCCCTTGATGGCATCTCTGAAATAATTCCTAGTGGGTGCGGCTGAAAACATCGAGGGTTCACTCTCGTCCTTTTGTTCACAATAGGTTTCCCACCAATCCTTGACGTGTGGGGCGACTTTAGGAAGTGCAAAAGTAATATTTTCCTGATTGGAAAAGTCATGAACTGAAAAATATCCTTCCAATAGATTTAACCATTTATCTATGACATCTGCATCTACCAATCCTTCGAATATGGGAATATCGAAGTTAACTTATACCTTAAAAGAAGTGGCGCCTCTAGAGTGGCTGTTGGATGAAGATGTATCGCCAGTGGGTAGTCGTCGAAGGATCTGGGCACAGTTATCCATAGTCACGTCCCACTATCACTCGAGGGCTTCCTCGAGCAACATTTTGAAAGGATCTCCTACCCCCTAATATTTATTTTCTTCCGTCATGGGAGGTCATCAGATTTTGCGAGGCTGATATTGCAATGGTTCAACCAGATCAGTCCCTAACTCCTTATACCCTGACCTTATTGGGGACATGTAAAGAAAAACAGGGAAAGAGAAGACCGCTCTAATGCCACTGATCTGAACTTAAACAAGAACACAAAAACTTATAGATATAATCATCAACTCAAAGATGTAGCTAAAAAACACTCCATTTCATTAATAGAAAAATATTGAACTATGATTACAAATGGAATAGAAATAGGATAGTTCGGGTGATGGTAGCTTATATCTAAGAAGATATGTGGTGGCTACATGCCTCTGAATTGTGTTACAATGAGGCTCAAGGGCCTATTTATTATTGGAAAACATGATAAAACCCTAAACAACCAAATCCTTAACCCCTGGAAATATAACACCAAGAGTTTGTGGGCCCCGTTGGGTTATTTGGGCAGCCAACTTCTTGGGGTCGTAACTTGGTCATATTATCTCAATTTGGCACGTACAATACCTTGTTGGAAATGTCTCTTTGAGTACTACAGGTTTCACAACAAGCCCCTGCCTATGGCTACAACCTACCGCAGACCCCTGCCTATGGCTATGGACCTTTTGAAGACCCTTGCCTATGGCTATGGGTTTGCCGCAGACCCCAATAAAATGTCATTTAGGGGGTTAAAATTGCTCCGGAAGTTTAGGACCCAAAAAAATACTAAAAATAATAAATGCTGAAATGAACAAGGAAACAAATGAAATTGACTGGGGGTTATAGGTGGAATAAGCGAGTGGCCACCAACATCCACCTAGATCATGCGTGCATGTCATGTTGTTCCTCAGGTACCTATAACTATAATCACTCATGACAAGCAACCATCAACTTGAAAATCTCCTATTCTAACATGTTTAAATATGCATTCTTTCTTGTTCATTCCTTAACATCATTCTTGGAAGGAGAAAGGAGACCTTATCGATGTAAGGGCACACTTCGAAAGGCTAAATGGCTTAAGGGAAGAGGCTTCAATGCTTCGACACCTTCTCATGCACTCAAGAGAGAGAGAGAGAAAATCAAGGAAGGGCACAGGGAACATGTCCAAATGATGAAGGAGGAGGCTTCAGGCATCCCAAGTGTATTATGAACTCAAGGGAGACAAGAAGGGTGCATGGTACAAAGATAAAGGCTAACGGGGGAGGCTTTAGGGTGACCTTTGAGATGATCTTCAGAGTGTGCTTCGGGGTTGACCTTTGGGTTTCTGGTGTGTGCTGATGCACTCAAGGAAGGTGTACTTCTTTGAGTTGAAGGAGTGCACTCAAAGGAAGGTTTGCTTTCTCGAAGGGTGCAGTTCGAAACAAGGAAGGGGATTGATGTCTGAGGATTTCACTATGTTCTCTTGGAGGGTGCATGGCGCACTTCTGAATAACAAAGGATTTATGACTGAGGCTTAATATTGTACCCATGTGCTTCTTGCCTCAATGGGTTCACTTTGCAACCAAAATTTCTTTAAGTCTGGAAGATGGGAAAAGGGGTGAACATGATAAGTTTAGACATAAAAAAATGTGCGACACATACCAACTCATTGAGAAAAATTAGACAATTTTGAACAAGGATAAATATACATCAAAGCACCACTTTACATACATTCCCCAAGTACAATGAACAAAATGTGTGCGACTGCAACCAAAATGTGTCGTTTTGTAACAACAAAGGCATTTCAATCATGATATGCACTAAATATGTTCCAATCAATTTGATGGAACATAAGAATGACCAAGAACACTTGAAACACATAGAATGACTTGAAACGACACTTGAAAACCAGAGCACCACTAGATACGATGGTGAAGTAGGCTCCAAAATTTGAAAGTAGTGAAATTTTTTTAGGGTGTTTTAGCAACGACAACACTTGGTGACACATTGGGTGAGACTCAACTTCTTTGTCTGGGAATGGATTTTAGTTAAAGGGTCAGCCCTTCAGGAAGTATTGATTCATCAATCAGTTTGTCTTGATTTCCCCTTTTCAACCTAGTTATATAAATAGTACCTCACTTTATTCTACTTGGTTGAACACACAAACATACACCATATAACAATTGTTTCAATCTAGGAAAGGGTAATGTGCACAATAGTTTTATGATACTCAAAGTATAAGTTTTCATCTTTGGTGTTGATCTGTTGTGAGTAGGCCTAAAAAGTTCTCCGACAGAGTAACTTCATTAGCAAAAATTTTGCTTCCCTGTGTTATACAACCAACTCACAGAAAATGTAGATCAATGACTTAAAAAATATCCTATTCGAGGGGGAAACGTCCTTTACATTACATAAATGAAAAATTCTTGGACGATACAAATGACAATACCTCCTTTGTATATATAGGATTCTAAGGGTCACAATATAATCAGAGCCTACATAACAATAATAATGTAATGGCGCAACAATAACAATAGTGGACTTCTATGGGCCACAACAATAACAATATGGGGGCTACATGGGCACAACAATAACAATAAGGGGGATACACTTGTATTATAGGGACCTAACATTCCCCTCTCCTTCAAATAAATTTTGTCCTGAATGCTTGAGTATTTTTGCAAGCTTCTATATACAATTCTCATCCTCCCATGTGGAATCTTCAGCAGGTAAGTTCTTCCACTTAATGTGATACTCTAAAATTGATCGATTATGTAGATGTCGGGTTCTTGTTTCCGTGAATTCTTCAAGATCAGATATTATTTTTCCTTCTTCATCAAGTTTGGGCAACACTGTTTTAACTAGAAGCATGTCACCAATAACCTTATTTAAGCATGAAACATGGAAAATTGCGTGTAATCGAGAAGATGCAGGCAACTCCAATTTGTATGCCATAGTACCGATCTTTTCCAATGCCTTGTAAGAACTGTAGTACTTGGGTGATGATTTATTATCCTTCTTAGCTTTCTTGAGAGAAATTTGTTGGTATGGTTGTAGCCATAAAAATACCTAGTCACCTACATCAAAACTTATTTCATTGCGATGTTTATCTTCCTATTGTTTCATTCGATTTTGTGCTAGAGTGAGGCTATCCTTTAAGAGTCACAAAAATTGTTTTTGATGCTCGATTTGATCTTCCACTACTTGAACCTTAGAATTTTATTTTAAAGATGATGTGATGGATGGTGGATGATATCCATAAAGTGCCATAAATGGGGTCATTTTTGCTGCAGTATGGAAGGAAGTTTTATACCACCATTCAGCTAGAGGTAACCACTTGACCCATTGTGTTTGTTTATCAGATATAAAGCAATGAAGATATCCTTCCAAACATTTGTTTACTATCTTATTTTTCCCATTAAATTGAGGATGATAAGGTAAGCTATGAGCTAATTGAGTACCAAGACAAGAAAATAATTTTGTCCAAAAATTTCCTATGAAAGTGGGATCTCTGTCACTTACTATAATCTTTGGATTTCCATGAAGCGTTTGAATTTTTTCTATAAATGCAGTAGCAACTGTACTAGCTTCAAAAGGATGAGAAAATACACAAAAGTGTGCATACTTGGTAAGTCTATCCACTACCACCATGATGACACTCTTTCCTTCATACTTAGGTAAACCTATGATAAAATCCATTGATACCTCTTCCCAACACTGACTTGGAATGGCTAAAGGATGTAACAGACCCGAGGTCTTAATTTTCTCAACTTTATTTTGTTGGCAAACCAAACATTCTATCATAAAATTTTGAATATAAGATTTAAGGCCATCCCAAGAAACTTTCTTATTGACACCATGGTAGGTTTAGATTTTAAAACATCTTGAGTGCCCTCCTAAGGGAGAGGTGTGCAATTCCAAAAGATTTTTTTTATTTTATTTATTTATTTATTTATTTTTTTTATTTGGGAATTATTACAAAGATATAAGCAATCTTTATACAATAATGAATCATTTTTCCAACTAAATATATGATATGTATTGGGATTTTGCTACAACTTTTCAATGAGTGACTACACCTCTTCATCATTCTTACATTTATCCCTTGCTTTGGTTATCTACTCAGGTTAAATAATAGAAATGGAACAAAGCAATGCTTCTACATCCTCATCCTTTCTTGAGAGCGCATCTGCAACAACATTTTTTCTTCCATTTTTTGTGGATGATTTCAAAGTCATCACCCAACATCTTTGTCACCCATTTTTGCTGCTCTTCTGAAGATAATATTTGTTCCAAAAATTGTTTAATACTATCACGATATGTTTTTACCTTGTTGTGTCTTCCCATTAGGTAAGGTCACCATCGCTTTAGCGCATGTAGTATTACAAACATTTCTTTCTCATAAATAGGTGTGTAAATACTTTCCTCTAATTGGATGAGTTTCAAAAGTAATGGGTCTTTCTTCTTGCATTAAAACAACACCAATTCCATAAGCATCACATTCCACAATAAAAAAAAAAATTGTGAAGTTTGGCATAGCTAAGAGCGGTGCTTGGCACATTTCCTCTTTAAGATGTTAAAATGCCTTCACTACTTCTAGAGTCCAAGAAAATCCATCTTTCTTTAGTAATGATGTTAGAGGTGCCACTATTCTCCCATAATTATTAACAAACTTGTGATAATACCTTGTCAACCCAAGAAATCCTCGAATATTCTTTATGGTTGTGGGGGTTTTCCATTCCTTAATAAATTTAATTTTGTTAGGGTCTACCTTAACACCCTCATGAGATATAATATGACCCAAATATTCCACCTCTTTTACTCCAAAGAAACATTTGGAGGTTTTTTCATATAATTTTTTCTTCTCCAATAGTTTGAGCACCCTATCAACATGTTGAACATTATCCTTCCAAGACTTCGCTATAGATAAGTATATCATCAAAAAATACTAACAAAATTTTTCTAAGGAAGGGTTTGAAAATGGAATTCATCAAACCTTGAAATGTGAAAAGTTCATTAGTAAGGCCAAAAGGAATGACCAAAAAATTCATAATGACCCTCATGAGTTTTGAATGTTGTTTTCAAAATGTCTTCAGACTTCATTCTAATTTGATGATATCCTGAACGAAGATCTAGTTTGGTGAACTAAATTGCTCCATGCAATTCATCCAAAAATTCATCAATCACAGGAATGGGAAATTTATCTTTAATGGTGAGCTTATTGATCCATCCAAAAATACACCATGATCCATCCTTCTTATGCACCAATAATATTGTAGAAGAGAAAGAACTTTGACTAGGTTGAATTATGCCAACCTATAGCATTTCTGCAACCATACGTTCAATTTCACTCTTTTGGGCATAAGGATATCTATAAGGTTGGATGTTTGGAGGAACACTTCCTAGAATCAAGTGAATTGCATGATCTGATAACGAATAGGTGGGAGGCCTTTGAGTGTCTAAAACACCTTGGAATGATTGTCCAAGAATTTTTGGAGATTTGGAGAAATAGATGGTTTCGAAGTTTGAACCCTTAGTGAGAATAATTGTGCAAATTACACCTTGTTGTTCTTTCTATAACAACCCTGGTGAAAATTCCATGTAATAAAAGTTAATAAAGGCAAAAATAATAATGACGGTTGATGGGACACTTATTCCAATCTTAATGTTGGGCAAGACATCCTAGGGAGTGTTCATTTGGGTGTTTATGGCTAAGGAAATTGGCAAAGGCAATAGCTAAGGCTTTGGAAAGGAAAAATGGCATTTTTGGCACATTTATTTATGAAAATAATGGAAATTAGGAGAAAAGGGAGGTGAAAGGTCCCAGGTTGCACGTGAGGATGAAATTGAAGGAAAATAATGTAAAATGAAGAAAATAGAGGCATCATTAATGAAAAGGATTCTAAGGATCAGTTGGTAACCTTTTTTCAGTTGAGTTTTGAAGTTCTCTCATTACTTTCTCTCTCTCTCTCTCTCTCTCTCTCTATCTCTCTCTCTCTCTCTTGAACATTTAGATTTTTCTTGGAGAATTTTGGCATTGGAGCAAGAAATGAAAAGAAGGAAAGAGGAAGCAAAGATCAAGGAGGGAAAGGCAAGATTAAGAATCTACAACAAGATTCATTACCGGTATCGAATTTCATGTGTATTTTCCTTTCTAGATTTGGCATGCATGGTATTGAATGTGGCTCTTTTCTACCATGGCATGGGTTGTTATAGGTGTAACAGTTTTTTAATCTTATAATTTCCATTTCCAGATAGCCATGGCGTGATGGGGTTCTCATGTTTTGGTTGAGATGGATTGTCGAATGGATTCAAAGATGAGTGGGGTGGATCCCTGAATGATCGAGAACATGGCCTAGTGGTCCTTGAACTAGACTATGTATCACAGTAAAGATACTATCCTAGTGACCCCTAATCCAGATTGTGGGTTACAGTAAAGCCAATATTGTGTTTCTTTAGTCGGCCTAGGAATCCTTGCTAGCGACTAGAAGGATATACGGCAAAGCCAAGAGGTGGATTTCTCTCTGTTGGGCCTAGTAATATAAGGTTTGGGATATGCAGTAAATCCTAGAGAGTGGGTCTCAGTTTAGGGCCTAGTGATCCGAGTATGGATTGCAGTGAATCCTGAGAGACTAGGAGACAGGAAAATTCCTCACCGTGTAGGTGGAGAAATCTAGTGGAATCCATGCATGTTTGGCGTAGTGATTGGGAGGAGATCATGGTAAATCCTATTATGATGTGTTCATTGTGTTGACCTAGTGATTTGAGATGGATTATAGTAAAAAATGGTTTCTATTAATGAGGGTGAGGTGGTTTAGACTCTGTATGACCTGGTTGGTTCTTTTGGTTTGAGTCCCACATTCATGCTTGTAATATGGCACAGGGGTGAATGGCTGAAGAGATATTTGGCTCAACCATTATATGGTCAGGTGGAACATGGTAGTTCCATCTCTTGTTGGTTTATTGCATTCATTAATGAGAAATTCATTCCCTTGATTTTCATGTGTAAATGTACCGATGTATATGTGGATTTTATGGTTGATATGCCTATGATATTTTTGTCCCTATTAATGCTGGTTATATGTGTGTTTTATGACAATGGCTATGTATGGATCTTGGCATGTGTTTACTTATAAATGAATGGATAGTGTATCTATGGCCTAATACATGTTAATTGATGACCGCCAATATTGCAGCAAGGATGCTGCAACTCCTGGGCTACCAGCTTTACTTATCAACCAGAGGATTGTACAAACTTGGAGGTGACAGTGTTGTATGCACAAGTAAAAGTGATGGTCTTGTCTGTTGTCACTGTTTAGCCAGTGAGAGACCACTGGGGTTCCAAGCCAGCTTTCTATGGAGTCAGAAGAAGCTTGATTCTTTGATGGAAGAAGGGAAAATCTACTCTAAGAGAGCTACTCTACTATAGTAATGAAAAAACAACATGTAATGCTAAATCACACCATACCCTAATTAACCATTTAAGTAGCTATGCTAAGCAGAATTGCTAAATCAACACTAAACAAATGATACTATCTAAGTTGCAGAAGTAAAAAGAATCAAACCATAATAATGCACAAGCAAAAAACTAAACTAAATATGTTTTCACTTCTTTGGTATTTTTAGGGAAAATCAAGTATGCAAACTAATTGTTCTTTTGAATGGGATATGTGGATGGAAGGTGCTTGAGGATGGCTAGAAGGTTTATGGAGTGGTTGGATGGTGGGGAGGAGTCCTAGGAGGCTTCTTTTGACTTCCTAGAGGTTTCCCTATAGGATGTACTAGAAAGCTACAACATGATCCTATAGGAATTATAGGAAACCTATAGGATACAACTGAGAGCTAATTGTATGGTGTTGTGGGTGTTTGGAAGCTTGGGAAAGGTGCGTGATGAGTGGAATGGGGTGCTAGAAGGTCTAGGAGCACTCAGAGTCAAAATCGAAGATAAGAAATGGCTAGATTCTCTCAATGTATCTAGGGGAATTTCAATGAAAAATGATGAAAAAATAGTGAGGGTGATGGTGAAACAAGAGATGGGTAAGGTGGATGAAGTGGAAGGTGGTAGTTGGTGATGAATTCTGGGTCTCCTCCTAAAGTACCTTCTCTACTTAAAACCTGTGTGTCTTCCAGGTACTATGCAACAAGATACATTTTCACAAACTAGAAAAGCATGAATCAATTGCCTATATTATGCATGAAGAAAGTTGCTGAAGGGAGTGTAATCATGCGTGAGACCTTATTGCAGAAGTGGAGATGGAAAATGATGACAATGAAATCCGCCTTGCAACATGAACCAAATACTGAATCAAAGACAACAAACTCTAAAGCTCATACAAGAACTAGAAATCTGTGTTTTTGGGGCTGCTGAAGGGTCCCTTCCTCAAGTCATGGTCCCAGAGGGAGGAAGTCAGGCCGAGACACCTGTTGACAACCTTGTGGTGATTCTTTTGAAAGAAGGCACAAATGGAATCAAACTATCACATAACTAATCTAATCTATACTTCTATAATGGAAATGCATCTACTAAGAAAATGAACAATTAAGTTATGAATCTAGACTAGCATACATGTACAATAAAGAGGAGCTTTGGCTACTAAGAACTTCAGCGCTTTGAGTTAACTTAGTGATGGCTCAAAACAAAACTCATTCTTATTACCGAAACAATGGATTACATCAAAAACTGTCACAAGTCTTGTAGCTCGAAAATAGAGTAGAGTTTTACAATAAAAAATATGAATCCTACTAAGGTCCTAGGCCTCTCTACTTATACATATGAAGTCTCCAACAAATTCCTTAAAATTAGGGAGGCTCGGCTCCCAAACTCAAGATAAAGTAGTTCTTTGTCTTTCACTTGCTCGGTTGCCTTCTGGTCCTCATGATTTAGTTGTTTGCACTCCGAGCTGATGGAGGAATATTCCAATGGAGGGGTAGTAAATGAGGAGGATTTACCTCCTATAATCCCTCTCCCTTGTCGCATTCGATTTTTGACCTTGGTCTTTGCCAAAATTCCTTCCTTTTATCCTTTAATCTTGCATTAAATGCACATTAGACCACAAAGAAAAATATCCAACTCTAACTCATCTCATAAACAAAATATAATCAAAAGTATGAAATAAGTTATGAGAATAGTTGGTTTGACTAAGCTAGGAGGTGAATTAAGGCCCATATAATTACACAATGATGAGGCTCATCATCACCCCCATACTGAAAGTGTTTCTCATCCTCTGAGCAACTTAGTCAATATCCATATCCTTCATGGCTCTGGTAGCCTCTCTGACATCCCATGCCTCTACTGTGGTCTCCTCTACTTGTTCATAGAAGCCTGCTTTCTTTTCTACTTATTCCCATTGCCTATTTTCTTCTTCCTCTTTTCTCGCTTCAAGCATCCCTAAGAGTAGTGGTGGACTAAGTTTTAGGCCTATCCAATGGACCTTCAACCTTTTCATAGATTTCTTATACATAGGTGTCCTGTTGAGTGCCTCTCTCAACCTTTAAGGGGACTGATATTCTCTTATCTTTAAGCTGTGTGGCGATGTGTTCCATATTATTAGGAAAGCATGTATACTATCATCTCCTAGCAGCCTAAACATGTCCTCAAAATGTGAAATTGCTTGCTCTTTGGAAACAATATATCTAGGTGCCAGTTGAAGATCATTTGCAATCAAATTATGGGTAGTGATGAGGGCCATGGGATTTGATTGTTCAGTTCTAATCAAAATAGGTTCAGTTTGCTCTCTGGCCAATATCATTTTCATCTCTGTAGCTTTTGACTCCTCATGGTTCATCCATGATGCCAAAGCCATTAATTATAGATCTCCTAGCTTGGAATTAGGGTCCCAAACATTCATGTCTGTGAGGGCCATGTTGTGCAAATAAAACTCAGCCATTTTGGCCCTATCCTCTAGTGTATGTTGATCACAAAGATCAATAAATTGCCTATAGTCTTGAAATGGCATGGTTCCCCTCTGTGCTAGTGTCTTAATCTAAAACTGTAGCCATTGTTATTTGAGGTAAGGCGCACAGGATTTACCTAGCATCCTACACTAGATTTCCTCCAAGGAGAGGTTGGCCATACATCCTAGTTGGTTCTCTCTTTCCTGCAGTTGTCCCCTTAGCCATGCATTTTTTGTCTCAAGTTGATTTCTCATTATAGCTTCTTTATCCCTTAAGCCACTTAGCTCTCTGCCCATTTCTTTGAGTTTCTCTTCCATGTGCCCAATGTCTTCCACCCCCTTTTATTTGGCAATCTGCATCCATCGGTGGGTTCTGGCCCTCTCCTTCTCAAGCTCGAAGAACAGTGGGATGGAAAATTTTTGAGGTATTACCTTGCCTCCTTCAATAAACTGGTAATAGGAGTCCAGGTTAGGTTGGGGGTTGGGTTCCTTTGTCTCTGGGTCTTCCTCTTTAGCTTCTTGCTGCTCCCCTACCTTTCTTTCCAATTTCTGTGCCTCCTGTAGATTCAACAGAGTATCCTGTAGGACTATTTTTGCTTCCTATAGATTTTGTTGTGGATCCTGTAGGATTGCCTTACCCTTTGAGGAAGTTGATCTAGTAGTAGGCCTCCTTACATAGGTGATAGGAGACTTAGGGGAAGGCATTTTGTCTTTGTGTGTAGGGAATATTCAATCTTAATTAGAAATTTTTGTTGATGTTTGTGGCTTCCCCTGTTTTATTCTTGTGCTCTTTCTTGTTCTGAAATATAGTGGGGTCTGCCTCTGCCTTTTTACTCTTTGCTTGATTAGGGCGATTAGGGCTGTGAGGGAAACTTCTTCCTCTCTCTCAGTGGCCTTTGGAGACACCCTAGGTGACTCCTCCTTGTGTTCTTTCCCCTCTATTTTATTTCCTTCTTCCTCTCTGTTTTTCATGTCTTCTTCCTCTCATAGATCTTATTCATCTCTATCAGTTTCCTCCTCTATTTCTTCATCATCCTCCTTCTCTTCTCCCTCTTCTTCTTTAGCTTCATCATGTTCCTTTGTGTCAACTCCTTCTTCATCCATCTCATCCTTATCTTGCTCTGTATCTTCCTCTTCCTGTTTTACCTCCTCTTCATTCACAGTAGGACTAACATCATAAGTGAGGACTTTGATGTCATCCTCTACTAGAAAGTCTCTGAAGACTGACCATGTTATAGGGGTTCTGAGGTTTTGGAGAGCATCTTCAATGAGGATCTGAATCAACCCATGGTGAGCCAATTGTTGGGAATTACCCTCCTTCACTTTGATGCTTGAGTCTATGAGTGAATGCAGCAAGAAATATGGTATGCTGAGTCTTTGGTGAGGCGGTGTTTCTACCCCAAATCTTAATTCCTCAAGGATCCTAAAATGATAGCCATAGAAAACACTATATCTACCCTAACATGAGATGTATTTTATGAGTTGGTAGCCTACCTCACTCCATGGGTATGGCAGACTTTCTCTCCTTACTCCATTTTTGTCCTCAGTGGGTTCTTCACCTTCTAAAAAGAATTTTCTTTTTTGCCACCTAGTTGTATCCTTTATCTTCTTTTCTCCATCGGATTCTTAGGGGAAGTGTGGTGACCCTTCTGATGAGCTCTGGCTGATATCTATAGTGAGGCCCCTTATTACAACAGTGGCATGGATTCTGTTGTGTGGAGTGAGGGAGAGAGCAAATTCTTGAGCCACCTCATCATCATACCCTCTGAATTTTTTGAAAAACCCCATCTAGTTGTTTCTTGTAAAGATTTAAAGCACCTGGGGGTGTTGTTGAATCCTCACATTGTTTATGGGATCTCTCCTATTAAACCCTCCTTTCATCTTGCTGGTGAAGCTTGAGGATAAAATGAGATGGTTGACACAATTTTTCAAATGTAGGAGCAAAACAAAGTTCACTGTGTATTTAATTCACTTCACACAGTTGCTAAATTCACTCAATTTTAGAGTATCCCTAGTTCATTTACTTGCAAAGGGGGATGAAATTGTAGATCCTACCTCTTTAGACTGGTTGCAGTGGCCAATTCTCATGATATCGCTTCTAAACTCTTCTCTGCCAATCCTGTAGACAGTCTTTGTGTATCCTGTAGACTGTATCCTGTAGGAATTTTGTGCATGCTCCTGTAGGAATTCCTATGCAAAATGATGGATCTTTGCTTCCAATGGGTGGCTTGGGTTATGAGAGTGACTTGAGTGAGGGAGTTTCAAGGAGGTGAAATCAATGAATGCATGGGAACGATGTTTTATTTCCTCTTATGGTGATTCGGGGTGAGTTGGTGTGCTGGCAGCAAAGGTATGTTGCCATTTTTGGATCATTGGTCCCCACAACCACCTTATCATTTCCCACTCCTTGTAATTAGATCCCACCTCGTAGATCTATAGTTTAACTGCTTTTTGTCCTACTCCTTCTTTGTCTTTGAGTTGACTGTAGCCACGTGTGAGAGGACACCAGTTGTGCATGTGCTGACTGAACGAAGGTGGCCAAGTTAACTAGCCAAATTTTCACTTATAAACCAACTATCTCATAACCCTTATAATTTTTGACTACATGATGCATACGAGTGAGTGAGTGGGATACCTACCTGTGGTTTCAATGCTATGCTGCAGTTGTCGAAGACTAGAGGTGCTATGTTGTATATTTGTTGCATGCCATTCTTCTTCCTCCTCTTGCTGTCTGCTAATGGTTTCTTTGCTTTTGCAGGTGTCTGTGGATGAAGATCTGATGCTTCTTCTATGGAGCTCCTAGATCATCCTCGTGAAGACCTGTTGCTATTGTGATTGGCATTCTGTGGGATAGGCTGCTACAAGATTTCCTACAGGATGTCCTGTAGCTGCTTCTCCCTCAGAATTCTTTAATCATTTGCTTGCTGGGGCTGTGAGGATGGTGACATGGATGGAAATAAGGAGTATAAGTGTGGATAGAAAAGGATACTTAGGTAATGCTCTTACTCCTCTCTGTTTCTCTTTTTTCTAAGACTAGTAGAAACTATTGAAACTGATTTTTTGTTTTGAATGGTGAGTGCAGGGATGATGATGGTGGATGAGGTGAGGTGTTAGATCATGCATAGGGTGAATTTTAGGGACCTAAAAAATCCATCATGTGCCTTTGGATTTCTTCCTGTAGGATTTATGGGTCACTGTAATTCCCACAGGATCATCCTGTAGGTTTTTAGGGGATCCTGTAGGAATACAGGGGATCTTGTAGAAAACATAGTCTTTGCATAAATCGAAGCAATGGAGTAGAAAAATGACAAAAATGATGGAGGGATGCATGGTAAGGAGTGGAGAAGATGAATATATGAGAGGCAGGGGTCTCCTTGGGATCCTCTTTTTCTCCTTGAATGTCTTTCTTTCCCACCTCCAAATGGAAATTTCATGACAACTATGTATTTATTTATTTATTTTTTCTGAAAAACAACTAGGCTGCCTCAAAGAGGTTTTCACCATAGTTGTTTGCCTTGGGCGCCTCAAGGAATGTTTTCATCCAGGGATCTCTTTATTCTCCTTTTTTTTCTTTTTCTTTTTGTTTTCTTTCTTCATCACCGGGCTACCTCACGAGGTTTTCAACCCAAAGATGGGACTCAGGCACCTCATGGAGGTTTTCACCTGAGTCCTTATTCTTTTTTCTTTTTTTCTCAGTGATTTGATGAGGGAGGAGTTAGAAATTTCTCCACCATCATCATTGTTTTATTGATATTATCAATGAATTCATGTTTTGATAAAGGTCTCTTGTACATTTTCAATCGGTGCCCATTAACAAGCAAAGGAATGGCTTCTTCATCTATAGCTATGATTTGCACTGAACCGTTATCATGGCATCTGTCCACAACATAAGGTCTGTGCCATCTTGTCCTTAACTTCCCCTTGAAGTCTTTATACCTAGAATCATATAACAATGCCCAATAACCCTCCTGAAATTTCTTCTCCTTAATATTTTTATCATGCTAGATCTTCCTCTGAAGTTGAAATACCTCTGTATGTAGGAGGGCCTGCATTCTGAATTCATCCAAGCCATTCAATTGGAACAATCTCTCTTCCTGTGCACTTATGAGATCCAAATCTAGTTGGGCTGCCATCCTTAATGTGTTATATTCAAAGTCAATGGACAACAAAGCCTTTTTCCCATAGACCAGCTCATAGGGTGTGAATCCAATGGTGGTCTTCCATGTTGTATTATAGGCCTAGGTGGCCTCAACTACTCTTTCTACCCAATCCTTCCTGTTGCTTCTCACCACCTTGGTTAAGATGCCCTCCAGTTCTCTGTTGGTCACCTCCACTTGCCCATTAGCTTGTGGATGATACAGAGTGGAGGTCCTATGCTTGATCTTTTGATGGATGAGCAGGTCTTCAATCATGTTGGAGGTAAATTGGCTGACTTGGTCTATGACCAACTCTCTAGGGCACCCAAATTTGTAGAATACATTCTCCCTTAGGAACTTAGCCACATTCTCTTTTGTTGCTGCCGTAATTACCTTAGTTTTAGCCCACTTAGTCAAATAATCAGTGCGCACAATAATGTACTGTTTTTGCTTTGAAAGAGGGTCGATATGCCCAATGAAGTCCATGCTCCACTTTTCAAATGGCTTGAAAGCCACTTGAGGTTGCAGAGGCATTTCATCTCTTGGAGTATGCCTTCCCATCCTCTGGCACTGATCACAATGACTAGTGTACTTTTTCACATCCTAATGAAGAGTGGGCCAATAATAGCCTACTTGTAACACTTTGAATGTTGTCCTATTTGCTACAAAATGACCTCCACAAGGCCCATCATGACATGTCAAAAGGATGTCAAAGACTTCCTCTTCCCTGACACACCTTCTCAAGATTTTATCTAGGCCAAGTTTGAAAAGATTTCCCCCAATCCAAGTGAAGGGGGCACTTTTCCTGACTATCTTGCTCTTTTCTTTGGAGGGAAAGTTTGATGGGAATTGTGCTGATACCAAATAGTTTGCTATATCATAAAACCATGGAGAGAGAACTGAAATAGCAAACAAGTGCTCGTCTGGTAACTAGTCATCCACCATTCCTTCTTCACCTACAAGCACACTTACCCTAGATAAAAAGTTTGCAACAACATTTTCCTTACTAGGCTTATCAACAATGGTTAGATCAAACTACTGTAATAAAAGCAACCATCTTATAGTTGGAGCATTCACATTTAGTTTGTTCATTAAATATTTGATTGCAACATGGTCAATATGCACAAATGTTTGATAACCTATAATGTAATTCCTGAATCTGTTTAATGAATGCACAACAACCAGGAGTTCCTTTTCGGTCACTATATAATTTAACTAAGCCTTTAACAAGTTCTTACTAATAACATAGATAGCATAAGGTAGTTTTTCCTCTACCTGACCTAGGGTTGCTCCTATGGCTTTGTGTGAGGCATCATCATGAATATGAATGGGGAGGGCCCAGTTTGGGCCTCGGAGAATTGGTGCAGTGGTTAACTTACCCTTTAGAATTTCTAAGGCCTCTTGACAGCTTTTTGACCATATAAACTCAAATTCTTTGGCCAACAAACCAATTAAAGGAGAGGCCTACTTGTTGAAGTCCTTTATGAACCTTCGATAGTATCCAGCTAACCTGAAGAAACTTCTGACATCTCTCTGCTTTTGAGGAGGTGGGACCCTTTTGATGATGGCTATTTTGTTTGGGTCCACCTGTAGTCCTTGCTAAGATATTGAATGACCTAGCATGGTCCCTGCAGTCATTAAGAGTTCACATTTTTCAGGACTGAGAGACAGGTTCATTTCAATGAATTTGTGCAGTAGTTTGCCTAGGTTAGTCAGGGCTTCTTAAAAATCATAGCCATAAGGTGTAAAATCATCCATATAAATTTCCACTGCATCATGGACTAATTCAATGAAAATACTCAAGACTGGTCTTTGGAAAGTGGTAGGAGCATTGCATAGGCCAAAAGGAAAGACCGTATAGGAAAACGTTACCCCAAGGATAGGTGAATGTGGTCTTATCCTGGTCTTTTGGGAAGATCTAGATTTGGTTGTACCCACTGAATCCATCTAGGAAAGAGAAAAACCTTTGTCCTACCACGCCGTCTAGCATGTGGTCAATGAAGGGTAGAGGAAAATGATCCTTCTTTTTGGCTTTGTTCAACTCCCTGTAATTGACACAAATCCTCCACTTACCATTTTTCTTGGGAACTAACACCAAAGGGGAGACCCACTCACTGTTGGAGATAGGGTAAATGAATCCTACATCTAGCAGTTTTTGCAGTTCTTCTTTGACTATATCTTTAAGAGTTGGATTCGTCCTCCTTTGTGGTTGCCAGACCAACTTGCAACCTTCTTTGATGTATATGTGGTGAGTACACATTGAAGTGTGTACTCCCTTCATTTCCCTGTAACTCCAAGCGAAGGCTTCTAGATTTTCCTTTAACATGTTGCATAGATCCTCCTCTTCGAGAGTAGAAAGAGATGGATTAATTTTCAAGGTTTTCTCTGGGCCAAATTCTATGGTTTTGACACAGAGTGGGTTGGAATCAGCCAAGGATAAGTCAATTGGATGATTGTTCTAGGTTTCCTTTACTACTTCTTCTAAAGGTAATGAACCAGGAGTTGGGTTTTGGAGCAGGTGTTCAATCAAGTCATCCTCATCTTGCTATCCTCCTCCCATGGTTGCTTACAAAGCATAAAGTTGGGCGGAATAGACATCATATTCTTCCTCCTCCTCCAACCATAAAGGTAAATCATGCTCTAGAGAAGGTTGAGTAGGAGGGTATAGGACTAACTGCTTGGACATATGCCCATTCTTGATGATCATATTCCCAGCTTTGCAGCTAATGTAAGCATCAATTATGGCCAACCATGGCCTCCCAAGGACGAGAGGGTAGCTATTAAGCTTAGCCTTAGGCTGGAGAACTAGGAAATTTGTAGGCTACTCCCAAGAGTCAATGGAGACCATCACATCCTCCACATTTCCCTCAGGGGCTACTGTGGAACGATTTGCAAGTTGCAAAACTATTGTGGTCTTCCTTAATGACCCTTAGAGGTTGAGCTTGAGCATGGTGTCCTTGGTCATCACATTAATGGTATCCCTAAGATCGATTAGAGTGTGTGGGACAATAGTGAAATTGAAGTGCACATTCACTACAAGGCTTCTAGGGTCCAAATATTTTGGACATATTACCTGCCCCAATATTAAGTCAGAAAATTACCCAATGACATTAATGGTAGGGGCATCCCTTTTTTGCCTCCTTGGATGCTTGAAGAATTTCTCCTTAATCAACTTATTGTAAATGGGAACATCTTTTATTACCTGGAGAAGGGGGATATTTACACATAGATTTTTCAATTCTCCCAGAAGTTCAGTCTTTTCTGGGGTAGGTTGGAGTGGTTCGGTTAATCTCTTAGGAAAGGGTGGATTTACTTTAAGGTTGCTTTCCTCTCTTTCTTCCTCAACCTCCCTAGGTGGAGGGGGAGGTTGGTTATCTAGGAGAACTCTCCCAGATATCAGGTTAATCTCCTGGATTTCCACAGCATAAGCTGGATAGGATGTCTCTCCATTGTATACTTGTTGAGCCTGCCTATTGTTTGGGTTTGGATTTGGTTGGGTAGGCATCTGGGGTTGCTTGGGTGGAGCTGAGTGTAGGATTGGGTTGGGCAGGTGGTGGAGGCAATAGAGCTGGAGCATTGTTGTATTTGGGCCTCCACCCCTAGAGTGGTGTATTCCATTGAGGTTGTGGTGGAGTGTACAGTTGAAATGACTGGCTAGCTAGCTCAGAATGATACTAAGATGCATAGGACCAAGGAGGCGGTGTAGACCAGGAAGGATGAGTGGGGGTCCCCAAGAAGGTATAGTTGTGGCTTGGTTGGGGTTGTAATATGCATGGGATGACCCTTGCATGCCCTGCTGGTATGTTCTAGGTCAGGAGGTCTCCTTTGCTTTATGTAGCAAAGCTACTCAGTGACCCCTTCAACTCCTTGATATACAAATTTGAATCTGGGTAAAGAAGGGCACTTTTCTGTGGAGTGGTTTTCTTCATAGACCAAGAAATTTTCAATACAGTTCAATGGAAATTTGTTCCTAGGATGCCTCCTGGTTCATCTAGGACAAAATATGGCCAAGGCTCTCTCTGCTTCCTCATGCTTCCTTTTAATGTTCATGGTGTCCATTTGCAAGGCAAGGGTTTGGATCATCTCACTTTTGAAATCTTCCAGCATGTTTCCAATCTCACCCTTGATGGGGTTGGAAGATCATGTATTGGTCATAGGTTGACTACCCCTACCCTTTTTCCTGTACACCCTAGAATGGTTTCTAAAGATAGTCTTGATATCCTCATAGGGTAATTGGTAGATATCTCCTCCTGCTAAAAAATGTAAGGTATCTAGAAGATCTTCTCTTACTCCCCTGAGAAGGACTAGCTTTAGTGACTCGGGGTCAAGTGTGCACCTGGCGCTTTTGTAACTAAGTTGGAATATTTCTTCATAGTCTTCTAAGGATTCGTCATGGCATAAGGTCATCCTGAAAATTTCTTCTTTAGTATCCTTTGACTGACAGTAGTCCCAATATTTTTTGTTAAAGGTCTTCTACATTTGAGCCCAAGTTGTGATTCTATCTCTAGGTAAGCCCACGAACCAATGCAATGTTGCGTCCTTGAGGGTAGATGGAAATAGTTTTAACTTTTTCTCATCACCTGTATAGTCATAGGTTCGGCATATAACATCAAACTCAAATAGGAAAGTGTCGGGGTCCTCTATGGTTAGGCCACGGAAATGAGGTAGGGCAGAGGGGCTTATATTTTTCATCTTGGTGTCCCCATTGGTTTCCTGATGGGGAAGGCACCCTCAACTCTCTCTCTATTCCCTCCGTCATTTCGGTTTTCAACCATTGGTTCAGTAGGAATGGGTTCCTCTTCTTCTTCTTCCCCTGTAGGTTCTTCAAATATGTTAGGTTTCTCACCTAATGTTTCATCCAGTTCATAGCCACCGAAGAATAAATAAGTTTGGCTATTGGATGCAGTGGGGGTATTTGGCAAAAATTTCCCTAAGTTTTCCCTATTCCTACGATGCATGAAAGGAAATATTTTTGGGTTGGTTTTGTATTTTTTTTTTTTTAACCTGGAAAGTACTTGCAGAAATTAAATTTCTAATTGAATGAAAATCATTGACAGAATGAAAAAGATACTTGCTGAATTGAAATCCTACTTGCAGAATGGAAAGGAAAGTAGATAATGAAAAATGAAAGAAAGGGAGAAACTAGGTTACTTTTGCAGAAATAAACTAACGACAAGATATTGAAGACAAGAAATAGAGGAAAAGAAAGCAGTAACCACATTCTACTTAGATACATCCCCAGTAATAGTGCCAAAAAGTGATGAGCGTCAGTATTGCAGCAAGGATGCTACAACTCCTAGGCTATCAACTTTACTTATCAACTGGGGGTTCGTACAAACTTGGAGGTGACAATGTTGTATGCACAAGTAAAAGTGATGGTCCTGCCTATTGTCACTATTCAGCCGGTGAGACAACACTGGGGTTCTAAGCCAGCCTTATATGGAGTCAGGAAGAAGCTTGATTCTTTGATGGAAGAAGGGAAAATCTACTCTAAGAGAGCTACTCTACTGCAGTAATGAAAAAACAACATGCAATGCTAAATCACAACATACCCTAATTAACCATTTAAGTAGCTATGCTAAGCAAAATTGCTATATCAACACTAAAAGATGCTACTATCTAAGTTGCATAAGCAAAAAGCATCAAACCATACTAATGTGCAAGCAAAAAACTAAACTAAATTTGTTTTCACTTTTTTTGGTTTTTTTTAGGAAAAATCAAGTATGCAAACTAATTGTTCATATGAATGGGACAAGTGGATGGAAGGTGTTTGAAGATGGCTAGAAGGTTTATGAAGTGGTTGGATGGTGTGGAGGGGCCCTAGGAGGATTTTTGTGACTTCCTAGAGGTTTCCCATCAATTCAGTCTCAAAACAGGTTGTTTAAGGAAAACCTACAGGATGTACTAGAAACCTACAGGATGATCTTGTAGGAATTACAGGAAACCTACAGGATATAGTCGAGAGCTAATTGTGAGGTGTTGGTGGTGTTGGGAAGCTTGGGAAAGGTGTGTGATGAGTGGAATGGGGTGTTAGAAGGTCTAGGAGCACTTAGGAGTCAATATCCAAGATAAGAGATGGCTAGATTCGCTCAATGTATCTAGGGGAATTTCGATGAAAAATTATGAAAAACTAGTGACGGTGATGGTGAAACAAGAGATCAATAAGGTGGATGAAGTGGAAGGTGGACGTTGGTGATGAAGTCTGGGTCTCCTCCTGAAGTACCTTCTCTGCTTAAAACATGTGTGTCTTCCAAGAACTATGTAACAAGATATATTTTCATAAACTAGAGAAGCATGAATCAATTGCCTATATTATGCATGAAGAAAGTTACTAAAGGGAATGAAAGCATGAGTGAGATCATATTGTAGTAGTGGAGATGGAAAAATATGACAATGAAATCTTCCTTGCAACATGAACCAAATACTGAATCAAAGACAACAAACTCCAAAGCTCATACAAGAACTAGAATTCTGTGTTTTTGGGGTTGCTAAAGGGTCCCTTCCTCAAGTCATGGCCACAGAGGGAGGAAGTGAGGCTGAGACACCTGCTAACAACCTTGTGGTGATTCTTTTTATCCTTGCTAACTTTCTACTTGAAAGAAGGCACAAATGGAAGCAAACTATCACACAACCAGTCTAATCTATACTGTTGTAATGGAAATGCATCTACTAAGCAAATGAACAATTAAGCTATGAATATATACTAGCACACATGTACAATAAAGAGGATATTTGGCTACTAGGGTTGGGCCCTAACCCAAGAGCTTCAGTGCTCTGAGTTGACTCAGTGCTGGCTCAAAAAAAAATCCTTCTTATTACCAAAACAATGGATTACATCAAAAATTGTCACAAGTATTGCAGCTCAAAAATAGAGTAGAGTTCTATAATCAAAAATCTGAATCCTACTGAGGTCTTGGGCCTCTCTATTTATACATCTAAAGTCTCCAATTACTTCCTTAAAATTAGGGAGGCTCAGCTCCCAAACTCAAGATAAATTGGTGCTTTGTCTTTCACTTGCTAGGCTGCCTTCTAGTCCTCATGATTTGGCTATTCGCACTCCGAGTTGATGGAGGAATATTCAAATGGAGGGGTAGTAAATGAGGAGGATTTACCTCCTATAATCCCTCTCCCTTGTCCCATAATGCACATTAGACCACAAAGAAAAATATCCAACTCTAACTCCTCTCATAAACAAAATATAATCAAAAGTATGCAATAAGCTATGAGAATAGTTGGTTTGAATAAGCAAGTAGGTGAATTAAGGTGCATATACCCAATGATGAGGCTCATCAATAATGCAGCAAATGACATGAGGGAACAATGGTTCATAGAGATTCTCAGATAAGTATGAGATCCCTACACTTAATTCTATTGTTTACACCTATAGATTACATGTTGATGATATGTTTGATGAAATGCCTGTCATGGATAGTAGGGGTTTGAATAATGTCTTCCTTAACTTATTACTTTTGCATCATTGTTACCGTGTTTCTTTTACTGCTCCTAAGTTATCATTCCATTTTGGGCAGTGACCTAGGATCTGGGCCTGAAAAAGTCGCTCAAATCTGAGGGTCGCTTGCATAACATTGGCAAATGGGGTCTCTGGACGTTGATAGGCAAACCCGTGAGAGAAAATTTAGGTTTCTAGACGTTTTCATGCCTAAAGCATGAGAGTGACTGAGGCTTAAGATGTCTAGAACATCAGTGGGACCCAGGGACATGATGTCTGAGTGGTTGACATGTCTCCTGAGGTTTCTGTTGTTGATGTGGATAGGTTGGTTGATGTGTTCCATCAATTCCACTTCCTTAAGGTCACATAGGAGGTTGAATCCAATCATAGTAGCCTCTCGTCGCATGTTTACCCTAGTTGGTTGGTTACTTGGGTAGATGTGTGAGGAGGGTGTTACAGAGTGGTATCAGAGCATGGTTCACCCCTCAGACTGGATGGGCAGTGTGTGTTGGTCATGCATGCATGTTAGTTGCATGTGTGTCTCTTACACTTGCATTCCATGTGCTTGTTACATTTGCTTGATGATTGATTATGGTTGAAGTAAGGTTTTCATGGAGAATTTGATGTTGATCTTGTGGAATGCATCATCATGAGTATATGACTGGTTGCATATGGTTACATGTCGCTTGACTACATCCTTGTATACCAAGTGCATTCTTGAATGTTTTTATTACATGTATGAGTCTTGTACATTGATTACAAGAATTGATTCCTTATGCTCGACTACATGTGTTTATGCATATGTGTAGTTGATTAGGCATTGCTTATGCATGTTGATGGTTGCATGTGATAATGTGTACAATGGAGTAATTTTTTTTTCATGCATGAGGTCATAGCATGCATTGTTTATATGGTCTTGCATTGATGGCTAGACACTAACTAGAGTAATGTTTATGTGTTGATACATCTATTTGCGTATGTGTATATGCTATTATGTTTATGATATACATGTATCATGTTGATTTTTTGATCTTGCAAACAATGTATCCTCCCTGAATCATGCTAAGGTACATTGATTTATTGTGACTTGGTTTATTTGACATATTGTGCATTGTAGGAAAGAGATCAAATGGCTATCAAGTTGGTAGACTACATAGAATCACCCTATGCATCAGATGAGTAGTGTGGTGTGGGTCACTCTTTGGATTTGGCAGACACCTTAAGAAGCTTGAAGGAAGAAATAAGGAGTTGTATGGTAGGTAATGACCAGATCATACAGGCACGAGAGAAACAATCAGAGGTTAATTCTATACTCCTTCATAGTTTTCCAGACTTGCAACGACAAGGGCCACTTCGGATCAACCATGGACATGAGGATAGAACTAATGGGGCATATGGCAGTAGGTCTCATGGTAGACACAAGTCATATAGATCTGATATGGTGAGAGATGACAGGTTGTTGGATACTTTGGATAGGAGAGGCGATGAGTATAGGTAGTATTCTAGTTCTGGTTCTGATAGACACCTTGATTGTCATTGATGAGGCTCATTAATAGGTAAATTATATGGGCCATAATGCCACTATTCAGCATATTGAAATAAATGTTTCTCACATCTATTTACATATTTGATTATATTTTGCTAGTGAGGAGGGTAAAGGTGAGATGTTATGTCATTTGGCCTAATGTGCATTAATTGTAGGATTTGGAGCAGTTTTTGGCTAATTTAAGTGCAGGAGTTCGAAGTAGACAAGAAAGAGGGATTTTAGGAGATTGGGTCTCCCTCCTTAACACCTCAATCACTCGAAGATTCCTCCAGTAGATCTCATCAACTCGGAGTTACAAGTAGCCAAGCCCACCAATTTCATTGGTAGCCAAGCCAGTGATAGATGAAGACAAGTTAACCTTGAGTTTGAGAGCCAAGCCTCCCTAATTTTAAGGAAGCTATTAGTAGTTTCAGTTGTACAAATAAGGAGACCTATGGCCCCATTAGGATTCAACTTTTTATTGTAGCCAAGAGGAAATTTTGAGCTTAACATATTGTGACTATTATTCTCATGTTATTTTTGACATTTTTGCGATAATGAGAAGGGTTTATATGATCCAGCATTGAGTTGACTAAGAGGGCTAAATCTCTTGGGTTAGGGCCCAACCCTAGCAGCACATGTTCCTCTTATTTTTGTACATGTATGCTTAGATTAGAATCATAGATTAGCTGCTGAAGTTATTTATGTTTTGTTTAATTTACAATTCTTTGAATGATTGGTTAGTTTTGCTTCCATTAGTTGGAGAAGTAGATTAGTGTTACAGTAGTGAAAGAAAAGACTTTAGAAAAGCTTGTGACAGTGGCCTCATCCTCATCTCCCTCATGGGATCATGATTTGAGGGCCCCACTCTCACAACCCCAAAAACAAAGTTATCTTTTGGCTATTACATAACTTAGGATTTCTTGTTGAGTAGACCATTGTTAATGATTTCTTAGAAGCACTTGCAATTGTCATTTTGGTTCCTTAAGTTTTCTATAGATTAGAAAGCATTCCATTCCATAGATTTGATCCATTAGCCATCAATAAATCAGTTTCTCAAATTCAACTCATCTTTTCCACATTTACATAAAGTTGTGCATAAATGAAGAAATGAATATGTGTTGTTGCAGGAGTTTCTGATATGCAGGGAGGAACTCAATCCACCAGCCTCATCTTAACTTTTCTGTACCTCTCAGCAAACCCTACCAATCACTAATTCAGATTTTTGGTTTGTAGCCACCGTGGACAACCACCTTGAGCAAATCCAACAATCTTGAATAGTTGGGTTGATCCTTGGGTAGTGTGCACCTTCCCCATACCTTATTCTACCATCATACACCTTCCCAACACTTCCTTTCACCTTCCGTAACTTCCTACAACTTTCAACTAAGTTTCCTATAGTAAACCAGGACATCCTATAGTGACTACAGGAAATCCTGTAACAACTACAAGAAATGTTGTAGCAACCTATTTTTGACTATTTTGGGAAGAAATAATGATCAGAGCCTAGGGTAGGCCTTCAACTTGACATTCATACCCCTCAATGCCATTTTTGACCAGTTTTCCCATACCTTCCTCCCCTGCAAAAGATCAACTTGTTTAGTTTAACATTTACATATCTAAATTGAAAACCAAAAGACTATTTTTTGCAATATTTATCCAGTGCATGCATACATTAGTCTTAGCAATGTTAAGATCATTTCCATGCTTACTTAGTCTAGATAACTAGATGATAGAATGCAAGGTTAAATTAGGTCTCTTCTACAAGTATTGTGTGTTAATTCCTTGTTAGGTGATTTCATATCATTTCACAGCACTTTCTATTCAACCCTTTCATTTCCTTAACATAGGAAAACATTTACCTTCTACATTAAAGATAACTTTACATTCACTATCCGTAGTCAACCTTCTTCTAGTCAATAGAAGACTGGTTTGAATACCTGTAGTGGTCTATCGCCCCATTTGAGAAGTGACAAGAGTAGATTTTTGCATCTGATGTGCATATAGCATTGTCACCTCCAATTTTGTACGAACCCCGGGTTGATAAAGTAAAGTTGGTTTCCCTAGGAGTTGCAGCATCCTTGCTGCAATATTGGGGCTCATCACTTTTTGGCGCCATTGCCATTGAGGTGTCTAGGTATATGTGATTTTTGCTTTCCTTTCTATTTGACATTCATTAAATAGATGTAATTCCTACTTTCCTTTGGTTTTTCATTCAATATATAGTTGCAATTTCTTCTTTTTTCTTTCCATTCTGCAAGTAATTCTAAAAAACCATAAAAGAAAAAAAAACCAAAATTATTTCATGCCTCGTAGGAGTAGAGACAACTTAGGAAAAACAATTCCAAATAGCCCCACACCATCAAACAACCAACCTTCCCTCTTCTTCGTTGGATGTGAGCTAGAGGACCCATTAGGTGAACAACCAAAGATCTTTGAGGAGCCTATTATGAAGAAGAAGAAAAAACCGTTCCACCAACCTAAACCATGGATGAAAATAGAAATGGGATTGATATCAGAAATGAAGTTGAAAACAAAACTGAGAGTTCTTTTCCCGTTGGAGAAACTAATGGAGCTGCTAGGATGAAAAACATAAGCTCCTCTGCCCTTCCTCATTTCCATGGGTTAACCTCAGAGGACCTTGATGGTTTTTTTGAGTTTATTGTCATATGCAGAACTTATGATTATACCTTTGATGATCAGGAGTTGAAGTTGTTCCCATCCACGGTTAATGATGTAGCCTTGCACTAGTTCATGGGTTTACTTGGGGACAACATCACTACCTGGGCTCAAATGCAATAAGCCTTCAACAACAAGTGCAAGGATTACTGTAGGTCCAAAGAAATCAAGGAGGAAATATTTAGAATGACTTTGGGACATGATGAATCTTTGGAAGATTATGAGGAAAGGTTCCAACTCATCTGCAAAAGGACCAGATGTAGCCTTGATCCTAGATCACTCAAGCTAGTCCTTCTTAGAGGGATCCGGGAATATCTCCTAGAAACCCTAAACATGTTATCGGGATGGGAAATCTACCAGTTATCTTATGATGATATCAAGATAGTTTTCAAAAATAATTTTAGGGTAGCCAAAAATAAGGGTAGGGCTAGTTAAGCTCTGGCCAGTTCATTCTCCTCCAACGCATCCATCAAAAGTGAAATTGGGAACATGTTGGAAGACTTTAGGAGTGAAATGTTGCATACCCTTGATCTGCAAATGGACACCATGTAGATCAAGAGGAAATAAAAATAGCCTTTGTTGTCTTTTTCCCTAGATGCACTAGGAGGCACCCTATAAATTAATGTTCATTGAATCTTATAGAGATCAACTTGGTCTATAAGGAGAACCACTCCACCAAAAAGTGCCCTTATCTACCTGGATTGAAAGTTGTGTATCAAGGAACTGAAGGTGTGACTGAACAAATCTACTATATCAACCAAAGGAGGCCTCAAGGACCTTGACCATACCAACAGGGCATGCAAGGGGTGTCCTATTCATATTACAACCCTAACTAGAATGCATTCATTCCCCCTTGGTCTCCTCCTGCTCATCCTTCATGGTCCACACCTTCTCCCTAGTCTTTTGCACCTCAATACCATTCCCAACCTGCCAATCAATCATTTCAGACATATGCTCCCCAACAACCTCAATGGAGTACACCATCATAGAGTTGGAGGCCACCATACAACCAATCTCCAACCTTACTACCTCCACCTCCATCTCAACCACAACTCCTTCATTCTGATCCACCTAAGCAACCTTAGATGCCTTCTCAGCCAAATCCAAACCTAAACAACAAGCAGGCACAACAGGTCTATAGTGGAAAGACATCCTACCTAGCCTATGTTGTGGAAATTCAAGAAATCAACCTTGGGTCTGGAAGAGTGATTCCAGATAATCAACCTCCATATCCACCTAAGGAACTTGAAGATTAAAATGAAGAGAGTGTTTCTAAAGCCAATCCACCTCCTTTTCCAAAGATATTAATCCATCCTAGCCAACACACCCTAGAAGAGACTGAAATTTTGGGTGAATTGAAAAACTTGTGTTAAAATCCCACTCCTCCAAGATATCAAGGATGTCCCCATCTATTACAAGTTAATCAAGGATAAATGCTTCAAACATCCTGGGAGGAGAAAGAAAGGCACCCCTACCATTAATGTCATTTGACAACTATTTGACTTAATGTTGGGGAGAGTGATTTTCCCGAAGTATCTAGAACTTGGAAGTATTGTGGTAGATGTGCACATCAATGGTATCATTTTCCCCATCCCTTAATTGATCTTCCGGTTTCCATAAATGTGGTGACTAAGGAGACTATGCTTAAAGTGAATCTCCAAGGATCATTAAGGAAGACCACAACAATCTTGTAGCTTGCAAACAGTTCCAGAGTAGCTCTCGAGGGAGTTGTGGAGGATGTGATGGTATCCATTGATTCCTAGGAATACCCTGTTGACTTCTTAGTTCTTCAACCTAAGACCAAGTTCAATGGTTATCCTCTCATCTTTGGAAGGCCATGGCTAGCCACTCCTAATGCTTACATAAGTTGTAGGGTTTGGAATATGAGCATTAAAAATGGGCATTTGTCCAAACAATTGGTCTTGTACCCTCCTACTCAACCATATCTAGAGAATTAATTACCTTTATGGTTGGAAGAAGAGGAGGAAGAGGAAGTCTACTTTGCGACATCTTACCCAATCTATACCCTAGATGCTACTATAGGATGGGGGCAGCCTGATGAAGACGACCTGATTGATCAAATACTTTAGAATCATCCCCCCAACACCATGTCTCTTGATGAGTTAGTAAATAAAGTTGAAGATAACTCTTTGAATTATTTGTGCACAGCTAACTCAAGTCTCACTCATGTCAAGATGATATAATTTGGTCTAGATAGAACATTGAAAATCAACCCCTCTCTCTCTACACATTAGGAAGAGGAGTTATGTGACATGCTAAGAGAGCATTTGGATTCCTTTGCCTAGAGTTATAAGGAAATGAAAAGAGTACACCCTTCGATGTGTATGTTGGGCAATTTAATTGCTTAAATTGCTTTCATTAAATTATCAACCAGGGATACTCGTAAGCTTGTGATGATGCCAGCAAAATATATGCAGGAGTAGGCAACTAACTCTATGTCTAACTAAATGATTTATGATTCAATATAATATGCAAGGGAAGAGGCTCCTAATTAAGGAGTTCTTGGTTGTCCTTCCCTACAGTATCATAGATTGAAAAGAAATCATTGATTACATAAAACCAGAAACTTGAAATAAAGACAATAGAATGAACTTTAATTGTTGTTCAGATTCAAATAGAGAGAAAGACTAACTTAGTCTCTTGATTGTCCCCTCATATACTAATCCAAACTAAACTAAGATTCATTCATAAGCATAAGAAATGAAATACTTGAAACATAGAAGCAAAAGAATGAATTTCAATTATCATGCAAATCAAATGGAGAGAGAGCCTAACTTAGACCCTTGGTTATCCCCTCATATGCTGATAAGATTTTAATTTAAAACTCATTCATCAATCACAAACAAATCCTCAAACATCTAAGCAATTAAATGAAACAAGATCTATTATGAAATAAAATGTTTCTTTCATCCTTTTAGAGTGAGCTCAATTCTCTTAAGCACAAAGTGACAAATTATTCCATTTACTATACTAAGACAACTTATATCTAAAACTATATAATGGAAATTTATGTAAAATGAAGCTTTATTCTATTCCATCATAAATTGGATACATGCTCCAAGAGTCCTCCCCTTGGAATGGAGGAGGTACTCCTATTTATACAATGGGATGAGATAACAAACTCATAATGATGATCCACTAATCTCTCTTTAGTTCCATACATTTCTCAACCATCTAAGCACATAACCCCCTTTTTATCCTTGATCTTCTCCATGAGATCATGATCTTTTCCATGAGGCTTATCTTATCAAATTCGAATTTGATCATTCAAGGCCACATAAAGATGCCCTGGAAGCTTCCTTTGTACCTACACATGTCAACAAAATCATTCTAATTGTTAGGTATAAGTATAAGCATATTATTTTCTAAAGTTTAACCATAAATCCACTTTAAAATGTTAATAATTAATAAACTTTGGAAAAGCATAGTTATAACCCAACAATGAGGTAAATGTAATGATGTGGAGGTGGAATGGAGGTGACATGAAGGTAAAATGTGAAGGTATTGGTGAATAATGGAGTGAGAGTAAGGACAATTTTGAAGCCCAACATACCCCCAAACTGAAGGTATTGCATGTCCTCATGCAATCTATTATATTACTTTTTGGTACTTGAGCTTTGGCTTAAACTCTGCATGATATCATTTACTTAACTTTTGCAAAGCGTTTTTTTTTTTTTTTTTTATGAACTACAACTTGGTTGGTTCTTGTGTTTCAACCATATTTTGTTTGTTGCATTCAATTTTAATGTATGATCTTTGCATATTGATAATGTGATTTTTATTGCAGAGTATTTTTGTTGGAATGCATCATGGTTGGTTCTTGTGTAACAACCATGATTGTGTTGGCATCCAATTAACTTTTAAATACTTTTGACAAAGCCATTTGTATGCTCATGTAATAGTGAATATATTTTGAAGGTAAGTGGGTTTTAGATTGTGATATATGAATATGGATGTTAGATGAATGTGACAATGTATGTAAATGTATCCTTCCCCTTAAACGGATGGTTTCGGCAGTTATGTGAAATGAGGAAAGGAAGTGAAGTTTTTCCAAAAATTATTATTCTAACTTTTCAAGGAATTTAATGGTTAAAAGTTAGAAAATATCATACCTTAACTTACCCTTCCAAAAATGGACGAGAGTTGTGCACGTGTGACTGCAAAAACTGTTGTTCATAGTCTTCTTTACTTGGTTCTGAAAATGGTGGATGAAACCAAAAAAGTGAATCTTTTATTGTTGCTGCATCTGCTGTTGAATCTGTTGTTGGATCTTCTGCTGAATGTTCGGAATCTGCTGCTAAATGCAGCTGAAAATGTATAAGACTTGGAAGGTATACAAAATATAGAAGTTACATTTCCCCCCAGCCTTATTTATTGACTTGTCCTCAAGTGATGACAAACTGAAAAACAATGAAAGGAAATTGGCTTCATCTGCTACAAAATATGGGTCTTCAAGTCTTCAACGCTCGATGGCACAAATCTTACTATGTGATTAAATGTGTCGATGTCGAACATAGCAAGAAGTTGTTGACTTAGTGGTCGTTGACTAAGTTATAGGAGCAACTCTAGGCCATATGGATGGCAAGTTTCCTTATGCCATTTATTTCATCAGCAAAAATATGTCCAAGGCTGAATTGAACTATACTATGATTGAAAAAGAGCTCTTAGTTGTTGTCCATTCCTTGAATAAATTTAGACTTTACATCATTGGTTACCAGACCTTTGTATATACTGACCATGCTGCTATTAAATATTTGATGAACAAACCTGATGTGAATGCCATAATTATTAAATGGTTGATTTTATTAGAATAGTTTGATATAAATATCATTGATAAGCCTAATAGAGAAAATGTAGTTGTAGATTTTTTGTCCAGACTTTCTTTGCGTGCAGGTGAGGAAGGAATGCTTGATGACCAACTACCAGATTAACATTTATTTTTTATTTCAGTTCTCTCTCCATGGTTTCCTAACATAGCCAGCTACTTAGTGGGTGTACAGTTCCCTCATAATATGTCCTCTAAGGAAAAGAGTAGAATTATAAGAAAGAGTGCCCCATTCACTAAGGATTGGGGGAAATCTCTTCAAGCTAGAGCTAGATCAAATTTTTAAGAGATGTGTCAGGGAGGAGGAAGTATTTAACATCCTTTTGGCCTATCATGATGGGCCTTGTGGAGGTCACTTTTCAACCAAGAGGACAAAATTCAAGGTATTGCAAGTTGGCTACTACTCGCCCACTCTCCACCAAGATGCAAGAAGATACACCAGTCGATGTGACCAGTGCCAAAGAATGGGGAAACCTACTCCCAGGGATAAAATTCCCTTGCAACCTCAAGTGACTCTTGAGCCATTTGAAAAGTGGGGCATGGATTTCATTGGGCCCATTGATCCACCATCAAGGCAGAAAAAGTACATAATTTTGTGCATTGATTATTTGACAAAGTGGGCTGAAACCAAGGCTGTCAAGGTAGCAACAGAAGAGAAAGTGGTTGAGTTCTTAAGGGATAATGTATTTTACAAGTTTGGGTACCCTAGAGAGCTAGTCACTTATCAAAGAGCTCAATTCACCTCACACTTGATTGAAAATTTGTTGAGTCGGTATAAGATCAAGCACAAGAAGTCAATTTCTTATCATCCTCAGGCCAATGGACAAGTAGAGGTTACCAATAGAGCATTGGAAGGCATTATCACAAAGGTTTTGAATAGTAGTAGAAAATATTGGGCTGACAGACTAGTGGAGGCCACTTGGGTCTATAATATAACCTAGAAGACAACCATTGGCTTCACCCCTTATGACTTGATCTATGGGAATAAGGCTCTGCTCTCCATTTAGTTTGAGTATAACACTTTGAGAATGGTAGCACATTTGTATTTGGATGTTACAAAGACACAACAAGAGAGGCTACTCCAACTGAATGATTTAGATGACTTCACGATGCAGACCCTCCTACACACAAAAGTTACTCAAGTACAAAGAAAAATTTAGCATGACAAAAACATCAGAGACAATGTTTTTCAAGAAGGTGATCAGGCTCTACTATATGACTCCAGGTTCAAGGACTTCAAAGGCAAGTTGATGACCAAGTGGCTATGTTGTTGGGAAAAGTATCTATTCAGAACGCCCCTATCCCACTCTAAGGTGTGATAGTGCCTTAGTAACAAACAAGGAAAACTACTTGAGTATTCTTCTTTATGAAATGTAAACGAAGAGGAAGGATAAACTAACCTGTGTCTTGCGCTAGTTTGTTGATCCAATCGCTCCTCTCTTCAATAGCTCCCAGCTCCCTGCTCTCTTACCGGCCCAACTTCACCAAATTCCTGCAAGATCACAGAAGAGAGAAACTACACGAAGATATAGATTTACATTCATAAAAAGCTTAGGATCAGATTAAGCTAAACATGCAAATATAACAAAACATCATTGATACACAACATGTAGGAGAAACTCAAATAGTTTTATTTATAGAATAAGAAAGTCCAAGAGGAGATACAACCAAGTGAGTCCTGATCCAGCATCTACCTCCCAGCAAAGGAATCCCTTCCTCACCTCCAACAAAGCATAAATCACCCAATGCACTAATCTCAATCTCAAACCAACAACAATTCTCTGTAAAGTACAAAATTCCAGCCTCCGGATCTCTGGGATGAGGGATCCATATATAGATGTAAGCAGAGAGGACGAGTCAGCTTATGTTTTGACTTGTGGCTTCTCTCTGTCAGTTCTTGCTTCCACTTGGAGACTGAGAGCCTCTTACTCATCACTGGTCGAATTCAGTGAGGCAAGTGTCATTGGAGAAGATTCTGGAAGCTTCCATTGTCTCTCCACCTCGTTGAATGACTCTGCCACTTGTCATTTCCCGCTCAACGCACCTGGGTAGTGCATTCAAGTGCGTTGCAGCGCACCTAGACAATGTATTTGGGTGCTTTGCAATGCAGGCAGCTAGTGGAGCTTCTGAATTGATCCTGATTTGACTAGTTTTGAGCAGTTTCTGGTGGAGAACTTCTGGGAGAAGCTGTCATTGGTTGACCTTGTTCCTTTAGGGGCAGGAACAACACTTTTAGGGACTTTGGATCCCTTGGATTATGGACATTTCATGCTTAGAGCTGTAAGGCACAAAAATGTCTATAACAGTTGCCCCCTAAAGTATGAGGCCGTTTATCGGGTGAAATGCTTTATTAGGAGGATCCGAAGTTCTTTCAATGCTGGGAGGAGACCTGTAATAAGATACAATAAAATACATTATTTTTCATACTGTTTTCATGATCTAGTTGAGGCGGGCATTCCCATGCTCAGCTTTATAAATTCATTTTTATGTACATAGGACAGACAATCGTCTGATGGTAGACTGATGATTCTGATGAAGTCATCATCCTTTTGGTAGGATGATCATTTGTGCTGCAGTGCTGTACATGTCAATGTCTTTATTTTTCCTGAATATATATCGCAGCCTGGATGGATGAAACTAGATCCGGGGTCTTCAATCTCGTCCGATCTTCACTCTAAGTACAAGTCGATCCATGTGAGAAATGTTTTGAAGTCGAACATGGAAAGACATCGCTTGATTACCAGTCAATGATGTAAACTGTTAACAAGCATGAGAGGAATCACCGATAATGATAATGACCCTCAAGGTACTGCAGTACAATTCACGTGGTGTGAATAAAGGACTTGGCGTCGAACACCATGCAAAATCTTTCGGTCGAAGGTCATTGATGTATACCTGTCGCAGGAAGTGAGAAACTTGCCATTGAGGCATGCAAGCTTCAAAGTACTGAAGGGGGTGTTCCTAGATCAACTTCTTGGATAATGAGCTGATGTCGACAAGAAGCGATCCGTCAAAGGAGGGCCTTAATGAATCCCACATCAATGACACGGAATGGAGCAAATGATTTTGATGGAGGTGAAAACGATCTGATGATATATGGTTCAGGGTGGAGGTCATGAAAGAATGAAGTATAATGTATGGTAGTGGATGGGACACGGGTGACTTCTCTGGATGACTTCTCTTGAACATATCGGCGACACTTATATGATGGATTGGTAGCATTTACCCCAAAGGTGGATGGTATGGTGAGACCATGGTGATGTGACCGGTGAATGAAACAACCCAACCCGACTCAGGCACGGAGTGGAAGTGTCATGTTCAAGAGCGACTTGCTATCAATAAAGGTTCTTTGAGTTTCTTCCCAATTTTTCCCCAATCATTGCTGACCAGTACCTCTTTATTTTTGTCAAGCTTGAGGAGGATAACATATGCTTGTTCTATAATTTGCCCTTCGGGCAAACCCATCGCTATGTTTTAACGAGCCTAGCGATAGTGAAACTCGTTCTCGTCTAAAGACAAGTTTGTCGCTATTAATGTTTTTAACGAGTTTAACGACAAGGATAACTCGGTCCTTTTCATTTTTAGAGAGTCCGAAAAGGTACGTAAAGTTAACTCCGAAATTCCTTTTTCGTCATCTAATCCCTTAAGTCCGAAAAAGTATAAAACAATACAGAAGGGATGAATTTTCGATAGTTTTAACGAGCCGAACAAAACAAGCGCTCGATCTTTTTCTGCAATAATCCCTCAGGTCCAAAAAGATTAAAATCTAGAGGAGGGATAGCTCTTCATGTCGCTTTAACGAGCTGGAAGGCCAAAACTCGACAATCTTTTCATATTTTACGAGTCAAATGAAAAGAGCTTAAAGAAGACTCGACTTTTGAGGAACGAGTGATAAAACGGGTAGCAGCTGATTCTAGGTAAGGGTTGGAATTTTCCAATCATGGCAGTGTCACAAGGATGGCTAGTGAAATCACTCTTCGCAGCTGTTCCTCAAAATGGGTAAACAATCAAATGGAGGTGAATGATCGGCCAATGGAAAAGTGGAGGTGACGGTGTAAACACGACCAAGGCTTTAATGGCTGATAATGCTACATTCACGGTGGTTATTTACCGGAGGATAGTTCATTTTTTAATGAGCTTAAATGCGTGTTGAAACACTTGCTCGATCTTATGTTTATTTTTTAACGAGCATGAACTATGTGCTAAAACTGCTCGATTAATCCAGTCATATGATAAGAACGTCTCATATAAAACGGAAATATTTAGATTTTTGCCCCACATCCTTTCTTTATGAAAGTTAGGAAACGACTAATCCTACGAGTTTAAAGGGTTAGCCTACAGGTTTAAAGGGAGGACCTAAAAATTTAAAAAATAAATAGCCGCCCCTTGCTTGCACTCCAAAAGGTTCGCATGCCCCCATGTATAAAACAGAGTTTCGAGGTCTCCCTCTATTCGAGTTGACAAAAAATTCGTCTTATCAGGAAGGGTCACCCTTTATTCGAGCTGACAAAACATTTGTTTTATCAAGAAGGGTACTACCTCTTACAGGCTACCCAAAGATTGTTCTATTTACAGTGTAAACAAAACACTTCTCTGGCGATGTCTACCGAGATAAACAAAGGTGAGTGACAATGAGTGCCACACACATAACTTTGACAAGAGAATCTTATTCTAGAATAACCCCTCTTCCAATCACGGACGGGGTACAAACTAGTCATATTCTCCCGCGGAAACCTACCCTATACCCGAAGTTTTCCTGCCGAAGCAGACCAGGACGCATGCCCCCTGGGTTCCAGTCATATCCTTCTGAATCACTCGCGCTCATCGGGAGGACGGACCGTGGGTTGAGACATTTCTTGCGTGAAGAGACCATTTAGGGATGGTATATGACTATTTGCGATGCGTGATCCAGGAAATGAAAGCTGGTCTACGAGCTTGACCACTCTTCCTTCATGCGGAAAACACATTACTCTAAAGAGTGAGGAGACGATGGCTCCCATGCAATAAATATATTCTCGTCCAAGGAGTAGGTTATAATCCAAGGGTCCTTGAACGACCATCACGTTCATTTGAACGGTCTTCCCTTTCAATGTTATGGGCACATTGGGGAGGATCCCTAAAGGTCGACTGGTTCCTTTATCAAAGCCTGTTATATTTCTCATCTCAGGCAAAAGCGATGGCGAACCAAGCACTTTCCAAGCAGTAGAGGAAAGGATACTCACAGAAGCCCCTCATCTATGATGGTACCAGCCATGACCATTCTATATATTTGGACGATAATTCTGAATGGTATGCTTGCTGGCAAACGGGGTCTGCCTAGTTGATTCGAGTCGAAGGAGACAACTAGGTTTCTTGGAGGTGGGACCGAGTAGACGGCTGGGTGCAGCTCTGACGAACTTCCTTCCTGCGATAAAGGAATGGGTAGGTTGCCCCCGTGTTCATCAGAGTCTGTGTTTATGAAGAGAATTTGGACGGTGTCATCCTTATTCTCCTTAGTGACTGTATCATTCGAAGATAAAACCTCTGAAGGCAAGACCAAGTCAACTGCCGCCTCGACCTTTTGACTTTCGTCGGGTATGGATTCAGCTGGTTCATCTTCAATGACCGGCACTTCAGCTGACCACTTGAGCAGGCCAGCTGGATTTTCAACTAACGAAGGACTTGGCAAGAGTTTTTTATATCCAGGAGGAAGTTGTAACGGTGAAACCGGACGATCATCCAAAACTCTTTTAGCTTCGTCTAAGAAGAGACAATGGTGGATGGCATGATTGCCTTCACACAGTTTACAAGGAGATCTAGCTCTCCCTTTTTGTCCTGGGACTTCACTTTCGCTAGTTGACGGTGTGCTTTCAACATGGCTATCAGAGGTTGACGCCACCGGATTGTGCAAACGGGGAGACCAGTCCCTTAGTATTCGAGGGAAGCAGGGACAATCTCTGTGAAAGTGGTCTCCCTTGCAAATGACACATGGCGATTTAGGCCTGGTCAGTGCAGTGTGTGGATTTTCTTTAGACGACACTCGTTTGCCCCCAGTTGCTTTTGGCTCCTTCTTCTTCTTCTCTTTCTTCTTCTTTTCCTTCTTCTCCTTAGGAACTTGACTTTTGGCTTTGCCAGCCCCATCAAGCGAAGAGGAAGGATGAGAGGAAGAATTAGAGGAAGTGGAAGGTTGGTGGGTAACTCTGGACTGGTCTAATTGCTGATTTGACTGTTCAGGAATAGTGGTGTTCTGAATGACATTGGTTGAGAAGAGCCAGACTGGCAAGCCAATTGTCAGTCCTGGAAGCGACAATGTGGCCATATGGGGCGCACCAACATCTCCCCAAGAGGAGAAGGGACTAGGATTTCCACCAAGGGGAATTCCTTGGTTGGTAGGCTCCATTTTCTCAATCTAAAGATCAACGCAGGGAAAAGGGTATGAATATTCTGTTTAAAATAAATTTTAACGACGCCTGGACACAACTTGCTTTTTCAATTTTAAAGAGTCGAGAAAAAGCAAAAGATGACTCTAGTCTCCTTCGATTTTTAATGAGCCTGAAGTGACAAGTGCTCAGATGGACCTTTTCCATTAAGGAGTCTGAAAAGGAATGAAAGGGACTGCTCTGGAGTTCTAGGTAGAGGGTGTGCCAAACCAATCGTAAAACCGCATAATACTTTTTAAGGTACGGGCGGTCAATCTTCCCGAATGCTGTGTTCAGTGCATTGCGATCAGTAGGGCGGCCGACACGGCTTCCTATAGATAAAGGTTTTATGCCTATAGGGGTCTCCCAATATATACTCGACGGTACGTGGGAGTACAATCCGTACTGGCACTTATCGTCTCTCAGGAGGAATCACCCAACCATTAGTGAGGCCGACAGTCACTAGGTTTTACGACGCCGGAACACGTCACTAGCCTAGACCTCTATGTTGTGCGTTAAGTTCCAATGCGTTGTTAAGTTCATTCAATTTATTTTAGGTTGATCTTTCTTAGAAGTTTTCCTTTTTGGATCACCACGAGATGTAGATACAATTCCTAAATGTAGTCTAAAGATGATAAGCAAGATTTTATCTCTTTTCAACAATGAAAATCCTAGCTACAAGGGGAAAAGAAAGACACAATCTTTTCTCAAAGAGCATAGAGCACACTGTAAATGCACTTTTCCTAAATCAAACCATACAAACTGTCAAAATGCAAATGCACTTGTGCATGTATTTGTTTTTCACTTTCTTAATATTGATGCCTAAAAAGAAAGTTGTTGTACAAACTTGAATTCGATTTCAAGATAAAAACACAAACAAGCTTCTTTTCCAAATCAAAAAGACGATTATGACACTTTATGATTTTGAAGTAAACACTTGTTTCGACACTAGAAATTCAAAAATTCAAACCAAAAGACAAAATTAAAGGCACAATCAACTGTCAACAGCAAACAAACTTTCTCCTAAGATCAAAACGACACTTACGACAGGTCTAGATCTAAGGGCGACAGTATGACTAGTTTACTTTTGTAATGGGAAACTGCAAATGATGTAACAAATACACAAAAACAAATACAGTTTCTTTTATACAACTGAGGTGGAATTAAGGCAAAGAAAAAGGGTTTTTAGATAGGTACACACACTGATAACAGGCTGCAAAAATCAGAGATAAAACTGAACAAAATGAAGCAAAGAACCACAGCTACACAGGGCAAAGGCTGATCATTGCACCTGTTGCACAGAGAAACTGAATTGCAGCGCAGGTAGCCCTCTCGGGACCTGCGTTGAAATGCAGAACCTCTTCACAGAGCCTGCGCTGAAGCAGAAACGAGAATTTTCTCTGGGTTCTGGGTCACGGTTTGCAATTTAATCTATGGTTTTTGGCCAGATAAAAGCTATCAGTAAGGTACAATTAGAGGGATGATTTAAAGGAGGACTAAGAGCTATCACAAAGGGCAATTAGAACATTTTTGGATCAGATGTTCAGATCATAAACAGGCCCAGTGAATGGACTAGAGTAGCAGATCTCTACTTTGCATTTGTAAATGGCAAATGCAGTTCGATTCGCCACTCCTAAGTTTATGAGAAGAACAACAATAGAAACACAAATAAACTAACTAGATACGCTCCCCAGTGGAGTCGCCATTTTGTTGTTGGGAAAAGTATCTATTCAGAATGCCCCTATCCCACTCTAAGGTGTGACAGTGCCTTAGCAACAAACAAGGAAAACAACTTGAGTATTCTTCTTTATGAAATGTAAACGAAGAGGAAGGATAAACTAACTTGTGTCTTGCGCTAGTTTGTTGATCCAATCGCTCCTCTCTTCAATAGCTCCCAGCTCCCTGCTCTCTTACCGGCCTAGCTTCACCAAATTCCTGCAAGATCACAGAAGAGAGAAACTACACGAAGATATAGATTTACATTCATAAAAAGCTTAGGATCAGATTAAGCTAAACATGCAAATATAACAAAACATCATTGATACAAAGCATGTAGGAGAAACTCAAATAGTTTTATTGATAGAATAAGAAAGTCCAAGAGGAGATACAACCAAGTGAGTCCCGATCCAGCATCTACCTCCCAGCAAAGGAATCCCTTCCTCACCTCCAACAAAGCATAAATCACCCAATGCACTAATCTCAATCTCAAACCAACAGCAATTCTCTACAAAGTACAAAATTCCAGCCTTCGGATCTCTGGGATGAGGGATCCATATATAGATGTAAGCAGAGAGGATGAGTAAGCTTATGTTTTGACTTGTGGCTTCTCTCTATCAGTTCTTGCTTCCACTTGGAGACTGAGAACCTCTTACTCATCACTGGTCGAATTCAGTGAGGCAAGTGTCATTGGAGAAGATTCTGGAAGCTTCCATTGTCTCTCCACCTCGTTGAATGACTCTGCCACTTGTCATTTCCCGCTCAACGCACCTGGGTAGTGCATTCAAGTGCGTTGCAACGCACCTAGACAGTGTATTTGGGTGCTTTGAAACGCAGGCAGCTAGTGGAGCTTCTGAATTGATCCTGATTTGACTAGTTTTGAGCAGTTTCTGGTGGAGAACTTCTGGGAGAAGCTGTCATTGGTTGACCTTGTTCCTTTAGGGGCAGGAACAACACTTTTAGGGACTTTGGATCCCTTGGATTATGGACATTTCATGCTTAGAGCTGTAAGGCACAAAAATGTCTATAACAGGCTGGGCCCATATTTGATAGAGAAGTGTCATGACAATGCGGCTGTGCAAATAAGGACCATTAATGAGGAAGGTATCCCCTTGCTGGTCAATGGATAAAGATTGAAAGCCTATAAAAGACCTATGTCAAGGGAAGATTTCATCAGTACCATTAGTAACGAAGTGAATGTGCTTGGAAGTGCCTAAGCTTCCAGCTCACCAAATTCTTGAAGATTGTTTTATTTTTGAAAAAAATGAAAAAAGAAAAAGAAAAAGAAAATATTAAGAGGCCCAGGTCAAAACCTCTATGAGGCACCTAAGGCCAAATATTGGGTTGAAAACCTCCTTCAGGCATCCCAAGAGTGAAAAAAGGGAAAATAAAAATATTCCTAAGCGAAAACCTCCCTTGAGGCGCCTAGGGTAGGCAGACAGGTTGAAAACCTCCTTTGAGGTGACCTATGTGTCGTTCAAAAAAAAAGGAAGAAAAGAGAAAAGAGAAAAAAAATGACATGGTAGGGACCTCAAACCTGCCCACAATAAAATTATGTGATTTTTGCAGGTTTTTAAGGGAAATAAAGGACTCGGAGTTCAAAGGAAAACAAGCCAAGCATCACCCCATTATTCCTCCATTTAGTTCATATCTCACATTCCTACTATGTCTCCATCATCCATCCTCACTTATAGGCATCAAAAACCAGTTTTTATGCAGTTTTTTGACTTCTACAGGGTTTCATATAATTACTACATGAGTTTCCTATGGTACTACAAGATGTCCTGAAACACTACATGAATGAAATTCGATTGGGTAATGATTATGCAGACCTGTTCTAGGGTGAAAGAGGTGACCATACACCTTACCACCTCTCACCCAACACCAGCTCATGACTGTACCACCCTCTGTTTCCATCAAAAACCACTCAGAAAAATAAAAAAAATACAAAAGAATAGAAAAAGAAAGTCCAAGGGCCATGTCAACATTGGCCTCACTCACATACCACTCCATCTCCTCGGTTTCCATCCTTCCACTCCTAAATCACAACACATTCTTCCTCCAAGTGAAAACAAAAAAAGAAAAGAAATGAATCAATGATGAAAAAGGCAGCTACAGGATTTCCTGTAGTAAGTACAGGAAACCCTGTAGCAGCTTGTGTTCTCATAGTAGCAGTTTATCCATGTATTTTCCTTTAACACCCATGTAAGAAAACAACTCCAACACCCTTGCAGACACTATGACTCCGCTCTAGAGCTTAGCAGCAGTAGCAGAGACCAAGCACATGTACACAACAACAAAGAAGACAACCACATCAATAAGAAGAAATATATAAAAAAGTGACCAAGGAAAAGCACTTACCTGATAATACCACAAAAATTTTCCATCCCTCTATTCTTTGAGCTTGATAAAGAGAGAGGAAGGACGCATCACTAGATGAAAATTTCAAACCAAATAAGGTGAAGGACATGGGACATATGGAAGAGAAGCTACTAGATATGGGCAGAGATTTGAGTAGGATAAGAGACAGGGAAATAATTATGAGATCTCAACTAGAGGCAGAAAACACATGGATAAGGAAGAAATTATGAGAAAAAGAGAGCCAATTGGCCACCATGGCAGGTCTCTCCATGGAGGCACTTCAGTGCAGGATGCCACCAAAATCATATGCCTTGTACCTCAAATATCAATAGCTGCAATTTCAGATGAAGAAACTAGCACAACATGGGGCTATGCCTTTCCAAGACTATAGGTAGTTCATTGAACTATATGACAAAATCACCCTAGGGGATAAGCCCAAGATATTTGAATTCTACTTGCACAACTTGGCCTTAACAGACTTGAATGTGTGGGACCCAAATGCAAAGTTGGGGGGCTTACAACTAATGGACCTTGCATCATGGATGAGTCATGAGAGGCTAGGGATAAGGAAGTCAATATGGTGTTGGAAAGAGAAGAATAAAAGCTCCTTTACATTAGAGAAGAATAGATAAATTCAATGGTTTTTATTAGCACCCATAACATCATCGCCAATGATCCCTAGCTTGAACCAAGATACCTATCTATAGAAGAGAAATAAATCACACATTTTGAGAATAACTTGAGATTTCTAGGGAATGAAAGCCAAAAGCATGCCAAAGGAGATGGGGCACCCTACGATATAGCCTAAGGATCGGGGAGTATCATTCCCCTGAAAGGATGAGATATGCACTAGAAGAGACCCCATTGTATAAGAATGCATTGCGGGGACTCAAAATTAATTGGATTGGTTTGAAACTCAGTCCACCCTTGCTATTGGGTATGCTATAAGGTAGAAAGGAGGAAGAGGAAAGAAAGAAGTGGGAGGAAATAGAGAAGTATGCAAGGCTTTATCCACAAGAGGAAACTCCATCAATAGAGGCTTGGGATGTTAGAGAGGCCATAAGAGCTATAAAAGATATGGACATAGACTAAGCTGCTCAGGGGATGAGCAACACTTTTAGTAGGGGGGTGATGGTGAGGCTCATCAATAGGTAAATTATATGGGCCTTAATGCCACTCTCCAACTTATTAAAATAAACTTTTCTCACATTTCTTTACATATTTTATTATATTTTTCTTAGTGAGGATGGTAAAGGTGAGGTGTTATGTCATGTGGCCTAATGTGCATTAATTGTAGGATTTGGAGCAGTTTTGGGCTAATTTAAGTGCAGGAGCTCAAAGTCGACAATCAAGAGGGATTTTAAGAGATTGTGTCTCCCTCCTCAACTCCTCAATCACTCAAACATTCCTCCACCAGATCTCATCAACTTGGAGTTACAACCAACCAAGCCCACCAAGTTCATTGGCAACCAAGCCAGTGATAGTTGAAGACAAGTTAATCTCGCGTTTAGGAGCCAAGCCTCCCTAATTTTAAGGAATTTATTTGTAGCTTCAGTTGTATAAATGAGGAGGCTTAGGGACTCATTAGGATTCGACTTTTTATTGTAGCCAAGAGGCAATTTTGAGCTTAAGATATTATGACTATTATTCTCATGTTATTTTTGACATTTTGGTGATAATTAGAAGGGTTTCTTTGATCTAGCACCGATTTTACTCAGAGGGCTAAAGCTCTTGGGTTAGGGCCCAACCCTAGCAGCAAAGGTTCCTCTTCTTTGTGTACATGTATCCTTAGATTAGCTGCTGAAGTTATTTCTATTTTGTTTAATTTTCAAGTCTTTGAATGATTGGTAGGTTTTGCTTCAATTAATTGGAGAAGTAGATAAATGTTATAGTAGTGAAGGAAAGGACTTTAGAAAACCTTGTGACAGTACCCTCATCCTCATCTCCCTCATGGGATCATGATTTTATGGCCCCACTCTCACGGCCCAAAAAACATATTCATCTTTTGGTTATTACATAGCTTAGGATTTATTATTGAGTAGACCATTGTTAATGATTTCTTAGAAGCACCTGCAATTGTCATTTTGGTTCCTTGAGTTTTTTGTTGTTTAGAAAGCATTCCATTCCATAGATTTGATCCACTAGCCATCAATAAATCAGTTTCTCAAACTCAACTCATATTTTCCATTTTTACGTAAAGTTGTGCATAAATGAAGAAATGAATATGTGTTTTTGTAGGAGTTTCTGATGGGTAGGGAGGAACTCATTCCACCAGCCTCATCTAAATTTTTCTCCACCTCTTGCCAAACCCTACCAATCACTAATTCGAATTTATATTTTGTAGCCACCGTGGACAACTATCTTGAGCAAATCCAACCATCCTGAAGAGTTGGGCTGATCCTTGGGTAGTGTGCACATTTCCCATTTCTTATTCCACCATCATACACCTTCCCAACACTTCCTTTCACCTTCCCTACCTTCTTGCATCTTTTAGCTAAGTTTCCTGTAGTAAACTAGGACATCATGTAGTAACTACAGGAAATCCTGTAGCAACTACAGGAAACCCTGTAGCAACCTATTTTTGATTGTTTTGGGCATAAATAATGATCAGAGCCTAGGGTAGGCCTTAAGCTTAACCTCCATACCCCTCAATGCCATTTTTTACCAGTTTTCCCATACCTTCCCCCCCTACAAAAGATCAACTTGTTTAGTTTAACATATACATGTTTATATTGAAAGAAAAAAGACTATTTTATGCAATATTTAGCTACTACATTCATACATCAGTCTTAACAATGTTAGGATCATTTCCATGCTTACTTAGTCCAGATAGCTAGATAATAGAATGCAAGTTTAAATTAGGTCTCTTCTACAAGTAATGTGTGTTAATTCCTAGCTAGGTGATTTCATGTCATTTCATAGCACTTTCTCTTCAACACTTTCATTTCCTTAACATATGCAAGCATTTACCTTCTACAGTAAATATAGCTTTACATTCACTATCAATAGTCAACCTCCTTCTAGTCAATAGAATACTAGTTTTAAAACCCCTAGTGGTCTATCGCCCCAATTGAAAAGTGATAAGAGTAGATTGTTGCACCTGTCGTGCATATAGCACCGTCACCTCCAAGTTTGTACGAACCCCAGGTTGATAAAGTAATGTTGGTCACCCTAGGAGTTGCAGCATCCTTGCTGCAATAGTGGGGCTCATCAATCATCGCTATCATCCTTACAGGAGGAATCATAGGGGATACTTTCCAGATGAGTTTAAGAAAGCGAAGCCACCTACTTTTGATGGAGATGTGAAGAATGTGGAAGACACAGAGGCCTAGATACTTGGGATGAAAAAATTATTTGAGTTGTATGAGTACACAGATAACATGAAGGCTAGAGTAGTGATCTTCAGCTTGAAACGTAAAGAATATGGTGGGAAGATGTTAAGTGGTTCAAAAACATCAGGACAGATGATCTGAGTTGGAGGGAGTTCAAGAGGATTTTCAAGAAGAAGTAGTTATCAGAGAGGTACTATGACAGTAAGGCCAAGGAATTCTATGGGCTAAATATGGGATCAGTGACAAATGAAGAGTACACAACCAAGTTATTGTAGCTATTGAGGTATGTATCGTATCTTACTAATGAGAAGGCTAAATTTCAACAATTTTTCAGTGGTTTTCCATTAGCATTTAGAGACCGGATTGAGTATGATGAGCCTCGGTCACTTGATGAAGTTATTGGGAAACGAAAGCATTTTCATGAACAATCAAAGCATAGGAATGAATATTAGCAAGGATTGAAGGGAAAAGGAAAAGGTAAAGGTAAATGAAAGCCTAAGAGGACAAGGCCTCAACATGTAGATGAGAAAGAGAATGTGGCACCACAAAAGAGATTTAATGCAGCTCGACAAGGACATGAGTCACAACAACAACATAGAGGTGTTGGTACTAGTCAGTTAGAGTGTTGGACATGTGGCAAGGAACACCTTAAGAGATATTTTCCATAGAATTAGGGTGGTATACCTCAGATATACGATGCATAAGAGGTGAAGACTGTTGTGGATGTTAGTCAGAGTATTCCACGTATCTATGCAGCAGTGGACAACAGACAGGCAAAACACTGGGTATCTATCATTGATATGGATGGTAATATTTGTGATCAAGTTATTTATATTTTGATTGACCCTAGATCTAATTATAGCTATGTTAGTCCCGACTTGGTGGATAATTGTGGTTTGAGTAAGGAATTGCATGCAGAATCTTGGTTAGTGTAGTTGGCTATAGGTACGAAGAAGCGAGTTCATTATCGGGTAAGAGCTTGTGCAGTTGACTTGAATGGTATTCCTACCACAACACATCTAAATGTATTACCGTTGGGATCATACAATATGTTTTTGGGCATGTATTGGTTGTATCTACATAGAACCAAGTTAGACTACTATGATAAATCCATTGAGTGTGTTGATGACAATGGGGAACCAAGAATCTTGTAAGGTAAGAAGGAAGCCACATCAGTTACGATGGTGACAACTATGCAAGAAAACCATAGCCACAGGAAAGGGTGTATGTTATTTGCAGTGCACATTTCTAGTGATAAGGGAAAGGAGGTCGAGGACACAGATGTGTTGAGAAGGTACCTAGTTTTGTAACAGTTTTAGGATGTATTTCCTGAGGACATTCCAGAGTTTCCACCTCACAGAGAGGTAAAATTTTCTATTGAGTTAGTTCCAAGCACCGCTCCAGCATCAAAAGCACCTTATAGGATGAGCACACCTGAGTTGGTTGAGTTAAAGCTACAGTTGAAGGAAATGTTGGACAAGGGATACATTAGGCCAAGTGTATCACCTTGGGGCACATTGATATTGTTTGTGAAGAAGAAAGATGGTACTCTCAAATCATGCATTGACTACAGGCAGTTGAATAAAGTGACCATGAAGAAAAGGTACCCTTTACAGAGGATTGATGATTTGTTTGATTAGATGAAGGGAGAAATAATGTTCTTGAAGATTGATTTGAGATATGGATACCATCAAGTATGCATCAAATAGAAGGAAATTTATCAGACAATGTTCCAGACTAGGTATGGGAATTATGAATTTTTTGTTGTTCCATTTGTCTTAACTAATGCTCCAACTACACTTATGTGCTTTATGAATAGTGTGTTGCATTCGTATTTGGATAAGTCTGTTATTGTGTTCATTGATGATGTACTGGTATATTCTAAAAATGAGGAAGATCATGAAGAGAATTTAGTAGCAGTGTTAAGTTTGTTGAGGGAGAATTAGTTGTATGCTAAGCTTAGAAAGTGTAGTTTCTTCCAGAGTGAGGTACACTAATTGGGGCATGTTGTCCCCAAGGAGGGCATTGCAGTAGATCCTGAAAAGATAATAGACATCATGGAGTGGGTAGCTCCTAAGAGTGTGGATGAGGTGAGAACTTTCATGGGGTTGGTAGGCTATTATAGGAGGTTCATCAGGAAATTTTCGCAGATTGCTTATCCTATCACATCATTCCAAAGGAAAGGTAAGAAGTTCGAATGAACAAAGGAGTGTGAGGATAGTTTTGAGTAGCTTAAGAAATTGTTGACACATGCTCTAGTGCTATAGATTGCAGATACAGAGAAGCAGTTTGTAGTATGCACAGATGCTTTCACGAGAGGACTTGGTGGATTCCTTATGTAGGATGGAAAGGTGGTATGCTATGAGTCATGGAAACTAAATGAGAATGAGTAGAACTACCCAACACATGACCTTGAGTTAGTAGTGATCACACATGCCATGAAGATGTGGAGGCACTGTCTTCTTGGCAAGAGGTTTATCCTGACGAGTGACTATATTGGGTTGAGGTATTTCTTTGACCAGCCGGATCTGAATGCCAGGCAGGTTATATTGTTGTCCATGATAAGTGAGTTTGATTTCACGATCAAGAGAGAACATGGTAGAAGATGCTCTCGGCAAGAGGGTATATGTAAATCACTTGGAAGTTATGAGATCCTATGGGATAGGCTTACAGGATATGATATTGTAGGTAGGTCAACAGGATGTCAGGTATATGGAGATTATGCACAAGTTGCAGCAGGGTGATAGTACAGGTACAGGTATAGGTATACATGTAGTGGTACAGGTATAGGTGGCAGTATAGGTACAAGAATAGGTACATGTACAGGTACAAGTGTAGGTGCACATAGTATGGATTTTTGTCTTACAACGGATAGATTGGTCAGATTCAGAGATAAGATATATATGCCATCTAGCAATGAGCTCAAGATGGTGATATTCAGAGAGTTTCATGTGAAACCTTATTCAGGTCACCCAAGTTATCAGAAGACATTGACTACAATGAAGAGATATTATTATTGGCTAAATCTAAAGAGGGATGTACGAGATTTTTTGGCTAAGTGTTTCAACTGTCAACGAGTGAAGGCAGGGTGTAAACATCCAGGTGGATTGCTACAACCGATTTTGTTTCTAGAATGGAAATGGGAGGCCATTTCCATGGACTTCATCACAGGGTTACCGAAGATAGTGAGACAACTTGATTCCATCATGGTTGTTATGGATAGGTTGAAAAAGGTTGCACACTTCATTCCCGAGAAGTTTACATTCTCGGCTAGTGATGCGGCACAGGTATTCATCAGAGTTGTGGTCAGATTGCATGGTGTTCCAAAGAATATTGTGTCAGATAGGGATGCAAAGTTCACTTCCAAGTTTTGGAAGGATTTATTTGTAGGTTTGGGCACAAATTTGGCCTTTAGTATATCTTATCATCCGCAGACAGATGGATAGATATAGAGGGTCAACAAGATATTGGAGGACATGTTGAGGATGTATGTGATGCATCTACAATGGAAGTGGGAAGAATATATCCCCTTGGTATAGTTCACATACAACAATGGTTATCAAGAGTTGTTGAGGATGAGTCCTTTTGAGGCATTGTATGGGAAGAGTTGCAATACTCCTATCAGTTGGAGTGATCCAATTAACAGGGAGTAGATTGGACCAGACATGTTGGTGGACATGGAACATGAAATGTAGGTGATCAAGAAAAATCTAAAGGAAGCATATGATAGGAAGAAGAGCTATGCAGATCAGAATAGGTTGTTCAAGGAGTTCCACGTTGGGGAACAAGTGTACTTGTGTGTCAAGCTGAAGAAGAGCTCCTTTCAGATTGGATCATGTGGCAAGATGGCACCATGATTTTGTGGACCCTTTAGTATCATTGAGAAGATTGGGCCAGTAGCCTATCGACTTGCACTGCCTTTGACAGTGAAATTCCATGATGTTTTCCATGTATCATTGTTTAAGAAGTATGTTAAGGATGATGATCATGTGATTGACTGGTCTGTATTCCAGGTGGAACCAGATGGAGAATTCTAGCCGGAGCCTCAGCGTATATTGTAGGAAAAGGTGCTCATGCTATGGAACTAAGAAATCAAGCAATTTAAAGTGCAATGGAAGCAATTTGGCTCTGATCAAGCTACATGGGATGTGGAGGATCAGATGTGATCCTTCCTTGTTTGCTGGTTGAGGCAAAGGAGTTTTGGTATATGTCTTTGTATATGTTCTAGTATATGTTTTGATGATGTTTGGTATATGGACATATGCATATGGATGTAAATACCACCATGAGCTAATTTATAAAGCTCCAATAAGAGGTATGGGTGTCATGTTATTATGATGGCATGTTATTATGTTGTTATGTTGGTTTTCTTTTTAGCAGGGTGATCATTATAAATACTCGATCGATCTATGTTATAAAGCTCCATGGGTAGTATGTTTCCTTTTCAGCGGTTTTTCTAAGGTCTTGGTGTGGTCTAACACCGAGGATGATGTTCCCCAACGGGGAGGGTTCTGTAAAATCCCTGGTGAAAATTCCATGTACTAAAAGTTAATAAAGGAAAAAATAATAACCACAGTTGATGGGACATTTATTCCAAGATGAATGTTGGGCAATACATCCTAGCGGGTGTTCATTTCAGTGTTTATGGATAAGGGAATTGGAAAAGGAAATGGATAAGGCTTTGGAAAGGAAAAATGGAACTTTTTGAACATTTATTTATGAAAATAGTGGAGATTAGGAGAAAATAGAGGTGAAAGGTCATAGTTTGCATGTGAGGAGGAAATTGAAGGAAAATAATGGAAATTGAAGAAAATAGAGGCCTCATTAATATAAAAGGATTTTGAGGATTAGTTGGTAACCTTTTTTCAGTTGAGCTTTGGACCTCTCTCATTATTATCTCTCTCTCTCTCTCTCTCTCTCTATTGGACACTTAGAGTTTTCTTGGAGCATTTTAGCATTGGAGCAAGAAAGGAAAAGAAGGCAAGGGGAACCAAAGATCAAGTAGGGAAAGGCAAGATCAAGCAGTTACAGTAGGATTCATTGCAGGTATCGATTTGTATGTATATTTTCCTTGCTAGATTTGGCATGCATGGTATTCCATGTGGTTTGTTTCTATCATGGCATGGGTTTTTCCAGGCATAAATGTGTTTTTAGCCTAGCCTTTTCATTTTCGGATAGCTATGGTTTGATGGGATTCTCATGTTTTGGTTGAGTTGGATTGCCGGATGGATTTGAAGATGAGAGGGGTGGATCTCTAAATGATAGAGCACATGGCCTAGTGGTCCCTTGTCATGCGGAAAGAGTCGATATTGCGGACAAAACCGACCTCCCTAGAAGCAAAGGCTTTCTAGTGACAAACAAGACAAATAAACAGTACCTTTCTCTAAACATGCATTTAGAATACAAGTAATCAAGTGATTATAACATACCTTTAGTCCAACGCTTTGTAGTAGTCTAGCCTCGCCGATTCGGATGAGCTCCTCCTTCTATTCGAAACCTGCATTCACTAACAAGCCAAAAGATTAAATAGCACCTGATAAACTCATAAAATAATACATATCCATCATACAGACCAAGGAGTATATGAAACAAATCATGAATAACAATCTGTTGAGAAAAATGAGTTCATTTGTATTAAGTGGAAACAAAAGAAACCATTACAACCTGAGCCTTGGTGTTGTGCAGGTCCCTCCTAGGGTCCAGCAAGAGTTTTCCTTTACTTTGATCAGCTCACCCACTTCCAAATAAGTCTAGGAAAGGATGGGAATCTCTCCTCTCAAGCTTTACAAGGGAGTCCTAATTCCAGCACCATCTACCCTTAGGAATGTTCAACTTTCAACCTCCCCTCCCTCTGGTCCAATGCCTGTATTTATAGTGCTCTAGAGGAAGTTATTCAGGTCCACCATCAATGGGATAAGCCCCTCTTTGGATGGGATAGCTCCCCTCTTGATGGGATAAGTTCCTCTTTCATAGGGATACATGAACCATCTGGAGGCGCTCAATACACGTCAAACAAGCTTCTAGAATGCTCTAGAAATGAACACAAGTAACTTTTTTGGAGTGAAACTTGCACCTTTTTACCTTTACAGGAGTACGCACCCTCCCATTTACAGACAGAGCGTACAAGTACGCAGGTATTGTGAACATGGGGTGCGTACACGCAGGTAAGGCTAAGAGAAACTGCGTACCCAGAGATGTATAGATTTTTAAAGACTTTCTCTCTTTCTTGGAGTTTGACATGGAGAGCAGAGGTATGAGACTTGCCAAGCAGGATAGTATGACAGTTGATGGAGCCATACTAACTGCAAATAGTCATGGTGACAAATTTTAGTGTAACAGATTGCCCCCTAAAGTGTGAAGCCTGTAGTGGATAAGGGTTTCATATCATCTAGGAAGGGTGAAGTACTTTATCATTTCAAGGATTATCATGTGGAGAGCCAAGTTGAAACCTGCAAGTATTCAACACAAAATACATATATAAGATCATATCATCGCTGAGGTAGGCATTCCCATACTCAGATTGAGAACTTTAACTAACAAACTATCTACTGGTCTGATACAAGAATGATTTTGCAGTACATCATAATCATAGACTTTGTAGACACAGTATGGGCGCAGCCATCTATTTATGATTAGTCTACTGTACAATGAATAAAAAACTCCTTGCAGCCTGGATGGTGGAAACTAGATCCGGGGTCTTCATTTCTACTTCCCGAACAGGTACGATTCTATCCATGCGAATAAATGAGTTGATGTTGAACATGGTAGAAACCAATTGATTACCAGTCAATGATGTAAACTATTAACAAGCATGAGAGAGACCACCAGTGATGTCAATGGTTCTCAAAGTACCCAGTACAATCCATGAGATGTGAATGAATGAGTTGATGTCCAACATTTCACGGAATCCTTCGATCGAAAGTCAATGATGTAAACCGTCGTCAAAGGCGAGAAACCTGCCATTGATGCATGCAGATTTCAAGGTACTGGCGTTTTCTAGGACATCTTTCTAGATAATGTGCTGATGTCGATAGAAAGCGACCCGTTGTAGGCAAGCCCACAACATGAAATCATAGATCAAGTTGAAGAAATGTAGCTGTAAGGACTGACTCAGGGATGGTCAAGATGAATGACAGGTACTTTGCAGATGAATGGTTTATTTGCAGAGACCTCTTGAACACATAACGACACAACAGATGGCTTGGTGACATTTGACCCAAAGTTAATACCCGGCTGAAGACTTTCAATGTGGTTTGATCAACTATGAGGCAAAGGATTTCCCAACCCAGATGAATGAAAAGTGTCATGTTCAAGAGTGGTGATAAGGCTTCTTCTGAGACAAAGGATAACAAATAGGCTCATTTTTCTCTCTTTTCCCCCACCATTTCTGGCAAGTACCTCTTTATTTTTTACAAGCTTGAGGAGGATAACATATGCTTGATTATAAGCTCATCCTTCGGATGAGTCCAACTTAGTTTTGATTCGAACCCTAAGAAGGAGTGGTCCATTCCTGTTTGTAATCGAACAGGTCCTTTACTGTGAAATTTTAACGAGTCCAGTATAGGAGAAACTCGGCGTTTTTCAATTTTAGAGAGTCTGAAAAACTTAAGAAGACTCCAGGATTGAACTTTTTCATAAAGTTGTGTCTCCCAAGCCCGAAAAAGTATAAAATAATACTTGAGAGAACCGCTTGATCTTGCGACCAAGGAGTACTTTCATGATTAGTGTCTTTGACCTGAAAAGTAAAAAGTGATCAAGGACATGTCATTTTATTTCCAATATCAAATTTGAAACGACAATAATCCGGCAATCTTTTCCTGTTTTTACGGCCAGAAAAGGGCTATAAAGGGACCGTCTTTTAATTTCATTTTAACGAGTGTAAAAGAAACGCTCGGCAATCTTTTCATGTTTTAGGAGTCAGAAAAGGGCTTAAAAGATGACTCTGATGTTTTTGTATGTGAAAAGTGACAATTTTCCCTGAAAATCCTTTTATCCTGCACAAAAACCAACACATTACTCATACCGGTTTAATATAGATAAAAATACTTTGAAAAATACCTTTTCATGGTGGAAAATAAACAAATTTAACATTCATTTACTCAAAAAACCTATAAAAAGGGGTTTTACCATTTCACTGTTGAGGAGAGAAAAAGGGCTTTTGGCAAGAAACTTCCCGTGGTTGTTGCGGAGAATCCGACCGTCGAAATCGAACGCCGTCTCATCAGGTATTCTACAACATCCTCCCTTGCATTTCCATCTGTTTAGAATTTGTTTTTAGGCTTTAGATTTATTTTTTGGAGGCCTTGGGGGTTTCAAGGTCCGCTTTTCGGGGTACGCAGGTGCCCCATGGGTGACCTGCGTACCCCGACATTTTCTCCATTGGGAAAATGCCGGGCGTACGCAGCTTGCCTTAAGAGAAGGTGCGTACATACGCCCTGTCTCTAAAGGGCTGGCTGCGTACACCGCGGAGTGGATTTTTAAACTCCAATTTCTCCAAAATGAACCAAAAACTTTCATTTTTATGGACTCTAACAGATGTTTTATGGTGTGTAGATTGCCCACCATGCTTGATTGGCGCGAGAGGGAACACGAAGATGTTGATTTGGCCGCGATTAATCATCAACCTTCCATTGATGCTTTGAAGGCATGCGGTCTTTACAAATACTGGGCCATACCTGGCATGAGGGCCCAGGTGCGCTTTCTAGAGTGGCTGGTCAAAAGGTGGAACGTTCAGGATCAGTGTTTCTACATTGGAGGGCACCAGCTCGAGATAAAGCCCTCTGATATTTACTTCCTCACTGGTTTTCCCAATAGGGGGAACAATTGACTCTGTCCGGGACTAGGCCGGGTGGCCAGTGCATTGCTAGCCTCCAGCTAGAGTGGTGTAATAACCAAAACCAGGATAAGGGGATAGATATCAAAAAGATATCCCGACCTGAACTTATGGTAATTGCCTTTACAGTTACCAGACTTTGCGGGGCTGCCTCTTTGCACATTGCCACTGGATCCCAGATGCGGATGGCGATTGATTGCTATCAGGGCACCATTTTCAATTGGTGCGATGCTGTGTTGGCCAACCTGAAGGGCCAACTGACTAGGACCAAAAACGGACAACTGAAGACTTTTGGTTATGGGCCTTTAGTTGTGAGTTTTTCCCTAGAGAGGGTTCCGATGCTGATCCCACAGCAGCTCACTGTTGAGGTTGGGCCTCCCCGAGAGCCTAAGTTGATGCGATGGGTTGCGGTGATGGCCCGTCATCCTAACGAGGGCACGGAGGTTGTCCGATTTAGACCGGAGTATTTTCACTGGTTAGAGAACCAGGTCTTCTCGATACAGGATTTTCCGTATGCCGGAGTTGATTTTCGCGGAGATCCGGACATGATTCTTCCACCGGGAGAACAGTGGGACGACACAGGTACTTCATTTGCCACAAGTTTTTTAAATTATTTACTTTTTTTGTTTTTATATCGTCTCAAAACTGACAGTGACAATTTTCAAAATGCAGATGTAGGTCCACAGCGTCCGGCCAATCTCCGGCCTTTCGAGAGGAGAGTACCAGTTTCACCAGCACCGGCCCCACAGGATGTGGCCGCAGAGACCTTAGCCGAGTTGGAACAGGACCTAGAGCGTCTCACGGCAGACATACCAGAGACGACTATAGATGATATCCCTATCAGACTTCAGCGCTATGTGGTCGCAGTCCCATGACCTTTTAGGAGGTTCCTGTGTAGGGTAGCACGTGCAGTGGTGTCATATAGAGAGCACCACCAGTGACTGGCTGGTCACTTTTGTAGACACATGTGACATTTTGGTTTTTTGTACTTATCATTTTTGCCGATCATAAGGTGTTTTTCAACCTATGATCGAAGACGATGTATTTTTTGACACACTCCTATCTATATATATCATTATTATCGGCTTATCTTGTTAAACATGTGTGATGAAATGTTTTTAAATTTACATGTATGATTATCGCAAATGTCTGTCTAACATTCGAGAAGCAATTGCATCTGCTAATGTATTTAATGACCTTGGAATATGCTGATATTCAATGTAATCAAATCCACGTTCCAAGAGGCGCACTCTCAAAAATAACCTTAATAACACTGGATTTCTAATGGCATATACTCTATTAAGCTGTAATACAATGAGTTCAGAATCTAATCTCACTATCAAACTCCAAATCCCAAACGAAATAGATTCAGACAATAATTCAATCACTGCACTGTATTCTGCAATGTTGTTTGTTGTTTGACCGAGGCTCACCCCATGCATAGAAACTAACTCGTCAAAGGGCGAATAGATAACCTAAGCTGCAGAAGAGATATTCCGTGTACTACGACAAGCACCATCAGCAAATCCAATGTACGTTTGGAGAGGCGTCGACATCTGCAATATCAAGAGTAAAACCAAGATAAGCCAGAAAAACGATGAAAAACACACTCTCTAAGCTAAGCACACTGTCTATACTAACAAACACACCAGCTAGAAAGAAAAATCCAACCTGACTAAATCTCCATACCCATCATTTAAGCATAATACCTCTTTAGGTAAAGTCCATTTCTGGGTTTACCCAAAGAGTCCCCATCAAAATCTACCAGCTCATAGGCCCCTTTTGCTAGCCTTCGCTTGACAATGTAGGGCCCATGCCACATAGGAACGAATTTTCCAGCACCTAATTTATCATTAGCTTTATCATATAATAGCACTAGGTCTCCTTCCGAAAAATTTCGAGGGGTCATGTTGCGATCATACTGAGCTTTCATCCGTTTTGCGTGAGTCTCGATTTCCAATGCAGCGTCACGTCGAGTCTCATCTAATTGAGCTAAGTATAATAGACGCTTCTCCTCTTCGGAAGTAGCTGGAAGTAATTCGACAGCCATTTGAAGTGACGGGATTTCGCATTCAATGGGCAACACTGCTTCCAAACCATAAACTAGTTGGAAAGGAGTGAACCCTGTTGATGTTTTCATTGAGGTTCAGTACGCCCAAAGCGTGGAAAATAACATGTTGTGCCAATTCGACCGATGAATACCAATGATTTGTCGGGTCATGATAACTAAAACTTAGTTGATAGACTCAACCAGGCCATTGGCTTGTGGATAATAAGGAGTTGAGCTATCGTGACGCAAACCAAGCCAGCCTGTAAGTTCTGTCATCATAACGTTTCGAAAATGGCGCCCATGGTCAGTGATTATCGCTTGTGGGACATCAAACCTAGCAATAATGTGATTGAATACGAAAATCGCAACTGTCTTGTCGTCTGCCTCGAATGTAGGCATCGCCTCGGCCCACTTAGTAAAATAATCAACCGCAAGGATGATATACGCATGCCCCCCGGCCGAGTGAGGGTTACATGTAATAAAATCGATACCCCATTTGGCAAAAGGACCAATGACAATTATAGGGTGGAGAGGAGCAGGTGGTGCGCGCATCTTGCGATCAAACACTTGACAGTTGTGGCATTTCCGGACCGCAATAATACAGTCTTTAAACAAGGACGGCCAGAAGTAGCCAGCGCGCAATATCTTTTGGGTTTTGGCATACCCAGACATATGACCGCCACACGCTCCAGAGTGACAGTCATTCGAAACCCTTTCAGCTTCCTCATGAGTTAAGCAACGACGAAAAACCAAGTCCGCCCCACGGCGATGAAGAGTATCTCCAATAATTTTGTACTGTTGGGACTGAAATTGAATTTTCCGGCGTTCCGACTTTGAAAGTTCGGGCCGAAAGGATTGGGTTTGGAGATAGACAATTATATCTCCATACCACAGATCTAAAGTGCTGATGAGAAACAAAGATTCGTCCGCAATGGGTTCCTCTGCCACAGTTTCTGTGACAGCATGCGGGAAATCACACATCAACTCTGCAAAAACTAAAGATTTCTTAGACTTAGACTTTTCAAACTCCAAGTTGAACTCTTGCAGGATAATGATCCATTTAGAGTACTTGCCCCCTAGCAATTGTTTAGTCAAAATGTAGATCATAGGGTTGCAATCTGAAATAACTGTAGTTTTACGGAGAAGAATGTAGTGACGAAAACGTTGGACAACTTGAATGGCTGCCAAGGCCAATTTCTCCACATGTGAATATTTGAGCTCAGTGGGATTTAAGGTCCGACTAAGGTAATAGATCACATGTTCCGTTCCGACTTCATCTTCCTGGACTAAGACCATTCCAATGGTGGAATGAGCGGCGGCGAGGTACAAAAAGTAATCCTGGTTGTAGTTGGGAGGATGCAGCAACGGTGCATGGGTCAACGCGTGCTTGAGTGCATCAAAATATTTCTGAGCTATCTCATCCCAAGAGAATTGAGCGTTCTGTTTCAACAACTGGGTAAAACCCTTGGTAATCTCGGCGTAGTTAGGAATGAATCGGCGTAAAAAGTTTGCTTTCCCCTTCAAACTTTGGAGTTGGTGAAGACTCGAAGGAGGAGGCAATTTGATGATAGCTTCTATCTTCGAGGGATCGACGCGGATGCCGGCTTTTGAAACTACAAATCCCAGCAATCGTCCCACTTCTATACAGAAGACACATTTATGTGGGTCCAACCGTATACGATAATGCCGACACCTCATAAAAATTGCTCGTAAATGGACAAGGTGATCAGCTCGATGTAAAGAGTGAACGGGCAAATCATCGAGATACGGTTGCACAATGTGCTTGATGTCATGAAATGCGTAAGACATCGCCCTTTGAAAAGTGGCTCCGACATTCTTAAGCCAAAAAGGTAATTTTCAATAAGCAAATGTCCCCCATGGACTAATGAAAGCCGTTTTTGGTTGATTGGCAGGTAGAATATTGATTTGGTTGTAACCGGAAAAACCGTCCATAACGGAAAATATTTCACTGCCGGCACAATCATCAATTATTTGATCGATATAGGGTATTGGATAGTTGTCCTTGGGACAAGCACGATTGATATCCCTATAGTCGATACATATTCTTATTGTTCCCTGTTTTTTGTTAACCGGAACAATATTCGATACCCAATCCGTTAACGGGATCGGATAAATGAAACCTGCTTTCAACAGCTTCTCAACTTTTGCTTTAATCGCAGCCGCTTTTCGTGGGTGAATCTGACGCAAACGTTGCCGGACGGGTTTAGCATCCGGGTAAGTCTTGATCTCATGGACAACAATGGCGGGATCAATTCCTGGAATTTCCTCGTAAGACTAGGCAAACACATCGCAGAATTCTTGAAATAGGGCCTTGTATGTTTGAATTTCGTCATCTGAACACGAGGCACCTATATGAATGTGCTCAACAATTTCGGACTTCACTGAAATGTCAATGGGAATAGTGCGAGAAATGTTTCCCAAGTTCAGCTCTGAATCAGGATTTTTCATTGGACTCTGAGCGTCTTTGACATATTCAGCTGTAAAGATTGATGAGAAATCGTTTTCAAAACGATCATCCTCAGGTAAAAACGAAGATCTATGATGGAGATCTTCCCATGGTAAATCGTCTACACACAGGACTTCACAAAGCTGTTCATCAGATGACACAACTTCGGGAAACGTTATTAACTCCAAGGTTGACGCGAAAAGGGATTCCTCACGGACCACATTCATTTGGTCGATTTTGGTTGAACTCGGGTCGGAAAAAGACTGCACGGCTTCATAGGCAATTTCATATGGAATCAAAGGAATTGCATCACCAAATGAGTCTATCTCAGATTCAGAAGGAACGATCCAAGGATCGTCATAAACAATGGTGTCTGGAGTAATCATATGAATAGATGCAAATGAAGACATGGCGTTGATTGGAGGTAAAGGAAAAGTTCCCAGTAAACCGACATCTTTAACTAATCCTACGCCAACATCCTTGTAAGGGATAGTCGTTTTACCGACATGCTGGATACTCTCTGAAGAGGCTGGGTCGGATGAAAAATAAGCCAGCTGGTCTATGGTTACGATCTTGCCATTGTATGGAAACTTTATTACTCTGAAGACCGATGAAACGACCGTTGTCATAGCGTAAGACCAACTTCAACCCAAAAGAAGGTTGTAGTCTAGAGGGGCATCAACCACCTCCACATCTAGACTAACGGTTTTTCCTTCAACCCCTATAGGAAAATCCTGTAGAATGCCAAATGGATGGAACCCACGGCCATCAAAGGCCTTAAGAATTGTTGGGGATTGATTTAGTGAAGGAGAACCAAGTGATCTCCAACACTGTATCGACATAATACACGTGGAAGCTCCCTCATCAATTACAGTCCGATGAATAGGCCTATTGTTTACTATCACTGGAATCTGGAAAGCCATCTGATGAGGTAAACGCGGTGTACTATTTTCTAGATCAAAGATTATGAGGTTCGGGTCCTGAACATCAATAGCTCCTATATCCGACAAAAGTAATTTTCGTTGTGCTGGGCATGATTGCAGCTCTTCTAAAGCCGACATTGTTGAGGGTGAAACAGCTAAATCCTCAACAATGTTGTAATTCTGGGCCGCTCTCGCATGTGGATTGAAAGCAGACCTTTGAAGTACACCCTTGGCGGGTGGTTTGATTACTAAGTCAGGGTTAGGTTTCTCGATCTGTAGTGGATCGGAACCGTGAGCTTAGGTTGATGGATTTGAATGAGAAGATTCTGCTTCTTTCGATCCATCAACAGGACTTTTACTACCATAATCTTGCGATCGAGTCGCAATCCTTACATGAGACATCATCAATATGGGTTCTTCACTGGCACTCGAGGAAGAACCTATCATCTTACTCTCCTGCTTTGGAAATGGATCTTTCAAAACAACAGGAGTTGGGGAACCTTTGACGATTTTCACAACCTCGGCCCGATAAGGGCAATCTCTTGTAAAATGATCCTCTTCACAAATAAGACAAGGATATCTAGGTTTGCGCTTTTCGTCATTGGTTTCCGACTTTTCTGTTTTCTCCTTTGGAGTCTTGTCTGCTTTACTCTTCTTCTTACCTTTCTTCTTCCCACCGTTTTTTGATTTAGCCGTAGATGACTCTACAGTGTGAATATCAGCGGAAATTTCAGGAGAAGATTCTCCTGTTGGGGAATCTGGTAAGGTTATAATGGGCGAAGAATTCTTTGAAGATTTCTTCTTGCTTTTAGTATTTATCGTACCAATCATGCCATCAGCAGCATGAGATCCCGAAGGAGCAGCAACAATTTGATTTGACTTTGGAAGATCTGGGATCTTTTCGTGTAACGTACCTGACTGAGTGTAAACTAAGTCAAGGTATTGCGCTTGAGCAATCACTTGCTCCTCAGTAACTACTCCGGCCTTAGCTACGTCTTCAGTAATCCTCGATAATAATGATTTAACAAACCATTCAGCTAAGATTTGGTCCGGGATAAAAACTTTCACTAATCGCTTTCGAAGTCTCCATTCATGTATATGATCGGAAATATAAGTGGACGTCGATTGTTTTAGTGAAGTTAGTAGCTCCGTGCCATTATCATATCTGACCAGCAACTGAAAATGAGTTAGGAACGAGGTAGCTAACTGACTAAAATTGTAAAAAGAGGCCCGTGGTAACTCAATGTACCACTTGGCCGCGAGACCAATGAGCGTACGTTGGAAAAGACGTAAGCGGATCGAATCATCCGAGATAGAATTTGAAGCACACCAGAGGTGGTAAGTCATCACATGATTTGACGGATCCTCTCCAGACTTACCTTCGAACTTGGGTATATCACTGGGCAACTTATTTGGCATTGGCGGCCAGAACGGAAGATAATTTATTGGATCGTTCGTTAGGCGCGACAAGTCTGGTAAATCCAAAGTTGCGATAAACGGTAATTGCCGATTAGGATCCCTAAAAATCTGGGTCACAAGACCAGTCCCAGGAGGAGGATATCCAGGATAACTTGGAATAGGAATCGCATTCGGGATATTATATCCTCCTGGAAAACCAGGATTAACCGGACCGTACTGGGGTTGCTGAGTTTGTTGATAAGTGTACCCAGGATACGGTTGATACTGGTAAACTGGCTGTTGGACAGCAGGCCCGTATTGGTACTGTCCCTGGTATGGCTGATAAGCGAATTGTGGTTGAATAGTGACAACCGTACTTAAACCAGGTTGTCCTACAGGCATCTGAACCGTAGTTTGAATCGTAGATCCAGACAATGGTAAAGATGTCTGAGGAGTAGTTGCAGAGACAGTAGAAACCGGAGCTGTCGATACTCCAGAAGCAAGTGTGGTGGAAGGAACAGATGTTGCGGTAGTTGCAGCAGTCGTTTGAGATGGAGTACTAGGTGCAATGGGCGACTGAGTAACTAACGAAGGTACAGAAGTTTGAACATTAGACTGGACTGGTTGCTGGGATGAACCAGCAACTAAGGGTTGTACAGCTTGAGATGACAACTGTACGCTTGGCTGCAATACCTGTTGAACTTGCGATGGATCCCACACTATGTTCATTCCGGGGTATTGACCCATGACAGGTTGAGGATATTGAGATCCATAACCGGATTGAGGGTAGGATTGAAAATTGAAAGGTACATTTCCCATACCTTGAACATAAGATTGACCTTGAGGTGGTTGATAACCTTGACTCGAGTACTGACCTTGAGGTAGATACCCTTGAGGTAAGTACTGATACTGGGGTTGACCTTGAGCTATGAATTGATACTGAGGTTGACCTTGGGGTACATATTGAGGCTGGGGTTGACCTTGAGGAATGTATTGTACTATGGGTATATATTGTCCTTGAGGTTGCCCCCCAGACGCAATTTGTGTACCTTGAGGTTGCCCCCCAGGCGTTAATTAAGGTTGCCCCCCAAGCGGCAATTGGCCACCTTGAGGTTGAGAACCAGGAACTGAACCTGAAATCATGTAAATGTCTCATACACCCAACGGTTTATTACCATTGTTTCCAGCTAATAACCCATGTTCAATGGGTTGAGGAGATGCTCCCGCAAAAGTACCAGAAAGTGACTGATACCAGGAGGGAACAGAAGGACCGCCGTACAAGAAAGATTCAGGAGATTGAGTGAACATGGACGACTGACCAGACATATTTACAGGAGTATAAATACCTCCAGGTGGATAAGGAGTACGAGGTGGAGAAAAACTTAACCCTGAGTTGTCTAAATAATTGGTTAACGAAAGGTACCAAGTAGTACTTCTAGGAGGACTGTAAAAGATGGATTCACGCTCCCTTAGATCAATAGTAGGTTGATCTTCAAGGATAGAGACGCCAAATTCTTCCTCTGGAGCAAGTTCTTCAATAGCTATCAAACCAGCAAGAAGATTTTCAGTGATGACTCTTTCTACCCTAGGTGAATCAGGTGCACTAGAAGTTGGAGTAACAGGTTTAGATATTTCAGGTTCTTCACCTATATCACTAGTAGATGAAAAACTACCAGCAAGCTCGGAAACTGCAACAACTTCAGGATTATAACCTATTTCTAGACCTTGGTAATCTGGATGGACTACCAACGATGACTCTCCTTCTTCAGGTGAACCTACTTTACTGCCACTAGGAGTTACAAGGACTTTCAAACCTTCGTAATGACCCAGAACCTCTTCAGGAGGTTCGCCTCGAAGTCTACGGGACAACCTCAACAAATCGGCCACGGTAACAATCTCAGGAGACTTGCCCCGAAGTCTACGGGACTGTCTCGGTAATTCAGCCACAGTTAAAAACTTTTAACTACTGCACACGCAAACAAAGAAAAATCTCAAAGAAAACCACCTAAAGTCTCTAAAGAACCAAACAAATTCGAATCACACGCCTAAAGAATCTAGGGCGTCAAACCATACACAAACAGTAGCCTTCCGGACCGAAAACACTAGTTGGAGATGAAACCCAACATCACCGAATTTAGTACAGAAGTGGTGGGTGGAACAGTTACCCCGGCAACCTGCTTAATGAATAGACCAGCACAAGTTCCTCCACTTTAACCGTCTCGAGTGAAGTGAACCCCCCGAAAAATCCAAGTGAGTCTAGCCGACGTCTGCTCCAGGTACAGTGGGATCTTCCCTCCACTGTCACCTCGGTAGAATCCTAAAGATAATGGTCACTAAGGTTACTAACAACAACAAATATACCTGGGGGAATAGTCTACGACCCGATAGCACGCAAGGGCAAAGTAACAAGATCAATCCCCTTGCTGGCTCCTTGACAGTAATCCAAGGTTTATCGACAAGTGACCCCAGGCTCCTCGACAATAATCCGAGGTTTACCATTTGTAATACGTGCGTATCTGGCGTCTTTCCCAATGAAGGAGGATTGATCCCCTCACTGGTTCGGACATGGTCTCGTGCTTCTCCTTTAAGAGGAGCTTTCCCAGAGTACAAATGAAACAGTTGGATTTATCCTACCACAAGATGAGCTACTTGTTTGGTTTTACTGTCTTGGAGAGTTAATTACTCTCCTACTCCAAGACACTAGCCTGATCTATATTGGTGTTTCAGAGCCCTAGTAAATAAAAAGTTACTAAGTTGATTTTACTTTAAGCGTTAATTTTATGGCTTTTCTTTAAGACAAAAGGTAGTGGAGATGAAACTGATGGTGTGTAGACTCGACTCAAATCCACTAAAAAGATGCACTTAGGATGATTTATACTAATTTTCTTTTTCAATGGATTCCCTAGCTAAGAGAGTTGGAGAATGCAAAATTGATATAAAAACAACTTTCTTGGCAATGAAAATCAAAGAAACAAACTCTTTATCTTTTCCAAAACATACAACACATGACCACTAATTACTTCACGAGAATTCCTTTTCCTTTCAAAACTCAAATGCTACCAAAGCAAACTTTTCTTCAAAAGAGTTCTTTTTGTATTTTTTCCTAATTAACAAAGCATGTAAAACTTACTTTAATAGAAATCAAAGTTAAAAAAGCTATGGCAAACAAATCAACTCAATTTCACTCAAAAGCAAATCCAAGAGAAATGCACCTAAAAACTAAATCTAACAAGGCAAAAGCCTACTAAAGATGATTCCCGGATGTTTTACTCAGTCAAAATTTAACTAAGGACTAGTTAATGCAGAATCAAAAACCAGTCAAAAACAAAAATCAAAATCTTTTTTTCTTTTTCTCAAGAATAAAATTCAAAGTTCAATGAACAAACTTTTTCGAGATTCGGCAAAGAGAGGACACAAAGGTAGGTTTCTCACAAGGGTGGATTCTATGAAAGGCCCGACTCTTAATAAGACTGAACAAAACCAGGGAGATCCAAGGTTTTTCAACTTCTAAAGCCAAAGTCACTACAGGACCAGTGCAAAAATCAAACCCTAGGGAAAAATCTCTATGAATTTCACTAAAACTCTTGACACTGACGAAACAAGCTTAGGTGAAGATTGATGGCAGATAACCAGTGGATCTGGGCAGAAAAAACAAATTAAAAACAAAATTTAAGAGGCAAAAAAGAAGAAAATTGAAATTTTCTCAATTTTGACAGGGTACGCAGGCGACCTGTTTGCACAGGTGCGTGTACGCTCTGTGCACAAAGCTGCAGTGCGTAAAAGTACGCACTGTGCTCAACACAGAGGCTGCGTACTTCTAGCAAAACAAAGAAAAAGTAAAATCTAACTTAACCCTAAGCTAGCCCACCCAAATACACAGTCAGACAACCAAAAACCAGAAAACAAACGACTTTTCTCAGACCAAAGTTTCATACAAAGGAAAAATCATTCACATCAATGGATTCCCCAGCTGAGTCGCCATTTTTTCATGCGGAAAGAGTCGATATTGCAGACAAAACCAACCTCCCTAGAAGAAAAGGCTTTCTAGTGACAAACAAGACAAATAAACACTACCTTTCTCTAAACATGCATTTAGAATACAAGTAATCAAGTGATTATAACATACCTTTAGTCCAACGCTTTGTAGTAGTCCAGCCTCGCCGATCCAGATGAGCTCCTCCTTCTCTTCGAAACCTGCATTCACTAACAAGCCAAAATATTAAATAGCACTTGATAAACTCATAAAATAATACATATCCATCATACAGACCAAGGAGTATATGAAACAAATCATGAATAACAATCTGTTGAGAAAAATGAGTTCATTTGTATTAAGTGGAAACAAAAGAAACCATTACAACCTGAGCCTTGGTGTTGTGCAGGTCCCTCCTAGGGTCCAGCAAGAGTTTTCTTTTACTTTGATCAGCTCACCCACTTCCAAATAAGGCTAGGAAAGGATGGGAATCTCTCCTCTCAATCTTTACAAGGGAGTCCTAATTCCAGCAGCATCTACCCTTAGGAATGTTCAGCTTTCAACCTCCCCTCCCTCTAGTCCAATGCCTGTATTTATAGTGCTCTAGAGGAATTTATTCAGGTCCACCATCAATGGGATAAGCCCCTCTTTGGATGGGATAGCTCCCCTCTTGATGGGATAAGTTCCTCTTTCATATAGATACATGAACCATCTGGAGGCGCTCAATACACATCAAACAAGCTTCTAAAATTCTCTAGAAATGACCACAAGTAACTTTTTTGGAGTGAAACTTGCGCCTTTTGACCTTTACAGGAGTACGCACCCTCCCCTTTACAGACAGAGCGTACAAGTACGCAGGTATTGTGAACGTGGGGTGCGTACATGCAGGTAAGGCTAAGAGAAACTGCGTACCCAGAGATGTATAGATTTTTAAAGACTTTCTCTCTTTCTTGGAGTTTGACATGGAGAGCAGAGGTATGAGACTTGCCAAGGAGGATAGTATGACAGTTGATGGAGCCATACTAACTGCAAATAGTCATGGTGACAAATTTTAGTGTAACATCCCTGAAATGGACTGTGGATCACAATAACGACACTCCCCTAGTTACCCCTAAGCCAGACTATGGGTTGTGGTAAATCCGAGATTGTGTTGCCTCGGTGGGCCTAGGAATCCTTACCAGTGAATGATAGGATATACGATAAAGCCAAAAGATGGTTTTCTATTTGTTGGGCCTAGTAATCCTGAATTTAGGATATGTTGTAAAGACTTGAGAGTGGGTATTGGTTTAGGGCCTAGTGATCTGGGTTTGGATTGTGGTAAAGCCTGAGAGACTAGGAGATAGAAAAATTCCTCACGGTGTAGGTGGAGAAATCCAGTGGCATCCATGTTTGTTTGGCCTAGTGATCTAGTGGAGATCATGGTAAAGCCTGATATGGTGTGTTCATTGTGTTGGCCTAGTGATCTAGGATGGAATGTGGTAATTCCTGGTTTCTATTGATGAGGGTGAAGTGGTTTAGCCTAGGTATGCCCTAGTTGGTTCTTTTGGTTTGAGTCCCACATTCATGCTTGGAATATGGCACAAGGGTGAATGGTTTAAAGAGAGATTTGGCTCAACCATTCTATGGTTAGGTGGAACTTTATAGTCCCATCTTCGGTTGGTTTATTGCATTCGTTAATGAGAAATTCATTCCCTTGATTTTCATGTGTAAATGTACTAATGTATATGTTATGGCTAATATGCTTATGATATTTCTATCCCTATTATGTTGGTTATATGTGTGTTTTATGACAACATCTATGTATGGCTCTCAGCATGTTTTTACTTGTAAATGAATGGATAATGTATCTATGACCTAATAGATGATAATGTAGCAAATGACATGAGGTAACAATGGTTCATAGCGATTATGAGATAAGTAAGAGATACCTATGATTAATTTTGTTGTTTACACTTGTAGGTTACATGTTTATGATATGTTTGAAGAAATGTTTGTCATGGCTAGTAGGGGTCGGATTAATATCTTGTTTATCTTATTGCTTTTGCATCATTGTTACCATGTTATTTTACTACTCCTAAGTTATCATTCCATTCTAGGAAGTGACCTAGGATCCGGGCCTAAAAAATTGGCCCAAATATTGGTGTTGCTGGCATAAAACTGGAAAATTGGGTCTCTAGATGCTGGAAAGCAAGCCTGTGAGAGTATCTTTGGGTTTCTGGAAGTTGTCATGCCTATAGAATGAGAGAGACTGAATATTAAGATATCCAGAACATCAGTGGGGCCTAGGGACATGATATCTGAGTGGCTGATATGTCTCCTGAGGTTTCTGTTGCTAATGTGGATAGGTCGGTTGATGTGTTCTATTAATTCCACTTCCTTAATGTCACATAGGAGGTCAAATCCAATCATAGTAGCCTCTTGTCACATGTTTACCCCGATTGGCTAGTTACTTGGGTAGAGATGTGTGAGGAGGGTGTTACACTTTCTTTAGAAGCTTTTTCATGCTATTAGAGCTAATTATCTTTCCCAGTTTCCTTGTGATACCCTTTAATTCAAAGCCCTTTCCTTCCCAAAAAAATTTCAAGAAAAGTTCTTGAAAATTGAAAGTTATTGCCCCCAAAGATTGTAACCATTGGACTCCTAGTACAACATCAACACCACCCATTGGAATGGAAATCATTTGACTATTCAATACATATTCCCCCATGTTTAACTTGACATTATGGCACTTTCTAGAGAAATTTATAGTTCCTCCATTTGCAACCATCACTTGACACTTTGGTGCTAGATATAAGAAGAAATTCAATTCCTAGGCTACCTTGCAATGAATAAAATTATGGGTACTACCTGAATCAATCAACACTATTACCTTTTTCTTTTTTATATATCCTTCTATCTTGAGAGTTTGAGGAGTTGTAATTCTTGCCAATGCATTACAAGATATGGTCAGATTCATTTCTTCTTTCTTTGGGATTGGCTCCTGATGTATATCCTCTCTTGTTCCTTTTCTTCCTCCTCTTCATAATCTATGTAGAATAATTTCTTCTCATCACACATATGACCTTTAGTGTATTTAATATCACAACTGTAACAACGCCCTTTTGCTCTTTTTTCCTCCAACTTTTGTGGTGTCAACCTTGTAGATTGTGGAAGACTAGGAGCAACAACGCTTCCATCTTTATAGTTTTGAGTGGTAGACTTCCTTGTTGACATAATTTTGCTTTCAACTTTTCTTGATACCTTGAGTTCCTTCTCCAATGAATCAGGTTCCCAAAGGTGAACCTCATGTTGGATGTTATATTTTAGAGTCCCTATGAATACATCACTCATTTTCTCCTATGGAATATCAATTACCCTAATATTCAATTTTTGGAAGTCTTCAATGTGCTCCGCCATTGAACTATTTTGTTTGAGATTGATCAATTGGCTAAAGAAGATGTTTCTTTTTGTATTAATAATGTGCTATCATTTCCTCTACAAAAAATGACTAGGTAACAAGTGGTTTACGAGAAAAAATTCATCTACACCATACAAATTGATTGGGTTCTAGATATAATGATGCAATACGTACCTTTTGTGAGGGTTGCACATCCTGTAGATCAAAATATTGCTCCATATGTAGTATCCATGTTACCAAATCCTTGCCATAAAACTTCCTCATATCTATATTTGGAATGTGGTGGTCCTTAAAACCCACATTGGAGTCTCTCAAATCGTAATTCACATTCCTTTTGTTATCATTATGATTTTCATGGATTACCTTGCCACCACTGGGAAGCCTTTCTTGCAACAACTTTGTCAACCCTTCCAACTCGAAATTCATCGCATCCATGTATACTTTAAAAAAATCAATGTTACCTTTTATACCATTCATATCTCCTTTTAAGCCATCCATGTCATCTTTGGTTGCTTTTTGTGAGAGCAGAAATTGTTGCACTTGGTCCTGTAACTTCGATATATCATGTTGCAATTCTTCTTCTTCATGTGTCATAGTAGAGCTTTTTGAGGGCTTAATGCGTATATAATTATTTTTTTTGAGAGGAATTTTAAAACCATATACTAATATCTATTCTTAAATATTTCTTTTGAATCACTTCAAACTGATTTTTCAAACAAAAGTTATGCAAAACTAAAAAATACACAGCTATGTCCTTGTTTTTAGGAGTTGGATTTTGAAACGGTTGTAAATCTTTAACTTTGGATCTCCAAGGTATAAAATTTCGTCTTGTGGTAGCCCTCTAATTCCTCTTTCCAACCTAACAAGTCAGACCAAGATTGGTTTCTTTAAGAAATATTTATTCTCAATCTCCCACGATGACCTGATTATAGACTGGTTTAGTAGAGTGAACTTGTATGGAGTGCCACGTGTCATTGTTTCAACCTTAAGCCCTAAAAATGATACCCCAAAAACTATAGTGTCCTATTTCTATCACTTTTTATGAAATTCAAATCCGATGCTCACAGAGAAAGTTATGATGATTTTCCCTAGGTCAGTTGTTTGATATGAAATTCTAGAGCATGAAAAAACCCTAACTTCCTCGGATCATATCTCCAAACATATAACATTACAATATTGGAAATTCATATCCAAAGTTACAAAATATTTTGGCTCCACATGGTTGCAATTTTAGCTTCTGAAGCTTCATAGAAAAAAACGTATAGCGAAAATTCCACAATGGCCTGTTTGAAGTAGCAAAACCCTAGAATCCAAAGTTCTAATACCAAATGTTATGAAACCAACTCACAGATAAGATAGATCAATGACTTAAAAATATCCTCATCGAGGGGGAACATCATTTACATTACATAAATGAACAATTCTTGTATGATACAAATGACAAGACCTTGTTTGTATATATAGGAGTCTAAGGGGTCACAATATAATCAGAGCCTACATAACAATAAAAATGTAAGGGCACAATAATAATAATAGTGAGCTTCTATGGGGCACAAAAATAACAATATGAGGGCTACATTAGCACAATAATAACAATAAGTGGGATACACTAGTATTATAGGGACCTAACACGCTGCCAGCAAGCTTAGACAATACCTCGGAAAAGTTGCTTGCTTCACCTCTTCGCGCAAGAAGCCTTTCTCTTATATCACTCTTTATTTATTTATTTAAGAGGATTTTGCATCAACACTTATTATTTTCAATGGGAATAAGATGGATCCTAACTTATTGAGAGAAAAGGAGGTAGCCCCTTCAGAGAATAATTTTATAACCTTTGATATTGGTTTTCTCGCTTTATATTTTCCCCTTATCCTTCCTCTACTAGTTTAGACAAGCGTTAGTACACAAGCATATTTGTACCAAGTTCAGTAGTTTGGATACTAGCATAGGCATAGATCTAATAGGTTCCCTTAAGGTTTTCCTTTTGGATGTACCATATTTTTCGTTTGGACTTAGCTCAACTTATGGAATCTTCCCAAACAAAGAAGGAGAACAAACATATAGCGAAGCGTTGTGGTTGTCACATTTTCTCTTATGTTCCACCACAAAATCCTTTTGAGCCATGCACTTTTAGATAGGGTCTTATTTATTTACAATGACCAAGACACAAAACAAGATAGAACCCGACAAACATGATATGCATACGACCAAAACTAAAAAACATAAAAGAAAAAGAACAAACTGTACATGAAGCACAACTTGCAGTTGTCATTGAAAATAATGTTTCAAATCCCGTCCATTCATGAGAAGGGGTTAAATCCTCCCATCTAAGAATTCTAGCTTGAATGTATTATGAATGATGTTCTCTTCAATGGTGAATGGGCGAATCCACAAAGGTTGGAACTTCATGTGTTTTCCTTTCTCTTCATGGGAATCATCCCACTTTAGTACTTTTTCACTCACATCGAAACTCTTAGCCCCTACGGATTTCTTGTCGAACCAACACTTGACACAATTTTGATGAGTAGAAAATCTCACTTTGGATTTAAGCCTTTCTTCCTCGAGTTTGAGTAAATTATATATCCTGCTCTGGACTAGAAGGAAAGGTCTCCCTTAGGACTCTTGGGAGAGTTGTAAGGCTAAGAGATATAGGTTCAGGAGCAAGATAACTTCTTTACCATAAACCATAAAGGATGGTAAGGACTTAAGGAAAGGCTTAGGGGTTACATGGTCAACCCATAATGCATTGCTCAAAGCATCGTCCTAGCTCCTTTGCTCAAAGAAGATGGTTTTCTTGATTATGTGGATGAGAATTTTATTTTTTGATTCAATCAAATCATTTTCCTATGGGTAATAATTAGATTCATGCTTTAATATAATTCCATTTTCTAATGTGAATTCATAAAGTTTCAATGATGAAAAATAAGTTTCATTATCAAAGACAAGTGACATTGGAAAACCTAACCTGGTTATAATATTATGCTTCAAGAAGTTGATGACTTCCTAGGTATTTTATTGTCTTAAGGGAACCCCCTCTGACCATTTAGTAAAATAATATATTGTTGTTAAAATATATCAGTGTTCCTTTGATGAATGCGGGAATATTTCTCTAATAACATCTAGGCCCCACTATTGGAATGGTTCCTCAACTGTTGCTAGTAGAAGTGGGGCAACTAACTTCTGATCTTGACTGGTGCATCTCTGATAAACTAGTCACTTGCAGATGTAATCATGAGCATCTTTGATTAAATTGGGCCAATAATAACCATCCCTCATTACTTTGTGCGTAGTTTTGTCGCCTGCATAAAGACCACCTACTGGCCCATCGTGCAAAAGTACCTTCTCTATATCCTGTGGCTCAAGGAATCTTAGCAAGACACCATTGTGGTGCTTTTTGAAAAGCACTCCATGAACAAGCTAGTAGGATAGAGATTTTAAGCGAATTTCCCTCTTTTTTTATTTGATAAATGCATGGGCAAGGTTTTGTGCTCTAGAAATTGCCATATACCAGAATACCATGGTGCTATAGGCACAGACTAGGGAACATATTAAACATTGTACATTCCTATTTCCTTCTCCCATATTGATAGATATTTTTCAGGAGCATCTCTTGCTTCATCTACTATCTGGTAGAGGCCATGACCCTTAATGGTATGAATTGGTTTAAAATCCAAATCATATTCTTGTAAGAAGGTAATCCAATTTTCCCTCTTCTCACCCAACTCCTATTGTACAAAAAGTATTCTTGCTACTAGATGAGGTACACATATGATCATGTTATCTTTAAGAAGATAGGGCCTAAAGTATTTAACTACATTATATACAACATACGCTTATAGGGCCTAATTTTCAACTTGTGTTCTCATAATGATTTGAGTAATTTCTAAACATAGTTATGCATGTTGGTTTTTCATGATAATGAGTAGACTTTGTTAACAAATTTGGAAAATATATGGAAGTTAGGTGGGAATATTTATGGATATAATAAATATGGTGTAATAAGTAATTTTAGATATATTATCTGTTGGGAATAATTCCCTAAGTGCTAGAAAATAAATTCCCTTTGAAGTACACTCATTTTATTTTTATTTCTTGGGTTTCCTTATGTATCTAGTTGGAATGAAGTGAAAAATATATTATTATAATTCATACATTAGATTCAGCGATAAGGTTGAAATTTGATGAGAAATATATCTAGAAAATTTGAAGGTTGAGGTGAAATTTTTGAGTTTATATTTCAATGTGACTTCTAAGAAATTCAAGAAAAAGTTAGTATAAATCAATCCATGTCATAACGGATGTATTAAAACATAATTGGTTGATACATCCCTTATGCAAAAGAAATACAAATTCTTTTAAATATTCCTACAAATGTATTCATATGTATGGTCCTCCATAATAAAAATGCATAATTAGGTCTCCTTCTATATTTTTGTTGTGAGTGTTGATTTCTAACAGTGGGATATAACATGTAGAAGTAAAAACAATAAGGTATAAACTATGAAGATACTTTTTCATACACAACTTAAATTATTTCCAATTTTTTTTTTTCCAAAAAAATATTTAGGTGGTAAGTCCACTAAAGGGATGGTTTTTTGAAGACATGGATATAGTTTATATGGATCAGCCATAGTGTTTTATTACCAAAGGTGAAAAGCATAGGTATTTGAATTTGAATTTATCAGAACATACTTTTACAAGCCACTAATTGTATTCAAGTCCAACAGGAGGATAAATGGTCCCCTCATTTAAGAGGTTTGAACTGATTTTCTATTTATTCAGAGTCTTTTGAGAGAACCAAATAATTAATCTCCTCTTAATAGCCATGCAGCAACAATATGGTGATGAGCCTCGGTATTGCAACAAGAATGCTGCAACTCCCAAGGCTATCGACTTTAATTATCAACTGGAAGTTCGTACAAACTTAAGAGGTATCGACACTATATGTGCCACATACAATGTGTCCTTCCTTTTCTATCATGATGTAATGGAGTGCATGTACTAAAGCCAAATCCTAAACTAATTGCAGAAAATGAAATGTTCGAAATGGAACCTTAACCTATTGCAAGAAAGAAAGTACAAGGAAAGAGACTGGAATCAAATGCTAAAACACACCATTTTCTAACTAACTACTCAGAGAATTTTCTTCAAAATAATGCTAAGTTAACATGTATGCAATCCTATTATCCTAAGCATGCAGATTCAAACCATCAAACCTTCTACTATTGTGCATGTAAATGAATAAAATAAATTTGTTTTTCTTTTCGTCTTTTTTCATGTGAGAGTGTGAAAGCTAATATTTTTTGGTGATGTGGAAGGTGTCTTGGAGCTTATGGTGGATGGTTGTAAGGCTTTGGATACCCTTAGGTGACCTTGTGTGGCTTCCTAGAGGTTTTCCCTCAATTCAGCCTCAAAACAGGGCACTATGGGAAAACCTACAGGATCCCCTGAAAAACGTACAGTATATAGCCGAAAGAAAAATTATGGATGTTGAATGTGATGGAAAGCTTAGGGAAGGTGTTTGGTGGATGTAATGAGTATAGGGAGTTCCTAGGACCACTTCAGAACTCAAAACCAAAGTTGGGAGATGGATGGATTTGCTCAAAAAGTTTGGAGAAGTTTCCTTGTGAAATGATGAAATTGGTGAGGGTTTAATGACCAAGAAAATCAAATCCAAATTGGATGGGAATTTTTTTTTTATTAACTAGGATGTATTAGGTCCCTATTACAAGTGGAATCACTCAAAAATACCTCTGTTAACCCATGCAAAAAAATAAAAAACATTACTAGTCGAAAATCTAGAAATTCGAGAACTAGTGAGCTAGTAAATCTAAAAAATGCCTAACCAAATCAAGTGCAAATGCAATGGGGTAATTTTTTTTATGAACTAGAATGTTTTTGTGATCTAATTCAAGTTGAACCAACTCGATTGAAGCTTGTTAGAATGCTCTGAAAAATAGTATAAATTTAATGTTCTTTGCTAAAAAGGAGGTCCAACAATCTAGATTTGGGAATAAGAAGACTAATCCAAGCAGCTCAATGATTACTATGAACTTACAAAGCTTTTCCAAGGATGAAATAGTGCTTTTGATCCTGAAAAATAACTTACATCAACCATTTAACTCAATCATACAATAATAAATCATTAATACTAAATGCAGAAATAGAAAGAAATAAAAACAAGAGATGCATGTGAATAAGAAGTGAAAAGAAGGAAAGAAAATGATACAAAAGTGATTTGAGGCTCCTGGGATGGCCAAGCCCAAGAAAACTCAGAGACCTATGGAGAACAAGATTTAGAAGCTAAACATGACCCCAATCTTCATTATTTTCATCAATAGAATTACATCCTTGAAAGAAAATACAATGGAGCTGCAAAAATACGAGTTCTCTCCACAAGAACACTAATGAAAATATCTCCCTAGAGGAAAATTTGACTTGTTACTTATAAAAAATGATTAGGAATTATTTCCCAGGAATGGAGGAAGATTTACCCACCAAAATCCCTTGATTAGTGGCTATGGTCCCTTGATCAGTGGATCTGGTCCCTTGATTAGTGGAACACATTCCTAGATTTTCTCAATCATTGGAGTTCAACAATTTGTGCCATAATTCCATAATATCTTGTTGATTTATTATTTATTAATGATCCTCCTGTAGCAGGGAACAAGTCCCTAAAATATCTCCTCCTCCAAATCTTCATAATCTGCCAAATATTCTCATAATACTCCACAAAAATAAATAATATTAGGCACAAATATCCAATTAGTCATAAACCTTCCTAAGGAATATATTAAAGTTAAAAATAAATTATCTAATGCCGAAAGAGAGGTTCAATGTGCTGAAGGATGGTTGTAGGCCTTAAATTATTGTTTAATATACAGGTATGAGCCTTAATTTATGTCTAATTTAGAGGCCTGTCATACCCCCTGCTGAAAGTCTTGTTCATTTTTTCTGGGAAAACTAGTATTCCTAAAGAATGATAGCCCTCTAGGTTTGGCAGTTACCCTAGAAACAACAGTCTAAAGAAATTCAATGATTTCTTCTATGTGTAAAAAATAAGAGAAAGATAATGGAACCAACCCGGAACTTCTACTTAATCCCTTGCTTGATCTTTCTCTCCTTTGACAGATCTTGCAACTCCTCCCCATACTTAACATGCTTGGAGAGTACCTGTACAAGTAAAGTAACAAAGAACCATCAAAGCATTGTGATCTATTACAACATAAACATTACAGAATCAGATATATAATGAACAAATGATAGAATTCACAAATGATAACATTCACAATTGCACAATCATATGGAAGAAAACTTGAAGAGCTTTATTAATAGAAAGGAGAATTACAACCTAGTTGTCTGATCCAGCATCATCCTCCCAGCTTCAGTCCTTCTTCACCTCATGAAATAGCAAGATCACTCCAACAAGAATACAATTCTCTCTCCTCAATCACAGACTATCAGTAGTTACTTTCAATTCACAACATTTCAGCCTTCTGATCTCTTGGATTGGAGATCCATTTATAGATGTTTTCAAGGGTGTGAGTCATCCATCGGGTTTGATTAGTGTCTTCCACTTGTTACAATTGGTTCCACAAGAGAAGGGATAATAAATGGTTTTAGATCCCTTATTCATCCTTGGGCGAATTGAGAGAGGAAAGTGGCATATGAGAAGTTTCTAGAAGATTCCAAGAGCAACCACCTAGCAAACTGTCCCGGACATTTGTCCATCCTCTCCCATCGCACCCTATAGAAGGCCTAAATAGTATGCATCGCACCCTAGCGGTGTACCACTCAGTATGCATCGCATTTTTCCCATGGAGCAGTCAGTATGGTCCAATTTAGGCTCTTTCTAGACGATTTCTGAAGTGGAGCTTTTGGGGAATGATGCACTCAGATGACTAAGTTCCTTTAGGGTATGAAACAACTATTTTAGGGGTTGATGAGCCCTAGTTTATTGACATATAAGTTTGGGGTTGATGTGCCCAAATATGCCTATAACAATTTCCCCCTAAAGCATGAGGTCGTAAAAAATTCATGTCGGGTGAAATGCTTTATCATGAGGATCCGAAGTTTCGAACTAGAAGGTGACCTACATAAGTTACAACACAATATATCATCATAATATTATTTTCATGATCTAGCTGAGGGACGCATTCCCATGCTCATCTTTATAAATTTTATTTCATGTACATAGATCAAATAGTCATCTGTAGATACAGACTCGTGATTCTACAGATATAGAGTCGCAATCCATGATTAGGATGATAATTTGTGTAGAGCCTTTGTACATTTGATGTTTTTATATCCTTGAATATATCACAACTCGATGGATGAAACTAGATCCGAGGTCTTCAAACTCATTCAATCTTTGCTCGATGTACAAGTCAATCCATGTGAAGAGATGTTCTGAAGTCGAACATGGAAAGACATCACCTGATTACCAGCCAATGATGTGAGTTGTTAACAGATGCAAGAGGAATCAGTGATAATGATAATGATCCTCAAAGTAATACAGTACAATTCACGTGGTGTGAATACATGAACCGATGTCGAACACCACGCAAAATCTTTCAGTCGAAGGCCATTGATGTCAACCTATCACCAGAAGTGAGAAACTTTCCGTTGATGTATGCAAGCTTCAAAGCACTGAAAGGGTTGTTTCTAAGTCAAATTCTTGCATAATGAGCTGATGTCAAAAAGAAGCGACTCATCATAGGAGGGCCTTGATGTATCCCACATCTATGACATGAAATGAAGCAAATTATTTCTAGAGGTGAGAAATGAGTTGATGACACAAGGATCAGGAATGGTGGTCATGAAAAAATGAAGGTTGAAGGTATTGCAGTGTATGAGACATTAACTGGGTGGTGGTTTCTCAACTGAATGACTTCTCTTGAACATGTCGGTGACACTAAGATGAATTGGTAGTGTTAACCCCAAAAGATGGATGGTATGAAAGACCAATGGTATGATGACCGGTGAACGAAATAACCCAACCCAACTTAATAATGGAGATGAACTGAAAGTGTCATGTTCAAGAGCGACTTGCTACCATAAATTCTTCAACTTTTTTTCCTTTTTCTCCAGTCATTGCTGACCAGTACCTCTTTATTTTTGTCAAACTTGAGGAGGATAACATATTCTTGTTCTGTAATTCGCCCTTCAGGCAAACCTATTGCTATTTAATGTTTTAATGAGTCTATCAATAGTGAAACTCGGTCTTGTCTGGATGGATAAGTTTGTCACTATTTTTTTAATGAGTTTAACGACAAGGATAAATCAGTCCTTTTCATGTTTAGAGAGTTTGAAAGGGGATGAAAAGAAAACTCCATAAGTTCTTTTTCATAAAGTAATCCTTCAGGTCCGAAAAAGGATAAAATAATACAAGAGGGATGACATTTCCAATACTTTAACGAGCTGGAAAGGACAAGCGCTCGACAATATTTTCATGTTTAACGAGTTTGAAAATGGTTTAAAGAGGACTCTATTTTGAGGAACAAGTGTTGTCTAGGGTAGTAACTAGTTCTGGTGATGTTGGAACTTCTCAAAACATGTTGATTTATGTGAAGAGGCTGGCTAATAAGACCACTCATTGCAACTGTTCCTCAAAAAGGGTAAAACAACCAAGTGAAAGCATTTGATCGGCCAAAGAGATGGAGGTGATGAGATGAAAAAAACCAAGGCTCGAAAGGCTGACAGAATGGCAATCACAGGGGTTAAAAATTGAAAATGGGTTCATTTTTAGACAAGCTTGAACCATGGGGAACTATGCTTGGATTCGGTTTCATGTTTACACAAGCTTGAAATGAACAAACTATGCTTAGCTTCAATTTCCTTTTTACACAAGCTTAAAATGAAAAAATATGCTTGAATTGGTTTACATGCCCCCAGCATGATGAAAGGGAGAGTCTTCTGTAACTAGATGGAAGTCACTGTAGTGAAGCAGGACGGTTATCCAACACCTCTTTGGCTTCATTTAGATAGACAAAGGTGAATGGTGTGATAAACCAATCACATAACCTACAGGGAAACTTCTATTAGCATTAGGTGCATGGCCCCCAAGATTCATTACATTCACCTAAGTAGACTACTAATGGCTATCAGGTGGATGGAATGAAGGTTATTTTACGAGATCAAGTGAAAGAATTGACTGGGATTCTATGAGATCTAATAAAAGACTCAACTTGTAACTTTGCTCCAGGGGTCCTTGTTTCATTTTTTAATGAGCTTGACACAAGACAAAGAACTCTGCTCAAATCCTTGGTTTCATTTTTTAACGAGGTTGACACAAGACAATGAACTATCCTCGGAGATCCTTGGTTTCATTTTTTAATGAGGTTGACACAAGACAACAAACTATCCTCGGAGACCCTTGGTTTCATTTTTTAACGAGGTTGATACAAGAAAACGAACTATCCTTGGAGACCCTTGGTTTCATTTTTTAACGATGTTAACAAACGATAATGAACTATCCTTGGACTCCTTGTTTCATTTTTTTAACGAGGTTGACACAAGACAACAAACCATCCTGAGAGACCCTTGGTTTCATTTTTTAATGAGGTTGACACAAGACAACGAACTATCCTCAGACTCCTTGTTTCATTTTTTAACGAGGTTGACATAAGATGAAGAACCATCCTCGGACTCGTTTGTTTAAAACTCATAAGTGGTCATGAAGGAGAGATTTGGTTCCAATGCCCCCAGTAAATAATGTACAACATCACTGAATTGATCATCAGTCGATGTAGGTATGGAACAGGTTACCACATAATTAACCTATGGCGGGGATGATACCATTGGTACAAAAGGACCATTTAGGGAAGATGGTTGACTAGGAGCCATATTTGGACTGGGAAATGAAAGTTGGTCAACGGTGACAATCCTGCCTTCATGCGGGAAACAAATCACTCGAAAGAGTGTTGAAACAATAGCTCCCATGTGATAAACATAGTCACGCCCAAGAAGTAAATTGTAATCTAAAGGTCTTGGAACTATCATCACATTCAAATAAATGGTTTTTCCTCCCAAAGTGATAGGTAACTGAGGAAGGATCCCTAATGGTCAACTGGTTCCTTTGTTAAAGCCTAACAGATTCTATGTAACAGGCACAAGTGGTGGCGAACCAAGTGCTTGCCAAGAAGTTGAGGAAAAGATACTCACTGATGCACCTTTGTCTATAATAGTGCCAGATACAATCATTTTACAAACTTGTATTATGATCTGGAAAGGTACATAAGAAGGAAGGCAGGATCTTGCCAGTCAATTCCAATCAAAGGAAGTGACTAGACTACTTGGAGGGGGTACCGTAAGTTGTGGTCACCAACAACCACCCTCTCTGTTTGATATTAGCAATAACACCAAGCAAAGGGGGACCCTTAACAAAAAATCCAAAAATATTTTTATCAAAATTTTTGTATTTCTACTCCCTAAAACTAGATCGCATTGCGAAGAGAGAGTGAAGCGTTTCCTATGCGCATAAATAATCTGAGAAGAAGCGACGCGAAATTCATCGCATTGCATATATTGAAAGCGCCCTAAATGAAAAACTTAAGGAATCGCCGACGGCCGATATGCGACGTTGCATATCGCAACATCGCATAAACAACGCACAGTAAATGAAACCGCGATCTGCAATCTTGCGATCTGCGATCTGCGATGAATGAGACTATCAATTCCTGCGACGACACTTCTTGACATCGCAATCCTCGATACTGCGATGCGAATCGTAGGAACCACTCATCGCAGGATTTCCTCGACATGGTCTGTAACCCCAAAACTGAGCACACACCTTAAGGGAAATTAATGATTGTACACCAAAATATCCAAGAATGATTGTGTTGCGTTTTTCGAAGAGTCAAGTCATTATGAGTGTCATCATTATGCATTCATTAGAACTTAAAGCTTTCATGTCAATCTTTTCGTCATTTCCCTTTTCCCTTGCGTAAACTGTAAGGCAGCAACTAACATAAATCAATATGCAGGAAACATCTAAGGAAAAGGGGAAAGCGCCAATACTAGGAGAACAGAGAGGAGATGCCTTCGCAAATGGATGCCGCATACAGCAGGACCGCGGATTCCAGAGTATCACTCAACAGACACTGATGAAAATAGACTATCCAAGACTTAGAGTCAAAGGCGCACAAAAGCAGCATGTTTGCAAAAGATCCTGAAGTTCAAACTGGGTAAAGCAAAAAGAAAAACGCTAAAGAGGGAGGACGCTCCAGAAAAGCCTGGAACAAAGAACGGAAGCAATTTTCAATACAGAAGATTGTTCAGGCAACGAAATCCCTAACTCATTGAGTCGTTCGCACGACCAAAAACCGAAATAGCAACAACACAATCAGTTTGAAAGAAATCTGGGTTATACTAAGTATACACACAGCGAATACACCCAGCCAGAGGAAGATTTTCGAAAATATCTTCTAGTTTGTCAGAAAGAGGTGCCAGCTTTTGTTATTTCTACTTTTATCGCTCGAACGAAAGGAAAAGACAACCAGCCGACTCTTTCCAGGAAAACGTTGCATCGCTTACAACACTAAGGAGCAGATACAGAAACGGTTAGAGATTAGATTCAATTTTTAGAAATAAATTTGTTTTAGTAAAAGGGCGGTCATTTGAAGCCGTTTCCTAAATTTGTGTAATTAAGATTAATTAGTTAGTAGTATTTAACCCTTCTCATGGCATTTGGAGAAGGGTTCGGAAATTTGTCAAAAAACTTGTCCTCAGAACATGCACTTTTGCACCCTCGGAGGGGGTTTTTGATGAATGGATGGATCGAGATTTATTTATGTTTGCATTTTAATATCTACTACTGATGTTGCACTTCTGTACTCTTAGTAGATATTAGAACAAGTAGAGATAAATCGTTATTGCTTGAAGTTTGTGAGTGAAATCAGTCATAAATGGTACTTTTATCTCTTGACCAATTTCTGCTTATATTCTTAGAGTGGTATGCAGTTTTATTTGTTTATATGTTAATGTATGAATGTGTGGGTTACCATTTGGCACTTCTATACGGTGGAGTCATTTATTTATGCTTGACATATGAATAACTTATTATGCGATATGCTGTTCACAACTGTTTTGCCTAACTTTTTATGCAGAATGGTTTATCTTAATTGATTTCTATTCTTATGATAGCTGAATGATCTTTATTACCAGTTATTGTTCGAAATCTTTTTAGATCGTATAATAGAGGAAATCTACCCCGGGTTAGCGTAGATTAGATGTGTTGTTTTTCTTTGTTAGATTATAGTAGCATAGAGTCAGTTTAGAAGTTAGAATTAATTTAGCTTAAATTACTTCTAGATCAGCATCATCAATCTCTACACACACACACACACACCCTTACATTGGGAAACTAGTCCCATTATCCCCAGTCGGACCCGCTATACCAAACGGACAAGGAGCTACCAACCAAGTTCCGGACCGGGTGGGTATCCCCCTTGTTGTTGACCCGATTTCCGGGCCCTCAACATATTTGGCGCTAGAAGGAGGGCTCGAACTATGAATGGCACCTAAATCAAAATCTAAATACCATTTTGAGAGTAAATCACCCTCATCAACTCCCCCGACTTCTCCAGTACGGTTAAACCTGGAGTTAGAAGTCGCTCAAGTATCCACCACTGCTACCTACCCTAATATATCAGACCAACTTATCATTGAACCCCCTGAAATTCAAACTTTGATTCGTAAACTCCAGGGATTCTCTATTTTTACTCAGAGGTCTGATAAATCTCACAGCAGCGTGACTTCGCAGTACAATCCTGCTCATCCCCTGACCAGATTGAAGAGTGAAAAATTTGGCATTCAACCAAGTGAACTCCCTCTCCCTACTAGGAAAAGAGCAAGGAAAACACCACCAGAGTCTGACAGTGAGACTCTTTCATCTACTTCGTCCATTTCAACCCCCTCACCGCAAAGTCAACCACCCACATCCTCATCCCAAATCACTCATCCATCTTCCACAACCCTTCCTCTTCAATCATCAAAGATCATAATATCTTCATCTTCTCAGCATCAGGGACCATCCTCTGCACTTTCATTAACTAGCAGCTCAACGATGGCCTAGTCTCCATGGAACAATCCTGGGGCGGTTTTAATGCCTCCACCCCTGAGCCCAATACCGGCCCATCCTGAGAAATGGCTACCTAAGTTCAATCTAGAAACAGGCATGCTAGCTGAAGAGCATATCAATAATTTCATGCTTTTTGTTAATCTCAATGGAGTTACCAACGAGGATGCTGTTGTCCGGTTTTTTCCCTATACAATGCAAGGAACAACCGGGTCCTGGTACTTTTCGTTACCTTCCGGATCTATCACAAGTTGGGACATTTTTCAAAGTCAATTCCTTACCAAGTTCGGTGATGACAGATCAACAGTGACATTGATCAATGACCTATCCAATCTTAAAGCTGAGGCTAGAGAACCCATTAAAGATTTCAATTTATGGTTCAATAAGATCCTCAACAAAATTCCCACTGCTTCTCAACCCAGCGAGGAAGTAAGATGTGAATGGTATATCACGGCCTTACCATCAAACTTGGCTATCTTCATAGATAGGGAAAACATGACGAACTTAGTTGAAAACTTGACAGAGGCGTTAGCAGTAGAAAAGCGCGTAGTAGCCCTAGAAAAGAGATCTGCAATAGAGGAACGCAAATCTAAGAAAATCTCTTTCAAAGAAGACACCAAGAAGAAACAAACGAAAGATCCTTTCGATATGGAAGGATTACAGAAAGTGTTAAACGCCATGTCCAACGAGATGATTGACATAAGAAAACAAGTAGCAGAAACTTCCTCAAAAAAGCCCTACAGAGCTTTTAAAAGAAATCCTCCCATGGAGGTGAAACCACCCAATGCTGTCTCAAACGTCGAATCTGAAGAAGAAGAAGAAGAAGAGAATACCACTGAAGGGTAGACCAATGATGAAGAAGTTGTGGAACTACAAGGAATGTGGGATTTCATCCTCCCACAAGAAGAAGATCAAGAAGCATTTCCGGTTAGCACACGAAGCAAAAACCAACTTGATCCTCCCCAAACTACCCCTAAACAGAAGGGCGCAAGCCCTGCAACAAAAGATAAGGTCGCAACAAAGAAAACAACCGCTAGAGCGACCCAATTTAGCCTAGTCCAATTAGATCAAGCACCTCCATCAAGAACACTGATAGTGTCGGATGAAATGGAGTATAACATTATCGATGACATGAAAAAGCCTAGGGCTAATATCACTCTTTACGAATTGAGAAAATTGAAACATCAACAAAAAATAATGATGAAAGAATTACATGTCGTGCCTACTACATCTTTACCTACAGCTGTAGCTTCCCACAACATGGGAAGACATCCAACCAACATGATCAATAAGATTGATCCAAATGACATTGCCTTGATTGGAGGAAGATTAAGATCTCATACTCCTTTTCTTCTCACTTATGAAATTTTCAATAAAAACGTGCACAATTGCTTGGTTGATTATGGTGCTTCAACGAATATTTTACCCAGATCAATATGTGCCAAATTGAATGTTCAACCGCAAAAATCCGCAGTGCGCATAGTTCAACTTGATCGATCTCAAGTCGAAGTGATTGGTGACCTTAATCAGGTGACCATAAGATTGTCGTCTAATCCGAAAGTATGCCAGGTTATCGACATTCTAGTAGCTGATATCCCTGAATTCTATGGTTTAATTCTTAGTAGGGATTGGTCCGAAAAACTCCACGGATATTTCTCAACTGACTGGTCGCACATGTGGTTACCCTACAACGGTAAACCGAATCAAATAAAGGTTGAACGAGAGTTGCACCAAAAGTACATAGTGACTGAATTGGAAGGAGAGAATGAAGCAATAGCATACAACAGCAGTATCATAGGAAATTACTCGGTAGATTCTTTCCTCGGCAATTTCAATGCTCATATTTCACCTTACTTAGAAAATTCAGTTTTGTCCCAAGTTGAAATTTTTTCTCAAACTGATAATTCAAAATGTGTTAATTTTTTAGATAACCATGTAAATACATCTTTGTTTTGGAAATTATATTTTGATGGCTCTAAATCTAACGAGGGAGCAGGAGCAGGATGCGTTCTGATTAGCCCAGACGGAAATAAGACCATGCTTATGTGCAGACTTGAGTTCGATTGCACAAACAATACAATGGAATACGATGCCTTGGTGCAAGGCTTGTACAAAGCAATCGGACTGAACGTTAAATATCTTCAAGTTTTTGGAGATTCTGAGATTGTCGTCAAACAGGTACGTAACACCATACATTGCCTGTCAAGCCATTTGAAGCACTATCAATCTTTAGTACAATATCTTACTGCACATTTCATAGCATTCGATATTTCTTCAATCCCAAGACTCCAAAATGCGAGCGCAGACCTGTTAGCTAACGTAGCCTCTAGACTTATTCCCTCCGAAGATTTTAGTCCAGATAGATTCTCAATAGAATTAACCTTTAAACCATCCATCCCTGAAAACATCACCAACTGGAGAGTATTCAACGACGATCCTGACATTGTAAATTTCCTCACTTCTGAAGGATCCTACTCAAATCAAATAATTGACGAAGACCATCATGATCACCAAATACAACAAAAGAGCACTGATAATGCTGTACCTAAATCGGTGGTTAAGTTAGAAGATTTATATGATTTAAAAAGTCGGTTTAAAAGGTCTGCAAATTCCAAACTCTGCAGTTCAACTCTGAATTATGAATTAGTGAACCTAGGAACCGATGAGAAGCCGCAAAACGTTAATCTAGGCCATGGCCTAGCCCCTGAAGAAAAATCAGCATATATTCGTCTTTTGAGACAATACAAAAACGTTTTTGCATGGAATTACGATGAGCTGAAGACATAGAACACTTCTATCATTCAACACACTATCCTTATGATTGACAATGAAAATCCTGTCCAGTAGAAGCTCAGAAAAATCCACCCCAACTTAGAAAATCAGATAAAGACTGAGCTAAATAGGTTGTTGAGAGCCAGAATAATTTTCCCCGTCAGACATTCCAAATGGGTATCCAATATGGTGCCTGTTAGAAAGAAAAATGGAGATATCAGGATCTGTATTGACTTCCAGAATCTCAACAAAGCCTCTCAAAAAGACAATTTTCCCCTCCCACCTATGGAGCAAATATTACAGGCAGTAGCAGGCTCAGAATTAATGTCTTTTCTGGATGGATTTTCAGGATACAATCAAGTGCTGGTACATCCCGATGATCAGTTAAAAACCACATTCCGAACTAAATGGGGCACATACGCATATCGGAAGATTGCATTTGGTCTGATCAATGCTGGCGCTACCTTTCAGAGAGCCATGGACATCGCGTTTAAAGGTTTAGTCAATAAATCGGTAGTGATTTACCTGGATGATATAACAGTGTACTCCAAGAAGCGAAGCGACCATCTCAAAGACTTGAAACAAATATTTCAAAGATGTTTAAGGTATGGGATTTCACTTAACCCAAAGAAATCTTTTTTCACATTAAGTGAAGGGAAATTGCTAGGATTCATAGTGTCAAAGTCTGGTATTCACATTGAACCTGACAGAATCAAAGAAATTTCCGAAATATCCGTGCCCCATAACAAAAAGGCCATGCAATCTTTCCTTGGTCAAATCAATTTTGTAAGGAGGTTTGTCCCAGATTTTTCACGTATTATTTCTCCTCTACAAAATATGATAAAAAAGAATTCAAATTTTAAATGGGGTCAAGATGAACATGAAGCATTCAACTTAATCAAGCAAGCTATCATCAACGCTCCATCTTTAGCAACCCCAAATTTTTCAGAATCTTTTATCTTATACACATTTGCCTCAGAGAAATCTTATGCCGCGATTTTAACTCAAGCAAATCAAGAGAAGGCGGAAGCTCCAATCGCATTTTTTAGCTCGAACTTACAAGGTGCTGAACTCAATTATTCAGACGTGGAGAAACAGGCATATGCCATTTTCAAAGAAATCAAATATTTCAGACCTTTCTTACTTAAAGCCCATACCAAAGTCGTAGTACCGTTTCCAGTGGTAAGAAACCTTCTAATACAGAAGGATGTGGGCGAAAAGAGAGCAAATTGGATTACCGCCTTACAAGAATACGATCTTGAGATCAAGCCAGCAAACATCGTAAGAGGTCAAGGCTTCTGCAAGATGTTAGCTGGAGCATCGCAAATTCCTGAGAACTCATCTAAAGAGGTACATACATATGAGGTAAGCCTAAACGACGCAGAATCATTATATGCGGACACCATTTATTATCTTAAGAACGGGTATGCTCCATCACACCTGGACCACACCAAGAAAAGAGCTCTGAGATTGAAAGCTAAACAATACCAGCTCATAAATGATGTTCTGTTTAAAAGGAATTACGATTCTGTACTTCTTAGGTGTCTTGAGAAAACTGAAGCCGAAAAGGTTTTGCAGGAACTCCACGATGGACTAGCAGGTGGACACTATGTTGGAGAAGCTACTGCACATAAAATCTTACGTGCAGGATATTATTGGCCCATGCTGTTCAAAGACTCATACAATTACGTAAGGAAATGCCAAATCTGCCAGACTGCTGTAGGGAAACAAAAGAAATTGTCCATGCCACTACAGCCGGTTAACATCGAGCAACCATTCAGCCAATGGGGCTTGGACATAATGGGTGATATCTTTCCTCACTCTTCTAAGCAGCATAGGTATATCCTCACGGCAACAGATTATTTTACTAAATGGGTAGAAGCAGTTCCTCTCAAGACAGCTAATTCTAAAAACATTATTGAATTCATAGATCAATTTATCATCACTAGGTTTGGATTGCCAATGGCCTTAATGTTTGATAATGCATCATACTTTTCTGAAAATACAATGACTGAGTTTGCACTTAAAAGAGGGTTCAAACTGAAGTATTCTGCCAACTACTATCCGCAAGGTAATGGGTTGGCTGAATCAACAAACAAAAACCTAATCAGGATTATTAAAAGAACAACCGACCAAAACCAAAAGAATTGGCACAAAGCACTCGTAAATGCTTTATGGGCAGATAGAATTACGAAGAAAGCTTCAATCGGCACTTCTCCCTTTAATTTAGTTTATGGGAAAGAAGTGGTTCTTCCAGCTCACTTAGTCATTCCCTCTTTGTCTTTAGTACAATACATCGATGAAGTATCTACTTCCTCCTTACAATTGAGACAAATGGAAATAATCAAACTAGAAGAACGACGAGAACAAGCTAAGAAAGCACATGCTCACCACCAAGCGCTAATAAAATCCTCTTTTGACTCAAGCATAGTGACCAGAAAAAGCTTTCAGATGGGAGATTTAGTTTTAAAATGGGATAAGGCTCATGAAGAAAAGGGAAAACATACGAAATTTCAGAAGCTGTGGCTTGGTCCTTTTCAGATTGTAGAAGTCATAGGCCCATCGCCGTTTGTGTTGCAAGATTTGGCAGGTAGGAGAGATTCTTTGCTTGTGAATGGACAGATTCTTAAAATGTATTTTCCATAGAATATCATTCTTCTATTTTTGTAGGATAGTTTTAGTTTTTATTTTATTTATTTATTTGTTTTTCTCTTTCTTATAAATAAAACCGGTTGTAAATGATCATCAGAAAGGATTCATGAAAGAGCACACCAATTCTCTATCAGATTTTGATTTCGCTTGTACAAGTAGCAAAACTTTTCGAAAAATATGATTTTTATTATTGACAAATAGAGTTAACTTTAGCCTGAATATGACGTTAGTTTCAACCTCAAAAAAATTTGATGAAAGCAACCTTTGGTAAAAAATTGTTTTATGTCAGCACAATGAAAGGTATCATCAATAATAAAATAAATATTCTCTGTAAAGCTGCTGTTTTCAAACTCTATTATTTTTGTCCAGAGCTTTCTTAAGGAAAAACAATGACTTCCTCCCTGCTAAAGGAAACCGCAGCATTCAGAGAAACAATCTGAGAAAACACTATATCTCAAAGAATAAAAGGTCTCATCACGAGCCGGCTTATCATGATCACAGATATTATAACTTGCTGACTTTTCCAATACTGTCTATCAAAACAGGGCAACGACTCAAGATAGTTGCAATCAAAAGACAAGGGGTCTCATCACGAGCCAACTTGTTTAGCAAAAGTGTAAATCAAGTGAATGATTGTGTCATAATTTGGCCATCAAACCAAGACATTGTTCTTTAGAGAATAAAAAAGAAAAAAGTGTCAAAAAGGATTTTGCTCTGAAATGTTGTAAATAACCTCAAGCAGGATAAAGGATCATTGTTGGATAACAGGTAACCCTGTCGAGGCTATGGACGCTTGCGGGCAGCAGAGGATCTACCTACGACAAATGAGCATATTTTAAAAAGCCAGTATGCAGAGAAGACCTTATTTTATCTTTAAAAAGACCGAGTAATGTCTGGTATGAATGCAAGAATGAAGCCTGAGGAAGCAGACAATTGGAATATGAAAAGGTTGTGACAAAGTATCATTGACAGGATAAGGAGTAATGTACTCTATCTGTCCATAACAAAATTTAGGCATATGAAAATTTTTCTGTTTCGGAAGTGAAAATTCAATAGAAAAGCAGAGATAACTGGTTCTTCACAGTGAATCGCCATTGTTGTGGTCACCAACAACCCCCCTCTTTGTTTGATATTAGCAATAACACCAAGCTAGATCGCATTGCGAAGAGAGAGTGAAGTGTTTCCTATGCGCATAAATAATCTGAGAAGAAGCGACGTGAAATTCATCGCATCGCATATATTGAAAGCACCCTTAAATGAAAAACTTAAGGAATCGCCGACGGCCGATATGCGACGTCGCATATCGCAACATCGCATAAACAACGCACAGTAAATGAAAACGCGATCTGCGATCTGCGATCTTGCGATCTATGATCTGCGATGAATGAGACTATCAATTCCTGTGACGACACTTCTTGACATCGCAATCCTCGATACTGCGATGTGAATCGCAGGAACCACTCATCACAGGATTTCCTCGAAATGGTCTGTAAACCCAAAACTGAGCGCGCACCTTAAGGGAAATTAATGATTGTACGCCAAAATATCCAAGAATGATTGTGTTGCGTTTTTCGAAGAGTCAAGTCATTATGAGTGTCATGATTATGCATTCATTATAACTTAAAGCTTTCATGTCAATCTTTCGTCATTTCCCTTTTCCCTTGCGTAAACTGTAAGGCAGCAACTAATATAAATCAATATGCAGGAAACATCTAAGGAAAAGGGGAAAGCGCCAATACTAGGAGAACAGAGAGGAGATGCCTTCACAAATGGATGCCGCATGTAGCAGGACCACGGATTCCAGAGTATCACTCAACAGACACTGATGAAAATAGACTATCCAAGACTCAGAGTCAAAGGCGCACAAAAGCAGCATGTTTGCAAAAGATCCTGAAGTTCAGACTGGGTAAAGCAAAAAGAAAAACACTAAAGAGGGAGGACACTCTAGAAAAGCCTGGAACAAAGAACGGAAGCAATTTTCAATACGGAAGATTGTTTAGGCAACGAAATCCCTAACTCATTGAGTCATTCGCACGGCCCGAAACCGAAATAGCAACAGCACAATCAGTTTGAAAGAAATCTGGGTTATACTAAGTATACACACAGCGAATACACCCAGCCAGAGGAAGATTTTCGAAAATATCTTCTAGTTTGTCAGAAAGAGGTGCCAGCTTTTGTTATTTCTACTTTTATCGCTCGAATGAAAGGAAAAGACAACCAGCCGACTCTTTCCAGGCGAACTTTGCATTGCTTACAGCACTAAGGAGCAGATACAGAAACGGTTAGAGATTAGATTCAATTTTTAGAAATAAATTTGTTTTAGTAAAAGGGCGGTCATTTGAAGCCGTTTCCTAAATTTGTGTAATTAAGATTAATTAGTTAGTAGTATTTAACCCTTCTCATGGCATTTGGAGAAGGGTCCGGAAATTTGTCAAAAAACTTGTCCTCAGAACATGCACTTTTGCACGCTTGGAGGGGGTTTTTGATGAATGGATGGATCGAGATTTATTTATGTTTGCATTTTAATATCTGCTACTGATGTTGCACTTCTGTACTCTTAGTAGATATTAGAACAAGTAGAGATAAATCGTTATTGCTTGAAGTTTGTGAGTGAAATCAGTCATAAATGGTACTTTTATCTCTTGACCAATTTCTGCTTATATTCTTAGAGTGATATGCAGTTTTAGTTTTTTAATGTTAATGTATGAATGTGTGGGTTACCATTTGGCACTTCTGTATGGTGGAGTCATTTATTTATGCTTGACATATGAATAACTTATTATGCGATATGCTATTCACAATTGTTTTGCCTAACTTTGTATGCAGAATGGTTTATCTTAATTGATTTCTATTCTTATGATAGCTGAATGATCTTTATTACCAGTTATTGTTCGAAATCTTTTTAGATCGCATAATAGAGGAAATCTACCCTGGGTTAGCGTAGATTAGATGTGTTGTTTTTCTTTGTTAGATTACAGTAGCATAGAGTCAGTTTAGAAGTTAGAATTAATTTAGCTTAAATTACTTCTAGATCAGCATCATCAAACTCTACACACACACACACCCCCTTACATTGGGAAACTGGTCCCATTATCCCCAGTCGGACTCGCTATACCAAATGGACAAGGAGCTGCCAACCAAGTTCCGGACCTGGTGGGTATCCCCCTTGTTGTTGACCCGATTTCCGGGCCCTCAACACCGTAGAAACAAGAGAATTAACCCCTTGAGTTACGAGAACTGGAGGATTTTCCTCTTGTCTTGATGGAACAGGTGGACTACCCCCAAGCTCATTTGAATTTGAGGAAACAAAAAGAACTTGAGCAGTATCATTTTCACTCTCTTCGAGAAAGGTATGATTAGTTTAAGGTGAAATCAAGTCAACTATTACCTTGATCTGTTGATTTTGGTTAGGTATAGACTCATAGGATTCACTTTCAGAGAGAGTGGTTTCGACCAACGATTGATTTTGGTCAATCGGTTCATCAACTAGTGAAGGATTTAGGGAGAGTTTCCTGTAACCAGATGGAAGTTGCTGCAGTAAAGCAGGACGGTTATCCAACACTCTTTTGGCTTCATCCAAAAAAGGACAAAGGTGAAAGGAGTGATTACCTTCACATAACCTACATGGAATCTTGATCTTTCCCTTCTGTCCATGAACTTTACTATCACTAGTTGATGGTGTTTTACCAACATGATCTCCAGAGGTTGATGACATGGGATGGTGTGTACAGGAAGACCATTCTTTCAAGATCCGGGGAGAGTAAGGACAATTTCTATGAAAATGGTCTTCTGCACAAATTATTCATGGATATTTGACTTTGTGAGGCTTAATGGGTAGATTTTCATTAGATGTTGCATTTAGATAAATGGTTGCTTTGTTGCCCCCTTGCTGAATTGGATTCTTCTTCTTCTTCTTCCCTTTCTTCTTCTTCTTAGCCACCTGGTTACTAGTACCGATACTTTCACCAAGTGAATAGGAAGAGGGGGAGGGAGAAAAAAACAAGGAAGAAGGCAAAGGGTCAACTTCAAGATCAACTGGAGGTTGATTTTGTCCAGTTGGAGAAATCACGACATTTTGAACCAAAGAGGTTGAAAACAGCCATACTGGCAAGCCAATGGTAAATCCTGGAAGGGACAATGTAGCCATGTAAGGAGCACCAATATTTCCAAAAGAAGGAAAAGGACTAGGATTCCCATCAAAAGGGATTCCTTGATCAGTGGGCTCTAGATTTGTCGCCATATGTCTCAACTTAATATCAACTAAGGAATAGGGATGTTATTCGCGATCAATTAATTTTAACAACACTTTAGACGTAACTTTTCTTTTTTAGTTTTTAAGAGTTGAGAAAAAGCTAAATATGACTCTAGTCTCCTTTGATTTTTAATGAGCCTAAAACGACAACTACTCAGATGGACCTTTTCTTTTAGAGAGTCGAAAAGGAATGAAAGTGACTACTCTAGAAAATCTAGACAGAGGGATTACCAAACCAATCGCAAAACTGCAATATACACCTTGGTGATAAATTAAAAAGAAATTACCAAGGACTTATGTACGACAGTCAATCTTCACGAATACTGTGTTCAGTGCGTTGCGATCAGTAAGGCGGCAGACTCAGTTTCCTATGGATAAAGGATTTAAGCCTATTGTGGTCTCCCAATATATACGTGATGGTACAGGGAGCACAAGTCTGTGCTAGCACTTGTCGTATCAAGGAGGAATCACCCAACCTTCAATGAAAATGATAGCCACTAGTTTTAACGACGCCGGAACACGTCACTAGCCTAGACCTCTAGATATGTTGCGTTAAGTTCCAAAGCATTGTTAGGTTCATTGAAATTCATTTTAAAGTTGATATTGTTTAGAGTTTTCCTTTCAATGGTTCACCACGTGATGATGATCTAAAATTCCTAAGATGTAATCTACAATGATAAACAATCTTTATTTATTTGAGCAATGAAAATCCTAGCTACTAGGGAAAGAAGATAACAGTGCTTTTAAGCAAAGAGCAAAGAGCACACACTAGTGCATTTCCATAAATCATCTTTTTGCACACAAACCAAAAATGCTAAATGCAAATGCATGTATTTGTTTTCACTCTCCTTAATGTGAAATATGCAAAAAGGAAAACTAAATGCAACAAAGATCTGAAATATTTCACTCAAAATGACATTTTCGACAATTTCTTCTTCAAAAGAGAAAGGAAGACTCCAAAATGACACTTTCAATTTTGAACAAAAATGCTTTCGACACTTTGAATGTAAACAAATCAAATCAAATACATCAAGAAAATTTCAATCGATTATCAAGGGAAGGAAGAATTCACGACACTTCTCTTTTCAACAAAAAACGACAATTACAACACTTTTTTTACCAAAGCGACAAATCAAATAAAAAAACTTTTCAATAAAGGATTGTAAATGATGAACAAATAAACAAAAAACATTCACTAATCCTAATGTAATTGAGGCTGATCTAAGTGATGCAAGTAAGCTTCAGTAAAGAGGCACTGTTCATTTGCAGCAAAACAACCAAACAAAACTGAAAACAGGTCAAAAACCCTCAATTTCTAGATGGAAAAAGAGTTCAGTCAATCATCACACCTAGGCTTCACAGAAATTGAGATGCATCACACTTACTACACTCGAGAGGTGCTATGCATACTGAGTCACAGTGGAAGACAGTGCGATGGTCCAGGGAGTGCAATTGAAATGGGTTTTGGCTCAAATGTGGAGCTGTTTTCAATGAATTAAGCTGGGTTTTGATGAACAATGATGAGCAAAGTATGATGGAATGCCTTGAGAGGTTACTAAGCTAACAAAAGGGTATCTAGATGTGCTCGCAAGTCAAATTTTTAATTCATAAACCAAACTAGAGATTGACTGAAGCAACATTCATCTACTATGCAATTGCAAAGAAAGAGCAATTCAAAAGCTACCTGGATAACTTCAGACTTTGTCTATAGTTTATCAAATTGAACATAAAACAAACAATAACAACAAACAAACACCTATTCATTCCCTAGTGGAGTCACCAATTTGTTTTTGGGAAAACTAGTATTCCTAAAGAATGCTAGTCCTCTAGGTTTGGCAGCTACCCTAGAAACAACGGTTTAAAGCAATTCAATGATTTCTTCTATGTGTAACAGATAAGAGAAAGATATTGGAACCAACCTGGAACTTCCGCTTAATCCCTTGCTTGATCTTTCTCTCCTTTGACAGATCCTGCAACTCTCCCCATACTTAACATGCTTGGAGAGTACCTGCACAAGTGCAGTAGCAAAGAACCATCTAAGCATCATGATCTATTACAACATAAAAATTACAGAATCAGATATATAATGAACAAATGATAGCATTCAAAAATGATAACATTCACAATTGCACAATCATATGGAAGAAAACTTGAAGAGCTTTATTAAAAGGAGAATTACAACCTAGTTGTCTGATCCAACATCATCCTCCCAGATTCAGTCCTTCTTCACCTTATGAAATAGCAAGATCACTCCAACAAGAATACAATGCTCTCTCCTCAATTATAGACTATCAGCAGTTACTTGCAATTCACAACATTCCAGCCTTCTGATCTCTTAGATTGGAGATCCATTTATAGATGTTTGTAAGGGTGTGAGTCATCCATGGGGTTTGATTAGTGTCTTCCACTTATTACAATTGGTTCCACAAGAGAAGGGATAATAGATGGTTTTAGATTCCTTATTCATCCTTGGACAAATTCAGAGAGGCGAGTGGCATAGGAGAAGTTTCTAGAAGATTCCAAGAGAAACCACCTAGCAAACTGTCCCAGACATTTGTCCATCCTCGCCCATCATACCCTATAGAAGGCCTAAACAGTATGCATTGCACCCTGGTAGTGTACCACTCAGTATGCATCGCATTTTTCCCATGGAGCAGTCAGTATGGTCCAATTTAGGCTCCTTTCGGATGATTTCTGAAGTGGAGCTTTTGGGGAATGATGCACTAAGATGACTAAGTTCCTTTAGGGTATGAAACAACTCTTTTAGGGGTTGATGAGCCCTAGTTTATTGACATATAAGTTTGGGGTTGATGTGCCCAAATATGCCTATAACACTCATCCTCTAAGAAACTTAGTGACCTCATTGTGCCTCATTCATGGCCCTGGTGGCCTCCCTCTTGTGCATTAAGAATCTTGGCTGTAAGTTCTGCAAGGACAAGCCCAAAAACATAATTGTGCAAAGAAAGATCATTGTTTCTTGAGACCATTAGCTAGCCTTCTTGCCCTTATTGAAGATGAGTTCTTGAATATTTTTCATTTTAGCAAAGTCTTCGATATCATTATCAACCTTCTGCTACCTTGTTCCGCCATTTGGACACCTCTAACACCTTCAAAATGCATTTAGATGAGAACTAGGACATCCTGTAGTAATTCCTACCAAAACTACAAGAAACCCTATTAAAACTACAAGATACCATTTTTTGAGCATAAATGATAGTTTGAGCCTAGGACAGGCCCTCAAATTGACTCTCATGCCTTTTCCCCATTTTTAGGCCTTCAAAAAAAGCTGAAAGAGATTGGATACCTCTTGGAAAACATCATTTCATCACTATAGTTTGAGTTTTATTTTGATGGTGAATGCCTCATTTCCTTTTTTTTTTTTTTTCTTCTTCTTCTCTCTTATGGCCTAGATTATTGCCTAATGGCCTTGGAGTTCTCTGTTTTGATTAGGTCTCTCTTAAGCTCTACCATTCTTCCTTTCTGTAGTAGTCATTCCTCCTCTTTCATGGTCTTCTAACTGTATGGGAGTGATGAGAAACGATGAATAGGGATTGGATGATGATGCTAGGGCTTAAAGGGAGTAATGTAGGTTTGTGAAAATGAAGAGGATGTTGTTTGTTTTTTTTTCCAAGAATGAAATGGGATGGATGAATGATGAATAGATAGTGAATATGAAGTTGATGGAGGGCTTGGAGTGCTCTGGTGACTTGGCCTTTGCAAAAAATTTCTTTTAACTCTTGCCCTCATTCCTTGAAATCATCACCCTTCATAATTTGACTTTTCAACATTGCATGAGTGAAGGAGTGAGCTGCAATTAACTAGTTGAAGGCGGTTGAGATTGTTGACCCATCCTTAGCTTATAAAACCTCATCTCTCATCCATTGACAACAAATTTCTAACTATATTATGCTCAAGAGAAGAGGCCAAGAATATTGCATACCTGTACCTACCTAATTGTTGTTGGATAGCCTTGCATGTTGCTGCTGAGTTGATGTTGATGTGCAGGTGTTGGATGGTGACGCTGATGATCTTGATGTTGTTGCTAAGCTCTGTAGGAGCTTATTTGACCTCTGGATCTCCATGCTGAAGCTGAATGCAAATCTCTGGCTACATCATCATCATATCCCCTCAATTTTCAAAGAAACCCATCCAATTGTGCCTTGTGAGTATCTCTAGTACAAGAGGGTGCTGATGAATCCTCACTGTGTTGATGGGTTCCCCCTATCATTTTTCTCTCATGGATGGTGGTTTTTATAGGTCTAATACCAAATTTAAAAATTTTGTGTATATAATTCCCTTATGCTGCAATCACTTTCAACAAACTAGAAGGGTTTTTTTTTTATGTTCCTTTCACTTGGAAATATGTGGGGAAATGTAGAGCCTACCTCCTTAACACTACTTGATGAAGCCAAACTCTATTTTTCCCTTTTAAAAATGCTCACTGCTAATCCTATAGGTGATGTTTTGTATTGTATCCAGGGAAAATTTTAAGAACCCCCCAAATTTACATGTATAATAAATGGGCGAATCTCCATGGTATATAGGAAAAATGGAAGGCGATTTTATCAATAATATGATATGTATATATAGTTTTTTGGCGAATCTCTCACTAGGCATGGCGAATATTTTACTCAATTATAAAATATTGTGTTTATTGAATACACAAATGAAATCATTGCATTTCTTTAAAATATCTTTTGAAATCAAAATTACCTAAATTACATATCGATAACCTAGTAGGTGTAGGATAAAATTCACCCATGCCATTCACAGAAAGCATGAGAAAAAACCTAATACTACATATAAAACCAAGAAAAATTCAAATTCATCACTTCTAGGGAACTCGTAACCACCCTGCCAATACACAAGTATGTTCCTGTTTGCAATTAGAAAATTTACCCAAATTACAATCTGTTTACTCCAGCATATGTTGGAAAGTTATAGAAGGATGACTAGTGTAATCAATCCATTCCTTTTAGCTCTGGATTTGTTTCAGTTTAAAACGGAAGTATACAAATATACTTGTCCAATGTCTATGCTTTAACCATTCACCTTAAGATGTTTTTACAATATAATTTCCTAAGTCTATTTAATATCTTCATTATCATAAAAACCAACCTATATCCATCTTAACTCCACATCTACCACTATTAGGGGGATGAAATCTATTTATCCCTCTGAGCACTTGGTAGACCCAGAATTAAGATGGATCTAAGATGATAGAACTTCCCCTTTAAATAGTCTATGCTCACATGAATACCATGGTATTACCATGGGTTATCGTAAACCTGGAGCTTAAAAATTACTATTAGTAATTTATAAAAAATAATAAAATTAATAGTTGATTTTTATTTTATTTTTTATTTTAACCAAGCTAAGATGTTTAACATACATTAAATTACAACATCCATTTTTACTCTTGATCGGATCAAATATTTTTTCACTCTATGCTAGTTTGCATATCACGATATTTGATACCTCTCGGGGGTTAGTAGATCCAGAGTAAAGATGGATCTATGCTGGTTTAATTCCCCCATTTAAATAGGCTACATTCTAGGTGAATACCATGGGTCAATACCATGTGCCATTTTGGTGAATACCATGGGTCAATACCATGTGCCATTTTTATTTTTATTAATACTAATATTAGGGTTAATAATGTTTTTTTGCATGGTATTAATAACAATCTAGTCCATGGTATTTGTCCCATAGTATTTTGCCCATACGTTTCACCTAAATATAACGCATTTTTTAAGTGTTCGTAAATATAAGGTGACTTATGGAGTAAATATAAAAAAATGTTTTATTTGTTTACCATACCTCTCGTTTATTTATATTTTTATTAATTTACCATACCTCTTTTACAAATATGGTATTTGGCCCATAGGATTCACTTAAATAAAACCTCTTTCTTGAGCCTTCATAAATAGAATGAGGGTTATGGACTAAATATAAAAAATGTTTTATTTGTTTAGCATACCTCTCGTTTATTTATATTTTTATTAATTTACCATACCTCTTTTACAAATATGGTATTTGGCCCATAGGATTCACTTAAATAAAACCTCTTTGTTGAGCCTTCATAAATAGAATGAGGGTTATGGACTAAATATAAAAAGAGGTTTTATTTATTTACCATGCATCTAGTTTATTTATATTTTTATTTATTTACCATACCTTTTGAGTAAGTATAAAAAAACGTTTTATTTATTTACCATACCTCCACTTTACTTATATTTTTATTTGTTTACACCCTTACATGTATATAAGGTGACTTATGGAGTAAATCTAAAAAAATGTTTTATTTATTTACCATACTTCTCATTTATTTATATTTTTATTAATTTACCATACCTCTTTTATAAATATGGTATTTGGGCCTTTGGCCCATAGGATTCACTTAAATAAAACGTATTCTTGAAAATGGGCAAATGGATTCACTTAAATAAAACTATTCTTGAAAATGGGCGAATGGAAGGTTGTAACTCCTAATTTCAAGGGTTAAATTTACCTTTTTTACCCTCTCCCTTAAAAGAAGGTGGGCTATTTGAGGTGATTTGTAAAAATGTACTATGATACAAAATAATCCCCCACTAAAAATTTAAAACCCCTTAAATATTGCCAAAGGGCGAACATTCGCCCCTAAAATCACCCCTATTTGTATCCTATAGGATCTCAGGGAATCCTATAGGTTTTCAGGACAGTGACTTGTTTTTTCCATATCTCCCAAACGGTAGAATGGATTGACTTGAAACTTTCTGAGAATGTTTCCATCATCATTATGCACGTTCCCATAAAAGAATTTGGTTAATGGATGCACGAATCTCGAGAAAAACTAAAAATGGTTGAAGGTGATGGAGGTTGATTTCTTGGAAACCGTGCACTAGAATTTAGTGCAATTACCTGGGAAGGTAGCCATCATCCATATGCATCTCCCCATGTAACAACTTTTTAAAAGGATGTACATATATCAAGAAAATGCAAAGTTGGTTGTAGCTGATGGAGGCTGATTTCTCAAAAACTGTGCATTGGAATTTTTTGAAATTGCTTGAGCATGTCACCATCATCCATATGCATCTCCCCATGAAACATCTTGACAAATGGATGCATGGTTTTCAAGTTATGGAAAAAACCAATTTCTGCTCTATGTATTTTTGTATCCTGTAGTAAAACAGAGCATCCTGTAGTTTTTAGGACAACAAGAAAAATGAATGGTAGAAGCTTGAGAATGATGGGTGGATGATGAAAATAGATGAGGGTGATGGATTGGAATGGCCTTGGCCTTGTTGGAGCATTTGAGCAAAGGAGGAGAAAGTCAAAATTTAACTTATTTTGACTAGGCTTGACCAATTTTCCTTTGGTGCCAACTTGTTTTTGTTCCTTGTACATGTTGGAGAGCACCTACATTCATCAAAGAGATACATGGAGCAAGGATTTCTTTTCTTTTTTTCTTCTAGGCCTACTGGCCACCTCAATGAGGTTTTCAACTAGTAAGTCTTCCTAGGTGCCTCAAAGGAGGTTTTCACCTAGGATATGTTATTTTTTCTCTTTTTTTCTTTTTTTCCCAACCCATTGACCACCTCATTGAGTTTTTCAATCAATGAGCCAATCTCAGGCGTCTCCAAGGAGGTTTTCACCTGAGAATTTTATTTTTTTCTTTTTTTTTACTTCTACCCTACCCTACTTGAAAAGAAAATCACTTTCAAGTATAAGAATACTTCCAATGGAGCCATGTGCACATTAAGATGAAAAACAAAATGATGTGGACGCTTGAAATGTATGCTTTGCCATGTACCTAGATTTGAAAGATCAAATGATTTGACTTTGATGATATCAAGAACATTTGAAGAAGAGGGTATTGTTACAACTTAATGACTGTCTAGAACCATATTTCAATATAGTTGTGATGCCCCTAGTCCATTTGCTGATTTGGATCATCTTGGATGTCTTCTTCTTCCATGACCTTAAAATCTTCCTCGTTTTGCTGATTGTTCTCTTGAATACATGGAGGATTTGATGGTAACCATGAAGGAGCTTCCTCAATATCTAATTTTGATGTTTGTTCTTCATCAATTTCAGCCTATGGTTCTTTGATATTCTCTTTCGAATCTTCTTCTTCTGGATGTAGTCCTTCAATGATATCAAGAGAATCTCTTTTTTGCAATACTATTCATGAGCTATGGTGAATACCATTGAGCTCAAGAGGAGATATTTGGAAGTTTTATACCTCAGCACTGTAGGTGGGCTGAGCTACTTCAATGTGTGGGTTTGGAAATGGTGGTACAGGTAGTTGAGTGGGAGTGTATATTTGAGATGGATGTGGATGGGGTTGTGGTTGTGGTGGAGGTTAATGGTAGGGATAACATGGAGTTTGGTATGGAGGATATTGAGGAAAATACCGAGGATATTGTGGATGGCTCCCATAAGTTCCTTGCCAACCTTGTTGCCAAGAATGGGGTTGAGATGGCCAATATTTCCAAGGAAAAGGTGTGTTCCAATTACTTTGAGGTGGATATGTATAATCTTGAAATTGTAAATTAGGCTCTTGCATCATATCAGCTGAATAGGTTACCATGGTCCTTTTGGAGCTATATAACATTGTTTCATTGGCAATTGACTTGCTTCGTTGTCCTCTTGGTGAACTTCCTTCAACCTTGGTAGTGAGGAGCAACATTTAACATCATGTGATTCTGCAACACAAATATCAGCATTTTATTTTCCTTCATTTTGCATTCTTAACATTTCTACTTGTTTTGTTAGTTTGCTAAGAATTTCTGTTTTAAAATCATCAAACAAATTTCCAAGTTTAGCTTGACTTACCAATCTTGATGTTGATTTAATTATCCTTGCCCTTCCTCTTGATATGTGTTTGCATGTTTTACAAATTTATTCAAATGATAATTAGTATACATCACCTCTATTCATGAGGTCAAGGAGATCAATCCACTCATCCCTAATTTTTCTAAGTAAGAGAGTTTTTAGTGTGTTCGATCCTAAATGATGTAGTTTTCCCCTCTTAACATTATACATGAACCTCTCTATTAGATCCTCAAGGCTCTCATCTTCTCTTTAATTCATTCTAAAGATTTCTTCCTTAAGATCATGATCTTTATAATTTTTCTAGAAATATATTTTGCATATCATTCCATGATCTTATTGAATTAGTCCCTAAAATCATGAACCATTTAAGAGCTTTATCCTTCAATGTTGCCGGAAACAATCTCAATTTTTGAGTTTTTAATAAGTAACCATAAGATCTACAAATAATTTCAAATTCAAAGAGAAAGGTTTCCGATCCTCTGACCTTAGACCATGACATTTTGGAAGAAAAGATGGAGGGAGGTTAGACTTCATGTGCACATTAACATCAGTATATTGAATGGGAAATCCGAGAGGATATTCCTTATTCACATCATATCCATCCATTTCTTCTCCATTCTTTGCCATCTTCTTCTTCTACCTGCAAAAGTGAATGGTGATGTGGCTCTTACTACACCACATGATCAAATGGGGGGGGTGGGTTGGTGTTGGAGATTTTTTGTTTTTTGTTTTGTTTTATTTTGTTTTTTTATTTTGTTTTTTTGTTTTTTTTTTTTGTTTTGTTTTGTTTTGTTTTGTTTTGTTTTTTGTTTGTTTGTTTGTTTGTTTGTTTGTTTTTGTTTTTGTTTGTTTTTTTTTTTTTTTTTTTGTATTTTTTTTTTGTTTTTTGTTATGATTGAATGAAAACACTAATGCAATGCTCTTTTCTATTTTTGAAATGAAATATGCCTAATGAAAAAAAAAATTGTTTTTGAAAAAAGTAAAAGGAAATGAATCAACTAGGGAAGAAAATAGTGCATACTTTGACACCTCCCTGGCAACGGTGCCAAAAAGTGATGAGCCTCTGTATTGCAACAAGAATGGTCCAACTCCCAAGGCTACTGACTTTAACTATCAACCCGAGGTTTGTACAAACTTAACAGGTATCGGAACTATATGTGCGGCATACAATGTGTCCTTCCTTTGCTGTCATGATGTAATGGAGTGCATGTACTAAAGTTAAATCCTAAACTAAGTGTAGAAAATGAAATGTTCGAAATGGAACCTTGACCTATTGCAAGAAAGAAAGTACAAGGAAAGAGATTGAAATCAAATGCTAAAACACACCATTTTCTAACTAACTACTAAGAGGCTTTGCTTCAAAATAATTCTAAGTTAACATGTATGCAATCCTACTATCTTGAGCATGCAGATTCAAACCATCAAACCTTCTACTACTGTGCATGTAAATGAATAGAATAAATATTTTTTTCCTTTTTGTCCTTTTTCATGTGAGAGTGTGAAATCTAATCTCTTTTAGTGATGTTGGAGGTGGCTTGGAGATGATGGTGGATTATTGGAAGGCTTTGGATACCCTTAGGTGACCTTGTGTGGCTTCTTGGATTTTTTCCCTCAATGCGGCCTCAAAACAGGCCACTATAGGGAAAACCTACAGGATGTACTAAAAACCTACAGGATACCCTGAAAACCTACAGTATACATCTAAGAGAAAAATGATGTATGTTGAAGGTGATGTAAATCTTAGGGAAGGTGGTTGGTGGATGGAATGAGTCAAGGGAGTGGCTAGGACCACTTTAGAACTCAAAACCAAAATGGGAGATGGATGGATTTGCTCAAAAACCTTGGAGAAGTTTCCTTGTGAAATGATGAAATTGGTGAGGGTTTAATGACCAACCAAATCAAATCCAAATTGGATGGGAAAAATTTTGTTATTAGCTAGGCTATCTTAGGTCCCTATTCCAAGTGGAATCACTCAAAAATACCTTCGTTAACCCATGCAAAAAAAATAAAAAACATTACTAGTCAAAAATCTAGAAATTCGAGAACTAGTGAGCTAGTAAATCTAAAAATTGTCTAACCAAATCAAGTGCAAATGTAATGGGGTAGTTTTTGTTATGAAATAGATTTTTTTTTTATCTAATGCAAGTGGAACCAACTAGATTGAAGCTTGTTAGCATGCTCTAAAAAATAGCATAAATTTATTGTTCTTTACTAAAAAGGAGGTCCAACCATCTAGATTTGGGAATAAGAAGACTAATCCAAGCAACTCAATGATTACTATGAACTTCCAAATATTTTCTAAGGATGAAATAGTACTTGTGATCCTACAAAAGAACTTACATCAACCATTTAACTCAATTCTACAATAAGAAATCATTAATACTAAATGCAAAAATAGAAAGAAATAAAAACAAGAGATGTGTGTGAATAAGAAGTGAAAAGAATGAAAGAAAATGACACAAAAGGGCTCTGAGGCTCCTGGGATGTCCAAGCCCAAGGAAAATCAGAGACCTATGGACGAGAACAAGATTTAGAAGCTTAACATGACCCCAATCTTCATTATTTTCATCAATAGAATTACATCCCTGCAAGAAAATACAATGAACCTGCAAAAATATGAGTTTTGTCCAAAAGAACGCTAATGAAAATCTCCCCCTAGAGGAAAATTCAACTTGGTACTTATAAAAAATGATTAAGAAACATTCCCCATAAATGGAGGAAGATTTCCCCACCAAAATCCCTTGATCAGTGGATCTGGTCCCTTGATTAGTGGAACACATTCCTATATCTTCTCAATCCTTGGAGTTACACAATTTGTGCCATAATTCCATAATATCTTATTGATTTATTATTTATTATTGATCCTCCTGTAGTAGGGAACAAGTCTCTAAATTATTTCCTCCTCCAAATCTTCATAATCTGCCCAATATTCTCATAATATTCCACAAAAATAAATAATATTAGGCACAAATATCCAATTATTCATAAACCTTCCTAATGAATATATTAAAGTTAAAAATAAATTATCTAATGTAGAAAGAGAGGTTCAATGTGCTGAAGGATGGTCAAAGGCCTTAAATTATTGTTTAATATAGAGGTATGACCCTTAATTTATGTCTAATTTAGAGGCCCATCATATGGAACAATCAAGAATAATTTAAAAAGGTAGTACATAAGTAGTACAATGAAGTGGGTGGGATATGTAGTCAATAATTTCAATTCATGCCATTTTCAAGCCTAAGATTCTTTGAATTTGGTGGAAGAAAGGCTTGTTAGTGTGAATTTACCACGACATATTTTGACAAGCCACTAACCCTATTCAAGTCCATCATAAGGATAAATGGTCCTATGCATATCAGGCTCAAACTATTTTATTGTTCATTCAGAGTCTTTTGGGAGAACCAAATAATGAATCTCCTCTTAATAGCCATGTAGAAACAATCGAAGAATCAAGAAGAATTTAGAAAGGCAGTACAAAAGTAGTATAATGAAGCGGGTGGGATAATTGGTCAGTAATTCTAATTCATGTTATTTTCAAGCCTAAGATTCTTTTCATTTGGTGTAATCAAATTGTGCTAGGTGCTAGTTCTACAATTTTTTGAAAACCCTAGATTTACAGGTGTTTAAGAAGGAATGTAGACTTACCATTGCTTAACCTTGATGCCCGAATCTGCCAGCTACTGTGGATTCATGAAAGAGTCTTCACATGAAATGGAACGCCGAATTGAATGTAGGGAGTGGCCACCAAGAAACACTCAGGGCTTTCAAGAATTAAATGTAGGGAGGAGCCACCTAGAAACACTAAAGGAAATGATGAATCAAATGTGGGGAGGAGGCACCAAGAAACCCTTAAGTCTACAAGAATCAAATGTAGGGATAATCCACTAAGAAACACTTAAAGGGAATGTTGAATCAAATGTAGGGAGGATCCACTGAGAAACCCTCAAGTATAAAAGAATCGAATGTAGGGAGGATCCACCGAAAAACCCTCAAGTATAAAAGAATCGAATGTAGGGAGGATCCACCGAGAAAGCCTCAAGTGTGCAATGATTGAATGTAGGGAGCAGAGCCACCGAGAAACCCTCAGGTCTGGAAGAATCAAATGTAGGGAGTGGAGCCACCAAGATACACTCATGGTCTATATATCTCTAATCTATCTAATGACATGTCAAAACCATATATTGAGATGAGCTAGGGATTAATAATAATATAATATAATATAATATAATGATTAATATAATATGGGTTTTGTTTTAATAATATATTTTATAATGTAATTGTTAATTTCAAAAGAACAAAATATTATTAAAAAAAAATCAACAACTATGTGATAGAAAATAGTGATTAATTAAAATAATTAATTATAAATTTACACTAATGGTAACATTTAAAAAAAATCATGTAATTTGAATTAGTAGAGGTAGAATTTAGTTAATAATTTTATGAATTGTTATAGGACACTACAAGGAAAATACCTTTTAGTGGAGGTTATAACAGAGGTTTTTAGTGTTATAAAATAAAATAAAAAATTGTCGAAAAAAAATTGTTTGTGACAATGGATGTTTTAGCAGAGGTTATAACGAAACTTCATCACAACTGAAAAAATATAGGCAGACGAAGGTTTTAGCAAATATTTTTCTAATGGTTCACTTCATGGAACAAGTAGCATCAATGTGCTACATGTATAAAAGCATCTGGGCTGCATACATAACTAAAAGCACTGAGGTGTTGAATGCGAAGAATACTAGTGCTAGAAATGTATACTACACTCGTGCATATATATCAAAAAACACCCTAGGGCATTCTTTTAAGGAACGACACCAGGGTAGGCAAAAAAATATTGCAAACTTGGTGCTTTTATTTAGACTCGCACCGCTGCTACCTATGATTTGTATAAACACAATGGTTCGTTAAGAATATAAAAGAGTTGATGTCAATTTTAATAATGCATCGAGACTGGAAATAATATTTAGCAGGATCGGGGCATTAGTTCTATGAAAGAATTAGTGCTTTAATAAATACAATGCACCGGGGTGTTAATTGCAAATAATATTGTTTCTTTAAGAACTAAATGCCCTGATTTTGTAATTTTTTGAAAAGGCATTGGTCATGCAAAAAACATGCCATCGCATTGCTTTTATATAAAATAACACAGTAGTATGTGTTTATGTTATGGATGCACCGACTGTTTGTATGATATTTTCTCTTTTTTGGAATCATCGACTTGTGACTACGCAATTATTGTAATTTTTTTAAATCCATTATTCATCGAAAAATCGACATACTTCTTATATCAATATTCATATAAATTAAAATTTGAATAGTGAATTTGTATATGATGTTCGGATTAATTTGTTATATTATCATATTTCAAATCTCTTCATTATAATATTTTATCATTCATATATTTAATCAATGGTGTAACATTTCACAGCGACATTGGATAACATAATAAAATAAATTAAAATATATTTTATTATATATACATAAGGGGTTCTTTGTCATAAAAAATGGGATTGTTATTGGTAACCCCTTGTCTTTCAATTAGGACTCTATGTCCATTACATTAAACAAAATTTTTGATTTTCATAGACAATTATTTCAAAAAATACAACATATTGCAATGATATCCAAATAGATCATCATTCTTCATTGGAACTATTTTCAGTGTTCAAGCTACTTCCATGACTTGGTTTATTTGGATGAGTGTTTTGTTGATTGCATCGATTGTTTTCGCCTTCTTGATATTGTTCCACTGCAAACAGAAAAATGAAGTGTAATGAGTGTATCTACATTTGTGAGAATAATGAAAATCGAAATAAATAATAGAAATCAATGTAAATCGAATAGCAATGTACCATAGCAAGAAGTGAATCATAAATTGTACACATGGTTTCAAAACCAAGTCTCATGCCTTGTTGCAACAAGTCTTTTGCTGGCATAGTTCTATACTTTGTTTCTTGCATGTCTTAAACCCCATTATAAATCATAGATTTAATATAAATGCATTTTTTTCTATTAATTATAAACTCATAGAAGTAAAACAACATAGATACTTACAAATTCCATAATTAATTTTTGATATGCCAACATATACTCACAACCCATATTTAACCGAATGTCAAACAATATTTCAGATAGCTCTTCCTTGTATGTTAGCACCTATTTGAAGACACTCAAGGATGGTTGTTGTAAAACAACTTAAAATATACAAAAATTAAACCTACAGTTGCTATAAGGAAATATTAGCAATTACTCACAAACTTTGATATCAATCATTTTCTTCCTTGTCGTCCTGTTTTATGTGTTGAATGAGTTCCATTCTATTTTATTTTCTACAAGAAAATAGTTAAAAATTAATATTTAATGCTAAACTATTTATTTATGTGCACAGTGTCAATCATGATTACATACATTTGTAGTAGGTTGTTGTTGAGATGGGTCCTCCCATGATGCAATTATGTCCATTTCTTTGACCATCTCTTTGTACACTTTTTTGGACATTCCTACTAGCATGTTTCGCATATCATTTCATTGAGCCCTTGGGATTTTCATAATCTTCTTGAAAAGAGTAATAAACTATTTTTATATTGATGTATGAAAACTAAATATAACAAAATTGATATTAATAAATGCACGGTTTGTTGTAATATATACATATAATTCTAGAAATTATTTTAATTAGGAATATTACCTTTTGAATGATTCTTTTTTGTTGTTGTATGTTTTCACTATTGCAATTTTGACATGTCTCATTCACCATTGCTCTAGAACGCTTCATTTAGTTTAGATATAATTTGGTTCTTCGAATCATTGGATTGACTTTTATATTGTAAGTGGAAAGTACATCTATACGTTCATTCCACTATATTCCCCATAATTTTGTAAAAAGGTTTCCCCCTTTCATTAACCTCCAACACCACTCCAAATGAGTTAAGGACCAATTCATTGTCATTTACATGTTCTATAATTTTTCATTTCTTGTAACAACATTGATATTTTCCTTTGTTGTTGCTCCCTATAGAACATTAAACATATATGAGTTAATAAATTGTTTGAAACATGTTATATAATATTCTTAAGTATATTATTAATGAAAATTGAAAAAAAAAAAATCATATTGAATAATATTTCTTTATTTGCTTGATTCATCCTTCTACAATTTTTCTATCAGGATTTTACACTCTTCTACACTTATACTAGAAATAATCTTATCTACCTTCTTCATTTTGTGGCTTTGCATGACACACACTAACCAATACGTAATAGTTAAACTTACATATAGTTCAAAAATATTAATTTTGTAAAGAATTTACAAATAACTTTGCTTTTTTGCTTTTTTCGATGTGTTATTATTGGATTGATCGATATTTTTATTACTTGACACCTTCTCAAATCTTTTATCAATATAAAACCTGTACCATCCAATACATAAGTCAGTAAATATATTTTATACATAAATCAAATAATTTTCAGCCAAAAAGAGCTCTGGTAATCGGTGTGTTTATTTGAATCAACACATAGGTGCATTTAAACAATTAAACACACTGGGTGTTTAATTGTTTAGCACCATCAATGAATTTTTTTTAAAATGATTTTCAATTATGACAGTGTGATTTATAATGATAAACGTAATGTAATGACTTAATGGTGATATTTGGAAGAGGCGTGTTGGTATGTTATATTACACGAGGAGCACCGATGAATAGACTGGACAAAACCGATAGAGTTATAGTGCATAGGTGCGTTGTAATACACAGGGCACACCAGTGTATTATATTACATTAACGTACCACGAAAAATGTCGCCTTTAAAAAAATTGAACAAGGCCGACAGGGTTTGGATCTAATTCAATAAGTGATCCCCCTAATTTACATGTCAAACACCCTATATATAGTAAAACAACGCAAACTTTGAAACGGGAACTGATACTATTATCCGTTTCATAGAGATAGAAAAAAAGTGACTCGATTTTGAAAAGGGGCGACACAGAACACATATTTTTTTTAGAGCATAGTTTTTGGCACTTTAAATAACCGATACGATTAACCGTTACGTAGAGGTAGCAAAAAAGTGACCTGATTTTGAAAAGTGGTGATGCATAATATACTTCTTTTTTTCGGAGCATATTTTTGACACTTTAAATTTTCTTATTGGTCAAATATAAATATTTTTTTTTAATGTTAGTGATTTTCATCTTGATTTTGAAACATGTTGATGCAACATACCTTTTTTTTAGAGGGCTTATTTTTCACACTTTAAACTTTATTATGTCTATTTTTTTTTTTTAAATCATGATTACTTAACGAATTTGAAGTTGTTTTTTTTTAAATGTTGATTACTTAAAAAAACAAATATAAAAATATATATAAAAGGACAAAAAAGCATAAAAGATGTATAAAATAAATAAATAAATAAATTATCTCGTAAACCATAAAAGAATTTGGAAAAAAAATTTATAAACAAACTAGATGAGAAAAACAAAAAGAAAATTAACAAAAAAAGGTTAAAAAGACTAAAATTAAGATTAAAAACATCTAGAAAAAGCCTAAAAAAAACAAAAATATACACAAATTAAACAAAAAAAAAAAAAAAAAAAAAATTAATATATATATATATATAGTTTCAAATAATAAAAAAAATAAAAAACATTTAAAATTAAAGCAAACTCAATAGAGATGACGAGTGGAAGATCAATAGATGCTGGATTCCGGCCCTCACCTCCTAGTTGTTTCCTCCCCCTCCCTCTTTTTATAGCTGGTTTGAAGTTTTTTTCCCTTTGATTCCTTCCTTCTTTAGCCTCCTGCCTTGTTTGATTTATCCTTTTGTTTCCTCCAGGGTGAGTTTCTAAATATTTAAATAACCTATTTATATTCTAATGATTTTACGTAAATTAGTCCCCCTTCCCTTAAATTAATTCTAAAACTATAATAGATGCATTTCATTGACTAATTCCCTAAATCGAGTAACTGAGTAGATTACTTAGATATTAGTAGGGATCTAGTATAAAACCTATTAATAATATCCTTGAATTTATTTAAAATAAGGTTAACACGTTAACTTCATTAGATTAATAATACATTAGTTATCAAGTATGCCCCTTAATAAATTATTTCTAGCTCGTGAATTACATAAAATAAGTAATAATACAAGTTACTATTTATATTATAATTCAACTTAATTAATATAAGAAAAATAATTTTCTTAGATCTTGGTTTATTATAAAAGAATTAATAATAAACAATTAAATTAAAATGTTATTTAATTATTTTAAAAATATTATTATTTTAATATTATTATAATCTAAGATGAGAAATTAATCCTTAGTAGTTATATGTATTGTATAAATTTACTTGTAATTTAATCAATTAACTAACCATTAATTTAATAAAAACCACAAATTAAGTTACAAATTGGTCTTTTTCCCCATTTTCCTTGTGTCCTGTCAAACTAGCCGTTTCCTCGTCTAATATAGCCGTTAGGTAGTCAATTTAGCCATTACCTAGTCAATAATTATAGCTGTTGGAAGTTCTGCTCTAACTATTTAACATGCATTCTAGATTTGATTCTTCAACTTGTCCTAATGATGAACCACACTAGTTGTTTCAAAATGCGTCGACAAATATTCTATCATGTGATTTTAGCTGAAGAATTCTTTTAAACAAATATCTATTTTTGATTAAAAAAAAAAAAAAAAAAAAAACTAAAACTTTTAAATTTTTTATTAAACCCTATATTTCTTATTTAAAAACTAATATATATATATATATATATATATATATATATATATATATATATATATATGATTTTAAAAAGAAAATAAGTGCTTAAATTTTTATAATAAAAAAAAAAATTATTTAAAAAAAATAAAAATAAAAAATATGTGCATATTTTTTTTTTTTTTTTAAAACAAACATTTCATTTTCATTTTTTTAAAATAGAGTTGGTTTTTTTTTTTAACACTTCAAACTTTATATCTATCTATCTATCTATATATATATATATATATATATATATATATATATATAGATATATATATATATATATATATAGATATAGATATAGATATAGATATATATATATATATATATATATATATATATATATATATATATATATCTGGAAAAAAAAAAGTTTACATAATTTATACACTTTTTTTTTTAAATTGTTTTTTTAAATAAGCTTAAAAACAAAATTTTAAACAATTTTTATTTTTTTTTTTCAAAAAAAAATGTACTTACACCTCTGCCTCCCGGCCGCCCGTGGTGGTGTGGCCGAGCAGCGGCGGGTTGATTCCCGGAATTGATGACCCGCCACCTAGTGGCTGCTCGTGGTGGCACGAACCTGGGTAGAGGGGATGCATGTAGCCTCCTCTGCCCAGGGCCGCGCCACAACTGGTGGTCGGGTGACGGCGGGTTGATTCTCGGAATCGACCCGCTGCTGCCCGACTGCCTATGCTGTCACGGCCCTGGGTGGAGGAGGCTACATGCAGCCCCTCTACCCAAGGCCGCGCCACCACGGGTGGCCAGGAGGTGGAGCGCATGAGTCCATTTTTTTTTTTTAATTTAAAAATAAAATGTATTTAAATATTGTTTTTTTTTTTGTTTATTTAAACAAAACTAATAATTTGTTTATTTCATTTTAAATAAAAAAACTGTATATATTTTTAAATTGTTTTGAATTTCTTTTAATAAAATTTTTAATTTTTTTTTATTTTTTTAATAAAAAAATGTAGATTTTGTTTCAAATTTAAATGTTTTTTGTTTTCTTTAATTATATATATATATATATATATATATATATATATATATATATAAATTTTAATTGTTTTTTTGTTTTTTAATTTTAGTAGTTTTTAATTTTTTTTTCTTTGTTAATTTTCTCTCTTTTTTATTTAAATCTAGTTTGTTTTTAATTTTCAATTTTTTTTATTTTTTTTGTATTTTGTTAATGTTTTATTAAATTTTCTATTTTTATTTACTTAATTTAGAGTTTTACTTTTTATTTTAGTTTTTTTCCATATTTTGTTTTTTTTTTTTTTTTTTTTTCCATTTTTTTTTTTCTAAGTAAAGACTAATTCTATTAAGAAAAAGAGGAAAATATAGTTACAAAGAGGCAGAGGCCTCAGCCCGCATCATAAGAGTGTTGAACCTGAGACACTAAGCCTGAGCTAACCCAAACTTTGGGAAAAAGACACTTACAATATGACAGAAACCTGCCAACTAAGCTTGGCATATACTGATAATATATGGAGTTGAGAAGAGGATAATCTTTTTGAGATTTCAAACAAACCCAGCCTATCAAAAAAGTCATAGACTTTCGAGTTACAAAAAAACAGAACCAGCTTGCATGACCACCAAAACAGAGACTGAATAACAAAAACTAAGAGGGCTGAACCTAACCCATGACCTCCAGGAAGAGACATAGAAGAGAGGTGAGCGACCATGTAGCATTACTGGTCCATTTGTTCCTCGATGATGGGGCACTCATAATCGAACCAATTGACACCATCCCGCTCCATGTCTCCCAAGCAACTGCCACCTGGAGGAACCAGCAAGGGATTGATGCCACTAGAGCTCGGAGCAAATGCCATTGAAACATAACACGACGACTTATCATTCTTTGTCGAACCATGGTGAGGCCGCCAGGAGAGCGCACAGAATCATCTAGACCGAAAGGAGAATGTCATGAAACAAAGAGCGCATCAGGAATCTGAAAGAGGCTTAAGGAACAAGACTCAATGTGGAAGGAGGGCCCCCAAAAAAAGTATGAAGAATCGCCCAGCGTTTGAGCAGAATTACGGAATTCGAAGATCTGCAGGGGAGATCAATAGGAGGTCTGCAATAGAGATGAATCGGAGCACAAATAGTGAGATTGAAATCCAAAATTGCCCTGAAAAAAACCTTACAAACTTCATCTTGGTGAATGTGAACAGTAAAATCCATCTTTCGTCGAATCTGCCTTCGAATCTGATTGCCCTTGAATTGCTTCATCTTAAGCCAGGTGACGTTGTGGGAGGATGCGCTAGCTGGCAAGTGGTAGAGCCAAGTGCCGTCTCGCATTAAGTTCCTCATTAATAACTTCGTGAATCACCTACATCTAGGCGGTTTCTCCTCCTTGCTTAAGATCATTCTTCACCAAATTATTGAACTCCATTAGTTGGGCTTCTGGGACTGAGCTAGATAATGGACCTGAGCAAAGTTCTAATTCACAGTTAACCCCAATGTTTGCTAGTAGGTCCGCTACTTTATTTCCATTCCTTCGGATGTGCTTGAAGGTTATTGCTCTATGAGATGAGAGCCAATCCTCAATAAGCTCGAGCCTTTTTGCCAATCTCCAACTACTGCTAACTTTTTCTGATGGGGCGCCTTGCATGATTTTGGAAATCATATGTATGATGAGTTGTGAGTCACCCTCTATGATAAGCGGAAAGAATCCGTTAGTGTGAGCAAGAATAAGTCCTTGCCAAAGACCTTCCAGCTCCGCCGAATTATTGGAGTCCCATCCTCTTGTACCAAAGAAAGTATGAAGCGGAAGGCCTCTGCAATCTCTGAAGATTCCTCCGAACCCCGCATCCCCTGGGTTGCCTTTCGAGGCGCCATCGAAGTTGAGCTGAAACATATGCATGGGAGGGGGTGTCCAGTTTCCGGGAGGGCATTTGGAAGGTTGAGATGATTCTCTGGCCCTGGGTTCTTGATTCCACTGAAGGTTCCAATTATTCCAAATACTTTGTTCTTGGGGGGACGAGGGAAAGTCTTCCTGAGACCAGTTGTGGAGAAGAAGTGTTTCCTTGATGTTATGGCATATAGTGTTCCACAGCTGTTCCAGAGGCGTAGCTTGATCATTAAAGATCCTCCTATTCCTCTCCTTCCAAATAGTCCACACTAGAAAGCCCGGAATCAGTTTCTAGAGAGAATTCAGGATTGTACTTTGATAAGGATTCCTGTCCCAATTGCTGATAGTGGCTGTAATTTCCCCCTATTTGCGGCCCTCCTTCTGACAACGAAAGCTGACTTTTTCCCAAAGCTTGCGCGCATTAGGACAGGAGAGCATAAGGTGCGTTGTGGTTTCCTCATCTTGTCTGCAGATTGGGCACATGGAGGGTCCATGATATTTCCTTTTCCTGAGATTGTCCCATGTTAGGATCCTGTTATGACTCAAGAGCCATAGAAAAGTGGATATTTTTGGCCAGTTGTTAGAGTCCCAGACTTTGCTCCATATTGGGTTTTTGACCATGTTCTCCTTCATTATTAAATTGTAAGCTTCCTTGGTGGTGAAAGAGCCTTTTTCTTCATAACCCCATCTAAGGATGTCCTTATCAATCGAGCATAGAATTTTCCTTTTCATTAACTCTGCGGTTAGAGATTGTTGGGCCTGTTCAGATCCATTCCTTAAAATTTGATTCGCCTGGATCCATTTCCTGTAACCTTGTGAAGAAGAAGGAAGCCAGAACGAGTTAATTTTTTCATGGGCCTGAATATCCTGCTCCGGAATCTGCATGTGAGTGAATAGATCCTTGATCTTGGGCTGCTGTTGCCAGGAGTCTTCCCAAAATCTTGCTGTGTTGCCGTCCTTGACTTCCCAAAAACTATGCTGCTAGATTAAATTTCTGTGCTGCTCTGGTGAGTTCCATATGAGGGATCCTGTACTGTTTTCTGATATTCTGACAAGCTCTTCTGTTGGACAGTTATTAGCATATTTTGCATTCCATAAAGAAGCCCATGGGGTGAAAGATGCAGTCAGCCATCTCCACCAAATTCGAGCCCCCATAACCATGTTGCTATGATAAGGATCCCTGAGGTCAGTTCCCCCAACAGTCTTAGGAAGGCAAACCGTGTCCCACTTAACAAGGGCCCATTTTCGGCCAAGCCCAAAGCTGCCCCATAAGAAGGATCGTTGCATGATCTTGATAGCTTGAAGAACCCATTTGGGGGCCACTAGGATAGAGAAGAGATAAAGCGACAAGGATTGAAGAACAACTTTAATAAGAATTAATCTGCTTGCCATATTGAGGGTTCGGTGAGTCCAAGATGTAAGGCGAGCTTCCATATTTTCTAGAAGGATCTTCCAAGCAGAGTGCTTCAAGGCCGAGGCTATTAAGGGAGCACCTAGGTAGGTTGAAGGCAAACCAGAAATAGAAAAACCAAGAATGCGAGCAATGGCTGCTTGGGTCACTGGAGGAGTGTGAAAGAAGAATAATTGAGATTTGACTTTGTTAATAGAAGCTCCAGAGGCATTCGAGAAATCCGAAAGGATCATTTTGAATTGACGAGCTTCTTGGACTGAAGGATGACCATACAGCATATTGTCATCCACAAATTGTTGGTGGGTAAAGGTGGAAGAGCTATGGATTGACAGACCTTTAAGGAGGTGAGAGTGCTGAGCGTATTTAATATACCGGCCTAGACCTTCTGCCATAATAACAAAAAGAAAAGGAGACGGAGGGTCTCCCTATCGAATGCCTCGAGAGGGATGAAAGGGGGAAGAGGGAATGTCATTAATCAGAATCGAGAAGAACGATGAAGAGATAAGGCTCATGATCCACCTGACCCAGGGAGGAGCAAAGCCAAAAGCTAGAAGGACTTCTTTGATGTACTGCCAGCTTAGACTATCAAAAGCTTTTGAAAGATCAATTTTCAGCAACATACCTGATTTTTTGAGATGTTTCAAGGAATGTATAATTTCATGAGTCAAGATGATTCCGTCCGTGATTTTCCTGCCTTCGATGTACCCAGATTGCTCTGGAGAGATGATTAGAGGGAGCAGCAATTTGAGTCTAGAAGCTATGACTTTGGAGACAATTTTGTAAATGATGTTGCAAAGGGCAATAGGTCTGAACTTGTCCGGGGTGCTATGATGTGCTTCCTTAGGAATAAGGGCTATGAATGTGGCATTCATTCCTGGAAGCATCCATCGCATGGCTCTTGATTCCTCAACAACTTCCCAAAATTCCATTTTGATTAGGTCCCAGAAAGAATGGAAGAAATTTGAGGTAAAGTCGTCCGGACCAGGCGCTTTCCCATCCTTCAACTGGTGTGCAGCAGCTTCTACTTCCAGTAGGTCAACAGGCCTGAGAAGGAGTTGGTTATGCTCCTCGGAAATAAGTTTTGGTATGTGCCTTGTAATTTTCCTTATGTCCTGAAGTCTGTCTGTGTTGGGCTCCTTGTGCACTTGCTTAAAATAGTTTAAATGCTCACTCTCAATTTCTTCATGAGACTCCACTCTTCTACCCTGCGCATTCTAGATATGGGAGATGTTGTTGTTCATTCTGCACTGGATTGTGGTTCTATGAAAAAATTTGGTGTTTTTCTCACCATCTTTGAGCCATCTGATTCTAGATTTCTGCCTCCATAGCGTTTCTTCCTGTCTTGCTCTCTCAGATATTTGTGATTCCAACAGTTTTTCTTGTTCAGCTAAGTCCTCTGATCGACCTTCGAGTATGATTTTTTGTTGCAGCTGTTTCATACTCTTTTCCAGATCATTCTGGGCCTTGAATATATTACCAAAGGAGTTATGATTCCAATGTTTTATTTTTCTTTTGAGATGCTTGAGTTTTTGCTGAAATTGAAGCATTTTCGTGCCTGTAGAAGAGGGGAAATTGTTCCATTCTGTTTTAACCAGGTTGTGGAAATCCTGATTAGACAACTAGAAGGCCTCAAAACGAAACGGTTTGCGCTTCTCATTGCCTGGATGGGACCAATTAAGGGCGATTGGCCAGTGGTCTGAACCAGCTATGGGCAGAATAGAAGCAGCAAAGTCGCATCCTATATGTATGGCATTATCTGATAAGAGGAATATGTCTAGGCGCGAGGCTATCTGATGTGTCCCAGTTATTTTTTAATTCCAGGTAAATAGTCCGTTATTGAAGGGAAGGTCGATCAACCAATTGTTTTGAATGAAATCTTTTAGATTGATCCCTTCCTTAATGCTGTTGATTCTGCCCCCCCATTTTCTCCTCCAGATTTGTAATCATATTGAAATTGCCCCCAGCTATCCAAATAGGGTACATCCTGTTCAGGTTGATTTCTGAGAGGGTGTTTAAGATTTTAATTTTGTGTGTGGCCTAGGTGCTCTGGCGATTCCAACATTCTAGGGTTTCGGTGAACGCCTGCAACGGCAGACTGCTCTGATCCTTTGCGCACCTGATTACATTATCAGCAAAATAACCTCCAGTCTTTGATTGCGCAGTCGCGGTCTCCATGATACCCCCCCAGGGGGAGGGCTCGAAGCCTCCCCCATTCAAAGATGCAGAGCGGCAGCAACTCGGAGAAAACGACAAAAATGAAAGGAATCGAGAGGACGGCACAGATCTGCATCCTCTGGAGAGGAACTTGGACTCTGAGCGTCCCAAAGTAACCTCTGCTACCTGTAAGCCAGTTGCTACTGAGCGACCAAGGGTAGATCTCCTGAGTCATCAAATCAACGCCAAGATACAATATATGAGAGATCATGCCTTAATAGGAAAATTTATAGGACTCTGGCCAACGGAAAAAGCACTGCGTGGGTGGATAGCAGCAAAATGGCATCCCAAAGGACATATCACTCTGCAACTGGGACCTAAAGGATTCTTCACTGCCATTTTTAACTGTCTTGAGGATCGAAACAGGGTTCTAGATGGAGGGCCGTATTTCTTCAATGCGGCTGGACTGTACCTCAGAGGCTGGGTAGAACGCTTCAACCCTGACAAAGAGGACCTTAGCTGGGCTCCAGTTTGGATAAGACTGTATTCTCTACCTATGGAATACTAGGAAGAATCCTCCTTACAAGCTATAGGAAATCCTCTGGGCGAGTTTGTTAAAGTGGCAGAGGAATCAAAACTTCAAAGATACACCTCTTTTTCAAGAATATATGTATACATGCACCTCGATAAGCCTCTTCCGGATAAGGTGAGTATTATTCACGAGGATGTTGAATGGATTCAGTTGATTGACTATGAGCATGTGACGTTCAGGTGTAGAAGATGTCATGCCTTGGGACATTTATACAGGGACTATCCTCTTACTCAAAAACCTTCAAACCCCTTAGTTCCAGAAAAACCTGAGTTCGATAGCTTTACTAAGGTAGCTAGTCGTAGAAAAGGCCACAAGAAACCCATGTCTAATCCTAAATGGCCTCAGGCAAGCACCTCACAGCCCTCAACCTCCAAAAGTTTTGAGGCTTTAGCAAGCCAATCGGATCCCAACCTGGTAAATCCTATGTCCTCTAAGAAGGATACCTCGACTGATAAATTCTCTGCTCCTTCCAAAGCCAAATCTCCTCATGAAATTACTCTTCCCTCAAATCTGGTGTTACCTGATAACCTGGATAGCCCCGTATGGAACAGTCAAATAATGGAGGTGGACAATACTAACTATGAATCCGCAACACTTTCAGAATTCTCTAAAGATTTGGAGGAACCTCAGCAAATGGAAGAGGAACAGGAGAATATAGACATCGGGGAATTGGATCTTCTAGAACTAGAGATGGCGTGCAAAACAAATAGTTACGACAAGATTCCAGCCAGACAATTAGAAAACTTGGAAGTGATCCTCTCAAAGGCACAAAGACACAAATCCCTTGGCATCCAAACAGGAGGTGTATGGGATGGGAAACTCACATCCAAAGATAACAAAAAGCGAGGGCGGAAAACAGACCTCCAACACACTATCCGAATAGGAGAAATGTTAATAGAGTCAGGCGGATACTCTAAGCTGACAAAGTACTATGATACCCTCCCCAACACTTCCCAATGAAGTTGTTATCTTGGAATATTAGAGGCCTTAATGGCCCAAGAAAAGGAAGCCTTCTCAAAACCTTGATTATGCAGGAGAAACCTCAAATAATCTTCTTGCAAGAGACTAAATGTAACTCGTCAGCACTGGAAAGGATTGCAATAAAAGCATGGCCGAGCTGTCTCTCTATAGCAGTTGATGCTGATGGAGCGTCTGGTGGCTTAGCAATTATATGGGACCCCTGTTCCATCAGCCTTAACAACTTTCATGCCACAAGGAATTTCATTCAGGCATTCTTCCACATTACAGGAACCAATACACATGGACTTCTAACAAATGTTTATTTTCCAATTTTTTTTTATGGTTTACATGATAATTTTTTTTTTTTTTACATTTTTTTTTAATATATTTTCTAATTATTTATTTGTTTATATTTTTTATTTTTATTGTTGGTTTTAGTTTCTTAATTCTTATATTTTGTAGGTTAATTTTGTTTTTTTTTTTAATGTTTTTATGATCGATTTTTTCTTTTGCGTTATTTTTTTTAATATATATATATCTATATATATATATATATATATATATATATATATATATATATATATATATATATATATATATATATAGATATATTTAATTTTTTTGTTTTTTTTTTTTTTACCATATATTTTAATTTACATTTTGTTATTTTTTTTCAAATTTTGTTTTGTTTTGTTTTGTGTTTTTCATTGTTTTTAATTTTATATATATTTTTTTAATTTTATGTTTTCATTATTCTTTTGAAATTTAATGTTTTTCGGAGTCATGATAAAACCTTTTACGCCATTATTTCGAAATGTTGAAAATTTGCCCTTGAAAAAAAAAAAATATTATTCCAACATCAACACCTTTTGTTTTGAGGGTATTTTTTGCACAAAATTTACCATGGAAAAAAAGTGTTATTCGAACATCAACACTTTTCATTTTGAGGGTGTTTTTTGGGCAATTTTTGCACAACAATTTCGTTTTCACCGCCATTTTTAAAACATGTTGAAAATTTACCCTAGAAAAAAAAAGTGGCATTCTAGCATCAACACTTTTCGTTTTTAGCACTATTTTTCATGTTTTTTTGGGGTTTTTGGCTAGAGTTTCCGTTTTGAGTTTATAGTTCCCGTTTCAAAGTTTACATTTGTAAGTACATAAACCCATTAAATCTAAAATGCCTAAAATGAAAAACCCTAATTGTGAAGTGGTAGAGGGTGTTATAGGTCATTTTGTCACATATGGTTAATAGGCCTACACACTAGATCAAACAACATCCATGAACACCTTTTCATCGTCCCTACATGAAGCCCTAATAATGATTCTCTCAAATCCCTAAGTTTTTGACCTTGATTGCTTAATTCTAATGCTTTTAAGGCCCAATGCACCCTGGGCCTTTAGGGACCTACGTTCAGCAACAAGTTGCTCGGTTTTGCAACTGCTTTGATCAGAGCAAGTTGTCCCTTGTTGGGGGTGCGTTAATTCTAGAAATTCAAGAACAATAAGAAGAATCCCAAATATTACTCTTCCATAAGCTTCCAAGAATTGTTCCAACCATTTACCTTGGATAAGAACTTTGAATCCTGTCTGATCCTACCTTGGAGATTTCACCTCTTATCCCTTGATATCATCCTCCCATCAAGAGTGGATATCAAGCCTATATTGGTAAATGGATAAGAATTCCTAAACTATCATCCTCTTCGATATAATTACTTCCATCCACAAGCTAGGGGTTGTATTTTGGAGACTAATCATACCCTTATGTTGTTTATTTGATCATAATAGAGTTGTCATTCCCATGCATTAGGGTGACCTTGAGGTGTACATTGTGGCAAGAAAGGACAAATGAACTTGGGAGATATTTACAATATCAACTTCCACTTTTGGTTATAAACTCTCGCCCTTTCATATTAATACAAAGAGTATATCATTTCCTATATTTTCATATATTTCAATGCTATGTTGATCCATTGAATAGAGTGATTGGATAATTCTACATAATTGTTGTAGATATTTGGCTTGTGTTGATTTTTTGTGTAGGTTCTAATTATAGCGATCAAAGCTACAGTTGGAGATTACAAGCTAGGAGGAGAGAAGAGCTTGCGACGGATCACAAGTAAGCATCTTTCCATTTTCCAATTTCTCTAAGGAGAACTTTATAGTCTTTGATTTCTGTTTTTCTAGACTAGGCCACTAGGTCTAGGGAAGATACTATTATCCACAGTCATAGATTATATATAACAAATTGGCAACTCAACTGGGGAATGATTCATTTCCTTAGTGGTTTCCTTGACTTTATCCCTTGTTACACTTATTGAAAAAACCTCCAGTGTCTCACTCAGACTGAATTGATCCTAGGAAAACCTTTCATTCAACTGCATTTATTTTTTTTGTGTCGGAAAATCTATTTTCCTTGATCAACGCACCCCCGGGTCTGCTAACAGACTGTTGCAAAGCACTTGTAGCCTGTTTGCACCTGCACTGACCCTGGTTTCATGAAAAAAAATGTTTTTTCATGCTTTTCTCTCTAATTAAATTGGTTCCAGTTGGTCCTCGTGTCCCTGAGTGTGTTTAGCTCTCTTAGAAGCCTTCATCTTCTCTGCTATTTTTTTTGAGTGCCTTTGATAAGAATTTATTTAGATTTTCCTTTGTTCTTATCATCAACTCATTAACAAAATGATTTCTTGATCATTGGGTTGCTTGAAGGAATTGGTGGTTCAGTCATCATTTTGAAACGTGTTTTTTATCAGTGATTAGGCAAATATCTTAGTTTTCATCTGAAAATTAAGTGGATTTGAAAAGAAAAATCTTATGCATCATGCATTTCATCTAGGGTTTTGTGTGTGAAATTGTAATTAGCAACATTTGCATTAGGGGAATTGCTTCTATTGCATCTTGTATGCTACATATTATTTGTTCTCTTACCTCCCATCTATATATATATATATATATATATATATTATTTTATGGTAGGTAAGACCCATGGGGGATTTGAACCAGTGACCTATCACATGAAGTGCCTTAACAATGCACCCACTCACCATCAATCCAAAGCCCCATGGGCTCCCATATATATATTTTCATTGAAAAGAAAGTGTTTCATTTTATCATGCTTTTTTGTATTTTAGGATATTCATGTGAAATTCATGGTGAGCCTTGAAAACCAAAACTTTGTTGGCATTATGATTCAAGTGTTGTCCTTGATGGAAACTCACTCAGAGGCTGGTACAGGTGCTCAGAGGTTGGTACAGGTGGTACAGGTGATGGCAACTTAATCAGAGGACAGTTCTGAGTATAGCAGGCCAAGACAATTCATACACGCAGGTTCGTTAAGCCCAAGTCGCGTGTACACGCAGGTTGGCTTCAGTAAAAGAGCGTGTATGTGAAAACGTACCTTTGGTCCATGGCGGTTAGTCCTTGGAAGTTGTGCCTATGGTTTTGGACCATGGCGTCTCGACGGACGTGTTGATCCCTAGTTTTGAAGTTGATGGTATTGGATTTCTATGGTTTTGGCTCTTGGTATTGTAAAGGGCCTAAGGCTATATAAGGAGAAGATCATTAGGCAAATGAAGGGAAGCAAGGTGCAAGAGTGTGTGAGTGATGAAGATCTGAGGAAGTGTGAGATCCAAGTGCTGGTTATGGGTTGGTGATCTGAACCAAGGTTTCACTCATGTGGAGGATGATGAATGATGGAACGAGATCTCAAGGCTTGGAATGATTATCTTCATATGGTTTGCCTGTGGATAGATCAGATCTACTGACGCATGTTTATTATTATGATCTGGGTATGTTTTGATGTCTGATATAGCTGCAGAGTTATAAGTTAGAATTTGCAGATCTGTACGCGGGTTGGCTTTGGTAAACGAGCGTATACACGCAGGTTGGGTTCATCCAAGTAGCGTATACAATGTGAAGTATGATATTTGAAGATGAAGTTGGATCTGGTTGTTGTTATGTTGTCTGGTTGTTGTTGACAGGGTTACAGTGATTCAGAATTGGGTGTTTCAGTGATTGATGATGCAGGTTGTTCTACAATGATGATTGTTTCATGGATCCAGTATGAAAATGTATGAAATGTGGTCCCGGGAAGATCGTAGGCCGGCAGCTACGTACTGGTAAACATATCAGCCAGTACAAGAGCCAAGGGGGTTGTAGCTCCCTTCCAGGAGCAGCTGGAAAACGAGTGAAGGTTGTAGCCTTCTGTAGGGTTGGCACCTACGTACTAGTAAATGGATCGGCTAGTACAAGAGCTATGAAGGTTGTAGCCTTCTGTAGGGTTGGTACCTACGTACTAGTAAATGGATCGGCTAGTACAAGAGCTATGAGGGTTGTAGCCCTCAGCAGGTTACAGCCTGCGTGCTGGTAAATGACTGCACCAGTGCATTGTAAAAGAAGTTTCTTATTAAAGAAGAAAGAGACGAATTGCAGCAGGTGGTTTTCACCCACATTGGGTTTCCACCTTATATCATGGTGTTCATATATGTGGCTCTTGTGTGATGTTCTGTTCTGTTATTCTGCACCTGTTTACTGTTAATATGCTTAATAATGATCTGATGCATTTACTGAAGATTAAGCTAACTGAATTATAAGATCTCTAGATATACGCGAGTTTCATTAGACACAGTAGCGTGTACACGCGGGTTCACTTAATTGAAGTAGCGTATATGTTTCTGAGCATGAAATTGAAAAAGTTTGATTGATCTGATAATACTGATTCACCCCCCCTCTCAGTATTATTTCCAACAATTGGTATCAGAGCAGGTCCTTCAGAGAAGCTTGATCGCTTGAAGGAGATTCGTAGAACAATGGGGAAGAAAGCACGTCAGAAGAAGAAGACAGCTCAAAGGAACAATGACAACCTGCCGTTGAGTGGAAGTAAGAATTCAGATCCCGAATCACCTCAGAATGAAGATGGACAAACAAATGAAGTATCAGATCAAACCATAGATCAGCAAGATCTACCTAGCAAAAAGGAGAATGCCCTCAAAGAAGAAATCATCAAATTAGAAGATCTGTTGGAATGTGCCTCCAAAACTCGACAAATGCTGCTAGCACTGAATAAAGAGCAAGAAAACGAGATCCTCAAACTAAGGCATCAGTTGGATGAAGGAAGGAAAGCTGAAGAGACCTTGAAGAAGCAATGTCTAGACAAAGAAGAACAACATCAAGTTGAGGTAAATATCTTGAAAAGTAAATTAGAAGAAAAGGATAAACTATTACGATTTCAAGATAGTACTAAGATCTTGGATGATATTCTTAGTAGTCAAAGGTCCCCTGCTATCAAAACTGGTCTTGGTTTTCATAAGTCTATTGAAGGTGAATCTGGTTCACAAAGTAAGACAAGAATCTCTCATGCAAAATCTGAAAGGCTCTACAAGGAGATGAAAGGTCAACCTCATCAACAATCAAGGAAAGAGACTCCTCAAAGAAAATCTTTTACTCCTCCCATGAATAATGTTGAATGTTATGTATGTCATAATCTTGGACATGTTGCAGCCATATGTAGAAAAAGAAGGTTTCAAGACCATCATGCAGAAAGATCATCACATTCAAGGTACTTTAATGGATATTGCTTTTCTTGCAATATGTTTGGTCACAAAGCTGCTGATTGCTATAGGAGGAATATGAAACATGTAAGATGCTATGCATGTAACAAGTTTGGACATAGAGCAAAGGATTGCAGGAACAAAGCTCATGATAAGAAGAAATCATCAACATGCTTGAAGATATGGAAGAAGAAGGAAGTTCAGCCAGAAAGATGTGGCACAGCACAGGGTACTCAGCACAGCACAGACATAACAGACTCAGGGGGAGCTGAAGGCATAGAACTTCAGTGTTCTAATTCTAATACGCAAGTTTCATGAAGCAAATCCGCGTATATACGCGAGTTTCACACTACAAAGTCGCGTATATGTCAGTTTGTGAAAAAGCAGTGGGGACAGACTCAGAAAAGGGGGCTGATATGATCCAGTCCAGTATATGCTCTATTGGTTAACAGTTACAGTCTGCTGAGGATGTCTGGAAATGTCTTGATACTTATGACACAGGCTCAGGGGGAGCATATACTTCAAATAATGCATTGTTGGCATTATGGTTAGAAGTTGTTGATAAAGTCTATGAAGCTAAATGATACATCTTACTGTTTAGGAATGGTATTGCAGGCTGATGCTTATGGTACAGATCATGATGCTGCTGGTGGCTTTCATAAGTCTTGGTCTAGATATTTCATCACTATGTCATGTATCTCTTTTATGATGTCAAGGTCATGTAACGACCTATGTTGGTTTCCCCACTATTCCTGGGATGAATGATGAAATGTTCATGTATTATCATGTATCTCCACATGGTTAGGTGGATGAGTCAATATTGGTATATCCCCACTAGGTTGGGTGATGAATGTATGTTGAGTCTTTTGGTGATAGGAAGGTCTTTTATGATGTATAAGTCTTTGTTCTTCTTGAAGAACATCTTTTACAGATCTTGCCTACAGTCAAGGGGAGCATGAACAGCACAATTCAGCAAGAGCAGGATGGATAGATTGGTACACTTTGGCATACACAAAGGGGGAGCACATTTGGAGATTGCAGCAGGTACTCAGGGGGAGTATGGACAGCAGAAGGTATACCAAAGAAGAGGATATCTTGGTACGCCCTTTGCCCTTGATGTCAAAGGGGGAGAGTGACTTGGTGTGGTGGTTGCCATCAAGTCCAAAGGGGGAGATTGTTGGCATTATGATTCAAGTGTTGTCCTTGATGGCAACTCACTCAGAGGCTGGTACAGGTGCTCAAAGGTTGGTACAGGTGATGGCAACTTAATCAGAGGACAGTTCTGAGTATAGCAGGCCAAGACAATTCATACACGCAGGTTCGTTAAGCCCAAGTCGCGTGTACACGCAGGTTGGCTTCAGTAAAAGAGCGTGTATGTGAAAACGTACCTTTGGTCCATGGCGGTTAGTCCTTGGAAGTTGTGCCTATGGTTTTGGACCATGGCGTCTCGACGGACGTGTTGATCCCTAGTTTTGAAGTTGATGGTATTGGATTTCTATGGTTTTGGCTCTTGGTATTGTAAAGGGCCTAAGGCTATATAAGGAGAAGATCATTAGGCAAATGAAGGGAGGCAAGGTGCAAGAGTGTGTGAGTGATGAAGATCTGAGGAAGTGTGAGATCCAAGTGCTGGTTATGGGTTGGTGATCTGAACCAAGGTTTCACTCATGTGGAGAATGATGAATGATGGAACGAGATCTCAAGGCTTGGAATGATTATCTTCATATGGTTTGCCTGTGGATAGATCAGATCTACTGACGCATGTTTATTATTATGATCTGGGTATGTTTTGATGTCTGATATAGCTGCAGAGTTATAAGTTAGAATTTGCAGATCTGTACGCGGGTTGGCTTTGGTAAACGAGCGTATACACGCAGGTTGGGTTCATCCAAGTAGCGTATACAATGTGAAGTATGATATTTGAAGATGAAGTTGGATCTGGTTGTTGTTATGTTGTCTGGTTGTTGTTGACAGGGTTACAGTGATTCAGAATTGGGTGTTTCAGTGATTGATGATGCAGGTTCTTCTACAATGATGATTGTTTCATGGATCCAGTATGAAAATGTATGAAACGTGGTCCCGGGAAGATCGTAGGCCGGCACCTACGTACTGGTAAACATATCAGCCAGTACAAGAGCCAAGGGGGTTGTAGCTCCCTTCCAGGAGCAGCTGGAAAACGAGTGAAGGTTGTAGCCTTCTGTAGGGTTGGCACCTACGTACTAGTAAATGGATCGGCTAGTACAAGAGCTATGAAGGTTGTAGCCTTCTGTAGGGTTGGTACCTACGTACTAGTAAATGGATCGGCTAGTACAAGAGCTATGAGGGTTGGAGCCCTCAGCAGGTTGCAGCCTGCGTGCTGGTAAATGACTGCACCAGTGCATTGTAAAAGAAGTTTCTTATTAAAGAAGAAAGAGACGAATTGCAGCAGGAGGTTTTCACCCACATTGGGTTTCCACCTTATATCATGGTGTTCATATATGTGGCTCTTGTGTGATGTTCTGTTCTGTTATTCTGCACCTGTTTACTGTTAATATGCTTAATAATGATCTGATGCATTTACTGAAGATTAAGCTAACTAAATTATAAGATCTCTAGATATACGCGAGTTTCATTAGACACAGTAGCGTGTACACGCAGGTTCACTTAATTGAAGTAGCGTATATGTTTCTGAGCATGAAATTGAAAAAGTTTGATTGATCTGATAATACTGATTCACCCCCCCTCTCAGTATTATTTCCAACAATTGGTATCAGAGCAGGTCCTTCAGAGAAGCTTGATCGCTTGAAGGAGATTCGTAGAACAATGGGGAAGAAAGCACGTCAGAAGAAGAAGACAGCTCAAAGGAACAATGACAACCTGCCGTTGAGTGGAAGTAAGAATTCAGATCCTGAATCACCTCAGAATGAAGATGGACAAACAAATGAAGTATCAGATCAAACCATAGATCAGCAAGATCTACCTAGCAAAAAGGAGAATGCCCTCAAAGAAGAAATCATCAAATTAGAAGATCTGTTGGAATGTGCCTCCAGAACTCGACAAATGCTGCTAGCACTGAATAAATAGCAAGAAAACGAGATCCTCAAACTAAGGCATCAGTTGGATGAAGGAAGGAAAGCTGAAGAGACCTTGAAGAAGCAATGTCTAGACAAAGAAGAACAACATCAAGTTGAGGTAAATATCTTGAAAAGTAAATTAGAAGAAAAGGATAAACTATTACGATTTCAAGATAGTACTAAGATCTTGGATGATATTCTTAGTAGTCAAAGGTCCCCTGCTATCAAAGCTGGTCTTGGTTTTCATAAGTCTATTGAAGGTGAATCTGGTTCACAAAGTAAGACAAGAATCTCTCATGCAAAATCTGAAAGGCTCTACAAGGAGATGAAAGGTCAACCTCATCAACAATCAAGGAAAGAGACTCCTCAAAGAAAATCTTTTACTCCTCCCATGAATAATGTTGAATGTTATGTATGTCATAATCTTGGACATGTTGCAGCCATATGTAGAAAAAGAAGGTTTCAAGACCATCATGCAGAAAGATCATCACATTCAAGGTACTTTAATGGATATTGCTTTTCTTGCAATATGTTTGGTCACAAAGCTGCTGATTGCTATAGGAGGAATATGAAACATGTAAGATGCTATGCATGTAACAAGTTTGGACATAGAGCAAAGGATTGCAGGAACAAAGCTCATGATAAGAAGAAATCATCAACATGCTTGAAGATATGGAAGAAGAAGGAAGTTCAGCCAGAAAGATGTGGCACAGCACAGGGTACTCAGCACAGCACAGACATAACAGACTCAGGGGGAGCTGAAGGCATAGAACTTCAGTGTTCTAATTCTAATACGCAAGTTTCATGAAGCAAACCCGCGCATATACGCGAGTTTCACACTACAAAGTCGCGTATATGTCAGTTTGTGAAAAAGCAGTGGGGACAGACTCAGAAAAGGGGTCTGATATGATCCAGTCCAGTATATGCTCTATTGGTTAACAGTTACAGTCTGCTGAGGATGTCTGGAAATGTCTTGATACTTATGACACAGGCTCAGGGGGAGCATATACTTCAAATAATGCATTGTTGGCATTATGGTTAGAAGTTGTTGATAAAGTCTATGAAGCTAAATGATACATCTTACTGTTTAGGAATGGTATTGCAGGCTGATGCTTATGGTACAGATCATGATGCTGCTGGTGGCTTTCATAAGTCTTGGTCTAGATATTTCATCACTATGTCATGTATCTCTTTTATGATGTCAAGGTCATGTAACGACCTATGTTGGTTTCCCCACTATGCCTGGGATGAATGATGAAATGTTCATGTATTATCATGTATCTCCACATGGTTAGGTGGATGAGTCAATATTGGTATATCCCCACTAGGTTGGGTGATGAATGTATGTTGAGTCTTTTGGTGATAGGAAGGTCTTTTATGATGTATAAGTCTTTGTTCTTCTTGAAGAACATCTTTTACAGATCTTGCCTACAGTCAAGGGGAGCATGAACAGCACAATTCAGCAAGAGCAGGATGGATAGATTGGTACACTTTGGCATACACAAAGGGGGAGCACATTTGGAGATTGCAGCAGGTACTCAGGGGGAGTATGGACAGCAGAAGGTATACCAAAGAAGAGGATATCTTGGTACGCCCTTTGCCCTTGATGTCAAAGGGGGAGAGTGACTTGGTGTGGTGGTTGCCATCAAGTCCAAAGGGGGAGATTGTTGGCATTATGATTCAAGTGTTGTCCTTGATGGCAACTCACTCAGAGGCTGGTACAGGTGCTCAGAGGTTGGTACAGGTGATGGCAACTTAATCAGAGGACAGTTCTGAGTATAGCAGGCCAAGACAATTCATACACGCAGGTTCGTTAAGCCCAAGTCGCGTGTACACGCAGGTTGGCTTCAGTAAAAGAGCGTGTATGTGAAAACGTACCTTTGGTCCATGGCGGTTAGTCCTTGGAAGTTGTGCCTATGGTTTTGGACCATGGCGTCTCGACGGACGTGTTGATCCCTAGTTTTGAAGTTGATGGTATTGGATTTCTATGGTTTTGGCTCTTGGTATTGTAAAGGGCCTAAGGCTATATAAGGAGAAGATCATTAGGCAAATGAAGGGAGGCAAGGTGCAAGAGTGTGTGAGTGATGAAGATCTGAGGAAGTGTGAGATCCAAGTGCTGGTTATGGGTTGGTGATCTGAACCAAGGTTTCACTCATGTGGAGGATGATGAATGATGGAACGAGATCTCAAGGCTTGGAATGATTATCTTCATATGGTTTGCCTGTGGATAGATCAGATCTACTGATGCATGTTTATTATTATGATCTGGGTATGTTTTGATGTCTGATATAGCTGCAGAGTTATAAGTTAGAATTTGCAGATCTGTACGCGGGTTGGCTTTGGTAAACGAGCGTATACACGCAGGTTGGGTTCATCCAAGTAGCGTATACAATGTGAAGTATGATATTTGAAGATGAAGTTGGATCTGGTTGTTGTTATGTTGTCTGGTTGTTGTTGACAGGGTTACAGTGATTCAGAATTGGGTGTTTCAGTGATTGATGATGCAGGTTGTTCTACAATGATGATTGTTTCATGGATCCAGTATGAAAATGTATGAAACGTGGTCCCGGGAAGATCGTAGGCCGGCACCTACGTACTGGTAAACATATCAGCCAGTACAAGAGCCAAGGGGGTTGTAGCTCCCTTCCAGGAGCAGCTGGAAAACGAGTGAAGGTTGTAGCCTTCTGTAGGGTTGGCACCTACGTACTAGTAAATGGATCGGCTAGTACAAGAGCTATGAAGGTTGTAGCCTTCTGTAGGGTTGGTACCTACGTACTAGTAAATGGATCGGCTAGTACAAGAGCTATGAGGGTTGGAGCCCTCAGCAGGTTGCAGCCTGCGTGCTGGTAAATGACTGCACCAGTGCATTGTAAAAGAAGTTTCTTATTAAAGAAGAAAGAGACGAATTGCAGCAGGAGGTTTTCACCCACATTGGGTTTCCACCTTATATCATGGTGTTCATATATGTGGCTCTTGTGTGATGTTCTGTTCTGTTATTCTGCACCTGTTTACTGTTAATATGCTTAATAATGATCTGATGCATTTACTGAAGATTAAGCTAACTGAATTATAAGATCTCTAGATATACGCGAGTTTCATTAGACACAGTAGCGTGTACACGCGGGTTCACTTAATTGAAGTAGCGTATATGTTTCTGAGCATGAAATTGAAAAAGTTTGATTGATCTGATAATACTGATTCACCCCCCCTCTCAGTATTATTTCCAACAATTGGTATCAGAGCAGGTCCTTCAGAGAAGCTTGATCGCTTGAAGGAGATTCGTAGAACAATGGGGAAGAAAGCACGTCAGAAGAAGAAGACAGCTCAAAGGAACAATGACAACCTGCCGTTGAGTGGAAGTAAGAATTCAGATCCTGAATCACCTCAGAATGAAGATGGACAAACAAATGAAGTATCAGATCAAACCATAGATCAGCAAGATCTACCTAGCAAAAAGGAGAATGCCCTCAAAGAAGAAATCATCAAATTAGAAGATCTGTTGGAATGTGCCTCCAGAACTCGACAAATGCTGCTAGCACTGAGTAAAGAGCAAGAAAACGAGATCCTCAAACTAAGGCATCAGTTGGATGAAGGAAGGAAAGCTGAAGAGACCTTGAAGAAGCAATGTCTAGACAAAGAAGAACAACATCAAGTTGAGGTTAATATCTTGAAAAGTAAATTAGAAGAAAAGGATAAACTATTACGATTTCAAGATAGTACTAAGATCTTGGATGATATTCTTAGTAGTCAAAGGTCCCCTGCTATCAAAACTGGTCTTGGTTTTCATAAGTCTATTGAAGGTGAATCTGGTTCACAAAGTAAGACAAGAATCTCTCATGCAAAATCTGAAAGGCTCTACAAGGAGATGAAAGGTCAACCTCATCAACAATCAAGGAAAGAGACTCCTCAAAGAAAATCTTTTACTCCTCCCATGAATAATGTTGAATGTTATGTATGTCATAATCTTGGACATGTTGCAGCCATATGTAGAAAAAGAAGGTTTCAAGACCATCATGCAGAAAGATCATCACATTCAAGGTACTTTAATGGATATTGCTTTTCTTGCAATATGTTTGGTCACAAAGCTGCTGATTGCTATAGGAGGAATATGAAACATGTAAGATGCTATGCATGTAACAAGTTTGGACATAGAGCAAAGGATTGCAGGAACAAAGCTCATGATAAGAAGAAATCATCAACATGCTTGAAGATATGGAAGAAGAAGGAAGTTCAGCCAGAAAGATGTGGCACAGCACAGGGTACTCAGCACAACACAGACATAACAGACTCAGGGGGAGCTGAAGGCATAGAACTTCAGTGTTCTAATTCTAATACGCAAGTTTCATGAAGCAAATCCGCGTATATACGCGAGTTTCACACTACAAAGTCGCGTATATGTCAGTTTGTGAAAAAGCAGTGGGGACAGACTCAGAAAAGGGGTCTGATATGATCCAGTCCAGTATATGCTCTATTGGTTAACAGTTACAGTCTGCTGAGGATGTCTGGAAATGTCTTGATACTTATGACACAGGCTCAGGGGGAGCATATACTTCAAATAATGCATTGTTGGCATTATGGTTAGAAGTTGTTGATAAAGTCTATGAAGCTAAATGATACATCTTACTGTTTAGGAATGGTATTGCAGGCTGATGCTTATGGTACAGATCATGATGCTGCTGGTGGCTTTCATAAGTCTTGGTCTAGATATTTCATCACTATGTCATGTATCTCTTTTATGATGTCAAGGTCATGTAACGACCTATGTTGGTTTCCCCACTATGCCTGGGATGAATGATGAAATGTTCATGTATTATCATGTATCTCCACATGGTTAGGTGGATGAGTCAATATTGGTATATCCCCACTAGGTTGGGTGATGAATGTATGTTGAGTCTTTTGGTGATAGGAAGGTCTTTTATGATGTATAAGTCTTTGTTCTTCTTGAAGAACATCTTTTACAGATCTTGCCTACAGTCAAGGGGAGCATGAACAGCACAATTCAGCAAGAGCAGGATGGATAGATTGGTACACTTTGGCATACACAAAGGGGGAGCACATTTGGAGATTGCAGCAGGTACTCAGGGGGAGTATGGACAGCAGAAGGTATACCAAAGAAGAGGATATCTTGGTACGCCCTTTGCCCTTGATGTCAAAGGGGGAGAGTGACTTGGTGTGGTGGTTGCCATCAAGTCCAAAGGGGGAGATTGTTGGCATTATGATTCAAGTGTTGTCCTTGATGGCAACTCACTCAGAGGCTAGTACAGGTGCTCAGAGGTTGGTACAGGTGATGGCAACTTAATCAGAGGACAGTTCTGAGTATAGCAGGCCAAGACAATTCATACACGCAGGTTCGTTAAGCCCAAGTCGCGTGTACCCGCAGGTTGGCTTCAGTAAAAGAGCGTGTATGTGAAAACGTACCTTTGGTCCATGGCGGTTAGTCCTTGGAAGTTGTGCCTATGGTTTTGGACCATGGCGTCTCGACGGACGTGTTGATCCCTAGTTTTGAAGTTGATGGTATTGGATTTCTATGGTTTTGGCTCTTGGTATTGTAAAGGACCTAAGGCTATATAAGGAGAAGATCATTAGGCAAATGAAGGGAGGCAAGGTGCAAGAGTGTGTGAGTGATGAAGATCTGAGGAAGTGTGAGATCCAAGTGCTGGTTATGGGTTGGTGATCTGAACCAAGGTTTCACTCATGTGGAGGATGATGAATGATGGAACGAGATCTCAAGGCTTGGAATGATTATCTTCATATGGTTTGCCTGTGGATAGATCAGATCTACTGACGCATGTTTATTATTATGATCTGGGTATGTTTTGATGTCTGATATAGCTGCAGAGTTATAAGTTAGAATTTGCAGATCTGTACGCGGGTTGGCTTTGGTAAACGAGCGTATACACGCAGGTTGGGTTCATCCAAGTAGCGTATACAATGTGAAGTATGATATTTGAAGATGAAGTTGGATCTGGTTGTTGTTATGTTGTCTGGTTGTTGTTGATAGGGTTACAGTGATTCAGAATTGGGTGTTTCAGTGATTGATGATGCAGGTTGTTCTATAATGATGATTGTTTCATGGATCCAGTATGAAAATGTATGAAACGTGGTCCCGGGAAGATCGTAGGCCGGCACCTACGTACTGGTAAACATATCAGCCAGTACAAGAGCCAAGGGGGTTGTAGCTCCCTTCCAGGAGCAGCTGGAAAATGAGTGAAGGTTGTAGCCTTCTGTAGGGTTGGCACCTACGTACTAGTAAATGGATCGGCTAGTACAAGAGCTATGAAGGTTGTAGCCTTCTGTAGGGTTGGTACCTACGTACTAGTAAATGGATCGGCTAGTACAAGAGCTATGAGGGTTGTAGCCCTCAGCAGGTTGCAGCCTGCGTGCTGGTAAATGACTGCACCAGTGCATTGTAAAAGAAGTTTCTTATTAAAGAAGAAAGAGACGAATTGCAGCAGGTGGTTTTCACCCACATTGGGTTTCCACCTTATATCATGGTGTTCATATATGTGGCTCTTGTGTGATGTTCTGTTCTGTTATTCTGCACCTGTTTACTGTTAATATGCTTAATAATGATCTGATGCATTTACTGAAGATTAAGCTAACTGAATTATAAGATCTCTAGATATACGCGAGTTTCATTAGACACAGTAGCGTGTACACGCGGGTTCACTTAATTGAAGTAGCGTATATGTTTCTGAGCATGAAATTGAAAAAGTTTGATTGATCTGATAATACTGATTCAGCCCCCCTCTCAGTATTATTTCCAACAAACTTAACTCAAGATAAACTTTAAAATTTACTAAATCAACCTAAGGAGGATGTGTAACATCAACGCAAACATCTAGAGGCATAGGCTAGAGACGTGTTATGACATTTATAAACATAAGAGTTCTCATTTTTTGCCAACGCTGCATTACAGGGGTGATATCTTGTTCCACATATGTAAGTGTATTGGACCGTTCTCCACATACCTTCATGTATATTTGATGGCGCTCCACACATAAAAATTATATGCGAAAAATATCATCATATGGTTATGCATTAGACAAAACTAGTACAAACTACACTTCCACATATTGTCAAGTATATTTTGGAAGTCCACCATAGGTTGTTATCCTCACCATATGCAACAGATTCGACTGCCTTATACATTGTAATACACCGAACACAACATTCGGGGATATTGCCTACCCACACGTAAATTGTTGGTTCTCTAAGGTTGTATATTGCGGTTCACAGTTGCTCGGTAAACCTTTATACTATTTTACCCTCTTTGATTTATCTTTTGTTTTAATTGTTAAAATTTATTAATCCAACATGGAAGAACAAAACCCTTTACCCTATCGTTTTCACATAATGAAAAATAAGCCTCCTCTTCCACCAAAGGAAACTCTTGACCATCGTTAGAAGCATAAGAAAATGCAGGTTACTGAATCTAGTACTTTAGGGGCTATTACTTTTGGTCCTCCATCTGAGATAGATCCACCAGAATCATATTTTTCTGTGACTCAGAGCCTGAGATTACCTCTCCATTGGCTAGTGACTCTGACGTAGTCAAAACCAAAGCACTAGAATTCTATTTACTTGAGGTTATTGAACTTGACATTCCAAAATTTGATTCGAATTGGATCCATAAAAATAAACTGTCGGAAAGACCACGACTGTATCAGGTTGGACAAACATCAAAGAATTCCAAAACAATGATCAAAAACAACCTGAACTAGTGGCAATGGCAGCCAGTGTGGAACGACGAGGACCTCAGTCAAAGCACGCTAACCAAGGCCCATGGAGACTGCGCAGGAGGTCAAATTAGCCCATGGGAGCCCCGAATCGAGAAAATATAGGGGCTTTTGATGTGTGATTAACACTTAGCTGGGTGAATAGGACCATGATGGAGGAAGCTCGAGCACTCAGACACATGGGGAGATGGAGAACCGCTGGTGGAAAGGTAAAAGCGCTAAAAGGACAAAGGTGGGACCCATGCTTTGGAAACCAACAATATTGATCAAGGTGCCCTCAATTGGTAAGCAGTTTTGGAGGAAAGCAGAGCGATTCCACTCAATAGTCAACGTGTGGCAAGCGGAGGTGAGAGAAAACCACCATTGATCATGCACTATTGGTCGAGCAAGTCAACCATGTGAAACGTGCGTATGACGTTGGATCTGGGGGACCCAAATCGGATGGCTGAGATTGCGCCTGATGGAAGAAGCGGAACCGATGAATGAATAAGCCGCGATTTAGAAATATTTGGAATCCGTTTTGACTGCCACGGTGGAGGAAGACTTCATCCATGACGTAACTGAAGAAACGAACCAATGAAGCAGGTTGGCGACATTTAGAGGAGGACATGTGGCCACTCCCTGAGCGCTAATGATGATGCCGAATAGGGAACTCCAAGCGCAGCTGCGGAAGGTGAATCGACAGAGGCAGAAGAGGAACTGAACAGTCTTGGAACAGATGGCCTCAAAGCCATGAATAGAGACAGAAGACACATGACAGTCAAGTGGAAGTCAGTTAGTTAGAGAACCCCGAGAGGAGGACTAAACACAGAGAGACAAAAAACAGAGAAAGAAGGCAATAGAGCAAAGCAGAAGAGGACAGAGGGCCAAGCTAACCAGAGGCAGCGTCGAGCACTAGAGGCTTGAGAGATCCGAGCCATCCTAGAGAGGATCTGTCCGGGTTGAGCACCACATTGGGCTCTCCACTGTAGACCAGAAGGTCACAGAGCTAGTAGGAAGAAGTCTGTGTGCTCAAGTGGCTTGGGGAATCCAAGAACCACCCTGCCAAGCAAATCTTCTTTAGGATAATTCATATTGAGTCCCCATATTGTAATTCTCTACTTAAAGACACAATAAAATAAGGCCACCACTGAGAACTGGACCAGAGATGTAGCCCTGGAGAATAGGGTGAAATCCTTATTAAATTCTTGTGTTCTTGTAGTTGCTTACTGTGTTTCTCTGTTGTCTTTCCATTTAATAGTCTGTGTATTGGCAATCTTATTGATCTGTTGCTTCAATAACACAGAACACACACCAACACATGAGTTTTATTCAATAAATATTTAGCTGATATCGCTCATAGGGTGATTATCAGATCAAGTGGAATCAGAGCTCTAGGCTATAAGGTTAGACAAGCTTGTCTTGGTTTAGCTATGAATGCTCACTAGATCAAAGCTCAAATTAGGAGAAGGAGAGTTGGTGGAAACTAATCCTGAAATTGGGAGAGTCTATCCTCGAAAGACAATGTTAGAGGACGGTTTCGTGGGGCCAGAGCCTCAATTCATAGAAATTTTCCTAGCTATAAAGTCTATGGTAGAAGAAATGAATAGGGACTTTAGAAAGCATAAGGTTGAAGATTCATCAGGTTCTAAACAAGATAAAGAAGAAGATGAGTCTCACTTCCATGACCACTCCAAAGGTAAGGGGAAAGAGGATAGCTTTCTCACACCTCCTAATAGCCCTTTGTATAATAAGAAAGCATCTTTGATTAAGCTAGATGTTAAATTTGATTTGCATCCATATGATGGAGAGCTAAATGCTGAAAAGTTGGACAATTGGATTAGACAAATTGATGTGTATTGTAGATTACATAACATAGACTTAGACAAGAGTAAGATTTAGCTGGCAAGCCTAGGCCTAGGAGGCACTGCATTGGCTTGGTGGGAAGGCAGAACCCAAGTTGATATGAAAAGACATGGTAAGACCATCTCTGTCTAGAGTTAATTTGTTGCTGCAATCAAAAAACAGTTCTATCCATTGGTCTACATGCAACAAGCCATGATGAGTTGGAAAACTCTTTGACACTTGAAAGGGCAAAGTGTGCAAGGGTATACTCAAGAATTTAGAAAGAGAGCATTGATGTTGGGTATCTCATTAGACTCACCAGAGACTCTTTTTAATTACATTGGTGGTCTACACAGCTACATTAAGGCATACCATCCTCATGTTCAATCCCACTAGTATAGATGAAGTATTTGTACAAGCTACTCATCTAGAAGCTAGAGGAAAGAATGGAAATCTAGAAGTTGGGGGACCATCCCAACCCACTATAAGCAAAATCAAGGAGAAAAGAAAGAAGAAGTGGAAAGCAAGGAAGGCTAACACTGCATAGAAAAGCAAAACTTCATGCACTCAATGTAAAAAGGATGGGCATGATGATGAGCATTGTTGGATTCTGCATCTAGAGTTGAGACCTAAGAAGTCCGAGGGCAAGAAGAAGAAGATTGCCGCAGCTATTCAGAAAGATTTGGGGTCAGACTCAGGAGATGAAACAACTATAGTAGCCACAGGTATAAAAGGTAAGAATTTTGAAGCATCTACTAGTAATTCTGCTCAATCTGTTATTGATGAAGAAAATGAGAGAAAAATACATGAGCTTTTCCATATTCGAGTTATTTCCAAAAATCAAAAGATTGATACTTTTTTTGATAGTGGCTCACAATTAAATGTAATTTATGAAGCAATTGTAAAGAAATTGGGATTAGCAACTTCACCTTACAAGAAACCATACCCATTAGGATGGTTGAATGATAAAGCACAACTACAAGTGACTAGATAGTGAAAACTCAAGTTTCCTTTTGGGTCAGCATTTGTAGATGAGGTTGAGTTAGACATAATTCCTTTGTATATATGTTGAATTGTTTTAGGAAGTCCTTACTTGTATGATAGAAAGGCTATTTTTTGTAGAGTTGAGAACAAGTATCTACATGTTAAAGATGGAATCGAATACTTTGTAAGAGCTCATAAGCTTAAGAATAAATATACTCTCATAGACTCAGGACAGATGAAAAGATTGATAAATTCACGCAAACAATTCTTACTGATGGTTGTAAAGGAAAAGAAACCTGATAAAACCAATGTATTTGAGGACTGTAATGCTGAATAGCAAGCTGATATAGAAAAGGTTGTTTCAAAGTATGATGTCTTGTTTCAAGAACCTAAACGTCTGCCACCCAAAAATGGAATAGTACATGATATTATTTTGCAGCAAGATGTTTCATTGCCTAACATTGGGATGTACAGGTTGTCTGCTTTAGAGAATGCTGAAATCAAGAAGCAGGTGTAGGAGTTTCTCGAGAAAGGATTCATCAGGCCTAGCACATCACCATGTGGGTCACCAATCGTTTTGGTGAGAAAGAAAGATGGCTTGTGGAGAATGTGCATTGATTATCAAGCACTGAATAAGATAACAATAAAAAATCGTTATCCCCTTCCTTGCATAGATGATCTTTTAGATCAATTAAAGGAAGCTGTTTATTTCACCAAGCTAGATTTGCACAGTGGATACCATCACGTCAGAGTTGCAGAGCAAGATGCATGGAAGACTGCTTTCAAAACAAAGTAGGGGTTGTATGAATGGTTGGTTATGCCTTTTGGCTTAACTAATGCTCTTGCGGCTTTCATGAGATTAATGAATGATGTACTCAGACCTTTTCTTGATGATTTTGTTATTGTGTATCTGGACGACATTCTAATTTTTAGTAAAATATGGGTAGAACATTTAAAGCATATTAAGAAGACATTAGATGTTTTGAAAAGAGAAAAACTTTATGTTAAACTCTCAAAATGTGAATTTGGAAAAACATCTCTAAACTACTTGGGTAATATAGTAGGGAGAGGTGAATTGAAAATAGATCCCTCTAAAGTGGCAATCAATGTGAACTAGCCTAAACCCAGGTCTGCTACAGAAGTGAGAAGCTTCTTAGTAGCAACACAATATTGGAGGAAGTTCATTTCTAACTTCTCCTCGATTGCAGCTCCCTTACATGCTTTAACAGGATTGAATAAGGTGTTTCAGTGGGGAGGCAAACATCCGAAAGCCTTCGACACCTTGAAAGAAAATATTAGTATAGCACCTGTACTAGCATTGCCAGATATACAAAGACCATTTGAGATCCAAACTGATGCCAGTGACTATGCCATAGGAGCAGTGTTGACACAGCAAGGTAAACCCATATGTTATCATTCTAAGACTTTTAATCCTGTAGTAGTTAACTATCCTAAATATGATAAAGAATTGTATGCATTAGTTCAGAGTGTGAAAAAGTGGAAACATTACTTAATGGGCAAAGAGATAGTAATACATACTGATCATCAACCACTTCAATACCTACACTCCCAAACTAAGTTGCAGCAATCAAGACATTACAGATGGATGGGTTTTCTACAATAGTTTCATTTAGTCATCAGATATAAAAAGGGCATACATAACAAGGTTGCAGACATGCTATCTAGACCTATTATAAATGCATCTACCATACTTAAGCATAATTCTGTGCTACATGAAAGCTACATAGAACAATATGCTCAGGATATGGACTTTAAAGATGTATATGCAACTTTGAGTCAAGGCAAAAGAGTAGAAGAATTGGATTATCATGTGAAGGACCAAGCCTTATATCATTGTGGGAAACTCTGCATTCCACAAACTAAGAGGATAAAGATAATTAGGGAAGCACAAAATTCTCTGATATCAGGTCACTTTGGGGTAAGTAAAATAGTTTCACAGCTGCAAAGGTTCTGCTATTGGCTGAAAATGAATGAGATGGTTTCTAGATATGTAAGAGGGTGTACCTTGTGTGCTAAAAGAAAACCCAACAACAGAAACCTAAGCTTGTACACTCCATTGCCAGTTCCTTCTCACCCTTGGGAAAGTGTTTCCATGGATTTTGTTGGAGGATTGCCTAAATCTAGGAAAGGTCATGATTATCTATATTTTGTTGTGGATAGGTTCAGAAAAATGTGTATTTTGATACCTTGTAATAAACAGATTATAGTTGAATAGATTGCAAAATTGTTCTTTGAACATGTATGGGTTCATTTTGGATTACCCACTTCCATTGTATCTGATCGAGACACCCAATTTGTGGGGAAGTTTTGGTCTAGTCTGTGGGAACTCATGGACACCAAACTAAAGAAAACATAACTTTTCATCCACAAATAGATGGCCAGACAGAAGCAGTAAACAGGATAGTGATCCAGTTACTGAGAGGTTATTGCAGCAAACATCCTAAGCTTTGGGATGAACACTTGTGTTATGTGTATGTTATGAAACGAGCTCAAGAAAAGATAGAAAAGATAGATCAACGCCTTAGAATTCAGCCTCTTCGAGGGGGCAACCTCCTTTACATTACATAAATGAACAATTCTTTGATGATACAAATGACAAAACCTCCTTTCTATATATGGGAGTCTAAGGAGTCACAATATAATCCAGCCGACCTAACAATAATAATATAAAGCCACAAAAATAACAATAGAGGGATTTTATGGGGCACAGAAATAATAATATGGGGGTAATAGGGGCACAACAATATAAATAAGGGGTATAACTACAATAGTAATGGGGTAATCACTAGTATTATAGGGACCCAACATGCCCCTGTCCTTCAAAAAAGTGTTGTCCTCAACGCTTGAGTAGTTCTAGATACTTCTGCATAAAATTCTCATCCTCCCATGTGGAATCTTCAGCGGATAAGTTCTTCCACTTGATAAGATACTCTGAAATTGATCGATTTTGTAGTTGTCGAGTTCTTGTTTCTGTGACTGCTTCCGGTTCCAATATAATTTTTCCTTCCTCGTCAAGTTCTGGCAATATTGTTTGAACTGGGAGCTTGTCGCCTATAACCTTCTTTAAACATGAAACATGGGAAACTGGGTGCAATCGAGAAGCTGAAGGAAGCTCCAATTTGTATGCCACAGTACCAATATTTTCCAACACCTTGTATGCACCATAATACTTTGGTGATAATTTATTATCCTTCTTAGCTTGCTTTAGGGACATTTGCTTATATGGTTGTAGCCGTAGGAATACCCAATCACCTACATCAAAACTTCTTTCACTGCGATGTTGATCGGCCTGTTGTTTCATTCTATTTTGTGCCAACACGAGGTTATCCTTTAAGAGTTGGAGGACTTGTTGTTGATGTTCGATGTGATGTTCCACTGCTTGAACCTTAGAATTTTCTCTTAAATATGATGTGATTGATGGTGGTTGGTACCCATAAAGTGCCATAAATGGGGTCATTTTTGTTGCTGTATGGAAGGAAGTGTTATACCACCATTCAACCAGAGGCAACCATTTGACCCGTTGTGTCTGTTTATCAGATACAAAGCAACGAAGATATCCTTCCAAACATTTGTTTACTATCTCAGTTTGCCCATCAGATTGAGGATGATAAGATGAGCTATGAGCTAACTGAGTACCAAGACAAGAAAATAATTCTGTCCAAAAATTTCCAGTGAAAATGGGATCTCTATCACTTACAATAATCTTTGGATTTCCATGTAGCTTTTGAACTGTTTCCATAAATGCAGTAGAAACTGTACTGGCTTTAAATGGATGTGATAATGCACAAAAGTGTGCATACTTGGTAAGTCTGTCAACTACCACCATGATGACACTCTTTCCCTCAGACTTGGGTAAACCTGTGATAAAATCAATTGAAACCTCCTCCCAATGTTGGCTTGGAATGGATAAAGGTTGTAATAGACCCGGTGTCTTAATTGTTTCAACTTTATTTTGTTGGCAAACCAAACATTCCGCCACAAACTTTTGAATATCTGATTTAAGGCCATCCCAAAAAAATTCCTTCTTAACCCTGTGGTAAGTTTTTAAAAATCCTGAGTGCCCTCATAAGGGAGAAGTGTGCAATTCCATAAGAATCTTTTGTTTTAGCTGGGAATTCTTACAGAGGTATAAGCGATCTTTGTACCATAACGAATCATTTTTCCAGCTAAATGTATCAGAAGTACTGGAATCTTGTTGTAGCTTTCGAATAAGTGCCCACACTTCTTCGTCATTCTTCCATTCCTCCTTTGCTTCATTTATCCAATCTGGTTGGATAATAGAAATGGCACACAACAATGCTTCCATATCCTCATCCTTTCTTGAGAGTGCATCTTCCACCACATTTTGCTTCCCTTTTTTGTATATGATTTCAAAGTCATAACCCAACATCTTTGCGACCCACTTTTGTTGCTCTTCAAAGGATAATCTTTGTTCTAAAAAGTATTTAAGGCTATCATGATCCGTTTTTACCTTGAAGTGTCTTCCCATTAGGTAGGGTCGCCATTACTTAAGTGCATGGAGTATTGCCAACATTTCCTTCTCATAAATAGCTTTTCTTAAAAACTTTCCCTTGATTGGACGACTTTCAAAAGCAATGGGTCTTTCATCTTGCATTAGAACAGCACCAATTCCATTTCCTGAAGCATCACATTCCACAATAAAGGTTTTTGTGAAGTCTGGTGTATCTAAGACCGGTGCTTGGCACATTGCCTCTTTAAGATGTTCAAAGGTATTTGTTGCTTCTGGAGTCCATGAAAATGAATCTTTCTTCAATAATGTTGTTAGAGGTGCTGCTATTCTCCCATAATTCTTAACGAACTTGCGATAATACCCTGTCAACCCAAGAAATCCTTGCAGATGCTTTATGGATGTGGGGATTTTCCATTCCTTAATGGCTTTAATTTTGATAGGGTCTACCTTAACTCCTTCATGAGATACAATATGACCCAAATATTCCACCTCCTGGACTCCAAAGAAACATTTGGATCTTTTTGCATATAATTGTTTCTCCTCCAATAGTTGTAGCACCTTGTCAACATGTTCAACATGATCCTTCCAAGACTTGCTGTAGATTAGTATATCATCAAAAAATACCAACACAAATTTTCTAAGGAATGGTTTGAAAATTAAATTCATCAAACCTTGAAATGTTGAAGGTGCATTGGTAAGGCCAAAAGGCATGACCAAAAATTCATAATGACCCTCATGAGTTCTAAATGCCGTTTTCGGAATGTCTTCAATCTTCATTCTGATTTGATGATATCCCGAACGAAGATCCAGCTTGGTGAAGTAAATTGATCCATGCAATTCATCCAATAATTCATCAATGACAGGAATGGGGAACTTATCTTTAATAGTGAGCTTGTTGAGCTCCCTATAATCTGGACAAATGTGCCATGATCCATCCTTCTTGTGCACCAATACTACGGGAGCTGAGAAAGAACTTTGACTCGGTTGAATTATACCAGCCTCTAGCATTTCTGCAACCATACGTTCAATTTCACTTTTTTGGACATATGGATATATGTATGGCCTGATGTTTGGAGGAACACTTCCTGGAATCAGATGAATAGCATGATCATGATCACGCATAGGTGGGAGACCTTTGGGAGTCTCAAATACCTTGGAATGATTTTCCAGGACTTTTTGGAGATATGGAGAAATAGATGATTCCAATGTGGAAACATCTAGCGAACATAATTGTGCAATTACACCTCTTTGCTCCTTTTTTAGAAGCTTTGTCATGCCATTAGAGCTGATTATCTTTCCTGGTTTCCCTGCAATACCCCTTAATTCAACTTCCTTTCCTTCCACAGAAAATTTCATGAAAAGTTCTTGAAAATTAAAAGCTATTGTACCCAAGGATTGTAGCCATTGGACTCCTAGTACAACATCAGCACCTCCCATTGGAATGGAAAGCATTGGGCTAGTCAATACATATTCTCCCATGGATAGCTTGATATTATGGCACTTTCCAGAACAATTTATTGTTCCTCCATTTGCAATCATCACTTGACACTCTAGTGCTGGATATAGGAAGCAATTCAATTCTTTTGCTACCCTACAATGAATAAAATTGTGGGTGCTTCCTGAATCAATCAACACTATTACCTTTTTCTTCTTGATTTGTCCTTCTATCTTGATGGTTTGAGGAGTGGTAATTCCCACCAATGCATTACAAGATATGGTTGGATTTATTTGTTCTTCATCTAGGCTTTGTTCCTGGAATATATTTTCTTCTTTTGACCTTTCTTGCTCCTTTTCTTCTTCCTCTTCACAATCTATGTAGAATAATTTCTTCTCAGCACACTTATGACCTTTTGTGTATTTTCTATCACAATTGTAACAAAGCCCTTTTGCTCTTTTTTCTTCCAATTGTTGTGGTGTCAACCTTGTAGGTTGTGGAAGACTATGGGCAACAACACTTCCGTCTTTATAGTTGTGAATGGTATGCTTCCTAGTTGCCATAATTTTGTTTTCCATTTTTCTTGCTAACCTGAATGCCTTCTCTAATGAATCAGGTTCCCAAAGGCGCACATCATGTTGGATATTATCCTTTAAAGACCCTATTAACACATCAATCCTATGCTCCTCTGGAATATCTTTTACCCTTATGTTCAATTTTTGGAACTCCTCAATGTGCTCCATTATTGAACCCTTTTGTTTGAGACTTACAAATTAGCTAAAAAAAGTGTTGCTTTTTGTATCCTCATAATGTGCTATCTATTCTTCTGTAAAAATTTCCCAAGTGATAAATTGTTTACGAGAACAAAGCCATTGATACCATACAAACTGATTTGGTTCCAAATATAAAGTTGCCATACGTACCTTTTGTGTGTTTTGCACATTATTGAGATCGAAGAATTGCTCCATCTGTAATATCCATGTGGCGGGATCCTTGCCATCAAACTTCCTCATACCGATTTTTGGAATGTGGTGATTCTTTGATCCAACATTAGCGTCTATGGAATCATGATTAACATTTCTTTTGTTCTCATCATGAGTTTCCTTTACTACCTTTTCACCATTAGTAAGTATTTCTTGTAGAAAATTAGTCAAATCTGTCTTCAAATCTGCCATGCCTGTCTTCAAATTTGTGTTCAAATCTATCTTCAAATTGTCCATCTTAGCTTCCATGCCATTCATCTTAGCTTCCACGCCATTTATCTTAGCTTCCATGCCATTTATCTTAGCATCTGTTAACTTTTGTGAGCGCGACATTTGTTGCACTTGTTCTTGTAATTTTGATATATCATGTAGCATTTCTTCCTCTTCTTCATGAGTCATGCTAGAGCTTTCAGGTTCCTTACTAGGTGTTTGCATTTTCTTTCCTCGGGGCATCAGTTACCGACAATAATGCTCTACTATGCCCTTTGAATTCCTTCAAAATAAATTTTCAAACCAAGCTTAAGCAAAAAATTTAAAAAATCTACACACCTTTTTTCACTTTGTAGGAGCTTGATATTGCCTCTGATGTATCTCTGTACTTTCCAGTCATCTAGTCCTGCACTTGTGACCTGTAGTATCTCTCTATGTCCTCTTTCCAATGCCACAAGTCTGACCCAAATTGGATTCTCCAAGGAAGAGTTATGTGAAATCTCCCACAGTGACTTGATTATAGACTAGTTCAGTAGAGCTAACTTGTACGACGTGCCGCGAGTCACTGTTTTGACCTTTGGATCTATAAAACACCCACAAGAAACTACAGTCCGTCCTCTTTCTGTAACTTTTTACAAAATTTCAATCTGATCCTTAGAGAGAAAGTTATGACGATTTTCCCCAGGTCACCTGTTTTGAATGTAATTCAGGAGTCTGCACAAAGACCAACTTCCTCAGATCATATCTCCGAACATATCGCGCGAAAGGCTTTGAAATTCGGACCCAAGGTTCAGCGCCAATTCTTCTCAAATGGGTTTTTTTTGCGACTTCTAAAACGTCACAGAAAAAAACGTTATAGCGAAAATGCCACGATGACCTGTTTGGAGCAGCGAAACCCTAGAATCCAAAGCTCTGATACCAAATGTTATGAAACCAGCTCAAGAAAAGATAGAAAAGATAGATCAACGCCTTAGAATTCAGCCTCTTCGAGGGGGAAACCTCCTTTACATTACATAAATGAACAATTCTTTGATGATACAAATGACAAAACCTCCTTTCTATATATAGGAGTCTAAGGAGTCACAATATAATCCAGCCGACCTAACAATAATAATATAAAGCCACAAAAATAACAATAGAGGGATTCTATGGGGCACAGAAATAATAATATGGGGGTAATAGGGGCACAAAAATATAAATAAGGGGTATAACTACAATAGTAATGGGGTAATCACTAGTATTATAGCGACCCAACAGTGTGGCATGTTTACAACAGAGCAAAACACTCTTCTACACAGAGATCTCCTTTTGAGACCTATTTTGGTTTCACACCAAGGTCTCCTTTGGATTTTGTCTTTGGTAAAGATACCATGGTTGATGGACATAGTGATGTGGATAGGGCAACTAGGTTCATTGAACAGATCCAGGAGATCCACCAGGCAATACAAGAACAACTGGAAAAGAGCCAAGCCAAGTACAAGGCTAGGCATGACAAGCATCAGATGGAGCATAGTTTTCAAGTTGGAGACCAAGTCTGGCTGTATATCAACAAGGATAGGATGCAAGGTGAAGGTAAAAAGCTAAAGCCTATTAGGTATGGACCCTTTAGGATACTTGAGAAGATTGGTGAAAATTATTTTCGCCTTGATCTGCCAGCTTACATGCACATCTACTTAGTGATAAATGCAGATTGCTTGAGATTGTTTGAACCTTCAATGATTGAGGAACTTGAAGAGCAGAGTCAATTGCCTTTTATTGATGACCTGCTACCTGAATATCTTAATTAATTGCAGGAATACATAGTGCTAGACAGGAAGGTGAGGACAACGTGTAGGGGAGATGTGGAATACCTCAGAATTGGGCTCAAAGGTTCAAAGCCAAGCAGTGCAAAGTGGATTGAGATTGGACAAGTGAGAAAGCAATACCCTCACTTAGTTGATGCTTGAAAACCAACTTTTGGTGGTCCAAAAGCTTTTTCAGTGAGAAGGCTATGATCTGAATTGGATCCATAAAAAAAATAAATTGTTGGAAAGACCATGACTGTATCAGGTTAGACAAACATCAAAGAATTCCAAAACAGTGATAAAAAACACCATGAACCAGTGGCAATGGTAGCCAACGTGGAACAACGAGGACCTCGGTCAAAGCATGCTGACCGAGGCCCATGGAGACTGCGCGGGAGGTCAAAGTAGCCCCTGGGAGCCTTGGATCGAGAAAATAAGGAGGCTTTTGATGCACGATTAGCGTTTAGTGCTAATCGCGGATCTCTGGGCAAACAGGGCCATGATGGAGGAAGCCCAAGCACTCAGACGCATGGGGAACCGGAGAACTACGGGTGGAAAGGCAAAAGCGCTAAAAGGATAAAGGTGAGACCTACACTCTGGAAACTAGCGGTATTGATCGAGGCACCCTCAAATGGTAAGCAATTTTAGAGGAAAGCGGAGCGATTCCACTCAACAGTCGACGCGTGGCAAGTGAAGGTGAGAGAAAACCACTGTTGATTGTGCACTATCGGTCGAGCAAGTCAACCACATGAAACGTGTGTATGATGTTGGATCTGGGGGGCCCAGATTGGACGGCTGAGATTGTGGCTGATGGAAGAAGAGGAACCGACGAAGGAATAAGTTGCGATTTATAAAGATTTGGAATCCATTTTGACTGCCATGGTGGAGGAAGACTTCATCCATGACGTAACTGAAGAAACGAACCGACGAAGCAGGCTGGTGACATTTAGAGCAGGACATGTGGCCACTCCTTGAGCGCTGATGATGACGCCGAATAGGGAACTCCAAGTGCAATTGCAGAAGGTGAATTGACAGAGGTGGAAGAGGAACTAAACAGTCTTGGAATGGATGGCCTCAATGCCATGAACAAAGACAGAAGACACATGATAGTCAAGCAGAAGTCAGTCAGTTAGAGAACCCTGAGAGGAGGATTGAACACAGAGAGACAGAAAACAGAGAAAGAAGGCAGTAAAGCAAAGTAGAAGAGGATAGAGGGCCAAGCTGACTAGAGGCAGCATCGAGCACCAGAGGCTTGAGAGATCTGAGCCATCCCAGAGAGGATCTGTCTGAGCTGAGCACCACATTGTGCTCTCCACTGTAGACTAGAAGGTCACAAAGCTGGTAGGTAGAAGAATTCTGTGTACTCAAGTGGCTTGGGGAATCCATGAACCACCCTGCCAAGCAAATCTGCTTTAGGAGAACTCATATTGAGTCCCTGTATTGTAATTCTATGCTTAAAGACACAATAAAATAAGGCCACCACTAAGAGCTGGACCAGAGATGTAGCCCTAGATAATAGGATGGACTCCTTATTAAATTCGTGTTTTCTTGTATTTGCTTACTGTGTTTCTCTGTTGTCTTTCCATTTAATAGTCTGTGTATTGGCAATCTGATCGATCCGTTGCTTAAATAACACAGAACACACACCAGCACATGAGTCTGTAATACCTTTATTCAATAAATCTTTAACTGATGTCACTCATAGGGTGATTATCAAATCAAAATTAGAGACAACTCAACCTGAGGTAGCTTAGACATCTACACCTATTACTTCAGGACCTTCTCATTCTCTTCCTCTGTCTCTAGCACAACCACAAACTATATATCTTGAACTTGACAGTGAACCCCTTGCACCCAGTCTTGTGAGTATTGAAGAGATTCCATAGGAAGAGACTCAACCCTCCTCTTCCATTCGATAAGGGGCTCATTTTTATCAAGCCCATCCTTTTCCTTCTCCTCATACTCCATTTCAACATCCTTTTTTCTTATTCTTTTCCTTTCAACTCAACTTTCAGTTTCCCTTGACAATCTTCTTTGGGACAGATAACCTTGACTGAGTTTGATATGGTTTCCCATCCTATGTCTACTACCATGGTTGATACAACCGAACTTGCAACCTCATCCATTTTTGTAACAACACCGTGGTCACATTTTTTTGGTGGCCCGTCTATCCTTCTTAGTTACCAATCGTTGTTTGGTACCTTCTCTGGTGCAGCATCCAATCCATGGACCTCTCCCATGACATCTACATCTGGAATTCTGTTTGGCACTTCTTTAATGAACACGACATAGTCTTCTCCTCTCCCACCATATACACAAATAGTTTAGCATCTGACTGGTCCTTATGTTAGTAGACATGGTTATCTAAAACAACCCAATCCATCTCTTATTGGGAACCCTCCCCTCAGGGGGAAGTTGCCCCATATTATCCTCCTCTTTCAGCAGGGGGGAACCTTTTGTAGGTTCATTTCCATCTCCTCAAGTTAGTGCTCAACCTAAAATGGGTCCTTTTTATTCAAGAATATCTGATAATGTTTGGCAACCTACTATGCTTATTTAACCTAGTTCAGTCTCTTTACTCTCCCAATCTGTTCCACCTACATCACATATTTATGTTCAACAAGCCATATCTCAACCTTCTCAAACTCAAATGAATGTAAGCCAACCTTTACGGGTTGTACCTTTAACTCACCCCATTACACCAATATCTGGCACATCCCAAGCCATGTATACCCAGCCTCTTCAAAGTAAATTACAATAACAACAATTTGGGTAGCCCATTCCTCAAACTCAAATGGGTCAGAATTTGTATGGTATGGCATAGGCACAACCAAAAATGAATCCACCTTATGTTTGAATGATGAAAAATTCCACCAAGAAACAATATCCATTGTACCAAGGTATTCCTCAAATACCTTACGGTGAGCAAGTCCAAACTCAGTCGTTTCAACCTGTAAAAGGTTATCCTAGAGATGGACAATGTGTATACTAGCCATCAAAATCCTCCCTGTCCTGGGAAACAGATACCTATTTCTAAGGCTATCCCATATTATCCAAGATATCCTCCACCATAACTTAACAGGCGGTTTTCATTATTAGCAACTCTTGAATTGTCGAATTGAACAAGCTCACCAATGATCCCATTGCTCATTCTCCTTGGTGTTCGGTTATTCCTACCAAGTTGTCTTATGATATTCCTAGATTCAATGGAAATCATGGAGAAGATCCATCCACGCACATAATGACTTAACATTTTTGTTATTATTCGAACTCCCTTAATGATGATTCTATTTGTTTATGTCTTTTACAACGTACATTCACTAGTATGACAACTAAAAGGTACATTGAATTACCTTGAGCTTCATTCAATAACTTAAGCACCTTGGCTACTACATTCCTAACACATTTCCAGTTACCCATCAAATATGAGACTGGAACAAAACCCTTAACCAATTTAAAATATAATAATGCCACTCACATCTCTAATCATATTCATGAGTGGTGACATTATTGTTGTTTGGTTAATACTTTTATTCCTGACCAATTGTTAGTTGAATGGTTCATTCAGTCTATGTTTCCATCCATCACAGAATATGTAGCCAAAAGTGGAGTCATAACTGAAGAGAAGGTGATTTCTCATGCCCAATCATCGGATCTCATTTATACCCAATCTGGCATGCTTCATGATAAGATACTAAATGCTCCACATCCTACCGATATTGTTTCTCAAACTCTTGGTAAGGAACCACATGTTTTCGATGGCATGATTGATTCTACCAGCCAGCAGTCAACAAGTAAACCATCTGGTTCAACTCTTATTGTCACTACTGAAATCCCACCTTCCAATCATGTGGATTCTACTTCTGAGATCAATGTCGTTCAATCATCTAAAGGAAAATCTCCATAACCAAGAAATCAAAAGAAATGCAAAGGAAAGAATAAGAAAAACAATGCTTGTGGGATTAACAAAACAATTAGTCTCCTAAAGAGAACAGGAAACCTCGTTACCCATGTTCGATCTATAATGAGGAGCATTTGAATAGTGATTATCCATAGTGGGTGGAGGTGAATGAATTCCTTAAATCATCCGCTACACTCGCTATGTTGACAGACCTATTTCTGAATCAGGAGACCAATATGGTTTCCCAGGACCTCACTTCCTCTAACTCTATTTTGATGCTTTCCTCTACTAAGCTGAAAAATGAAGTTATGGTGGCTACCCAAAGTAAGGACTATGATAATACAAATCCTTTGAACAATCAAACTACTAATCAACCTACCAGTTCGACTGCATCTCCATAGGAACCTACTCCAAATTTCATACCTATTGAATTAACAATTAAACCTCCCAAGGGAGTTATCCATAAATTGACATTAAACCCTCACACAAGATCTACTCAAAATTATTACATAGTTAAGGATATGGCTTAGTCTTAATCAACTATGTCAACTCTTGAGGTGTTGCAAAATTGTCCCGCCCAAAAGAATCCTTTTCTTTTGGCAATTGAATGTATTGATCCTTCGAATTCCAACCTAGTAGTTTTTAACCATGAGAACCATAATCCTCTACTTATAGCTCTATTAGCCTTCATGATCCAACTTATTTTTCATGGTAAGAATATTCATTGTTCCATTGTGGATGAAGGTGCCTCAACTTGTATTATCTCCATGTATTTCTAGAAGGCTATTGGTTCTCCCTAATTAAGTTAGTCACCAACCACTTTGAAATTTTTTGATGGAAGAACTTACAAACATGTGGGATTTTGAATTCTCCATAGGTAGAATTAGGTGGAAAGACTGTATCACTAGAAGTCTAAGTTATCAATAGACCTTTAGATTATAATATTCTACTGGGTCGTACATGGGTCTATGCCATGGATACAGTTGTTTCCACATATCTTAGAATGATCATTTTTCCTCATAAAGGCGGTATCGTAGCCAACGACCAACACACTTTATTTTCCATTGATTATTCAGTTACTCGAAGTGTCCCTCTCATGGGGGAAATCCCTCACCCATATCAGCATGTTGGGGTTGGAATGCTTAAGTATTCCTCTCTCATTGGAACCTTTTCGCTTCCTCCTCGCTCACTTCCCAAAAAATCTACTTCAGTTTCCTATATTAATATGATATCTTCTTGTACTAATCTAGTTGATCAATGTGTAGTACCAGATCAATCTAATATCGATAGTTTTGGTGACCGTATGACACTCAGCCCCACTGAGCTAGATTACGAAGCCATCTATTTGACTTGCATGGATTATTCTCATTCTTCCTCTTCAATCAATTAGGTTGATCATTCTTTAGATTATGGTACTTTGTTTGACCTTTCTTATCATATGTTTTCCACACATGGAGATCATGATCCTGGATGATGCACCATTGTATGACCATCATCATCATTCCTCCTTGTTAGATTCCTTTGACGGAAATCTAAATGAACTTTATCAAACCAATATCGTTGAGTTATCTACGAATTATGCATCCATCTATGATGTCAATTTTGATAAGAACTCGTTGAACATTAAAGAGACTATCCCTCTCAACTTTTCAATTAAACCTGACATTGTCGAAAATCTACATATCAGTGTGTCTTGCTCTCCCGATGAGGTCAAGACTTATAAATCCCTATTCTAGGAATTTAGAGATGTTTTTCCATGGCCTTACCAAGGAATTCCTGGTATCGATCCAAACATTGTTGTATATGAAATTAAGACATATCCTAATACTAAACCAGTTTGGTAATGCCTTTGCATTTTTCATCCCAAGAAGGTTGTTACTATCAAAGTCGAAGTTGAAAAACTTCTATGCTTTGGTTTCATCTATCCTGTACCTTTAACTGATTGGGTGTCTAAAATTGTTCCTATCATGAATAAAGAAGGAACAATCCGTGTGTGCATCAATTATCAGGACATTAATTGTACTTGTTTGAAGGAAAACTATCCCACCGTGTTCATCTACTAGATCATTGATGATTGTGCCAATTGTGAGATATTTTCATTTATGGACGACTTCTCCAACTATAATCAAATCAACATTCTCCCAACGAATCAACATAAAACTGCTTTCATTTGTCCCTAGGGCACATTTGCATATAGAAAACTCCCTTTCGGATTAAAGTATGTTGGGGATTTGTTTCAGAGGGAAATGAATTATGCCTTCCCAACTCATCTTACCATCACTATGTCATGTAAGTCACCTTTGGGCGCTCGGGCACCTCACCTTCATGCACATCACATGTTAGTCCCAAATTGTTGTTGTGCATCCAAGCCTTAGCCTACTTCCTAGGCCTGCTAGTTCCTATAGCAACAAGACCCATTCATAGGTCCATCTATGTGGGGTCAAAGAATAATTTCCACTAATAATTAGTAAATAGAAAACCATGGAAATTATTAAATGAACCAAAGTTAAAATTTGAAATGATGGTATAAACGTAAATGAGCTTCTCTTTGTTTCAAGAATAATATATTCTCTATTGAACAAGGAAAACCACGTGAAGGTGGAAGATTATATGGCCCCTTCTCCACCCGCCCCCCCTCCCTCCCACCCCCCTCATGTCACTATCAATTCCCCAATACCCAATCTATCTACTATAATATATTTGAAAGAAACATGATAACATTCAAGCATAAAAACTAGGAAGATAAAAAATTAAGGTGAACGAAATAGAACAAACCAACTGAAAACATATAAATACATAACTCTCGCTTTTCCAAATTTTGATATCATTAATATTCTTCCTCATCCAACATATAATCTGTATCATCCAGTTCAGTATTGATGTTCAAATGATTCTCCATATCAACATCATCATCACCATCTATATCATCATCTGGAACATGCTCTTCTACATTTGGTTTAACTTCTTTAATTTCTTCATCTGACACAACGTCAATATCATCTAGTTCATCCAAATTAGCATTGTCCTAATTATCATATCCTTGAACTTCTTCAACGTCTTCGTTAGACACATGAACACCCTCCTCCTATACATCATCTTCTTATTCAATTTCATCTAGTTCTTTTACTACATTATACTTTACCGACCTTCCTCTTGGATCATATCTAACAACATATGACTAGCCCACTTAACCTGGAACCTATACGCAAAATACCTATTCACATTGGCTTGGAAGAACATAAGGCTCTAATCATAGCTCATGATTCCTTATATCAACCATGGTAAATTTGTTAGCATGTTCAATAATATTTATATCAAGGCCACGTTCATGGATTCATAGCCTAAACAATTTGACATCCAACAAAACTATTTTTAAGGATTCAAAGTCACACTCAAGTATATCATGCAAATATCCATAGTATCGATTCTCAGGGAATTTTGGATGTATTTCACCTTTAGAAGCAACATTGATGACCTGAAATACTCTAGCTATCGTACTATTAGAAGTTTTCATCTTTTCATCCATCCTTTTGATGCAAAGTCTATGACCATCTGTTATTGCGTTTTCTTCTCGAATGTGTACGAAAATAGACTACTTTAGGTTATGGATGACAAACAACCCTAATAATGAAAATGGCTACTAAACATTGTAGATCTGCAACAAATGATAAAAACAAAACCTGCCAAAGCCCTAATCTATGCCAGAATCATAGTTAAACAACAAAATGGAATAGTAAAATAAGTGCATATAACTCCAATAACCCAATGGAAACAAGATATAAAGAACATATTTTATTAAACAAAACCTGTGAAGGGAACAAATAATGTTACCAGTCCCCCTCTATGGGATGGGTTCTTATCTATCCTCAAATGTCTTCATTTTTTGTAGAGTCTCTCTCCTCTATAATGTGTAAAACCCAACAAATAAAACGTTTGAGCTCAGTGAGAACTCAAATGGGAAAGAAAAATGGTGTGTGACAATGTTAATAATCATAATTACAATGGTGAGCGCAACAATGAAAATAATCGAAAGTGAATAATGAATGGAAAACCCTTCTATTTATAACAAAATATTAGGTTATCCTTGAATAATGAGCAACAATAAAATAATATTAACCCCATTCTAGAAATAACCATTTGGAATATTTTATTATATTTGGTTAGAGGGAAAAACTTTTATTTAGAAATAATAAATAAATAAATGATTTATTTATTATCTCAAGAAATATGGTTAAGGAATAATAAACAAATAGTAATTTATTTAATTATTCCTAAGGGATTTGGTCAAAATTGACAAGGAATAATAACTAATTAGTGATTAAATAATTATTCCTACAGAAAAGTAAGATAATTAATGATTTATCTATTTATTTCTCATAATTGGGCCAAATGTGATAAGGAATATTAATTAAACAATGGTTTAATTAATTATTCCTAGAAGATAATTAAAAAAATAGTGATTTATTTAATTATTCTTCATGGGTTTAATTATAAATGACTTAGCAAATGTGGTTTATTAAGTAATTTCTCACAATGAAAGAAATTTTACTATGGTAAAATTGGGCTTACATGGTGTACTTCGATCCATCTAGTAAATTATGGCTACATGATCATTTTTTTCTGATAACAGATTGCCCCCCAACATATGAGTGTTAGGAGAAAAACGTATGAACAAAGTATGTTGTAAAGACACAATCACTAGACAACAAAGTGGAGAGAGAGAGAGAGAGACCAATGGAGCTTAAGCAAAAGAGGATAGGGATAGAGGGGGTGAGACCAATGTAAGCATCCTTTTATGTTGTGGTATCAGATCTCACTGAGGTGGGGGAGGCATACCTATACATGCAGAGATAAATTAGTACAAAATAATGATGCACCCAGAAACATGAAGCTGAGCAATAAAATACATGTTGAATGGTACATGACATGCTGGCGTAACTGAGCCAGAAAATAATACAATGTGTCCCATATACATATTGTGACTAGAAAAACATGAGCCAAGAATGAATACAATAATATTTGATTACATGAGATATAATGGCCCTACCCTCAAAAAATGGGTGGGAGGGAGGGTAGAACAACCAAAGAAGCCCTGTTGGATGAGAACAAGCTCTGCAAAACTAAATGGATCATCTGAAGGAGACATGCATGCAATGAATGTTGCAAGTGGCTGGAACCAAAGTCATCAAATATGTGGAACTACATCTAAGGTTGTAGTAGAATAAGAAGGAATTTGGGCATGTGGGGGGATACCTGAAGGGCCACACACACACACCTCAGAATCACTAGTACAATCTATTGCATCACTAGACCATCAAGTGTACGAATCACAAGCATGAATCAACCAAGTCAAGTGGCAATGATGATTCCCTTCTCTTGATCTGAGGCACCAAATGAGAGTGGAAGCTGGAAGCAAGGTACACAACCCTCTAGGTTGTTCTTATGGAATAGATGTGCTGATGTCGATAGAATAAGGCCCGCCATAGGAGAGGCAATGAGGATCCTCAACTAAGGCACGAGGGAAAATAGTAATGTGACTGATGGAATGACACCAGGGACAATGAAAAAAATGGGATTGAGGGACAAATAGATAACTTCCCTTGTCATAGCATAAAGTGCATGGTTGACCTGGCAGCGACTGACTGAACTCCGTAGGGGATGGTGGACAGTACGACTGAAGGCCAACACGAGATAAATGGTATGCAAAGACAGATAGGATACTATGACACGATACAGTGGGACTTGAGACAGACTCCATGGATGGAAAGGTGACTCATCGCAGATGCTCTAAACAAGGGTGACTCGATGACACTGCCTCATAGAATAAGCCTGGTGGGGACCATGAAGACATGAGCACATGATGTTTACTCATGAAAAAAATTGACATGTGAGATGAAAAGTATTAAGAAGGGGTGGACCTGAAAGTGCAAGTGTCGCTTTAAGAAGAAATTCAATTTTGAAAGGTGACAAAGTGACTCTTCTTGGAAAAATGGCTTCGTGGTAAGTGTCAAATCATCAAAAACTAAGTGAGACTCGTTTTAGCACTCGATGAGAGTTTTCTAATGGTGTTGATGGTACATCAAACTGAGCTACGGTTTGGTTGCAATGGGTGACAAAAAAAATGTGAGTTTTCCTTTAAAAAGACATTTTCCCTTCAATTTGAATTCATTTTCTAATTGAACTGTGGTGAATTTGGAGAGTTGGAAAAGGCCCTAAATATTGTAGAGATTGTAGCGGAAAAACTGACCGTCAGAATCAGGATCAGTGACTTTCAAGTAGGTGGCCTTACTTATCTCTTCAGTTTCAGTAGTTTATTTCCTAATTTTAGTGCCCCACAGCTCCCTAGGAGACCCTTGTTGCTCCCCACGGCTGGCTAACACTTTTTTGGGCCTGAAGTTCAATCTGGCTTGTAGGAATGGTCAAAAACTTGCAAGTTCGCACTTTTCTTGCTGAAATCTGCGAGTTGGATATGAGAGGGAGAGTGATTTTTTAGCCTAGTGGGGGTTGTAGGTTGATCAATGTAGGTCAGTGTTTTCTTCTATAAACTGAAAAGACATGTGGTGTTTTTTAGGTATGACAGAGTTCAAAATAAACTGGTGTAAGAGAGATTTGGACACCGTTCAATCCGAGATTCTGAGGGATCAGGGGGTTCGAGGGGCATTGGCTCGCTATGGGGTGCTCAAGTTGGTAAAGAACCCATTGATGAGGGTAGGTGAGCCCTTGTTATTGAGGATCATGAGCTATTGGGATCCAGACCAGGATGTCTTTGTAGTGCAAGGGCACAATATTGAGTTCACGTTACAGGATGTGTATTTTTTTATCGAACTCCCTCCCCTAAGGATGGTGGGGTATATCCATCTGGTGTTGCCTCATGGGAGGAACATTACAGAGTTTGTGGAGCACCATTGTCTACGGGGTGTTAATGTGAAGGGCACGACCATCCCGATCGGTGATCTAGATAGGCTAGAGATGCGGGATGTTTCTGCATCATTGTTATGGGTCTTGGGCATCCAGGCGTTCCACCACATCACTAGTGGGTAGATGATGCTTATTGAGATCGTTTTGGCAGGGACCTACTATGGTTGGGCCTAAATGATGTTGTCGTCGATGAAACAGGAACTGAGTCTATGTAAGAGACAGGCGAACCATGACTATGCATTTACTATAGTGCTATGTTCTTTCTCCTTTGAGAATATACCCACTATCTAACCATTATGTACAGATCTAGGATGGGGGCCCATAGGTGCCCAAGATGCGCCACTGGGGGAAAATACTATGGAGAGGGGGAGGAGTGGGGTCAGGCGTGTGTTTCGACCTGAATTTTTCACACAATGGGATCAGATGCCCCTTTACATAGATAATTATCCTTATAGTAGGATGAACTATTAAGGTGATCCTAACCTACCACTTCCACCCAGATGAGCATGGGGACTAGAAGGTAAGTGTTAAGTTGCTATTTTTATGATGCATTTAATAATTTTGTCACATTTATATGTTACTGAGTGTAAAATATGTGGTATGCAAATATAGCACCAGTAAAACTAGGAGGGTATGTAGGTTGAGATGCAGTGCTAGGGGCTACAGATCAGGGACCATCATCATCACGTCAGGGTCCAGACTACAATGCTCTACTTGCTAACCTACGTCATAGGTGTGATGTGCTCCTAACGGAGTTTCTGACCATGGGTTGCAACTTAACATGAAGATACTTTCTAAATAGGACTTGGTTATGCACATGATACACACCATTCAATTGCATGACAAAAACCAAGGAATCTAAATGAACATGAAGTTGAAGGATGCGATGAGCAAGGGCATCAACTAAAAAACCTATCACTGCATCATATTTAGCCTGGTTATTGGTGGCAGATCCAATGAACACGTTGTTCGAATGGACTAATGTATGCAAGGGGGTAAAATGGCCCAGGCTACTGGGGCTAGATTTCTAGAGAAGTGACTTGCATCATTAGCATAACCAATACACGGTGTGGATGATGGATCCATCTGAAAGACGCAAAAGACAACAGATGAGATGATGCAACCTACCTAACTTCATGAAAGAAATAAACACACGCAAATCAATGGGATATGCTATGAGTGAAATTTATTGAGGTAGAGTAAATTGGGAGAACTAGGAAGGAGGTGGTCTTTAGAACCCTCCAAAAAATATGCCCCTTTGCCTAAGTGCAAGGGTAATTAGGGGTAGACATAGCTTCCATGATGTCCCCATCAGAATGGAAGATGGGTGGGCAGGAGGAAGACTAACTACATGATGCAATGATGGTACCAGGTGCATCATCATGATAAAGAAGGTTCACATATGCATAATGTGGAATGGTAGATGACAAGCTAGTAGATGAAAAATCTACCGATGTGGAGACCTGGGTTTCCAATAGATGTTCAATAGAGGTGCACACAGAAATATTAGAAAGGTTTTTCTATGAGGAACTCAATGATGGCAACAGGTAAAGGATATGGACCATGGAGTTCGACATCTTGACATCATGGGGAGGGGTCACAATGGTGGGGACCAGAGTCCCCCTGTTTAGGTACACCGAAGGTACCAAAATCCGTAGGTAGAAGAGTAGACGATCGATTACGAGTGGCCTCGTATTCTCGAAGTTCTTGAAGGTAATCATGGAATTCATCGAGACTAGGGAAACAATGGGAATAGTGACCATAATGATCACAAAAGGCACAGGGGTGATTTGTGCGCAACGTTTTGAGTTTCTTGGCTAGTCTTGTTAAGGTAACTTAGACCTCAGGGATATTTGACTCAGGGAACATTTCATGAACTAAAGGTTTGAGATAAGGAAGTTTAGGGTAATTATTAGTGGCATGCCAAATAATCTCACACAAAGCGCACAGGGTGTCGGCTTTGGAGCTTTGGGAGCTAGAGGTGTTTGGGAAGCCTTGTACTTAGGTTCCTTCTTCTTGGCTTTCCCCCTTGTCCATATTCTTTCAGAACAAGAGTGGGTTCTTGTTGAGGTGGTAGTGGAACTGGAGCAGTGGCAAGGGTCATAGGGACTGGTTGAACTGGGGTCAAAGCATGATATGGTCTTAGCTAGCCAGGTGGAGTGTTCGTAGGGGGATCAATGTACCACACCAGGATCCCCAAAGCCATGTTAGGGAGGACCAATGAAGCCGTGACAGGGAAAAAAAAAGATTCCTGGAGGAGGCGATAAGAAAGGTATCTAGCCTGCAGGGTAATGTCCTGGCAAAACAACTCCTGGATGGTTGAGATTTGGAGGAATAGATCCTAGTGAGAACAAAGAGGAGGCCCCCACAAAAGGAGGCGGCCCTGGGGGGTGGATTTGGATGGATCGAATGGGATGGTAACGGCAGGGTGTTGAGGAGATCATTGTGGATCAGATGTATCAAATTGCTTTTGAGCAGCCCGTGACGCTTGTAACATGCAAAAACTCAAAGAGCTAGGCTCATAGATAGAAGGGGCAAGGTCGGGGAAAGCACCTAATAATGAGGAATCTTCGTAGACTCTGAGTGAAATGCTAGTGAGAGGGGTAGAAGATTGCTTGGCAGACATCGATGAGATAATGGACTAGGGGAGTTCAAGGATGTCGGCTCGTAGTATGTCAACTGATTAATGGTGATGATATTCCCTTCATGGGGGAGGCACATCTTGTGGAAAACCATAGATATGATGGATGACATGGCATAAATGTAACTACGACCTAAGAGAATGTTGTAATTTAAAGGGGCATCAATAACTTCAATGTTGACATGAACAGTCTTGCCCGCAAGGATCACTGGACAATTGTGATACATGCCAAGAGGTTGGGAGGAATGACCGTCCCAAGCACGCAAAATGATGGTGGATGGGAAAAGCTCAGGTGACTTGAGTTGCTTCTAAACAGCAATGGACATCACACAGGTGGATGCACCTTCATCAATAATGCATCGGGAGATGATGGAATTACGGACTCAGACTAGTATCTGGAAAGCAACAGATGGAGGTAATGGAGGATGTTTTGACGTATCAATGGGGAAGACAATCAAATGATTGTCTGAAGGATCTATCGCACTCAAAGTAGTTAGGAGAGCTTTGTTTTGAGATGGGCACGACTGGAGCACCTCCAACGTCGACATGGCAGCAGGTGATTGTCCCAAGTCATCTACTATATTGTATGTATGGGAAACTCATTTAGAAGTCGCGTTATAGCGTAATGGTCCCTTGGGGATCTTAGGAATTGACTCAACTTTAGGTTGAGGGATCTGCAGCAGATCCTTTGGTGTCGTAATAGGCTCAGCAGATTTTTTGGTTTTGGACTCAGTGGTGGAAGAAGTCGATGGCTTGTCCTATTGATGTGACTAAGTTTGGAAGTTAATATCAGAGGTATTGACCTCGTAAGAATTCATCATGAGGATCTAGTAGTCACCAAGACCAAAAGTTTAGGGAAGGTGAGCTGCTTGACCTGGTTGAGGTTGAGCGGCAACAAATCCTTGCTGAGGGAAAGGATTTGTGATAACTGTTGGTTGGGATGGCACAAGATTCTGAGGCGGTTGTTGTATGGGTAGTTGATCTCTAGAAGCTACTTGGGCTTCCCACATTTGGTGCATCTGGGGTAAGAGTTGACACTCATGAGTATAATGGCCATGTACACCACAACATGCACAAGGCTTGTTCGTGCAAATAACCTTGGTCTGCTTGGGCTGGTCACCCTGTTGCTGGTTGTTGGTGTTAGGCTGGTTCCCCTGGGCTTCATTAGGTTGTTGACCTTGGTTACCTTGGTTACCCTTTTTACCTTTCGCCTTATTATTTTTCTTTGAATTTTGGGGATTGGTCACACTTTGTTGTGCAAACACTTGACCGTGAGGAGTCTGTGGTTGCTGGGGTTGAGGATGCATGGGACGCTATGATGCTAATTCCTGAGGGGATGGAGCAGTCGGTGGTGCATAGGTATAAGATGGTGAAGGGGCAATGGTTTGGTAGATAATTTGAGCACTAGCTAGCCCTGACATCTATTGATGTAGTTGGGTAAATGCGTAAGAAGTGCTTTGTCCTGAATACACGTTGTTGGTAGGAGGGGCATAAGCATTAGAGGAACTGGTGACCCCCTGTGGATAACCATAACTCAGCTGAGTAGATGGTGAAGGATGTGAAATAGCTCTAACGAAACTGTCGATTCCGTGAGATGCCCCTGGTGCATTGGCACCACCAAGACGAGGGATGTCTAGTATAACGGTATAGACATAACCAGATTGAGCATTAATCAAGTCATATCTCAAAGTAGTCTAGAGAGCCTCTTCCTCTGTCTGAGGAAAATGAGATGCAACATCTTTGGAAATAGGCACTAAAAGAGTACTAAAAAACCAATCGAGGTAGACATGGTCTTCGAAGGGTGGAGCACAACACATGCTCCTTCATCTACACCATTCCTAGACATGATCGGAAAGACGGGTGGTAAAGGACAGACAGAATGTAGTCAAGAGCTCCGTATCGGTGTCGTATCAGAGAGGTAACTGAAAATATGAAAGGAACATTTTAGCAAGCATCACGAAAATGGAATGAGAGGTAGCAGGCTAGTCTACATACCAATTTCCAACGTCTCAAGTGAGCATGTGTTGGAACAACTGAAGACGAATAGAATCATCGGTGATAGAATTGGATGAATGCCACATGTGGAAAGAGAATACGTGATTAGTAGGGTCCTCTTTAGAATTACCCTCAAACTTTGGAATGTTAGAGGGAAGCTTAGTCAGCATAGCTGGTCAACCAGCATCATGGTGTATAGGGTCATTGATCAACTGGCTAAAATCTAGGAGGCTTAACCCAGCCATGAAAGGTAGAATGAGATATTCTAGAATGGTTCCTGAGATGGTTCTGCTAAATGTGACCACTGGGGTAGAACTAGAACCAACACCAAATTGGGTTCTTGCACCTGCAGTGGGTCCTGACATGATGACAGTATGCGGTGGAGGAGGTGCAAAATCAGATGAACCAGAAGAAGAGTCCATATGGGGACTCGGGAGACTATGAACTCAAACCCTACAGGGAGGAGTAATATACCCAAGTGGAAACTAGGTATGAAGGCCTAAGAGTCTCCATGAGAAACGCCTTGTTTTCGCAATGGCTATAAGACACACATGACACGGAAATGGTGAAGGGATATCAACAATATGTTTTTGTCTTCATGTGAGGAGATAAATTAATTAAGCTAAGTCTTGGCTTGGTGGTGGAAACCAAGTGCCCTACACTTAAGGTGGGCTTATGTGTGCAAGTGTGTTTATGAATTAAGCCCAGATCATGCTTGAAATAAATTGAAATTGAAAACAAAAAATAAACAACGAATCAACTTTCTAAACCCCACCCAAAATGGGTTTGCAAACACTGTGCTAGATGGTGGCAAAATCAACTGAAAACACATGAAAAAGGCCAAGATATCTAAGCATCGATGTGACTGGGATCAAATGACACTATGCTTCTGGAAAGTGGTGCAGCAACAACAAAAAGCTAGAGAGGAAAATCGCTGCAAAAAGATAGGGAGATGGGTGTGAAACCTAGGGCAACCAATGGGACCCTAAGGGAAATGACCAAACAAGGTTTAAGGTGAAACTTTGGATGTAAACAACCTATCTTTGAAGATCTAAAACGGGAAAGTATGGATCTGGAAAATATGGTTGAAAGCTCTGCAAAAACTTAGACTTCTTACCTAGCTAAAATCCTCCTATAAAGGTGAAAGCGTACTAGAATCCCTAAAGAGGCTAAATTCTACTTCGAAGAGAAAAATGGAGTAGATCAAGGCCTAAGTGGGGTGAGACAGTGGTCAACAACCCAGCAGACAGCTCTCGGCAAAACCCAGAAATAGATCATAAAAATTCCCAAAAACCCTAAAAATCATAGGTACTGGCCTAATTCCTGGGATATCGCACTATTTTAGCTATAAAGTGTGCACCAGACCTCTAGATTGCACTGTTGGGGAAAAAAAGTGCAATTTCTGCTCCTTGATTCTCTATCGGCAAGTCTCGGAAAAAATTGTCATTTCTATTGCGGCTAGTCCCTGTGACCTACGAAAAAGACCAGAAAACTTGCGAAACTTAGAAATTTGATTGATCTAGGGTTAGAAAGCTATTAAACAAAATTAAGAGACTGAAAAAGAAAAACTCTAAAAGCTCACCCAAGTTTTCAGATTAACATTAAAATTGCAGTGGAGTTGCCAATTGTTAGTGACAATCAGAAAATCCCCAGTGAGTCACCAATTTGTTATTACGTTTTCTTCTCGAATGTCTATGAAAAGAAACTACTTTAGGCTGGGGATGACAAACAACCCTAACAATGAAAATGACTCCTAAACATTGTAGATCTCCAGTAAATGATAGAAACAAAACCTGCCAAAGCCTTGATCTATGCCACAATCATAGTTAAACAACAAAATGGAATAGTAAAATAAGCGCAAGTAAATACAATAACCAAATGGAAAACAAATATATAAAGAACATATTTTATTAAACAACACCTGTGAAGGAAATAAATAATCTTACTAGTCCCCCTCTATGGGATGGGTTCTTGGCTATCCTCAAATGTCTTCAACTTTTGTAGAGTCTCTCTCCTCTATAATGTGTAAAACCTAGCAAATAAAATGTTTGAGCTCAGTGAGAACTCAAATGGAAAAGAAAAATGGTATGTGACAGTGATAATAATCAGAGTTACAACGGTGAGTGTAATAATGAAAATAATCGAAAGTGAATAATGAATGGAAAACCCTTCTATTTATAACAAAATATTAAGTTATCCTCGAATAATGAGCAATAATAAAATATTATTAACCCCATTCTAGAAATAACCATTTGGAATATTTTATTATATTTGGTTAGAGGGAAAAAATATTTAAACTTTTATTTAGAAATAATAAACAAAAAAATGATTTATTTATCATCTCAAGAAATATGGTTAAGGAATAATAATAAAATAACGATTTATTTAATTATTCCTAAGGGATTTGGTCAAACTTGACAAGGAATAATAACTAATTAGTGATTAATTAATTATTCCTATAGAAACGTAAGATAATTAATGATCTATTTATTTCTCATAATTGGGTCAAATGTGACAAGGAATATTAATTAAACAATGGTTTAATTAATTATTCCTAGAAGATAATTAAATAAATAGTGATTTATTTAATTTTTTTCATGGGTTTAAATATAGATGACTTAACAAATGTGGTTTATTAAGTATTTTCTTAGAGTGAAAGCAATTTTACTATGGTAAAATTCGCCTTACATGGTGTACTTCGATCCATCTACTAAATTATGGCTAGATGATCATTTTTTGTGATAACACGATCACACCACATTTTGTTGTGGTGTTTCAACTACAATATGCCAAACACATAAAAAATGCATTGTCAATTGATAAGCATATTTATACTTGGAAATTTTTCAAATTAAGAAAAAAAACATGCCATATGCATCAATATAATTGTAAAAAAACTTAGTATATATAGATGAATATGCTTACCTGATAATGTTTTAAACCATAAGCTAAATTGATTCCCCTCTACGTAATATTGGTATCTCCACTACATTGAGCTTCTTTGACCAATGTAGACACACCATACCATGATAACCTACCATTATTAGATTGCTTGCATCGCTCAATCCATACCTTCATCCAATCAAGATCGTTCACAATGTATAAATCTATTGCATCCCACTCTCTACCGGTTGTATTAAAATAAAAAAATTAACATATATATAATTAGTTACCATGTTATACCTTGATAATTATGGATTATGCAGGAAGAATAAAAACTAAATTAGTACGATATACATGAAAAAAAAAATGTAAAATGGGCTATAAATATCCACTATCTACTTACATCTCACTTTCCTCATTCTACCTTTCCCCAATAGGTGCTCCCATTCAAATGTTTTCATGGAGTTGACATCCCAAATGTGATCAAATACATTTATACTTTTTCCTATTGCAGGACTACATTGACAAATGTAAAACATGGTTTGATATACCATATATCTCTCTACCATAGAACACTTAGGATGTGCTATTTTTCAAACCAAAGCTTTCAGTGATTTCAAGTGCCTCCCAACCATTTACATTGATCTTGTATGTGCATGTCCACACTTTTCAATCTCCTCAACTTGGTGTATGAGGTAGTGTTCTTGTGCATTGAAAAATGCCAGAGGTAGATACTTTTGCATTTCACACTTTAGACGATGAATTTGTTTCCTCCAATACTTTGTATATTCTTTACCAATTTCTTTAGATGACAACAATCTAAAAATGAAGCAAGCAAATCACAGGTTTCAACAAAAAAAGTATATAGTACATGATGACAAGTAAAACACATGCAATCAAAAATATGTGACACAACAACTTATTGAAAAAATTACACTTTGCACATAAATATTCACTTACCTCATGTATTTTCCAAGATCATATATAGTGTGTTTGACATTGTTGTCATTTTTTTATGGGAGAGAGAGGGGTAGAACATATTGTAGCAAAAATAATGATCAATCATTATTTTTTCCCAAATTAGTAGAAAAAAAATACTAATTAACAATATGTTTCACTAATGTATAAATATATAAACCAAAATAATTTACCTTAATGAACGTATGCCAAACATGAGTTTTTACCCCACCTAATTCACCTTTGTTTGTTAGGATATTCTTTATGTTTGAACAAAATCTAGTTGGATTTTTTTTTTTTCAATAACATGTTTAACATCCTTTCTTTGTTTCTCTATCCATAACCATGGAAGGGTGCTTATATCTAGTTGGAATTTTTTTTTTCAATAACATGTTTAACATCCTTTCTTTGTTTCTCTGTCCATAACCATGGAAGGGTGCTTATATTTTGGCTGCGTCCATCGCAATTTGAATGAGTCACACTTTTCAATGCATGGTTAGCCTCCTTAATGTCATTACAAATCTTAACAATTTTTTCTCTCTCTCCTTCCATCTAAGAATCACCATAAGGTTTTTGTTACATTCTTCCCAGTGTGCATTGAATCAAATAAATGAACAATTTCTAGGTGCTCTTAGTAGGGGGGCTATTGAATTGCTCGGGATAACTTTTCATTCCTCGTGGAAGGTCTTTGTTATTAATTCCTTGATGACCTACAACATGAATTATAGTTAAAGATATTATAACAACAATATAACCTATCAATTATGACAGTGAAGAAAATTCCATAAAAATATAAAATAATCCAAGCATAACATGTATATTGATACATAGACAATTTGATCCATACCTTGAGAGACTATTATATTGCAACTCCCATACACGAGATTTCATTCTCTATGGTATTAATACAGACTCTTCTTTCCCATTGAAAATATGTTTTCGGTACTTCGGTACCTATGGTTCTTAGAAAGGAAGTTCCTATACTCATCAAACACCTCCCTTCCTAAGCTTCTTGAATGACGAGATTTCATCTTAGGACAACAAACTGGACAAGCAAATTTACCCTTTGTTTGAAGAGCTTAAGAGACGGAATAATTTTTATATCAATAATTTTAAGTATGTACAATGGTCGAACTATTTAAAAAACATACATGAAATGAACTTCGTAAAATTAAACACTCTTAGAGTGTAAGGTAATGTCATAACATACCACAAAAATGTGTTAGCTCTTGGGCATCATGAATTGTCCATACAAGCACTACATGGAATCAAACTCCCTTTATGCATCTATTGTTCTAGAGATACCATACATAGTGACACCATTCCATAACTCCACTAACTCATCAATAAGAGGCTCGATATATACATTCACATATTTGAGCCGATACTTACCTAATTGATTAAACATACAATACATAATTACTACATATATGAGTAAATAAAATAAATTATAAGACACAATTATAAGGCATAATTGAGCATATATGAGTAAACAAAAAAATATAAGAGTTAATTATGAAACAAACAAGACACATGACATTTTATTGTGCTAAACAAAAATTATTCTAAAAAAATTAATACCTGGAACAATCATTGTCAACATTATGTGTTGCCTCTTTATTAACTTCCACAGAGGGATGTTATTGTTGATAACAAAAATAGGCCACATTAAGTAAGTAGATCTAGGCTCTCCAAATGGATTGACATCGTCAACTTAATGAAACCCTAAGATTATGAGGTTCTTTTTTAAACTCTAGCCACTTTTCCTCGATATTCCTCAACGCAGATCCATCTGTAGGCATTTGAAGAAAACCATCTTCACTTCTATTCATTGCATGGTAATCCAAAATTTATGTTAGTATTTTTCACATGAACAATTTTTGTTGATGTGGAATTATGGGAATATAATGAAGAACCTTGCGAGGCACCTTTTTTGTTACTTTATCACTTTGATATCTACTATCATCACATTTTGGGATTTTTTATTTCGATGCATGTTATTTATATAAGAGAATATCATCATTAAGGCATGCATGAATAGATTGATACTCCATTCCAATATCTTTCATAGTGGCATGCAAATCTCGATACATGTGAGGTAAAACATTTTATGGTGGTAATAGAAATTCACCTAATAATATACAACATAAAAAAATTAGTACTGGTTAATGTACTAAACAATATTAATCATACATATTGCATCAAAATGTTACAAATTAATTAAATGATGATCAATGTAATAACATCAAAAACAAAGGAAATTATTTCTTTATCATGTATATAGTACTAAATGTCCTAAAATATATTACATACCTTAAGATTTGTGTCACACAATTGTTTGACAAACCATTCACCACATTTAAGTTGACCAACAGAAATATAACAAAGAGAAGAGATGTTTCTTAACCTTCATAAAGAGGTTTAATTTACCTCTCAAGTATAGGTATATCAAAAGAACGATCATCATACTGGTTGCCATCATCATCCATTCCAACATTATTAAATGTCTCCTGGATCAATCTATTTATCCCATCTTCTTCAACTATGATATTAACATCACTATCTTCTTCGATATGATCATTAGCTTGATCCTTAATATTAATCGCTCCATGTTCTTGAATAGGCGCTTATACTACAACCACCTCTTCCTCATCGAGCAATGCCCTAGGGGGTCCATACTATACAATTAAAATCAATAAAGTAGTATTAGTATATATAACAAATATTTAAACATCAATATAACAATCGTTTACAAATATGAATGTAAGGAAAACAAAGAAAACAAAGATAGAGAAAGACAACTTATGTAAGACCAAAAAACAAAGACAACAAATCAATGATGATGCTTGTGCAATTTATCAAGATATTTAAGAATATGTTGAAAAATATAAGAAAAATTTTACATTTTTTGACATGTAGGAAGTGTGACACTTTCTAAGATATATAGTCACAACCATGATAAAAAAACATATTGATCTTATTTTTCATTCATCACTATAATGTTGTATTCTTTCTTAAGCTCACTTAGAGACTAGAAGTTTTAAGAGGATAGGTGAGAAACCATGAGCTTGGGTGAGAACAAGAAACAAATATAACAAATCAATGTGATCATGAAGCTTGTACAATTTAGCAATATGTTTAAGATTGTGTTGAAAAAATTTAGGAACAATTGACACGTGTGAGTTGTAAGAATGTGTCTAGCACATACTCTAATGATTTTTAAGAGTGCTTAATGCAGAGAAGTGTACTAGAACTAACTCTAGTGATGTGAAAAGGTGAAACACATATAGGGGCGAACATAATTAAAAGAGACGCCCGCGACTATAAGAAGACACGAAAAAAATACTTTCACATGTGAACGACCTTGAAAGCAACACATGTCAAAGAAAACATAACATGAAAATTCCACGTATTAAATTGAAAGCAAGCCAAAACTACAACTGTGAATGTGAAAGCGACACTTGTGAAAGAGAAAGTGTGAAAAAGACGAAAGTTGAGAAATCTCACCAAATTAGAAGTACAAACGCAGTCAGAGTGAGGGAGGATGTCATCAAAAGTGTGCACTAACTATTGACATGAGTTGAGCATTACACAAGCATTGTCTTGATGGATGGTGCTATGTTTTTTTAATCTTGCATAAAGGAAGTGCACTTTTTTCTTTAGGAAATTGGTAGGGAACCCACTAAAGAAATTTTTATAGGAAAACCTTTTTTACTAAGGGATGACGTGAAATATATCTCATTCTATAGAAAATGGGGTATTCTTTCTTTTTGACTACTTATTTGATTTGATCAAATTGTCAAAAACTCACTCTTTGTACCTAGTGGTAAGTGAATATTATAGAATAAAAATATTGTGACTACTTCAAAGGACATTCAAAATGGAATGTTCTACCTTGTATAAGTGATAATAAGTAAGATAAATTTTGAAAATATAACTATTGATGATTTATCAAACATTTCATTAATCTACCATTTCCCTAGAACTATTATAGATTTGATATTACTTCAATTAGTTTTCTCACAATTTACAACAAATGAGACCCTTTACTTATCACAAAAAGAGACTTTATATAGAAAATTATTCACTCTATATCACTTGAGCTTAAAAAGTTCATTGTCACCTAAAACATTTTGAAACACCAAGTGCAAGGCTTGTGTCCCATACTTTTTTCCTTAAAAAATGAGAAAGAGTCTCTTTTATGAGCGAAATAGATTGTGGTTAGGAACATAAAATTTTAATAAATTGTGGTTTATAAATTTAAACTTTTTAATAAATAAAGTAATGTCTTTTTTTATATAATATTTTTCATAAAAAATGGTTTTTTATTAATTATCATCTTACCTAAATTAATAAAATTGACTCCTTTTATCTTTATCCAATCATCTTTCTTTATAATAATTTTATTTTTAATCAATTTTTTATTTAATTAATTTTTTAATGATATTTATATTTTATTATTTTGTCTTATAAAATTTTATTACAATATATTATATAATTATTTTCTTGTTTCCTATAAAAATGTATTCACTATGTCCATCTTTTAAATTATGTGCATAATATACTTTAAAAATTTATTAATAATGCTCTATAAAAACCCATGATTAACGTCTAAGTCCTCTAGGTCATAATTAACCCCCTTAACATACATTAACCCCCTAACATCTTAACCATATTCTCCTAATCCATTAAACCCGTAACCTCTAAGCCCTTAACCCCTAACCCCTAAACCCTTAAACAATAACCCCTTGTCCCTAATCCCATAAAGTAATTAACCCCTAACTTGACCTAACCCGTTAATCGACCCTAACGAAAATAATTAAATAATATTTCTAAACCACATCAAGATGATAACACAGGTGAAACACCTCCCAAAATAATATGAAATACATTTAGAATAGAAATACAATACAATTTACAATAGAAAGGCATACAATCTAAAATAAAATATACATATAGACATTTACAAAAATGATCTACAATACAAATACATATAATGAATAGCTTACTAATGGATGATATTCGTGTTCACCTTCAGTGTGTCCATAGTCTCTACAATTTTTTTAAGCTAATTTTATTATAATTATCCTTGGCCTCAAGCCCTTGCAATTTCTAAAAAGGTAATAACATATTTGATCCTCAAAAGCCCCCAATGTCAATCCAATGTATCCTTGGTCTCCTTGAGGAATGTTATGTGACATTTTCTGTCACCAAACTTTTAGTTATGAGTTTGTTCAAACCTCTCTCTCTCTCTCTCTCTCTCTCTCTCTCTCTCTCTCTCTCTATATATATATATATATATATATATATATATTATCATAATAAATTATATATATTTATGTATATAATTAATATTATAATCATATTATAATATTAATATATTATTGATATTATTATTAGTATTTATTAATAATATTTATATTTATTATAATTAGTTAAACTTAATGTAAAGCAGTCTCCTATTAGACATTGTCAATGGAAAAAAGCCATTAATGGTGCAATTGAGAGTTATGCAATGGCTAATTGTCATTTGTCAGATATTGGACAACAAATTTTCATATTGGATAAAAAGTTGAATATTTGATGGTAAAATAACTCCCGTCGGATATTCAACGACCGTAGGGATTATAAAAATAAATACAAATACAAATACAAAACATCAAATAGTCGACAGGAAAATAACTTTCGTCAGGTATTTAGCAGTTAAAGAATTCCCATCGGGTATTCAATGACTGTCGAAAAAAAAGCAAAAAAATGCATTTAACTTCCGACACTTTTTTCAATTTTATCGATTCCATCAGATTCTATCGTTGGAATTTCCACCCAAATGTAGTAGTGATGTGGCACCCATCACGGGTTGCCACATGGCATGATGATTTCATCATGCAGATGACCATGGACCCCTAGCTCAGGGTCACATGGCAAGGTCATATGAGGCTAAGCGCAAGTTTTAATGAGGTCACATGGCCAAAGTTCTATCATCAAAGGCATAATCCCCAACTTATATGTACACCAATTTTTTTAATCAAGAATTATATGAAGCTATGGTTGGCCCTGAGATCGGTCAGAACCACATCCACCAAGACACACACACACACACACACATATATACCATGGCATGACCCCATTCAAACATCAATCCACTGAAATCAATTAAAATCATATTTTTGGTTTGTGACAAGGTCGAAGTGGTAGCATTGTTGATCTATATGTGATTTTTAATGGTTTATGTCATTGGGTAATTTTTCTACATATATGTGTGTGGAATTTCGTGTGAAGAGATGACACAAATTTTTCAGTTCAGGCCTCAAACTCTGTGTATGTGACAACACCTAATCCATAGGTCATGACTCTGTGATCAAGTCAATTGGTTATGTGATATAGTTCGTACAGCGTAGGTCATGGGTTCGAGTTTGAGTTGACTGGTTGAAATTTATTTGTAGGATGGTCATTGGCACACCCAATTTATTCATTTTATCAAACAGTTAAAATTTTCTAGCACCTGTAAATTGTTTTTCTGTATAATATGCTTGGAATGACCCATTCTCTAGAAGGATTAATTTTTACATGGTTTTTATATAGTTTCGAATTTTTTTTGTAGGTTTCTAGGCTCATTTTAAGGCCAAACTGGATTCTAGAAGACACATGATGATCAAGGTTTAGTGGTGAATAATCCTAGGGGCATGAAGATTCTTTATGATGTATTACTAATATTGAGAATCCATCTTATGTGTTTGGGAGCTTATGAGAAGGTTGTAGTTGATGTTGACTATCTCGAAGGAACAAGTTTTGAAAAGGGTTTTATGTGACCATATTGATGAAGAAAGTGGAGCAAAGTTTAGACATGATATGGTAGTTTTTTGAAAATAGTATGATAGTAGCAATTTTTTTTATTTAAATATTCATATTGATTGAAGAGTAGGTGGATCCAATTTGAAATATTTTGAAAATAGGTCCACAAGAGGTTAAAGAAGGAGGTGGGTTCCTCCACTGAGGTTGGTTCCTTAGTCAGGTCAAATCCTACAGCAAGTAATATCTTGCTTATCTCTATGCTTGGTGCCACAATCAAGTTGTAGCCTAAGAGTAACTACTTGCATATTTTCAAGGTTGTCTCCTCAATAAAGTTGTAGCCTACCATAAATAGTTTCTTGCATATATTGGGGGGTGAGTGCCTCCAGTAGGTTAGTGCCTACAAATATATGTAATAAATGTAAGAAGAAGAAGAAGAAGAAGAAGAATAAGAAGAAGAAGAATTTGTGGTTTTCTCGCATATGGGTTTCCATGTAAAAGATTGTGTCCCCTTATGTTGATGTGATGGCTTCTTAATGTATTTGTGATATGATAATTACTTCATTGATGCATTGATATATTTATTGATGTGCTACCAATAGTTATGATACGTTGCTACATAATTTTTCATTGATAAAAAATTGTGAAATGGTAAAAATTTCTATCACATTGATTCACCCCCCCCCCCCCACCCCCCGAGTGTGATATTTGGTCCAACAAGTGGTATCAGAGTAGGTTTCCTTCAGGAACATTTAATTACTACAAGGTAGATCAAAGAAGCCATGGGAAATAAGGGGAAGATAAGAAGAAGCTATCTCAAAAAAGGAAGGGATGCAATTATGTGAGAAATGAGTGTGGTTCTAGAGAAGACTCCTTGAAGAATCAGGTATTTCATTTTGTTTCAATTATGGTTAAGATGGCCACTATACTTCTATATGTCCATATATTATTACAAATGATGAACATGATATTTCTAAACTAATTGAAGAGAAAGAAAAAGATGAAGTTGAAACAAAAGTAGATTATGAAGGAGAACTCAAGAGTTCCCTAAAAGAACTAAAATATTCAAGAAGAGGGGTCAGTTAATTATAAGAGAAGCTCCAATATTACAAATGAAAAAATGAACTCTAGAAAAATCAAAACCATGATTTTTCTACTTTGGAAGCCCATCTAGAATAAGAAAAAAGGATGGAAGAAATATGGCAGAGAAAACTAAAAGAATAAGATTATCATTTTGAATTTCTAAAAGTTGAGAATATATCCTTAAGAGATAAACTAGAAAAGGTCAATGAGACAACATGGCAATAGGAACTCTTGGAAATCAAGGAACTATTAGAAAACAAGGATCATGAAATTTCCATTATTGAAGCATAGTTAAAATAATCCAAACAAAGTGAGGATACCTGAACGAATGAGCTGGAAGAAAAAAAGAAATAATACTGAAGAGAAGAATTACAAGGTTATCAACGCAGAAGAAGAAATTGGCCACTTAAATATTGAGGTAAAAGAGGCAAGAAAAAGAGAATAATTTTTGAAAATTCACCTTAAAGAAAAATTTGAGTACTTGAACAAACTTGATGAAAAATTTAGTCATCAAGAAAAAAAATTGAAGAAGAAATTATCTACTTAAAATCCAAACGAAGAAGTTATTTCATTATAGGCTTGTTGATGGCCAAAATTGACAGCATCAAAATTTGGGAAAAAACCCAATTATAGCCCCAATTAGACTCTTTTCCATTTGGGATGGTGGTTTCCATTGGTTGAATGGATCCAGTTACTCTTGTGAAGATTGATCCAACAAATGGAGATTTCTAAATAGGAGGATGAAAAAGATATAGGAAAACTAAACGATATCACTAAAGGAGAAAACAAAAAAATATAGAACTAATTATAAACTAATTATAAGGATATCTAACCTAGGAACCCTTATAGGGTCTCCGCTATCCCCTATAGTAGCCAATCTTTTTATGGAAAATTTTGAAAATAATGCCCTAGAATCCTACCCTCTGAAATAGAAATACTAGATTAGGTTTGTGGATGATACTAGTGTGAATTTGCCACATGGAGATGAGGGGCTGGGGATCTTTCTAGACTACCTCAACATCTTATCCAAAGACACCTAGTTCAATATGGAGGTTGAAGAAAAAAATTGCATCTAGTTCCTATACATTCTCAATCTTATAAATGAAGATGTATCGTTAGAACACAAATTTTTAGGAAGAAAGCACACACAGACAACTACCTTCATGTTGAGTCACACCATCACCCAGCACAAAATATGGGGGTACCCAAAACCCTCTTCACTAGAGAATTAAGGATTTTAGGCAAGGAGCATGTAGAAGAGGAAATAAAATATTTAAAAAGGTCTTTGCTAGCACTGGATATAAAGATATCATGAAAACCATCAAAAGAGCTAGAATTGGTAATACAATTAGACACTCTTGAACAAGCTCTCAACCTCCCAGTAATAACAATGCCTATCTGCCATACATTCAAGGAGACATTGATAAGATGGCAAGGGTTCTCAAAAAGATAAATATTGGTACCTCTTTCAAACCCCTAACAACCATCAAACAAAGAATGAGCTCCGTAAAGGACAACCTTGATCACCTTCAACAAAAAGGGGTTTACAAGGTCATTTGTTCTTGCAGAGAATGTTATATTGGTGAAACAAGAATATCCTTCAAGATTAGACTCAAGGAGCATGGTGTTGACGTTAGAAATGGTGGTTCTAGATCTTCAGGTCTTCTGGAACACTCAGTGAAAACATGCCACCATTTTTGCCTTGAAGACACAAGAATTATCACCAAATAAAAGCATCAGTATAAGCGTAAGATCCATGAGGCCCTTGAAATTGTAAATCATCCCCACCATCTTAATAGAGATGGGAACTTGGATGTCAGTAGAAGTTGGATTCCCTTACTCACTCAAGTATCCATGTCTCACAACCTTGACTAGTACCTCTATCACTTTCTCCCTCCTCCACCTTTGACCTCATTTGACCTTTCATCTATTCCCTCTCCTCCACATTCATTTATCTCTTAATATTCTCTAAGCTCTCCTTCTCATCTTTCCCTCCTCTCCTCCTTATTATCTCCTAATATTAACAATCTTATCATGTAGGCCTCCTCTAGCATTCTAACCTAGTCCCCCTTTTTAATAATAATTAAATTAATAACAATATTAATTAATTAATTTAATTATATCAATTAATATTATTAACTTCATTAATAATTATTATTAATAACTCAATGGGTTCTTATCTATTATGAGCTCATTAGGTTAATAAAAATAATAATTATTATCTTCATCTTTATTATTATTATTAATTAGCTTTATTATTAGTTTTAATCATGTTATTAATACTAATAATACTAATAATTAATAATAATGATAATTTAATTCTAATTTTTGTTATCAATTTTAATGTAAAACATTATTATAAAACTTTTTATCATAATTTACTAATTCTCCTAAAAATAAGAATTTATTACTAGCTGACTTTTTCATTCATTTATTTCCTTCTATTCCATATTTATCTCTTGCATTTCATGCTCTTCTCTGTAGGTATTGTCCTGATGATGAGTCTTGTTATAGACTCAAAACGTCAACTCTTAAATGGCTATTGTGGGATTAGCTCCGAGGACTAAACAATATCAATATAGATTTACTCATTATATCGTTAATTTCAAAAAAACTGTAAATGAAATTACTAAGTCAATTAAATAGTTAATTGAATTAATTCATAATAGTATTCACATATAAATTTCATGTCCTTATGCTAAAAACTAAAAGAAATGATAAATCAATAGTGACTCATTTAATCATAAACATAAAAAACTTAAATGATTCTAATTGGAAAATAGAGAAAAACATATTCAAATAATAATACCAAGTATGCTTTTCTTTGTTGAAATATGGAATCAAAAGTGGTTTAATGCATGTATTAAGAAAAAAATTGAGTCATAACTTGGCCTTTCCTTACAAAAATTAAAAACCCTTTGCCTAGAGCTTGAGAGCTACTTAAATAGTTTTTACAAACATAGGGGAGGGTAGTTTCTCCTCTTGATTTTCCTCAACAAATTACAAACAAAAATATTAAAATGGAAATTTGTTGTAGCATATGAACTGAAAATCATTCTTCAACTTGATGGAGAAATTATTGAAGAAGAACTATTGGTTGATTTCGATCGATTATATACTTCAAGAAGATTTTCTAGCTCGGCAAATGAATATGATCTAATAATTCACTCGACAGTTGTACACATGTGCTTCCAATGATAGAAAAATTTGAGTAATATGTTCACTTACCCCTTTGGTTACCTATAGATTGTCGTGTGATTTAATTAAAAATTCCCAAATTAACTCAAAATTTAACATTAATAATCACTCAAGATTATCACGAGTCTCTATTCTATCATTTTTTTCCTTTATCTTCAATGTCCTTGCCACTGGAAGAGTCTACTAGTAACAATTTTGTTTCCTTAAGAGATTGGGAAATGGATTGGAACAAAGAACTGCAAATATTTTCTTCTTCCTTGACTATCCTTTTAAATGAGCGTAAGTGGGCTTTCAATCCATGAAGAACTATAGTCTTTTGCATCTCGTTGGTTTTAGGAAATTTAGGTAAATTCCATTTAGATATTTCTACCATAGAAAAATATCATTAAGCTTACAATTTGTTTCATCATACTTTGTCTCCATGTCCACTACATCACTGAGAATGGAATTGATAAGATTCTTGTTAGGGATCTTATATGTCTATATTAATTTCCCTTCCCTAAAGTTTCAACTGAGGTTTGTAATTTTAGAGTTGCAAAATATCATTGATCTAGGTGCACTTAGCAGACCTATTTATAATACAATACTCTATTTTGGAAGTTCACCAATTTAATTCAATCTGTCTCTCTTAAGAAAATGTAATTGATTTCATTATCTACATAGTACATAATTAATTACCAAACTCATATATTTGCTTTAACTCCTAATCGAAAACCATTCAAACCATTTAATAAAAAATTATTGAAGTGAAGAAGCCTATTAACCTTCTTTTCATAAATAACACAATATCATAAATCAAGAAGAACTAGGTTACTATACATATACAAAATAACTATAGTACTCAAAATCTAATTCATTCAATCTACTATGGATTTCACAACTCTATATCAATCTAAACCATTTACTCACACAAATTCTACAGTATTTAAACAATGTAAATTATATTAATTCTGATATTGACTAACCAAATCTAATCCAATCTCAATCAAATAATTACTTGAATAGGACTAATAATATAGGGGTTACACTCACTCAAAATTCTAACCTAGGATCTTGAACCAAGCATTAACACACCACACCTTCATTCAAACCTCAACCTATGATAATCAATATAATCAATTCCAATTCTAATTTCTATTCCTTAATCAAATAATATGAAAAGCTATAAGGCATTCCTCAACTCAAAAGCAAGCAATAATAGATTAGATGAAAGCTACAGAAATGCAGTACTAGATTGAAACTTAATGAAAGCTACAAAAATTCGGTTCTAAATTTCTAACTAGATCTAACTGATATATCTTGGCCAGGATCAATGGTGGGCCCTTGTCGCGACTTGTGTCAAGCTAGATTAACGATGAAAAATTAGATTATTCACAACACATCAACAATTGAAGAACAAAAGTAAATTATTATATTATTAATCTTCAATAAAACCAGTACAACATAATTTCCATAGTCAAATGAAAGAACATAGATGTTCTACCAAAAATATTGTCTAAGCTTCTTTCCTCTTTTTTTTTGTCTCTATCATTTGAGGCCTTATTTATACATAAAATTCATTGAGGATGGATAATATCCAATCCCCTAAACTCAAAAAAAATGAATTTACAACTTTAAAGGAAAATCTCATAAATCTGGTTTTTTTGCAATTTTATACAAATTGGTGTTAAAGAAGCAACCATATCTTCTCGACCATGATGTATTTTGGAGAGTTGTTTCTATGGAGCCTAATTTTCCATATTATCAAAACAATATTGTCTTTCAATTTTGAAATTGTATTGATTTTTTGTAAATGGTTTGAGATCCAAGTAAATTTCTATGTTTTTCAAAAATCCTTTTCCCGTATCCTTGCGATTCACGACCATATGCATGAAAAACGAGGCTAAAGATGGCAATTTCAAAATTGTTACCTATTTTTGGTTGTATCTTAAATCATGTGCTAGGACCCACACATGTGATATGGGCATGTTAAAAGTCGTATAACAGCATATTAAGCCCATGTGGCACCTAATATGTCATTTTTTGAGAAAGAAAAACATATTTTATAATTTTGAATTTTTTTCCAATTTTTGCAGGTGCAGAAACTAGTACCGAACTGCCATATTTGTACTGACTGGTATAGAGATAGAAATTTTCATATTTGAACATGATTCTTGGCCACATAACCACATTATTAAACTGGCATTGATAAAACCATATTAAAGACATGTTTAATCATTAAAAATATGAGAAATCCTTCATAACTAACCACCGGGTAGAAGAGGTTCTTTTAGCGGAATTTGGTGGTATAATGGCTATGAAAAATATCGTAAATGTGGGAATATGGATCATGAATAGAGACTTTATATATTTAATGTATTTCATTTTCAGATCCCAACATTTTTTCATGCCTAAGACTTTTCATGCATTCATGCAAACAAAATACTCGCCTATGACATTGTTTCTTGGTGTAGGTGATTAAAGTTGAATTGTCATACCATCATAGACTTGATATGTTTCACAACAAGGTAGCACAAATTGAAAACAAGCAAAATACTGAATATGAAGGGATGGTGGATTATATAAGGCAATGATGAAGATAATGGTAGTATGAATATGGACTTGGAGGCTTTGTAAAACAATTATTCACTTTGTGGTTCTTTTCTTAGATTAGCAAGAATGACTTCATCCTCCTATTGAGAGCATTCAGATGATGATTTTACAGATTCTTTATGATGTGCAAGGAGAAGACACTATAGATGTAGCTTTTTATTCATGTACCACAATACCTTTTCATTCTTATGGTCTTACTATAATATGCATTGATGGATTTGGAAATGGGGGGTTTAATGGTGGTTTAAGAAAAGTAGAGATTTATGGAATACGAAGTGGTTAATCATCAAGCTTCCTTAAATTTTAATGAGTTGAAGAGCCTTTAATAATGTTTGACCTCAAGTATACCTTTTGAATTTTAATATTCACTACAGGTTGCAATGGAATTTGTATGAAGCTGAAGATGATGCAGAGTAAGGCTAAGAGTCTAGAATGATCTAGAAGATCTGGAGTCAATGAGTGTCAACATGATCTGGTGACAGAAGTTGAAGAGAATGAACTGAATATGCTAAAAATGTCCCAACAACCACTTCCCCATTCCTGAGGTCTTGCATGTCCTCATGCAAATATGGTGAGATATTCAAGAAGTGAGGAGGGATGACGAGATGACTCTAGTATAAAGGAACCTGAAAAACAAACAAACAAAAAATGGAACTAATGAGATGACTACTGAACAAAAATAATTCATCCTTGATTTATTAAAATGATGCAAAAATAACACCAATCATAGAAGAAATTCCAAATCACTTATTGCATATAATTTCATCATTCATTAATAGTCTTATGCTCAAGAAATAAATTTAAGGGGCTCTCCTTCTTTGTAGACAGAAAAGGACACTTATTATGATCACAACAAATGATTAACCAATGAAAAATTAGTTAAACAAATCCCAAAGTCTTATAGTTATCCAAGTATTACAGATAATCTTTGCAGTTGAGTTTTATTAATTTTTTGTGATTATAGGTCCCACTTCTAAGACAATTAGATCTTATAGTATGAAAAACTAATGATAGAGGACTCAAGGTTACCTTAAGGCCATTCTTTAGTAGAAAAATTATGGAGTTCATTTTTCCTTGACTTCAATCCACGCATGCTTCCTTTTGATTGTGACACTATATAGTAACCATCATATGTGTAGACAAAAGCCCTGGTTTGCTTGACACTTCTTTTGGAAAAATGCCCCATTTCCCGCCAGTGTTCATAGCCCTGATGGGTTTTAATAGTGGTATCACGGGTCAGTATCCACTGCCAATGGGTGTTTGTAGCCTCGACAGGTTAACCTCTTAGACCTATTTGACAATGAAGGTTTTAATCCCATGTTTCTTACCATTTTAGTTTTATATTATAGATATTTCTTTTGCAATTGGTATATGGGAGATTAGCTTCAATCAACCCCTTAAAGGTGTTGGAAATAATACTGAGAGGGGGGGGGGGGGGTTCATAGCTTCATATGTGTTATTTTATGTTGATATTTAATCAGTAAATCAAAACCATATAAACAGTAACCAGGTGTAGTAAAAACAGAACATAAAATCACACATATGAACACAAGATATAAGGTGGAAACCCAATGTGGGTGAAAACCACCTGCTGCAATCGTCTCTATCTTCTTTTTAATACGAAAATTCTTTTTACAATTTTTTTACTGGTGTAGTATTATACTAGCATGTAGGCTTCTACCTGCAGAAGGCTACAACATTCTCTTGATCTCCAACTTCTCCTGGAAGGGAGCTACAACCCCCTAGCTCTTGTACTAGCTGATATGTTTACTAGTACATAAGTGCTAGCCTACAGAAGGCTACAACCTTCTTTTTTTCTTCCAGAGACCACGTTTCATAAATTTTCAAACTGGATCATCAATAACATCATTCAATCATCAAATATATTTGCATCAACCAATCTCCTTTGCACCAACCACAACTAAATCAATCAACCACTTTGACAACCCTTCAATCTAATCTTTCAGAATGCTGTAACCAGAATACAGTAACCAGAACCCAAGCCAGAACCCAAAACACTACAACAGCAAACATAAGCAGCTAAAACATATTTTATGAGGTATACGCTACTTCCATGTGTCAAACCTACACACATACACACTTTTCTCAAGGTTTACCTATGTACAGATCTACAAATCAAATTTAAGATGTATACAATGTTTTGATATGTAGAACCAGTGTGTATACACATCTTTTCTAAAGTGAACCTACGTACATATCTGTAAATGATGATTTAAATATTACAACAATTCCAGACTTCACTTATGCCTAGATCATCATATTTACAGACTACAACATGCACCAGTTATTCAGATAAATTATCAAATCACATAAAGATACTTCACTTCAAGTGTTATGAAACCAGCTCAAGAAAAGATAGAAAAGATAGATCAACGCCTTAGAATTCAGCCTCTTCGAGGGGGCAACCTCCTTTACATTACATAAATGAACAATTCTTTGATGATTCAAATGACAAAACCTCCTTTCTATATATAGGAGTCTAAGGAGTCACAATATAATCCAGCCGACCTAACAATAATAATATAAAGCCACAAAAATAACAATAGAGGGATTCTATGGGGCACAGTAATAACAATATGGGGGCAATAGGGGCACAACAATATTAATAATGGGTATAACTACAATAGTAATGGGGTAATCACTAGTATTATAGGGACCCAACATGCCCCTCTCCTTCAAAAACGTGTTGTCCTTAATGCTTGAGTAGTTCTGGATACTTCTGCATAAAATTCTCATCCTCCCATGTGGAATCTTCAGTGGATAAGTTCTTCCACTTGATAAGATACTCTGAAATTGATCGATTTCGTAGCTGTCAAGTTCTTGTTTTTGTGACTGCTTCCGGTTCCAATATAGTTTTTCCTTCCTCGTCAAGTTCTGGCAATATTGTTTGAACTGGGAGCTTGTCGCCTATAAACTTCTTTAAACATGAAACATGGAAAACTGGGTGCAATCGAGAAGCTGCAGGAAGCTCCAATTTTTATACCATAGTACCAATCTTTTGCAACACCTTGTACGGACCATAATACTTTGGTGATAATTTATTATCCTTCTTAGCTTGCTTGAGGGACATTTGCTTATATGGTTGTAGCCATAGGAATACCTAGTCACCTACATCAAAACTTCTTTCACTGCGATGTTGATCTGCCTGTTGTTTCATTCTATTTTGTGCCAACATGAGGTTATCCTTTAAGAGTTGGAGGACTTGTTGTTGATGTTCGATGTGATGTTCCACTACCTGAACCTTAGAATTTTCTCTTAAATATGATGTGATGGATGGTGGTTGATACCCATAAAGTGCCATAAATGGGGTCATTTTTGTTGCTGTATGGAAGGAAGTGTTATACCACTATTCAGCCAGAGGCAACCATTTGACCCATTGTGTTTGTTTGTCAGATACAAAGAAACGAAGATATCCTTCCAAACATTTGTTTACTATATCAGTTTTCCCATCAAATTGAGGATGATAAGATGAGCTATGAGCTAACTGAGTACCAAGACAAGAAAATAATTCTGTCCAAAAATTTCCAGTGAAAATGGGATCTTTGTCACTTACAATAATCTTTGGGTTTCCATGTAGCTTTTCAATTGTTTCCATAAATGCAGTAGAAACTGTACTGGCTTTAAATGGATGTGATAATGCACAAAAGTGTTCATACATGGTAAGTTTGTCAACTACCACCATGATGACACTCTTTCCCTCAGACTTGGGTAAAACTGTGATAAAATCCATTGAAACCTCCTCCCAATGTTGGCTTGGAATGGATAAAGGTTGTAATAGACCCGGTGTCTTAATTGTTTCAACTTTATTTTGTTGGCAAACCAAACATTCTGCCACAAACTTTTGAATATCTGATTTAAGGCCATCCCAAAAAAATTCCTTCTTAACCCTGTGGTAAGTTTTTAAAAATCCTGAGTGCCCTCCTAAGGGAGAAGTGTGCAATTCCATAAGAATCTTTTGTTTTAGCTGGGAATTCTTATAGAGGTATAAGCGATCTTTGTACCATAACAAATCATTTTGCCAGCTAAATGTATCAGACGTACTGGAATATTGTTGTAACTTTCGAATAAGTGCCCACACTTCTTCGTCATTCTTCCATTCCTCCCTTGCTTCATTTATCCAATCTGGTTGGATAATATAAATGGCGCACAACAATGCTTCCACATCCTCATCCTTTCTTGAGAGTGCATCTGCCACCACATTTTGCTTCCCTTTTTTGTAGATGATTTCAAAGTCATAACCCAACATCTTTGTGACCCACTTTTGTTGCTATTTAGAGGATAATCTTTGTTCTAAAAAGTATTTAAGGCTATCATGATCCGTTTTTACCTTGAAGTGTCTTCCCATTAGGTAGGGTTGCCATTTCTTAAGTGCATGGAGTATTGCCAACATTTCCTTCTCATAAATAGCTTTGCTTAAAAGCTTTCCCTTGATTGGACGACTTTCAAAAGCAATGGGTCTTTCATCTTGCATTAGAACAACACCAATTCCATTTCCTGAAGCATCACATTCCAAAATAAAGGTTTTTGTGAAGTCTGGTGTAGCTAAGACCGATGCTTGGCACATTGCCTCTTTAAGATGTTGAAAGGCCTTTGTTGCTTCTAGAGTCCATGAAAATGCATCTTTCTTCAATAATGTTGTTAGAGGTGCTGTTATTCTCCCATAATTCTTAACAAACTTGCGATAATACCCTGTCAACCTAAGAAATCCTCGCAGATGCTTTATGGATGTGGGGATTTTCCATTCCTTAATGGCTTTAATTTTGCTAGGGTCTACTTTAACTCCTTCATGAGATACAGTATGACCCAGATATTCCACCTCCTAGACTCCAAAGAAACATTTGGATCTTTTTGCATATAATTGTTTCTCCTCCAATAGTTATAGCACCCTGTCAACATGTTCAACATGATCCTTCCAAGACTTGCTGTAGATTAGCATATCATCAAAAAATACTAACACAAATTTTCTAAGGAATGGTTTGAAAATTGAATTCATCAAACCTTGAAATGTTGAAGGTGCATTAGTAAGGCCAAAAGGCATGACCAAAAACTCATAATGACTCTCATGAGTTCTAAATGCTGTTTTCGGAATGTCTTCAATCTTCATTTTGATTTGATGATATCCTGAACGAAGATCCAACTTGGTGAAGTAAATTGATCCATGCAATTCATCCAATAATTCATCAATGACAGGAATGGGCAACTTATCTTTAATAGTGAGCTTGTTGAGCTCCCTATAATCCGGACACATGCACCATGACCCATCCTTCTTGTGTACCAATACTACTGGAGTAGAGAAAGAACTTTGACTCGGTTGAATTATACTAGCCTCTAGCATTTCTGCAACCATATGTTCAATTTCACTCTTTTGGACATAGGGATATCTGTACGGCCTGATGTTTGGAGGAACACTTCCTGGAATCAGATGAATAGCATGATCATGATCACACATAGGTGGGAGACCTTTGGGAGTCTCAAATACCTTGGAATGATTGTCCAGGACTTTTTGGAGATCTGGAGAAATAGATGATTCCGATGTGGAAACATCTAGCAAACATAATTGTGCAATTACACCTCTTTTCTCCTTTTTTAGAAGCTTTGTCATACCATTAGAGCTGATTATCTTTCCTGGTTTCCCTGCAATACCACTTAATTCAACTTCCTTTCCTTCCATAGAAAATTTGATGAAAATTTCTTGAAAATTAAAAGCTATTGTACCTAAGGATTGTAGCCATTGGACTCCTAGTACCACATCAGCACCTCCCATTGGAATGGAAAGCATTGGGCTAGTCAATACATATTCTCCCATGGATAGCTTGATATTATGGCACTTTCCAGAGCAATTTATTGTTCCTCCATTTGCAATCATCACTTGACACTCTGGTGCTGGATATAGGAAGCAATTCAATTCTTTTGCTACCTTACAATGAATAAAATTGTGGGTGCTTCCTGAATCAATCAACACTATTACCTTTTTCTTCTTGATTTGCCCTTCTATCTTGATGGTTTGAGGAGTGGTAATTCCTGCCAATGCATTACAAGATATGGTCGGATTTATTTGTTCTTCATCTAGTCTTTGTTCCTAGAGTATATCCTCTTCTTTTGACCTTTCTTGCTCCTTTCCTTCTTCCTCTTCACAATCTATGTAGAATAATTTCTTCTCAGCACACTTATGACCTTTAGTGTATTTGCTATCACAACTGTAACAAAGCCCTTTTGATCTTTTTTCTTCCAATTGTTGTGGTGTCAACCTTATAGGTTGTGGAAGACCAGGGGCAACAACACTTCCGTCTTTATAGTTATGAGTGGTATGCTTCCTGGTTGCCATAATTTCGCTTTCCATTTTTCTTGCTAACCTGAATGCCTTCTCTAATGAATCAGGTTCCCAAAGGAGAACATCATGTTGGATATTATCCTTTAAATATCCTATGAACACATCAATCCTATGCTCCTCTGGAATATCTTTTACCCTTATGTTCAATTTTTGGAACTCTGCAATGTGCCCCATTATTGAACCCTTTTGTTTGAGACTTATCAATTGGCTAAAAAAAGTGTTGCTTTTTGTATCTTCATAATGTGCTATCAATTCTTCCATAAAAATTGCCCAAGTGATAAATTGTTTACGAGAGCAAGGCCATTGATACCATACAGACTGATTTGGTTCCAAATATAAAGTTTCCATACGTAGCTTTTGTGTGTTTTTCACATTATTGAGATCGAAGAATTGCTCCATCTGTAATATCCATGTGGCGGGATCCTTGCCATCAAACTTCCTCATATTGATTTTTGGAACATGGTGAGTCTTCGATCCAACATTAGAGTCTATGGAATCATGATTAACATTTCTTTTGTTCTCATCATGAGTTTCCTTTAGTACCCTTTCACCCTTAGTGACCATTTCTTGTAGCAACTTATTCATATTTATCTTCAATTCTTCCATCTTATCATCCATGCCATCAATTTTAGCGTCCATGCCATTCACCTTAGCTTACATGCCATCCATCTTAGCTTCTACACCTTTCTTTAAACCATCCATCTTAGCTTCTACACCTTTCCTTAAACCATCCATCTTATATTCTGTTGCTTTTTGTGCAAGTGACACTTGTTGCACTTGTTCTTGTAATTTTGAGATATCATATAACATTTCTTCTTCTTCTTCATGAGTCATGCTAGAGCTTTCAAGTTCCTTACTAGGTGTTTCCATTTCCTTTCCTCGGGGCATCAGTTACCGATAATAATGCTCTATTATGCCCTTTGAATTCCTTCAAAATAAATTTTCAAACCAAGCTTAAGCAAAAATTTAAGAAAATCTACACACCTTTTTTCACTTTGTAGGAGCTTGATATTGACTCTAATGTATCTATGTACATTTTGATCATCTAGTTCTAAATTTGTGACTTGTAGTAGCCCTCTATGTCCTATTTCCAATGTCACAAGTCTGACCCAAATTGGATTCTCCAAGGAAGAGTTATGTGAAATCTCCCATAGTGACTTGATTATAGACTAGTTTAGTAGGGAAAACTTGTACGACATGCCTCGAGTCACTGTTTTCACCTTTGGATTTGAAAAACGTATACAAGAAACTACAGTCCGTCCTCTTTCTGTAACTTCTTACGAAATCTCAATCCGATCCCCAGAGAGAAAGTTATGATGATTTTACCTTGGTCACCTGTTTGGAATGTAATTCAGGAGTCTACATAAAGACCAACTTCCTCAGATCATATCTCTGCAAATATAGCGCGAAAAGCTATGAATTTTGGATGCGAGGTTCAACGTGATTTCTTCTCAAATGGGTTTTTTTTTCAACTTCTTAAACGTCACAGAAAAAACGTTATAGCGAAAATGCCACGATGACTTGTTTGGAGCAGTGAAACCCTAGAATCCAAAGCTCTGATACCAAATGTTATGAAACCAACTCAAGAAAAGATAGAAAAGATAGATCAATGCCTTAGAATTCAGCCTCTTCGAGGGGGAAACCTCCTTTACATTACATAAATGAACAATTCTTTGATGATTCAAATGACAAAACCTCCTTTCTATATATAGGAGTCTAAGGAGTCACAATATAATCCAGCCGACCTAACAATAATAATATAAAGCCACAAAAATAACAATAGAGGGATTCTATGGGGCACAGTAATAACAATATGGGGGCAACAGAGGCACAACAATATTAATAAGGGGTATAACTACAATAGTAATGGGGTAATCACTAGTATTATAGGGACCCAACATCAAGCCTTAAGATCTGGACCCATTATTATATCTTATCCTTTATCACTAGCTAAGGTTTATCCTTGGTTCAAATCCAGCTATGCACCATAACCCAATAACCTATATACTAGATCTTGCTCTTCATCAGATATTCAGTTCTTGAGTTTCCTTTGCCTAATGATCTTCTCCTCCTTTTATAGTCTTAGGCCTTACTCAATACCATGGACTAAAACCACTTAGGACCAATACCTTGAACCAAATACCTCGAACCATATATCTTGGACCAATACCATGGATCAAAATACAATGGACCAAAATACCATGGACCAAATACCTTGGACCAAAACTTAGTTTTCCAAGATATGCGCGCCTTTCATTCTATGAAAGTGCGTGCGTATGTATATATTTATTTTGGTCTGTTAACCCACGTGTATATGCAACTTTGTCAAGGTGAACCTGTGTATACCTCTCTTTACTCATTCTGTGAAGTCTGATCTGTAACTCTGTGTTGTTAACCTACTGAACTGTGATCTGTCATCTGAGTCAGTTGCCATCAAGGACAACACCTGTTTCATAATGCCAACAATCTCCCCCTTTGGACTTGATGGCAACCCCAAGTCACTCTCCCCCTTTGTCATCAAGGGCAAAGGGTTATGCTCCCCCTGAGTATTGAGCTCCATGATTGAGTCCATGCTCCCCCTGAATATAAGTAAGGTTTACAAAATCATGTTCTAAAAGAAGAACATGACTCTATACATACATCATAAATGACCTTCCTATCACCAATGACTCATACATACATCCATCTCCCAACCAAGTGGGGATATACCAATTGTTTATACATGTCAAAACAAGAGCATTACATCATCCATCCCATGCATAGTGGAGTAAAAAAATAGGTCGTTTCATGACCTTTACATTAAAAGATATACATGACATATATAACAGAAACCAAATATCTAAAACAAGACCATGATATTCATCAACAACTATCATCAGCAACATCTGTCAATCAACATCCAGACCAGCAACCATGTTCTCTACTTGAACAACTGTGTGAATATGTACCAAGATCTTCTAATATAATGCCAAAATGCATTATTAGAAGTATATGCTCCCCTTGAACCTGTGCTAGATGATCACTGTCAAATTTGATAATTTCATATAGTTGAAGAGTTATCAAGGCATCATCATCAATCAGATATACATCAAGTTATCAACAACTTATAAGAGCCAACATATTTCCACATGTTATCCACAGAATGTAACCATAATCAAGAAGAGTAGACAATTCACTTAACCATATCAAACCCCTTTCATCCTGAGTCTGGCCCACTTCTTTTCCTCAAACCAACATATATGCGACTGTATCCACAGAAACCAACGTATGTACGCGACTACTCTTCATGAAACTCACGTATATCCACCTTTCTCTGAAAAAGATAAGTTTTAACAGCAAGATGATGCATCAACTACTCCCAGCTTCTGTCTGAGATATTCAAATGTCTCTCTGGGTAGTGGTTTGGTGAATATATCAGCGACCTGTTCCTTGGAGGGAACATACTCCAATTTGACCTTTTGTTCAAGCACTTGTTCACGTAGAAAATGATATTTTATGGGTATGTGCTTGGTCTTGGAATGCATGACTGGATTCTATGAAATAGTAATGGCACTTGTATTATCACATAGAATGGATATGGGTGGAGTACATGTGATCTAAATGGCTTGTAATTTTTGCATCATCCAAAAGAGTTGTGTGCAACAAGAGGCAGCAACCACATATTCTGCTTCAGTTGTAGATAATGCAATTAAACTTTGTTTCTTGCTGAACCAAGACACTAATTTGGAACCCATATAGAATGCACCACCACTAGTGCTTTTTCTATCATCAACGCTTCTTGCCCAATCTGCATCTGTATATGCATGAAGTGTAAGATCTGTATCTTGAGGATACCATAAACCAAAATTTTGTGTTCCCTGAAGATATTTGAAAATCCTTTTGACTGCCTGAAGGTGTGATTCTTTTGGATTTGCTTGGAATATTCCAGCTATTCCTACTGCATGCATGATGTATGGTTGGGTACCTGTTAGATAAAGCAGACTACTAATCATGGATCTGTAAGTTAGTTGATTTACTATTGTTGATTCATTATTTGTGCTGAGACTACATCCTGTTACCATTGGGGTACATACTGGTTTAAAATCTTCCATGTTGTATTTTTTCAAGATCTGTTTGAGATATTTGGTTTGTGACATAAAAATACCATCTTTATATTCTTGACCTTGTGGAACAAGAAAATATGTAAGCTCACCAAGCCAGGACATTTCAAATTCTTGCTGCATTACCAAAGCAAAATTCTGACTCATGGCTTCTTCATTGTTACCAAAAATGATATCATCAACATACACAACAAGTATTAGCAATTTATTATTGTCAATCTTTGTATATAGATTACTATCAGCTGATCCTTTTGAAAAACCTTATTGATGGAGATATTTGTCAAGACGGTAATACCAGGACCTTCGAGCTTGTTTCAGACCATAGAGAGCCTTTATGAGTCTGCATACAAGTTTTGCATCATTTCCAAGAATGAATTTGTCTCGTTGCTCAATATAGACTTCTTCTTCTAAGTCTCCATTAAGAAAGGCAGATTTTACATCCATTTGGTATACCTTGAATTTCTGAAAACTAGAAAGAGAAAGGAGCATTCTTATGGCTTCAAGTCTAGCAATAGGTGCAAAAGTTTCTTCAAAATCTATACCTTCTTGTTGAGCATATCTTTTACAAACTAGTTTGGCCTTGTTTCTAATAACTTCTCCATTTTCATTTAGCTTGTTTTTGAATATCCATTTAGCTCCTATGATATTCTTATCATGAGGTCTAGGAACTAATTCCCAAGTATTATTCTTTTCAATTTGCTCAAGTTCTTCATTCATGACCTTGACCCAACATTCATATTTTCATGCTTCTTTTACATTTTGAGGTTTGGTGGAGGATAGCAATGCTAGATAGCTTGAAGCTTCTGTAATAGTTCTTCTTGTCTGCACACCTGCCTCTTTTTGTCCCAAAATTTGAGTCTCTGGATTATTTTTCTAAACATACCTGGACGAAGTCTTTTCTTCTACCATTGTCTCTTCTTCTGGTGCTTCATTTGTTTCTTCTTCAAAATTAGTCTGATTTGATGTGGAAGGATAATCCTCATCTTCTTCATAATCTTCGGTTTTTATTTGCTTTGGATTTTTGCATGCTTCATCAACCACAACATCAATACTTTCAATAATTTTCCCAATTCTTTTATTATAACATTTATATCCTTTACTTCGGGAAGAGTAACCAAGTAGAATACCTTCATCTGCTCTGGGTTCAAACTTACCAAGTTTTTCATCAGTCCTTTTGATGTAACATTTTCTTCCAAAAACTTTGAATTATTTTACAGTGGGAGTCTTACCATACCAAAGTTCATGTGGAGTTTGAGTGTTGTTTACCTGAACATTTGCTTGGTTGAGAATATTGATGGCAGTGAATGTAGCTTCACCCCAGAAGGTTGCAAGAGTTCCAGACTCATCTAGCATAGCATGAGCCATTTGCTGAACAACTCTATTCATCCTTTCTACCACTCCATTTTGCTGAGGAGTCCTTGCTGTGGAGAATTGCCTTTTTATTCCATGTTCTTCACAAAAGTCAAAGAATTCATCCGAGGTAAATTCCCCTCCTTGATTAGATCTGAGGCATTTGATTTTGCGATCTGATTCATTTTCAACCAAAGCTTTGAAGGCTTTGAATTTTTCAAATGCTTCATATTTATGCTTTAGAAGTCCTATCCAACACATTCTGGAAAAATCATCAATGAACAATATAAAGTATTCTTCTCCACGAGGTGACTCTTTCCTTGATGGTCCACATAAATCAGTATGAACAAGTTCAAGAGGCTTACCAACTGATCCTTCCTTTTTAGGGAAATGCTATCTGGTTTTCTTACCAAATTGACATGATTTGCATATTGTATTTTCTGAAATGTTGATATCAGGAAGATCATGAACAACCTGGAATCTGCATGCTTTTCTTATTTGAGAGAAGCTTAGATGCCCCAATCTTCTGTGCCATAGCCAGTGTTCATCATTTTTACTTAGATAGCACTGTTGTTGTGCTCCCTTGAGTATGTATAATTTTTTTGGAGTTCTTATACCTTTGATCACGGTTTCTCCTATATCAAGCTCATGAACAACACATCCCTTTGATCGAAATACTACTTAATTTCCTTGATCGCACATTTGACTAACACTCAATAGGTTATGCTTTAGACCATCAACATACATAACTTTCCTAGCTTTAACCTTTTCTTTTAAGAGAACAGATCCTTTACCTTTTATGACAACAAGAGTGTCATTTCCAAATGAGACCTTCTTTTCCTTTTCTAAGGCATTATATGAATGAATTTTTTCTTTGTCACCTGTCATGTTTTTTGAGCATCCGCTGTCGATGTACCATTGATTTTCTTGTCCTTCTGCATACAAGGCTATACCACATCTTTTTTTTTTTGGTTCTTTCTTTATCCATATTTTGGGATTTAATGGAGTTTGCTCCTTTTGAGATGTTTTCCTAAATTTACTCCTGCATTCAGATTCTTCATGACTGAAGTTGTTGTAGATAGAACATTCTATTTCATTTTTAGGAAGAGAAAAGTTATTGTAGGTCTGTTTCATGATCCCTGTCACATTCCTTTGATTTCATGCTTCTCTAGTCATGATGGTCTTGTAAGGAACAGATTGAGCATCTTTGTGTCCAAAGTTATGACATGAAAAACATTGGCCATTAAAGAAGTTCCTACGATTATTGAATCTACTAACCTAGTGATTGTAGTTTCTATTGATATTCATTCTTGAACCAGATTGAGTATGCTATACCTGAGGTTGGTTGTATCTTCTGTTCATCCTTGAAGTAAATTGAGCTTGATTTACCTGGCGATCTGCTTTATGCTACTGTTCACTGCTCTTTGCTGCATTAAGATAGCTTTTAGTGGAGGTTGACAGCTTCTATGCTTGAGAAGCTTCTTTAGTATATCAAAGATCTGTCTTTATCAGAGGAGAACACTGCACTTTGATAATTTCATTTTGTGTTTTTGATCCTTTAGTAAATCTAAGATTGAGAGCTTTTGTTTTCTCAATATCCTTTCTTAGACCCACAATTTCACATTCTAGTTTTTCATTGTGTTTTTCTCTTTCAGCAAGTTGGAATGTCAAAGTATCTATAATCATATTCTTTTCTTCTAAATAGATTTTGAGTTTAGATATTTCTTCATAAAGGTCATCTTCATCTAAAGCATCCAAGAAATCATCATCTTCAAAAGCCATCAAAAATCTATAGTCATTACTATTTTCATCTTCATCACTAATTGATAAACCATCACTATCTTCATGTGTATAGTAACTCTTCTTACATGCACTTTGTTTTCTATTCCATTTTTCTAATTCCTTACCTTTATCAAGCTTATCTTTATGAGGAAATTTGGCAACATAATGACCGACTCTTTCACAAGAAAAACATTTGAAAGGTAGTTTACCTCTGAATCTTCTGGAACCTCGTTGAAGGTTCTTGACAAAGTTTGCTTCTTCCTCTCCTTCTGAAATATGTCCTGATTCATTGAGTTCTTCTCTTCCTGAAGCTTTAAATGTGGCTTCTCTCATATCTGATGGACCTCCTTTTCTCATCTCGAAAGCAGTTAAGATTTCGTGCAGTTGTGTCATAGTAATAGTCTGAAGATCCTTCTTTTCTTCTATGGTAAATACTTTTGATTCAAACTTAGCAGACAAGGATCTTAAAACCTTTTCAACTAAAGTAACTTCTTTTATCTCTTCAGCCAAATTCTTCATGCAATTAACAATCTCATCTGTACTTAAGAAGTAACTAGCTATAATTTCATCATTGTGCATTTTGAGAGTTTCATATTGAATTCTAAGAGTTTGCAGTTTTGTACGTTTTACCTGAGAGTCTCCTTCATAGCTTAGAACGATTTTGTCCCATATTTCTTTGGCGGATTTGAGCTGCATAACTTTGATAAATTCTGATTGTGAAAGACTTCCCAATAATGTATTGACAGCCTTGGCATTGGTTTCATATTGCTTTTTACCTACCGCATCTGTAGCAATTGTTGATGGAAATGTATATCCTCCTTCCACGATTTCACAGACATCTGTTCCAAGAGATTGAAGATAGGTTGTGGTTCTTACCCTTCAATAAATGAAGTTGCTCCCATCAAATATTGGTTGTCTAATGGATCCTTCTCTTTCTTGATTACTCATGATGATGGATCTTCCTTCAAGTGATCAAGCTTCTTCTAAAGGACCTACTCTGATTCCAATTGTTGGAAATAATACTGAGAGAGGGGGTGAATCAGTATTAGCAAGTCAATAATTTTTCATTTCCATCATCAGATTTATATATGCTACTTTAGTTAATGGAACTTGTGTGTATATGCAAATGTGTTTAAGGAAACTAGCGTATATCCTACAAATTTATGATTTAGTTAATTCATCATATGTTGATCTTTAACCAGTGCCTCAGAACCATATAAATAGTAAGCAGGTGCAGTAAAAACAAAACATACAATCACACATATGAACACAAGATATAAGGTGGAAACCCAATGTGAGTGAAAACCACCTTCGGCAATCATCTCTACCTTCTTTTTAATAAGAAAATTCTTTTTACAATTTTTGTACTGGTGTAGTCTTATACTAGTATGCAGGCTTCTACCTACAGAAGGCTACAACCTTCTCTCATTCTCCAGCTTCTCCTGTAAGGGAGCTACAACCCCCTAGCTCTTGTACTAGCTGATATGTTTACTAGTACATAGGTGTCGGCCTACAAAAGGCTACAACCTTATTTTTTTCTTCCAAGGACCACGTTTCATAAATTTTTAGACTGGATCCATTAATAACATCATTCAATCATCAAATATATCCGCATCAACCAATATCATTTGCACCAACCATGACTGAATCAATCAATCACTTTGACAACCCTTCAATCTGATATTTTAGAATGTTGTAACCATAATACAGTAACCAGAACCCAAGCTAGAACCCAGAACACTAAAACAGAAAATATAAGTAGCTAAAACATATTTTATGAGGTATACGCTACTTCCATGTGTCGAACTTGCGTGCATACACGCCTTTCTCAAGGCTGACTTGCGTACAGATCTGCAAAACAAATTTAAGATGTATACATTGTTTTGATATGTAGAACCAGCGTGTATACTCACCTTTTCTAAAGTGAACCTTTGTACAGATCTGTAAATGATGATTTAAATATTACAACAATTCCAAACTTCAGTTATGCCCAGATCATCATATTTACAGACTACAACGTGTTCTAGTTATTTAGATAAATGATCAAATCACATAAAGATACTTCACTTCAAGCCTTAAGATCTGGACCCATCATTAGATCTTATCCTTCATCAAGCACTAAGGTTCATCCTTGGTTCAGATCCAGCTATGCACCACAACACAATAACCTATATACTAGATCTTGCTCTTCATCAGATATTCAATTCTTGAGTTGCCTTTGCCTAATGATCCTCTCCTCCTTTTATAGTCTTAGGCCTTACTCAATACCATGGACCAAAACCACTTAGGACCAATACCTTGGACCAAATACCTCATACCATGTATCTTAGACCAACACCATGGATCAAAATACCATGGACCAAATAACTTGGACCAAAACTTAGTTTTCCAAGATATACGCACCTTTCATTCTGTGAAAGTGTGTGTGTACATATACACTTCTTTTGGTCTGTTAACCCCACTTGTATATGCAACTTTGTCAAGGAGAACTTGCGTATACCTCTCCTTCCTCATTCTGTGAAGTTTGATATGTAACTCTATGCTGTTAACCTGCTGAACTGTGATCTGTCATCTGAGTGAGTTGCCATCAAGGAGAACACCTGTGTCATAATGCGAACAAAAGGCAAGGATGATACCTTTTAGAGTGACTTTGATTACCCGCATAATTTCTTAGACATATAAGGTACTTATAGGTACTCAAAGGACATAACATGAATGAGCCATTTTAATGTGAGATGGATGAGGAAAACCAAAGAATAGCCAAAAGACACCTAAATTCCTACCATAGTTTTCATATATTATTTCCCTTTTTAAAGTAATGTCATACTATGATTAGAGACTTCAGTAAATCTTCTACAAGTCTTAATAAAGATGCTCGGTTATCATGCCTTAGTGTTATGGTTATAGTATTCAATTTTTTTCCATCGAAATCATTGTATGTGTTGGGTCAATTTACTATGCAAATTAACACAAGTATTTAATTATCAATCCGGGTTTGTAGAACTTAGAAGAATGTCTAAAGTCTATGGATTCCATTGGTAGTCAATGTTAGAAGATGAAATATAAAGATTGAAACAAATGCATATTACAAATATAAAATCTAATTAAGTAATTTTTTTATTCACTTATGTAATATGTGAGGGATGAGGCTCCTAACTTAGGAGAACCAGGTTGTCCTTCCCTATAATACTACTTTCATGAAGAGAAATCCAAAAGCACTAATTAACAATGGTTTATGATGCAGGAGATGTAAAAGAAGAGGCTACTAACTAAGGAGGACAAGGTTTCCCTTCTTCACAATTCTTGCTTCAAACCAAAAATGCATAAATAACTTCAAATAAGAAAAGGAGAATGAAATTTAGTTTTAGTCCAAGATAAAATAGAAGGGGAATTTAACTTAAATTCTTGTGTTTTCCTTCATATGTAGATTAGAATTAAACCAATAACCATTCAGCAATCATCAAACATCTAAATACATTTGAAACAAGAACTCATTTATGAAAACTATGAAAATTTAACCAACAAGTGCACTTAGCTTGGTGTGGGGGCCCTCCACCCTTGCCTTGCACGCTTGAAGAAATATTAGCTAAGAAACTTCAGTAAATCAACCAAGCATGAACAAAAAATTGAAATGAAACATGTTCTTCAATTAACTTTCTGTCTTCAAAGAGTCTCAAAATTAGATTACATAAATTCTACATTCTTAAGCCTTCAATAGTCTTGGCTTAAATAGAGAAATAATAAACAAACTTGAGTAAAAAGTCTCTAATAGACTTATCTATCCTAATCTCATCTATCTTGGTCGAATCCACCCATTCAGTTACACAAAATTTGGAAAAATCCAAAAAATCACTAATTTTGGCTTATTTCCTAGAGATTTTCTAGACAGCAGGTCATGTTTGACCAGAGTTGACCAGGTCTGTTTTAGCTCGGTTTGACCGAACCAATAGGTACACATCCATTCTTAGTTCCCAAGCTTTCTAAATCCATGCTCAGCTCACACCCAGGTGTCCTACAAGTATGACTTCAATGGAGCAATTACAAGAATTTTCAATTCTGTCCAAAAATACTCTTAAAAACCCAATTTTTACTAAAATTTCTAAAAATTGAAAAACTTAATCTAATTACCTGAATATGAAAAATAAGGGTAAAATGAAGCATATATGAGTGGAATAAGGTGGAATATGATGGTAATTAAGTGGTTTTATGATAAACAAAAATGACTAAAATTGAGGGCCAACATCTCCCCCTTGCTGATTCTCAAGCATGTCCTTATGGTTGTCTTTGTCTCATTGATCTTCTGCCTCTGTATGCTGACCTCCCTTCTTGTTCTTCCTATGGATATACCTCCTCATGTAGAATCCTTTGATTGTGATTCTTGAAGAAATATAATAAGCCTCTCCATTTCCTCCTCTGTCAATTCAATTGGAGCACATCCAAAGATTAACTAAATTCTTTGTCATGTGAATCATGTCCATTACCATACCTTTGGAGATGTGTCTAAAATTTTTCTTTGATTTTGAAAGAGGGTAGTAATTTCTTTTATCTGAACCATATTAGTATCCTTATGCAACCCATTCCTTTGTAATTTCCATTTTTTAATGCCCAATAACCAAAACCACTACTTTTGCCCAATTTATGATATTGATAGGACATGAATTTCAAAGTAATGATCATTCAATTCTTTCCAAGGTAATGATCATTCAATTCTAGAAATGCCAGTGAAGTTGAAGCAATTTGCACACAGAGTTGCAACAAACATTGTACAATTAGCAGCAAACTTTATTAACCATTTTCTCATAAACTACAAACTGGGTTTCTCTTAAATTTTGCAAAAATATTTCTACCACTCCATTGCTTCTCTTCACCAAAAATTGGAAATATCCTCATCACGGATTTTGAGAAAAAGACAAATTGGTTGTAGGTGACATTGCTTGATTTCTTCAAAAATACAAATCGGTTTAACTTGAAATTTACCGTATCTATTGATCTCACAATGATGCATCCCCGTACTAAATTTCATGATAATCTGATGCACGAAATTCAAGAAAAAGGGGAAATGGTTGTACGTGATGATGGTTGATTTCTAGAAAAATGAAAGTTCTTTTGGAATGAATTTTTTTGGGTTTATTCATCTTATATCATTGCATCTTCTCTCAAAATTTTGCATCAAATGGATATACGATTTAAAATTAATCAACAATTTTTGAAAATGCAACTATTTGGTTACCAAGACTCTGAAGTTCTGAGACTAATTGAGATTGATTCCTCTGCTTATTACTCCTTCAATTCCCCTTTTGTTATGCTGCAAATGATGCCCAAAAATGCCCTCTGTTTTAGAAAAATAATAAAAGAAATTTTTCACTGTGTGAAAGACCATAAAAATACCTCAGAAAGATTTCATTGTAGGGCAAAATCATGTCTCAATCTATGTTTGCAATTTCAACCTTATGAAAAAAAACTCTCTGTTTAAAAAATTGCGTACTGTGTATACAAACTGGGAGATACTGCACTTTTCATGTGAAAAATTTTGACAAATATGCACAAAGAAATTGTTTAGATACCTGATCTTTGATTAACTGAAAGAGAACTTGTAGAATTTTCTGGTAATAATTGTTTTCCTGTGTTAAACAATACAATTCCAGTTAAAACTCTTCTCTCGACATTTCGAAATCTACAGGTGGTAGCATGTGTCTATGTGACAATTCCTCAACTGAAGTTGTATTTCCATACTATGACATCTCTTTAAATAAAATTATGAAACTATCCTCGTAATCCTCTAACTGTTGATGAATTTACGGGATTAACTCTTACAGGTGGCAGAGGATTTTATGCAGAATAGATCTGGAACTAAAGTCATAAAACCTGGGATTCGATTTTAAATTTTGATGCTTACCTTCACTGAGAGTTCACTACATAATTTGAGGGATTCTCTGTGTAAATTATGGCTTGGCACAAAATCCTCCACCTTTAAATAATCCTTCAATTCTGCATGCTGCTCAACATTCCTCTTTCCCTACACAGCTCAGTATTCCTTTTCATCTATTCAACTATGTCTCTACACAATTTTAATAGCCTATTCTTTCTCAATTCAAAGTTTTAGGCTTTTTTTTTCTTACGGCTTCAGTTGCTAAGAGAGCTTCTCTGCGTTATGGTTTTGCATAGCTACAACTCAAAGTAGCTCTGTGCAATTCTCTATGGCTCACAACATTCTTCTACATCTCACAACAGCTCTGCATTAGGCTACAATTTTGCTTCAACTCAGAACAATTTTTTCACGGTCAGGAATGTTTTACTACAGCTCCAGTGTTTTTCTACAGCTCATGGGGTTTCAGAACTACGTAATTCTCTGAGTTTTATAACTGCAGACTTCTTCTTTGAAAATTTTGACCATTTTGATTTGACCCTCTAATGTCAATTTCAATGTTGTTGTGATTTGAACATTTGTTTCGTAAAGCCTTAACTCATATGTACTATGGCTCAACGTATTTCAATTTTTCGACATTTGTTGCATAGCCTTAAGGTTATGAGTATTTAGGTTATGATTCTTAGATATGCACTATACTCATATTCTTTTAATACCATCTCAATATCCATTATGTGCATATTTAATTTTATATTTTTATCATTGTCCCTCCTTTTTCATCATATGCTCTTAGGACCATAGTTTATTTATCATTGTAATTCCTTGTCTTATTTTCATCATATGTTCTCATGTATTTGATTTTCAAAATGACCATAGTTTTTTAGGTCATTTTAAAAAAATTCAATAATACTAACCCCTTTTTATCTTTTATTTTGTAGATTCATAACCCAGTCTTGCCTGATGGTCAACAAATCAATAAAGGAAGGAGATATGGCCAACAAATTTGATCAAAATTTGTAAAAAAAACAAAAGAAGGGTTGTAAATGATAATGAATGGTTAATAGGTGAATATATAGTGGATGAATGAATAAATGTATAGGGCGATGAATGAATAAATGTATAGGGATTTGCATATTCAAGTATTTAAACTAAATTATCAATCCTAGAAAAAAATTCAAAATCAAAGGCTTTAAAAATAATTTTAACTTACAGTACTTCCCTTTGATCTCATAGCTCATTACTCTTTTTGTCATCACTTTGTTCTTATCAATGTTGGACTGTAGATAGATGTTTGTAGTAGCTTTTCAGGTCCCTTTTATATTGTCCTTGTTCAAGTCCCTTACTGATAAATGTGGATGCAGGTGCTTTATTCAGGTCCCTTTTATATTGTCCTTGTTCAGGTCCCTTACTGATAAATGTGGATGTAGGTGCTTTATTTAGGTCCCTTTTGATACTTATTGACTATGATGTTTCAGGTCCCTTGTTTGATATCAAACCATTGCATGGTTTGATTTATTATGAATCTTCCCCCATTGTTGATCTTGAGACTTGTCCTCAAGTCTTGTGGAGAATGATCCTGCAAAATGACTAAAGAAAAAGTAAAAGAAATTGGGGAATTCATATTGGCCAAACTAGTTGGTTTTCCATTATGAATTCGAGTTTGTATTGTGCCAATCTCCTGGATTTTCACAACCAAACTCCTTTATTATTTTTTAATTATTTTTTTCTTTTCTAGATGGAGGTGGCATATAATGGTGTAGGGAAGTATGGAAAGCTTATGAAAGTATCATAGGTTGAAATCATGATTTGGACTTCAACATGGTAGATCTGAATGATTGTGAAGCTTAGCATACAATATGGTAGATGAATGAAATCATGAACAATGTGGCTTATGAAAGGCTTCTTAGGCAATGGATGTGAGTTTTCATGGTACAAAAACTTGACTTCTTCTTATGATTAGCTTCATGCCTTTTTCCTCGATCTCGATTCATGTTGTAGGGTTGTTGGTGTTGTTGGTTAGCAATTGAAAACAAGCTTCAAGAGTTTTGAGTTTCTTTGAATGAACTCAACATCAGGTGAATTTCCACTTCATTTTCACTTGAATACTTTCATTTCATATTCGTAGATATGAATTTTTAAAGATTGATTTTGAAAATCCTTCATCTATGGAGTTGACCTCTCAAATCTTCTAGGGACCTGCAAAAACATAGCACTTGCTTGCAATACAATATTAGATGATGGAGGAAGAGAGGTGTACAATCTCTCTTCTTCCAAGAAATATGTATAATAATTACAATCAATGGTTAAAAACAAGTCCAAAGATGATATTGAAAGAAATTGCATTTGTTTACCCCTTCAGGAATGGTGGTCAGCCTATACCACATAGCAGTATTTCATTCAAAAAATATTTGTTTTAAGTCCAATTAGAGTGATTCAAAATCTAATTTAAATTGAATTCATATAGCTATTTCTAGTATAAACATTTTTTCAAAATAGCTTGAAATGATATGCTAAAAATGATAAAGAGTACCATGTTTGATAGAGCTACTTATGAATTGTTTACTAGACCAACAGTCACTATTTGAAGTGTAACTTCTTCGTTAGATATTGGATCAATGTGATTCTACTTGGAGATTAAATTATATCAATTTTTTTCTTTCCATTAGAAATAGGTTTTAAAATTTCTTAGGCTTGATATCACAAAATTGGTGATGAACATCCCTAGGAGGCAAAGTTTTACTATGCTGATTTGAAGACATGCAATCATTAAATGTGGCATATATTTCATTTGACCTCCAAATGGGATGATTCAAATTATGTACTGATATATACTTGAATATCTATCTCCCATATAAACAGGTTTTGAAAAGAGGATGATTTGGTATGTTAAATATTCCAATGAACAGTCAAGACCTAGAATTGTCACCATGCAGACTTTTTGAGAAGAAATTAGTATTTTAAGAATAAATTTTTCATATGAGACCCGATTAAAGTGATTCAAATTGATTTTGAAATTAGATTCCAAGGGCTATCTTCCATATGAATATCATGTAAAAATGTTTCCATTAGACACCTTAAATCAAGGTTGTATTAACTCTATCCTCAACATTTCACTTGAGACCTAGTTTTGATTTTGATCGCATTTTTATTTGTGATATAAATTGAAAATTTCAAAATGGATTCAAAAACTATATTTCGAGAGATATATTAAAAAAATTGATTTCAAAATGATCCTATATGGTTACCCAAAATAGGATTGTTCTTATCGCATTTTTCCATGTAATCCTTTCAAATGAGTATTGAACAATGATGTGAAATTTTATTCATGAGAATTTAAACCAAAAGTCTTATTGTAAAATCATTCTACCTATTTATTTATTTATGTTATTCTATCCTACTCTATTTTAGAAAAATAAAACATTCTCTTAAGTATAAGAGAATTTCCAGTGCATCTATTTTCGTAATAAGATCATGAGTAAACTCACATCCAAATTTGAAAAATATATTTTAATGAATGTTTGGACATGAAAATTTATTTGATCATAGAGATTTGATGCTAATTAATGTTGAAAAATGGAGTAGTGGTGTGACCTAATGACTAGTTGAAACCAAGTTTGAATGTGATCTCTAAGTTTTTTATTTTGCTCAACTATCATAGCACAAAGTTCTTCTTGTGGAACTTGTTCAAAATCTTGAATGCACAAGGGATCTTGTGATACACGTGCTAGAAATTCTTCAATTTTGGGTTCTAATGTTTTATTTTCATTGCATGTGATCGATGACTCATTCACCTCCTTACAAAGATAACTAGAAGAAGCTTCTATGTTTTGTTCTTGAGGATCCCCTTCATCGATGTTTTGTTCCTCTTCTAACTTCTGAAATGAAGATTCATCCCTAGTGATCATTCTAAATTATGGACAAGGATTTGAGAATATCCTTGTGGTGTTATACCCTCCTTCTCTAAATGACTTCTTTAACATCATTTTTTTAGATCTTGTCTTGCAAATGGATTTTGTAGTTATTTTTTTTTTTTTTGGTGGGGGGGTTTCATTTTGAGAATCTACTTTTATAATTTCCATGTCTAAACATAAATAACCATAATGAAAAGTGTTTTTGATTTTTTAATGTGCTTTCTAAACAATCTTCCTAATTGACTATATTGAAGTATGCTTCCCCGGCAACGGCGCCAAAATGTTGGGTCAATTTACTATGCAAATTACCACAAGTATTTAATTATCAATCCGGGTTCGTAAAACTTAGAAGCATGTAAAAAGTATAAAGATTCTAATGGTAGTCAATGTTAGAAGATGAAATATAAAGATTGAAAGAAATGCATATTACAAATATAAAATCTAATTAATTAATTTATGATTCACTTATGTGATATGTGAGGGATGAGGCTCCTAACTTAGGAGAACCAGGTTTGTCATTCCCTACAATACTACTTTCATGAAGAGAAATCCAAAAGCACTAATTAACAATGGTTTATGATGCAGAAGATGTAAAAGAAGAGGCTACTAACTAAGGAGGACCAAGTTGTCCTTCTTCACAATTCTTGCTTCAATCCAGAAATGCATAAATAATTCAAATAAGAAAAGGAAAATGAAATTCATTTTTAGTTCAAGATCAAATAGAAGGGGAAATTAACTTAAATTCCTATGTGTCCCTTCATATGTAGATTAGAATTAAACCAATATCCATTCAACAATCATCACACATCCAAATACATTTGAAACAAGAACTAATTTATGAAAACTATGAAAATTTAACCAAGAAGTGCACTTAGCTTGGTGTGGGCACCCTCCACCCTTGCCTTGCACACTTGAAGAAATTTCAGCTACAACAACTTCAGTATATCAACCAAGCATGAATAGAAAATTGAAATAAAACAAGTTCTTCAATTAACTTTCAATTTTCAAAGAGTCTCAAAATCAGATTACATAAATTCTACATTCTTAAGCCTTCAATAGTCTTGGCTTAAATAGAGAAACAATAAACAAACTTGACTAAATAGTCTCTAATAGACTTATCTATCCTAATCCCATCTATCATGTTCGAATCCACCCATTTAGTTACACAAAATTTGGAAAAATCCCAAAAATCACTAATTGTGGCCTATTTCCTAGGGATTTTTTGGACAGCAGGTCATGTTTGACTAGATTTGACTGGCCTTGTTTTAGCTCGGTTTGACCAAACCAATAGGTACACATCCATTCTTAGTTCCCAATATTTCTAAATCCATGCTCAGCTCGCACCCAGGTGTCCTGCAAGTATGACTTCAATGGAGAAATTATGGGAATTTTCAGTTCTGTCCAAAAATACTCTTAAAAACCCAATTTTTACTAAAATTCTAAACTTTGAAAAACTTAATATAATTACCTGAATATGCAAAATAAGGGTAAAATGAGGCATATATGAGTGGAATAAGGTGGAATATGATGGTAATTAAGTGGGTTTATGATAAACAAAATTGACCAAAATTGAGGGCCAATAGTATGGACCTTTTAACTTGGTTTTAATCCCCTTAGTATGCTTTGTTAACTATGTTTTGAGCAACTATTTTGTATTGATAATAAAAAATATAAAGAAAAATGAAATTCTAGAACATAAAAGGTATATCAGGTATGAATAGTTTGGAATTATCATTCAATTCAACTTTTATGAAAAATATTACCTATTCAATCATTTTTGTGAAATAGCGGCCTTGAAACAGATAAGTAATGATAATGCATTGTTGACTGTGTTGGACCTGCCAACATTCAAGATATCTCCCTGGAAAGAATTCCCAACTAGACCTCACACTGTTTGGAGTGGGATTCCCAGCAATGGGTGGTAATGTAGTTCCTTGGCAGAGTTGTGCACCGAGATAAATATGATGACTTTGGTCAGAAGCAAGTGTGTGAGCTTAAAAGTGAGATACATGGGGATTGTACCACATAGAGTGGAGGAAGTGTGCCCCTTAGAAGCCTGTAATAGTATGCATCTTGGAAGGAACACACGAGCGGAATGACATCGCAAGCTGAAATGCGTAATAGTCCACAAACCAAGCGACAATTTAATCCAACATCACACATTCAAAAAGATTCATACAATTGCATACAAAGTAATTCATAAGAAAATGTGTAAGTCAAAAAACATACATTGCTAAAGCAACTAGAATAGTCCAACTACAATAACAACATATGCATGAAAGCGTGTTGGCTCAGTTATTATTATTACAAGTGAAAGTTCCATCCATACATACACCATTGACAACCACTAGCCCCAATAGTGGAACATTATAGTCAAGAACACCTGCTCCTCCAAGGAAGTATATTCACTCTATGTTGTGGAGAATTCAAGGCTTGTCACAATACTCCCAAGCCTTCTCTAAGCCTAAGCCTAGCCAAAAGCTTGGTTCCCAAAATCTTGTTCTATGAGTTATGAGTTTCTATTTATCACAAAGGGTGGGTTGACCATTGGCATACCCCTTTGTGACTCTTTGACTATCCTCATGACTCTTCAACTTCTTTACAAATAACTCATTACATTACATAGTGATTGTTCACATTCCACTAATGACACTTGGAATTTCACTTACAACATAGCTACAAATAATATACATTTTCAACATGTACCCATGTGAGACAAAATAGGCTAGCGATGGCCTAACAAGACAAAACACTATGACTCATATGTTTGGGGAAATACCAACTCGGAAACCTCCACTTGATGCTTCTCGATGACTTACTAATTCCAAGCTTGGTATTGTTCTATGATGTCGCCAAATTGCTTGATGGTGTCTTTCTAATAGCAGACTCTTGCCTCCATAGTTTCTAGGTATATGGTCTTGGAACCTTTGTCCAACTCATACTAAAGCATGTGCAGCATGGTGTTGACCATGACAAGACCACCAATGTACTTCTGCAAGTTTTATGTACTCAGCTCCAAGTCATGATTGGTGGCCTCTCGCCTTAGCTACTCCATGTACTTGTGAACCTCTAGCCAGACTTGGTTCTTATGCTTAGCTTCGGTGAGTGAACTGATTGGCGGGATCCAATGAGTTCTTACCATGACATCCAAATCCTTATACAACAATCCATATGAAGCATGTACGTTGTTGATGAATGGGCCGAGTTTCTCATAGTTCTAGGTCAACATCTGGATCTTCACTTTTTCTAGCTCTACCTGTGACTTCATCATCTTTGGCAAGTGAAGTGGGGCTCCCTTGTATCACATTTTCCATTCTTGTACATGGGTGATGGTAGCATGTATTCCCTTGAGAGTTTAGAAAACCCTTTTCTACTACTACTGAAAAGCCATAGAAATGGGCAACCACCTTATAAACAGAGACAAATCCATCATATAGCTTCCACATGGTGGTCTCAAGAGTTGATACTTCAACAAGTATCACTTTCCTCATCTTTGCCATTGTGAAACCTGTGGATTTTTCTGTCTTTTGCCTGGCCACATGCAATTTATTTGCCATCTATTCATTCTTGGCTAACAGGAACTTGACATTTGAGCTCGTGGCTCCTGCATAAGCCAAAGTGGCATCAACCATGGAAATTGGATGCTTTTTGATATCTAACACTATCAACCTTTCCTTCATGAATGAAAGTGATGTGTGATCATCTAGGAAATGCTTTCTCCATGCCTATACAATCTTCCTTTGTAACGCATTAAATGATAGATTGTACACATCCATAACCAGATCATCATCAAGGAGAACAACCTCTCCTTGATTTCTCAGGACTGGTTCTAACACTTGAGGAGGTGGAGACTAAGAGGTGACCTTGGGTGCTCTCGGCATGAGGTCATTGTCATGTTCCTATGGCTCCTGCCCCAACTCCATTTTTTTCACTTCAATCAGTTTCTCAATCTATTGAGAAAGCTCTCGATCCTGCACCTGCTCACCCTCTTCTTCAGTTTCTGGTTGTTTCGACTCCTCAACCTGTATCGGCATTGTTTTATCTATCATTGTGCCTTTCCTTTCTTCTTCTTCCAGTTTGTGCTTCTCTTCCATCTCTCTCCTTATTAGCTCTTGCTCTTCCTTCAACTTCTTCTTCGTTTCCTACAACTTCCTTTTTGCTTCTTCCAACCTTTTCTTTTCTTTCTTCCTTTGCTCTGACCTCTTTATGCATTGTTACCTCTTTACCTCTACTGCCAAATCTTCTTTCTCAATGATAGGATATTCTTTGAACTTGTAGCTTTTCTTAGCCTTTGGGTTCTCGAAAATCTTCCTCTTACCCTTGTATTGTGTCAATTTATTGCTTATTGCTAATATTATTATTGAGTCCTGCAGTGCTGCTTCCGACAAAGAAACTTTCCATGCTATGGTTATACTATCTGGTTCATTGAGCTTGGAGTAGTTGTAACAATACCTCCAAGGTTCCTCCTCTGCCAAATGAAATGTCCCGTGGATCCACGAATTGTACACCTTCACACAATGTTTCTTGCAAATATTGTGGAGATCATATAGATTATAGTATTTGGTGCCAAACTCGAACTTCACTATCTCCTTAGCTTTGGCATCCGCATCCTTCAAGCTCTTAATTTCGTGCAATCCAATTTGTAAAGGAAGAGTGGGCCATGTTGCCTTCTTCCTCCTATGCAGCCTTGTTGATAACCCTATGGAGATGTGATATGAGATCTCTTGCATGACAGACTTGTCTGTGGCAAATCTTGGTAGAATATGTGAAGCGTTCTCTTTGCCAAACATCCTGATGAAGGTGCCACCAGGTGAGCCATACCACTATGGAGTGTTAAGTATTGCCTCCATCGCTTCTTGGGACATGCAAGGTGGATCCTGTTCAAAGATCAACTTATATACTGAGATGATGAAATGGTTATTCAACCTAGCCATAACTCCTCAATAGGTGCAGTTAGAAAGAAACTTGCAATAAATGTTGATGGTAGTCTCTTTTGGTGTTCATGTCAAACTGATGCCTTGAAACTAATGTTGGGCACAAATTTCATCAACTATAATTGGCATGCAAAGATGATTAAGAATTGGTAAGCCTTCTAGAGTGACTTTTTCTTGAAAACATGATTGGGTTTTGCTCTAAACTTCAATGACTCTTTCACCCAGTGCTTTAAAAGATCTCCTCTATAAGCTAAAACAAGTTGAAATTCCAGTGGTCATTCAAAAAAATGAGTGAAACAACACTCTCACAAGCTAAACAAACAAAAGTGACAAAAAAATAAGCACAAGACTAGAAAATCAAGACTTACTCAGAAAAACAACGACGATCACACCTGAGGTTCCTTGATCTCCTTGGGAATGCTAGAGCTCTAAGATCAAACGTGTAAATGAACTTTGGCAGCATCTATTAAAGAGATTTGGTCGATTTAGGTTTTATGACATGAAGGCCAAAAATCAAGGAAAAGGAGACACTTGGTGTCAGTTTCCAAAATAACTCAAGTGTCTCCTTTGGGCTTCTAAAAATAGATCCCTATTTTCTAGGGATGATTTTTCTCTTTTCACTTTTTTCTTTTTTGGGAAACGCTACGATGCATGGCCTAGAGAGATTGTGCAGTTCCAGGAAGGACATGGCAACTCATTAGATCATGCAATGAGCAGATTCTAAGTAGGAAGCTTCTACGACATTTTTGGGTTGAGTGGCTCTGGGCTTCCTCTCATGCTCTGCACAATTTTATAGTTGAAGGCAGGCTATCAGTTGGCTCTATGTAATTCTAGAGCTGAAGGCTCACAGTTAGCTTGGACTGCGTAATTCCTGAGAGAAAGGTTGGTTTTCCTCAATGATTGCGTAGTTCACTAAGGCAAGCTTGGAACCGTGTTGAAACCAAGTCAAGAGAAAGATATTCAAGAATACCAATAGACAGAAAGGATAAATCAATGCAAACCAAAATATTTGAAGTTTGAATACATCCACAAGAAAGAAAAAATTGAAATCACATGAAAGGCACTCTGCAGATGTATCATGGTGTTATGTCACATTGCACGTAAAAGACAAGCATGTACACACCTTCAAACTAGACAAACAAAAAAACATGAAGAAATAAGAAAAGTTTTGTTTCACAATCATGCTTGCCACATATGACTCCTCCAGTGCATGAGAAATAAGATCGTGTGATTTTGGTGGAGGATACGAAAACTGTGAATTGGATTGATTTTCAATGTGAACATGAGAGTGATGACGAGACAAGGGAGATTCAATAGATTTCTGATCGGAAGTGGGACTGACCTCAAGGCTATGAGAACTTGACATAACCATCAACTCGGGTTGAAGTTGCTTGACATCTTGAGGATTTTCCACTTCATTAGAATATAGATCATCAAAGACTAGTGGCTTAGAAATATCAACAGTAGGTGAATAAGAATCGTGATCACAAGAATGAGTGAAAAGATCACAACAACCACGATCAGAAAATTCAATATGGACAATAGAATCCTCATGATTTGAAGAATCATAGAGCAAGGTTGATGAGAAACAAAAATTTTCACCCTCTGAGTTTCGAGAAATGAAAGATGAGAGATCGAGTGGATTCAGGAAGAAATATTTTTCCTCTCCACAATGTAATGACACACTGACATCTTGCGCATTCTGTGAATGATCAGAAGTGGAAACATCCAAAGATATATTTTCACAAGAGGAATCATAAATGGTAGAACTATAGAATATTTCAGCATAAAGTGGATGAGGTGCGAACAAATGGAGGCCATCCTTCACCACAACTTCTTTTTAGGATTCCCACACATAGCGATAAAAAATAATAGCGCAGGTTGGGTTTTCAACACCAACTCCATCCATAACTTGATCCTTGTGAACATCACATGTGAAGTTCGGAATGGATGGAAACAATATACCAAAATCCGGAGGATCAAAGGAACCAGTGAATGGAGTCTAAGTGGATGAGACCACGTGACAACCATTAGACTTGCAATCCAAATTTGCACATAAATCCAGAGCATGTGGGGTAGGAGAGATGGTGACATTTTAATAGGTAGGTTCAAAAATTCTCCCACCTTATCCTGTTGAGCTAGAGCTATTTGATGAGGAGGGGATGGAGTGTCACTTGGGTTAGAAATATTGTCTGTCTTAGATTTCGAATCTCTAACATCAAGGTATGTTGGGAGGGGTTCAAAATATTCTAACTCATGTAGATTCTGAGAGATATGAACATGATACTCAAATATTTCTTTTAGAAATTTCCAATCAACTTCATCTTCTGGAAATTCAAAATAGTAATGATGAATATGATCATAAAAGTGCGCAATTGATTTGTCAGGTGCTTTTCACAATTTTAAAATTTGTGATGAAGAGTTTTACGATCATAACAGATGAAAGAACAACCTAATATTCTAATCATGTTCTCGAAAGAGTGTATAGATGTTGTAGGAAATGTGTGACACCATTGCTTGACGCGCCCTTAAAATGTGAAAGTGAAAAACCCACAAGAAATGTCGTCCGAGGGGACCTCATTACTATCGGAGAAACCTAGAAAGGAAAATTTGTGGAATAACAAGGATGTTCCACTTTCGCCATCAAATTTGAGTTGTGATAAGTCATTTGTAACATCCAATGACACATCGAAATCAGCAACATGAGAAAAACATGTTGTGGTTTTGATTGTGATATATGTCATGAATGATATGCAGAAATTCAAAATAGACTTCAAGGGCTCAGCTTGTCATCTGGCCCTCCTTCTAGTGCCAGAAATGTTAATGGTGTTGGACCTGCCAACATTCATGCCATCTCCCTGGGAAGAAGTCCCACCTAGACCTCAGACCGTTCAGAGTGGGAGTCCTACTAGTGGGTGGTAATGTAGTGCCTTGATCATGGTAGCGTGCAGAGATAAGTATGATGACTCTGGTCAGAAGCAAGAGTGTGAACTTGTAGCAAGTCAAGTGAGATGCATGGATGTTTTAACACATGGAGGGGAAAGGGAAGTATGCCCCTTTGAAGACTGTAATAGTATGCAACTTGAAAGGAACACACAAGTGGAATGACATCACAAGATGAAATGTGGAATAGTCCACAAACCAAAGTGACAGGTTAATCCAACAACACGTGTTCAACAAGATTCATAAATTGCATATAAGGTAGTTCATAAGAAAATGTGTAAGTCAAACAAAATACATTTCTAAAGAAACCAGAATAGTCCAGCTACAATAACAACATATGCATGAAAGCGTGTTGGTTCAGTTATTATTATTATAAGTGAAAGTTCCATCCAGAAAGACACCATTGACAGCTACTAGCCCCAATAGTGGAACATTACAGTCAAGAACACCTACTCCTCCAAATAAGTATACTTGCTCTACATTGTGAAGAAGCCAAGGCTCATCACAATACTCCCAAGCCTTCTCTAAGCCTAAGCCTAACCAAAATATTGGCTCCCAAAACCCTATTCTATGAGTTATGAGGTTCTATTTATAACAAAGGGTGGCATGACTCTCGACATTCCCCTTTGTGACTCTTTGACTACCCTCATGAATATTCAACTTCTTTACAAATAACTCATTACATTGCATAGTGACTGTTCAAATTCCACTAATGACACTTTGAATTTCACTTACAAGATACTTACAAATAATATACATTTTTCACATGTACCCATGTGAGACAAAATATGCTAGAGACGGCCTAACAAGAAAAAACACTATGACTCATATGTTTGGGGAACGACCAATTCAGAAACCTAAGCTTGATGCTTCTCAGTTAAGTACTGATGCCAAGCTTGTTACTGTGTTGTGATGTCCCCAAACTACTTGATGGTGTCTTTCTAATAACAAACTCTTGCCTCCATAACTTCTAGGTATATGGTCTTGGGACCTTTGTCCAACTCATCCTGAAGCATGTGTAACATGGTGTTGACCATGACAAGACCACCAATGTACTTTACATGTTTTTTGAGCTCAGCTCCAAGTCATTTCTTGTGGCCTCTCGCCTTAGTTGTTCCATGTACCTGATGACCTCTAGCCAGACTTGGTTCTTCTGCTTAGCTTCGATGAGGGAACAGATTGACAAGATCTTGTGTGTTCTTACCATGACATCCAAACTCTTACACAATCATGCATATGAAGCATATATGTTACTGATGAATGAGACGAGCTGCTCATAGTTCTGGATCAACATCCAGATCTTCGCTTTGTCTAGCTCTGCCTACGGCTTCATCATCTTTGTCAAGTGAAGTAGGGCTCCCTTGTACCGCATTGTCCATTCTTGCAGATGGCCGATGGCAACATGTATGCCCTTGAGAGTTTAGACAACCCTTTTTCTCCATGTTCAAATCCATATAGATGGACAACTGCCTTATGCACGGTGACAAATCCATCATAGAGCTTCTAAATTGTGGTCTCAAGAATTGATACTTCAACAAGTATCACTTTCCTCATCTCTTCCATTGCAAAACCTGTAGATTGTTCTTCCTTTTGCCTCACTACTTACAAGTTATTTTTCATATATTCATTCTTAGATAATAGGAAATTAACATTTGAGCTCATGGCTCCTACATAGTCCCAAGTGGCATCATCCATGGCAAATTGATTCTTTCTAACATCTGATACTATCACCCTTTCCTTCATGAATGTAGGTGATGCATGATCATCTGATAAATGATTTCTTTATGCATGTACAATCTTCCTTTGTAACTCATCAAATGACAGATTGTACACATCCATCACCGGATCATCATCAAGGAGAACAATCTCTACCTGCTCGCTTGGGACCGGTTCTAACACTGGAGGAAGTGGATTCTAAGAGGTGACCTTGTGTGCTCTCAGAATGAGGTCAGTGTCTTGGTCCTGTGGTTCCTACCCCAAATCCATGTCCATCACTTCAATTAGTTTCTCAATTTGATGAGAAAGCTCCCGATCCAACACCTTCTCTCCCTCTTCTTTAGTTATTGGTTGTTTTGACACCTCAACCTATATGGGCATTGTTTTCTCTGTCATCACACCTTTCCTTTCTTATTCTTCTAGTTTCTTCTTCTCTTCCCCCTCTCTCCTTCTTAGCTCCTTCTCTTCCTTCAAATTCTTCTCTATTTCCTGCAACTTCCTTTCTCCTTCCTCCAACCTTTTCTTTTCTTTCTTCCTTAGTGTTGCCTTCTTTATGTTCTCTTTCCTCTTTTCCTCCACTACCAAAGCTAATTTCTCAATGATAGGATCTTCTTTGACATTGTAGCTTTTCTCAGCCTTTGGGTTCTCGACAACCTTGCTCTTACCCTTGTCCTACACCAATTTGTTGCTTATTGTTGTTGTTGTTGTTGCTTCCTACAATGTTGCTTCCTACAGAGCAACTTTCCATATTGTGTCTATAATGACCAGTTAGTTCTTGCAAATATCGTGGGCATCACACAGATTATAGTCTTTCGTGCCAAACTCAAACTTCACTATCTCCTTAGCTTCAGCATCCACATCCTTCAATCTCTTAATCTCGTACAATCCAATATATAAAGGAAGAGTGGGCCATGGTGCCTTCTTCCTCCTATGCATCTTTGTTGATAACCCTATGGAGATGTGATATGAGACCCCTTGCATGAACAACTTGTCTGTGGCATACCTTGGTAGAACATGTAGAGGGTTCTCTCTGCCAAACATCCTTATGAAGGTGCCACTGGGTGAGGCATACCAATCTACAATGTTAAGTATTGCCTCCATCGCTTCTTGGGACATGCAAGGTGGATCCTTCTCAAAGATCAACTTTTATACCGGGATGATGAAATGGTCAATCATCCTCACCATAACTCCTTGGTGCTGTAGTGGGAAAGAAACTTGCAATAAATGTTGATGACAATCTCTTTTGGTGTCCATGTCCAACTCATCCCAGGAAACTGATTTGGGGCACAGATTGCATCAAGTAGATATGAGAACATGTAGAACCTCGCTTGCTCATCCTTGGGTGGATTTTGGGTGGTAGTCACATGGAATTGCAACTGAAGAGCCAACAGATCCGACCAGTTGAATGGCATTCCATCATTCACCAACTGGTCCAACACAACCACCCAATTTTTCAAAAAGTTCTTCATGCTCTCTTTACCATATAATCGGCATGCAAAGATGATTAAGAACTGGTAGGCCTACCTGTGTGATTTTGTCTTGTAAACATGATTAGGTGTCACTCTGAACTTTGAAAACCCTTTCACCTAGTGCTTTACAATATCTTAGTTGAGCTCTTCTACTATCAACATTCAAGAAATCCTGATGATGGATCCTTGTTGGGATTTGAAACATTGAAAAAAATGGTTTTTACTGTGGGTTCACTGGTAACTAAGTCAAAAGATATAAACCACAGATGTCCAAAATCCAATATCTCTAGTATTTACAATGTTGTGGGTGGCATAGAAAAGTGCATCCATGCAGTTCACTAGCTGAGGTAAATGATACATTTGTTGATAGTTCTTCACCCTGAATTTGGCAAGGTGTATCCCTATAGCACTGCTCATTGTCATAGTCTCTAGATCTGTGTGTGAGACAATCCAATGGATGATGTCCGCACATGGGAAGGCAAGGTGCCTGCATGCAACCTTATGTAAGCCTAATCGATGGACATTGATATAAACCTGTTGATCCTCTATATCTTCCTTGAAGTACCATGCAAAGATATCCTTGATATCTCGCCATGTTAACTGCATACCCTTCTCAATAAACAACTGAGTGTCTGCATAAAGTGGAAAATTCACTAACACCTACTTAACTACTTCCCTAGTGCTACTCTTGACAATATCCTTTGATGCAACTCTCTTGGAATCCATGTTATTGGTAACTGATAGAGAGTTTCTCATCAACTATTGTACCTGGAGAAAGAGAGGACACTCATGGAATGCAAATGTTAACTTGAAATAAAAAACACTTCAACAACAGACCAAGCAATAAACTGGGCAACTGTTGGGAAGGATTACACAATCTTAGCTCACAAAGGTGACTCTATGCCAGCTAGAACTATGCATTGTGCAGTCCCAACAATCAGTGGGGAGGTATTGCTGACTGGAACTGCATAATGCACAGCTCAATTTGGGCACAAACCAGGAGAGACTGTGCATTGTGTTGTCTCAGTGGCCAAGGCTCGGTGTTGGCTCCTTGAACTTCACAATGCGCAGTTGGAGCCAGTCCTGGGCAACCTCCGTGCAATTCTAGAAGCCAAGTTTGAGGCCTTGAGCTCTAGAAATGCAAAGTGCATGCTTGGGAAAATGAGATCTGGGCCAAGGAAGCCTAGGTCTACCCAAGGGAAATGAGAAATCGAACAAATATGAAGGATTTAATGATGTTGGGTGCATATATAAATGAATGATAATGCATTTAAGTGAAAAAAGTGTAGGAGTCAATAAAACTGAAGGGAAAATGAAGCTTGTGGAGAGAGTCCTCACAATGATGACCATCAGTGCAGAAACTAGGTGATGCATGTGACACTTGGGAAAGGAAATGAAAAACTTAAAACAACAATTCTACAAGCTAAAACAAGTTCAAACACTAGTATTCATTTAAAAAAATTAGTGGAACAACACTCTCACAAGCTAAACAAACAAAAGCAACAAAAAAAGCAGCATAAGGCTAGAAAAGAAAGACTTACACGGAAAAGAAATGATGATTGCAACAAAGGTTCCTTAATCTCCTCGGGAAAATAAAGACTTACACGGAAAAGAAATGACGATTGCAACAGAGGTTCCTTAATCTCCTCAAGAATTCCAGAGCTCCAATATCTAATATGAAAATGAGCTATGGAAGCGTCGATTAAATAGATTTGGTCAATTTAGGGTTTATGACGTGAAGGCCAAAAATGAAGGAAAAAGCAACACTTGGCGACAATTTCCAAAATAACTCAAGTGTCTTCTCCGGGCTGCTAAAAATAGATCCCTATTTCCTATGGATGCTTTTTCAATTTTTTCTTTTTTCTTTTTCGAGAAAATATGCCACACATTTCCCAAAGAGATTGCGCAGTTCTGGGAAGAATTGGGCAACTCACTGGCTCATGCACCGAGCAACATCTGAGCAGGAAGATTTTGCTTAATTTCTAGGCTGAGTGGCTCTAGGCTACCTCTCATTCTCTATGTAATTACCTAGCTGAAGACAGGTTTTCAACTGGCTCTGAGCAATTCTAGAGTTGAAGGTTCATTGTTAGCTTGAATTTTGCAATTCCTAAGAGAAAGGTTGGTTTCCCTCAAGAATTGGGTAGTTCACTAAGGCAATCTTGGAACCACGTTGAAACCAAGTCAAGAGATTAGCTTGTGCGTTAAATAGTAAAGAAAATAAGAAAACACAAGCCATAATGCAAAAGATAAAGCTCCATCAAAGAACAAGTCCCTGGTTCAGTGCGAGATGAGTTGTTGTGATTTAGGAGGGAGGCTCCAAAACTAAGAATAGGAAAAATTTTGGAGGGTGGTTGTAGCTGCTACAATATTGGTGACACACTGGTAGATCTCCAACTCTCTGTATGGACCTTGTCTCTTGTAAAGAGATTCTAACTCTTTTGGAAGTATTTCTTGATTCTTTTATCATCGTAGCTTCTTCACTGGCTTGAGTTAAAAATGTAGCCCCTACCATTCTCTTTATCTACAACACACATATTGATGCAGGAGCATCTAGATTTTGCCAACAATGTGATTGTATGTTCACATGTTGTGGCTAACAAGAGATGAATTTCATTGACCTGAGTGGTCAAAATCAATTCTTAGTAGAGAGGGTTGGATCTCTCGAAAATTATCTTTACTCCAATTATTGTAATAATTAGAATATTGTGTTATTTTTAGAATAGGAGATATGTTGTTAGTATAGGTGTGTATGAGAGCTTGAGAATAGGAATTTAATGGTTGAGTTGATAAAAATAGAGATTGAGTTTTCAATGTTCTTAGGATAAGATTCGATCCATAAAAGAAAGGAGAAAAGGTAATGATAGATTAGAATGGAACAAGTGAGTGAGTAAGCAAGAGATTGAGTGAGAGACAGGGTTTGCGAGAGAAACAGAAGTCAAACAAATTGTTGTAATCGAGTCGAGAGGGCCAAGACTCTGTAATTTCTATTTTATTGAATAAATTGATTAAGTGTGGCATGATGTATTATTCCTGGTGTGAAATTCTCTCGAATCTATGGATCGGCATTATGGACCCTAATCAGGTATTATTTCCATTTATGTGTATTATTGTTAATCACTGTCAATTAGCATTAAGGCTTTATTCTGAGATTAAGCTAAACCTTTGTTAAACCGTGTTTCTTAACGTTATTTATTTAGCACGTGGGTAGTATTCCCAAGTGGTAAGAGATATCTTGCGCACTTAAGAAATGCTAAATGGTATGGTTCCAAGTTGCGCAATTAACCTTAGCGGTAGACACATAGCACGAGAAAACCACTTTTCTGGCATGCTCTCAACCTAATATCGGTCGTGCAAAAATTCACGCAAGATTGCGTGATAACCGTTGGATCGAACGGGATAGATCGATGGTAGAGGTCATCCGGGCCATTTGACGCGTGATACGATGCGATATTCGTCGGATCTGAAGAAGTCAGATCAATGGTGGATATTGAAGCACTCGGGGAGTAAGAAGTCAAAGTAAGACTGATGGTGATTGGTCAAACAAGTGGGACCTTGAGAAGAATACATGTACAGAATCTAATTAAAGCACAAATGATTGGTTCTAAATTTAACCAATAGTCTAATTCCACACTACCACCCAATTTTCATCAACCTCCTACATCATTTTGGTATCAGAGCAGGATTAAGTTTTGCTACAAGAAACATGCCACTGAGGAGAGGAGTTGGAATAGGTCAGGGAAGACCTGTACTGAATGCAGTTCTACTGGATGAGATCCGAAATCTACGTACAAGGATGGAGACAATGGAGACTACTCAGAGGAGAGCACCTGATGAAGGAGATGCCAGTGCTTTAGAAGAATCTTCTAAGGAAGAAGAAGAGGATGAAAGTGAAGCTGCCAAAGTTCTCAAGATATTGACCAAAGAAAGTGGAAGACCAAAGGTGGAAATACCTTTGTATGATAGGAATCTCAATGTAGAAGAATTGATGCACTGGATCAGTTCATTAGACAAGTATTTTGACTATGAGGAGGTTGATGATAAAAATAAGGTGAAATTTGCAGTTACCAAATTGAAGGGTCATGCAGCTTTATGGTGGGATGAATTACAAACATCCGGAGGGGGAAAGGGAAAGCCCAAGATAAAATAATGGGATAAAATGGTAAGTAGATTGAAATCGAAATTTATGCCAAAAGATTATCAGTTAAAGCTTTTCAGACAGTTACAAAATTTGAGGCAAAAAGGAATGACTATCAAAGAATACACAGAAGAGCTTTATAAGCTGAGCATTAGAGTAGGACATGTAGAGGATGATATAGAAAAGATATCCAGATACATAAATGGGTTGAGATATGACATATAGAATGAAATCAGCTTGTTGAGTCTGAAGACAATTGAAGATGCCTATCAAGCAACTTTGAAGGCAGAAGAGAAGATGTTGAGGAAGCAAAATCAAAGGAATAGAGGAAAAAGTTCAGCAAGAGGTATAGGAACTACCAAATCAAGATTTCAGAACCCTTAGGGTGAAGTAGGAGGTTCAAGTAGTAGACCACCGCTGAGAGGAGAATTTAGTAGAGGAAGATTTTCACCCAGAGCAAGACGCCGAGGAAGAGAAATTTGGTGTTACACATGTGGAGAATGGGGACATTGATCATGGGATTGTCCTCATAATAAAGTAACAAATCTGAGAAAAGTGAATGTGGCTGAGGAAAGGGAAGAAAAATCTCAAATTGCAAACAAGGAAGAATCACATGAAGTAGGAGAATCCTTGTTGCTGAAAAGGGCATTGCTTAAGGCAGAGAAAGAGACAGGAGAACCAGCTCAGAGAAAGAGTTTATTCAGAACTACATGCAAGTCCAAAGGAAAATGTTGTAAAGTGATAATTGATAGTGGAAGCATTGATAACCTTGTTTCTACAGAAATGGTGGACAAGTTAGGACTAGTAAAAACAGTACACCCGACTCCTTACAAAGTATCATGGCTGCAAAAAGGACATCAACTTATTGTGACAAAGCAATGCAAGGTAGAGATATAGATTGGTACTTATAAGGATGTGATAAAACACTCAAGTGGTAAGTTTAGCAAAGTTGTTGATGCTTTGAGCAGGGTAAATTTCATTGTACAAGAATTAAGAGTTGGTGTTTTAGGATTTGAAGAAATGGTTGATATGTATAAAGATGATGCAGAGTTCAAAGATATTTATGCAGTTGTATGAAATCCAATAGTTCATAATAGAAGTCAGTGGTTAGATTATTTTATCCAAGGGGGTTTACTATTTAAAGGTAACAAATTGTGCATTCCCAAATGTTCTATGAGGAAAAACGTAATTAAGGAGAAACACAGTGGATGATTATCTGGTCACTTTGGATAAGACAATACCTTTGCTCAGGTAAATGCTTTTTACTATTCGCTAAAGAAGCAAAATGATGTTAAGAAATTTGTTGAGAAGTGTAGAATCTGTCAACATGCTAAAGGAAGAAGCCAAAACACAGGATTGTACCAGCCATTGCCAATACCATACCGACCATGGGATGCAATTAGTATGGACTTTGTTTTGGGGTTACCTAGAACTCCAAGAGGGAATGATTCCATTTATGTTGTGGTAGATAGATTTTCCAAAATGGCACATTTCATTGCATGTAAAAATACTAGTGATGCAACACATATTACTAATCCATTTTTTCAGAGGTTGTAAGGTTACATGGATTTCCTGTAAGTATTGTGTTTGATAGGGATACAAAGTTTGTTGGGAATTTCTGGAGAGCTCTTTGGAAGAAACTAGGTGCCAACCATAGTTTCAGTTCAGCATATCATCCTCAAATAGATGGATAGACCAAAGTGGTAAATAGAAGCTTGGGAAACCTATTGTGAACTTTAGTGTATAACAATCCTAAGCAGTGGGATTTAGCACTTGCTCAAGCTGAGTTTTCTTATAATGACACTCCAAACTGAAGTACTAGGATGAGTCAATTTCATATCATTTTTGGAATGAATCCAAGAGGTATGTATGAACTCAGAAATTTGGGTAAACAAGAGACAAGAAGTGCAAAATCTGAAGAGTTTGCAGAGCACATGCAGAGACTCCAAGAAGATGTCAAAGACAGATTGCAGGAAAGTAGTGACAAATACAAACAGAGAGCTAATAGGAGGAGGAGAGAAAAATAAGTCCAAGTGGGATATCTAGTGATGGTGTACTTGAGGAAAGAAATATTTCCTATTGGGACTTACAATAAACTAAAGATGAAAGATATAGGTCCATGCAAAATTGTGAGGAAGTTTTCAACTAATGCTTATGAAATTGAATTTCCAGAAGGGATTAGAATATCACCTATCTTCAATGTTGCACATTTGTATCCATACAAGGAGACAGAGTTAGAGATACAGAAGGAACCTGCATGAGATGAAGTTCAAACTTTAAGTTGGGAAGAACAAATGCCAAAGACAGTCAAGAAAGAGGTGGAAGTTATTTTGGAGAAAAGAGTATCCAAAAGAACAAGAGGACATGTTTATTTTCAATATTTATTCAAATGGAGGGGACAACCAATAGAGGATGCAAGTTGGATAACAACGGCAAAATTACAAAATTATGGAGTCAATCCTAAAAGTTTGACGAAGGATTCTTTTCTTCCCCGGGAGTTTGATGCAAGAGCATTCGGACTTAGCCAGCAATTTGATTGTATGTCACATGTTGTGGCTAACAAGAGATGAATTTCATTGACCTGAGTGCTCAAATTCAATTCTTAGTAGAGAGGGTTGGATCTCTCGAAAATTATATTTACTCCAATTATTGTAATAATTAGAATATTGTATTATTTTTAGAATATGAGATAAGTTGTTAGTATAGGTGTGTATTAGAGCTTGAGAATAGGGATTTAATGGTTGAGTTGATAAAAATAGAGATTGAGTTTTCAATGTTGTTAGGATAAGATTGATCCATAAAAGAAAGGAAAAAAGGTAATGATAGATTAGAATGGAACAGGAGAGTGAGTAAGTGATAGATTGAGTGAGAGATAGGGTTTGCGAGGGAAACAGAGGTCAGACAAATTGTTGTAATTGAGCTAAGAGGGCCAAGACTCTGTAATTTCTATTTTATTGAATAAACTGATTAAGTTTGGTGTGGTGTATTATTCCTGGTGTGAAATTCTCTCGAATTTGCGGATCGGCATTCTAGACCCTAATCGGGTATTATTTCAATTTATGTGTTTTATTGTTAATCAGTGTCAATTAGTGTTAAGGCTTTACTATGAGATTAAGCTAAACCTCTATTAAATCATGTTTCTTAAAGTTATTTATTTAGCACGTGGGAAGTATTCCCAAGTGGTAAGCAGTATCTTGCGCGCTTAAGAAATGGTAAATTCTATTGTTCCAAGTCACGCGATTAACCTTAGCAATGGACACGTAGCATGGGAAAACCACTTTTCTTTCGTGCTCTCAACCTAATATCAGTTGTGCAAAAATTCAAGCGAGATTGCGCAATAAATGTTGGATCGAACGAGATAGATCAATGGTGGAGGTTGCCCAGGCTAGTTGACGTGTGATACGACACGATATTCGTCAGATCTAAAGAAGACAGATCAATGGTGGAGATTGAAGCGCTCGGGGAGTAAGAAGTCAAAGTAAGACCGATGGTGATTGGTCAAACAAGTGAGACCTCGAGAAGAATACAGGTACAGAATCTGATTAAAGCACAACTGATTGGTTCTAAAGTTAACTAGTAGTCTAATTCGAGACTACCACCCCATTTTTGTCAACCTCCTACATCAAATACGAAGCAAAGTCAAATGAGTTGCTTTGATTGGGGATGAGGGGTATATTGATGCACAAATAATATAGACTTTCAGAGTTTTAGTTTCATCTCTAGTGTTGCTCCACTGCCAGCAGGCCTAGACAGTACCCCAACAGAGTCACTTTGGGAACACAAGCATTGCTCCGCTTCTAGCAATCCTAGATAGTACCACGACAGAGTTAATGTCTTCACCTCTCTATGCATGAAGCCTTTCTCTTCTTTCACCTTTATTTTATTTTTAATTTCATTTCATTTTTATAGAATTGTGCATAGGCACTTACTTATTTGATGAGGCAGAAGAGGGATATTGACTTATTAAGAGAATAAGAGGTTGTCCCGTCAAAGAAGGATGTTTATATATACCTCTGACATAATTGTTAAGGGTTTATATATACCCTTTCCTTATTCTACATGACAGATTTGACAAGGGTTGATTGAATATAAAAAAACCGATTAGAGTAGGTGTTACTAGTTAAAAGTGCAAGCGTTGTGATTTCACCAAGACTTACTTTGAAAGGAACGTATTTTCCATCAAGGTATCATCGACTATAAGAAATCCAATACCACCATAAATAGAGGGAATATACAGATAAGAAAGTGTTGATAGTTGTACAAGTCCTCTTGTATTTCACCCTGCTTGTCTCAAGAAGCCAAACATGGTTTCATGCGGAAACTAATCCTATGGGTGCATAAGAAAAGAAGCAAAGGAAAGAAGTAAAATAAAGCAAAACAGAGTAAGAAAAACGAAACAGAAAAGTAAACACTACTCCTAGTCCTAATCTAAGAAGAGCATGGGCCAACTCACGTGAAGTGATATTTCTAATGCAGCCACCAACGCATTGGTTGACCCATGTAGGTGATGGCATGGTTGACGAGAAAGATATTCAAGCATACCAACAGACAAGAAAGATAAAGAAATGCAAACCAAAACATTTGAAGTTTGAATACATACATAGAAAAGAAAAAAAATTAAAGCACATGAAAGTCACTCTACAAATATTGCATGTAGACGATAAGAATGTACACACCTTCGAACTAGACAAATGAGCAAACATGAAGAAAGAATAAAAGTATGACTCCTTCAATGCATGAGAAATAGGATCGTGTGATTGTGGTGGAGGATGTCAAAACTATGAAATGGATTGATTATGAATGTGAACAAGAGAGTGATGAGGAGCTTGGGGATATTCAATAGATTTTTGATCATGGGATTGACCTCAAGGCTACAAGAACCTAACATAACCATCGGCTCAAGCTGAAGTGCCTTGAAAGCTTGAGGAGTTTCCACTTCATCAGAACATGGATCATCAAAGAATGGTGATTTAGAAAGATCAATTGTAGGTGAATCAGAATTGTGATCACATGAATGAGTGAAAAGATCATGACAGCCATGAACAGAATAGTCAATATGGACAACAACATCCTTGTGATCTGATGAATCGTAGAGAGGGTTTAATGAGAAACAAAATTTTTCACCCTCTGAGTTTCTAGAAATGAAATATGAGGGATCGAGTGGATTTGGGAAGAAATATTTGTCCTCTCCATAATCAGATGGTAGACTTACATCCCAAGCATTCTGTGAATGATCAAAAGTGGAAACATCCAGAGATATATGTTCACAAGAGGAATAAAAAATGACGGAACCACAGAAGATGTCAGGATAAAACGGATGAGGTGTGGACCAAAGGAGCTCATCCTTCATCACAACATCGTATGTGAATTCTGGAATAGATGGACACAACATACCAAGATCCAGAGCATCAAAGGAACTAGTGAACGGAGGTTGAGCAGATGAGACCATGTGACAACCATTAGGCTTGCAATCCAAATATGCACAGAAATCCATAATAGGTGGGGTAGGAGGTGATGGTGACAGTTCAACAGGTAGGTTCACAATTTCTCCCACCTCATCCTACAGAGATAGAGTTGTTTGATGAGAAGGAAATTGAGGGTCACTTGGGACAAGAACCTTGTAGGTCTGGTATTTCGAAGCACTAACACCGATGTATGTTAGGATGGGTTCGAAACATTATAACTCATGTGGATTCTAGGAAATGTGAACAAGATACTAAAATGTTTCATTCAAAAATTTTCAGTCAACTTCATCTTCTGGAAATTCAAAATAGTAATGACAGAAACAATCATAAAAGTGCACAATTGGTTCGTCAGGTGCTTTTCACAATTTTAAAATTTCGTGATGAAATGCTTTATGGTCATAAAAGATGAAAGAATGAACTAATTCTCTGATCATGTGCTCGAAAGAGTGTACAGAGGTTGCAGGCAATGTGTGACACCATTTCATGACACGGCCTTCAAACGTAAAAGAAAACAACCCATAAGCAATTTCGTCTGAGGGGACCTCATTCCTGTCGGAAAAACCTATAGAGGAAATTGTGTGGATTAACAAGGATGTTCCGCTTTTGCCATCAAATTTGAGTTGTGACAAGTCATCTATAACATCTTATGACACATCAAAATTAGTAGCATGAGAAAAACATGTAAGGGTTGTGATTGTGATATAAGTCTTGAATGATGTGCAGAAATTCAAAACAGACTTCAAGGGCTTAGCTTGTCTTGTGGCCCTCCTTCTAACACCAGAAATGTCGATGGTGTTGGACATGCCAACATTCAGGAGATCTCCCCCGTAAGAAGTCCCAACTAGACCTCAAACCGATTTGAGTGGGAGACCCAATAGTGGGTGGTAATGTAGCGTCTTTACTGCGATAGTGTGCATAGACAATTGTGATGACTTTGGTCGGAAGGAAGTGTGTGACCTTGTAGTGAGTGAAGTGAGATGCATGGGGGTTCTAACACATGGAGGGGAAACAGATGTGTGCCCTTTAGAAGCCTGTATTACTACAGAGATTGAAAGGAACACATGAGTGGAATGACATCACAAGTTGAAATGAGGAATAGTCCACAAACCAAAGTGATGGGTTAATCCAACAACATGCATTCAACAAGATTCATACAATTGAATACAAAGTATTCCATAAGAAAATTCATAAGTCAAACAACATACATTGCTAAAGCAACCAGAATAGTCCAACTATAATAACAACATCTCCATGAAAGCGTGTTGTCTCAGTTATTATTATTACAAGTGAAAGTTCCATCCATACATACACCATTGACAACCACTAGCCCTGATAGTAGAACATTACAGTCAAGAAAACATGCTCCTCCAAAGAAGTATACTCACTCTATGATGTGGGGAAGCCAAGGATTGTCACAATACACCCAAGCCTTCTCTAAGCCTAAGCCTAGCCAAAAGCTTGGCTCCCATAACCTTATTCTATGAGTTAGGAGGTTCTATTTATAACAAAGGGTGGGGTGACCTTTGACATTACCCTTTGTGAGCCTTTGACTATCGTCATGACTCTTCAACTTCTTTACCAATAACTCATTACATTTCATAGTGACTGTTCACATTCCACTAATGATACTTGGAATTTCACTTGTAACATATTTTCAAGTAATATACATTTTCTACATGTACCCATGTGAGACAAAATAGGCTAGAGATGATCTAACAAGACAAAACACTATGACTCGAATGTTTTGGGAAAGACCACCTCAGAAACCTCTAATTGATTCTTCTTTGTGACATATTGATTTCAAGCTTAGTATTGTGCTTTGATGTCCCCAAACTACTTGATGGTGTCATTTTGATAGCAGACTCTTTCCTCCATAGCTTTTGGGTATATGGTCTTGGAACCTTTGTCCAACTCATCCTGAAGCATGTGAAACATGATGTTGACCATGATAGGACCACCAATGTACTTCTGCATGTTTTGTGTGCTCATATCCAAGTCATTGCTAGTGGTCTCTCGCCTTAGATGCTCCATGTACCTATTAAACTCTAGCCGAACATGGTTCTTGTGCTTAGCTTCGGTGACAGAACCAATTGACGGAATCTTGTGCATTCTTACCATGACATCCAAACTCTTATACAAACATACATATGAAGCATGTATGTTTCTAATGAATGGGGCGAGTTACTCATAGTTTTGGATCAACATCTGGATCTTCACTTTGTCTAGCTCTGCTTATGGCTTCATCATCTTTGGCAAGTGAAGCGGGGCTCCCTTGTACCGCATTGTCCATTCTTACACATGGGCAATGGCAACATGTATGTCCTTGAGATTTCAGAAAACCTTTTTCTCCGATGTTGAAATCCATACAGATGGAAAATCGCCTTATGCACAATTACCAATCCGTCATAGAGCTTTCGCGTGGTGGTATCAAGATTTGATACTTCATCAAGTATCACTTTCCTCATCTCTAACATTGTAGAACCTGCAGATTTTTCTCCCTTTTTTATGGCTACTTGTAATCTCTTTTCCTTCTGTTCATTCTCAGCTAACAGGAACTTGACATTTGAGCTCATGACTCCTGCATAAGCCAAAGTAGCATTGGTTATGACAATTGAATGCTTTCTAATAACTGACACTATCACCCTTTCCTTAATGAATGCAAGGGACATGTGATCATCTAAGAAATTATTTCTCCATGCCTATACAATATTCCTCAACAACTCGTCAAATGATAGATTGTAAACATCCATCATGGGATCATCATCAAGGAGACCAACCTCTCCTTTCTCGCTCGGAGTTAGTTCTGACACTGGAGGAGGTGGAGATTGAGAAGTGACCTCGGGTGCTCTCAGCATGAGGTCAGTGTCTTGTTCCTATGGCTCCTGCCTGTCATTTCAATAAGTTTCTCAATTTTCTGAGCAAGTTCCCGATCTTGTACTTACTCACACTCTTCTTCAGCTGCTGGTTGTTCTAACTCCTCAACTTGTATGGGCATTGTTTTATCTATCATAGTGCCTTGCCTTTCTTCTTCGTCTAGTTTGTTCTTCTCTTCCCTCTCTCTCCTGCTTAGCTCAAGCTCTTTCTTCAACTTCTTCTCCGTTTCTTGCAACTTCCTTTCTGCTTCTTCCAGCCTTTCATTTTCTTTCTTCCTTCGCTCTACCCTCTTTATGTGTTGTTGCCTCTTTGCCTCCACTGCTAAAGTTGCTTTCTCAATGATAAGATATTCTTTGTACTTGTAGCTTTGCTCAGCCTCTGGGTTCTTGGAAATCTTCCTCTTACCCTTGTCCTGCGCCAATTTGCTTCTTATTATTGTTTTTGTTATTACTTCCTGCAGTGTTGCTGCCTGCAAAGAAACTTTCCATTTTGTGGCTATACTGACTTGTTCATTTACCTTGGAGTATTTGTAACTGTACCTCCAAAGTGTTTGGAATAATACTAAGAGGTGGGGTGAATTAGTATTATCAAATCAATTACTTTTTCATTTCATACTCAGATTTATATACGCTACTTCAATGAAGGTAACTCGTGTGTACACGCAACTCTCTTTTAAGCAACTAGTGTATATCCAGGAAACTTATGATTCATTTAATTCATCATATGTTGATATTTAATCAAAGCATCAGTACTTCATTAACCATATAAATAGTAACCATGTGCAGTAATAACAGAATAAACCATCACACATAAGCAACACACATGAACACCAAGAATTAAGGTGGAAACCCAATGCGGGACAAAAGCCACCTGTTGTTGTCTTCTTTTAATGTAAGAAAAACCTATTTACAATCTTGTACTGGTGTAGACTCATACGAGTATGCAGGCACCCACCTGCAGAAGGCTACAACCTTCTCTCGTTATCCAGCTTCTACTGGAAGGGAGCTACAACCCCCTAGCTCTTGTACTAGATGATCTGTTTACTAGTAAGTAGGAACCATCCTACAGAAGGCTACAACCTTCTCTCTTCCTCTAGGGACCATGTTTCATAAATTTTTAGACTGGATACTCTTGGAACACAACACCACAATTTGAAGGCCTCGTTTCATCAAATTTTCATACTGGACCCATTAGTAACATTGAAGCTCAAAATCAATCACCACTGCAACACAACCATCAAATACATCTACATCAACCAATCATTGAAAATCACCCATCAATCTATGAATCAACCATAACTAAATCAATCAATCATTGAAAACCCATCATCACTGAAGAAAATCACAATCTATTAATCTTAACATTCAGAACACTGTCACGAGAACACAAAGCAGAACCCAGAACTCTGCATCAACAACCAGAACCAACTGCAACTTCAAATATCATATTCCATAATGTATATGCTACTTTGATGTGTCGAACCAGCGTAAAGATCTGCAAATACTAACTCAAAACATCACAACTATTCCAGACTTCAGTCATACCCAGATCAAAACATTTATAGTGTAAATCATGCGTTAGCATTCAGATCTAGACTATCCATGATCATACCACATAATGATAATTAATTTCAGGTCTTATGATCCTAATCCATCATTAGATCTCATCCCTCATCAACCACTAAGGTTCATCCTTAGTTCAGATCAAGCAAAGCACCAGAAACCCATAACATGCATATTTTCTTTTGATCTCACTCTTCATAAGATATTCACTACTTGCACCCTCTGGCCTAGTGATCATCTCCTCCTTATATAGTTTTAGGCCTTTCTCGATACCTCAGACCAAAACCAATTAGGACCAATAACTCAAACCAAATACCTCGGACCAAATACCTCAATTTTCCATCCCATATGTGATTTTCCTTCGATGAAAGTGCATGCATATGTATACGCTCCTTTTGTTCTATTAACCCGCATGTATACGCCACTTGGACAAAAAGAACCAGTGTATACCTCTCTTTCTTCAATCTCTGGAGTCTCATCTGTAATCCTTTGTTGTTAACCTGTTGCACTATGAACTGTCATCTATGTGAGTTTCCATCAAGGACAACACCTGTAGCATAATGCCAAAAATCCCCCCATTTGGACTTGATGGAAACCACAACACCAAGATACTCTCCCCCTTTGACATCAAGGACAAAGGGCGAACAAAGATATTCTCCCTCTTTGATATTCATTATGTTGTCCATGCTCCCCCTGGGTACATGCAGAGTCTGCAAAGATATTTTTCAAAAGAATAGCATGACTCTATAATTCAACTAAGTGAGTATGACTTCCCTAAGACCAATGACTCATACATACATCAATCACCCAAACAAGTGGGGATACACCAAATTTGACTCATCCACACAACCAAGTGGGGATATACCAAATGTTTATACGTGACTGAAATAGAAATTATTACATCATCCTTCCCATGCATAGTGGTGTTACAAATTAGGTCTTTTCATGACCTTTACATCAAATGATATACATGAAATTTATAATAAGAACCTAAACAATACCATGCTATTAATTAGCAACTATCATACATGATATATGATCTGCACCATCAACATCTATCAGTAGCATCAAGATCAACAACTTGTATATGTCCCTCATCAAACGATTCACCTAAATCAAGCAACTATGTGGATCAAGTAATATAATTATCTTCATGTACCAAGATCTTCTAACATAATGACAACAATGCATTATTAGAAGCATATGCTCCCCTTGAACCTGTGTTAGCCATTCAATGTCAGATCTGATCATTGCAAATATCAGTAAGAATCATCAAGGCATCATCATCTATTAGATATACATCAAGTCATCAACAACTTATGTGGGAAAAGAGCACTTCTACATATTATTAGTAGACTATAATCATCATCAACCAGAACAGAACAGATATTTGATAATTGACTAAACCATATTAGACCCCTTTTTCGGAGTCTATCCTACTGTTTTTTCTTCAAACCAACATATATGCAACTTTCTAGCTTCGAACTCACATATATACGTGACTTGTCTTCATGCTAAATGCGTATGAAATTTAGAACACTAAAGTTTCACACATTCAGCTCCCCCTGAGTCTGTTATGTCTGTATACTATGCTATGCCACATCCTTCTAAATGCACTTCCTTCTTCTTCCATACCTTGGAGTGTGATGATGTTTTCTCCTTTTGGTATGTTGGATGAAATTTTCTCCTGCATTCTTTTGATATATGCCCAAACTTGTTACAAGAATAACATCTTATATGTTTCATATTCCCTCTATAGTAGTCAATGGCTTTGTGACCAAACATATTGCAAGAAAAACAATGTCCCTTAAAGTACCTAGATGCTGATTATATTTTTATGTGACGGTTATTAGCTTGAACTAATCTACTTCTACATCTGGCTACAACATGTCCAAAATTATGACATAAAAAACTTTCAACATTATTCATCACAGGAAATAACCGACTATCACTTTCATAGTTAGGAGTAAATGATCTTCTTTGAAGTCTTTCTTTCATTGGTTGTATATGGGGTTGACCTCTTATCTCCTTTTTGAGAATTTCAGATTTTGCATTAAAGTTCCTTGCCTCATCGTGTGAGTTAGATTCACCTTCAACAGATTCATAAAAACCAAGACCATTTTTGATGGTAGGAGACCTTTGACTACTAAGAATATTATCCAAAATCTTACTACTATCTTGAAATCGTAATAGTTTATCCTTTTCTTCTAATTTACCTTTTAAGATATTTACCTCAACCTGATATTTTGTTCCTTTTCAAGAAATTTCTTCTTCATGATTTCTTCAACATTTCTTCCTTCTTCCACTTGTTGCCTTAATTTGAGAATCTCATTTTCTTGTTCTTCATCTTCTTTAGGTAGTTCTTCATTCTGCTTATTTGATTTTTCAAGATCTTCTTTTAGAGAGAGGATCTTAGCTTCAAGACTTTCATAGTAACTTGATCTATCTTTAAGTCTCTTGATTGTTGTGCTCTTTTCGTTTACTTCATTTCTTAATGATGTCACTTCATCCTACAACTTTTGACATTGGTCTCCCTTTTCCTTGTACTGCTTCCTTACTTTGTTTCCTTCCTCCAACTGAGATTTTAATCTGGTAACTTCTTCTTGGAAGATGCACTCCCTTTTGTTAAATAGATCTTGTTGATCTCTAGTTTTATCTGTGAGTCTTTTAACTTCTTCCTCTATATTTATTTCACTATTACTTTCAATATCTTTAACATTGCATGAACAGAGAAAAGTATCACCAGAAGACCAAAAATTTGTACCCGATACTTATTTTGCTTGTTCATTTTCAATTTGAGGTGATTCTAAATTTGAATACTTGCTTCCACCTAATGGTAAATTGTCTCTCCTATTGTCATTGTTCCTTTGAGATGTATTCTTCTTCTGAGGTGCTTTCTTCTTTAGCTTCTTTCCCATTGTTTCTATGGATCTCCTTCAAGCGATCAAGCTTCTGCCAAAGGACCTACTTTGATACCAATTGTTGGGAATAATACTGAGAGGGGGGTGAATGAGTATTATCAAATCAATTAATTATTCATTTCATACTCATATTTATATACACTACTTCAATGAATATAACTCACGTGTACATGCAATTGTCTTTAAAGCAACCAGTGTATATCCAGCAAACATATGATTCATTTAATTCATCATATGTTGATCTTTAATTAGTGCATCAATGCTTCATTAACCATATAAATAGTAACCATGTGTAGTAATAACATAATAAACCATCACACATAAGAAACACACATGAACACCAAGAATCAAGGTGGAAACCCAATGCGGGACAAAAACCACCTGTTGTTGTCTTCTTTTAACATAAGAAAAAACTGTTTACAATCTGGTACTCATGTAGACTCATACCAGTACACAGGAACCCACCTGCAGAAGGCTACAACCTTCTCTCATTCTCCAGCTTCTAATGGAAGGGAGTTACAACCCCCTAGCTCTTGTACTAGCCATTTACTAATACATAGGCGCTGGCCTACAGAAGGCTACGACCTTCTCTCTTCTTCCAAGGACTGCTTTCATAAATTTTCAGACTGGATACTCCTGGAACACAACACCACAATCTGAAGGCCTCATTTCATCTAGTTTTCATGCTAGACCCATTAGTAACATTGAAGCTCAAAATCAATCACCACTACAATACAACCATCAAATACATCTGCATCAACCAAACACTGAAACTTAATCATAAACCCATGAATCAACCACAACTGAATCAATCAATCATTGAAAACCCATCATCACTGAAGCAAATCACAATCAATCAATATGAACATTCAGAACAATGTCACTAGAACACAAAGTAGAACCCATAACTCTGCATCAACAGCCAGAACCAACTGCAACTTCAAATGTCATATTTCATAATGTATACACTACTTTGATGTGTTGAACCAGCGTGTATATGCACTTTTATCAAAGAAAACTAGCATACAGATCTGCAAATACTAACATTAAACATCACAACTATTCCAGACTTTAGTCATACCCAGATCAAAACATTTACAGTGTAAATCATGTGTTAGCATTCAGATCTAGACTATCCATGATCAGACCACATAATGATAATTCATTTCAGGTCTTATGATCCTTATCCAATATTATATCTCATCCCTCATCAACCACTAAGGTTCATCCTTAGTTTAGATCAAGAAAATCACTAGAAACCCATAACATGCATATTTTCTTTTGAGCTCACTCTTCATAAGATATTCATTACTTGCACCTTTTGGCCTAATGATCTTCTCCTCCTTATATATTTTTAGGCATTTCTCAATACCTCATACCAAAACCACTTAGGGCCAATACCTCAGACCAAATACTTCCTTGGACCAATACCTCGAACCAAATACCTCGGACCAATACCTTGGACCAAAACCTCAAACCAAATACCTCGATTTTCCATCCCATATGCGCTTTTCCTTCTGTGAAAGTGCGTGCATACATATACACTCCTTTTGTTCTATTAACCCGAGTGTATATGCTACTTGGATAGAATGAACCAGCGTATACCTCTCTTTCTTCAATATCTGGAGTCTCATATGTAATGATTTGTTGTTAACATGTTGCATTGTGAATTGTCATCTATGTGAGTTTCCATCAAGGACAACACCTGTATCATAATGCCAATGAAAAGGTCCTCATCTACCCAATGAAATGTCTTGTGGACCCATGGATAGTACACCTTCAAACATTGGTTCTTGAAAATATTGTGGGGATCATATGGATTATAGTCTTTAGTGTTTAATGTGAACTTCACTATCTCCTTAGCTTCGACATCCACATCCTTCAAGCTCTTAATCTCATAAAATCTGATCCGCAAAGGAAGAACGGGTCATGGTGCCATCTTCCTCCTATGTAGCCTTGCTAATAACCCTCTGAAGATGTGATTTTATACCTCTTGCATGACCAACTTGTCCATCACATATCTTGGTAGAACATGTAGAGGATTCTCTCCACCAAACATCCTGATGAAGGTGCCACCTGGTGAGGCATACCAATCTACAATGTTAAGTATTGCCTCCATCGCTTATTGAGACATGCAAGGTGGATCCTACTCAAAGATCAACTTGTACATTGGGATGATGAAATGGTCAGTCAACCTCACCATAACTACTTGGTAGTTTCATTCTGAAAGAAACTTGCAATAAATGTTGACGGCGGTCTCTTTTTGTGTCCATGTCCAGTTCATGCCATGAAACTAATGTTGGGCACAAATTTCATCAAGTAGATACGTAGACAGGTATAATCTCACTTGGTCATCCTTGGGCGAATTCCATGTGTTAGTCACATGGAATTTCAAGTGAAGATCCAACAGATCCGACTAGTTGATTGGCCTTCCATCATTCACCAACTGGTCCAGCAAAACGACCCAATTTTTTGGAAAGGTCCCTATGCTCTCTTGACCATATAATTGGCATGCAAACATGATCAAGAACTGTTAGGCCTTTGTGCGTGACTTTTTCTTGTAAAGATGAGTGGGTGTCGCTCGAAACTTCGACGACTCTTTAATACAATGATTTACAATATCTCTATTGTTTACAAATCTATGGGTGGCATAGAAAAGTGCATCCATGTTGTTCACACGATGAGGTAAATTATAAATCTGTTGATAATTCTTTGCCTTGAAGTTGGCAAGTGTATCCCACTAGCACTACTCAATTTCATAGTCTCTGCATCTGTGTGTGAGACAATCTAATGGATGATGTCCACACATGGGAAGGCGGGGTACCTACATGTAACCTTATGTAAGCCTAACCAATGAACATTGATATAAACTTGTTGATCATCTAGATCTTCCTTGAATTCCCCTACAAATATATCCTTGATTTCCTTCCATGTTAACTTCATTCCCTTCTCAATGAACAATTGAGTGTCTGCATAAAATGGAAAATTCACTGACACCTGCTCAACTTCTTCCCCAGTGCTACTCTCAACAGTATCCTTTTACGTAACTCTCTTTGTAGCCATGTTACCTATAACTACTAGAGATTTTATCAACAATTGTTGTACCTGGAGAGAGAGAGGACACCCATGTAATGCAAATTTTAGGTTGAAATCAAAAGAGCTTCAAGAACAGACCAAGCAAAAAATTAGGCAACTGTTGGGAAGGATTGCGCAATCTTGGCTCATAGAGGCAATTGGCTACTAGCTAAAACTCTGCATTGCATAGTCCCAATAGTCAGTGGTGAGGTCTTGTTGACTGGAACTGTACAATGCGCAGTTCAGTCTAGGCACAGGCCACGAGAGACTGTGCATTGCACAAACCAGGAGAGACTGCGCATTGCACAGTCTTAGTGATCGAGACTTGGGGCTGGCTCCTGGAACTGCACAATGCGTAGTTGGAGCCAGGCCTAGGAAACCTTTGTGTAATTCAAGAATCCAAGGCCAAGGCCTTGAGCTCTAGAAATGCGTATTGCATGCTTGGGAAAATGAGATTCGGGCCAAGGGAGCCCAGATCTACCCAAGGGAAGTGAGAAATCAAATAGATATGAATTATTGAATGATGTTGAATGTAGATATAAGTGAATGATAATGCATGTAATGAACAAAGTGTAACATTCAATCAAACTAGAGGGAAACAAATCTTGTGGAGAGAGTCACTGCAACCGTGACTATTAGTGAAAAAACTAGGTGATGCATGCGACACTTGGGAAAGGCAATGAAAAACTTAAAATAACACTTCTACAAGCTAAAACAAATTGAAACACCAACTTTCATTCAATAAAATGAGTGAAACAAAATTCTCACAAGTTAAACAAAAAAAAGAATCATAAGACTAGAAAAGCAAGAGTTACCCAGAAAAGAAACGATGGTCGCACCGGAGGTTCCTTTCTTCTCCTCTGGAAACGTCCATTAAATATATTTGGTTGATTTATGGTTTATGATGTGAAGGAAAAAATCAAGGAAAAAGCGACACTTGGCAACAATTTCCAAAATAACTTAAGTGTTTCCTTCGGGCCACTAAAAATAGATCCCTATTTTCTAGGGATGTTTTTCACTTTTTTCTTTTTGATTTTTTGGGAAAAGCTACCATGCATTTCCTAGGGAGATTGTGTAGTTCTAGGAAGGACTGGGAAACTCAATGGATCATGCACTGAGCAACTTATGAGCAAAAATATTCTATGCAATTTATGGGCTAAGTGGCTTTGGGTTGCCCCTCATGCTCTGCACACTTTCCCAGCTGAAGACAGGTTGTCAGTTGGCTCTGTGCAATTATAGAGCTGAAGGCTCACTGTTAGCTTGGACTACATAATTCCCGAAAGAAAGGTTTGTTGCTCTCAAGGACTATGCAGTTGTCTAAGGCAAGCCTGGAACTACAATGAAACCAAGTCAAGAGATCAACTTATGGGTTAGAAAGTAAAGAAAGTAAGAAAACACTAGACGTAATGCGAAAGATAAATCTCCATCAAAGCATAGGTACATGGTCCAGTGAAAGATGAGTTGTTGTGATTTAGGAAGGAGGCTCCAAAATGAAGCATAGGAAAACAATTGGAGGGTGCTTGTAGCTGCTACAACAAGAATGAATGCATCACTTTTAACAACTTAATTAAAAAGGAAAGGTATCATCAAATACTCATCTAGGTGTTCCATTCCATTAATGAAAATGTCTTTTCCACTTTTGAAAATATTCTTCTAGTATTTAGTTGTCCCAAACTAACAAGATCCTCAAATTCAGCTTTGTCTTGAAAAATAACTTCGTCATGAAGATGAAAAATGTCTAAATCTCATGAATGGAGTGTACATTGAATGGGTGCAACTACCATATTGAACATTTGATCTTATTCATGACAAGATCTGGGGTTCTCGAAATTGAAATTCTAGTTACTGGTACTAAACTAAGTACTGAAATTATGGAAATTTAAATTTTGGGTATTGGTACTGAACAAAGTATCCAAAATTTTGGAAATGAAATTTTGGGTATTGGTTGGCTGAAATATGGTGCTAGATAGTGGGTATGCAGTACTAGATGATGTTGCAATTTAATTATATTGATTTTAGATGTCCAAAATAAATATTAAGGAAATCACCTTCACATAAGATTCCAAACATAATGGTAATAACTTTTAATTTATTGAAAAGAAAAACTAGAAGAAAATCTAACTATCAGAACGAAATAATAAGTGGGAAAGAATTGTAGTAGTTGAACCATGCAACTGTTAGAAATAAGACTTATTGGAAAATTTCATTAAAACAATATGCAATAGAAAGAAGCCTTAACAAATTTTTTTTGTAGGAACATAGATGTAATAACCCCAGCTTAAAAATCCAAGTAATGAAGTTAATAAAGGAAAAATAATCAAGTTCATGGGACACATATTCCAAGTTGAATGTTAGGAAAAAGCATAGTGACAGGGATCACTTATGATCAATTAATGGCTATGGAAATTGGCAAAGGAATTGGCAAAGGCTTTGGAAAGCATGAGGCATTTATTGGCATTTTATTTATGAAAATAATGGAAATTAGGAGAAAAGGAAGGTGAAAGGTCATACGTTGCATGTGAGGAGGAAAATGAAGAAATTAGAGGCCTCAATTATAAAAAGGATTTTGAGGATCATTTCACAACCTTTTGTCAGTTTTAGCTTAGAGATCTCTCTTTATTATCTCTCATGCACTATTGCACACTTAGAGTTTTCTTGGATCACTCTTAGAGCACTGTGGCATATTTTGGATTTGGAGAAAGAAGGAAAAGGAATAGCAAGAAAGCATAAGGGAACATCAGGATCAGTAGCTATAGTGGGTTTTTCTTTCAGTTACCGAGTTGCATGTATGATTTCCTTACTAGTTTTGACATGCATGGAATACACATTCTGTTATGTGGTTATGATCTTTCATTGGCATGGAGGATTTCCTAGATTGATAGTGGTTTTTCCTAGCCTTTCCATTTTCTAGATAGGTATGGTGTTATGGGTTTTACCTTTTGTTTCTGTTTCATGCTCATACTCCTTATGGTTGTAGATTGAGTTATTAGTTCCTAGTGCCTTGGTTGGACAAATGTTATGGAAGCTCTGTAATAGATTAGGTTGAGTTACTAGTACTGGAAGCCTTAGTTGGACAAATGCTCTAGAGCCCTTGGTGGGTTGAGTTACTAGTCTTGGAATCTTTGGTTGGGAAAATGCTCTGGATCCTATAGTAGCAGTTGTGGTTTGAGATACTAGTCCTAGAAGCTGGGTTGGAACAAATGCTCTAGAGCCCTGGACAAATTAGATAAAGACCGATTTGGTGATGGTTAGTGATGCCTGACTATGAGGTGGAATAACTGGTTGAGGGATGAGGTGGTTTGACCTCTGGAATCCCTGGTTTGGTTTTTTTGTTTATTCCATGAGATCCCACATTCATGCTTAGAATATGGCATGGGGGTGATTGGTTGAAAGAGAGATTTGGTTCAACCCAATCTATGGTCAGGTGGTATGTGGAAGTTCTTGACTTGGGTGGATTTTCACATGTTAATAAGAGATATTTTCTTCTTGTGTTCTACGTGTAAATGTACTTGTTATTATGTAGTTATGATGGTTATTCTATTATTGTTGTTTATCTGGTTATATGCTAGTTATAGGCATGGCTTATGACAAACTTGAGTTATGTCTCTCATTATGTTTTGGTTAGTAAATGAAATTTTAATGAATGCATGAACTAATAGATGATAATGCAGCTATTATGAGAGGGCATCATACCTTATTGATAATTCTTAGATAGGGAAAATTTTAAGAACCCCCCCTAAATTTATAAATCTAATAAATGGGCGAATCTCCATGGTATATAGGAAAAATGGAAGGCGATTTTATCAATAATATAATATGTATATATAATTTTTTGGCGAATCTCTCACCAGGCATGGAGAATATTTTACTCAATTATAAAATCTTGTAAGATCTTGGCGAGCCTTTCACTAAATAATAAAACTTTGTAAAGTCCTAGTGAATCTTAGCATAGGCTACATGCTGGTTTAATTCCCCCATTTAAATAGGCTACATTCGAGGTGAATACCATGGGTCAATACCATGTGCCATTTTGGTGAATACCATGGGTCAATACCATGTGCCATTTTTATTTTTATTAATTCTAATATTAGGTTTAATAATGGTTTTTTGCATGGTATTAATAACAATCTAGTCCATGGTATTTGTCCCATAGTATTTTGGCCATAGGTTTCACCTAAATATAACCCATTTTTTGAGTGTTCGTAAATATAAGGTGACTTATGGAGTAAATATAAAAAAATGTTTTATTTGTTTACCATACCTCTCGTTTATTTATATTTTTATTAATTTACCACACCTCTTTTACAAATATGGTATTTGGCCCATAGGATTCACTTAAATAAGACCTCTTTCTTGAGCCTTCATAAATAGAACGAGGGTTATGAACTAAATATAAAAAGAGGTTTTATTTATTTACGATAGGTCTAGTTTATTTATATTTTTATTTATTTACCACACCTTTTGAGTAAGTATAAAAAGTCATTCTATTTATTTACCATACCTCCACTTTACTTATATTTTTATTTGTTTACACCCTTACATGTATATAAGGTGACTTATGGAGTAAATATAAAAAATGTTATATTTATTTACCATACCTCTCATTTATTTATATTTTTATTAATTTACCATACCTCTTTTATAAATATGGTATTTGGCCCATAGGATTCACTTAAATAAAACCTATTCTTGAAAATGGGCGAATGGATTCACTTAAATAAAACCTATTCTTGAAAATGGGTGAATGGAAGGTTGTAAGTCCTAATTTCAAGGGCTAAATTTACCTTTTTTACCCTCTCCCTTAAAATAAGGTGGGCTATTTGAGGTGATTTGTAAAAATCTACTATGATACAAAATATTCGCCCACTAAAAATTTAAAACCCCTTAATTTCGCCAAAGGGCGAACATTCGCCCCTAAAATTATCCTTGTTCTTAGATAATTATGAGAACCCCATGCTCAGATGTGTATTTACGACCTGTACATTACATGTTCATGATGTGTTTGACAGAATTTATGTCATCGTTAAGAATGGTTAGGTAAAATTCTTTTCTAATTTTTGTATGGAAGGAATTTCCTTATGTCATTCATCATTCTTAGGAGTTTTATGAATTTCTAAGTAGTGTTCCAGAGACTAGCTTGAAAAAGAGGCTTAAATCTCATAGTCGCTGGCACAAAATTAGGTGAAAAAGTTTGTTGTCACATGGAGGCCTTACTGTGGGAGCGACTAGAGGGTTACAGTCACTTAGAGGTCTTGTCATGGGAATGGCTGGGGGTTTAGTTTAGTTAAAATCAAGTTAACTCAGGGTTTGGGCACCTGGAGTGAATAGTTAGCCTCTGGGGGTCTTGTATCTCCTGAGGAAGGTCATTTTGGTTTTGGTTTGTTGATTCCACTTCCTTAACTATACTTGTGAATTTGAATCATATCATAGTAACTATTTGTCACATGTTTACCGTTGTGGGCTAGTTAGCTTGGGTAAATATGGGAGGAGGATGTTACAATAGACCTCCCACTTCAACTAGTTTCCTTTCTAAATGTCAACATTCCCACTTATACAAAGGAAAAAAATGAGAAAGATGTTGCATTGTATTTTAAAGGAAAACTAATTATTATATGTGACATTTATTTATTTATTTCCTATCCTACTCTATCTTAGAAAAAGAAATTCCTCTCCTTAAGTATAGGAGTATTTCCAATGTAACCATGTGTGTAATAGGTGTAAAAATGCATTCATACTCAATTTTAAAATATAACGTTCAATGCATACATGAGTATGAAGAACCAAGTGTTTTAATGATGATGTCAAGAAGTAAGGAAGAATGAAGCAATGCTATGGCCTTACAATTTCTTGAAACCAATTTTCAATAAAATCAAAATGCTCTTGTTTTACCACTTTATTTGGCTCACTTAGAATATCCTCCTTTATCATGCCATGAAAATATTCTAGCATTAGATGATTATCCTCTTATGTGCTTAGAGGATCTGTAGATAGGCATGTAAAAAATTCTTTAGTCTTAGGTTATAATGGTTTCTTTCCATTAGATGCAGTCAATGATTCTTCAGTTTCCTCGACAAGGCTTGCAAGTGTGAATATCTTCCTATGGATGTGGTTCATGGAATTTTTTTCTTCTATTACTTCTGGAGAGGTGGATAAATTCATGACTATTGTCAAGATTTGTTCTTCTTGAGAAGTAGAAATACCAGCTGCTACTAGGATTTGAGAGGGTTCTTTCAAACTCTTTATCATCCTTGAACATTGTTTTTCTAGTTGCTAATCCATTTTTCATAGATGGATTAGTGTAGGGGGGTTCTTATAGTACCAAAACATTTAAAATCCTAAAGAAATAAAAGGGAAATAAATCCAAGAAAACCAATCTTGTACTCAAAGTGCCACCATGCTACTAAGACCCTGTTGTCACCAAGTTATATGTTCACACAAATTAGGATTATCTTATTTTCATGAATCAATATAAAGGAAAACACACTTGAAAAGAAATAAAAAATAAAAAAATAAGGAAACAACAAGGCTTTGGAGCCTACCTTTAATTTTATACATATTAAAAAGAGACTAGAAAATCAATCAGAGACAACTAGACTTTGGAGAAACTCCACCATTGTGGATGCGTGTCTCTTCACTCGCATCTTACAGTACTTTCTCCACCCTCTAGTTGCCTTGCAAATCTTACCATAAACATTAATCTAATAAAACTTAGCCTACCAAAGAAAAATGTTACTTGGAACGTTTGCAACTCCCTAGTAATGGTGCCAAAAATGTTAGGGATCTTATATGTCAATATTAATTTCCCTTCACTAAAGTGTCAGCCAAGGTTCGTAATCTTAGAGATGAAAAACATCACTAGTTTAGGTACACTTAGCAGACCTATTTAGAATACAATACTCTATTATGGAAATTTCACCAATTTAATTCAATGTCTCTCATAAGTAACTTTAATTGATTTTATTATCTACATAGTACAAAATTAAGTACCAAACTCATATCTTTGCTTTAACTCTTAATAAAAAACCATTCAAACCCATTAATCAAAACTTGTTGAAGTGAAGATTCCTATTAACCTTCTTTTCAGAAATAACACAATATAATAAATCAAGAAGAACTAAGTTACTCTACCAATATAAAATAATTACAGTACTGAAAATCTAACTCATTCAATCTACTATGGATTACATAGCTCTATATCAATCTAAACCATTTACTCATGCAAATTCGACAATATTTAAACAATGTAACTTGTCTTAAATATGATTTTGACTTTCCAAATTTAATCCAATCTTAATCAAACATTAACTTGAATATGACTAACAATATAAGGGTTCCATCCACTCAGAATTTTAACCTAAGGTCTTCAACCAGGCATTAACACACGATGTCTTCATTCAAACCTCAGCCTATAGGAATCAATATAATCAATTCCAATTCTAAGTTCTATTCCTTAATCAATTAATATGTAAAACTAGAAAGTGTTCTTCAACTCAAAAGCAAGCAATAATATATTAGATGAAAGCTATAGAAATTCGGTACTAGATTGAAACTTAATGAAAGCTACAAAAATTCCGTACTAAGTTTCTAACTAGATCTAATTGATATGGCTTGGCCAGGATCAGTGGTGGGATATTTCCACAACCTATGCCAATCTAGGTAAATTTTAGAAAATCATATTATTCATAACTCATCAACAATTAAAGAACAAAAGCTGAAGTATTATATTATAAGTCTTCAATAAAATCGGTACATCATAATTTCCACAGTCAAATGAAAGTACGTAGATGTTTTGGTAGAAATATTATGTCTAAGATTATGTCCTCTATATTGTCTCTATCATTTGAGGCCTTATTTATCGATTAAATCCATTGAGTAAGGATGAGATCAAATCCTCTAAACGCAGAAAACGAATTTACAACTTTAGAGGAAAATCTCATAAATATGTTTTTTTTGCAATTTTATACAAATTGGCATTTAAGAGCTAGCCATATCTTCTCGACCATGATGTATTTTGGAGATATTTTTATATGGATACTAATTTTCCATATTACCAACAAATATTGTCTTATAATTTTCTAATTCAATTCCACAGCCTCATAAATCGTGCTTGAAGTTGATTGTTTAGATATTTTTGCCAATCTCGGTTTTTCAGAAAGTTTGTAGAAATCGGCTTCGAAAGAATATATTTAACTTTGAAACCGTACTGAATTTTTTGAATTGGTTTTATATCCAAGTAAATTGATATGTTTTTCAAAAACCCATTTCTTGGATTCTTGATATGTGCCACCATATCGATAGAAATTGAAGCTAACATGGCAGTTTCAAAAATGTTTTCTATTTTTTGTTGTAGCTTAAATCATGTGCTAGGATCCCACACTTGTGAGATGGGTATATTCCAAGGCACGTACCATAATATTAAGCCCATGTGACACCTAATATGTCAATCTTTGAGAAAGAAAAACATATTTTATAATTTTAACTTTTTTTCCATTCATGAAGGGGCAGAAACTAGTACTGAACTGCTAGATTGGTATTGAATTGGTATAGAGAGAAATGTTCATATTCGAACATGCTTATTGGCCACATAATGGAATTATAAAACCATCATTGATAAAACCATATTAAATACATGTTTAATCATTAAAAATATAAGAAATCTGCCATAATTAACCAAAGGGTAGAAGAGGTTCTTTTAGCGGAAGTTGGTGGTATAATGGCTATGAAAAGTATCATAAATGCGGGAATATGGCTCATGAATAGAGACTTTATATATTGAATAATATGGCATATTGTGAGCCCAACAGTTCTCCTAAATCTGTACTTCATTCAATTTGTCATAAAACAACTATTGCTCATGTTGAAGCTTCTAATTGATGCTAGTAGATTCATGTTTGAATTTCGTAAGATAAATTGTGTTTTCCTCTGCCAACTGTACCTTTTCCTACAACTCTTTTATCTAAATATCCTTGATATTCCTCTCATTGTTATGAAACCAGCTCACAAAAAGATAGAAAAGATAGATCAACACCTTAGAATTCAGCATCTTCGAGGGGCAACCTCCTTTACATTACACAAATGAATGATTATTGGATGATTCAAATGACAAAACCTCCTTTCTATATATAGGAGTCCAAGGGGTGACAATATAACCAAGCTGACCTAACAATAATAATATAAAGGCACAAAAATAACAATAGAGGGATTCTATGGGGCACAGTAAAAACAATATGGGGACAATAGGGGCACAACAATATTAATAAGGGATACAACTACAATAGTAATGGGGTAATCACTAGTATTATAGGGACCTAACATGCCCCTCTCCTTCAAAAAAGTGTTGTCCTCAATTCTTGAGTAGTTCTGGATGCTTCTGTATAAAATTCTCATCCTCCCATGTGGAATCTTCAGCGGATAAGTTCTTCCACTTGACGAGATACTCTGAAGTTGATCGACTTCGTAGATGTCGAGTTCTTGCTTCTGTGACTAGTTCCGGTTCCAATATAATTTTTCCTTCCTCGTCAAGTTCTGGAAATATTGTTTGAACTGGGAACTTGTCACCTATAACCTTCTTTAAACATGAAACATGGAAAACTAGGTGCACTCAAGAAGCTGCAGGAAGCTCCAATTTGTATGCCATAGTACCAATATTTTGCAACACCTTGTACGGACCATAATACTTTGGTGATAATTTATTATCCTTCTTAGTTTGCTTAAGAGACATTTGTTTATATGGTTGTAGCCATAGGAATACCCAGTCATCTACATCAAAACTTCTTTCGCTACGATGTTGATCTGCCTATTGTTTCATTCTATTCTGTGCCAACACGAGGTTATCCTTTAAGAGTTGGAGGACTTGTTGTTGATGCTCGATGTGATGTTCCACTGCTTGAACCTTAGAATTTTCTCTTAAATATGATGTGATGGATGGTGGCTGATATCCATAAAGTGCCATAAATGGGGTCATTTTTGTTGCTCTATGGAAGGAAGTGTTATACCACCATTCAGCCAGAGGCAACCATTTGACCCATTGTGTTTGTTTATCAGATACAAAGCAACGAAGATATCCTTCCAAACATTTGTTTGCTATCTCAGTTTGCCCATGAGATTGAGGATGATAAGATGATCTATGAGCTAACTGAGTACCAAGACAGGAAAATAATTATGTCCAAAAATTTCCAGTGAAAATGGGATCTCTATCACTTACAATAATATTTGGGTCTCCATGTAGCTTTTGAATCGTTTCCATAAATGCAGTAGAAACTGTACTGAATTTAAATGGATGTGATAATGCACAAAAGTGTGCATACTTGGTAAGTGTGTCAACTACCACCATGATGACACTCTTTCCCTCACACTTGGGTAAACCTATGATAAAATCCATTGAAACTTCGTCCCAACATTGGATTGGAATGGATAAAGGTTATAGACCCGGGGTCTTAATTTTTTCAACTTTATTTTGTTGGCAAACCAAACATTCCGCCACAAACTTTTGAATATCTGATTTAAGGCCATCCCAAAAAAATTCCTTCTTAACCCTGTTGTATGTTTTTAGAAATCATGAGTGTCCTCCTAAGGGAGAAGTGTGCAATTCCATAAGAATCTTTTGTTTGAGTTGGGAATTCTTACAGAGGTATAAGCGATCTTTGTACCATAAAGAATCATTTTTCTAGCTAAATGTATCAGATGTACTGAAATCTTGTTGTAACTTTCCAATAAGTGCCCACACTTCTTCGTAATTCTTCCATTCCTCCCTTGCTTCATTTATCCAATCTGGTTGGATAATAGAAATGGTGCACAACAATGCTTCCACATCCTCATCCTTTCTTGAGAGTGCATCTGCCACCACATTTTGCTTCCCTTTTTTGTAGATGATTTCAAAGTCATAACCCAACATCTTTGTGACCCATTTTTTTGCTCTTCAGAGGATAATCTTTGTTCTAAAAAGTATTTAAGGCTATCATCATCCGTTTTTACCTTGAAGTGTCTTCCCATTGGGTAGGGTCGCCATTTCTTAAGTGCATGTAGTATTGCCAACATTTCCTTCTCATAAATAGCTTTGTGTAAAAACTTTCCCTTTATTGGGTGACTTTTAAAAGCAATGGGTATTTCATCTTGCATTAAAACAACACCAATTCCATTTCCTGAGGCATCACATTCCACAATAAAGGTTTTTGTGAAGTCCAGTGTAGCTAAGACCGGTGCTTGGCACATTGCCTCTTTAAGATGTTGGAATGCCTTTGTTGCTTCTGGAGTCTATGAAAATGCATCTTTCTTCAATAATGTTGCTAGAGATGCTGCTATTCTCCCATAATTCTTAACAAACTTGCAATAATACCCTGTCAACCTGAGAAATCCTCGCAGATGCTTTATGGACATGGGGATTTTCCATTCCTTAATGGATTTAATTTTTCTAGGGTCTACCTTAACTCCTTCATGAGATATAATATGACCCAGATATTCCACCTCTTGTACTCCAAAGAAACATTTGGATATTTTTGCATATAATTGTTTCTCCTCCAATGGTTGTAGCACCCTGTCAACATGTTCAACATGATCCTTCCAAGACTTGCTGTAGATTAGTATATCATCAAAAACTACTAACACAAATTTTCGAAGGAAGGGTTTGAAAATGGAATTCTTCAAACCTTGAAATGTAGAAGGTGTATTGGTAAGGCCAAAAGGCATGACCAGAAATTCATAAAGAACCTCATGAGTTCTAAATGTTGTTTTCAGAATGTATTTAGTCTTCATTCTGATTTGATGATATCCTAAACGAAGATCCAACTTGGTGAAGTAAATTGATCCATGCAATTCATCCAGTAATTCATCAATGACAGGAATGGGAAACTTATCTTTAATAGTGATATTTTTGAGCTCCTAATAATCCGGACACATGTGCCATGATCCATCCTTCTTGTGCACCAATACTACTGGAGCAGAGAAATAACTTTGACTAGGTCGAATTATACCAGCCTCTAGCATTTCTGCAACCATACGTTCAATTTCGCTCTTTTGGGCATAAGGATATCTGTACGGCCTGATGTTTGTAGGAACACTTCCTGGAATCAAATGAATAGCATGATCATGATCACGAATAGGTGGGAGACCTTTAGGAGTCTCAAATACCTTGGAATGATTGTCCAAGACTTTTTGGAGATCTGGAGAAATAGATGATTTCGATGTGGAAACATTTAGCGAACATAATTGTGCAATTACACCTCATTGTTCCTTTTTTAGAAGCTTTGTCATACCATTAGAGCTGATTATCTTTCGTTGTTTCCCTGCAATACCCCTTAATTCAAATTCCTTTCCTTCCATAGAAAATTCATGAAAAGTTCTTGAAAATTAAAAGCTATTGTACCCAAGGATTGTAGCCATTGGACTCCTAGTACAACATCAGCACCTCCCATTGGAATGGAAAGCATTGGGCTATTCAATACATATTCTCCCATGGATAGCTTGATATTATGGCACCTTCCAGAGCAATTTATCGTTCCTCCACTTGCAACCATGACTTGACACTTTGGTGCTGGATATAGGAAGCAATTCAATTCTTTTTCTATCTTACAATGAATAAAATTGTGGGTACCTCCTGAATCAATCAACACTATTACCTTTTTCCTCTTGATATGTCCTTCTATATTGATAGTTTGAGGAGTGGTAGTTCCAGCCAATGCATTACAAGATATGGTTGGATTCATTACTTCTTTATCTAAGTTTTGTTCCTGGATTATATCCTCTTCTTTTGACATTTCTTTTTCCTTTTCTTCCTCCTCTTCACAATCTATGTAGAATAATTTCTTCTCAGCACACTTATGACCTTTAGTGTATTTGCTATTACAATTGTAACAAAGCCCTTATTCTCTTTTTTCTTCTAATTGTTGTGGTGTCAACCTTAGAGGTTGTGGAAGGCTAGGGGAAACAACACTTCCATCTTTATAGTTGTGAGTGGTAGGCTTCCTGGTTGCCATAATTTTTCTTTCCATTTTTCTGGCTAACCTGAATGCATTCTCCAATGAATCAGGTTCCCAAAGGCGAACCTCATGTTGGATATTATCCTTTAAAGTCCCTATGAACACATCAATCCTATGCTCCTCTGGAATATCTTTTACCCTTATGTTCAATTTTTGGAAGTCCTCAATGTGATCCATCATTGAACCCTTTTGTTTGAGACTTATCAATTGGCTAAAAAAAGTGCTTCTTTTTGTATCCTCATAATGGTTGTCATTTCTTTTGTAAAAATTGCCCAAGTGACAATTTTTTTATGAGAGCAAAGCCATTGATACCATACAAAATGATTTGGTTCCAAATTTAAAGTGGCAATACGTACCTTTTGTGTGTTTTGTACATTATTGAGATTGAAAAATTGCTCCATCTATAGTATCCATGTTGCGGGATCCTTGCCATCAAACTTCCTCATATCAATTTTTAGAATATGGTGGTTCCTAGATCCAACGATAGAGTCTATGAAATAGTGATTAACATTTATTTTTTTCTCATCACAAGTTTCCTTTACTACCCTTTGACCATTAGTAAGTATTTCTTGTAGAAAATTTGTCAAACCTGTCTTCAAATCTTCCATGCCTATCTTCAAATCTGTCTTCAAATCTATCTTCAAATTGTCCATCTTAGCTTCCACATCATTCATCTTAGCTTCCATGCCATATATCTTAGCTTCTAAATCTTTCTTTAAACCATCCATCGTAGATTCTGTTACCTTTTGTGCGAGTGGCATTTGTTGCACTTGGTATTGTAATTTTGATATATCATGTTGCATTTCTTCTTCTTCTTCATGAGTCATGCTAGAGCTTTCAGGTTTCTTACTAGATGTCTATATTTTCTTTCCTCGGGGCATCATTTACTGATAATAATGCTTTACTATGCCCTTTGAATTCCTTCAAAATAATTTTTCAAACCAGGCTTAAGCAAAAATTTAAAAAATATGCACACCTTTTTTCACTTTGTAGGAGCTTGATATTGCATCTGATGTATCTCTGTAATTTCAGATCTTCCAGTTCTGAAATTGTGACCTACAGTAGCCCTCTGCGTCCTCTTTCTAATGCCACCAGTCTGATCGAATTTAGATTCTCCAAGAAAGAGTTATGCACAATCTCCCAAGATGACCTGATTATATACCTTTTTAGAAGAGTGAACTTGTATGAAGTTCCATGTGTCACTGTTTTGACCTTAGGATCTGAAAAATATACACAGGAAACTACAATCTGTCCTCTTTTTGTAACTTCTTACAAAATTTCAATCTGATGCTCAAAACAAAAGTTATGACTATTTTCCCCAGGTCACCTGTTTGGAATGTAATTCGGGAGTCTGCAAAACTGCAAACTTCCTCATATCATATCTCCACAAATATAGCGCTAAAAACTCTGAAATTCATACCTACGGTTCATAATGATTTCAGCCCAAATGGGTTTTTTGTTTAGCATCTGAAACGTTGCAGAAAAAAGTTATAGTGCAAATTCCACGATGACTTGTTTGGAGCAGCGAAACCCTAGAATTCAAAGCTCTAATACCAAATTTTATGAAACCAGCTCACAAAAAGATAGAAAAGATAGATCAACACCTTAGAATTCAGCCTCTTCAAGGGGGAAACCTCCTTTACATTATACAAATGAATGATTCTTGGATGATTCGAATGACAAAACCTCCTTTCTATATATAGGATTCTAAGGGGTGACAATATAACCAATCCGACCTAACAATAATAATATAAAGGTACAAAAATAACAATAGAGGGATTCTATGGGGCAAAATAATAACAATATGGGGACAACAGGGGCACAACAATATTAATAAGGGATACAACTACAATAGTAATGGGGTAATCACTAGTATTATAGGGACCTAACACTCATTTTCTAATTTTCTCTACATATGAGCAATCTCTGCTTGCATCTAATCTCTAACTCGAGAAGAATTATGTACTAACTGTTGAATTCTTTCATCCTTTTGTTTGTTAAATTATTTAAGTTTATCAGTTGTATCAATATTAGCATTTACATAGGCTCTTGTATATGAATCTAACTCCTTAAATTCTTGATCTGGTGTCGTCGAGGCTCCTTCCTAAAATACTTCCAAAAGAGCTTCTCGTAGAACTTATGTCTCTGTAGTTTTTCTTTTCAACTTGCTTCTCTTTAATATAGCATGTTGCTTTAGGATATATAATATTTCAATAGGTGGAATATATTCTATTTTAAATTGAGACACAATGGTAGATATATCAGGAATTTTCTTAAAACTAGGTAGAACACTGATAAGAGTCTTAATAATATCTTCAAGATCTAAAAGACTATAGTCTGAAACGTTTGGGAGGGAGGATGTGAATTGCTGTCTTTTTGTACTCTTAGTATATGTTTCAATCATATCTAGTTCCTTGAAAACCTATTTAGGGGCCTCAAAATCAAGTCTCTCAAATAATTACCATTCCTTATTTATATTAGCACCTTCAGACTTAGCTGGAATTGTTTCTTTGAGAGAGAGATTGAGAGCCTCCTTTTATCCAAGTACTAGTGTTGTCTTTTGCATAGTAGCACTCTGGGTGGAAGAGCTTGCAACTTTTTATGTATTCACCTCCCCTTTTGTTTTTTGTAAATGTATTGATAATGAAGCTCTTCTTGAGTCTCTAAAGACTAAAAACTACTGATATGTTTCTCGAGATAATTGTTTATCCCTTTCACATACGTCTTGATAAGAATTGGCTCTATAGAAAATATCATCATAGATGGAATTCTCATGACCATATTTCTTAATGTCTGTTAATTCTGTTATCTATTCTACCACTATGTGGGGATCATGCAATATCAAAGGAATTTTACCTAGGTTCAAAGCATAAAAGGTTTCCAATTCCTTTCTAGTGTACGAGGAGGTATGTATGGTGTATATGCCAACTTGTACAAGGAACATAGGCCATGCCTTCTTTGAATATTTTCTTAATTCAATTTCTATCCTTGTTTATATTTTTTGGTAAGCTACTTATTTACAAAGTATTGTATGTGGAATGTAAATAGGAAAAGCATGACGATCACCATAACATCCATAAACCATGACATATGTGAAATTTTCTTAGAGAACCAATCTCAATCCTCGATAAACAGTCCATGGTTGATTGAGACATTCTTAGGGGTTTAGAATCGAAGATAGATTGATAGATAGTGGTCATGACATAGTGACAGATTTGGTAGAAATGGGAAAATTATTTATTTCCCTGCATCTTATTGTAATATAAGTGAATGGGTAAGGGCTCATCAAGCGTCCATTTCTAGCCTATTTCTAGAAAGGTATTAGAGAGACAGATAGCATTCATAATGAAAGATGACATATCAAAGGGAGGGTTAAAGGTGTCAATTTTCTCTTTTTGAAAATAATGAACATTAAGAGTGATGTTACTCCACAAAATTTCGACCCAATTGAAAGAAAATCCATCTAAAGCTCTATGGATGAGAAGGACCAAACCAAAAATTAATTTTATAACATCTTTATTTCTGAATATTAACATAACATAGAGGCAACATAATTGAAAGGATTGTTTAAAGAGGAAAATGAATATTTCCAAGAATAATCTTCATTATGTTTATTGGGATCTTTCTTCCATTCTTTTATCAAATGGGGAAATATCTCATTAGCTTCAGTACATTCTTTTTTAATGCCTGAGATGTCCTCTTCTCTAAAAGAACCAACTATTATGCCACAAGGAGAGATGATTTGTTGTTTATTAGTGTCTATATGCCCAAAAACCCATTGTATCATGTCAATATAAAGGAAGAATTCTTGGTTGAGTATATACCTTTTGCAAGAGAGACTTTGCAACATCCATGAGTGTTTCTTCAAAACTTATTTTTCCTCCTTGGTTATAAATTGTGGCCGTGGGATATGAAATTTCTTGAACTCCATCAACTAACTCCTCCTCGAGTAGTTTATAAATTGCATGCCATGAGGAAATACCCACATCCATAGTGATAACTATATTTGAGAAGAGGAAGGCGTTTGGGTTTTTATCATCCAAGTCTTCAAGAATTGACCCTGATATCTATTTTATGGATGAATTTCTCTTAGTTCTCCCCATGTCAATGAATTTTATAGAGCTCACTGAGTTTGTTCACTGAAAAATGCTAAATACGGGGTTAGAATGGTGCTTTGCAAAGTGATAATGAAAATATTAGGCAATCCAAATGCAATAACATCTATTATCTATCAATTTGCGAACTTACACAAGCATAATTTGAATGCATCAAAGGTGAAAAGATATGAAATTAAAAAGTTTGGGCAGGTTTATTGATTTACCAAGTGGGTGTATTGTCTTTATGAAAGTGACAGATGTAGCAAATGATAGGTTGGTATTGATGATATGACATCCATCATGCCTCCTACGTCACCCCATAAATAAAATCCCAGAATAAATGAATGGATCGCTTTAAAAACTCGTTAGGGTAAGGTTTCTAGGACGTTGTGGAAAGTGGGCCATGTTTGTGTTTTCATGGACGAATAGGGATGTTATGTGATAAAGGGGATAACACATAAAATTTTGAGTCACCACAACAATAAAATCCAAGGATTACCAAAGGATATCCCCCAAAAACCTCTGGGGAATACATCTGGTGTTATGTGGAAAGTAAGTAGTGGAAGGTAAATGAGCAAGGTTACATATAAACATGCACAAGCAGGATATGTATGGAAAATAGGGGCCTTCAAATCCATGTCATTTCGACAATAAAATCCTAGGAGAAATGAGAGGGGCATCAAAGGAAATCGTTGGGGAAATTCTTCCAGGTTTACATGGCATGTGGGCCACGATTAAATGTGTGTGAGTGTTTGTTTTGTATGTTACGTGTATTAAGCCTCAAATGCAGTGGTTCTTGTGAAATTCAAGCTTATATATATATATATATATATATATATATATATATATATATATATATATATATATATATATATATATATATAATTCAAAACCATGATGATTGTGAAGACTAAATAGAAAAAAAATTTGATAAAAATATGGAAATCGCTTAGTACTTATAGATTTTGAGTTTTTTTGGGTTTATTTTATTTTTATTTTCTTTTACTGTAAATGTGGATTTTATTAAAAATAGAAGGGTCCCCATTCTTATTATGGTATTAATACAAAAAGGGGGGTTGTTGTTTTTACCACAACAGTTGGCAACACATTGAGTGAACGAGCTATCTTTGTTTACAATAATTGAGAGAAATAAATGAGAATGCATAAGGTAAAAAGCTTATGACTCGTTGGAAATTTATGATTAGGATTTTATAGTTATTTAAATAATAAGAAAAAAATGTGTGTACTTATACTTATTTGTTTCACCTATTCCAGAGAAGAAGGGTCATGTTTATTTTTATATGAATAAGAAAATAGGCTTTAGGTTTGATTACTAAGCATAGCTTACCATCCATTGATGCAAATTGGTTAGTTCAACTTTATTTTACCTACCATCGCTTAGCTGCTAGTAGCATGTTTAGTACCCTAATGAAGTTGCCTTGATATCATGTATGCATTGACCCGCTACCGGCGAGCCTGTTCAGTAAGCCGACAAGTTTGCATACATTTCCCATAAATTCCTATATTTAGTAATTTAATAAATTGCCTTTCGATCACATTCATTTGAGAATGCTTGTTTTAAAAAATTACAAATAGGAATAAGAGTGATATGAAAGTTATTTTAGAACAATGTATAAGGTGATGTATTGCTAATTTTTCAGTGATATGAAAGTTATTTTAGAACAATGTATAAGGTGATGTATTGCTAATTTTTCATCTTACAAGTTTCCATTCTTATTGCAATTTATTTCATGTAGGAAGGGAATATTAAATGCTCTAGAAGAGGCTGAACTTCTAAGTACTTTCCAAAGGATATTTTCTTCTAAAGATGAATTAACCATAAAATTCAATCAGAACATTAAACTTATCATAAGCTTCAATCCTTACTACAATATTTTAATGAGTATTATCTATTTAAAATATATGTAAAAGAGATGTATAAAATGCAGCACGCTGCAAACTCTTACTGGTAAGAGACAGCCAAAATGCATACACATATAGAGATTATTTACATATTTATAACAAAGATAGTGGGATATTCAACAAAAATATTTTTTCAAGATTTTTCCATTCACCGATAGGGTTTCTTCCACCCCATCTCATGATCAAAAGAGGAAGGTGGATGGACATATCTTTTGGGAAATTTGAAATGGTCCAAGACAAATATTTTGTAATTTGGTACATTTACCATTTTCCTCATGGGATTTGTCCCATTTCAATATTATATTGCCAATTTCAAAAATGGTGTCACTTACAGCATGATTATCAAACCATTGTTTGATGATTTTCTAATGATTGGCATAAGTTTGATTAGCTTTGTTTCTAGCTTCTTCTGATTTAAAGATGTGAGCTAATCAATGTTGAAGGCTATATCAAGGCTCTTATTGGACTAATTGAGCCAAAACTAATGATGGAAAATAAAAATTAGGAGGTAATATGGTTTCTTTTCCATATACCGAGTAATAAGGAGAACTTCCTATAACTTCTTTATAAGTAATATTACCAACCCATAAGGCATTGATGATATCCTTATGCCAATTATTTTGATTTTTTGCAATGGATTTCTTAATTATATTCAGAGGGTTTTTATTTGTGGATTATGCTAATCCATTTCCTTGGGGGTAATAAATAGAAGAATATTTAAGTTTAATGTATTTCTGGACTGAAAATTATGTAAGTAAAGAAGAAGATAAATAAGTGGCATTGTTAAAAATAAAATAATTTGGAAGGCCAAACCTAGTAATGATGTTTTATTCAATAAAATATATTACCTATTCTAATGTAACAATATTTAAAGGTATGGATTCTACCCATTTATTAAATTAATCCATAGTTGTGAGGATGAATTTATGGTTCTTCAAAGAATTAGGAACAATCTCACCTATCACATCCAAGCCCCATTGTTCAAATGGTTGATAAATAATCACTGGTTGTAGAGGAAAAGCTAGCTTCTTTTCTCTCCCTGTTGAGGTCTAGCAGATTCATAAGAATGAGCATCCTTAAATATTGTAGTCTAGTAAAAGCTTTCTTGTAGGATTTTTATGTGTTTTAGTGTCACTACCAAAAATCCCACCTCCAAGACTATCATGTAAGTCATACAATACTTTATTAGCTTCAATTTTTTCCAACCATCTAAGAAAAAAATAGTCATATTTTTTTCCAAAAGGTACTCCATTGATCAATTGATATTATGTTTTTTCAACCTTAAGGCATGTATTTTCTTTAAATCTAGATAAGGAGTATCAATACTAGGTGCCTGTAATATATTAACTCTGCATAAATTGAACTTGAAGAATCTGGAATAGCACATACTTAAGATGTAGACCCATATTCTTATACTAGAAGAATTGTTTCAAACACAAAATCAATAGATTGAGTAACCAATTTACAAAGACCTTAGCCATATACAATTTTCGAATGTTTAATCTCCATGTCATATTCTTGGAGTGTTGTTTCCCAGTTTGCCTTCTTTTCAACAAGATCATTTTGAACAAGCAGATTTCTTACAGCAAAGTATGTGACAACTATTTTAGTATGAGACTTCAATAAGAATGGTCTAAAGTGTTATATTTATTTAAAAATAACATAAGCATGTTTTTCAACGTCTGAATAGTTATGTTCATCTCCTTGAAAATTTTAACTGTTGAAAGAAATAGGAACTTCCGCTCCCTGGCCATTCTTTTGGGTTAATGTTATTGTATAAGACTAATCATAAGCAAATGTATAAAGGACAAACTGTTTATTGAAGTTTCTAGATAACAAAGTGGGATCTTGAATGATGGCTTGTTTAATAGATTTAAAAGCTTCATTTTCTAAAATGTTCCATTTAAATGTGACTTAATTTTTAATTTTATTTTGCAATGGAAAAATAATTTGCACAAAGCTAGGGACAAATGACCTGACAAAATTAATCTATCCCAAGAAAGATAGCATTGATTTTTTGTTATGTGGTAAAGGAATGTTAGAGATAGTGTTTATTCTTCATGGTTCAATAGCATTACCATATTTTGATACAATTAATCCAATAATTTTCCTTCATCTAATGCAAAGAAAGATTTCTTGGGATTCAAAGATATCCTATATTTCCTGCATCTCTCAAATATTTTCTTAAAATGATGAACGTGATCAAAGCATTTTTGGAATAAATGGTAGTATCATCTAGATAAAAAACTATAGAATTGTTAATAAGACCGCTAAATCCAATATTTGTTTCCCTTTGAAATGTTGTTCTTGCATTAATGAGACCAAATGGCATTTTTTGATACACAAATGTTTCTCATTTAGTCCTTAAAGTGGTTTTGATTCTATCATTAGGATCAACCAAAATATGGTGATATCCTAAAAATCCATCTAGAAAGTACATGAGTTTAAAATTGGCTACTGATTGTAAAATATCTTCCATAGGGTGTGGAGGAAATTTGTATTTTTCTAAGGCCTATTAAGATTGTGAAAATATATGCAAATATGAATGTCTCCATTATTTTTTCCTAATGGGTACAAGGTTAGAGACCCACTTTGAATGTATTACGGGAAAAATATTTTTTTCTTTTAGGGGCTTGTTTAGTTCAGCTTTAATCTAAGGCTCTATATTTGGATGTATTTTTCTCATCTTTTGCTAGACTGGTTTGATATTAGGGAGCATTGGTATAGTGTATTGGATAATGGATGTATCATAGTTTTTTTGGATCATCATAGGACCAAGAAAAAATGTCTTTGTATTGCTTCAAAAGTTTGATAAAATCATTTCACTCATGGATAGAACAACCTAGGCCTAAATTTACAATTTTAGGATTTTGTTTAGTACCTAGGTTTATGATTTCAAACTTCATACTTGAGTTATTTGTCTTATAGTTTGTGGGTATTTTGAATCTATCCATAAGGTCATTAAATGTTATAGTTTGACCACAAACTAAGAAATAGTGTTTTCTGATTTGTTTTCATCATATGAATTGTTTAACTCATGATCATGGGAATCTTCATCAATGACTTGGTCATCATACATTCCTTCTGACATGAGGAAATTAATGATGTTCTCATTGTAATTGAATACTCTCTAGTTGGAAATACTATCTAGAACCGGGGGTCTAAAATTAATTAAATAGAAAAATTATCTCGACTAAAATATTCTCGTGGGATCAATATAGAGGAAACATTGGCTAAGAGGTTAGCACTTGAATTTTGTAGTCTTGGAATTGGATTGATATTGAATGTTAAAGATTTGGAAATCAAGTCTTGAACAAGTAAATGATAATGTTTGAGGTGATTTCAAATGTAATGGATAGTATTCCTAACCTATTTAATAGCGATCTCTAAATCACTTAAAACTTTAGGACCTTGACATCCAAACTAATTTCCTTCCTTAGTCCTTGAATGAGTGCTTCGTATTCATTGATGTTAATTGTACATGGGAACTGAATTCTACAGGTTAGCATTATTTTTTCTCCATTCGGATTTACCGAAACACATCCTACACCGGCACCATCACTATATTTTACATAGTCCATATATGATTATTTGTAATTCTATTTACAAAATTATCTACAAAATTTACAAATCGAGATGAATCAGTTTGAGAAAAGTTGTCTATTTTTTAAAAAGTATTTGTAGATGGGAAATGAGATGTTTGTGGAGGAAAATTTATGAAATAAGAATATAGACAAAATTTCCCATAATGTTATTTGTAAAGATGATTAGTTCATTTTCTTCATCGATATATATGACGATATGTTTCATATGTTTTCCCAATCTACTATTATCTGATTAGGTTTACCATTAAATGGAAGCCATATGGGAGATCAATTAGTTGCAAAATAGCCTTTTAGTTTCTCTGGCCAATCTCTACTTAGGAGAAGACCATAATATTCAAGAATATCGGTAATCACAATGTCAATAATTTGAAATTATTTGGGTTGAGGATATATTCTAATTAAGACATCCTTAATTTCTCCAAAAACTTTGACTTTTGATCTATCTAGCTGAATAATTTGAGTAGTTGATTCCTGAGGCTTGGCATTTATTTTTAAACATATTGAATAAGCCATGATATTAGATGAGGCACAAATATCTATTAGACAATTATCTACATTCTTGATAAAGATATCAAAAGTGAAAATAAAAGTTGAAGTGTGTGAAATGGACATGTCACCTATAAATATTGCATCTACTTGTTTCATCTTGTCAGAGGTAGAAGAAGATCATGACTTGGTTTTACTTTCAGTAGCTACAATAGTTGATGGTAAAGGAGATTTAGAGGTAGTATTCAAAGCATTGAGTAAAATATTATGTTGTTGTTGCAACTTACTAACTTCAAACATCGAAATGTTGGCCTTAGTATTTTTCATATCCTCTACAATATTGTAATCTATATTATTAGAAACAATAAGAGTTTTAGAAACTAACTTGTCAAAAGTTTATTTTTTTATCACAAGAGTGGGAGGAGTATATGAAGCAGGGGTAGATGTACTTGTTGGAGAGCTTTTACTTCTTATAGCTATGGAAATATCTTCTTATTTTTCATTTGATAGGGCATTAACAACACATCAAGTGGCATTAGCATTTATTATTTCATATTCTTCCTCTTCATCTTTTGTTTGTTTTATCTCTTCTTCCTCATCCTCATATTTTTCTATAACTAATATTTGTCTAAAAGGAGGAGCTTGTTGGGTCTTCCTAAGGAATGGTGTGGACAATCTTTTTTAGTAGGACTCCTCGTTAATATGTTTATTTAGAATAATTGCTTCATTTTCTAGGGTATTTATAACTTTTTGCAACCCTTCCATATCAAATGCATCCTTGGGGCTCTTTTCCTTCTTCTCTTCTTTAAATATAGCTTTATTATTTAGTTGAGAAATGGGTTTATTTTATTTAAAGGAAGATTTCTTGGCTATACAAAGCATTTCTTTTTTGACGTTCATTGCTTCTTTCATGTTGTCAACAAGAGAAGCCTTGAATGCTCAATTGAAAAACATAGCCATAGGAATAGGTAAAGCTCCAATATACCATTCAATATGAACATCATCACCTAGCTTTGAATTATTTGGTATTATATTCAAACTTTATTAAATATTATATTAAAATATATAACTATCTCTTTGGGGCCCATATTATATTAGAAAATTCTATTATTAATGATGCTAGTTACTTATCATAACCAAATTTTTTGAAGAAAATGTCCTCAAACGTAGCCTAGTTGGTAAATTAAAATACCATGAAGCAGCTCTACCTTCAAAAGTTTGATGAAATAGCCTACAAACCACATCTTCTTCATGAACATACTTTATATTAACAATGAAAATATAATCATTGGTATGATCCTTGGGAGGTTCATTGTTATTAGGATTGAATTTGGGCAACCAATGTTCAGTATGCTTAGGGAAAGGATGTTGTTGACCAACAATATTTATAACTCTAAGTGTTTCCCAGGGTCTGTGATCCATCTTAGGTATAGTAATTACAGCAATTGTTCTAGTCATAATGACAATAGAAGAAGTAAATGTGGATGATGAAGTAACTAGGGATGATCAAGTACCAACTATAACTATATCAAAGGAAGATATACAGGTTGAGTCGAAGGGGAAGGAATGGTTGAAGATGATGGAGAGATGAAATATCAAAGTAGAGGAATAATGGTAGGTATAGATGGAGGGGAACTACAAGAAGTAAATTCATTGATAGTTGAGTCCTAAGTAAACACAATCTTCTTTCGAAGATGGGTACTTAGTGGAAACAAAAGGTTTTACTCCTATTTTCTCGCTTTGAACTCTAGTAAGGATACCAAAGCTCTGCAATGAATATGTGACACTTCCTTGAGACTCTTCAAATATTTTTGATGATTATCGTGATATTTTCAAGCCTTCTATCTTTTGTATAATATTATAGATGTATTCATGTATAAGAGGATGGAATGTTGATCAACTAGAGACTAAAAAACAACATGATCACTAGTATATATATGTATTGTGCTAAGAAGTGAGGAAAAAACTTCAATAGTATTTATTGTGAAGGTTTCTTCCATTCATATTCAGATGGCCCTCCTTCTAGTGCCATAAATATTGATGGCCAAAATTCATAGCATTGAAATTTAGGAAACCACCTAGTCATAGCTCCAATTATACTCTTTTTCATTTTGGATGGTGCTTTCTACTGGTTGAATGGTCCCAGTAACCCATGTGAAGATTTCTCCAACAATTGGATACTTGTAAACAAGAGGATGAAAAAGATATAGGAACACTAAATGATATAACTAAAGGAGAAAGAAGCAAAATATAGAACTAATTCTAAATTGTGCATAATTATATGTTACTTGGGTACTCTTAGTATGTGAAATTGAAATATAAAAAAATAACAAGAAATATAGATTTACTTGTTATATCGTTCATTTAGAACAAACTATAAATGAATAGATAAATTCAATTAAATAGTTAATTGAATTACTTCATAATAGTATTCACATATAAATCTTGTATCTTTATGCTCAAAACTGAAAGAAATGATAAATTGATATTGACTAATTCAATCATACAATCATAAACATAAAAACACTTAAATGATTCCAATTGAAGAAAACAAATTCAAATAAGAGTACCAAGTCTTCTTTGCTCCATTGAAACATGGAAACAAAAGTGGTTTACTGCATGTATTAAGAAAAAAATAAGTAAAACAGTTTAATTGGGCCTTTCCTTACAAAAATTCACAACCCTTTTCCTAGTGCTTGAGAGCTACTAAAATAGTTATCTTACTAGCATAGATGAGGGAAGTTTCTTTTCCTGATTTTCCTCAACAAATTACAAACAAATAAATTAAAATGGAAAGTTGTTGTAATATATGAACTGAAAATAATTTGCAATTGTTGAAGAAGAACTTTGGTTGATTTCCATTGGTTGTATACTTCTAGAATATTTTCTAGCTTAGGATATGAATTAGATATAATATTCACTCGACAGTTGTATACATGTGCTTCCAACACTGGAAACATTTGAGTAATATGTTCATTTTCAACTTTGGTTACCTGAAGATGATTGTGTGGTTTAAATAAAATTATGTTATTAACTAAATATTTAACATTAACAGTTTCTCAAGCTTTCCACGAGTCTCTATTCTATCATTTTGTGCATTTATCTTCAATTTCCCTCCCTCTAGAAGAGTCTCCTCTGTACCTGCTAGTAAAAAAAAAATTCCTTAAGTTATTGGGAAATGGATTGGACCATAGAACTGCAAATATTTTCTTCTTCATTGAATAGCCCTTTAGATGAGCGTAAGTGGGCTTTCAATGCATGATGTACTGTAGTCTTCTGCATTTCATTGATTTTAGGAAAATTAGGAAAATTCCTTTCTAGATCATTCTACCATAACAAAAGCTCATTAATCTTATGCTTTGTTTCATCATACTTTGTCTCCATGTCCACTACATCATTGAGAAATGAATTGATAAGCTTCTCTTGAATTTGCATTGCATTCAATTTGTAACAAAACAACTCTTGCTCATACTGAAGTTTTTGATCACTGGTAGCTTCATGTTTGAATTTTGTAAGATCAATTTTGTTTTCCTTTGATAGCTATACCTTTTCCTGCAATTCTTTCATCTAAATATCCTTGAGATGACTCTCAGTATCTAATTCTCTCTGCTTCTGAGAAATATCTACTTGCATTTCATCTCTAATTCAAGAATATTTATGTTCTAATTGTTGAATACATTCATCCTTTTGTTTGATAAATTGTTTAACTTTAGAATATGTATCAACATTAGAATTTACATAGGTGCCTATATATAAAGCTAATTGCTCAAAGTATTGATATGGTGTCACTAAGGCTCCTTCCCAAAATACATCCAGAGGAGTTGTTGTTAGAACTTGTGTCTCAATAATTTTTCTCTTCTTCTTTCTTCTCATTAATGTAGCTTGTTTCTTTGGGATATAGAATATTTCAATGGGAAGAATATATTCTATTTTAAATTAAGGCACAATTGTAAATGTATCAAGAATTTTCTTAGAACTAGCTAGAACATTGATAGGAGTCTTCACAATAACTTTAGGATCCAAAATAGTATAGTCTGAAACATTTGGAAAGGGGGATGACAATTGTTTTCTTCAAGGAAAATTTTAGGAGCTAATATTCATAGGTGGGCTAATTTTCCATGTTTTTATATATATGTAAAAAGATTCACCTATTTCCATTTTTTTCTAAAATGATTCACCCAAATTTTATAGTACACCAATTTTTTACCTTAAAATTTGCCAAAATTTTATATCGACTAATATAAAATCATTGGAAATATAAATATTTCTACAAAAATATCACCAAAATTTTTACAATTTGCATATTATAGACTAGTAAGATTCAACAAGGTTTGTAAATTTTAAGATAAACTTCTATCCTTAAAATTTTCCCTGGTTGTCTTTATATACTCTTAGTATATGCTCTTGTCATAACAACCTAATTAGAAGCATCATAAGTGAGTTTATCAAATTATTCCCATTCTTTATTTGTATGAACACCTTCTGACTTAGTTGGAATTGTTTCTTTGAGAGAGATAGTGAGGGCCTCCTTTTCTCTTAGTATTGGCACTTTCTTTTACATAGCAACACTCTGGGTGGAAGAAATTAGAGATTTTGTTGTAGTTTCCTCCCCTTTTGTTTATTGTAAGATTATTGGAAATGAACCTCTTCTTGAGTATCTAAATATTAAAAACTAATAATAACTTTTTGGAGATAATCATTTATCCCTTTCACATACTTCCTGATAAGAATTGGATCTCCATAAAATATTACCATAAATGGAATTATCATGAACATATTTCTTAATGTGTGTTAGTTTTGTTATCCATTCTACCACTCTATGGGGTTCATGCAATATCAGAGGAATTTTATCTAGCTTTAAAGCATAAAGAAATTCCAATTCCTTTTCAGTGCCCGAGAAGTTTTGTAGGGTGTCTATGCCAATCTGAACAAGGAACACATGCCATGCCTTCTTAATTTAGATACTATCCCTATTCCTCTCATCTAGTAAGCTAATTATTTACAAAGGATTCTATATGGAATGTAAAGAGCCAAAGCATGAGGAGCACCATAACATCCATAAACCCTAACATATGTGAAATTTTCTTTAGAGAACCAATATCCAATCCTCAATAAACAATCCATGGCTAATTGAGACATGCTAAGGGGTTTATAACCGAAGATAGCCTGATAGACATATTTGGTAGATACGGTCAAAATATTTATCTTCCCATATATTTTTATGATATAAGTGAATGGGTAAGGGCTCATCAAGTGCCCATTTCCAACCCATTGTTAGAAAGGCATTAGAGAGACAGTTAGCATCCATAATGAAAGTTGACATATAAAATGGAGGGTTAAATGTGCCAATTTTATCTTTTTGAAAATAATGAACATTAAGAGTAATGTTATTGGATAGAATTTCGACCTAATTGAAATAAAATTTTAGTAAAATTTGTCTAAAGCTCTATGGATGAGAGGGACACAATCCAAGATGAATTGTGTGACATATTTCTTTCCAAAGATTCTACATAACGTAAAGGAAGCATAATTGAAAGTAGGGTTTAAAGAGGAAATTGAATATTTTTGGGAAGACTCTTCCTTATGTTTATTGGGATATCTCCTCCATTCTATGGGGAAACGTCTCATCAGGTTTAGTACATTTGTTTTTAATAAACTCTTGAACGAACTTGGAATTATATATAAGATATGGTTTAGGTAATTTGTACATGTCATGGATGTCCACTACTTTGAAATAATCGAATATTGTGCCACGAGGAGTGATTGTTTTCCATTTATTAGTGTTGATATGCTTGATATCCCATCGTTTCATGTTAGTATAAGTTATAATTCTTGTTTGAGTTATCCAGTCTATTGTATGGATGACTTTCTCTTAGTTCTCCCCATGTCAATGAATTTTGCAGGACTCATCGAGCTTGGTCACTGAAAAATGCCAAATACAGGGTTAAAATGGTGCTTTGCAGTGTGATAATGAAAATATTAGGAAATCAAAATGCATTAACATCTATTAGATATCAAATGGTGAACTTATGTAGGAATATTCAAGTGCATCAAAGACGAAAATATAAGAAATTAAACACTTTGGGTGCATTTATTAATTTTCCAAGTGGGTGTATTGTCTTTTTTAAAGTGACCAGTGATCAGCTAAGAATAGGCTGATATTGACATGACATCCACCATGGCTCCTACATCACCCTAGAAATAAAATCCCCGAAGAAACAAATCGAGCACTTTAAAAACTCGCCAGGGTGAGGTTTCTAGGGTGAAGTAGGGGATTACCAAAGGAGCTCCCATAGAAACCTCTGGGGAAATACTACTAAGCTTACATGGAAAGTAAGGAGTGGGGTTACGTGTAAATGTGCACAGGAAGGATATGCATGGAAAATAGGGGTTTGCGAGTCCACGTCATCCTGAAAATAAAATACTCAAAGAAATGAGTGGTGAATCAAAGGAAATTGCCAGGGAAATTCTTTTGGGTTTACGTGGCATGCCAGCCATGGTTAAATGCACACGAGTGTTTGGCTTGTAGGTTAAATGTATTAAGGCTCGACTGCGGTGGAGAATTCAGTATTATTTATACATATAAGTCAAGGCCATAATGATTATTAAAACTAATAGAAAAATAAACTTTATAAAAATATGGAAAGTTCTTAGAACTTAAAGATTTTGATTTTTTTGGGTTTATTTTTTATTTTTATTTTATTTAAATATGGATTTTATTAAAAATAAAAGGGTCCCCCAATCTTATTATGGATTTAATACAAAAATTGGGTTGGTTATTTTTACCACGATAACGCTGAAGTCGACATGTTGAAAAAGAACATAAAGAGTTTGCAAGTATTGGATAACTTTCTCAACTGTCAGAAGTCTTCATGCATGAAAACAAGTCTTGGTTATATATGTAAGTTTCCATTCAAATAAGACTCAAGCTCCATGTCTCATAAGGTTGAATTTAAATAAAAGTTCGGAGAAAAAGATGAGGAAGGTCATATTGGAAGTATTGCTACTCCAAAAATGTGTGTCATTGTTTCTAAGAAGCCCCATCAGTAAAGTTGTGAGGCATCCAAGAACAAAGATCTCCCAAGCAAAGAAAATGAAGATCATCCCAAGAAGCTTGATTAGACATTCATCACATCTAGAAACAACTCCCTTGAAGGTTCTAAACAAATGATGAATCATCTCAAGCATGTTCATTACAATTACTCTCAGGATGATGCTAGGAATTAGCAAGGTACATTTAATTCACAAAAGGAAAGGAACCAGAATGTAGGAAGGGAATATCCCATGACAAAGAATCTTCATAAAGGATCGACAGGTAGTAATGAAGAAGGCATTGGAAATCGGTGAATGAATGAGGCTCCTCCAAGGAACAACTTTAGAATATCAATATCACCCTATACCTTGAAGTGTAAAAATAATTTCTTTGGTTATTATTTATCACGTACAAATATGGGCATAAAGCACAATATTGCAAGACCAATGATATGATCAGATTTAAAGGATATGATTAGGTTCCTATATTGAGGCCTATGGATCAAGTTGAAGAAAACATTAACCATTTCTACAAATGTTGAAGCTCAATATTGTGTGTTATATATGTCAAAATGAAAGACACATAGCACGTTATTGCAGACTCAAGAGAGAAGAAATTTCCTTTAATATAAGAAGTAATATTATGGGATGGAGGATGAGACAGGAAGAACCAAGGTTGGATCTAGCCTCTCAAATCTAATTCCTTACTGAATCCTTCTTTAAGATTCGTATTTGTGGAATCAAAACTTGAAAAGGAAATTATATGCAGACAAGATGACCACTTTGATATTAAGGTATCATATGTAAAGTGACAAGGGGAAGATGAAAAGTAATGATATATATGTATGAAAATATAATAGAAGAGAATTTATGCAGGCTCACCATCAAATACAAGTAAAATCAAAGAGGAAGATGAGTATGTTAGGTCCCTATAATACTAGTGTATCCTACATATTGTTATTGTTATGCCCATGTAGCCCCCATATTGCTATTTTTGTGCCCCATAGAAGCCCACTATTGTTATTGTTGTTTCCTTACATTATTATTGTTATGTAGGATTTGATTATATTGTGACCCCTTAGGTTCCTATATATACAAAGGAGGTACTATCATTTGTATCATACAAGAATTGTTCATTTATCTAATGTAAAGGAGCTTTCCCCCCTCTAAGAGGATAATTTTTAAGTCATTGATCTATCTATTTGTGAGTTGGTTGCATAACGTTTGGTATCAGAGCTTTGGATTCTAGGGTTTCGCTGTTTCAAATAGGCCATCATGGAATTTTTGCTATAAATTTTTTTCTACGAAGCTTCAAAAGTTGAAATTGTGATCACTTGGAGCCTAAATCTTTATCAAAACTCCATTTACAAATTTTAGATCTTGTCTCGCTATAGTTTTGGAGACATGACCTGAAGAAGTTAAGGTTTTTACAGGCTCCATAACTCCATCTCAAATAGGTGATCTAGGGAAAATCATCATAACTTTCTTTTGAGCATCGGATTTGAATTTCATAAAAACTGACTGAAATACGACAGACTGTAGTTTGTTTGGTATCATTTTGTGGGCCTAAGGTTGAAGCATTGATATGTGGCACTCCATAAAATTTCGCTTTATTGAACCAGTCTATAATCAGGTCATCGTGGGAGATTGGGCATAAACATTTCTTGAAGAATCCAATATTGGTATGAATTGTTGGGTCAGAAATAAGACTCGGAGGGCTACTATAGGAAGAAATTTCAGATATTGGAGATTCTCAATTACAAAGATACAACAGCTTCAATATCTAGATCCTAAAAATAAATAATAAGGTGTGTATTTTTAAAAAAAATATGCATAACTTTTGTTTGAAAAATCAGTTTGAATTGATTCAAGCGTCATATTGAAGCATAGATATCATTGTTTGATTTCAAAATGCCTTGAAAAAAAAGTGCTTACACATAGTAAGCAACCAGAAATATCTTCTATGACGCATGAAGAAGAGGAATAAATGTAACATGATATATCAACTTTATAAGACCAAGTGCTACAAATTTCTCTCTCGCAAAACGTAACAAAAAATGAATTGGAAGCCATGATGAATGTTAAGATATATAGTATAAAAAGGGACATGGGAGTTAATATAGATGGTATAAAAAGGGATGTGGGAGTCTTCAATGATGGTTTAAAGGCAGAAATGGAAGCAATGATGAATGTCAAGATAGAGGGGTTGAAGGAAGGTTTGTTAAAGTTTCTAGAAGAAAGGCTTCCCAGTGGTGACAAGGAAATCCATAAAAATCATGATGAATAAAAAAGGAATATGAATTATGATTTTAGAGACTACAATGTGGGGTTTAAGAATCACCAAATTCCAAATATAAATATGAGGAAGTTTGATGGAAATGATTTGATAACTTGGATACTATAGATGGAGCAATATTTTGATCTAAATGATGTGCAACCCTCACGAAAGGTATGTATTGCATCTTCATATTTAGAACCCAATCAGTTTTTCGGTATACATTTCTTTTTTCTCATAAACCACTTATCACCTGGTCAACTTTTACAGAGGAAATGATAGCACAATATGAAGATACAAAGAGCAACACCTTCTTTAGCCAATTGATAAATCTCAAACAAAAGGGTTCATGGCGGAGCACATTGAAGACTTCTAAAAATTGAATATTAGGGTAACCGATATTATAGAGGATCATGGGATTGATGTCTTCATAGGGAATTTAAAATATAACATCCAACATGAGGTTTGCCTTTGGGAACCTAATTCATTAGAGAAGGCATTTAGGGTGGCGATAAAAGTTGAAATCAAAATTATGGCAACAAGGAAGTCTACCACTCACAACTATAAAGATGGAAGTGTTGTTGCTCCTAGTATTCCACAACCTATAAGGTTGACACCAGAAAAATTGGAGGAAAATAGCAAAAGTGCTTTGTTATAGTTGTGATAGAAAATACACTAAAGGTCATAAGTGTGCTGAGAAAAAATTATTCTACATAAATTTTGAAGAGGATGAGGAAAATGAACAAGAAACATAAAAAGAGGAGGATATACATCAGGAACCAATCCCTGAGAAAGAAGAAATGAATATGATTGTATCTTGTAATGCATTGGCAAGAATTACCACTCCTCAAACTCTCAAGATAAAAGGATATGTCAAGAATAAAAATGTAATAGTGTTGATTGATTCAGGTAGTACCCATAATTTTTTTCATTGTAAGATAGCCAAGGAATTGAATTGGTTTTTATATATCTAGCACCAAAGTGTCAAGTGATAGTTGCAAATGGAGGAACTATATATTTCTCTAGAAAGTGCCATAATATCAAGTTAACCATGGGGGAATATGTATTGAATATTCCAATGCTTTCCATTCCAATGGGTGGTGTTGGTGTTGTACTAGGAGTCCAACAGTTAGAGTACTTGGGGACGATAGGTTTCAATTTTCAAGAACTTTTCTTGAATTTTTTTTGGGAAAGAAAGGAAGTTGAATTAAGGGGTATCATAGGGAAAGAAAAAAATATAATCAACTCTAATGGAATGAAAATTATTCTAAATAAATAGCAATGGGACGTAATTGCACAATTACGCTCACTAGGGCTTCAAACATCAAAATCATCTATTCTCCAGATCTCCAAAAAGTCTTGGACAATCATTCTAAGGTGTTTGAGACTCCCAAAGGCCTCCCACCTATTCGTGATCATGATCATGTGATTCACTTGATTCTAGGAAGTGTTCCTCCAAAAATCAGGCCTATAGATATCCTTATTCCCAAAAGAGTGAAATTGAATGTATGGTTGCAAAAATGCTAGAGGCTAGTATAATTCAGCCTAGTCAAAGTTCTTTTTGTGCTCTAGTAGTATTAGTGAACAAGAAGGATGGATCATGGCGTATGTGTCCAGATTATAGGGAGCTCAACAAGCACACTATTAAAGATAAATTTCCCATTCCTGTCATTGATGAATTGTTGGATGAATCACAAGGAGAAATTTACTTCACGAAGTTGGATCTTCATTCAGGATATCATCAAATTAGAATGAAGACTGAAGACATTTCAAAAACAACATTCAAAATTCATGAGGGTCAATATTGGTGATGCCTTTTGGCCTTACTAATTCACCTTCCACATTTCAAGGTTTGATGAATTCCATTTTCAAACCCTTCCTTAGAAAAATTTTGTTAGTATTTTTTGATGATATACTAATCTATAGCAAGTCTTGGAAGGATCATGTTCAACATGTTGACAGGGTGCTCAAACTATTGGTGAAGAAATAATTATATAGAAAAACCTCCAAATGTTTCTTTGGAGTACAGGAGGTGGAATATTTAGGTCATATTGTATCTCATGAGTGTGTTAAGATAAACCCTAAAAAAATTAAAGCCATTAAGGAATGGAAAATTCAGACAACCATAAAGAATCTTCGAGGATTTCATAGGTTGAAAGGATATTATCACAATTTTATTAAGAATTATGGGAGAATAGCGGCAAATCTAACATCATTACTAAATAAATATACATATTCGTGGACTCCAAACGAAATGGAGGCCTTTGAACATCTTAAAGAGGCAACGTACCAAGCATCAGTCTTAGCTACACTAGACTTCCCAAAAAAATGTAATGTTGAATGTTGTTGGGCAATGGATCCCCCGTGTAATGGTTTTGGGGCTTAACGCCCACAATTTTGGGTACTGGTATTGTAAAGGCTCCGCGAAGTGTGTGGAGCATGAGTTGTAATGAGTCAAGTCAAAGGGTAGTCCTCCCTAAAAGATTGTAATCTAGTATAGAATGTTTCAGCCTACCCATGGTCCACAGACTAGGGGAATGTATAAATAGAGCGAGCCTCTAGGTGTAGAAGGCAGTTAAGTGTAGATTGGATCCAAAGCGTTATGGTTTGTTGACTACGATATTCACTCTGAGTCTGTAAGTTGAAGTCGAGGGTTGTAGTTGTAGAAGAGGCTCTGCAACTGTGTGTGCAGAGGCCTAGTAGAGTCCACAGCTATGTGCGTGGACCCCTGCAGCTGAGATGCGCAGGGTGGAATTGGATTGTACTGGAATGGAATATTAATAAAATATAAGTGTTTCTAAAATATTGTGCATCTACTCGTAGATCTGTGTGGTTATTCTTTTGTTATGGTTTATGCATCTCTTTAAGGTTTATGTTTTCGTGCATGTCTATTTATGTTGAATGGTAAAGGAAAGCATTGGGCCCACTGAATTTAACTCAAGGCCTATAATACTAATAAGCACTGTAGAGTGTAAAGAACAAGCACGCTTGTCATAGAGAAGGTAGATGTATGGAAGTAGCCCAACACGAAGGACTGGTTCGTGAACTGTCTAGACTTCATCAAGACATCCCTAGGGTGCGGAAACCTGGTTCCAGCACCCTCCCATACTACCTTGGGTGAGACCTCAGTTCACGCTCCGTGGACTATTGTTGAAAGGGCCGGCAGTTTCGGGATTTGTTTGGCTAAAACACTTCTGAACCTGGGTCAGGCCCCAATAAGCCAACAAATGGTTCCATTGCTGGGACCAGGATCTATCTAAGGGATATCTGATGTTAGAATGCTGGAACCATACAAAGAAAGAAATTGAAGATTGGTTGGATCAAAAGCTTCACGAGTTTGTGATACAGGAAAACAAAACCCTGCAAATATCTGAGAAGAGGTGGTTGGATCGCTACGTATACACGGAAATCCACGAAATATTCTTCGCGACCTTCTCTTCAGCACTGTATGATTGGATCGTAAGGCTAGCCGATAGTCAAGGAAGGTGTAAGCTTGACCAACCAAAAGTGTGGACTCTGTAGTTGGTGTGTAGGCTAGAGGCACCAGAAGATAAGATCGCGCGGGCAGTAGACCATTGGCTCGATTGGATAATAGGAGGGTTTATCACCAAATTTGCAATAGACACGACTGTAAGCTACAGCAAAGTAGAAAGATGTTTTCTCAAGGGACCGAGAGAATAGAAAGGTCTACAAAGGTATCTAATGGTTAGGAAATAGTCCTTTAATTTCACCTCCACTTGTGAGCGAGGAAGAGCACGCTTGGGTTTCTCCAAGGAGTGCGGTTAGTTTGATAAGGCAATGCATTCTACAGCTACCATCCCCACTTACGCCACCACTCATGATGCCTCCTTCACCTCCATCTTCACCCACACCACCTCCACCAAACCAGCAATTCAGCATGGCGAGCGCGATCAAGCTACCTGTTATTTAGAGTAGGGAACAAAGATCTAGATCAGTTTTGGTTTGTATTAAGAGCAGTATGGGAAGCACACAGGGTTACGGATGATAACATTAAGAAGGCCACATTGATAAGCGTGTTGTAGGACCATGCGCTGACTTGGTATATCAAGCACTCGAATGATCACCCAAATGCAGGAATAGCGGAGATCTAGATCGCGTTGAACAAAGAATTTAGCAGGCTGAAATCTGAAACGCAGTCGATTATCATATTTAAGGAGATTGCAATGCTTCCAGGTGAAACCCCCTAGGAGCTGGATCAGAGGCTAAAAAGTACGATCTGCGAGGCTAATATGACACTGACAGATGCGCAGCACTGTGCGTGGTTTGTGGCATCTTTGACACCACACCTGAGGACGACACTGTCACAGCAGAAGCTCTCAACCCAGGTAGAAGGCTTGGAAATGACTATGAGGTTGCATTAAACACCGATACAGGATCTGGGGTTGGGATTCCAACAAATCCATGCGCAGCTACAAAACCTATGCTTGGAGATGCAGAGTTTGAAACAAGATAGGGCGCCCCAGCTAGAAGCGCGTGAAGAAGTGTGGTGCATAAAATGTAAAGGCCAGGGCCACGATAAGGATCACTGTCCAGTATTCGTGAACTATTGGGTGGGAGGAGGAGACACAGGAATTCATGGACCTTACAACAAAATTTACCGAACTCAAGAGGCCGCGTGTCCAGGAGCAGCCACCCGCACACAAAAAGACAAAGACAATGAAGACCGTGGAGGGAGACCTTATTAACAGTAGTGAACCAGTTCGCAAGGTCACTAAGGATGCTTTGGAAAAGAGTTGATGATGGAGCAGACAACTGTGTTGGGGGCACTCAGAGCATAGTTACAGCCATTACAGGTGTAACCCCTAGGAGTGATGACACCGCACCTTGTGGAAGGTATAGCCGCAGCTGAGAAGATGGTGCGCACACTCAAAATGAACACTTTGGTGTTACTAGATGGCGCCATCTTAGCAAAAGCTAAAGGGGACATGAGCGCCTAGGGATTGAATTTGGCCGCCCTTCCCAGAGAAACCCTATACCAGTTGTAGGATGGGGTAACTTTAGAGCTTCGTGCTAGGGAGGGCCGTGCTCTCCAAATCTTGAGTGAGCAGAAGGACAAGTTAGAACACCTCAGCGTGTAGCGCGACAACATGGTCGCTCAAAACCAGGGATTAGAATAGGCAGTGGAAGAGGCCTGTAGCAGCATTCCGGAGTTGGTCATGCCAGCGACACTCACCAACACAGAAAAGATTCATCCACTGGTGGCTGGAGTCCACAGGACCCAGGAGGAGGCCGCGAAGGTCCAGTTGGAGCTGAACCTATAGATCACAGAGCTGTGAATGAAGGCACCGTCCTCTACACCCCCAGAAGTCAAAGAGAAGCGTCATCATGCCATTCAATTGGGGTTGAAAGAAATAGAGCATGCTATCCAGGACTACACAAGATTGTTGGAACAGTCACTCGTCACCCTCACTTCATTACAGGAGGACCCAATGCTACAGCAGTTAGAGATAGAAGCATGGGAATTAAAACAAGCCTATGATAATGTTTAGGGGACTGTGTAGACGGTTGTCCTTACCCAGTGATTGGACAAGATGAGGGCGGCCCAGGCTCTGCAAGAACAAGTGGACACTGCATGCTAGAAAGAAGCAGGGCTTAAAGCACGCATCCATCCTTGGCTCGAAGAAGCATTCACAGTCACTACCACGATCGAGGAGAAGCTGGCCCAGATGCAGGACAGGTATGCAAAAAGGTAAGAGGGGGACTCTGACAACGATGCATTAGAGAGTCACACATAATTGATATAGCATACAACAGAGGAAGGTGTGGCAAATGTCTGCAAAGCGCAGAGATTGCTGGATGAATTGCGTGCAAAGATCACCGCACCGTCCAAGTGACTCAGGACAAGTCACGATGTTTGTGTTAGGGGCCTATTGGGCAGTGGATCCCCCATGTAATGGTTTTGGGGCTTAACGCCCACAATTTTGGGTATTGGTATTGTAAAGGCTCCGCGAAGTGCATGGAGCGTGAGTTGTAATGAGTCAAGTCAAAGGGTAGTTCTCCCTAAAAGATTGTAATCTAATATATAATGTGTCAGCCTACCCATGGTCCGTAGACCAAGGGAATGTATAAATAGAACGAGGCTCTAGGTGTAGAAGGCAGTTAAGTTTAGATTAGATCCAAAGGGTTATGGGTTGTTGACTGCGATATTCACTCTGATTCTGTAAGTCGAAGTTGAGGGTTGTAGTTGTAGAAGAGGCTCTGCAGCTATGTGCGTAGAGGCCTGGTAGAGTCTACAGCTGTGAGCGCAGACCCCTACAACTGAGTGCACAAGCTGGAATTGGATTGTACTGGAACGGAAGATTAATAAAAGATAAGTGTTTCTGAAGTATTGTGCATTTGCTCGTAGATATGTGTAATTCTTCTTTTGTTATGGTTTATGTATCTCTTTAAGGTTTATGTTTGTGTGCATTTCTATTTATGTTGAATGGTAAAGGAAAGCATTGGTCCCACTTAATTTAACTCAAGATCTATAATACTAATAAGCACTGTAGAGGGTAAAGAACAGTCGCGCTTGTCATAGAGAAGACAGTTGTGCGGAAGTAGCCCAGTGAGAAGAACTGGTTCACGAACTGTCTAGACTTCATCAATACATCCCTAAGGTGTGGAAACTTGGTTCCAACACCCTGCCATACTACCTCGGGTGAGACCTCAGTCCATGCTCCGCGGACTGTTACCGAAAGGGCCAGTAGTTTCGGGATTTGTTTGGCTAAGACACTTCTGAACCTGGGTCAAACCCCAATAAGCCAACAAATGTGATGCTTCAGGAAATCGAACTGGTGTTGTTTTAATGCAAGAAGGAATATCCGATTATTTTGAAAGTCATCCAATCAAAGGAAAGTATTTTTTGGTTGTGTATTATATTCTTTCCACGACTATCCCCATGCGCATGGATTAGGTGGGCAGACCTACCTATGGTTTTGTGCATGGATTTCGCAGATGGTTTTGGCAGGATGATTTTTTTCCCATGGTATTTTGTAGATCCAGACAAGGTGTTATAGACATTTTTGTGCTTTACAGCTATAAGCATGAAATGTCCATAATCCAAGGGATCCAAAGTCCCTAAAGATGTTGTTACAACTCCTAAAGGAACAAGGTCAACCAATGACAGCTTCTCCCAGAAGTTCTCCACCAAAAACCACTCAGAACTAGTCAAATCAGGATCAATTCAAAAGCTCCACTAGCTGCCTGCGTTGCAAAGCACCCAAATACACTGGCTAGGTGCGTTGCAACGCACTTGAATGCACTACCCAGTGCGTTGAGCGGGAAATGACAAGTGGCAGAGTCATTCAACGAGGTGGAAAGACCATGGAAGCTTCCAAAATCTTCTCCAATGACACTTGCCTCACTGAATTCGACCAAGTGATGAGTAAGAGGCTCTCAGTCTCCAAGTGGAAGCAAGAACTGACAGAGAGAAGCCACAAGTCAAAACATAAGCTGACTCATTCTCTCTGCTTACATCTATATATCGATCCCTCATCCCAGAGATCCAGAGGCTGGAATTTTGTACTTTGTAGAGAATTGTTGTTGGTTTGAGATTGAGATTAGTACATTGGGTGATTTATGCTTTGTTGGAGGAGAGGAAGGGATTCCTTTGCTGGGAGGTAGATGCTGGATTGGGACTCACTTGGTTTTATCTCCTCTTGGACTTTATTATCATATCAATAAACTATTTGAGTTTCCCCTACATGCTGTGTATCAATGATGTTTTGTTATATTTGCATGTTTAGCTTAATCTGATCCTGAGCTTTTTATGAATGTATATCTATATCTTCGTGTAGTTTCTCTCTCTTGTGATCTTGCAGGAATTCGGTGAAGCTGGGCCGGTAAGGGAGCAGGGAGTTGGGAGCTATTGAAGAGAGGAGCGATTGGATCAACAAACTAGCGAAAGACACGGGTTAGTTACATTCTTTCTCCTCATTTACATTTCATAAAGAAGAATACTCAAGTAGTTTTCCTTGTTTGTTGCTAAGGCACTATCACACCTTAGAGTGGGATAGGGGCATTCTGAATAGATACTTTTCCCAACAAAAAATTGGCGACTCCGCTGGGGAACGTATCTAGTTAGTTTATTTTTGTTTCTATTGTTGTTCTTCTCATAAACTTAGGAGTGGCGAATCGAACTGCATTTGCCATTTACAAATGCAAAGTAGAGAGCTGCCACTCTAGTCCACTCACTGGGCCTGTTTATGATCTAAACAAGATGATCCACAAATGCTCTAACTTCCCCTTGTGATAGCTCTTAGTCCTCCTTTAAATCATCCTCCTAATTGTACCTTATTGATAGCTTTTATCCGGCCAAAAACCTCAGATCAAACTGCAAACCGTGACCCAGAACCCAGAGACAATTCTCGTTCCTGCTTCAGTGCAGGCTCTGTGAAGAGACTCTGCATTTCAACGCAGGTCCCGAGAGGGCTACCTGCACTGTAATTCAGTTTCTCTGTGCAACAGGTGCGCTGATCAACCTTTGCCCTGTGCAGCTGTGGTTCTTTGCATCCTTGTGTTCAGTTTTATCTCTGTTTTTTGCAGCCTGTTATCAGTGTGTGTACCTATCTAAAAACCCCTTTTCTCTGCCTTAATTCCACCTCAGTTGTATAAAAGAAACTGTATTTGTTTTTTTGTATTTGTTGCATCATTTGCAGTTTCCCATTACAAAAGTAAACTAGTCATATTGTCGCCTTTAGATCTAGACCTGTCGTAAGTATCGTTTTGATCTTAGGAGTAAGATTGTTTGCTGTTGACAGTTGATTGCGCTTTTACTTTTGTCTTTTGGTTTGAATTTATGAATTTCTAGTGTCGAAACAAGTGTTTACTTCAAAATCATAAAGTGTCGTAATCGTCTTTTTGGATTTCAAAAAGAAACTTGTTTGTGTTTTCACTTGAAATCGAATTCAAATTTGTACAACAGCTTTCTTTTTAGGCATCAATATTAAGAAAGTGAAAACAAATACATGCATTTGTGCATTTGCATAATGATAGTTTGTATGGTTTGATTTAGGAAAAGTGCATTTACAGTGTGCTCTATGCTCTTTGAGAAAAGATTGTGGCTTTCTTTTCCCCTTGTAGCTAGGATTTTCATTGTTGAAAAGAGATAAAATCTTGCTTATCATCTTTAGACTGCATTTAGGAATTGTATCTACATCTCGTGGTGATCCAGAAAGGCAAAATTCTAAGAAAGATCAACCTAAAATAAATTGAATGAACTTAACAACGCTTTGTAACTTAACGCACAACATAGAGGTCTAGGCTAGAGACGTGTTCAGGCGTCGTAAAACCTGGTTACTGTCGGCCTCACTGATGGTTGGGTGATTCCTCCTGAGAGACAATAAGTGCCAGTACGGATTGTGCTCCCACGTACCGTCGAGTATATATTGGGAGACCCCTATAGGCATAAAAATTTTATCCATAGGAAGCCGTGTCGGCCCCACTACTGATCGCAATGCACTTAACACAGCATTCAGGAAGATTGACCGCCCGTACCTTAAAAAGTATTCTGCGGTTTTGTGATTGGTTTGGCACAACCTCTACCTAGAACTCCAGAGCAGTCCCTTGCGTTCCTTTTCAGACTCCTTAACGGAAAAGGTCCATCTGAGCACTTGTCACTTTAGGCTCATTAAAAATCGAAGGAGACTAGAGTCATCTTTTGCTTTTTCTCGACTCTTTAAAATTGAAAAAGCAAGTTGTGTCCAAGCATCGTTAAAATTTATTTTAAACGGAATATTCATACCCTTTTTCCTGCGTTGATCTTTAGGTGGAGAAAATGGAGCCTACCAACCAAGGAATTCCCCTTGGTGGAAATCCTAGTCCCTTCTCCTCTTGGGGAGATGTTGGTGCGCCCCATATGGCCACATTGTCGCTTCCAGGACTGACAATTGGCTTGCCGGTCTGGCTCTTCTCAACCAATGTCGTTCAGAACACCACTGTTCCTGAACAGTCGAATCAACAGTTAGACCAGTCCAGAGTTACCCACCAGCCTTCTACTTCCTCTAATTCTTCCTCTCCTCCTTCCTCTTCGCTTGATGGGGCTGGCAAAGCCAAAAGTCAAGTTCCTAAGGAGAAGAAGGAAAAGAAGAAGAAAGAGAAGGAGAAGAAGGAGCCAAAAGCGACTGGGGGCAAACGAGTGTCGTCTAACGAAAATCCACACACAGCACTGACTAGGCCTAAATCACTATGTGTCATATGCAAGGGAGACCACTTTCACAGAGATTGTCCTTGCATCCCGCGGATACTAAGGGACTGGTCTCCCCGTTTGCACAATCCGGTGGCGTCAACCTCTGATAGCCATGTTGAAAGCACACCGTCAACTAGCGAAAGTGAAGTCCCAGGACAAAAAGGGAGAGCTAGATCTCCCTGTAGACTGTGTAAAGGCAACCACGCCATCCACCGTTGTCCCTTCTTAGACGAAGCTAAAAGAGTTTTGGATGATCGTCCGGTTTCACCGTTACGACTTCCTCCTGGATATAAAAAACTCTTGCCAAGTCCTTCGTTAGTTGAAAATCCAGCAGGCCCGCTCAAGTGGTCAGCTGAATCCATACCTGACAAAAGTCAAAAGTTCGAGGCAGCAGTTGACCCGGTCTTGCCTTCAGAGGTTTTATCTTCGAATGATACTGTCACTGAGGAGAATAAGGATGACACCATCCAAATTCTCTTCATCAACACAGACTCCAACGAACACGGGGGCAACCCACCCATTCCTTTATCGTAGGAAGGAAGTTCGTCAGAGCGATACCCGGCCGTCTACTCGGTCCCACCTCCAAGCAACCTAGTTGTCTCCTTCAACTGGAATCAACCAGGCAGACCCCGTTTACCAGCAAGCATACCATTCAGAATTATCGTCCAAATATATAGAATGGTCATGGCTGGTACCATCATTGATGAAGGGGCATCTGTGAGTATCCTTTCCTCTATTGCTTGGAAAGCGCTTGGTTCGCCATCGCTTTTGTCTGAAATGAGAAATCTGACAGGCTTCGATAAAGGAACCAATTGACCTTTAGGGATCCTCCCCAATGTGCCTATAACATTGAAAGGGAAGACCGTTCAAATGAACGTGATGGTCGTTCAAGGACCCTTGGATTATAACCTACTCCTTGGACGGGACTATATATATTGCATGGGAGCCATCGTCTCCTCACTCTTTAGAGTAATGTGTTTTCCACACGAAGGAAGAGTGGTCAAGCTCGTGGACCAGCTTTCATTTCCCAGATCACGCATCGCAAATAGTCATATACCATCCCTAAATGGTCTCTTCACGCAAGAAATGTCTCAACCCATGGTCCGTCCTCCTGATGAGCGCGAGTAATTCGGAAGGATATGACTGGAACCCAGGGGGCATGCGTCCTGGTCTGCTTCGGCAGGAAAAATTTGGGTATAAGGTAGGTTTTCGCGGGAGAATATGACTAGTCCGTACCCTGTCCGTGACTGGAAGAGGGGTTGTTCTGGAATAAGATTCTTTTGTCAAAGTTATGTGTTTGGCGCTCGTTGTCACTCACCTTTGTTTATCTTGGTAGACATCACCGAGGAAGTGTTTTGTTTGAAAGATTAATAGAACAATCTTTGGGTGACCTGAAAGAGGTAGGCCTCTCTCGGTAAAACAATTGTTTTGGCGGAAGTGAAGTAGAGGTAACCTTGAAACTCTGTTTTATATCTGGGGGCATGCAAACCTTTTGGAGTGCAAGCAAAGAGCGGTTATTTATCTATTTTTTGGGTTAGTCGTTTCCTAACTTGCATAAAGAAAGGATGCGGGGCATAGCTTTGTAAGGCGCAAGCTCCATAAAAAATGGCATCTTACATGAGACATTCTTATCATATGACTGGATTAATCGAGCAGTTTTAGCACATAGTTCATGCTCGTTAAAAAATAAACATAAGATCGAGCAAGTGTTTCAACCCGCGTTTAAGCTCGTTAAAAAATGAACTATCCTCTAGTAAATAACCACCGTGAATGTAACATTATCAGCCATTAAAGCCTTGGTCGTGTTTGCACCGTCACCTCCACTTTTCCATTGGCCGATCATTCACCTCCATTTGATTGTTTACCCATTTTGAGGAACAGCTGCGAAGAGTGATTTCAATAGCCATCCTTGTGACACTGCCATGCTTGGAAAATTCCAACCCTTACCTGGAATCAGCTGCTACCTATTTTATCACTCGTTCCTCAAAAGACGAGTCTTCTTTAAGCTCTTTTCATCTGACTCGTAAAACATGAAAAGATTGCCGAGTTTTGGCCTTCCAGCTCGTTAAAGCGACAGGAAGAGCTATCCCTCCTCTAGATTTTAATCTTTTTGGACCTGAGGGATTATTGCACAAAAAGATCGAGCGCTTGTTTTGTTCGGCTCGTTAAAACTATCGAAAATTCATCCCTTCTGTATTGTTTTATACTTTTTCGGACTTAAGGGATTAGATGACGAAAAAGGAACTCTGGAGTTAACTTTACGTACCTTTTCAGACTCTCTAAAAATGAAAAGGACCGAGTTATCTTTGTCTTTAGACTCGTTAAAAACATTAATAGCGACAAACTTGTCTTTAGACGTGAACGAGTTTCACTATCGCTAGGCTCGTTAAAACATAGCGATGGGTTTGCCCGAAGGGAAAATTATAGAACAAGCATATGTTATTCTCCTCAAGCTTGAAAAAAATAAAGAGGTACTGGTCAGCAATGACTGGGGAAAAATTGGGAAGAAACTCAAAGAACCTTTATTGGTAGCAAGTCGCTCTTGAACATGACACTTCCACTCCGTGCCTGAGTCGGGTTGGGTTGTTTCATTCACCGGTCACATCACCATGGTCTCACCATACCATCCACCTTTGGGGTAAATGCTACCAATCCATCATATAAGTGTCGCCGATATGTTCAAGAGAAGTCATCCAGAGAAGTCAACCATGTCCCATCCACTACCATACATTATACTTCATTCTTTCATGACCGCCACCCTAAACCATATATCATCAGATCATTTTCACCTCCATCAAAATCAATTGCTTCGTTCCGTGTCATTGATGTGGGATTCATTAAGGCCCTCCTTTGACGGATCGCTTCTTGTCGACATCAGCTCATTATCCAAGAAGTTGATCTAGGAACACCCCCTTCAGTACTTTGAAGCTTGCATGCCTCAATGGCAAGTTTCTCACTTCCGGCGACAGGTATACATCAATGACCTTCGACCAAAAGATTTTGCGTGGTGTTCGACGCCAAGTCCTTTATTCACACCACGTGAATTGTACTGTAGTACCTTGAGGGTCATTATCATTATCGGTGATTCCTCTCGCGCTTGTTAACAATTTACATCATTGACTGGTAATCAAGCGATGTCTTTCCATGTTCGACTTCAAAACATTTCTCACATGGATTGACTTGTACTTAGAGTGAAGATCGAACGAGATCGAAGACCCCGGATCTAGTTTCATCCATCCGGGCTGCGATATATATTCAGGAAAAATAAAGACATTGACATGTACAACATTGCAGAACAGATAATCATCCTACCAAAAGGATGATGATTTCATCAGAATCATCAGTCTACCATCAGACGATTCTCTGTCCTATGTACATAAAAATGAATTTATAAAGCTGAGCATGGGAATGCCCGCCTCAGCTAGATCATGAAAACAGTATGAAAAATAATGTATTGTATTGTATCTTATTACAGGTCTCCTCCCAGCATTGAATGAACTTCGGATCCTCCTAATAAAGCATTTCACCCGATAAACGGCCTCATACTTTAGGGGGCAACTGTTATAGACATTTTTGTGCCTTACAGCTATAAGCATGAAATGTCAATAATCCAAGGGATCCAAAGTCCCTAAAGATGTTGTTACAACTCCTAAAGGAACAAGGTCAACCAATGACAACTTCTCCCAGAAGTTCTCCACCAAAAACCACTCAGAACTAGTCAAATCAGGATAAATTCAGAAGCTCCACTAGCTGCGTGCGTTGCAAAGCACCCAAATACACTGGCTAGGTGCATTGCAACGCACTTGAATGCACTACCCAGGTGCGTTGAGCGGGAAATGACAAGTGGCAGAGTCATTCAACGAGGTGGAAAGACCATGGAAGCTTCCAGAATCTTCTCCAATGACACTTGCCTCACTGAATTCGACCAAGTGATGAGTAAGAGGCTCTCAGTCTCCAAGTGGAAGTAAGAACTGACAGAGAGAAGCCACAAGTCAAAACATAAGCTGACTCATCCTCTCTGCTTACATCTATATATGGATCCCTCATCCCAGAGATACAGAGGCTGGAATTTTGTACTTTGCAGAGAATTGCTGTTGGTTTGAGATTGAGATTAGTACATTGGGTGATTTATGCTTTGTTGGAGGAGAGGAAGGGATTCCTTTGCTGGGAGGTAGATGCTGGATCGGGACTCACTTGGTTGTATCTCCTCTTGGACTTTATTATCATATCAATAAACTATTTTAGTTTCTCCTACATGTTGTGTATCAATGATGTTTTGTTATATTTGCATGTTTAGCTTAATCTGATCCTGAGCTTTTTATGAATGTATATCTATATCTTCGTGTATTTTCTCTCTCTTGTGATCTTGCAGGAATTCGGTGAAGCTGGGCCAGTAAGGGAGCAGGGAGTTGGGAGCTATTGAAGAGAGGAGCGATTGGATCAACAAACTAGCGAAAGACACAGGTTAGTTACATCCTTTCTCCTCATTTACATTTCATAAAGAAGAATACTCAAGTAGTTTTCCTTGTTTGTTGCTAAGGCACTATCACACCTTAGAGTGGGATAGGGGCATTCTGAATAGATACTTTTCCCAACAACACAAGGGAACTACAATTATGTTCTAATCTAGGGTTAATGGATTGGGGTTTATGAATTCTTCGACATGTATATACATGTATTGTAACATTGAAAGGAACATAATGAAAATTCAATCTCGTAGTCCCGGTTTTGGGATTCAGGGGAAAATATTTGTGTATTTTTTTGTGTTTCTTGCCATTGTATATTTTTTGTCTTTTAATAATTCGTTTGCAGGTAGTTTCTGAACAGGGTTAAAACCTACAGTATTTACACAAACCTATTTATGAGAAGGAAATGTTGGCAATACTATATGCACTAAAGCAATTGAAACCTTACCTAATGGGAAGACACTTCAAGGTGAAAACAGATCATGATAGTCTTAAATAATTTTTGGAACAAAGATTATCTTCAGAAGAGCAATAAAAATGAGTGAAAAAGATGTTGGTTTATGACTTTGAAATCATCTACGAAAAAAGGAAGCAAAATGTTGTTGTAGATGCACTCTCAAGAAAGGATGAGGATGTGGAAGCATTTCTTTGTGCCATTTATATTATCCAACATGAGTGGATAATTGAAGCAAGGGATGAATGGAAGAATGATGAAGAGGTGTGGTCACTCATTCAAAGGTTGTAGCAAGATCCAAGTAAATCTAATGCATTTAGCTGGAAAAATAATTCATTATGGTACATAGGTAGCTTATATCTTTGTAAGAATTCCCAACTAGATTATTTTGGATTTGTACACCTCTCCCTTAGGAGGGAACTCAAGATTTTAAAAAAATTACCATAGGGTTAAGAAGTAATTTTTTGGGATGACCTTAAATTTGATATTCAAAAATTTGTGGCAGAATGTTTGGTTTGCCAACAAAATAAAGTTGAGACAGTTAAGACCCTGGGACTACGAAAAACTTTATCCATTCCAAGTCAATGTTGGGAGGAGGTATCAATGGATTTTATCACATGTTTACCCAAGTCTGAAGGAAAGAGTGTTTGTAATGCCCTCCTCCCACATCTACCCAAGTAACCGACCAACCAAGGTAAACATGTGACGAGAAATTACCATGATTTGATTCAACCTCTTAAGTGACCTTAAGGAAGTGGAACCGACAAAAACACACCATTCCAAACCTTCTACACCTACTACAGGAATCCCAGAATGTACCCTAGTTATTCCCATGACCAACGCTTGGGTCCCACTGAACTTTTAGACCTCTTTACCCTTGGACACTCCCTTGATATGGGCAAGAGTGCATCTGAGGACCTCTCGCTGCATGCAAAACATGGGTGTGCTAGCATCCAGGGACTTTTCTTCCCAGTAATGTGTCTATGTCCCCAAGATTTTAGCCACTATTTTAGGCCTGAAGCCCAGGTCACTGCCCATAACTCAATGACACTTTCAGAATCAATGATTTACATAATAACAAGTCTTACAAATAAAAACTAACTCCAGGACTAGGCATAGTCATCCCCAACTGGGACTAACATTTTGTCAAACAGTAGGCATCAATGAAATCTATAGTAAATTGATACAAGATAGAGCATAAATTACTGATAACTCATATGAGACTTTACAAGAAGGATCACCACCCTCTTCCCTTAACTATTTTGACATCAATTAGGTATTGCATGCATTATCCTTTCAGTTACAAGTAAATGCATGAAATAACCATGACAATAACCAATCATATGACCATGATTCACCCTAAAATTAATACCAAGATTCACCTCCTTCCCTGGAAGTACATAATCCATCGCCAAATTCAAACTGCTTCCAATGTCTAGTGCTACAATCTTGCGCCACTTGTCCTCTCAGCAAATAGTTACCGACTCATTGTTCCAAGGCACACTCCCAATGTGTATATGATTCCATATAGTAATGCTAATGACCAAAACAAATCCATCCTCAGTGTTCCCTTCTCTGTTACACAGTCCCTCGTGCAATCCGATCACCCCCATTCATGCAGTCACTCACTTTCCAAGTTCCCTGGCATTCCCTATCCTAGATGATCCATCCCTTGACAAGGCTTGCTCACATTGGAAGGTCTACAACCAAGGCATATACCTCCCTCAAAACCATCATATCATTCATATCATGCTCATGGAAATCAATGGACACTATTGGGTACCAGTGTCCCAAAATGGCCCTACCCCATAAGTGCTTTGTTAGGAAACCAGCTCACAGAAAGATAGAAAAGATAGATGAACGCCTTAGAATTTAGCCTCTTCAAGGGGTAAACCTCCCTTACATTACACAAATGAACAATTCTTGGATGATACAAATGACAAGACTTCCTTTCTATATATAGGAGTCTAAGGGGTCATAATATAATCAGAGCCGACATAACAATAATAACGTAAGGGAACAATAATAACAATAGTGGGCTTATATGGGGCACAATAATAACAATATGGAGACTACATGGGCACAAAAATATAATAAGGGGGATGCACTAATAACAATAAGGGGTTAAACTAGTAGTATAGGGACCTAAGATGCCCCTCTCCTTCAAAAAGTGTTGTCCTCAATGCTTGAGTAGTTCTTGATGCTTCTGTATAAAATTATTGTCCTGCCATGTGGAATCTTGAGCGGGTAAGTTCTTCCACTTGATGAGATACTCTTAAATTGATCAATTTCATAGCTGTCAGGTTCTTGTTTCTGTGATTGCTCTAGGTTCCAATATGATTTTTCCTTCCTCATCAAGTTATGTCAATATTGTTTGAACTGGGATCTTCTACAACTTTTGAATGAGTGGCCACACTTCTTCTTCCTTCATCCATTCATCCCTTATTTCATTTATCGAATCTGGTTGGATAATAGAAATATCACAAAACAATGCTTCCACATCCTCATCCTTTCTTGAGAGTGCATCTGCAACAACATTTTGCTTCCCTTTTTTGTAGATGATTTCAAAGTCATAGCCCAACATATTTATGACCCATTTTTTCTATTCTTCTAAAGATAATCTTTGTTCTAAAAAGTATTTAAGAATATCATGATCCATTTTTACCTTGAAGTGTCTTCCCATTAGGTAAGGTCACTATTTATTAAGTGCATGTAGCATTGCCAACATTTCCTTCTCATAAATAGCTTGCTTGAAATGTATTCTTAAAAATACCCAATCGCCTACATCAAAACTTATATAACTGTGATGTTGATATGCCTGTTGTTTCATTCAATTCTACACCAAAGTAGCATTATCCTTTAAAAGTTGGAGAACTTGTTGTTGATGTTCGATGTGATATTTCACTGCTTGAATGTTTTTCTTCTTGATATGTACCTCTATCTTGAGAGTTTTAGGAGTGGTATTTTCTTCCAATGCATTACAATATATGGTTGGATTCATTTCTTGATGCTCGATGTGATCTTTCACTTCTTGAACATTTTTCTTCTTGATATGTCCTTCTATCTTGATAGTTTAAGGAGTGGTAATTCTGGCCAATGCATTACAAGATATGGTCAGATTCATTTCTTTCTTGATGTGATCTTTCACTCCTTGAACCTTTTTCTTCTTGATATGTCCTTCTATCTTGAGAGTTTGAGGAGTGGCAATTCTTGCCAATTCTTTACAAGATATGGTCGCATTCATTGGTTCTTTCTCTGGGGTTGGTTCCTAGTGTATATCCTCTTCTTTTGATATTTCTTGATCCTTTTCTTCCTCCTCTTCACAATCAATGTAAAATAATTTCTTCTCGGCACACTTATGACCTTTAATGTATTTGTTATCACAATTGTAACAAAGCCCTTTTGCTCTTTTTTCTTCCAATTGTTGTGGTGTCAACCTTGTAGGTTCTGGAAGGTTAGGAGAATCAACACTTCCATCTTTATAGTTGTGAGGGGTAGACTTCCTTGTTTCCATAATTTTGATTTCCCCTTTTCTTTCCAACTTGAATGCATTCTGCAATGAATCAAGTTCCCAAAGACGAACCTCATGTTGAATGTTATCCTTTAAAGTCCCTATGAAGACATCAATCCTTTACTTCTCTAGAATATCATTTTCCCTTATATTCAATTTTTGAAAGTCCTCATTGTGCTCTGCCATTGAACATTTTTGTTTGATATTTATCAATTGGCTAAAGAAGGTGTTTCTCTTTGTATCCTCATAATGTGCTATCATTTCCTCCATGAAAATTGACCATGTAACAAGTGGTTTACAAGAACAAATCCATTTATACCATAAAAATTGATCTGTTTCTAATTATGAAGATGAAATATGTACCTTTTGTAACAGTTGCACTTCATGTAGATCAAAATATTGATCCATCTGTAGTATCCAATTTACCAGATCCTTTCCATCAAACTTCCTCATATCACCTTTTCTTGATTTTAGGAGCTCAGTCTTGAAATGACTATAACTCTATACTTTTAGACCTCCAAGTTCCGAAATTGTCTTCTACAGTAGCCCTCTGAGTCCTCTTTCTAACCCCACAAGTCTGATCATAATTTGATTCTCCAAGAAAGAGGTTTGCCCAATCTCCTAAGATAACCTAATTATGTAATGTTTCAGTAGAGTGAACTTGTACGACATGCCACGTGTCCTATTTCGACCTTTGGATATTAAAAACATACATAGAAAACTACAGTCCATCCTCTTTCTATAAATTTTTGTGAACTTTCAATTTGTTGCTCAGAGAGAAAGTTATGATGCTTTTCCCAAGGTCAATTGTTTCGAATGTAATTTGGGAGTCTGCAAGAACCCTAACTTCCTCAGATTATATCTCTGAACATATAGTGAAACAAGATCTGAGATTCTGACTTGAGCTTCACCAAGATTTCAGCTCAAATGGGTTTTAATTTCAAAATCTGAACCTTCGTAGAAAACATATTATGGCGAAAATTTCATGATGACCTATTTGAGATGAAATTCTATAACTTGCAAAAGCCCTAACTTCCTCAGATCATATTTCCAAAAATATAGCGAGACAAGATCTGAAATTTGAACCCGAGGTTCAGAATGATTCCTTCTCAAATGGGTTTTGTTTTTAGCTTCTAAAACAGTGTACCGAAAATGTTATAGAAAACACACCATGATGACCTGTTTAGCTCATCAAAACCCTAGAATCCAAAGCTTTGATACCAAATGTTAGGAAACCAGCTCATGAAAAGATAGAAAAGATAGATCAATGCCTTGGAATTCAGCCTCTTCAAGGAGGAAACCTCCTTTACATTACAAAAATGAAAAATTCTTGGATGATACAAATGACAAGACCTCATTTCTATATATAGGAGTATAAGGGGTCATAATATAATCAGAGCCAACATAACAATAATAATGTAGGGGCACAATAATAACAATAGTGGGCTTCTATGGGGCACAATAATAAAAATATGGGGACTACATGGGCACAACGATATAATAAGGGGGATGCACTAATAACAATAAGGGGTTACACTAGTAGTATAGGGACCTAAAATGCTTTACCTACATACTACTACCTGTTCCAATTTCTTTCACCACTGCTACTAATTCTTGGAGTTGATTTCAACCACCCAATCAGGCATGTTCATGCTTTCCTGTACCAAGCACATAATTTCCATTAGATTCAAAATAAATTGAAATAACCTCAAATCATACCTCATTGGTGGCCCATCAATAATGTACACTTTCAATTTTGTTCACTTCCTGTCACAACAAGTCAAACTAGCATCTTTGAACAAATCATCATGTATAAACATATCACACCAGGTTAGCTCAAAACACAACCATCATAGATAAAAATCATAAATCACATGTAATCATCATAAACCAGAATCATAAATCATATGTGATCATCATATAGTAGAATCATAAATCACTTGCATAATAAAACTAAAATAAAATACTCATACTCATCCTTTAATCAATCCTTAGCTTCTATTTTTGAACTTATTCCATATGCACATTGGATCGGTTGCCACACCCAACAACCACCTAGTGCCTTCTCCTTAACCATGTGCACATACACATAGTGTTCATCACACACATAAAACCACACACGACATACAACACCATGCAATACATGCACTGACACCTGATATACCACACATACACCTACACCCAATGTATAACACAATACATATACATACACAAATTACAACACAATGAATGCACATATCACGATACCACGACTACAAAATGTACATACATAGTATCACATGCTTGCCACACATCATGTATGGGATGAACACGATATCACCTGTACACAACACCACCTGCACAACATGTGCACAACATCACATGTACATGGCACCACTTGCACAACATGTACACAGCGCTACCTGTACACCACACCACTTGTAAAATGTGTACACAATACTACATGTACACGAAACCCTATGCATGACACCACATTTACACAGCTCCATATCCACAACATGTACACATCACCACATACACAGAGCACCACATGTATGACATGTACACATGCAAAAAAAACAACTTGTACAATCATGCACACAACACCATATGTACATAGCACCACATGTAGAACATGCACACAACCCCATATGTACATAGCACTGCATATACCACATGTACATAGCACCATATATACACAACACTGCATATCCAACATGCACACAACATCATATTCACACAACGCCGCATATCCATCATGCGCATAGTATAATATGTACACAACACCACATATCCAATATGTACATAGCACCTTCTACACCTAACACTTCATATGCAATATACACACAACGCCATATATAAAACATGCACATAACATCATATGTACACAATACCATATTGCATAAATAACACAATGTCACATGCATACAACATTATGGGTGAAACATGTACAGCATATATACAACAACAGCTCTACACATCCAAAGCCACATTGTCTCTACCAAGCAACCTTTCTTCAAGTGTCTCTCTTCCATCCATGCTTATCCTATCATGCCGCAAAGTACACTACTTTCATTCCGCTAATGTATCTCTCAACATAGCTTATCCATAACATAAACATTGACATAGAATAAACACATAATATAAACTCATATCCATGTGATAATGACCTCATAAATCTATCAAGGCTACTCTTCCAATTGATTCCTCATAAACCAAGAATCTCTTTATGTCATTAACCTGCATAAGCAATCATTCCTCTATAAGAATGATCCATGGTGACCCTATCATACAAAAACACACATACATACATGTATACATATAAACATCAACATAAAAAAATCATGGTCCCTGATGACCCTATCAGATAACAATGTACATACATACATATATGCATATAAACATTAGCATAAAGCAATCATGATCACAACATAATTACTAGATCTCAAGGTCAAGGTTAAGAGAACTTCCTTTATTCATGCACAACATGCACAACATTGAGAAAAATCATTCCCAAAATAGCCAAGGAATCTAATGCCTCATATCCATTCACTTTACCTTTCTTGTTACCTTTCTCAAGATTATCCTACCACCGTCCATTATTTCAATGGACCCAACCAATCTAAATGGTTGTCATATTATTTCCTTCAACTACCCTTTACTCATGCACTAAGCTTCATCTGAATCTCATATTACCTAACGAGCATCCTCCAAATTCTCTCGAGCTCCATTAACTTTTCTCTTTTCCAACCAATTCCCAAGACTTAGAACATAAAAGGAAAGAGAAGAAAAAAAGAAGAAGAAAAACATGAAAATCAATAACAATACGACACCACAAACAAATTGGAAAGGCCTTGCACCATACATAAGAAAGATGCAATCAAGCACAACTATCACAAAATACCAAAATCACAAGACTAGAAATAGACACCATGACTCCATCCCCATGGTTCCTAGTGACTCCAAGTGAAAACTCAACCTGAGCCTTCTTTAATATTTGATTGAAATCTCTTTTGCCACAATCCCTTGTGTAGGTTTTAACCCCGTACAGAAATTACTTGCATACGAATTCTAAAACACAGAAAATAAACAACGTGAGAGCATAACACATAAAACACATATACATAGAGATTTTCCCCTAGATCCCAAAACCGAGACTACCAGCTTGATTTTTCATTATATTCCTTTCAATGTTATAATACATATTTATACATGATGAAGCATCCAATACCATGGACCGAAAACCATCGCATCCAAAACCATGGACCAAAAAACCATAGGTAGGTTAGTCGTGGAAAGAATATAACACAACCCAACATTCTCCCACTTGTTGTTTTCTTTCCACAAGGGGCCACAAGAGAGCTTAGTCATTTTTCTAGCCCTGAAACGCCCATTGTTTCTCTACACCAAGAGGACTTCTCAGAGCTCACAGATTTTGTCAATGCATCTATAGTATTCTTCAAAGTGTCCACCTTTACCAACAACACCTTTTTGTCTTCTATCATATCCCTCATAAAGTGATACTGAACATCAATGTGCTTTGTCTTTGAATGATAAGCAGGATTCTTTGCTAAGAAAATTGCACTTTGGCTATCACAGTCCATCCTTATAGCTCCATGTACTAACCCCATGCTTGAACACAATCTCTACAACCAAACTACTTCCTTGCTTGCATGAGTGGCTTCCATGTATTCTGCCTCTGTAGTTGATAGTGCCACTACAGATTTTTTCTTACTCGTCCAACTGACTACACCTCCAAATAGGTTAAACACATACCCACTTGTAGATTTTCTCTGATCCAAATCTCCAACCCAGCCTACATCAACAAAGCCATAGATATTCAAAACTCTGTCCAAACCTGGTCTTCCTTGGTAGCACAAACCATAATCACTAGTGCCACGCAAATACCTGAAAACACACTTCACTGTTGTCTAATTCTCCTTCCTTGGTTTTGACATAAACCTGCTCAATACTCCCATTGCATGTGCAATGTCTGGTCTAGTATAGACCATTTCATACATTAGGCTACCGACTAAACTTCCATATGGAACATGGGACATATCCTCTTCTTCTTCTTCTTTTGTCTTGGGACATTGTCCAGCAGATAACTTTACACCTACAGGAATAGGAACCTTCACTGGTTTACTATCCTGCATATTAAACCTCTGCAGTATTGTCTCGACATACTTCCTCTGGTTTAACCAGAGCTTCCTCTTTTCCTGATCTCTTTTAATTTCCATGCCCAAAATATATTTTGCAACACCAAGATCTTTCGTGTCGAATTTGGAGGACAATTGGGTCTTCAAATCCTGGATAATTTCTTTGTCATTTCCAACTAGCAACATATCATCCATGTACAAGACCAGATAAATAACATGGTCACCAATTAATTTAAAATGCACATAGTGGCCTACTTTGCTTCTGGTGAAGCCAAGTCCCCGTATAAATGTATCAAATTTCTGATACCACATCCTTGGTGACCATTTTAACCCATACAGAGACTTCTTTAACTTGCATAACAGTTCTTTCTTACCCTTCACAACAAAGCCTTCAGGTTGCTTCATGTAGATCTCCCCTTCCAGATCCCCATGAAGAAATGTTGTCTTCACATCCATCTTTTCTACCTCAAAATCAAAAGCGATAGCAACAGATAAAAGTAATCTAATAGAAGTTACCTTGATAGCAGGAGAAAAAATATCACCAAAATCAATTCCCGGCACCTAGGAATAACCTTTTGCTACTAACCGAGCTTTGTATTTCTCCACCTTTCCTTCTGCATTTGTCTTCTTCTTGAACAACCATTTTCTGCCAGTGGGTTTCCTTCCAGCCGACAACTCCACCAGATCCCAAGCCTCATTTTTGTGCAAAAATGTCATTTCATCAACCATGGCATCTTTCCAAAGTTTTCCATCCTCTGAATCTACTACTTCCTTCACAGTTCTGGGATCATCATCAGTAATAGATAAAGCAAAATTTGAATAGAAAGCAGATGGACTATATCTTTCTAACTGCCTTCTTTCTCGAACTGATCTTCTTACACCCGGAGTTTGTGGCTCTTCATCTTCTGATTCCTCCTCTGCTGTAGAGTCTGATTCTTCTTCATTTAGCTCAAACTCTATCTTCTCAGGTTCCTTTGGTTGGACTTCATGTTTAATAACATCTTTCACCTCTTTGAACACCACATCTGGGTCGTACACAACCTTCCTTATTGTTGCGTTCCAAAGCTTATAACCCTTAAACCATCCTCATACCCAATAAAGATGCACTTTTCAGATTTACTATCCAACTTGGTTTGTTTCTCCTTTGGAACATGTACATATGCATCACATCCAAACACCCTTAGATGTGAAAGAGCGGGTTTCTTACCAATCCATTCCTCTTGTGGAGTCTTATCCTCCAACACTGATGAAGGTGATCTGTCGACCACGTAACATGTTGTCTCCACCACCTCTGCCCAGAATTCTTGTCCTAACCCAACACCACTGAGCATGCTTCTTTCCCTTTCCATAAACATCTTGTTCATTCTTTCTGCAACTCCATTTTTCTGAGGTGTATATGTAGTCTTCTACTGTGCTATACCACACTTCTTACAGAATTCTTCAAATTCCTTACTGCAAAACTCTCCACTGTTATCTATCCTCAACACCTTTATCTTCTTCTATGTCTGGTTTTCCACCAGAGCCTTAAATTCTTTAAACCTATCAAAGACTTCAGATTTCTTCTTAAGGAAATATATCCATGTATTCCTTGAGAAGTCATCTATAAATGATAGATAGTACACATACTTACCTAGTGATGGAACCTTCACAGGTCCAAACACATCATTGTGCACAAGCTCTAATATATGTTTTGCCCTCTTACCACCAGAGGGGGAACTCACCTGATTCTGCTTCCCATATACACAATTTTCACACAAATCAAAATCCAGAGAGCTATTACTCATACCTTCTACCATACCTTTACCATGAAGTGTTCGAAGGCCCTTCTCTCCAATATGTCCAAGCCTTTGATGCCACAACATGGTGTTCTCTCCAAAGACCACTAGATTTTCTACTCCACTTTCAAGAACCATAGAACTGTTGCACCTATCAACAATAGTGCTACCTTGCAGCTTGTACAAAGTTCCAGTCCAAACTCCCTGCATCAATACCAGTGCTCCTCGAACCATCTTGCAGTTATCCTTCTTGAACACTATTTTTACACCTGCATCATCCAACATGCTTACAGAAATCAAATTTCTGGTTAATGCAGGAATAAGTAGAACACTCAGAAGTGTTCTAACCCTTCCACCTTGCAACTTCAACTTTAATTTTCCACAACCAATGATTCTAGCCTTCCTATCATCCCCTAAGAATACATCACCACCATCGTATTTATCATACTCGTAGAACCACTCTCTATGGGGAGTGAAGTGAAAGGATGCACCTGAGTCAATCAACCATGCCTCATGATCTACATGTGTACTTGAAGAAGCCACGTACACATCCCCACCTTCATCTGAGGTGGTTTTCACCTCTGCAGAAGAAGAATCATCAGATCCCTTTCCTTTGTCAGGAGCTTTAGATTTACAGTCCCTTTTGTAGTGCCCTTCCTTTCCACATTTCCAGCACACCACCTTTACAGGTTTTCCTAGAGATTTAGATCTCCCTCTAGATTTAGATCTCCCACTCGATGACTTATTTTTGTTTCTGTTCTAGGACCGTCCTTGTATAGACAAGGAATCACCATTCTGGCTCTCCATATTTTTCCATCTCATCTCCTCCATTAGCAAGGATGAGACTATTTCATCAGACTGCATGGTAGTTGCATTGCTACCTATTGCAATAACCAGACTATCCCACAAATCTGGTAAAGAACACAACAAACTGATGCACTTATCTTCATTTGAAAATTTAATATCAACAGATAATAACTGACTTACCACTGTATTAAATTTGTTCATATGCTCTGCCACCGAGTCTCCATCTGTCATCCTCAGGTTATACAACTTTTTCTGTAGGAACATTTTATTCACCAGAGACTTAGATTGGTACAAAGTCCCTAACTTTTCCCACAAAGCCTTTGTCATAGCTTCCCCTGATACATTCAGCAATACTGAATCTGAGACACACAAGCGTATTGTTCTCTTAGCCTTCTGATCCAACTTCTTCCTTTCTTCATCAGACACTCCTATTGGTTTAGTACCTGGATCTACCATGATCCACTGATCTTTATCCACCAACAGATCCTCCATCTTGAGTTTCCACAACTCAAAAATTTGACCATTAAATTTCTCAATCTCTATCTTTCCACTGCTCACCATCTTCTTTCACCACCAGAATCGATCCCACAGATCTCCCACTGAACAGGGTCTACCATAAGCCTGAGAAAAACCCCTCAGCAACAAAGGTGTCCCCTTGAAGCCAAAATAGCTCTGATACTAAATGTAGGTTTTAACCTCATATAGAAATTACCTGCATACGAATTCTAAAACACAGAAAATAAACAATGCTAGAGCATAACACATAAAACACATATACACAGAGATTTTCCCCTGGATCCCAACACCGGGACTACCAGTTTGATTTTTCATTATATTCCTTTCAATGTTACAATACATATTTATACATGCTGAAGCATCCAATACCATGGACTGAAAACCATCACATCCAAAAACATGGACTAAAAAACCATAGGTAGGTCCGCCCAACCTAATATAGGGTCCAAAAAAAAAATTCCTGGGGCATTGCCCCGAACCCCATAGAGGGGGGCTACCCACCCCCCTCTAACCCCCTGGTTCACTACGTAGGTTAGACGTGGAAAGAATATAACACAACCCAACACCTTGCATCATACTTCCATAAACACATGACTATCAGTGCATAAATAAACACAACAACATAAGAGTTACATGTTCCAAGGATCAATGAAACATATCTACTAATTTGAAATCAGCCTTTACCAACACTAAAAATCATGTCATAATCCATAGTCAACTCATAGTCATTACACATAATGATACAACTATCAACTATTACACTCAAGTACATTTCAGCTATCTCAACACATATGTGTTAGTTTGACCATCTTAAAAAAATATAATTTCTTCATGCAACCGTATAGACACATTCATATCATGTAATTAATCAAACATTCAAACAACTATAAACATACCATGTTAGATAAATCAACTAGATGACATAATAAACAACAAACACTCAAATATTAAATAGACGACATAAACAAACATTCAATGTTAGGCCCCTATACTACTAGTGTAACTCCCTATTGTTATTAGTAAAACCCCCTTATTATATTGTTGTGCCCATGCAGTCCCCATATTGTTATTATTGTGCCCCATAGAAGCCCACTACTGTTATTATTGTGCCCTTACATTATTATTGTTATGTTGGCTCTGATTATATTATGACCCCTTAGAATCCTACATATAGAAAGGAGGTCTTATCATTTGTATCATCCAAGAATTTTTCATTTGTGTAATGTAAAGGAGGTTTCCCCCTAGAGGAGGCTTATTTCTAAGGCGTTCATCTATCTTTTCTATCTTTTTGTGAGTTGGTTTCATAACATTTGGTATCAAAGCTTTGGATTCTAGGGTTTCGCTGCTCCAAATAGGTCATCGTGGAATTTTCTCTATAACGTTTTTTCTGCGATGTTTCAAAAGCGAAAAACAAAACCCATTTGAGATGAAATCGCACTGAACCTTGGGTCCAAATTTCATAGCTTTTCGCGCTATATTTGCGGAGATATGATCTGAGGAAGTTGGTCTTTTGGTAGACTCCTAAATTACATTACAAATAGGTGACCTGGGGAAAATCCTCATAACTTTCTCTATGAGCATCGGATTGAACTTTCATAAGAAGTTACAGAAAGAGGATGGACTTTAGTTTCTTATACATGTTTTTCAGAGCCAAAGGTCGAAACAGGGACACGTGACATGTCATACAAGTTCGCTCTATTGAACTTGCCTATAATCAAGTCACTATAGGATATTTTGCATAACTCTTCCGTGGAGAATCCAAATTGGATCAGACTAGTGTCATTGGAAAGAGGACATAGATAGCTACCACAGGTCAGAATTTTAGAACTTAGATATCCGAAAGTACAAAGTTACAATCATTTCAAGATCGAGCTCCTAAAATTAATAAAAGGCAATATGAGGAAGTTTGATGGAAAGGATCCAGTAAATTGGATACTACAGATGGAGAAATATTTTGATCTACATGGTGTACCACTATTACAAAAGGTATGTATTGAATCTTCATATTTAGAACCGGATCAATTTTTATAGTATAAAGGACTTTGTTCTCATAAACAACTTGTTACGTGGTCAATTTTCACGAAGGAAATGATAACACATTATGAGGATACAAGGAGCAACAGCTTCTTTAGAGCAACACCAAAACAATTGGAAGAAAAAAGAGCAAAAACGCTTTGTTACAAAGTGGAAAGAAAAATTATGGCAACAAGGAAGTCTACCCCACACAACTATAAAGATGGAAGTGTTGTTTCTCCTAGCCTTCCACAACCTACAAGGGTTACACAACAAAAATTGCAAGAAAAAGAGAAAAAGCGCTTTGTTACAACTGTGATAACAAATACATTAAATGTCATAAGTGTACTGAGAAAAAATTATTCTACATAGATTGTGAAGAGGAAGAAGAAAAGGAGCAAAAAAGGTCAAAAGAAGAGGATATACTCCATGAACAAAAACTAGAGAAAGAAGAAATGAATCCGACCATATCTTGTAGTGCATTGGCCAGAATTACTACTCCTCAAACTCTCAAGATAGAAGGACATATCAAGAAGAAAAATGTTCAAGAAGTGAAAGATCACATCAAGCATCAAGAAATGAATCTGACCATATCTTGTAAAGCATTGGAAGAAATTACCACTCCTCAAACTCTCAAGATAGAAGGACATATCAAGAAGAAAAAGGTTCAAGCAGTGAAAGATCACATCGAGCATCAACAACAAGTTCTCCAACATTTAAAGGATAATGCCACTTTGGTGCAGAATCGAATGAAACAATAGGTAGATCAACATCGTAGTGAAAAACGTTTTGATATAGGTGATTGGGTATTTTTATGGCTACATCTCAAGAAAGCTATTTATGAGAAGGAAATGTTGACAATACTACATGCACTTAAGAAATGGCAACCTTACCCAATGGGAAGACAGTTCAAGGTAAAAATGGATCCTGATAGTCTTAAATAAATTTTAGAACAAATATTATCTTTATAAGAACATAAAAAATGGGTCACAAATATATTGGGTTATGACTTTGACATTATCTATAGAAAAGGGAAGAAATTTTTTGTTGCATAGGCACTCTCAAGAAAGGATGAGGATGTGGAAGCATTGTTGTGTGCCATTTCTATTATCCAACTAGAGTGGATGAACGAAACAAGGTATGAATGGAAGAAGGACGAAGAAGTGTGGCCACTCAATCGAAAGTTGCAGAAGGTCCCAGTTCAAACAATATTTCCAGAACTTGACAAGGAAGGAAAAATCGTATTGGAGCCTAGAGTAGTCACAAAAACAAGAATTGACAGCTACAAAATAGATCAATTTCAGAGTATCTCATCAAGTGGAAGAACTTACCCACTAAAGATTCCACATTGGAGGACAATAATTTTATACAGAAGCATCAAGAACTACTCAAGCGTTGAGGACAACACTTTTTAAAGGAGAGGGGCATGTTAGGCCCATATACTACTAGTGTAACCCCCTATTGTTATTAGTAAAACCCCCTTATTATATTGTTGTGTCCATGTAGTCCCCATATTGTTATTATTGTGCCCCATAGAAGCCCACTATTGTTATTATTGTGCCCTTACATTATTATTGTTATGTCGGCTCTGATTATATTATGACCCCTTAGAATCCTACATATAAAAAGGAGGTCATGTCATTTGTATCATCCAAGAATTGTTCATTTGTGTAATGTAAAGGAGGTTGCCCCCTCGAAGAGGCTTATTTCTAAGGCGTTCATCTATCTTTTCTATCTTTTTGTGAGCTGGTTTCATAACATTCAAATGCAAAGTAAATGACATAAGCAAGCTCGTACTTTAATGTATCTTGGGGAGGCTATCTTGTCTTCACAATCAATCGAGATTAGCATGATATAACTTCACAACATATCAACTTAAACATAAATAAGGGCATGATATCCATGACAATAGCTAACTAACATGTTCACATCATAAGCTCATAAACATTTTTCATTCATGCATAACAATCACATATGTGCGACCAGTGTAGATTAGTACAACACAATGTCACAAATAAGTCAACTCATGCATGAATGTCATAACCCTAACCATCTGCATAGGCCAATCAAATTTAGCATTATACGTATAACATCAAGATATTAATTTTATAACCCTAATCATCAAGTTAACTAACATATAACAACAATAAATTAACATAGAACATGATCATAAAAAACATATAACATAATCCTCGAGCTAACTACAAGTTAACATATAACATATTCATCAACGACATATAACATAATCATCAAGTTAAATAACATAAAACAACAACAACAATGCATACAACTACAGGTTATTGTCATTCATGAATATTTGACACATGTGCATATGACTACACTAATCAACTAGTATCTATCATGTATGTAACCATAACATCAATAGAATAAAAGGCATGCACATAACTATAATGCATATAACAATCCTTAACCTACATACCTGCATGCACAACATACAAATTTGTATGATGACATGCTCTTGCCTCGAGTTCCAATGTTGCAACTTCACTTTGATGGTCTGTATCTCATGCTCTATCATCCAACTCATCAGCATCATCACATACCAATATCATTGTGATGACCTAATTGCATACAACCACCATACACAACCAAACCTTCACCATGAAAATGCATGCAAAACAACATATAGAAACTAAGATGCCTAACAAATGCACATGAAACCATACACTCATGATGACGCATCCCACAACAACATAATCAACCTTCACATGGAAACATCACTACAACCATGATCAACACCATGAAAATGCAACAACACATCGACTACAAACATAAAATATGCAACTCACATGAGTGCATGAACAAAACACCACCCATCTAGTTTGATGGGTGAACCATGCTCTAATACCATTCTGTAACACCCTCCTCCCACATCTACCTAAGTAACCAGTCAACCAAGGTAAACATGTGACGAGAATTTACCATGATATGATTCAACCTCCTAAGTGACCTTAAGGAACTGGAATCGATAGAAACACACCATACCAGACCTTTTTCACTTGCTACAAGACTCCCAGAATGCATCCCATTCATTCCCCTAACCAGCCCCTAGGTCCCATTGAACTTTTAGACCTCTAAACCGCTGGATGTTCCCTTGTAATGGACAAGTGTGTCTGAGGACCTTTGGACACATGCAAAACATGAGTGTGCTAGCATCTAGGGACCTTTCTACCCAGTATTATCCCTGCGTCCCTAGGATTTGAATGACCTTTTTAGGCCCAGAGACCAAGTTGTTGAGACGGTTTAATCACTTTTTAATTTGACTAAACAATACTCATTTAATTGGCAACCAAGGTAAGTTTTTTTATTTCAAAGGGTCCGGATTATCTATGTTGATACATAACAGCTAGGAAAAGAAATGAAAGAAATGTCATTGAACACAATTGTAGAACTTAAAGAACTCATGCAAAAATTAAAAAGGCATTCTATAGGAATGAAATCCACTCATCACACTTCATGTTTTTCTCAAAGATCATGCATGCCACACATTATTAGTAAAAATGCATCGGTTAATTAAACCTTTTAGTTCTAGCCAATCCTGTGTAACAACATATAATCAAATCCGAAAACATAAGTGCATTTCTACTACAATTTATACAACGACAATAATAAGTCCACACTTAAAAGAAAGAAAAAAAATTAATCTACTACTCCTATGATCCATGCTAAAGAGGGCCCTTCCTCCCTTGCAGGGTGCATGGATAGAACGAAAACTAGTCAAAAATTCAACATGATATCTGTGTAAACATCACCAAACCCGTTCTGTATTAGAAATGACTGAAATTTCCAAGATGAAAATTTCTATATTGTTCCTATGTTTCTGTACCTTTTCATGGAATGGAACCATTTTTTATAAAGTTTTACAAGCCCTGGAAATTAGGGAACAGATCAGTTGATTCTCATGTTGATCAATATTAGGAGTAAAATAGAAATCACTACAAACAATTTCCAAATAAAATACCAATCAAAATTACACCATATTCTAAGATCATAACCAATCAAATCCTTTAACCACCTGTAGATAATTTCATGATTCTCAACAGTTGTCTTTTAAGACAACAACCATGGTCTTTGGCAGTTATGGTGTAACAGTATCCTCGAGGTGTAAGAGAAAAACTTTGGAATGTAATAGAAAATCTTTGGAGTGTAATAACAAGTAACAACAATAATTTTCCATCCCTTAGTCCTTAGTATATGGGCAACACCTAAAAGAAAAATAACCAGAAGACCTATTCCACAATTATCCTCGTTAGTCATCCAAAAAAGACATCACTTCATTCGATATTTAATAGAAATGGAAAAATAATATGTTCGAGAGAGGATTTCTCTTATAACCAGGGAAAGTGGTACTTATGACATAAATTTCATAGGTTTAAATTTAAAATGATAAAAAATAGGGAAAGAGGTGTCTAAGATATGCTCAAAAACTGCACCCAACATCTCCCCCCAACTGAAGCCACTGCATGTCCTCATGCAGAATCTTCAGGTACCGCTTTTGTATCAACAATTTAAATCTTTCAAACTATAAGTACTCACAGTATCTTTTCCAACTGATCTGTAACCCTGAGTAGCCATCAATTGATGTGGCCATGATTCATCTTCATAATCACATAATTGGTAATGTTGTTGATAGTCTTCGACTGGAATACATATCAAGGGATACTTAATTTTAAGTCCTATCTAGAAATCTCCCATTGATTTCACAATTCAAGCATATCTTGGGATTCATGTAACAACAACCACAAAATTAGGAAACCCAAAAGGATCACACTCCTACAGACTTGCACTACCAGCCTCTGTACGTTTTAGGCATCCAGTCAATGCTTAGCTTTTCATTTTTGTAAAGATGTTGAGGAAAAATCCGAAAATCCACCTTCTATAGAGGTATGATTGTTCCACCATATTAGGAGTACTAATAAACCTTTTAAACTCACACCTCATTTCGGTGACCATGCTCGGTTTTGCTCTTATCCACAAGGCTACCTTCTCCTTATTTGTGTTACATGACTTCATGGAAAGATTCCACTCCACCTAATTTCTCATGAAGGGGATGAAGGAGTGCAACTACAAGTCCCCCATATAGGAGAAGATGTGTACAATCATGTCCAGGCTATCAAATTCACAAATCATGTTATGTAGAAAAAGATCACACAACAAGCTTTGCTCGTCAAAATCACATGTGCAAAAAACATTTAAGAAAGTTCGAGTAGAATTACCCAAATAGGGTCTATTATCATAGACATCTTTTAACTGAAAAAGATAAAATATCTCCCATAGAAAGATTGGATAAGATGGGGAAGGCCTTCTGCACCCTAAAAGGTTCAAGGCGAGTCTATATAGTTTATCTTTGTCATTTGTTAATTCCTCAACCTTTTGTTGTAATTATTGCATCTGTTCTTCCTTCTCCTTCTCAGTTTTCTTTCTTTCCAACTTTGTCCATTATTCCTTCAACCTCATCTTGGCCCACTATTCTTTGACAATATATATGATTTTTTGATGTTCCTCTAGAGAAATCACTCCCTTTTGCAAAGAGAGTGGTGACTGATTCCATTTTTGTAACTCTGATATCAACGAAAGTTTCTCTAAACACCACCCTGCTTCAGAATCTCATATTATCTCGCATGCAACATCGGTAGGAGTTGTAACAACATCTCGTGATTCAACCTATTCTACTTTAGCTGTTGTTTCTTATGTAACAACAGCTTCATCAGTAGGTTCTTGTGGATTAACTCTCACCTCTTCTTCCTCGGGAACCTCTACCTCAACTACTAGTTCTTATGTAACAACAACATCATCAACAGGTTCTTGTGTTTTGGTTTCTAGGTCAAACACCATGGGATGCTCCATTTCAGTTTTTGGTTCTTGTGTAACAGCAACATCGCCAACAGGTTCTTGTGTAACAGCCTCCCAGGGTTTTGTTTGGATTTCTTCTAGGAAGGTACTTGCAGCACAAACTTTATACCCTGTTGTTACTAAATTCTTAGCACGTTTTGTACATACATAACCTAGTGTAGTTAATGTTCTCATCTTGTCAATAGCCTACGCCAGAGTATGAAGACGTGGAACCCTTGTTTCCACTTTATTATCCTCTATTTTATGCCTTAATTATTGATGTTGTTTTTCTAACACTTTAATTTACACAGTAGGGTTTGGGTCTCATTCTTACCTGGAAAAGGAACCTCATCTTGGTTGGCCTGTTCCTCTTTATTTTGTCCCCTTGTGTCCTCATGCTTGCTTGACCTCTTTTTCGATGGAGGCAAGAGTCCTAGTTGGGTGCTAACTTTGACCCTCATTTTTGGTTTTCTTCCACCTATTAGATTTTCTAGTGACATTTTCTTTATTTTTCTTCAAGAGGGTTGCCCTTGTTCCTCAGCTACCCCAGCTTCTTTTAGAGCATCAGCGGGGGTTTCAACTTGTTTCTGGCATGAATTCCTTGTCTTTTTTCTCATGAAATTTTCCTAGCTTTAGTCTTGGTGCTCCAGAGCCTCCACTATGGTTAATTTTATAAGGTCATGATTGGTGACACAACTTTCTGAATGCAAAGAAACCTTCACAGCAGCAGGCATATGCTTCAAATTCTCCAACAAGAACTAAGGTTAATCAATTTCCTGTGCCAAAGATGATTTAACAATGGAAAATGATAGTTAAACACTATCGTCACCCTTCCTTCACACGTAATATAATTAATGATGAATAAAGAAACATCTCCCCATGGTTGAGGAAGCGACAGTTGGTCAATTCCCCTACCCTTCTTAACCAATTGCTCCTCCGCTTATAGAAATTCAGCTTTGAGGGAAGGGTCATTAATTTTCCGGTTAAACCATCACTTTCCTTCAAGTTTCAATGCTAATACTCTAGAAATTACCTCCTCGGTGACTTCAAACTTCAACCCTCTGACTTTTGTCTGATTCCTACTCAAATTCTTAGCAAACTCTAGGCAAACAGTTTATTCTAACCCTTTGAGTCATTTAAAGAATTCAAATCACCCTGCCTCTTTGAAAATCTGACATGCCTCTGTTAAATTCTCCAATGCCTCTATGGAATTAGGCTTGTGCCTTACCGTTGCTCCCCATCTTTGCTTCAGACAATACCATCTGTGCTACCTCTACTTTCTCTATGAGATTTCTGTGAAATGAAGATGTAGTGTTTCATTGGGATAGATATCGGGGAAGTAAAGGCAAATATGTCGGATCAGGGGGTCGTACAATATGCGTTATCATCTCATTATTAATCTAAGGTCCTGGAAATATATCTTAAATGTAATTTAAACCAATGGCACAGTCGACATAAAAATATGATAATGATTGCAGGATTTGCTAATGATTACATGGTCTGTCACTAGTTAAATTATAGATCATGAAATGATTCAGCCTCCCCCGAGTTTTAATGTGACGAACGTCTACGGCCATCAAACGAAGCATCATATTAATTTCCATAATTGTTAAATAAAGAAAAGTCAATATACCTTTTGAAATGACTTACCGACGGTGATGTGGTGGAAAAGTACTGGTGATGTGATAGACTCCAGCAATAGCATACTAATTATGTCATTTATTCCAATGGCAGCATACTCGTGATATCATTTATTGAAGCAGATAGTTGTGCCCAATTTTCTGTTACAAATTGTTAGCTATTACAGGTGTAACAACAAATGTAATTGCTACTACTACTCTTTACAACATAACTCTTATTTACAATACTTTTGAAAGTAATTTAAAAACTTTTAAAAGAATAAGAAAAAAAGTTGAGCTTGTAACAACATAGGATAAAATATATGAAATAGATTATGTTGTTACAAGTAAAAATATGTGTAACAACTTCCACATAGTGGTTTTCAATTTTTACCATTATCTTACTGCACCCCCATAAGAGTTTTTCATAGGTATATTTTTTTTACTTATAAAGTTTTTATTATTTATTTTTTCTTTATTAATTTTTTTCATTTTTTTCTTTCTTTTTATATTTTGGTGTATCAGCCACCAACAAAAATTGCTTTTCAACTATTACACTTATTGAAGATTTAAAAATTTGGCAGCGCGGGAGAATTTTTCCCTGCACTTGTAATTTGAAGGTCAGATTCTGAGACAATGTTGACAAATGAATCCCTTGAAGCTATTTTATGATATAACCGAAGAAGATACCCATTAGCAAGTAATGGTTTCCTAGCACTGTCAATGGTAACTAAATTCATAGTCCCATTTTCAAAGACTTGTTGACAGTGCTGGACCCGCCAAAATTTAGGGGATCTCCCCAATATGAAGTCCCAACTAGACCTCACACCGTTTGGTGTAGGAGTCCCATCCAGTATGATGGCTCAGTTGCCATTATCTTAAGGATTTTCCTTAGCTCTTTCTTGTCATCACATGAGAGTCATTTTCTTTGTCTTCGAACATCGAGGTTCACATTCCTGGTGGGTGCTTAGTGTCACTTGTGTCAAGGTTCTTTCACTACAGAGGGAGAGGGTGAGAGTGAGTCTCAAGTTGAAAGGGAATAGTCCCAACTCTATCAAAGGCACACAACACAATAGGACATGCGCAACTTCTAGCGGAGTATTCCATACATATGCAGTAGTACCAAAACACAAGGTGAACTGATAGCATGTACAACACCCAACCGAATAGTCCAAACGAGTGCAACAGTCATTGTAACAAGTTTATGAAAATGAATTTGTCGAGTGTCCGACGGAATAGTCCACATAGGCGAGACAACGTAACAACTAATACAACACATTTCCAATAGAATATGTAATAGAACAATCGAAATAGTTCATCTACCTTAATACAGGTTAAAGCAACATGCATTACAAGCATTCAAAGAATAGTCTTACAAATGAATGCAATACATGTGTGAAAACTATTGGCCTGTTAACAGGCTTCTGAATGAAGAAAAAGTTCCAAGACACATCGGTACACCATTACATCACTAACCCCAATAGCAGGGCATTGGAGCCACTTCTCGCTCCTCAAAGAAAATAATACAAACTCTCAAGGCTATGTGGGAGGAGCCAAGGTGAAAAAGTCCTTTTCATGTACAAATGAGGGCTATATATAGCCAAGAGTGAAACTAACCCTTTTGACTATTCGACTTCCCTCATGATTGTTTGACTTACATGACTCTTCAACTTTACATGCGGGTCTCTTGGACTTCCATGTTACGTTAAATTGATTACAACAATGTGGCCCATAGTAGTGATGTGGCCAAGATGACTCATGAAATGACTCGACATGACAGAGTTGGTATGTTCATGCTGCTAGTGGTGTCCATGTCGAGTTGTAGTGCTACTCAGTGATGAATGTGCTCCTTGTGTATCATAGCTTCACCTCTGCATGGCAAGGTGTGTGGAGTCTTCAACTCTTTGATGTTCTTGGTGTTCACTTGATGTTGCATGTTTATGTCTCTTCTTCTCTTGTACTTAACATGCTTCATGTGTTCATCTATTCACGAAAAATTCTCCTAGCATGCACTCCTTGTTCATCTCGTTCGTCGTCGCACCATGTCTCATCCATGTACCTGTATCTGCAATCACATATGATGATACAACATCAAATCTAGAAATATTATAGTCTACCATGATGCATCATCTTTCATTTTCGGGTGCAGGTGACTAAGAGAGAGGACAAGGCTCTGAAACTACGAAGAGCACATTTTAGGTCGGGATACATGATCTGAAAATGGAATGTACTTGTTTAAGGGTGCAAGGTATCCATTTCCAATAATTTCAACTGTGAGCTAGACACTCCAAATGACCTCTAAAAATGTATAAACTTATTATTTCTTATACAAAGATAGACTGTAGGGGCATTCACCGGACATGTCACCTCTAAAAAGAGGATGATTTCCAGAGGCTACCTGGCCCTCTACAGGCTCTGCCTAAAGAAATAACCAAGTAAACACTTAGAAGTATTTGACATACACATACTTGAAGTTTAAGGTCTTGCAGAATAAGACAAATAACTTTCTATAGCTGAACAGGTGATTATGTGTGTATGCAAGTTATATTTATTTATTGTTTAATACTTTATATCAGTTTTGTTTAGCATATAATCTTCAACAAATAAAGACATCAAAATGATAAAGCAGTTCACCCCCTCCTGGGCTACATCTGCTGGACCAAGCCTCTCCAACTAGGCTTGTCCTCTTGTATTAAAATTGCTACAAAGGCTAATACAAGAATATGGGTGTCTCAAAGGACAGATCTGACTGTAAATACAAAATCAGAATATAGGAATTAGCCAAACATGCTCTTTCCCAAACACTAAACAGTGAATTTTGTACCTTATACAGTACTTTCCCCAATTGGCCCTCGTGGCCCTTTACACTTGCATGGAGAATTTAGAGGTGAAGATGACCTCAAATGGTTCTAAAACCTCTGCCATTAGACTTAGAAGGTCGAAAATAGCAGACATAGGCTTTAAATCACCAAAAACGGATGAACAAAGCCCCCAAACAGCTCAATCCCTGAAATGGCCCTGGTGGCCCTGAAAGCTTCCCTGAAGCTAAACAGTGAGAAGAATGCCTAAAAAGGAAAACAAGCTATAGAAATGGATTCAGAATGCTGAAAACCTTCAGAAATGACCTTCGTTCCACATTCACTGGCTGCACAATTCCCAATGCAGCTCCCAAACTGATTTGGCCCTAGTGGCTCCTGGAACTTCCATGAAGCTAAAACACCTGAAAATGACCTCAAATGGCTGTGAAACCTGCACCAGTGGCTTCCGAAGGTCGAAAAGACCCAAAATAAAAAAAAAAAATCATCCAAAACCGACTTTCCTAGCCAAAGTTATGGCCATTTAATGTTTCTCCAGTCTGTCCCTAGAAAAACTCCAGCTAACTGTAGTGGAGGTCCAGATAAGTCCGCCAATTATGGCGGGTCCGCCAAATTTGGCGGTCCGCCAAGAATCCTGCCAACTTAACTGTAGTTATATTAAATGCACATGTGACCATTTACCTTGGATTGCGTGCCCGACGGTTAGTGTACTGGCGGTTGGGTTAAGCCCACGGTTTTCAGCCTGAGGTCATATGGCATGTGGGGCTGGCCCCCTTTGTTTCCCGCCCAGCAATATTTTTGAATTTAAATAACTTTTGGTTGCCAAATCTTTCACGTCCCGTTCCTGTGGCCTAACGGTAAGGCACTGTAATTACCCTAGATGAGGTCGTGGGTTCAAAACTTTGAACTCCCAAAAATTTTGGATATTGGATATGCGCCCAACAAACTTTCGCTGACATCATCTTTGGGCCACGTGGCAGTCTTTGATTGGCTGGTCAAAAAGAATATTCTTTGGAATATTCTAAGGAATATTTCGTAGAATATTCTTTTTTTAATTTTTTTTTTTAAATTCCAAAAACTAAGGGTTATTGGGCAAATTTTGTTTTTGGCATAATTTTCTCATACAGCGACCGTTTTTCGAACCGTTTGCGGCGCCGGAATCAGGAAGACGAGAAATTTCCATTCATTCAGGTTCCAATCAGTTCTGAGCACTTTTATTTTTTACCATTTTACGACACTTGGTCCTGAGCCCCTGATCACACCTCCCAAATGAGAAGGCTTTTGGTCCCCAAAAGCTCACTGAATCTCTGAACTGAACTGTACAACACTTGAGGAATAGAAATATCCTCTTCTGTTCAGCCAAAACAGCATACTGATGCCAAAATGTCCTGCCTTATCAACTGTCGTCATGGTGAATGTTGATGCATAAACCAAGTACTCGTTGAATCCCGACGAAGCTTGTTTTGCTAGACAAATTGAAAGTTTGCAGGAACCAGCAATGAAAATTGCTGATATATGAGCTGAAATATTCTCCTGAACATGTGGGCTTGCTAGCTGTCACGATGCCCATCCATGGCACTTCTGCAACAGAAGAAGAACTGCCTCCCAAATGAGAAAGCTCTTACAAAGATGAAATACTTCATCATTTCTCCTCTTTACAATCTTAGAGATCAAATTAACTTTTTCCAAGTCAATATTAAATTACATGCATGGTTAAAAACAAAGGAATCAACCCTTCAAGTTAATCACACATACATGTTTAAAATACAAGCAAATCATCATGATCCCTGTGCTCATGCATATCATTCTCATGCATGCAGTTTATCCTTCAACTTTCTCTTAAGTACAATCATAAGTACAAGATCCTCGATCACATGTACATGTACTTTCAAAGCTGAAATGAATATAACTTTCGCTGCGATAGAGTGAATCTCATACTCAGCTTTCCATCCTGCAACTTGCATTCCCTTAACAAAGAAATGCATTCAATCAAAAGACATGCAACTTCAATTAGATAAGAATTCTAACCATTTATTACCAATCCATCTCAAAGGCGCTTCCTTTAACTGCACATCAATATCAACATGTGTATCATCCTGACACATATCAATGATGGAAACTTCCTTCCCATTCTTGCCATACTCTTGCTCCAATTTCTTTAACTTTTGTGGAAGCATTGTTGGATTCAGAGTCAAACACCTTTCAGCAGTATGTCCATGCTTATGGCAGTAAGTGCAACACATGTTCATCTTCTTGATAGCATGATTTACATTGTTCATTGGAACTTTGGCTTCTTGCCTCCTTTCCTTCAAAAGTTTCCTATAGGTTGCCATTCTTTCTCTTTCACCTTCATTACCTTCATGAGGAGGTGAATCAAATGAAGAAGAAGCTCCTTTTGGAACCCCATTAATCCCTTCAATGGTTTTAGAGCTTTTACCACTTTCTTGTTCAAGTGCATGCTTATGCACACCTTCTTCCTGCAAAGCATGTTTCAAACGATTGCATTCCTCAAGGATACAACCTTTACCAACTTGAGGTAGAGAACCTGAAATAAAACTCCTTCTAGGAACTGTTTCAATTGCCTTCATGGCTGCTTTGGAACTTTCTCCATAAGATTGTCCATAGCCAAGACCCAAATTCTTAGGCCTTATCTCAACCATTATTGGCTCAACTATACCATGTGCATGTTTGCCCAATCCTTTTCCTTCATATCCCATTTTGGACATCAACTTGGACCCTATGCCTCTGGTATGTTTCTCAAGAGAACCAACATAAACATTCTTATCAGAATTTGAAGACAAACTAGAATTGTTTACCTCTTATTCAAGCTGATACTTGGCTAAGGCTTCTTTGTCAACAAGGATTTGTGCCTCCAACTCATGCATCCTTTCTAGCTTCATGTTTGCAATATGAAGTTGGCCTTCCATTTCTTGCAATTGGTTAGAAAGCAACTGCTTCTCTTCCCTCATGGAATTCAATTGCTCTTGAAGTCTAGAGCTCTTTCTTTCATCCTCATACATTTCTCTCACCATATTCATCATGATGAAAAATTCTTGCTTCAAGCCTTCATCAAAGAATCTTGTGAAGGAGGACGATTTTGAGAACTCACTTATGGAAATTGTCATTGTAAAAATGAACAAAAGAGCTTCAGCAACTCAAACAACAAGTAGTAAAGCAGTCAATCTTCAACACTGCTTAAGACACCTTTCAAGCTACACAATCAAGCTAGTGATGTCAGTCAAGCAACCTAGTGCTCTGATACCATCTGATTTGAAAATGGAATGTACTTGTTTAAGGGTGCAAGGTATCCATTTCCCATAATTTCAACTGTGAGCTAGACACTCCAAATGACCTCTAAAAATGTATAAACTTATTATTTCTTATACAGAGATAGACTGTAGGGGCATTCACCGGACATGTCACCTATAAAAAGAGGATGATTTCCAGAGGCTACCTGGCCCTCTACAGGCTCTGCCTAAAGAAATAACCAAGTAAACACTTAGAAGTATTTGACATACACATACTTGAAGTTTAAGGTCATGCGGAATAAGACAAATAACTTTATGTAGTTGAACAGGTGATTATGTGTGTATGCAAGTTATATTTATTTACTGTTTAATACTTTATATCAGTTTTGTTTAGCATATAATCTTCAACAAATAAAGACATCAAAATGATAAAGCAGTTCACCCCCTCCTGGGCTACATCTGCTGGACCAAGCCTCTCCAACTAGGCTTGTCCTCTTGTATTAAAATTGCTACAAAGGCTAATACAAGAATATGGGTGTCTCAAAGGACAGATATGACTGTAAATACAAAATCAGAATATAGGAATTACCCAAACATGCTCTTTCCCAAACACTAAACAGTGAATTTTGTACCTTATACAATACTTTCCCCAATTGGCCCTGGTGGCCCTTTACACTTGCATGGAGAATTTAGAGGTGAATATGACCTAAACTGGTTCTGAAACCTCTTCCATTAGACTCAGAAGGTCTAAAATAGCAAACATAGGCTTTTGAATCACCAAAAACGGATGAACAAAGCCCCCAAACAGCTCAATCCCTGAAATGGCCCTGGTGGCCCTGAAAGCTTCCATGAAGCTAAACAGTGAGAAGAATGCCTAAGAAGGCAAAACGAGCTGTAGAAATGGATTCATAATGCTTAAAACCTTCAAAAATGACCTTCGTTCCACATTCACTGGCTGCACAATTCCCAATGCAGCTCCCAAACTGATTTGGTACTAGTGGCTCCTGGAACTTCCATGAAGCTAAAACACCTGTAAATGACCTCAAATGGCTATGAAACCTGCACCAGTAGCTTCAGAAGGTCGAAGAGACCCAAAATAAAAAAAAACATCGTCCAAAACCGACTTTCCTAGCCAAAGTTATGGCCATTTAATGTTTCTCCAGTCTGTCCCTAGAAAAACTCCAGCTAACTGTAGTGGAGGTCCAGATAAGTCCGCCAATTATGGCGGGTCCGCCAAATTTGGCGGTCCGCCAAGAATCCTGCCAACTTAACTATAGTTATATTAAATGCACATGTGACCATTTACCTTGGATTGCGTGCCCGACGGTTAGTGTGCTGGCGGTTGGGTTAAGCCCACGGTTTTCGGCCTGAGGTCATATGGCATGTGGGGCTGGCCCCCTTTGTTTCCTGCCCAACAATATTTTGAATTTAAATAACGTTTGGTTGCCAAATATTTCACGTCCCATTCTTGTGGCCTAATGGTAAGGCGTTGTATTACCCTAGATGAGGTCGTGGGTTCAAAACTCTGAAATCCCAAAAATTTTGGATATTGGATATGCGCCCAACAAACTTTCGCTGACGTCATCTTTGGGCCACGTGGCGCCCTTCGGGCCTGCCACGTGGCAGTCTTTGATTGGCTGGTCAAAAAGAATATTCCTTAGAATATTCTAAGGAATATTCCGTAGAATATTCTTTTTTTATTTTTTTTTTAAATTCCAAAAACTAAGGGTTATTGGGCAAATTTTGTTTTTGGCATAACTTTCTCATATGGCAACCATTTTTCGAACCGTTTGTGGTGCCGAAATCAGAAAGACGAGCACTTTCCAGTCGTTTAGGTTCCAATCAGTTCTGAGCACTTTTATTTTTGACCATTTTACGACACTTGGTCCTGAGCCCCTGATCTATACAAGATCTGGGCACTTTCAAGGAAAATTGTGCAAAGGTCACTAGGAGGATGAGATGGGTAGTCCAGATTAGTAGTGACTATCTGCGGGATCTAACGCGGCTAAAGGGTAGATTTGCACAAATTTTCCAGGGAGGCAGTGCAAGCTACAGGGAGGACAGTGGCCGTGAAAACTGTGCAGATTCTCTGGGGAGGAAGGCAGCGGACTGCGGGAGCTTGATGGACAAAAATACGCAGAACTAGGAGGCCAGCATACAGGATATCCCTGCGCAATTTCTAGGTTGAGCAGGCTTTCAAGCAGCTAGAGGACAACCCATGGAAACTACATAGTTTTCAAGAGGAGTAGGTGGTCGGCTAACAGGGTGATTGGCTTACAGAACTACGTAAATTTTGAGGACAGTGCAGCGATAGGCAACGGGTGCCTGAACTTCATGTCCTTGTAATTTCCTTAGTTAGTAGAGGTGGGCATGTTGCCTAGTCAAACTCTCTGGTTGACCAACGGGAAGCTTGATAGATTTGCTTGCGGATAGTGCAAACTGAGATGGCTTGCTGAGAAACTTCTGCATTGTTTTGGTGACAACAAGTCAAGTTTATTCCAGGATAGCATAGTGCAGACTACCTGGGAGGCAGCCTGAAGCTCTGTGCAATTTTGGGTAGCAATACATGAACACTAAGGGTTGAGACTATGTAGTGCAACTCAACGAAGGTCTGGTTGAGGGAGGGTGGTCCAGTCAACAGACTTTCGTAAAAATGGCTAAGTGTGTGAGTAAGTGAACTCGTGAATATGGCCTTATGAACGCACACTCAACATGACTTGATGACAAGACACCTCATACCAACAAGACAACATATGCTCAGTGTGACTGACTGCGGGACTATCTAATGGTGAAAGTGACAAGTGCGACACTTGGAATAGACCTTTAGATGACTGTGACAACACTTGCACGACAGTGCTTACAACATTGTGTGTGAGTGTGATGGATGTTTACATAATGAACACAACTCAAACACAAACCTTTAACAACACCAAAACAAGTTCGAAAGCATGACATAGAAATCAACATGCCGAAGACGACAGTTGATCGAATGAGCGAAAATAAATCAAGACATGTAGAGGAAACACGTGACATGATTTTTTTGTGTTTGTGCATAGGCATGTGACTAGGATAGGATGATATGAAAATGACAAGTAATCCTTCAAACTCAACTAAGAGGTGTACTTTGAAAGGTGTTCTTTACTTAACATACTTACCCTTGAGATGATCATGCATCCAGTGGAGCTTTCATGTGGTCCTGGTATTTTCCATTACTTGGTCTCTTGGTCCTTCTCCTCAACTCGTTGGGAGTGATCTTAGAATGTCACACTTTCCTGTAGTCACTGAGTAATGGATCGTTGTGGTTTCAGTGGGATGTGACTGCTACCAGGATGAGGTCACAGGAGGCCTATCTACACAGTTTCTGCATGCAAGACTGATAGGACAATTTGGACAACACTGTGCAGTTTTGAGTCACAGGACTGTTGCAAGATGGGCGTCCTGGAAGGAAACCTCTGCGCAGTTTATGAATGGAGGGCAGTTGGAATACTCTTAATTTTTGGAGAGCAGTGTTGGATGCCTGACTGCTCCATGCATTTCAAGATAGCAGTGTTGGCTGGGGTCTCTACGGGCTACAGGGTTTCAGCAGGAAAGGGAGGAAGCTTGATGGTTGCAAAATCAAATTGAAAGGTTTCAGGAAGCTGAATGAGGCTAGGTTTCTTGGGAAATGGCTAAGTGTGAGATCAATGACATAGATGTAAACAGTGATAGGACTCAACTATGATCACACATGAACACTTAGTGACACAACGTAGACCATCCAGAATGCATAATACATACTTCACTTGATGCAAGAACCTTCATGACAAGAGTGCATGAAGTGAGTGTGAAACATGTCTATGTGGTGACAACCACTCATACACACACACAACTCCCTTGAAGCAAAACAACATTCCCTTTGCATGACAAACAATGACCCCTATTCCCAAGATGACACATGCTGCGTAAATATGTGAACATGAAAAACCCTTAGGTCAAGGAGGGTAGCTTGAAATCATTGGCTTACCAACAAGTGACCAAGGATGATCGATTGCAGGATCCAAGGTAGGCTCCAAAATTTGCATGCGAGCTAAAATCTTAGAGGGCGTTTGTAGCCAATACAACATTGGTGATGCACTGGTAGAACTCCAACTCTCTGTATGGACCTTGGTTTGTTAAAAGTGAGTTTAACCCTTCCGGAAGTATTTTTCAATTCATTGATCATGATGGCTACCACACTATCTTTTGTGAATGATGTATTCCCTACCATTCTCTTCATCGGTCAGCACACATTCCAAGCCAATTCAACTTAGTTGTTTTGATTGGGGATGAGGGGTATATTGATGTACAAGTAATATAACTATCAGAGTTTAAGTTTAATCTCTGGTGTTGCTCTACTACCAGTAGGCCTTGATAGTACCCCAGCGGAGTCATGCAGGAACCAATGAGCATGTTCGATACCCTAGCTAAGTTACGTGAATCACCTCTATTTAGGAAGCCTTTCTCTTCTTTCACCTTATTCACTTTTCATTTTTTTCATTTTTTTTCATTTTTTGAACAACTATGCATAGGCACTTATTTATTTTAGAGTCAGAAGAGGGATCCTGACTTATTGAGAGCAGCAGAGGTTGTTCCTTTAGAGAAGTTGTTATATATACCTCTGGCATACTTGTTAATGTTTTCCCCCTCACCTTAATCTACTTGACTGAGCTGACAAGGGTTAACCCAAAAGAACCGATTAGAGTGGGTGGTACTAGTTAACAATGTAAGCATTATGTTTTCACCAAGAGTCGCCCTGAATAGAATGTATTTTCCATGAAGGCATTATTGACTGAAGACGACAAGCTCTTCAGAAAGGGAGAGGAAAATAGATAACCAAGTGTTGATAGTTGTACAAGTCCTCTTATATTTGCCCAACTTGTCTCGAGAGCCAAAAACAGTTTCACGAGAGGCTAACCTGCGGGTACAAGCAAGCAAAGAAAGAAAAAGTAAAAGCATAAGTAAAGAAAAAGAAAAACAAGTAAGAAAATCAAGAAAGCAAGCAAACTAAACTAAGTAAGCAAGAAAACAAACATGAAAACCATAAAGAAAAGAAAAGCAAGAAGCAAAAACTACTCCTACGCTTACACTAAATAGTGCATGGGCCTACTCACGTGAAGTGATATTTCCAGTGCTGTCATTGACGCATTGGCTGGCCCATGTTCGCGAAGGCATGGAAAATATGCATGTAAACTAGTGAACAAGAAAGATTTAACAATGAATACCAACACGCTCTGAGTTCTAAAACATCCACGAAAAATAAAACGGCAAATGCATAAGACATACATTCTGCGTACTTAACATGGTGCTAGGACACACTGCATGTAGATGATAAGCATGCAAACTCTCTTCACTGTGACAGAGAAGAAAACATGAGAAATAGAGATAAATTACGCCTTGCAAGTGTGCTTACTATGTATTATTCCTCCAATGCATGAGCGATGGGATCATGTGATTCGAGTGGAGGAAGCAAAATATGTGTGTTGGATTGACCTTCAGTGTAGATAGATGAGTGATGAGGAGCCTTGAGTGTTTCACAAATTTTTTGATGGAAAGTGGAATTAACCTCAGGATAGAGAGTTCCTGACATAACCATCAGCCTAGGTTGAAGTGCCTTGATAGCCTGCGAGGTTTCCAATCCATCAATAAAGAGACCATTGGAGACCAGTGGCTTGAACATATTAACAGTAAGTGAATCAACATCATGATCAAATGGAAAAGTACATAGATCACAACAACCAAGATTAGAAAATTCAGGATGTTCATCGACATCCTCATGATTTGATGAATCATACAAAGGAGTAGATGAGAATCAAGATTGTTCACCCTTTGTGTTTTGAGAAATGATAGATGACAGATGGGATGTATTTTCAAAGGAAGATGTGTCCTCTCCACAATGTAATGACATACTGACATCCAATGTATCTTGTGAATGATCGGAAGTAGAAGCATCTAGAAATGAGTTTTCACAGGGAGAATCAAAAGTGGCAGAATCACAAGGGATGTCAAGATAAAGCAGATGAGGTGCAGATAGAAGGGAGTCATCCTTCACCACAGTTTCTTCTTTATATTCTCGCACACATTCATCATGAATGATAGCATAGGTTGGCTACAGAAAACCAACTCCGTGAACAACTTGATCCTCGTTCACAACAAGTGTGGAGTTCAGAATGGAAGAACAAAAGGCAATACAATCCAAAGGATCAATGTAATGTGGGGACTGATGTTTAGGGAACAAATCCCCATGAAAATCAATAGGCTTGAAAGCCAAATATACGTAGACATTGAGAGAAGGTGGGGTAGGAGGATGTGACAGTTCAACAGATGTGTGAGCATATTCTCCCACCTCAGACTGCGGAGCTAGAGTTTTTTTATGAGAAGAGGGTGGATAGTCACTTGTGATAGTGACCTCGCCCATCTTAGATTTGGTAGCTCTAACACCAAGGTGTGTTGGGAGAGGTTTGAATGATTCTAAGAATTCTGTATTTTCTGATATGTAAAGAAGATACTTAAATCTTCCATCGAGAAATTCCCAATCAATTTCATCTTTAGGAAATCGCCATGCAAGATTACAAAAGTGTGTGTGAAAGTGCTCAACGGATTCATCATGTATGTTCTGTAATTCTATAATTTCTTTATTGAGTGCTTGACGGTTAAAATGATGGAAAGCACAGTCTATCTCTACGATCAACTGAGTGAGAGAGTGAATAGAGTTTTCGGGCAGCATGGTACACCATGATAGTGGGTGCCCTCGAGGCATGTGTGCAAGCAACGTGCATCTCATTTAATATCCATGGATTTTATACTTTTGATATATAACTACTAAGGTCATTATGTGTTCAAGATTGGCCATTTCACCTTCACCTTCATATGTGAATTGGGACAAGTGATTCCAGAGATCCTCCGAGATTTCAAAGTCGTTTCCATAAGACATACACTTTGGAGGAGGAATTATGTAGTTAGTCGTGATAAGCATTTGGAGATTCAAAATAGATTTGAGGACTCAGCTTCTCATCTAGCCCTCCTTCTAGTGCCAAAAATGTTGACGGTGTTGGACCCATCAACATTCAGGGGATCTCCCTGGTATGAAGTCCCAACTAGACCTCACATCGTTTAGTGTAGGAGTCCCATCTGGTATGATGGCCCAGTTGCCATTATCTTAAAGATTTGCCTTAGCTCTTTCTTGTCATCACATGAGAGTAAGTTTGCTTTGTTTTCAAACAATGAGGTTTGCGTGCCTAGTTAGTGCTTAGTGTCACTTGTGTCAAGGTTCTTTCACTGTAGAGGGAGAGGGTGAGAGTGAGGCTCAAGTTGAAAGGGAATATTCCTAAATTTTTAAGAGAAACACAACACGGTAGGACATGTGATTGTGCATCTTCCAGTAGAGTATTCCACACGGATGCGGCAGTCACAAAACACAAGGTGAACAAATAGCACGTACAATACCCAGTGGAATAGTCCACACAAGTGCGACAGTCGTTGTAACAAGTTTATGAAAATGAATCTATCGAGTGTCCAGCAGAATAGTCCACACGGGCGAGACAACGTTAACAAGTGATACAACACATTTCCAATAACATATGTACTAGAACAACCGAAATAGTTCAACTATCTTAATATAGGTTAAAGCAACATGCATTACAAGTGTTCAAAGAATAGTCTTACAAATGAATACAATACATGTGTGAAAATGTGTTGGCTTGTTAACAGGCTTTTGAATTAAGCAAAAGTTCCAAGACACATCGGTACACCATTACATCACTAACCCCGATAGCAGGGCATTGGAGCCACTGCTCACTCCTCAAATAAAATACTACAGACTTTCAAGGCTATGTGGGAGGATCCAAGGTGAAAAAGTCCTTTGCATGTACAAACGAGGAGTATATATAGCCAAGGGTGAAACTGGCCCTTGTGACTATTCGACTTCCCTCATGATTGTTTAACTTACATGACTCTTCAACTTTGCATGTGGGTCTCTTGGAGTTCCACATTACATTACATTGCTTACAACAGTGTGGCCATAGTATTGATGTGGCCAAGATTACTCATGACATGACTCGACACGAGAGAGCTGGTATGTTCATGCTGCCGATGATGTCCATGTCAAGCTGTAGTGTTGTTGAGTGATAAATGTTCTCTTGGTGTATCATAGATCCAACTCCGCATGGAAATAAGTGTGGAGTCTTCGATGGTCTTGGTATTCGCTTGATGTTTCACATGCATGTATCTTCTTCGTTTGTACTTGGCATGCTTGATGTGTTCATTCATTCATGAAAATGTCTCCTAGCATGCATTCCTTGTTCATCACGTTCATTGTCGTGCCATGTCTCATGCATGTACCTGTATCTGCAATCACTCATGATGAGACGACATCAAATCCAGAAGTCTCCTAGTCTACCATGATGCATCATCTTTGATTTTCAGGTGCACATGACCAGGAGAGAGGACAAGGCTCTGAACCTGCGCAGAGCAAATTTTAGGCTAAGAGGTGGGCTCTGGGAACTATCAAGGAAAATTGCGCAGAGGTCACAGGGAGGCTGAGATGGGCAGTCCAGATTAGCAGTGGCTTTCTATGGGATCTGGCTCGGCTAAAGGGTAGATATGCTCAAATTTTCTAGGGAGGTAGTGCAAGCAGCACAGAGGACACTGGCAGTGAAAACTATGCAAATTTTCCGGGGAGGCTGGCAGCGGGCTGTGGGAGTTTGCTGGCCAAAAATGCACAGTATTGGGAGGCTAGCCTACAGGACATATCTGTGTATTTTCTAGGCTGAGTGGGGTGTTAAGAAAATGGAGGAAATCCCATGAAAATAACAAAGTTTTCATGAGGAGAAGTAGGTCGACTGATAGGGTGACTAGCTGGCATAACTGCGTAAATTTCAAGGACAGTGCAATGACAGGAAGTGGGTGTCTGACCTTCATGTCTGTGAAATTTCTTCAGTCAGTGGAGGCAGGCATGCTAGAAAATTCTGCGCAAATATTTGGAGGAGTGAAGCTTGGGGTCACGGCCTGGTCAAACTCTCCGGTTGACCAGCAGGAAGCTTGATAGATTTGCTTGCAGGCATCGCAGATTGAGATGGCTTGATAAGATACTTCTGTGTTGTTCTGGTGACTTTCAGCCAGGTTGATTCTAGGATTGTACAGTACAGGCTGCCTGGGAGATAGTCTCAATCTCTACTCAATTCTAGGTAGCAATACATGATCACTGAGGGTTTAGACTGTACAGTGCCGCTTAGTGAAGGTCCAACTGATGGAGGGTGGTTTGGTCGACAGAATTTCAGAATGGCTAATTGTGTGAGTGAGTGAACTTGTGAATACATGGCCCTGTGAACACACACTAAACATGAGTTGATGACAAGACACCTTGAACCAACAAGACAACATATGCTCAGTGTGACTGACTATGGGACTATCTAATGATGAAAGCAACAAGTGTGACACTTTGGATAGACCTACAGACAACCATGATGAAACTTGCGTGACAATGCTTACAACATCGTGTGTGAGTGCGATGGATGTTTACATAGTGAGCACAAGTCAAACACATACTTTCAATAACACTAGAACAAGGTCACAAGCATGACATAGCAATCAAAATGCCGAAGACGATAGTTGGTCAAACGAGCGAAAAGAAAGCAAGACATGTAGAGGAAACATATGAGATGACTCTTATGTGTTTGTGCACAGGCATGTTACTGAGGACAAGATGATATGACAATGACAAGAAGTCATGCAAACTAAACTAATAGGTGTAATTTGAAAGGTGTTCTTTACTTACCATACTTACCCTCGAGATGATCATGCATCTGAAGAAGTTTGAATTCAATCTTGATATTTTCTATTACTTGGTCTCTTGGTCCTTCTCCTCAACTCCTTGGGAGTGATCTCAGCATGTCACCTTTTCCTGTAGTCACTAGGTGACGGATCAGCATGGTTTTAGCGAGAAGTGACTGTTGTTGACATGAGGCCATGGGAGGCCTATCTATGCACTTTCTGCATTTAAGACTGACATGACAACTTAGACAACACTGCGCAGTTTTGAGGCACAAGACATTGTTGTGGGATGGGGGTCCTGGGAGGACACCTCTTTGCAATTTCTGAATGGAGGGAAGCCAGACTGTTCTGTACATTTCTGGAGAGTAGTGTCAGCTTCCTAACTGCTCTGCACATTTCTAGATAGCAGTGTTGGTTGGGGTTTCTATGGGCTATGGGGTTTTAGCAGAAGAAAAGTGAAAAGTTTCAGGAAGCTTAATGAAGCTAGGTTTCTTGGGAAATGTCTAAGTGTGAGATTAGTAACATAGATGTAAACAATGATAGGACTCGATTGTGATCACACACAAACACTTAGTGACACAACGTAGACCATCCAGAATGCATAAGACATACTTTGCTTGATGCAAGAACCTTTGTGACAAGAGTACATGAAGTGAGTGTGAAACATGTCTTGTGATGACAACCACTCATATGCACACAATTCCCTTGAAGAAAAACAACATTCCCTTTCCATGAAAAACAACGACCCCTATGCCCAAAATGACACACGTTACATAAAGATGTGAACATGAACCACTTTTAAAGTCAAGGAGGGGATCTTGAAATCATTAGCTTACCAACGAGTGACCAAGGATGATCGATCGCGGGATACAAGGTAGGCTCCAAAATTTTCACGCGAGCTAAAATTTTGGAGGGTGGTTATAGCCACTACAACAAGACTGTATCAACTTCATAAGGACCTAGCCATCTGGTGCAGAGCTTCCCCTTGAAGTCCTTGAATCGTGAATCGTATAGTAGAGCCCAATCTCCTCTTTGAAACACCTTATTTTTTATGAATTTTTCGTGCCACTTAGCCCTCTGGTGCTAGATGATATTTGTTTTCTGAATGGTAGCTAGCCTATTCTCATCAAGTTCATTTAGTTGATTTAACCCTTTTTTATGTGTTGTACCCAAATCTAGGTTAGCTTGTAGTGTTGTTCTGAGTGTCTTTATTTGAACTCTATGGGAAATAAAGGTTTTTTACCATACACTAATTCATATGGTGAGAATCCCGTAGTGTTCCTCCATGTAGTCTTGTATTCCCATAGCACCTCTGGAATTTTATCAACCTAGTTCCTCCAATGGTTGGGCACAATCTTGGTAATAATTCCCTTAATGACCTTATTGGTACTTTCTAGTTGGTAATTTTCTTGTGGATGATAAGGTGAAGTGATCCTATGAAAATTTTTGTATTTCTCAACTAGATTCTAGATCAAATGAGATGTGAATTATGGTCCCCCGTCTATAACTATTTCCCGTGGTATCCCAAAGCGAACAAAACTATCTTCAAACAAAAAGTCTGAAACAACTTGTTCTATGGCTCTAATTAGTGCCTTTTCTTTAACCCACTTTTTGACATAATCTATGCAGACCATGATGCAGGACTTTTGCTGAGATGAAGGATTAATTGTCCCTACAAATTCCAAGGCCCACTTCTCAAATGGCTCTAAAACTATCTAAGGGTGTAACGACATATCATCTGACTGGAACAGTTGACCCACTCGCTGACAACTGTCACATCCATTCACAAACTTCTTTGCATCCTAAAATATAGTGGGCCAATAGTACCCTATTGAAAGCACCTTATACCATTTCCTTTTATCTACAAAGTTCCCCCCACAAATCTCTTCATGACAAGCTTTAAGGATATCAAATATTTCATCTTCCCTCACATAATGCCTGATTTGATGATCCTGCCCATTGTGATAGAGATCTCCTTCGATCCGAGAATATCTTGCAATTTGTTGAACAATTATTTTATTTTCTTTTGAGGATAGGTGGTGTGGGAATCTTCCTGCAGCAAGATAATTATCTATGTCTTCATACCATGGTGAGTGAGTTGAAATAGCAAAGATATATTCATCGAGAAAAGAATCCTCAATAGGCATGCATTCATTATAAATAGGAAACCTAGAAAGACAATCAACGACTACATTATCTTTCCCAGGTTTATCTAGGATTAATATATCAAAATCCTAGAAAAACAATAACAAATGTGTAACCCTACCATTAGTGAGTGGTTTATTAATTAAAAATGAATGGTAGAGTGGTTAGTATGCAAAAGTACTTGATATCCCATAATGTAGTGTCGAAATTTGTTGGTGGAATGCACTACTGTAAGAAATTATTTTCTGTCACCATGTAGTTCAGTCTAGCTAGAGTCAAATTATTTCTTATGTATTAGATAGCATATGGTTTTATGTCCTCTAGATGACCCAACACAGCTCCCACAGCAGTATCAGATGTATCTGTGGCTATATGAAATGAACGACTCAAGTTTGGTCCTCACAAAATAGGGGTTGCTGATACACATTTTCTTAATTATGTAAAGGCATGCTTGCATTTCCCTGTCCAAACAAATTACATATATTTAATAAGAAGAGAAAATAAAGGCGATGAAATTCTTGAAAAAAAATATATAAAGCTTCTATAATACCTTGCATGTCCCAAAAAACTGCCTACCTCTTTTTGCGTTTTTGGAACTGGAATTTTCAAAATTACCTCTATCTTAGAAGGGCCCACTTTAATTCCATCAGCGGAGATAAAATGTCCCAGCACAATTCCTTCATTCATAATCATGTGACATTTTTTAGTACTTAAAGAAACATTAGTTTGTACGCATCGTTCTAGTACTTTTTCAAGATTAACTAATGTCATTTCAAAGGCATCGCCATAAGTTGTAAAGTCATCCATGAATACTTCTAAATAGTCATTTAATGCATCTAAGAATATCCCCAATATCACCCTTTGGAAAATGTTTAGTGCATTACAAATCCCAAAAGGAAGAACTTTGTATGCAAAGGTTCCCTAAGGGCAGGTAAAGGTGGTTTTATCCTGATCTTCTAGGGAAATCTATATCTGATTGTAACCACTAAACCCATCTAGAAATTAAAAGAATTTCTTTCCAGACAAGTTATCAAGGACTTGATCTATGAATGGCAAAGGGAAATGGTCTTTTAAGGTAGCCTTGTTAAGTTCTCTATAGTCTACAAAGACTCTCCACTTTCCATTCTTCTTAGGAACAATGACAAGTGGGGATAGACACTGACTATAAGAAATTAGATAGATGAAATTGGCATTTAGGAGTTTCTACAATTCTTCTTTCACTACCTCCTTAATTATTGGGTTCCTAACTGGATTTCAACCCTCTTTTAAATAGATATGGTGAGTTCACATGCTAAGATGGATTGCTTTCATATCTATGTAATCCAACTCAAACGCCTTTTTATAATTCTATAACAATTGTAACAACATTTTGTTTTGTTTAGAAGTCACGTTCAGATTAACATTCAGATTTTTACCTGGTTCTATTATGACTGGGCTACTCTTGATGTTCGAAGTGGTCTTCATATGTTCAAAGCTCAATTCTTCCCCAACAACTTCCTCCACCAAGTCCCCAATAGAAGTAACAGAAAGAGGATTACTGATCAAATCATTTATAATATCATCTTGTGTCTCATCCTTAAAATACTAGGCTTTACCAAGGGTAAGAAGTGGCTGGGAGTTTTCTGGTTCGGGTTCGAATTCATCCCACAAGGGATTTCCCAAATCCTTACTTAGTTTTGAAAGGGGATAAAGGTTGAGGTTCTTCATAGCTTGGCCATCTGAAATTGTCATAAAGCCCGAACTACAACATAAAAATGCATTTGCAGTAGCCAACTAAGACCTTCCTAAAATCAAGGGATGTCCCCCAGGTTTGATTTGGTATATAAAATAAGAAAGTATGTTAGATGCCTCCAGGAACCCACTGTAATAACTACGTCTTCTAACACCCCTTTTGGTTTAACACGAGACTTGTTTGCTAATTCTAGTACTATAGGTGTTTGTCTCAGCCCGTGCAATCCTAGGGTGGTAAATACTTATTTATTAATTACATTGATTGCTACCCCTAAATTAATTAGTCTATTTGGGATGGGCGGCTCATCAATATAAACAGTGACTGTAGGATTCCCTGGATTGTTATATTTAGTCAATGGAGACTGACTAGTCATTAACTCTGATAATTTTCCCATCACATGGATAGTGACAAGGTCCTTAGGATTTCTTTTAGGTTTTCTAACACATGGGTCCCTTACTGTTTTTACATAAATGGGGACATCCTTGATAGCTTGCATCAAGGGAATCCTTATGTGTAGATTTTTCAACTCTCCAAGAAAATCATATTCAGGTTTTGAAATCATCATATTTTCTTATAATCTTTGCAGATATGGGGGGTCCTTAGTTACTACAATAACTAGGTCAATTGATATAGATGTACTAACATTATTTGGGTTAGTTTTTATAGGTGTAGCAACATCACCTTGACTTGCTATAGTAGTTCCATTAGAATCCATGGGACCATCCTTAGGAGATTCACATCCTTCTTCAATAATAACAGTAGAGGTTCTTACTAATTTTCCCGATCATAGATGGATTTCATTGCATTCAATGGGAGTAATGTAGTAGGTTTGGAAGCAAGCGAGAGCTTCTAAAACTTGATTTCATTATTATTTGGGTTAGGATTAGGTTGTGCATGTAATTAGGTTCATGTGGGAGGTGTAACAACAGGTTTCGAGAGAGGTGACATCTGCAATTTTTGTTGCATCAGTAATGTAGGAGAGGCTGGACCTAAGGAATTTCCTCTCCAACTTTCTGGCCAAGGATATGGCTAATATGGAGGGTATTGGAAAGGTGGAGAGGGAGACCATTGGTTCCATGGTGAAGGAAATTGAGCTGGAGGGGGAGATGAGTACTGCCATGGAAATTGTTGAACATTATATACATTATTCCATGGATTGAAAGAAAAATCTTGAGACATTCTTGGTGGTCATGGCTACCAAGGCTTCCTAGACCCAATGAAGTAGGAGGACTGAACTTCCTCGCCTGATTCCTTGAGAATTTATTTTAGTCTGGGAAGCTCTAGACAGTAGCCTGTAGAATGCTCCAGATCACAAATACTACACAAGCTGATGTTGTTGACTCTACATTCCCTCAACAAATGTTTCTCTTTACATTTTGGGTAGAACACAACCAAAGCTTTATCGACTTCATCATATTCCTTTTTCACATGCGTTTTTGTTAGTTGGAAAAATAAGATACTGAGGAGATCATTCTTAAGAGTTTTGAACAGATTTCCAATCTTAGTTCTGGTCACACCTCCATTTGCATTTTTTTTGTATTCTAACGGAGGCATCTTGTACCATACTTCTTCCTCATGATGATCCTCTTGAGCATCATAAGCAAAGTTTTATTATTTCTTCAAAGGATTCCTGAGATATATCTCCCTTCCCCAGTAGATTCAATGTATCGAGGCAGTCATATCTCACTCCCCATATGAATATAGTTTTCAATATTTCCATATCCAAATCACTATGTTTAGATCTCTATAGATTATAGTGGAATTGGTCCACATAATCCTCCAAGCTTTTTTATTCCTTCTGTGTCATCCTAAATATTTCTTCCCTCAAGTTCCTGGTTGGAGAATAGTCATTGGCAACACTTGAAAGAAAAATAACTAGAATACCTCTTCCACAATTACCCTGGTTAGTCATCCCAAAAAGACATCACTTCATTCGATATTTAACAAAAAATGGTAAAATAATATGTTGGAGATAGGATTGCTCTTATAACTAGTGAAAGTGGTATTTTTACATAAAGTTCATAGGTTTAAAGAGAAAATGATCAAAAATAGGGGAAGATGTGTCTAAGATATGCTGAAAAACTACACCCAACACAAGTCACTACCCAAAACTCAATGACACTTTTGGAATCCATGATTTACATAATAACAAGTATTACAAATCAAAACTGACTCTGGGACTAGGCTTGACCATCCCCAAACGAGACTTACATTTTGTCAAAAAATTGGCATCAACACAATCTATAGGAATTGAATACAAGACAAAGCATAAATGACTCATAACTCATATGAAACTTGACAAGAAGGATCACCACCCTCTTCCCTTAACTATTTTGACATCAATTAGGTCTTGCATCCATTATCCTTTTAATTACAAGTAAATACATAAAATAACCATGACAATAACAAGTCATATAACCATGCTCATAAAAAACATTAAACCATGAAAACAACAATACGATAACATCCATTAAATCCACATTTTAAGAAGTACAAAAGTGAGAGAAGTCAGATTTTATTAAACATAGGAAATTCTGACCAGGTTCGGGACTTCCACGTACCACTTGACTATAGACATGGATGAACCAAATATTTCTTTTAGCCATTCACCCCAGTGCCATATTCCAAGCATGAATGTGGGATCTCATGGATATACCAATCCAAAAACAACCAAGGTAATCTGGAGGTTAAACCACATCCACCCTCACCAAATCGTGATCTCACCAAAACCAGCATCGAGATCACAAAACAAAAATGAGCTAGGAATGCCTCCGGACTCGCTCACTATCCTTGAGGAATTTTTTGTCTCCTTGTTTCTCAAGCTTTAACGCAATCCACACCGGATCACTAGGCCCTAAATTGAGACACAAGTCTTTCAGTCTTTACCGTAATCCACACCAGATCACTAGACCCTAAATCGAGACTCCACCCTCAGTCTTTACTGTGTATCCTACCAAAATTGATCAAGGCATTCCTAGGCCTTTGGGATTTTCTTGAGACCACCTCTTCCCTGGATTTCGAAACCATCCCATAATTCCAATGCTTAAAACAAGAAAACAATCCCATCACACCATTGATATCTAGAAAAAGGAAAGGCTAGGTTGAAAAGCACTATCATAACTCGACAAAACCATGCCAATGAAGCAAGAGAACAATACACCAACATGAAAAGTCATGCATGTAAAAACCAGCTAGCAAATCACACATGCAATATGTTACCTACAAGTATTCCTACTAAAGTTGCTTGATCATGCTCTTCCTTGCTTAATCCTTGCCTTCCTTCCTTTCCTTTTTCTTTTTTTTCCTTCCTTGATCCAAGGCTAGAGTGCTCCAAGAAAACTCTAAGTGTTCAAAAGTGAGAGAAAGAGAGAGAGAATAATGAGAGAGCTCCAATACTGAACTAAAAACAGTCTACACTAACCAAGCTTGCCCACTAATCCTCAAAAGCATTTTTATCAATGAGGCCTCTATTTTCATTTTCCATTATATTACTTCAATTTCCTCCTCACATCCAACCTATGACGTTTCACCTTCGTTTTCTCCTATTTTCCTTTATTTTCATAAATAAATGTGTCAAAAATACATTTTTGCCTTTTTTTCAATGCCTTAGCCATTGCCTTTTGCCAATTTTCCTTAGCTATAAACACATCTAGTGATTCCCACTAGGATATCTTTTCCAAAAATTTATCTTGGAATATGTGTCCCTTAACCACGGTCTTATTTCGCCTTTATTAACTTTTATTACATGAACTTTTAACCAGGGGCTGTTATAGTGTCATCATGGTGGTAGTTGATAGACTTACCAAGTATGCATGCTTTTGTGCATTATTTCATCCTTTTAAATCCAGCACAGTTACTACTGCATTTATGGAAATAATTCAAAAGCTTCATGGAAATCCAAAGATTATAGTAAGTGAAAGAGATTCCATTTTCACTGGAAATTTTTGGATGAAATTATTTTCTTGTCTTGGTACTCAATTAGCTCATAGCTCATCCTAGCATCCTCAATCTAATGGGCAAACTGAGATAGTGAATAAATGTTTGGAAGGATATCTTGTTTGCTTTGTATTTGACAAGAAAACATAATGGGTCAAGTGGTTACCTATAGGTGAATGGTGGTATAACACTTACTTCCATACTACAGCAAAAATCACCCCATTATGGCACTTTATGGATATCATCCACCATCCCTCACATAATATTTAAGAGAAAATTCTAAGTTCAAGCAGTGGAATATCACATCGAGCATCAACAACAAGTTTTCCAATTGTTAAAGGATAACCTCACTCATGCATGAAACCGAATGAAACAACAGGCAGATTAGCATCACAGTGAAAGAAGTTTTGATGTAGGTGACTAGGTATTTTTACGGCTACAACCATACAAACAAATGTCTCTCAAGCAAGCTAAGAAGGATAAAAAATTATCACCCAAGTACTATGGTCCTTATAAGTTGTTGCAAAATATTGGTACTACAGCATACAAATTGGAGTTTCCTACATCTTCCCAAGTACACCTAGTTTTCCATGTTTCATGCTTAAAGAAGGTTATAGGTGACAAGATTCCAATTCAAACAGGGTTGCTAGAACTTTTTTTTTTCTAGTTAAGACTAACCTAAGTACCCATGGGGGATTTGAACCGGTGACCTATCCCAAGGAGTGCATTAACAGCGCACCCATTCACCGTCAATCCAAAGCCCGGTGGGTAGGTTGCCAGAACTTGACGAAGAAGGAAAAAACATATTTGAGCCTAAAGAATTCATGGAAACAAGAACCCGACAGCTACGAAATCAATCAATCTCATATTATATCATTAAGTGGAAGAAGTTACCCACTGAAGATTCCACATGGGAGGATGAGAATTTTATACAGAAGCATACAAAACTACTCAGGCATTGAGGACAAAACTTTTTTGAAGGGGAGGAGCATGATAGATCCCATAATACTAGTGTAGCCCCCTTATTGTTATTTTTGTGCCCATGTAGCCCCCATATTGTTGTTATTGTGCCCCATAGAAGCCCACTATTGTTATTGTTTTTCCCTACATTATTATTGTTATGTAAGCTTTTATTATTTTGTCACCCCTTAGACTCCTATGTATACAGAGGAGGTCTTGTCATTTGTAGCATCTAAGAATTGTTCATTTATGTAATGTAAAGGAGGTTTCCCCCTTGAAGAGGATAATTTTTAAGTCGTTGATCTATCTATTTATGAGTTGGTTGCATAACAAAGTAGTCCAAGAAAAACTTACTCTTAAGGGGAGACTCCATTAGGTCAACAAGAAAATCCAAGGATAGTTAGACAAGCATTTTAAAATTATAGGAACAATTGAAGAAGCATCAACAACATAATATTGAAGGGGTATTTCATCAAGTCTAGAATAATTAGTAACATGGTTTTAGGGGGAGACTCTATCAAGTCCACAAGAAAGTATAGAAACAATTGAAGAAGCATTAGCAACATGGTCTCAGGGAAAGACTTTATCAGGTCCACAGGAAAGAAGCACTGGCAAGCATGGTACCATATCAAGTCCACAGGAAAGTACAAGAATAGTTGATGACTAATTTGTATACATCCATGTCTCTTTTCCATTGATGTTAAATCAAGAGATAATTCAAACATTTATAAAAACATTGACAGACTTTGAGAAACATTGAAGCTGAGAATGCATGCGTTGACAGAAGGGAGGAAGGAAAGAAAGAGGTGTATTCATAGTTAGATATGGGGAGTGTTTAGTACTATGTTAGGGGGATTTTGATTCATGTCAAGGAGAACTTGGCCTATTGGCATTAATGACCATCAATGTATCATGGTGTTTCCATTAATGATAAAGTAGGAGGTTGTTGCATGTAATGTTTTCATTGATGAAACTGGGTTTCATTGATGTCAAAGGGAATTTCTAAGACAACAAAAATGTTTTTCATGAGTCATGGAAATAAATAAGATAGCTATATATCTTGCATGCCCTCATTAGGTGAAGTCAAAATAGGTATGAAGTGTATTGAGTTTTTCACAATGTTATGATGCCCTAATGATCCTATAAAAATTATGGTTGATACTTCTCATTTATACCTTTCCAACACTATATTCCACTATGAAAAACTCCTCCTAGATGAGAAGTTAAGGCCATTTGAGAATAAACACTTGTAAAGGACAAGAACTATAGGGAAAAACCATCCAAACAACAATATGTTAAATAGTGCGCAACTTATGGGCAGATCCATGGCTAAATAATTAAATCCACAATGAATTTTGACTAGACATGCATGAATTTTATTGTGGTTAAATATCACACACCTTGATTAGATTGGATGATATATATGCCAACATGTGGACTAGTTAACCGAAGTGGCCCCACCATAGTGGTTAATCTTGATATGACATATGACAGCATTTGATTGGATGATTTGGCATTGATGTGACCCCTTGCACAATCACCCATGACATAGTAGCAAGGATGATGTGGTGTGACTAGGTTGGACAAGGTGGTATTAGCAAAATGATGTGTCACCTTTAGGGACTTCCATGTGGCAGGTCCAAATGGTAGCTTTCGTTTGGTCAAAAGGTTGAAAATGGGTGACACATGGCACTCCCAAGGGCTTCCATGTGGCATAATGACATCATGTTGACATTGACCATGGACCCCTACGTTAAGGTCACATGTTAGGGTCATATGAGGTTGAGCACAAGTTTTAATGAGGTCACATGGTCATAATTCTATCATTGGAGGGTTATGCCCCAGGTTATATGCACGTGAACATTTTCAAATGAGAACTATATGATGTTGTGGTCAACCTTGAGATCAGTGAGGATAAAATCCACATATATATACCTACCATGGTGTGACTCCATTCAAACATCAATAAACCAAAATCAATTGAAATCGTATTTGTGGTTTGTGACGAGGTTTAAGTGGTAGCACAGTTGATTTGTTGTATGAATATTAAAGATTCAATTACTCAGGAATTTCTTTTACGTATGTGTGTATGGAATTTCTCTTGAAGAGTTGAAGCAAGTTCTTTGGTTCACGCTCCCATCTCTGAGTATGTGACAATGCCTCACCCATAGATCATGATTTTGTGATCAGGTTAGTTGGTTATGTGATATGGTTTGTATAGTGTGGGTCATGGTTTTGAGTTCGATTAGACTTGGTCAAAAAACAATTGTAGAAGGGTTACTGACTGTAACACCCCCTCTTCCTTAATCCACCCAAGCAGCTAACTAGTTAGGCAAACATGTCATGAGAGAGGTTACTATAAGGGATTCAATCTCCTTTGTGACATTAAGAAAATGGAATCGATGTAACATCACGCAAAATCATCCAACATCATCAATATAAACCTCAGGAGATAATTCATCCCCTCAGACAGCCTATCCCTGGGTCCCACTGTTTTTTTGGATCTCTTAGGCCATAGTCACTCTCATGCTATGGTCAAGGGAGAGACCAGCAACCTAAAGTCTCTCTCACAGGCCTCCATGCTAGTGATTGTGGACCAAAATTTCCAGCTCTGTGCCAGTGACCCTGAGATTTAAATCACTTTTCTAGCCCAGAATCCCGACCTTTGTCCATAACTTGTTACAACCTTCATAATTCATTAAATACATGATAACAATGGTGATCAATCAAAATTGACCTCAGGATTAGTCCTGAATATCCCCATCTGGGACTAACATTCTGTCAAACACTTGGCATCAATGCAACCTACAGGTCTAGGATACAAGATAGAGCATAAATGACTAAAACAACTTACGAAACATGACCAGAAGGATCACATCCTTCTCCATTGAACTACTACATCATCAATTAGGTCTTGCATCCATCAATTTAACAGTTACAAGTAAATACATGAAATAACCAGACATGAACTAGTCATTTAACCATACTTATAACGAACATAAATCCATGTAAATATAAGAGATAAGAAAACCATTAAATCCACATATAGATTAGTGCAAAAGTAAGAGAACTTAGCTTTTATTAATCATAGGCAAATCCAACCAGGTTCAGGACTTCCACGTACCACCCAACCATAGACATGGCTGAACCAAATCTCTCTTTCATCTAGTCACCCCCATGCCATATTCCAAGCATGAATGTGGGATCTCATAGAGAAACCAAGGGAATCCATAGATTAAACCACCTTCACCCTCATCAAACTGTGATCACACCAAAACTGGTGCTCCGATCATAGTCGAATAGAACTTGGAATGCCATCTGGAATCCATCACTATCCTTGAGGAATTTTTCATCTCCTTGTCACTCAGGCTTTACCACAATCCAAACCCGGATCACTAGGCCCTAAACTGAGACATCTCCCTCAGAATTTACTGTGTATCCACAAAAATTGGTCAATGGATTCCTAGGCCTTTGTGAATGGAACTTGAGACCACCTCCACCTAGGATTTCAAAATCCATCTAGTAAACCAAAGATCGAATCTGAAATAAACATACCAACACCATGGAATCAGGAAAAAGGCAGAGCTATGCTGAGAACCACTATCATAACCCAACAAAACCATGCCACCGACAACAAGAGAACCATACACCAACATGCAAATCCATGCATGTCCAAACCAGATAGGAAATCACACATGCAAAAGGTTACCTGCAAGTATTCATGCTGAAGCTGCTTGAAACCTACTTTCCTTTCCTTGATCCTTGCCTGCCTTCCTTTCCCTTTTCTTTCTTTTCCTTCCTTGATACAAAGTTAGAGCTCCAAGAAAACTCTAAGTGATCAAGAGTGAGTGAGAGAGAGAGAATAATGAGAGAGCTCCAAACTTGAACTTGGAAAAAGCCTTAACACTAACCAAGCCTCACCAGCTCATCCTGCCAATTGATCCTCAGAAGCCTTTTTATAATGAGACCTCTAATTTCTTCATTTTCCATTATTTTCCTTCAATTGCCTCCTCACATGAAAATTGTGACCTTTCACCTTACTTTTCTCCTAATTTCCTTTATTTTCATAAATAAATGTGCCAAAAATGTTTGTTTGCCTTTTTATGCCTTTGCCAATTTTCCTTAGCCAAAACACACATCCAGTGATTCCCACTAGGATATCTTTGCCAAACATTCAGCTTGAAATAAGTGTCCCTTACCCGTGCTCTTATTTTACCTTTATTAACTTTTATTACATGAAATTTTCACCAAGGTTGTTACAGAACCCTCCCCCTTGGGGAACACCGTCCTCAGTGTTAAACCACACCAAGACCTCGGCAAAACCACTGAAAAGCAAACATACTTCCCATGGAACTCTATAAGTTAGCTTGATGTAGTATTTACAATGAAGGACCTACTCAAAAGAAAAACATCATGACAACATGACAACATAACACATACTGGAGCTTTATAACACAACTCATTACAATATTTACAATAACCACATATACACATATGCACATTTTCTAAACCAACAAATAAAAGGATATGATGCCTGTATCAATAAACAAGGGAGTCCAGAGGCTCACACCTCCACCCTCAAAGTAATACCAGGATTCATCTCCTTCCCAGGAAGTCTAGAATCCATTGCCACAGTCAAAGCTACATCCAATGTTTGTTATGAAACCAGCTCACAAAAAGATAAAAAAGATATATCAATGCCTTAGAATTTAGCCTCTTCGAGGGGTCAACCTCCTTTACATTACACAAATGAACAATTCTTGGATGGTACAAATGACAAGACCTCCTTTCTATATATAGGAGTCTAAGGGGTCATAATATAATCAGAGCCGACATAACAATAATAATGTAAGGGCACAATAATAACAATAGTGGGCTTCTATGGGGCACAGTAGTAACAATATGGGGACTACATGGGTACAAAAATATAATAAGGGGGTTGTACTAATAACAATAAGGGGTTACACTAGTAGTATAGGGGCCTAACATGCCCCTCTCCTTCAAAAAGTGTTGTCCTCAACGTTTGAGTAGTTCTTGATGATTTTGTATAAAATTCTTGTCCTTCCATGTGGAATCTTCAGTGGGTAAGTTCTTCCACTTGATGAGATTCTCTGAAATTGCTCGATTTCATAGCTGTCGGGTTCTTGTTTCTGTGACTGCTCCAGGTTCCAATATGATTTTTCCTTCCTCTTCAAGTTCTGGCAATATTGTTTGAATTGGAATCTTCTACAACTTTCGAATGAGTGGTCACACATCTTTGTCCTTCTTCCATTCATCCCTTGCTTCATTTATCCAATCTAGTTGGATAATAGAAATAGCACAAAACAATGCTTCCACACCCTCATCCTTTCTTGAGAGTGCATCAGCAACAAAAAAATTCTTCCCTTTTCTGTAGATGATGTCAAAGACATAACCCAACATATTTGTGACCCATTTTTTTTGTTCTTATAAAGATAATATTTGTTCTAAAAAGTCTTTAAGACTATCATGATCCATTTTTACCTTGAAGTGTCTTCCCATTGGGTAAGGTTTCCATTTATTAAGTGCATGAAATATTGCCAATATTTCCTTCTCATAAATAGCTTGCTTGAGATGTAGCCATAAAAATACCCAATCACCTACATCAAAACTTTTTTCACTGCGATGTTGACCTACCTGTTGTTTCATTCGATTCTACACCAAAGTGGCGCTATCCTTTAAAAGTTGTAGAACTTGGTGTTGATGGTTGATGTGATCTTTCACTACTTGAACCTTTTTCTTCTTGATATGTCCTTCTATCTTGACAGTTTGAGGAGTGGTAATTTCTTCCAATGCTTTACAAGATATGGTCAGATTCATTTCTTGTTGCTCGATGTGATCTTTCACTTCTTGAACATTTTTCTTCTTGATATGTCCTTCTATCTTGATAGTTTGAGGAGTGGTAATTTTGGCCAATGTATTAAATGATATGTTTGGATTCATTTCTTCTTTCTCGATGTGATCTTTCACTTCTTGAACCTTTTTCTTCTTGATATGTCCTTCTATCTTGAGAGTTTTAGGAGTGGTAATTCTTGCCAATGCTTTACAAGATACGGTCGGACTCATTTCTTGTTTCTCTCGGGTTGGGTCCTGGCATATATCCTCTTCTTTTGATGTTTCTTGATCCTTTTCTTCCTCCTCTCCATACTCCATGTAAAATATTTTCTTCTCAACACAATTATGACCTTTAGTGCATTTGCTATCACAATTGTAACAAAGCCCTTTTTCTATTTTTTCTTCCAATTGTTGTGGTGTAACCCTTGTAGGTTGTGGAAGGCTAGGAGAAGAAACACTTCCATAATTATAGTCGTGAGTGGTGGGATTCCTTGTTTCCATAATTTCACTTTCAATTTTTCTTGCCCACCTAAATGCCTTCTCCAATGAATCAGGTTCCAAAAGACAAACCTCATGTTGAATGTTATCCTTTAAAGTACCTATGAAGACATAAATACTTTACTTATCTGGAATATCATTTACCCTTATATTCAATTTTTGAAACTCCTCAATGTGCTCTACCATTGAACACTTTTGTTTGAGATTTATCAATTGGCTAAGAAGGTGTTTCTCTTTGTATCCTCATAATATGCTATCATTTCCTCCGTGAAAATTGACCACGTAACAAGTTGTTTACGAGAAAAAAGCCCTCTATACCATAAAAATTGATCAGGTTCTAAATATGAAGATGCAATGCATACCTTTTGTAACAGTGGTACACCATGTAGATCAAAATATTGCTCCATCTGAAGTATCCAATTTGCAGGATCCTTACCATCAAACTTCCTCATATCGATTTTTCTTGATTTTAGGAGTTTGATCTTGAAACAACTATAACTCTGTAATTTTGGCTCTTCCAATTCTAAAATTGCGACCTGGAGTAGCCCTCTATGTCTTCTTTCCAATGCCACTAGTCTGATCAAAATTAGATTCTCCAAGAAAGAGTTATGCACAATCTTCCAAGATGACCTGATTATATACCTTTCTAGAAGAGAAAACTTGTATGAAGTGCCATGTGTCACTATTTTGAACTTAGTATCTGAAAAATATATACATGAAACTACAGTCCATCCTATTTCTATAACTTCTTATGAAATTTCAATTTGATGCTCAAAACAAAAGTTATGACGATTTTCCCCAGGTCACCTGTTTGGAGTGAAATTCAGGAATCTGCAAAAAAGTCGACTTCCTCAAATCATATCTCCACAAATATAGTGCAAAATGCTCTGAAATTCAGATTCGAGGTTCATAATGATTTCCTCACAAATGGTTTTTTTTTTTTGAGCATCTAAAACGTCGTAGAAAAAAAGTATAACAAAAATGCCACAATGACCTATTTGGAGACCCTAGAATTCAAAGCTCTGATACCAAATGCTATGAAACCAGCTCACAAAAATATAGAAAAGATAGATCAACGCCTTATAATTCAGCCTCTTCGAGGGGGCAACCTCCTTTACATTACACAAATGAAAAATTCTTGGATGATACAAATGACAAGACCTCCTTTCTATATGTAGGAGTCTAAGGGGTCATAATATAATCAGAGCCGACATAACAATAATAATGTAAGGGCACAATAATAACAATAGTGGGCTTCTATGGGGCACAATAGTAACAATATGGGGACTACATGGGTACAAAAATATAATAAGGGGGTTGTACTAATAACAATAAGGGGTTACACTAGTAGTATAGGGGCCTAACAATGTCCAACACTACAATCCTATGCCACTTGTCAGTGAATAGTTACTAGCTCATTGTTCTAGGGTGCACTCCCAATGTGCATCTGATTCCATATGGAAATTCTCATGACTAACAAAAATATATCAACAAACTTCCCTTCTCTGCTACATAGTCCCTCGGGAAATCTGGTCACCACCTTCCATGCAGTCACGCACCTTCCAAGTTCCCTAGAATCCCCTATCTCGGGTGATCCATCCCTTGGCCAGGCTTCCTCCCATCGAAAGATCAGAAAAAAAAGGCATATACCTACCTCAAAACCATCATATCAATCATAGCATGCTTATGGAAATCAATGGAAACTATTGGGTACTAGTGTCCCATAATGGCCCTGCTCCTAAAGTACTCTACCAGCATACTGTTGCATGTTCCAATTTCTTTTGTTGTTGCTACCAATTCTTGTAGTCAATTTCAACCATCTAACCAGGAATTTTCATGCATTCATATTCCAAGCACATAATTTCCATTAGATTTAAATAAATTGAAATAACATCAAATCATACCTCATTGGTAGCTTGTCAATAAGGTACACTTGCAATCCCATTTACTTCCTGTCACAACAAGTCAAACTAGCATCTTTGACAAAATCATCATGCATAAACATATCACATAAGGTTAGATCAAAACATGAACATCATGGATCAACATCATAAATCACATGTAACCATCATAAACTAGAATCATCAATCACATGTAATCATCATATACCATAGTCATAAATCACATGCATAATAAAACTGAAATAAAATGCAGATACTTATCCTTTCATCAATCTTTAGCTTCTACCTTTGTCTTTATCTTGTATGCACTTTGGATTAGTTGCCACACCAGAAAAACACCCAATGCCTTCCCCTCAACCATGTGCACATACACATAGTGTGCATCAGACACACACAACTACATATGTCATACAACGCCATGCAATGCATGCATCTACACCAGTACCATATGTACCACATGTACACAATACCACCTGTACACTACAATCAATTGCACAACATGTGCATAACATCACATATAAATGGCACCACCTGCACAACATGTACATAATGCTACATGTACACTGCACCATTGTACAATGTGTACGCAATACCACATGTACATTGTACCATAGGCATGACATGTATGCAACACCATATGTACACATCACAACATGTACGACATGTACACAACACCACCTACAAACTGCACCACTTGTACAACATGTACATGGTACCACATCCACACAACATCACTTGTGCAATCATGCACACAACACCATATGTACATAGCACCACATGTACAACATGCATGCAACACCACCTGTACATAGCACTGCATATCCAACATGTACATAGCATCATCTGTACACAACACCACATATCCAACATGCACAGAGCACCATATGCATACAATGCCACATATACATCATGCACACAGTAGAATATGTACATAGCACCACATATCCAACATCCAAAACCACACTTTCTCTGCCAAGCAACCTTTCTCCCAGTGTCTTATCTATGCTTGTCTCAGCATGTTGTAGACCACACTGCTTTCATTTCGCTGATGTATCCCACCCCCTTACCTATCATAACATAAACATAGGAATAATACAAGTATATTATATCAATCCATATCCACATGACACTAAACTTATATATTTTTTGTGACTACTCTTCCCAGTTGATTCCTCATAGCCAAGAACCTCTTCCTGCCATTCGCCTATGTAATCAATCATTCCTCCACAAGGAAGATTCCTGATGACCCTGTCAAACAATGACATAGATACATGGATACATGCATACATATACATAAACATTATCATGAAACAACCATGGTCCTATCGAACAACAATATACATACATGCATACATGTATAGATATAAACATCAGCATAATCATGATCATAAAATAATTACCAGTTTAACGTAAGGTCTAGGTTAAGAGAACTTCCTTATTTGTGCACAACATGTACAACATTGAGAAGAATCATTCCCAACATAGCCAAGGAATCTGGCACCTCAGATCAATTTACTTTACCTTTTCTGGTTACCCTTCTCATTTTTACACTGCCACCATCCGTTTACCACTATGGACCAACCAGTGCAACCGACTATCATAGTCTTACCTTTCATTGCACTTACTCATGCACAAAGCTTCATCCGCATCTTACATTTCCTGTTGGGTACCACACAGCTCTTGCTGAGCTCCATTAACTTTCCTCTTTCCTGACCAATTCCCAAGACTCAAAACATAAAAGGCAACCCAAGAAACAACAAGAAGAAAACCATGGAAAACCAACAACAATACGACACTGAAAAGAAAGTGGCATATCTATGCACCAAACACGCACAAAATCACAAATCAAGTGGAACAATCACAAAATACCAAAAGCACCAGACTAACACCAGACACCATACCTCAATCCCTATGGTTCCCAAGGAAAGCTCAACCTGAGCCTTCTTTAAGATTTCATGGCAACCTCTCTTTCTATGAAACTCCCTACATCATACTGCCATAAACACATAATTGTCAGTGCATAATTAAACATAACAATACATTGGTTACCTTTCCTCGTTGTTCCAAGCATGTTTCTTGCAACTAAGCACATTCATGCCATCTCTCAAGTGACTCTAATCCCCTTGAGAGATACACCTATAACTATAGACTAACTAATACACCTGCCAAGTACATTTTCATGAATCTAGCACATGCCCACATAATTTCAAACAATACCAATTGTTATCACTTAGAAGTGTTCCCTAGAAGTTATCAAAAGAAGCAATAATCCAAGGTAACCACAAACCTAATATTTTAGACTCAAGTTCTAGCCAACCTAAATCCAGAGAGGGCTCTGTCTTTATAATTTAACTTTGTTTTAGGTGGGATTTTAGGCTAGTTCTTGGTGTTCATAAGGTTTTGAATTTGGTTGGATGGTGGAATTCTAGGAACGTATGGATGGAGCAAGGCCTTCAAGCCATTTGGCTATGGAGTCAATCAAAGGATAGCTTAACCGGACCAGATCACTAAAGGGAGTGTTCACAGGGCAGGCTAGCAAAGAAAAAGGCAAATCACCAGGTTCAATGGATGAGATAGTCCTAACCAGGGTGAAAGGGAAATGAAGAATCCTTAGACCAGGATCAAGATGAAGATCAGGAGGGATCATGAGCAAAGGGAAACTAAGAATCCTTAACTATAGACCAAGGGGGAAACTATGGAAGTAAGGGAGCATTTAAGAATTCCCTAACTAATATAGTTTAGCAGAAAACATTAAGAAGGTAAATAGTCAAGACGGAGTGCATTAAAGTAAGTTCTGAAATATCATTCCTAGTTTACCATTCACATTTCATAGAAACACATATTATTATTAATAAACATAAGGAAAAACAATAATACACATGAAAGAAAGAATACTTATTTGATTTCCACTTTACACAAGAATCTTGTGAAATGTCTCTACTTTATTCCTTGATCTAGCAAGCCAATCTAGTCTTGATACAATAGCACTTTAACTTGATAGGAAAATTTCTACAGAAATGTCTTTGAATCCACCCTAAATACTTCGAAAGGTGAAGTATTTATACAAAAAATGTTACAAAATATCTCATAATAGTTTGAGAATTAATCTAGGAAATCAAAATATCTTCAAGCATGAAGATAGAGACAGATGGAAAACTGCATCATGTTGTCCCTCTTATTGTGGTAGTGCTGGCTGTTGTAGTTGAACTTGAGCCCTTTTAAGTTGGCTAATATGTGTACGCTGGAATCATCTTTGTCTTTAACCTTTGACTGATACTCTTTGACCTTGTTTACCTGTTTCATCTGCCTTCAGATTTACTGTGGTAACTTATAGTAAATCTGTCATTTTTTCCACCATTCATCTTCAGGTAACTTTACCTTGAGCATCCTTCTATATATCTGATATGCCTCAGTGTATTTAGCAAATTTTGGTTTGATGACAAATAGATGTTTCACCTCATGCTCCAAGAAGAATATATTTTCTAAATTATCATATAATACTTTCCCCATTGGAAATGCTTTGACTCCTGAAGTGCTTGCCTATTCCTTAGATAATTTCTTCAGCCTGTCAACATAGTCCAATTGGGTCATAAGTTTTTCATGGATGACAACGGGACTTGGAAGGCCTTTATCCCTCAAAATTTGAAATTTTTTCATGAATCTGTCAATGCCAACCTGCATGTCATGGCATTTTTCCTCCAGGTTAAGCATAAGGTTTCTTTTAGAAAGAACCTTTTTTATTTTAATGATGGCTTCAGTTTTGTCCTCCACACCAAGCTCATTTAGTTCATGCATGTTCTTGCTGTTCAAGAATTTGATGAGTCGATTAGCATCCTTAGGTTGGTCTCCTAGGTCTTCCTTTACCTTTTGTATTGCTTCGGTGGCCACTTTCACCAATTCTGTTTGCTCGAATATTACTTGAATTGATGGCCAAATATCATTGATAGAGTCAATGATATTGGCCCAGAGCATCTCCTTAGTCTGTCCTAGTGGCTTTTGCAAAGTTAAATCTTTTTCAAGGACCTTTATCTTCTCACCCATCCTTAGGGCTTTCTGTGCTTCTTCTTTCTGTTGTATTTGGGCAAGCTTGCAGTCAATTTCTAGGCTTGCCACTTTCTCCTTAAGTCTCTTAAGCTTTATTGCCTGGATGGACATTTCCTCCATGGCTTTCACTAACTCTGTTGTCTTTTCTGTTGAGGTACCTACAGTTGTGGACTCAGTTGTGACTGGTAGTGTTGTAGCAGGTGGAGCTGTTGGTGCTAAAGAGGTTGCCAATGTTGAAGGGACTGCAGTTGTTACTGTGGGAATGGCAGTTGTGGAAGTAATGGTCATTTTACTCTGTTTGTACTGAATCAATGTGTCCAATTCTTTCTCTGTTTCTTTCAATTGGTCATTTAGCTTTAGGACCAAGTCCATAAGCTCTTCTTGTCCTTTTAGTGTTTCTAGGACTTCTATTGTTTGTGGATGATGCAATGGTGGAATTTTTAGTTGGTTCTTCAAAGCATCTATGTCATCATTCTTCTTCTTTGTTAACCTTTCTGCAACATTAACATCTTTGGGATCATGCCTCCAAGGACTTGATTCTTGTATCCTTGGCCTGTGAGGAAGCCTTCTCTAATTGAAACTATGATGATATATTATTCAGCGAATTATGTAATTGATGGGCTGTAATGGCTTTGCTTGTCAAAGTGGAATATACCATTTCCCCTATTTGTTTGTGCAGCTCAATCTGGTCAATAGGATGGATATCCTCTGCCAGTACTTCGAAATCTACTTTTTGGTAATCTGCTGCTATTCTGGGTTGCTAAGTGGTGGGCTTGATGAAAGTCATTTGTATTTTTCCTTCCTTCACATCAAAGGCTGACATAAGCCTTGTTTGATTGGTGGGATCCATATTTAAGTATTGTGCATAGCTTTGGGCTTTTATCTTTTCATTCCTGGCCTTTATTTCCTTGTACTTTTCTCTAATATCCTGATCTTTGTCAGCTGGCATCCTAAATGAGGACACTTCCACACTTTTTTGTCTTTCCAACATCTGAGTGTGTGATGTGGAAGGTTCTTGTGTGCTTCCAGAGGGAGTAGCATGCCTGCTCCCTTCTCTTTCTGTGCTTGTGGCTTCAGCTGTTTCTTCTGTGAATTCCTGCTCAGAGAAAGGATTTAACCTTTTCCTTTTGACATATGTTTGTGTGGTTGCTCCGCTTAATGTAGTGGCCTCCTCCCTATTCCTTTTCAGGTTCTTCTCCTCATTTAGAGGAGTTCGCAAGTTAGGGGGAGTACTCATATTGGGTTGATGTGTACCTATTTGACCTAATTCCTCTGATAGGTCTGGTTGTTCTATCTTTTCTTCTACTTGGGACTCTTCTTCTATATGTTGTTCACTATGTGCCTGTGATTCTTCTTGTGCTTGAGATTCTCCTGGCATCTGCAGGAAAGAACCTTCATTAGGCCTTTTATCTAGATCGATTAGTTCATTTTCAATAGCAACTTTAGTGATATCTCTATCCACTAGAGTATTCTCCACCCATTCCAATCGATTTGCATATCTCTCTTTCTCATGGATTCGGTGGTGAATGTAGGGAGCCATCTTGTTTTTCTGTCTTCTATTGTAGATGAAGTCACAAGGATCATATTTCCACATGAAGCTTGGTTTTATTTTGAGTCTATAAAGGATTTCTTCTGCTTCTCTTCCAGCTTCTCTGCTATTGCATACAAAGGGGCCTAGTTGATCTTTGATTCTGAGCTGGGGCTTATTTTTGGCTTTAATAAAATGTACCTCATCTGAGCTGATTATCTTCCTGTATTACTCTAGAGCAAATAACCTCATTGAGAGGTATCTGGGAAGTTTAAATGGGGCCAACTCATAGCCATAGATCCTAATTTCTATGTGATTTTGGTACAACTACCAATCTCCCACTTTGTGTTGTTTTGACAGCTACAGGATCCTCTTGATGTCTGAATTGATTCCTGGAGGAGGACTTCCTAACAACATGGTCACTACTAGATATACAAAAAGAACAATGAAATATGTATATGGAAATGGGGAATCATGCTTATGTATCAAAGGAGTCCATAAAAACCACTGATCTAGGATGACCTTTAGTGTCAAGCTTTTGGAGAGTGCATGGGAATTTTTCAGCTTGATAGTATAAGAAAAGGTGGTACAAAACTGAAGAATACTTAAACACTCTTTCATTGTCCATTCTCAAAAAGTGTTAATGCATCCTATTAGATATGTACTTGGCATAATCTTACATGACAGCAGGGGGTTGTCCTGGAGTAAAAATGGACATGAAAGCTAAAATGATTTCATCTATATACTCACTGGTGGTATAGCCTAAAACATAAGAGATCATTGCTACTATATCCTGACCAAATGGGTAAAATATGGTAGCCACATATGGAGGAGGTTTTGTTGGGACATGCTTTCCCTCCCTAATGAAGGTCTAAAGCATTTCAACAATCTTGGCAGTGGTAAGCTTGGGAAATTGGTCTTGTAGGTATCCAATGGAAATAGGGGTCAGATTTTGTCTTGGTTGCAGTTGCAACATTTCATTGATGGATTCAGCAGTGATGGTAAAGAGTACATCCTAGTTTGGAGACATCACTGCACTTTTACTGGGGTTGTAATTGGCATGACAATAATGAACAATCTCAGGGAAAATGTGCACCTCAGGGAATTTATACTTGGGAAAATTAGACTCCCAAAGACCTATTTTATCATCTTGGTTTAGGTATTGGTCCTTGTATCGGTAGTACAGTTTGATAGGGGATTCACGGATAGCAATGTCCTTAATTTGAAAATATTTATTTGCCAGAGGGAGATGGTCTAAGTCTAGATGGGGAGTTGTAATTGGCCTGACATCCATGGCAATAGGGGTAGACATTCTTAGTTCTTGTGGATTTAAGAATGGGGGACAAAACTTACAGTTTCTTGAGGGTAATGGGGTTTTTTAGTCAATTAGGGAAACTAGGTTCCAATACAAAGTAGTCTTGGGTTGATGTGCAGCTATTTCACTTAATTTCTTATTAATTCCAAGTAATACATGTAACTGGTTCAAAAATGAGACAAGGTTTTCAGTCGATTTTGGTCTAAATACCTGGAATTTGGTGAAAATTTGCTTTGAACAGGTTGACGGGCCATTGTGCATAATTGTAGAAGGTCTGTGTGAGCTGGAAGGTAGACTGTGAGTTCAGTAGCTTCTGCAGGTTGGCAGACTGGACGTAGGTTGGCGGTCGGACGTCGTGTAGTTGCGTGCATGAAGGTCTGTAAACTTTAGATTCTCGATAAAACAAAGGATTATGAGCTGTTTTGGATTTATTAGTGTTACAGGGAAAAGTGTCTACTCATAACTGCTTATCCCACTAAGGTGTGATAGCTGCCTTAGAAACAAACAAAGTAAAGCTACTTTCGATTTTCCTTTATGAAGTATAGATAGAGAAGAACAAACAAGACCAACCTCTGTCTTGCGCTAATCTCCTGGTTCGATTCCTCTCTTCCTTGATAGTCTTTCGCTACTTGTTCCCTTGCACACGCAGCTTCACAGAGTACCTGTAAGATCACAGTAGCATAGCACTATACAAGAACATGGATCTATAATCATAAACAATCTAGGATCATATGTAAATTGACCATACAAATGCAGCAAATATAAATGACACAAGAGTATGGAGGAAAACTTGAATAGATTTTATTGATAAACAAGAAAGAGCCAAGGGGAGTTACAACCAACTGTTCTGACCCAGCATAATCCTCTCAGCAAGGAAGCCCCTCTTCACCTCATACAAAGCTTAGATCACCCAACAATCTGATGTTTGTCTCAAGAAACCAACAACAATTCCTTACAATATGCAAAATTCCAGCCTTTGGATCTCTGGGATGAGGGATCCATATATAGATATCTGTAAGGGAGATGAGTCAGCTTGTGACTTGATTAGTGTCTTCCCTCTGATAGTTCTTGCTTCCACTTGGAGATTGATGATCTCTTACTCATCCTTGGTCGAAATCAGAGAGGCAAGTGTCACAGGAGAAGTTTCTGGAAGCTTCCATTGCCTCTCCACCTTGCGGAATGACACTGCCATTTGTCATTTCTCGCCCATCACACCCCATAGAAGGGCTTTTTGAAATGCAACGCACCCACACAGTGTGTTTAGGTGAGATGCAATGCACTTTGCCTATGGAGTAACTGAAATGATCCTGTTTTGACTAATTCTGAGCAGTTTTTCATGGAGAACTTCTGGGAGAAGCTGTAATCAGTTGACCTTGCTCCTTTAGGGATTAGAACAACACTTTTAGGGACTTAGGAGCCCTTGGTTTATGGACATTTTATGCTTGGGGTTGCAGTGCCCAAAAATGTCTATAACAGTTGCCCCCTAAAGCATGAGGTCGTTAATCTTTTGATGTCGGGTGAAATGATTTATTATGAGGATCCGAAGTTCTTTCAAGCTAGGAGGAGACATGTAATAAGATACAATACAATACATTATCTTCATAATTTTTTCATGATCTAGCTGAGGCGGGCATTCCCATGCTCAGCTTTATAAATTCATTTTCATGTACATAGGACAGACAATCATCTGAATGTAGACTGATGACTCAGGTAGAGCCATCATCCCTTTGATTGGATGATTATTTGTGCAGCAATGATGTACATTTAATGTCTTTATTTCCTTGAATATATATCGCAGCCCGGATGGATGAAACTAGATCCGGGGTCTTCAATCTCATTCGATCTTCACTCGAAGTACAAGTCTATCCATGTGAGAGATGTTCTGTAGTCGAACATGGAAAGACATCACCTGATTACCAACCAATGATGTAAGCTGTTAACAGGCGCGAGAGGAATCACCGATAATGATAATGACCCTCAAGGTACTGTAGTACAATTCACATGGTGTGAATAAAGGACTTGGTGTCGAACACCACGCAAAATCTTTCGGTCGAAGGCCATTGATGTAAACCTGTCGCCGGAAGTGAGAAACTTGCCATTGAGGCATGCAAGCTTCAAAGTACTGAATGGGGTGTTCCTAGATCGACTTGTTGGATAATGAGCTGATGTCGACAAGAAGCGATCCGTCACAGGAGGGCCTTAATGAATCCCACATCAATGACACGGAACAGAGAAAATGATTTTAATGGAGGTGAAAACGATCTGGTGATATAAGGTTCAGGGTGGCGGTCATGAAAGAATGGAGTATAAATGTATTATAGTGGGTGAGACACAGGTGAATTCTCTGAATGACTTCTCTTGAACATATCGGCGAAACTGATGTGGTGGATTGGTAGCATTAACCCAAAATGTGGATGGTATGATGGGACCATGGTGATGTGATCGGTGAATGAAACAACCCAACCCAACTTGGATGCGAAGTGAAAGTGTCATGTTCAAGAGTGACTTGCTACCAACAAAGTTTCTTCAAGTTTTCTTCCCAATTTTTCCCCAGTCATTTCTGACCAGTACCTCTTTATTTTTTTCAAGCTTGAGGAGGATAACATATGCTTGTTCTATAATTTTCCCTTCGGGCAAACCCATCGCTACATTTTAACGAGCCTAGTGATAGTGAAACTCGTTCTCGTCTATAGACAAGTTTGTCGCTATTAAAATTTTAACGAGTTTAACGACAAAGATAACTCGGTCCTTTTCAATTTTAGAGAGTCTGAAAATGAACGTAAAGGAAACTCCAAAATTCCTTTTTCTTCATCTAATCCCTTAAGTCCGAAAAAGTATAAAACAATACAGAAGGGATGAATTTTCGATCCTTTTAACGAGCCGAACAAAACAAGTGCTCGATCTTTTTGTGTAATAATCCCTCAGGTCCAAAAAGATTAAAATTTAGAGGGATAGCACTTCCGGTCCCTTTAACGAGCTGGAGAGGCCAATGGCTCGGCAATCTTTTCATATTTTACGAGTCAATTGAAAAGAGATTAAAGGAGACTTGGCTTTTGAGGAACGAGTGATAAAATGGGTAGCAGCTGATTCCAGGTAAGGTTTGGAATTTTCCAATCACGGCAGTGTTACAAGGATGGCTAACATAATCACTCTTTGCAGTTGTTCCTCAAAATGGGTAAACAATCAAATGGAGGTGAATGATCGGCCAATGTAAAAGTGGAGGTGACGGTGCAAACACGACCAAGGCTTTAAAGGATGAAGTATTACATTCACGATGGTTATTTACCGAAAATTGGTTCATTTTTTAATGAGCTTAAACTCTGGAGGAACATGTGCTCATTGCTTATGTTTATTTTTTAACGAGCATGAAGTCCGCGCTAAAACTGCTTGATTAATCCACTCGTATAATAAGAATGTCTCATATATAAAAATGACAACTTTTAGAGTTTTGCCCCACATCCTTTCTTTATGCAAGTTAGGAAACGACCAATCCTACGAGTTTAAAGGGTTAGAGGACCTACAAATTTAAAAAATAAATAGTCGCTCTTCGCTTTCATGCCAAAAGGTTTGCATGCCCCCAGGTATAAAACAGAATTTCAAGGTCACCCTTCAAATCACCAACAAAATATTTTTTTTATCAGGAAAGGTATACCTCTTACAGGTTACCAAAGATTGTTCCATTCACAGTGTAAACAAAACACTTCTTTGGCGATGTTTATCAAAATAAACAAAGGTGAGTGGCAATGCCTGCCAATTCACATAACTTTGACAAGAGAATCTTATTCCAGTCCAACTCCCTCTTCCAATCCTGGACGGGAGTACAGAGGTCATATACTCTCGCGGAAACCTACCCTATACCCGAAGTTTTCCTATCGAAGCAGACCAGGGTGCATGCCCCCTAGGTTTCAGTCATGTCCCCCGAATCACTCGCGCTCATCAGGTGGACGAACTGGGGATTGAGACATTTCTTGCGTGAAAAGACCACTCAGGGATGGCATATGACTATTTGCTCTGTGTGATCCGGGAAATGAAAGCTGGTCTATGAGCTTGACCACTCTTCCTTCATGCGGAAAACACATTACTCTAAAGAGTGAGGATACAATCGCTCCCATGCAATAAATATAGTCTCGTCCAAGGAGTAGATTATAATCCAGGGGTCCTTGGACTACCATTACGTTCATTTGAATGGTTTTCCCTCTCAATGTTATGGGTACATTGGGAAGGATCCCTAACGATCGACTGGTTCCTTTATCAAAGCCTGTTAGATTTCTCATCTCAGGCAAAAGCGATGGCGAACCAAGCGCTTTCCAAGCAGTCGAGGAAAGGATACTCACAGAAGCCCCTTCATCTATGATGGTACCAGCCATAACCATTCTATATATTTGAACAATAATTCGGAATGGTACACTAGCTAGTAAACGGGGTCTGCCTAGTTGATTCTAGTCAAAGGAGACAACTAGGTTGCTTGGAGGTGGGACCGAATAGACAGCCGGGTACAACTCTGACGAAATTCCTTCCCACGGTAAAGGAATGGGTAAATTTCCCCCATGTTCATCGGAGTCTGTGCTTACGAAAAGAATTTGGACGGTGTCATCCTTGTTCTCTTCGGTGACTCTATCATTTGAAGATGGAACCTCTTAAGGCAAGACCGGGTCAACTGCCGCCTCGACCTTTTGACTTTCGTCTGGTATGGGTTCAAATGATTTGTCTTCAATGATAGATGCTTCAGCCGACCACCTGAGCGGGCCAACCAAATTTTCAACTAGTGACGGATTCGGCAAGAGCTTTTTATATCCAAGAGGAAGTCGTAACGGTGAAACCGAACGATCGTCCAAAACTCTTTTAGCCTCGTCTAAGAAGGGACAATGGTGGATGGCATGATCGCCTTCGCACAGTTTACAAGGAAATCTATATTTTCCTTTTTGTCCTGGGGTTTCACTTTCACTAGTCGACAGTGTGTTTTCAACATGATCATCAGAGGTTGACGACACCGGGTTGTGCAAACGAGGAGACCAGTCCCTTAAGATCCGAGGGATGCAAGGAAAATCTCTATGATAGTGGTCTCCTTTGCAAATGACACATGGTGATTTAGGCCTGGTTGGTGCAGTGTGTGGATTTTGGCTAGACGACGCTTGGTTGCCCCCTTTCGCTTTTGGCTCCTTCTTCTTATTCTCTTTCTTCTTCTTTTCTTTTTTCTTCTCAGGTACTTGACTTTTGGCTTTACCATCTCTATCAAGCGAAGAAGAAGGAGGAGAGGAAGAATTGGAGGAAGTAGAAGGTCGGTGGGTAACTCTGGACTCGTCTAGTTGCTGACTCGATTGTTCAGGAATTGCGGTGTTCTGAATGGCAGAGGTTGAGAAGAGCCATACAAGCAAGCCGATTTTCAGTCTTGGAAGCGACAATGTGGCCATATGGGGTGCAAAAACATCTCCCCAAGAGGAGAAGGGACTAGGATTTCCCCCAAGGGTAATTCCTTGGTTGGTGGATTCCATTTTCTCAACCCAAGATCAACGTAGGAAAGGGTGATGAATATTCCGTTTAAAATAAATTTTAGACGCTTTGACACAACTTGTTTTTTCAATTTTTAAGAGTCGAGAAAAAACAAAAGATGACTCTAGTCTCCTTCGATTTTTAATGAGCCTGAAGTGACAAGTGCTCATATGGACCTTTTCCGTTAAAGAGTCTAAAAAGGAACGAAAGGGACTGCTCTGGAAATCTAGGTAGAGGGATTACCAAACCAATTGCAAAACTACAGAATACTTTTTACGGTACGGCAGTTAATCTTCCCGAATGCTATGTTCAGTGCATTGCGATCGATAGGGCGGCAAACACGGCTTCCTATGGATAAAGGATTAAGCCTATTGTGGTCTCCCAAAATATATTCGATGGTACGTGGGAGCACAAGTCTGTACTAGCACTTATCATCTCAAAGTGGAGGAATCACCCAACCATCAGTGAGAACAACAGTTACCAGGCTTTACGACGTCAGAATGCGTCTCTAGCCTAGACTTCTAAATGTTGTGCGTTAGGTTCCAAAGCGTTGTTAGATTCATTGAATTTATTTTATAGTTGATCTTGTTTATGAAGTTTTCCTTTTAGGTTCACCGCGAGATGTAGTATAATTCCTAAAATGCAATCTAAGATGATAAACAATCTTTTTATCTTCTTTGTGCAATGAAAATCCTAGCTACTAAGGAAAGAAAGACAAAATTCTTTCACAAAGAGCAAAGAGCACACTCTAAATGCACTCTCCTAAATCAAACTAATCAGACTGTCTAAATGCAAATGCACATGCATGTATTTGTTGTCGACTTTCTTAGTATATGAATGATAAAAAGAAAGTTGATGCACAAATCTGAATTTCTTTTCAAGCGACAATTATCAACAAGTTTCTTTTTGAAATCAAAAATGGAGACAATCACAACATTTTACGATTTGGAAATGAATACTTATTTTTGACACTAGAAAAATTACAAATTCAGACCAAAAACAATAGTAACAGTATAACCAACTATCAACAACAATCAAACTCTTTCCTATGATTGAAAACGACACTTGCGACACTTTCAAATCAAAGGACGACAGTGCGATTATGTTACTTTTTGCAAAGGAGAACTGAAAATGACTCAACAAATACACAAAAACATTTACAGTTCTTTTGTACAAAGGAGGTGGAATAACAACAAGGAAAAGGGGTCTCAAACAGAGATATACTGATCACAGGCAGCAAAATTCATGAATAGAACTGGAAAGAATGAATCACATAAACCAAAACTGAACAATGCCTAGTCTGATCAGCACACCTGTAACACAGGGAATTTGAAATGCAGCGCACCTACTACACTCGAGAAGTGCGCTGAATTTCAGATTCTCATAATAGTACTTTCGCTGGGCCAGAGACGAGACTTTGCTTGGGTTCCGGGTCACAGTTTGCAGTTCAGTTCATGGGTTTTGGCCAAGCAAAAGGTAATCCGTAATGCAACAATCAAGGGTAGATCTAAGGAGGATCTAAGAGCTACCGCATGGGAAATAAGAGAGTTTGTGAATTAGTTGTTTAAATCATAAACAAATCCCAGAGATTTACTAAAGCAACATTTATCTACTTTTCATTTGCATAGCAAATGCAGTTCGAAAGCTACCTGGCATGACTTCAGACTCCGTTTGTAATTTTATAAAATAGACAACAAGGAAGATAAACAAACAAACTAATTCTTCCCCAACGGAGTCGCCATTTTGTTACAGGGAAAAGTGTCTACTCAAAACTACTTATCCCACTAAGGTGTGATAGCTGCCTTAGAAACAAACAAAGTAAAGCTACTTTCATTTTTCCTTTATGAAGTATAGATAGAGAAGAACAAAGAAGACCAACCTCTGTCTTGCGCTAATCTCCTGGTTCAATTCCTCTCTTCCTTGATAGTCTTTCGCTACTTGTTCCCTTGCACACCCAGCTTCACAGAGTACCTGTGAGATCACAGTAGCATAGCACTATACAAGAACATGGATCTATAATCATAAACAATCTAGGATCATATGTAAATTGACCATACAAATGCAGCAAATATAAATGACACAAGAGTATGGAGGAAAACTTGAATAGATTTTATTGATAAACAAGAAAGAGCCAAGGGGAGTTACAACCAATTGTTCTGACCCAGCATCATCCTCTCAGCAAGGAAGCCCCTCTTCACCTCATACAAAGCTTAGATCACCCAACAATCTGATGTTTGTCTCAAGAAACCAACAGCAATTCCTTACAATATGCAAAATTCCAGCCTCTGGATCTCTGGGATGAGGGATCCATATATAGATATATGTAAGGGAGATGAGTCATCTTGTGACTTGATTAGTGTCTTCCCTCTGATAGTTCTTGCTTCCACTTGGAGATTGATGATCTCTTACTCATCCTTGGTCGAATTCAAAGAGGAAAGTGTCACAGGAGAAGTTTCTGGAAGCTTCCATTACCTCTCCACCTCGCGGAATGTCACTGCCATTTGTCATTTCTCGCCCATCGCACCCCATAGAAGGGCTTTTTGAAATGCAACGCACCCACACAGTGTGTTTAGGTGAGATGCACCGCACTTTGCCTATGGAGCAGCTGAAATGATCATGTTTTGACTAATTCTGAGCAGTTTTTCATGGAGAACTTCTGGGAGAAGCTGTAATCAGTTGACCTTTGTCCTTTAGGGGTTAGAAAAACACTTTTAGGGACTTAGGAGCCCTTGGTTTACAGACATTTTATGCTTGGGGTTGCAGTGCCCAAAAATGTCTATAACAATTAGCAAAGTCAACAATTGGCGAGTATTTCGAGAATAGTGGTATTTTTAGCATTTATTAGGGGTGATGTAATAGTTTTGGCATGTAGCGGAAGGCGATAAGTAGTTTTTTTCACACCGCTTATGAGTGCTGGGTGGTTTTGGGGGGAGGTCGCCCAATTCCATTCAGCAGGCGACACGTAGCTGTAGGGGCCCAAGGGAAAATAGCCCATTTTGGGTAGGTAAAGTTAGGATTTCGGGCCTGTGTGAAATGGATTATGAACATTGGATGTGGGCCTTCAGATCAGATGGTGATCATGCTGCGGAGTTGCACGGACAGTAGTGGGGGGGCCCGACGGGTAATTAAACGTGGTGGTTTCGGTTTAATTCAGAGTTAAGGTGAGTTTAAATGCATCGGAAGTGATATGATTGGTGGATAAACTTTAATTAATCACTGATTGATTAATTAATTTGATTTGTCGGGGCTTGGGTTTATAAAGTTTATATTACAAACTTTGGGGACGGGATATTATTATTAAAGGGATTTAATAAATACATAGGGGAAAGGGTTATTTTCAGGATTTAATATAATAAAGTAAAGTTAGGAGTTAATATGAATATCGCGAAAATGGATTTGCGCTAAGTTTAATGTATAGTTATAATTCATTTGCTTTTCATAAATACATTATAACTTAGGCTTAAGTGTTATTTTTGTGGGTTTCTTAGGAAAAGGGGTTTACTTGGGAGTAATGGCTTTTCCTTAGGAAAAATGGTGTTTTGCCTTAGGAAAAGGGATTTGTTTGGGAAAATGAGGGAGAGTGAAGGGGGGTAATGTTTGTGAGGGGAATTTTAGTACTTAGGACCTATAAGTCATTGGGCTGAGGGTCCGGTCCCTCCAGAAGTCAGAGAAATGCTCTAAGCCCCTTTGACTTAAGATTTTGGGTACTTAAGACTTTTCATTGGAAATTAGTTAAGTGAAAGTGAAGTGAATGAGGGAAGTTAATTAATTGCCTTTGTAGACTTGATGCATGTCCAATTTCTCATTCATACTTAGAACTTTCATGATGAGGGTGATAAATATGCTTTTGTCTAACAATCATCACAATTATGCAACCTTTCTACTACTTACCCATCTACTCATCCTACCATTTTTACTTCTCTTTATTAGGGTGCACTTAAGTTGGAAAAACCTTATCAAAACATTTTTCTTTTCGTTTACGATAGTAATCTAATTAAGTCTAACCTTATGACATCCAAGGGCTCAGATTAAATAGTTGAGCTCCTTTTATTTACTCTACCTATCTACTTATCTACCAAGATTACATTGTTTGGTCAAATTTTATTCTCTATCTATAAGCATAAAATTGAAAGCATGTAATAGCCAAGTTTAAACATTTTGACTATCATGGATTGTGGCATAGGTTACAAACTGCACACAATCATTTATTTTGCGTAAAAGTAACTAGGAGTGGCATTTTGACTTGCTCACTTTCATGGTCTTTTCTTTTCTTGGGGTTCATATTTTTTTTTTTTTTTTTTATCTTTTTTTACCCTTTTATTCTTTTTGTCCTTTTATTTTTCTTTTAGGACATACCCTCTTTACATTTTTTAATTTTTCGAATATGGAAAATATTAGCGGAAAGCAAAGGTATGTACATATTACAGGTTTAATCTTAGCCATTCAAAAATTATGACTCCTATTGGTGTAGGAACCTAACAGTGGCTCCACTTGGGGATGGCATTTTCTGGTGAAATTTCAAGAACTTGTAGATCAATGGCCTTTTGAATTTTTGTGATGTTCTTCTGTAACTTTTCCCTTTCACTTTTCTGCCTTATTGATATTTATGACAGTAAAACCTTTGCAGCTTAGGGCCTTCTCTTCGGGCTTCAACTCCAAAAATTCACTATCCAATCAACTCTAAACTTGTTGAAAAATAGAATATGTACAAGTGATTAGTGAAATCAGTAACTAGGTTCTATGTAGTGTTTAAGCATTCGACCATTAAATGGTCCTCCTTCTGCTTCTGTTCCATCCAATTCTCTGAGGAAAAAAGCATTGTTAATCCCTAAAAGCATAAATGATATATGGGCCTTTCCATGGGAAATGAAACTGCCCATGTTTACCTTTATCCTCTCTTCTTGCATCCCATTTCAAAACTTTGTCTCCTAGGTAGAAATCTTCTACCTTGGTCCTTTTATCAAAAGCTTTCTTCATCCTTTCTTGCACAACTTGGGATCTGATGTACACTTCTTCCCTGGTCTATTGTAAGTGAATTGTCTGGTTGATTCTCCTTTGAATATCATTTGGCACCTCTTGGAGTAATTTCATCACTGGTGTTCCCAAGGAAGATGGGAAAACAACCTCCATTCCATAAACTAATTGATAAGGACTAGTACCAATGGATTTCGTTGTGGTTAGCCTATCTGCCCACAAGGCATTTACTAACTTCTTGTTCCATGTTTTCTTATTATCCTCCAACAATTTTTTGATTATATTCACTAAACTCTTGTTGGATGACTCTACTAGTCCATTCCCTTGAGGGTAATAAGCTGTAGAGTGGCCTAGGGTTATATGATACTTATTACAGAAATCAATCATTCTCTTAGAATTGAAGGCTATTGCATTATCAATGATGATCTTGGTTGGGCACCCAAATCTAGATAGGATGTTGGATTCAAGGAAGGTTATTATAACAATATCAGTGGCTTGCCTTGATGGTATGGCTTCTATCCATTTGGAACAATAATTTGTAGCAGTGAGAATCCATTTATGTTGGGCAGAGGAAGGTGGGTGGATTTCACCAATGAAGTCAAGACCCCACTATTGAAATGGTGCTTCAGCAGATATTGGCTTCAAAGGTAAGGGTAAAAGTTTTTTCTTTCCTTCAAAAATCTGACATTTATGACATGAGGTTACAAATTTCTTTACATCAGAAAATAGAGTGGGCCAATAAAAACCAGCTCTTAGAATCTTGTCAGTAGTGGTTTTCCAGTAAAGATGTCCTCCACAGTCACTTGCATGAAACTCTTGTAACACCTTGTTAGATTCTTCTTTTAATAAAAATTTAAGAGGGATGCCTTCGTGGTTCTTCCAAAACAGAGCATTGTCAATTATGTAAAACTTTAAAGATTTCATTTTTAAGAACCTACTTTTAGTCCTGGATAATTCAGGAGGAGCTTGTAGATTTTGTAAAACATATGGAATGTCAGCATACCATGGTGATTCAATAAAGGCTTGGCTGATTGGTGGAGTCGCCATCTCCTCTCCATTATCCATTTCAACAATAAAATTTATTTCTAAGGCTTGACAGTTCGATTCAACCATGAGCTTGGCTAAACCTTGGCCTTTGATCAACTTTGTAGGTTTGATTTCTAGGTCATATTGTAATATAGTAGCTATCCACTTCCCTCTGTTTCCATCTGGACCATCTTGAGTTAGGATGTCTTTGACTATAGCATTGGGAACATAGGCTATTACATGAGAATATAGAATGTAAACTCTGAAATCTTTGATAGCTTTGACTAAAGCAAAAGCTTGCTTTTCCATTATATTATACTTTAAAGGGGCATCCCTCAGGGCTTTGCTAAAGAAGGCAATAGGTTGTTCATAACCCTCATCATTCTTCTGTAGTAGGACTGCAACAATTGTGTGTTCTAAGGCAAAAGAAAATATAATGAAATCCCTATCAAACTTTGGACTGATCAAAACTGGTGTTTGTGTTAAGGCTAGCTTAATATCTTCAAAAGACCTTTTAGCCTCAACCATCCACTTAATAGTCGAATCTTTCTTCAACGTGTTATTTAATAAACTAATTAGTTCTGCTAAGTTGGAAATAAATATTCTAAGAAAGTTTATTTTACCTAAAAAGGCTTGTAGTTTTTGGATGCTCCTGGGATGTTGTATATGTAAGATGGCTTCAATTCTTGCAGGATCTATTCAGATACCATCTTTAGAGATTATGTGGCATAATAGTTTTCCCTCTTCCAACCTAAACAAAGATTTTTTAGGATTCAAAGAAATTCCATACTTTCTACATTTGATGAAGACTTGCCTTAGATGATCTAGGTGTTGTTTATTAGATTTTGAGAATGTAGTGATATCATCTAAGTATATTACTAGGAAGTCATGGATTTCCTTAGCAAAAGCTATATCCATAGCTCTTTGAAAGGTGGCCCATGCATTCTTTAATCCAAATAGCATCTTAACATACATGAAAGTGCCTCAAGTAGTGAATGTAGTTTTAGCCTGGTCATCTGGGTGGACTAAGATTTGATTATAACCAAAAAACCCATCCAACAATGAGATTTTGGTTGAACCCAGTACCCTCTGTAAAATGTGATCCATTTTGGGGAGAGGGTAGTTGTCCTTGAGTGAAAATTTATTGAGATTCTTAAGGTCAACACACAGTCTAATCTCACCAGTTTTCTTTCTTGTGGGTACCAAATTTGAAACCCAATTAGAGAATCTAATTGGTGCTATGATCTTGGCTTCGTACATTCTTTTGATTTCCTTTTCAATAGAAGGCAATAGAATGGGATTAATCCTTCTAAGCTTCTGTCTAAAAGGTTTCTGGTTTTCTTTTAGGGGGATAGTGTGTTGTATTATGCTAGTGTCATAGGACTTGAGGTCCTCATAACTCTAAGCAAAGACATCTTGGAATTCCTTTAGCAGTTCTATGTATTTTACTTTTTCAATAGGAGGTAAGAATTTTAAAAGTTTTATCAATTTAGGATCTTCCTTAGAGCCTATGTTACACTACTCTATCTCAGATTTCAAGGGTTCCATTTTCAGTTTTCTAGGGACATCATTTGAATCAAACAAGTCTTCCAAAGGAGTTAATCCTTTGGGAAAAAAGTTGTCTTTGAGATTAATGATTTCAGAATCTTCGTTAATTATCTCTTCAACTTCAACTTGCTTTATGTTTTGAATATCTGATTTAGTAAACTTTGTGGGATGGAATTTATCTATCTCTTCATCTTCTAACTTTTTAATTTCTATTTTATCTGTAAAATCAAGATATAATGTTATTTCAGTATCTATGTTGCTATTTACAAATTCTTCCTCTAAAGTTAGAAAATTGTTTATTTGGTGGTCATTAGTGAATACTTGCTAGTTTTTCAAGTTTTCTGGGATAGCAAGTCTGTGCCTAACCTCAGCAGTGTACTGATAGTTAGGTTGAAATGGTAACTTACAAGTGTTGGCAAACATTTTTAAACTATGAGTCTGCATGTTATGTTTCCTTGGAATGACTGCAAGCTTAGTTTCCAAGAAAGGTATTCAATATTTCTACAACTGTTCCTCTATAAAAACCTAATCTAGGATCTCTGGTCATATATATAGTGTTGATTTATTTAATAACTAACTCAGAATCTCCCATAATAGAAAATCTTATGGCTTCTAACCTTTTAACCAATTTGAGACCTAAAAGAAGTGCTTCATACTCAACCATGTTGTTAGTGCATTTGAAGTTTAGCCTATAAGCATGACCCTCTGAGTGATCATTCTCTAAATTGTAAATCCACACTCCTGCTCCTGCTCCTAATTTGTTCACTGATCCATCAAATTCAAGATGCCATAGTATTTCATGTTCATAATTCTTACTATCTAGGAGAACAAAATCTTCTTTGATTAAGGTATCTTGATCATATTTTTTATCTGAAAGCTCTTGAATTTGGACAATTTGATTTTCTACTACAACTACAATTTCTTTTGGTTCTGAAGTAATGTTGTTTGAATTATTTTCTTGGTTTGGTTCAACATTGTACAGAATGAAAGAATCGATGTCAGAATGCATGGAATATATAGGAAAGTTTTGAGGCCTCTCCTAGCTACTCACTACATACTTCATTAGGGTCTCTTTGTACAGTTTTTTAGGATGTCCAAAGATTGAAATTGTGGCATATGACATGTCAAGTTGCAAAGATCCTTGGAGTTTAGCCCCCCATGATCTAGACAATAGCATGCCATGTTTAGGTGGTATATCAATAACAACTATGTCTATAAGAATAGTCTTAGCAGGGTATTATACTAGGGAAACACACAGGTCTTTTATTAGTCCTAGGCACCTAACTTGACTTGAATCAAATGAAAACAGGTCCTTGGAAGGCCTAGTGATATCCAAGTTCAATTTATCCATAACAGATTTAGGCATTAGATTGTGTGAAGCCCCAAAGTCTAGCATAGCATTGTGTAGGATTTTATCGTGAATGTTAAGGCTAATATAAAAGGGTGGTATCCCTCCATCCACTAGTTTTCCATTAACATCAGGACCAAAAATAAGCTCAAGTTGATCATCAAATAGGTTAACAGAGTATTCATTCTCAATGAATTTTAAGGATTTTCTTATTTGATATTTGTAAGTTTCATGTTTAATCAACTCTGTTAAGGGAACCGATATTTTCAATTTGGCTACCTCTACCCCCAAATTGAAAGGCAAAGGGGATTTCTCTGTTTGAGTGTTTGGAATTTTAATAGCAGGGTTTGGAGTGGATTGGTCTTCTTTTTTAGTATTTGAAGTATTTTTTAGTGAATTTTCTAAAGTGATATTTGGAGTCTCTTCCATTGTCTCCTTGGAGGGGATTGATGTGGATGGCTGATTATCAGTGGGTTGGTCATTGGTTACATCTACAATAGTGGGACTAGGAGGGTTATGATTTGGTCTAGAGAGGATTTGGAGAGTTTTTGTAACTGTAACTGCTTTAATTTTCTTAGGTTGATTTGGTACTTCTTTCTCGTTTTGGTCAGGAGTGTCAATGTTCTTCTTATTCCTCAAATTGTGTTGTTTGTGCACTTCGAAGATAGCAGAATCATACCCTTTATTGTAATCAAATGATTCTCCTGATTGTGTCTGCAACTGCTGAAGCATGTGTAATTCCTGATCATCTTGAGTCAAAAGGATAGTTTCCTCCTCATCTAATCCCATTAAGTTAATTTGTGTGTCTTGTTCAAGGTCTTATGAATGGGAAGTTTCAGCATAGTTTTCTTGAAAAGGTGGCCTAATATTCTGATCAGGTCCATTTTTCCGGTGTTTTGATTTTGATTCTTTCTAAAGTTTGGACTTCTCACTAGAGGTGCCTGTTGATTATCCGAGTGAGGCTTTCTTTCAATGTTCTCCATCCTATCCATTAGTTTTTCCATTCCTTTGGCTAGGGAATCCATTTTAAGGTCAAAGGGTGAGGCTTCATCTTTCAAGGGTGCTCTCCTTTCATTCCTAACCCTAGCTCTTTTTGCTAGCAAATTAGCTTCTACACTAACTACTACACTCTGTATGTCTTCTATAGTTGGAGGATTTCGCTTTCTAAGTTGGAACACCATATCAGTATCAAACCCATCAGGAAACTTTATCAAAGCTAAGTCTGAGATTGATTGGTATTGCATTGTATATATTGTTGAATCTAGTATAGTATTCCTGGACTGTTTCATTTGGTCCTCTCTTGATGTTTTCATATTCTGAAAGGATCTATAGAGGGTTCTTTTTCTTTTCCCATCTATTTAAAAATTGCTAGTAAAATACTTCTAAAGTGTTTATGTTGTTAGTAGGTAAAGATCTAAACCGCGTTCTTACATCCCCCACTAAAGTCTGAGCAAACAATATCATTTGGACATCTTCAATATCAATTTCATGTAATTCAAAATGACCTGTCATCTTTTTTGTGTGTTGTTGTGTTGTATAGGGTCCTATGCCATCAAATTGGATGATTTTGTTTTGGTAGCCTTGTGACATGGCATCTAGTGGAGCAAGCAACACAAGAGGAGCATATCTGTTTGCCATGGATTTAAGTTGGGCAGGACTAAGAAGGGGAGTTTGGGTTCCTAAGGATGATACAAGGGGTAATGAGGAACTAGGAGTAATGGGGGACTGATGTGTAATGGTAGGTTGGTGGGGAAGTGAAGGTATAAATGGAGGTGAGGAATGGACTTCAGAGATGGAAGGGAATAAAGGTGAACTAAAGGAAACTGAATCTATTTCAAAAAGTTCAGAGATCTTAGCAGTAGTGAGGTATGACTGAGGGGAATTTAGAATGTATTGATCAATTGACAAGTTTTCCCTTTGGACTTCAAGTTCTGCTGTAAATTCTAGATCTAGAAATATGTCATCAAGTGCACTTTCAGACCTAGTTCTAAATAGTGAAAGGTCAAAATACTCATCAAAGGGTAGGTCTTCCAAAAACAACCACTCATCTGTGTAGGAATCTGCTTTAATTGAAGATGTAGGATTGACTGAACTTTCTTGTCTTCTGGATATTCTTGAAATCAGATTAGGATTATCAAATACTTGGGTAGGGTTTGGATCAGGGTTGGCCCTAGTATAGTGAGTTCTCCTTGAAGCCAAATTTGAAGGCTTTCTAATTATTTCTTTTTTGTGAAATTTTATAAATAACTTCTAATAAACCCTTCAAGTGGCTTGAAATAAAAATTTGAAATTTCTCAGAGGTTTATTAAAACTAAGGGTTTGATTCCCCAGTATGGTCGCCACCATGTTATCACTCAGAAGTCTTCCCTAGAAGTTATCAAAAGAAGGAATAATCCAAGGTAACCAAAAAACTAATCTTTTAGACTCGGAGTCTAACCAACCTAAGTCCAAAGAGGGCTCTATCTTTATAATTTAACTTTGTTTTGGGTGGGATTTTAGGCTAGTTCTTAGTGTTCATAAGGTTTTGAATTTGGTTGGGTGGTGCAATTCTAGGAACAAAGGATGGAGCAAGGCCTTCAAGCCATTGGGCTATGGATTCAATCAAAGGATAGCTTAACTGGACCAAATTACTAAAGGGAGTGTTCACAGGGCGGGCTGGCAAAGCAAAAGGAAAATATTCAGGTTCAATGGATGAGATAGTTCTAACCAGGGTGAAAGGGCAATGAAGAATCCTTAGACCGAGATCAATATGAAGAGAAGGAGATGATCATGAGCAAAGGGAAACTAAGAATCCTTTACTATAGACCGAGGGGGAAACTACGGAAGTAAGGGAGCATTTAAGAATTCCCTATCTAAGATAGTTTAGCATAAAACATTAAGAAGGTAAACAGTCAAGACAGAGTGCATTAAAGCAAGTTCTAAAATATCATTCCTAGTTTACGATTCAGATTTCATAGAAACACATATGATTATTAATAAAAATAAGGAAAACCAATAATACACATTAGAGAAAGAATACTTATTTGATTTCTGCTTTACACAAGAATCCTGTGAAATGTCTTTACTTTATTCCTTGATCCAGCAAGCCAATCCAGTCTTGATGCAATAACACTTTAACTTGATAGGAAAATGTCTACAAAAATTTCTTTGAATCCACCCTAAATACTTCAAAAGGTGAAGTATTTATACAAAAAAATATTACAAAATATCTCATAACAGTTTGAGAATTAATCTAGGAAATCAAAATATCTTCAAGCATGAAGATAGATACAGATGGAAAACTGCATCATGTTGTCCCTCTTATTGTGGTAGTGCTGGCTTTTGCAGTTGAACCTTAGCCCTTTTAAGTTGGCTGATATGTATATGCTAGAATTATCTTTATCTTTAACCTTTGACTGATACTCTTTAACCTGTTACTCTTTGACCCTATTTACCTGTTTCATCTGCCTTTAGATTTACTGTGGTAACTTATAGTAAATTTGTCATTTTTTTCCACCATTCATCTTTAGGTAACTTTACCTTGAGCATCCTTCTATATATCTCCTCTGCCTCAGTGTATTTAGCAAATTTTTGTTTGATGACAAGTAGATGTTTCACCTCATGCTCCAAGAAGAATATATTTTCTAAAGTATCATATAATACATTCCCCGTTGGCAATGCTTTAACTCTTGAAGTGCTTGCCTGTTCCTTAGATAATTTCTTCAGCCTGTCAACATAGTCCAATTGGGTCATAAGTTTGTCATGGATGACCATAGGACTTGGAATGCCTTTATCCCTCAAAATTTGAAATTTTGTCATGAATCTGTCAATGCCAACTTGCATGTCATGGTATTTTTCCTCCAGGTTAAGCATAAGGTTTCTTTTCGAAAGAACCTTTTTGATTTTAATGATGGTTTCAATACTGTCCTCCACACCAAGCTCATTTAATTCATGCCTGTTCTTGATATTCAAGAATTTGATGAGTCGATTAGCATCCTTATGCTGGTCTCCTAGGTCTTCCTTTACCTTTTGTATTGATTCAGTGGCCACTTTCACCAATTCTATTTGCTCAAATATTACTTGAATTGATGGCCAAATATCATTGGTAGAGTCAATGATATTGGCCCAGAGCATCTCCTTAGTCTGTCCTAGTGGCTTTTGCAAAGTTAAATCTTTTTCAAGGAACTTTATCTTCTCACCCATCCTTAGGGTTTTCTGTGCTTCTTCTTTTTGTTGTATTTGGGCAAGTTTGCAGTCAGCTTCTAGGCTTGCCACTTTCTCCTTAAGTCTCTTAAGCTCTGTTGCCTGGATGGACATTTCCTCCATGGCTTTCTCTAACTCTATTGTCTTTTCTATTGAGGTACCTATAGTTGTGGACTCAATTGTGACTCACAGTGTTGTAGCAGGTGGAGTTGTTGGTGCTAAAGAGGCTGCCAATGTTGAAGGGACTGTAGTCGTTATTGTGGGAATGGTAGTTGTGGAAGTAGTGGTCGTTTCACTATGTTTGGACTAAATCAATGTGTCCAATTCTTTCCTTGTTTCTTTCAATTGGTCATTTAGCTTTAGGACCAAGTCCATAAGCTCTTCTTGTCCTTTTAGTGTTTCCAGGAATTCCGTTGTTTGTGGATGATGCAATGGTGAAATTTTGAGTTGCTTCTTCAAAGCAATTATGTCATCATTCTTCTTCTTTATTAACCTTTCTACAGCCTTAACATCTTTGGGATCATGTCCCAAATCTATGATTAAGTCCTCCAAGGACTTGATTCTTGTGTCCTTGGCCTGTGAGGAAGCCTTCTCTAATTGAAACTGTGTTGATATATTATTCAGCGAATTCTATAAATGATGGGCTGCAATGTCTTTTCTTGTTAAAGTGGAATATACCATTTCTCTTGTTTGTTTGTGCAGCTCAATCTAGTCAATAGGATGGATATCCTTTGCCAGTACCTCGAAATCTACTTTTTGGTAATCTGTTGTTATTCTGGGCTGCTGAGTGGTGGGCTTCATGAAAGTCATCTGCATTTTTCCTTCTTTCACATCAAAGGCTAACATAAGCCTTGTTTGATTGGTGGGAGCCATCTTTAAGTATTGTCCATAGCTTTGGCCTTTTAGCTTTTCATTCTTGGCCTTTACTTCCTTGTACTTTCCTCTAATATTGTGATCTTTGTCAGCTGCATCTTGAATGAGGACACTTCCAAAATTTTCTATCTTTCCAACATCTGAGTGTGTGATGAGGAAAGTTCTTGTGTGCCTCCAGATGGAGTAGCATGCCTACTCCCTTCTCTTTTTGTGCTTGTGGCTTCAACTGTTTCTTCTGTGAATTCCTGCTCAGAGAAAGGATTTAACCTTTTCCTTTTGACATATGTTTGTGTGGTTGCTCTGTCTGATGTAGTGGCCCCCTCCCTATTCCTTTTTAGGTTCTTCTCCTCATTTAGAGGAGTTTGCAAGTTAGGTGGAGTACTCATATTGGGTTGTTGTGTACCTGTTTGGCATAATTCCTCTGATAGGTCTGGTTGTTCTAACTTTTCTTGCACCTAGGACTCTTCTTTTGTATGTTGTTCACTGTGTGCCTATGATTATTCTTGTGCTTGAGATTCTCCTAGCATCTACAGGAAAGAAACTTCATCAAGCCTTTTATCTAGATCAATTAGTGCATTTTCAACAACAACTTTAGTGTTATCTCTATCCATTAGAGTATTCTCCACCCATTCCAATTTATTTTCATATCTCTCTTTCTCAGGGATTCAGTGGTGAATGTAGGGAACCATCTTGTTTTTATGTCTTCTATTGTAGATGAAGTCACAAGGATCATATTTCCACATGAATCTTTGTTTTAGTTTGAGTCTCTGAAGGATTTCCTCTGCTTCTCTTCCAGCTTCTCTGCTATTGCATACAAAGGGGCCTACTTGATCTTTGATTCTGAGTTGGGCCTTCTTTTTGGCTTTAATAAAATGTACCTCATCTGAGTTGATTATCTACCTGTAGTACTCCAGAGCAAATAACCTCATTAGGAGGTATCTGGGCAGTTTATATGGGGCCAAATCACAGCCATAGATCCTGATTTCTATGTGATTTTGGTACAAGTACCAATCTCCCACTTTGTGTTGTTTTGACAGCTGCAGGATCCTCCTAATGTCTGAACTAATTCTTGGAGGAGGACTTCCTAACAACATGGTCACTACTGGATATACAAAAAGATCAATGAAATCTGTATATGGATATGGGGAATCATGTTTATGTATCAAAGGAGTCCAAAAAATTACTGACCTAAGATGACCTTTAGTGTCAAGATTTTGGAGAGTGAATGGGAACTTGTCAGCTTGATAGTATAAGAAAGGGTGGTACAAAAATGAAGAATACTTAAACACTCTTTCATTATCCATTCTCAAAAATTGTTCATGCATCCTATCATATATGTACTTGGCATAATCATACATGATAGCAGGGGGTTGTCCTAGAGTAAAAATGGACATGAAGGCTAAAATGATTTCATCTATATACTCACTGGTGGTATAGCCTAAAACACAAGAGATCATTTCTACTATATCTTGACCAAATGGGGAAAATATGGTAGCCACATATGGAGGAGGTTCTGTTGGGACATGCTTTCCCTCCCCGATGAAGGTCTGAAGCATTTTAGCAATCTTGGCAGTGGTAAGCTTGGGAAATTGGTCTAGCAAGTCTCCAATGGAAATAGGGGTCAAATTTTGTCCTGGTTGCAATTGTATTATTTCATTGATGGATTCAACAGTGATGGTAAAGAGTACATCCTGGTTTGGAGACATCACTGCTCTTTGATTGGGGCTGTAATTGGCATGGCAATAATGAACAATCTCAGGGAAAATGTGCACCTCAGGGAATTGATACTTGGGCAAATTAGACTCCCAAAGACCTATTTTATTAGCTTGGTTTAGGTATTGGTCCCTGTATCGGCAGTACAGTTTGATAGGGGATTCACGGACAGTAGTGTCCTTAATTTGGAAATCTTTATCTGCCAGAGGGAGATGGTCTAAGTCTAGATGGGGAGTTGTAATTGGCCTGACATCCATGGAAATAGGGGAAGACATTCTTAGTTCTTGTGGATTTAAGAATGGGGGATAGAACTTACAGTTTCTTGAGGGTAATGGGGTTTTTCAGTCAATTAGGGAAACTGGGTTCCAATACAGAGTAGTCTTGGGTCACTGTGCAATTCTTTCACTTAATTTCTTATTAATTCCAAGCAATGTAAGTAACTGGTTCAGAAATGAGACAAGGTTTTCAGTGGATTTTGGTCTAAATACATGGAATTTGGTGAAAACTGGCTCTGAACAGGTTGACAAGCGACTGTGCATGGCTGTAGAAGGTCTGCATGAGCTGGAAGGTAGACTGTAAGTTCAGTTGCTTCTGTAGGTTGGCGGACTGGATGTAGGTTGGTGGTTGGATGTCATGCAGTTGCGTGCATGAAGGTCTGTAAACTTTAGTTTCTCGATAAAACAAAGGATTATGAGGTGTTTTGGATTTATTAGCAAAGTCAACAATTGGCAGGTATTTTGGGAATAGTGGTACTTTTAGCATTTATTGGGGGTGACGTAATAGTTTTGGCATGTAGCGGGAGGCGGTAAGCGGGTTTTTTTTCACTACTTATGAGCGTTGGGTGGTTTTGGGGGGAGGCCACCTGATTCCATTCATCGGGTGACACGTAGCTGAGGGGCCCAAGGGAAAACAACCCATTTCGGGTGGGTAAAGGTAGGATTTTGGGCCTGTGAAAAATGGATTATGAACGTTGGATATGGGCCTTCAGATCATATTGTGAACACACTGCGGAGTTGCACAAACGGTAGTAGGGGGGCCTGGTAGGTAATTAAACACGGTGGTTTTGGTTTAATTCAAAGTTAAGGTGAGTTTAAATGCAACAGAAGTTATATGATTGATGGATAAACTTTAATTAATCTCTGATCAATTAGTTAATTTGATTTGTTGGGGCTTGGGTTTATAAATTTTATGTTACAAACTTTGGGGACGGGATATTATTATTAAAGGTATTTAATAAATACGTAGGGGAAAGGGTTATTTTCAGGATTTAATATAATAAATTAAAGTTAGGAGTTAATATGAATATTGTGAAAAATGGGTTTGCGCTAAGTTTAATGTATGGTTATAATTCATTATATTTTCATAAATACATTATAACCTAGGCTTAAGTGTTATTTTTGTTGGTTTCTTAGGAAAAGTGGTTTACTTGGGAGTAATGGCTTTTCCTTAGGAAAAATGGTGTTTTGCCTTAGGAAAAGGGATTTGTTTGGGAAAATGAGGGAGAGTGAAGGGGGGAAATATTTGTGAAGGGAATTTTAGTACTTAGGACCTATAAGTCATTGCGTCGAGGGTCTAGTCCCTCCAGAAGTCAGAGAAATTCTCTGAGCCCCTTTGACTTAAGATTTTGGGTACTTAAGACTTTTCATTGGAAATTAGTTAAGTGAAAGTGAAGTGAATGAGGGAAGTTAATTAATTGCCTTTGTAGACTTGATGCATGTCCAATTTCTCATTCATACTTAGAACTTTCATGATGAGGGTGATAAATATGCTTTTGTCTAACAATCATCACAATTCTGCAACCTTTCTACTACTTACCCATCTACTCATCCTACCATTTTTACTTCTCTTTATTAGGGTGCACTTAAGCTGGCAAACCCTTATCAAAACATTTTTCTTTTCTTTAACAATAGTAATCTAACTAAGTCTAACATTATTATATCCAAAGGCTCAAATTAAACAGTTGAGCTCATTTTATTTACTCTACCTATGTAATTATCTGCTAGGATTACACTGTTTGGTCAGATTTTATTCTCTATCTATAAGCATGAAATAACCAAGTTTAAACATTTTTACTATCATGGATTGTGGCATAGGTTACAAACTGCACACAATCATTTATTCTGCATAAAAGTAACTAGGAGTGGAAATTTGACTTGCTCACTTTCATGGTCGTTTCTTTTCTTGGGGTTCATATTTTTTTATCTTTTTTAACCTTTTTATTCTTTTTGTACTTTGATTTTTCTTTTAGGACATACCCTCTTTAATTTTTTAAATTTTTTGAATATGGAAAACATTAGAAAAAAGCAAAGGTATGTACATATTACAGCCATTCAAAAATTATGACTCCTATTGGTATAGGAACCTAACACCAATGTTAAGAAGACTTCCTATATGAAAAGCACTCGTTCTTTGGAGTTAGGTTTCCCAATCATAGCCAAAAGAATTATTACCCCAATCCTTTATTTTATCATTTTTCTTGCTGCAATTGAGTCTTATTACATGCTACCACATCATCCAATTTTTAGTTATATAGGAAAATCACTTATTACCTCGTCACGCTAATACCAAGCATGTTTCCTGCAACTGTTCACACATGTCAACCACATGTTCCAAACATCAAGACAATCATATGTATCAATTTGAAATCAACCTTTACCAAGACTAACAATCATGTCATACCCATAATCAACTCATAGTCATTAGACATAATGCTACAACTATCGCCTACTACACTCAAGTACATATCAACTATCTCAACACATATGTTAGTACAATCATATTAAACCAAGATCATCTGAACACATACTCATATTATGAAATTCATCAAAAATTCAACTATATTTCAACATACCATGTTAATTAAATTAACTAGATGACATAATCAAACAGTCAAGCACGAAATATACAACATAAGAAAACTCGTACCTTACTGTATCTCAAGGGAGGCTATCTTGTTGCACAATCAATCTAGTTAGCATGATATAACTTCTCAACACATCAACTTAAACATAAATAATATCATGCTATCCATAACAATAACTAACTAACATGTTCAAATCCTAACTCATAAACAATTATCATTTGTGCATAGCAATCACATATGTACGATCGCTCTAGATTAGTATGACACCAAATCACAAATATGTCAGCTCATACCTGAATATCACAACCATAACCATCAGCATAGGCAAAGCCAGGTTAACGCAATACATATAACATCAAGATCTTCAATGAGATAACCATAATCATCAAGTTAATAGCATATAACAACAATAAGATATATATCATGCTCATCGACAACATATAACCTAATCATCAGGTCATCTAATGTAAAACAACAATAGAAATGCATACAACTACATGTTACTATCATTCTTGACTATCCGACACATGTGCTCTTATGCTCTTGACAAGCGAGAAGATGCCATAATACCAAATATACGAAGAAATACAACCCAGAACACAAAACAAAATGAGAAAAAACAACAAGTATTTTATTATTCATAGATGAAAGCAATGTTCACTTGCCTCTTCGAGGGGGAAACCTCCAACAGAGCAGATTTTGATTACAAAATAAGACACGATGCTCCTCAACGGGGAGTCTCTATCCTTTACATAGGATTCATACATGCAATACCATGGGTCAGTACTATGGTTCTCTCAATACCATCTATCTAATACCATGGCCCGTTTGCAACTAACTGTGGTCCCTTTATTTAAATGCGGGTCAACCACTTACAATTATTAATATGGCCTTTATTGACTCTTTAACTAACTATAACTATGACTCGACCCTATTACATAAATAAAGGGGTTAGGGTTTGACCCTAACATGCCCTCACCCATAAAAAATAGCCTTGTCCTCAAGGCTGAAGCTGTGGTAACTATGGAAGAATAGTGGTTGGTTCCCATGTCACATCTTCTAGAGAGATGTATTTCCACTTGACAAGGACTTCCTTGATCGTGCGGTCGTGCATATGTCATTCTCGCGTGTCAACGACTTATTCAAGTTGGAGCCAGAGTGAACCTTCTTCACCCAATTCAGGTAGACTGGGTTGAATTCTATAATTGTTCCCTGCCACTTTCTTGAGGCATGATACATGGAATATGGGATGGATTTTTGTATTTGGTGGCAAGGGTAGCTTGTAGGCTACTTCTCCAATGCGCTAAAGTATTTGATAAGGTCTGTAGAATTTTGGAGCTAATTTCTGATAGCCCTTGTCTTTAAGTGATGTTTTCTTGTATGGTTGCAGCCTCAAGAATACTTGATCCCCTTCTTGAAATGTGCGCTCTGAATGATGTTGGTCTGCCTGTTGCTTCATGTGATTCTGAGCTTGATGGAGATTATCTTTGAGATGGGCTAGCATGGTTGCACGATTCTGTAAGAATTGATCCACTGCTTTCAGCTTAGAGCATCCAGGGATATAAGAAGTAGGTGAAGGTGGGAGTTGACCATACACTTCTTCATATGGAGTCATCTTGGTGGTGGCATGATAGTTAGGATTATACCACCATTTAGCTATAGGTAACCATTGTACTCATTGATGTTGCCTTTCTGAATTGAAGCACCTTAGGTAGGTCTCAAAACATTTTTTTACTGCTTCAGTTTGACCATCAGTTTGAGGATGATAAGAAGTAATTAGTTGGAGTTGGGTGCCTTGTAGCTTGAAAAGTTCTTGCCAAAAGTTACTGGTGAAGGTCAAGTCATGATCAGACACAATGGAAGTGGGCATGCCATGCAGTTTGAAGATCTGGTCCATGAAAGCTTGAGCCACCAAAGTGGGGGTAAATGGGTGGGGTAGGGCACAAAAATGATCATATTTAGAAAGTCTATCCACAACCACCATGATGATTGACTTGCTACTTGACTTCGGAAGACTAGTAAGGAAATCCATAGAAACATCCGTCCAGATTGAGGCAGGGATGTGAAATGGTTGTAAGGTGCCTGGGGGTTTGACTGTTTCTCCTTTGTAGCATTGACACACATCACATTCAACTACAAAAGTAAGAATGTCAGTTCTCATGCTTGTCCTAAAGAAGGAACAGTGAGTGCGAGCATAAGTCTTCTGAAATCTTGCATGGCCTGCAGTGGGAGATGAGTGAAACTCTGCCAAAATGTGCGTTTTGAGGGTGAATGTCAATTATATCACTACTCTATCCTTGTAGAGAAGAATATCATCCTTCCAAGAGTAGCCCACTGTGGAATTAGGATTTGCTCTCAAGTTATTAATGAGTTGGGAGAGAGAGGGATGTGAAAAACATTACTTGTGGGCTTCTTCAATCCAATCTAGAACAGGAAGAGAGATTGATAGCAGGGTGTTGTCATCCTCAAATTGGTGTGATAAAGAATCCGCTACTACATTTTTGCACCCTTTCTTGTAAATTATCTCATAATCATTTCCCGACATTTTAGCCAGCGATTTATTTTGCTGGGGCGAGGATAGATGTTGCTCCAAAAAATATTTGAGGCTTTGATGGTCTGTGCAGATTTGGAAATGCCACCCCAATAAGTATGGTTGTTAGGTGTGTACTGCATGTAAGATGGCCATCATCTCCTTCTCATAGGTAGATTTTCCCAAATGTTTCCCACTTAGTTGTTGGCTGGTGAAAGCCAAGGGTCAACCTTCCTGCATTAAGATAGTCCTAAAACCAGTACCTGAAGCATCACATTCAATCACAAAAGATTTGGTGAAGTCGGGTAGTGCCAATACGGGAGTGGAACACATGGCATGTTTGAGAGCCATAAACGCCTGTTATGCTTCATCAGTCCAGAGGAATGAATTTTTCTTGAGAAGGTTAGTGAGGGGTCTAGCAATGTGACCATAATTGCGGACAAATTTGTGATAGTAGCCTGTGAGACCCAAGAATCCTCTCAAACTCTTCAAGGTCTTTGGTTGGGGCCAATCCTGCATTGCCTGGATCTTTTTGGGATCCACCCTAGCACCTTAACGACCCACAATGTGGCCCAAATACTCGACTTCTTCCATGCCAAAAGAGCACTTAGATAGTTTGACAAATATTTTATGCTTCCGGAGCAGTTGCAAGAGCAGGTCTACATGCTAAAGATTTTTTTCCCATGTGAGGCTATAGATGAGAATGTCATCAAAGAAAACGAGGACAAATTTTTTGAGATATGTTTTGAGCAGGTGATTCATGAGGCTCTGAAAAGTGGATGGGGCATTACAGAGACCAAATGGCATGACAAAGAATTCATAATGGCCTTCATGAGTTTGGAAAGTAGTCTTGGGAATGTCTACTTCTTTCATGCGTATTTGGTGATAGCCCAAGTGGAGATCTAGCTTAGTAAAGAATTGAGCACCCTTTAGTTCATCCAACAAATCATAAACAACCGGGATAGGGAATTTATATTTGACCTTGAGCTTGTTGAGGGCCCTGAAGTTTGGACACATGCACCATTCCCCATATTTCTTGAGCACCACGACCACTGGTGATGAGTAAGGACTGATGCTAGGAAAAATGACACTAGCTTCCAGGAGTTCGTTGATGATTTTTTCAATTTCATTCTTTTTGGCGAAAGGATATCTATATGGGCGCACATTCAGCAGTTGTGCCCCTAGAACCAAAGTGATGCTATGATCATGTTCCCCTATAGAGGGCGGAAGCTCTTTAGGTTTATCAAAGACCTGCCAGTGGTGGTTTAAGACCTGTTGCATCTTAGGATGAATATGAAGAGTAGTGGGATCGATGGCCTGGATGGCATTAAATTGTGCGATAACTCCATGATGGCCCTTTTTCAACAACTTTTCCATTCGAATTGAGATGATGATAGAAGGAGCACATGCATGGAGTCCACAAAGGGTATGCATGTGGTCATTCTACTTAAAACTCATATATAACTCTTGGAAATCCATTGTGATTGGGCCTAGTGTGTGAAGCCATTCAACACACAAGACAATGTCACAACCACCCATGTTGATGGCAAACATGTGGGTCTTTAGGTGCTAATCTCCCATTTGAAGTTTGATATTTTCGCAGTGGCCTTCACATTTCATTGTCCCCCCTTTAGCAATCTAGACCTGGAAATTAGAGACTACCCTCACAAAACAATGAAAAACTTCGACGACTCTCTGATGGATAAAGTTATGAGTGCTGCCACTATCAATCAATACTACTACAGGACGATGTTTAATAAAACCTCTGATTTTGAGATTTTGGGGTGCAAAGATGCCTGCCAAAGCATGTAGCGAGATAACTAGTTCTTCTGGCGTAGCTGGGAGCTCATTGTCCTCCTGGGTGTCCTCATCTTCCTCCCTTGGTCCCTCAAGGGGTGGGGCTTCCTCAAATGAGTTGTGATCAATAACATCAATTTGGAAGAATTTGGGTTCCTTGTATTTATGCCCCAGGGAGTATTTTTCATCACAGTAGTAACACAATCCTTGTTTTCTTCTTTCAGCCATTTCTGTAGGGGACAAATTTTGAACCTTAAGTGTTTGGGTAGTGCCCTAAGCCTGGGTGGGGCATCCCTTGGCTATGAAATTTGGACGAGGCAGCTTGACAGCTAAAGCATGTTCCACTTTGATAGCCTTTTTACAAGCATCCATCCATGTGGGTGGGTGGTGCATCCGGACATGGGCTTGGATGGCTTCTTTAAGACCACTTATAAAACATTCCAAGTAGAATTCATCTCCCAAACCTTCTGTGCAGATGGCCAATGTCTCAAAGGTTGCAATGTAGTCTTTCACTGTGCCTGTCCATTAGAGCTTAATAACACGACCCAAAAAATTATATTCGTAGTCAAAGCAGTCACAAATGGATTTTGAGAACACTTGCCAAGTAATTTTCCCGAGATAGAATTTCCGATGCCACTGCCATCATTGCCATCTCTCTTGGTCCAAGTAAAGGCCTCCCACCCATAGTTTAGTTTCATCATCTACGATATCATTCAGAGTGAAATATTGGTGTATTTGTGCTACCCATACTGTCGGATTAGAGCCATCAAATTTGTACATGTCTAGCTTGGGTGGTCGAGGGTGGGAATGTTGGTGATTTCCATGGAAGTGAATATGATGGCTAGATTTGCCTTCAAGGTCTTCATTAAACCCATATGCCTCCGATTGCAACCCTGACTTGCCCCTTGTGAATGTGTCCATGAATTGCTGCATCTGGTCTACTAGGGTCTTGCAAGAAGCCAACTGTTTTTCAAGGCTCTCGATCTTCTCATTTTCCATGGCTTGAGCTGTGGTTTCTACCATACATAGATCTTGGTCACTTGTCGTCTCTTTAAAAAAATTTGGGACTAGCTGAAAATTGAAGCTGGCAAGTGAATGGTACCACCTCAATCAGTTCACCATCTTGATTCTTATGGGCTAAGTCTCTTATAAGCATCTCAGGAAGGCCTCAGACTGGAGTTTTACTCCCCACTTATCAATACTGCAGTGGCCAATTTCCAGAAAACTTAATCCTGCCCAATGTCCTACGAGAATCACCCCACTGTATAGGGGCCACAAGCCTCCTTGCACAAATGGTTAGATCTGCCTGTGAAACCCTCAACTTTTGAATGTGAGTTAGACTGTGGCGGCGAAAAAACCCCAGCTGCTAGATCTGAATGGTACTGTGGTGGTAGACCCTCAACTGGTGGATTTGATTGTTGCAGCGGTGACAGAACCCCAACTGCTAGATCTAATCTGGAAAAGAAGATAATGGGCGATCTTCAGAGAGATGAGGGAACTATGGTCTCAAGGAGTGTTAGGTGCTACAGATAGCAATATACACAAGGGTCCAATAGTAGTACTCAGCCAAATCTTTTAGGGCACTAACTAAGGAGGATCAACCATACCCTTAATCGTACTACTCGACTACCCTATCGTACGGGAGAGTAATCTCCCTGAGTGTTGTTCTCAGCATACTATAGAAGCAAGACGGCCGACGATTTATCTAAGGTGAGGTTTCAGGTGAACCTAGGGGCCTTCCGATATACCCAGAGGGTACGTGGAAGGAAGTCTGTGCATGGTTCTATCTAATGTGCTACTACTCGAAGGGGTACCCACAGGGGTTACAAGGGAGTCCAACAAGCGTGACCACCTCTTGTATTTCCTGTGTGCATGCCTCCCCAAATCCACAGGTTTATGCGCTCAATGACAGATCCCGTGGTTTAAAGACACCAGAACACATCTCTAGCCTAAAAATATTTATGCTAAAAATGGAGATACCACTGGCCCTAGAAAGTGCTCTGATACCACTTGTTATGCTCTTGACCTGCGAGAAGATGCCAGAATACCAAATATACCAAGAAATACAAACCAAAACATAGAACAAAATGAGAAAAAACAACAAGTATTTTATTATTCACAGATGAAAGCAATGTTCACTTGCCTCTTCGAGGGGGCAAACTCCAACAAAGCAGATCTCGATTACAAAATAAAACATGACACTCCTCAACGGGGAGTCTCTATCCTTTATATAGGATTCATACACGCAATACCATGGGTCAGTATCATGGTTATCTCAATACCATATATCTAATACCATGGCCCATTTGCCACTAACTGTGGTCCCTTTCTTTAAATGTGGGTTAACCACTTACAATTATTAATATGGGCTTTATTGACTCTTTAACTAACTATAACTATGACTCAACCCTATTACATAAATAAAGAGGTTAGGGTTGGACCCTAACATGTGCATATAACTACATTAATCTACTAACATCTATCATGAATGTAATCATAACATCAAAATACATGTACATAAACCTAATGCATATAATAATACTTAACTTACATACATGCATGCCAACATACAATACATGTATGACGATCTTCTCTTACCCCAAATTCTAATGCTGCAACCTCATTATGATGATCTACATCTCCTACTCTATCTCAACCAATACATTAGCATCATAACATACCAATATCACCTTGATGACCTAAATTCCATACCATGACCTCACAAGGAATGTTTGACCTACTATTCATGCATAACTATAACCAAGACCATACATGCCTAACAACTTCATATAGGCATATAACACATGAGTATCAAACCATCTACACATCGTTCTAGCTAGAGTCCAATCATCAATGCATGACCATATTAACCACACAAACCATGACCTCATGCAATACAACAACCATTACTCCATTGTACACATTGCCACATGCAACCATCAACATGCATAAGTAATGCATAATCAACTACACATACATATAGACACATGTAGTCGAGCATAAGTGATCAATTCTTGTAACCAACCTACAAGACTGATACATGCAATCAAACAATCAAGAGTGCAACCCAACATACAAGGATTTAATCAAGTTGCATATAATCAAGCTGTGTATAAGCTTCATATAATCAAGTAACCAGTCATAGACTTTTGATGTTACATTCCACAAAATCACATCAAGTTCCTCATGATAACCTTACCACAACCATGATCATCATGATGCAATGCAACAAGCATATGGAACAGACGTGTGAGAGACACACAGGCAACTGCCATGCATGCATGACCAACACACACCACCTATCTAATCTGAGGGGTGAACCATGCTCTGATACCAATCTGTGGTATCAGATATGACCCAAAGAGAGCGCAACCTACTCTGATACCAATCTGTAACACCCCCTCCTCCCAGTTCCACCCTAGCAGCCAACCAACTAGAAAAACATGTGATGAGAGAGATTACTATAAGAGATTCAATCTCCTTGGTGACCTTAAGGAAATGGAATCGACAGAACATCATACACAATCATCCAACATCATCAATAGAACCCTTAAGAGACAAGTCATCCACTCAAACAGCTTGTCCCTAGGTCCCAGTGTTGTTCTAGATCTCTTAGGCCATATTCACTCTCATGATATGGGCAAGGGAGTGACCAACAACCTAAAGTCACTCTCACAGGCCTCTCTATCAGTGACTGTCGACCAAAATTGGAAGTTCTGTGCTAACAACCCATGGATTTAAGCCACTTTTCTAGCCCAAAATCCTGACCTCTACCCAAAACTTGCTACAACCTTCAAAAATCATTAAAGACATGATAACAATGTTGATCAATCAAAATCGACCTCAGGACTAGGCCTCAGTATCCCCAACCGGGACTGACATTCTATCAAACACTTGGCATCAATGCAACCTACAGGTCAAGGATACAAGACAGAGCATAAATGACTTAAATAACTTATGAAACATAACTAGAAGTATCACCTCCTTCTCCATTGAACTACTACATCATCAATTAGGTCTTGCATCCATCCATTTAATAGTTATAGGTAAATACACGAAATAACGATGACATGAACTAGTCATTTAACCATGCTTATAACCAGCATAAATCAATGTAAATATCAAAGATAAGACAACCATTAAATCCACATATAAATTAGTGAAAAAGTAAGAGAACTTATCTTTTATTAATGATAAGCAAATCCGACCAGGTTCGGGACTTCCACGTACCACTTGACCATAGACATGGCTAAACCAAATTTCTCTTTTAGCTGGTCACCCCTGTGCCATATTCGAAGCACAAATGTAGGATCTCATAGAACAACCAATCCAAGAAAAACCAAGGGAATCCAGAGGTTAAACCACCTCCATCCTTATCAAACCATGATCACACCAAAACCAGTGCTATGATCACAACCGAATAGAACATGGAATGCCATCCGGAATCCAGCACTATCCTTAAGGAATTTTCCATCTCCTTGTCTCTGATGCTTTACCACAATCCAAACCCAGATCACTAGGCGCTAAAACGAGACATCTCCCACAATATTTACCATGTATCCCGCCAAAACCGATCAAGGGATTCCTAGGCCTTTGGGAATGGAACTTGAGACCACCTCTGCCCCAGATACTGAAATCCATCCGGAAAACCAAAGCTCAAAACTGAAATAAACATCTCAACACCATGGCATCTGGAAAAAGGCAAGGATAGGTTGAGAACCATTGTCATAACCTGGAAAAACCATGCCACCGACAACAAGATAACCATACACCAACATGCAAATCCATGCATGTCCAAACCATCTAGGAAATCACACATGCAAAATGTTACCTGCAAGTATTCATGCTGAAGTTGCTTGAATCCTTCTTTCCTTTCCTTGATCCTTACTTGCCTTTATTTCCCTTTTCTTACTTTTTCTTTCTTGATCCAAAGTTAGAGTGCTCCAAGAAAACTCTAAGTGATCAAGAGAGAGAGAGAGAGAGAGAGAGAGAGAGATCCAAACTTGAACTCGACAAAAGCCTTAACACTAACCAAGCCTCACCAACCCAACCTGCTAATTGATCCTTAGAAGCCTTTTTATTAATTAGGCCTCTAATTTCTTCCATTATTTTCTTTCAATTTCCTCGTCACATGCAAATTGTGACATTTCACCTTACTTTTCTCCTAATTTCCATTATTTTCATAAATAAATGTGTCAAAAATACCTTTCTTCCTTTTAATGCCTTTGTCTTAGCCTTTGCCAGTTTTCCTTAGCCAAAACACACATCCAGTGATTCTCACTAGGATATATTTGCCCAACATTCATCTTGGAATAAGTGTCCCGTACTCGTGGTCATATTTTTCCTTTATTAAGTTTTATTACATGAAATTTTCACCAGGGTTGTTACATTGATGTGTTTGATTTGTTCATTTTGTTGAACAATTAAAATTTTTTGGCTCTCATAAATCGTTGTTTTGTAGAATGTGCCCCGAATGACCCATTATGTAGAAGGATTAATTTTGTATGGTTTTAATATAATTTCAAATTGTTGTTGGAGGTTTATGGGATCATTTTAAGGAAAAATTGGATTATGGAAGAAGCATGAAGATTAGGATTTAATGTTTAATAGTCCTGGAGGGATGATGAGTCTTGATGATGTATTTTTTATATTCATAACCCATCTTATGTGTTTGGGAGATTATGTACAAGTTGTAGTTGATGTTGAGTATATGGAAGGAATAGGTTCTAAGAAGGGTCTTATGTGACCAGATTGATGAATAGGTTAGAACAGAATTTGGATAGGGTATGATAGGTTGTTGAGATCAATATAAAAAAATCATATTTTTTCGTTTAAAGATTTATATTAATTGAAGAGCATATGGATCCAGTTTGAAAGAATTTGAAAAGAGGTCCACAAGAAATTGAAGAAGGAGGTGGGTGACCCACTGAGGTTGGTGTCTCAATCAAGTTGAATCCTGGTGTCTCAATCAAGTTGAATCCTAGAGCAAGTTGGAGCTTTCTCATCTCTGAGGTTGGTTCCTCAATCAAGTTGTAGCTTATAGTGTGTAGTTTCTTACATATCTTATAGGTGGGTGCCTCCAGTAGGTCATTGCTTGCAAATATATGTAATAAATTGAAGAAGAAGAAGGAGAATTTGTAGTTTTCGCCTGTATGGGTTTCCACGCAAAAGCTTGTGTCCCCTTGTGTTTATGTGATGGATTCTTGATGTATTCTTGATATGATAATGGCTTCTTGATGCATTGTTTTATTTATTGATACACTGCAAATAGTTATGATACATTGCTACATAGTTGTTAATTGATAAAAAGTTGTGAAATGATAAAATTTCTATCACATTGATTCACCCCCCCCTAGTGTGATCTTTCGTCCAACAAATGGGTACGATATGTCATCACCTCTAGCTACCACATCAACTACCCTGCCACTTGGCGCCACCTATCATGCCAGCTATACTACCATGTCAAATGGGGTCCACATGTTGGCTAAGGGGGAAAATTCAAAAATCTAATGTTTTGGCTATGAAGTTCTTTACTACACCTCTAGATACCCAGACGCCCAAATGTAGAAAGCTTTTTCAAATCTATCTCATATCCATTTGTTAAGCCAATGTGATGTGTGTCAAAAGGGCTTAGATGTCCATATATATGTTGAAGGCCAAGATATAATGAAGAGGCCTAGATACATTGATGAGGCCTCGATACACCGATGGAACTAGATACATATAAGATGGAACTTTGACTAACTAGAACCTTGCTTTGACTTGTTCACTTCAACTCCGTTTTCCTCATGATTCCTTTATAGTTAAGAGAAATTCCATATACCATTGGAAAGGTCTCATAACATATTATTCAACCATACAAATTTCATTTTCATTTGGACTAGGGAGTTAGAGAAGAAATTCCTTCAAAGATATACTACACAAACTGCAACGGTGACAATATGTCATTCATAATCATTCTTGACTATAATATCAATGACAAAACGTATTCAACAATCTCCCATGTTACTAGAGTTTCACACTAATAACACTGTAGCTGACATGAATGACAACATATGTATAACCTTTTTTACCTTTTGAACTTCCTTCCTTAATGCAACTCGGAATTTTCTTATGCTCATGTTCAAAGTTCCTTACTTCCTTCCTTGTTATTTTCAATGTCCTCTTGCTATGCTCATAGTCTAACTCTTTAAGTTTTTTCATCTTCGGTCTAACTCTTTAAGTTTTTCCATCTCCTTTTTTATGAGTTTGGTATTCCATTTAACCAAATTATTAGCTATTTTTTCTTCGTACTCTTTAATATTATTCCTCTAAATTATGGCTTCTTAGAATACTCATCTCTCATCTCTATTTTTTAGTTGATTATTTATTTTCTTAGATTGTTTTTATATGCGTTGGTAAATACAATCATAAAATTTTATTTTATTTTTAAAATAACATATAAATATGAAATATGTGTGTCTGTAGCAATCACGAATTGAATTACCCCGTAGACCTGGTGATATTGAAATATATGAACCCACGTCCTTTACACGTCGTCATCAACTTTTTGCCATTCACCCTGGAAGGTTGGTTGGTTGTTAACACGGCAGCTATGTTTTCAACTTTTATAATGTTTGTCGGGGGAGGGGGGAGGCGCTTAATAGCCTCAAATAACCCTAACTTTCATTACTAATTTTCCCACCTTTCTAGACAGAAATGACGTCGCTTCATTATTATAGTTTGTGGGGGCATCTAATGGCTTTTGTGTTGCACATTATTTTCCAGATTACCATCGCATCTTAATTTCTTTATTTTTAATAATCAAGAGTAATTCAATATATTATTTATAAAAGTTGAATTTGGACGAGTATAATAATTTTTTTTTAATTACTTCAAATAAATTTAATTAAAGAAATATATACTTATAAATTAAAATAATTAATTATATTACCTAATATTTTAACTAAAAACAATATTAACAATTTTAGTTAATTAAATAATCAAACCATGGTTTTTAAAATAATATTTTTTTTAAAATAAATTTTATAATGATAATGGAATCTATATAATTATTGATTAAGTTTAATAGGGTATTGAGCATTATATATAAGAAGAATGAAAAAATGTAATTTATTTCTTAGGATATGATATATAAATTGTTGTGGATATTCTATTAAATATTTAATTACAATAAATCATTTTCAAATATATTGTATAGATAATAAAATTACACTTTATTTGGGAGCTTGAGTTGGAGGATGGTAGGATTGTCACTAGCCAACATTATTTAAAAGTTGTTGTAGCTATCTACTTTTCTCCCTTGTTAGAGATCTGAGTTCTACCAACATTGTCTTTCGACTACAACTCATCTGAAATTACCCGACATTTTTCATTCCTGAGGACTCATTTTGCGTTAATGACTCTTTTGTTGACGCCGATGGTGTATATCAACAACATTTCTTTATGTAGTTGTGCTAGTATATATTATAATATAGAAAAATTTGATATTATATTAAAGTTGATAATATTATATTAATCCAAAATTAATAAATTTAATCATTAAAATATATTAATATTAATTTTTTTATATTATTATTAGATTTCATAATTTAATAATAATAATATTTTTTTAATATTAATATTAAATTGAATAAAGTTTCTACATGACATGACAACAAAAACTATAATAAATTTTGGAATTTTAAAATGTGGTAAAAACTTAAGTTTTAGATCATTCAATTTTTTTTATAAAGACTCCAATAACACTTGTTCGAGCCCCCGTTAACCACATATATGGATTGATCGAGAGTTTACGAAACCCTCATTCAAGCTATTTGAATTTGAAATTTAAATGCTCGATCAAGCCTCTGAAATCCAAAATCCACAATTTCAGCACCCCTTCTGCAAAATTTTCTACAACACCATTTTTACCCTAACAAACTTAGGGAAAAACTTGTCATTAGGTGGTGGAGTTGATCATGTTGGATTCATAAATGAATCCTCTATCCAATGGCATATAAGTTTGACATTTTCGAGTTCATATGATATTTTTCACCTAATTTCTTTTAAACATAATGTTTGAAATTTTTTTGAACAATTTTAAAGAAGTTGAATAAAAAATCAATATCATAAAATATACACAACGAAAATTTTTCAAAAATAACCATTACCTTCATATACGAGTCCTATTCAAAAGGGTATTCTTGGTTTTTCAATTTATTTAAATAGTTGAAAAAAAACCTTACGTGAACACATGTGTCTGTAAAATGCAATTGAAATATTACTTCGTCAACTTTGAAAAATAATAGAAAATTAATTTTGCATAAAAAAAATGAATACAAAAAACTTAGCTCTCTATGTGTAGATCATTCGCGCTGTCTCTCTCTCTCTCACACACACACATATTAAAAATTACACATTTTAGAATAAGTTATGCTATGTGAACACAAACATACGTTTTAAGATATGGAAAATTTGCAAGGATAAGCATTTCATTTAATGGAAAATTGACATATTATACAACACTAAATATTTTGCAAAAAATATCATTAACACAATAACATAATTCTCTACAATTTGCCTTTTTATTATGAATAAAAATTCACAGTGATATGAATTTTGAGGGCTTCGATTCAATAAAAGAGGAAAAGCTTGAAATTTCATCCCCACATTTGGCCCAAAATTGTAACCCATCTTCATGCATTCACCGATAATTCCCTTATATTTTAAACAAATCTAGAGATACCCAAATTTGTCTTTCTTATGTCACATCAAGAATCAATGCAAATAATAGGTTTTTATGATTATCTAATACTATCCTGACCGAGGCAAATCAAATGGCTATAATAATTCCTTTTGAAAAGCAAATCTTTCAAAATTAAAAGTTTGAAATCATTCAACAAGTAAGAAATAAAAGATTATATGGAATATAGAAATTATTACAGTCAAAGTATTAATCCCATTTACATACAAACCACATACTCAGATAACTTGATTTCCTAAAAGACGTTCTAAGAATTAAGATCGAAGTCATTGTAGAGATCAATATAATCTTTTATGAAAACAATCTTAAAGGATTAATATGATCAAATGTATTAAAAATAGAATCAATATTGTAAGGAAGGATGTAAATATATTGTTTTTCATTTCCAAATCACAATAAGAAAAAAAACTTTATTAAACCCTTAGAATTTCACAAGATAGAGTTGAAAAATTAAAAAAGATTCATTAGAAAATATGGATTTCATATAACATATGGGATTAAGTCTTGATTAGTCAGAATCATTTGAACAAAAGCAATAATTAAAATAACCTAAAACAATATGATTCCATAGTTACCAGAGTTAAATGACCATCTTCCCCCTTCTTTTTCTCTCAAAAACTGAGGCTCTAAATATATGTAAATGAGTCCTCCATATACAAAATTAAATCTCAAAAATAAAAACAATTTCCCATAAACTATGACCATAATCTAACTATCATGACCACTTGGGGTCATACAATAATTGTTTTTAAAGAAAATGACATAAATAAATAACATAACATACACGGATGATTTGAAACAATCGATCTATATTCATAGCAACTTATGTTGTTAAAACCAATGCCAACTTTCGGAAGACGAGGGATACATCTAACAAATAAACAAGCATGAGATCAATAATTTACATTATTATCAAAATAAGGCGGCACAAAATCTAAGATTTTGTAGCTACTTTTAAAACTAATAAACTAAATAAAATATATAAGCATATCTTAACAATCTTCTGACTTCAAAATAGATGACTGAGAATATCTTATTTAGCATTGTTTTGACTTTGATAATTTGATGTAATGACAACTTTAACATTGGAATATTTAATGATTATCTAGGTGTCTGATGACTATGGTTTCTCTTCTAATCTAGAAGCCTTCTTATCACTTTGGTTGGTCCTAAGTTGGTTCATCATCCTAAGTTAATTATTTTCCGGCTGGAGGTGGTGGATCCTGTGCTCAAGGAAAGAAACCATAACTAAGTATCTCTACTACAAGTACATGATTTTTACAAATCTATTAGAATCAATCTTGTATTGGAAGTGGACATCACAGTTCTTATCACCATCCTAAGCATAAACATTATCATCAACAAATTTAGAGCATATATCAAATTGGGGTTGGTCCTTTTTCAACACAGATTCCTCGGGAGAGTCAATATCGACATTGGCATCTATGACAGTGACATGTTTACCTTTATTTCATTGAGCCTGGTATATTTTATGAGTTGTCTATTTATTTGTATTTTGAGATTGAATGTCTAGACCCGGTTGGATCTTTTCTTTCTTCTATGAAGGTATGAAATGGCTAGTGTAGTATGAAAAATTAGGCTTGACAACATCCTTGAACTCAGGTTGCAGTTCAACATGGTGAAACCCTACTTTCCTTGTCATGTTATGCGTTATGCAAGTAGGCGCAGAAATCTGGGTCTTACCTGTTTTTTCCTCACATAAATATGATTCATCTGAATGGTAGAGGTTATCAGGGCTTGAATTATTGCAATCATGATACACAAAGGATTCTAGAGTAGCTTCTCGAGAATTAGGTGAAACCCTAGGAGAGACTACTTTTTAACTGGCATGAGGGTTTTCGAAACCACTCTGATGAAGGAACAAGTCCTAGGAATCCTCACTTTTGGCCAAACAATGTTAGACAAGTATACATATTAACCCATGGTGGAGCAAGGAGCACTCAAGGTTTTTATGGTCCCTTTGATATAACTTAGCCATTTTTAAAATTATTTTATGTAGATATAATAGAAGTTTAACTTATACCTAAGAGACACCATCAAAAGATGTATGTGATACAAAAACACAAGGCCATATTGATCCTCACAGGTAATGAAACACCTAATCAAGTAAACTAAATCCTTCTATTTCTTTTTTAGAAAGTGAATAGGTATACCTTTTAGACTGTAGTAAAAATCCTTTGAGACCTGTTAGCTCCTTCACTTTTTGCAAGATATCTTGAAAAATATGGTCAAAAAGCAGTTGTGGAGAAGAAATGGCTATACTTTCTGGAAGCGGCCATCGGAAATTGGAAAGCAGTAGAGAAGTGAAAAGTCAGTTATGTTGGTATTTGCAAAGCTATGAAAGAAGGAAGTGCGGGTTAGATTTTGAAAGTATCAAAGTTTATAGGGAAAAAAGAAACAAAACTTGTTAAAGTGGACACGATCGAGATTGGGATCAAGGAAGTTGCATTGGACTAGATCAAGAGAGCATGAGCTATAAAAGGGCCAAAGATGAACAATTTTAAAGAGGTTGAATAAAAAATAAATATCATAAATTATACAGAACGAAAAAATTTCAAAAATAACCACTATCTTCATTTACGAGTCCTCTTCAAAAGGGTACTCTTGGTTTTTCAATTTATTTAAATTGTGAAAAAAACCTTACATGAACACGTGTCTGCAAAATGCAATTGAAATATTACTTCGTCAACTTCGAAAAATAATAAATAAAAAATTGCATTAAAAAAATTAATACAAAAAACTTAGCTCTTTCTGTGTAGATCATGCTCACACACACACACACATATATATATATTAAAAATTACACATCTTAGACTAAGTTATGCTACATGAATACACACATACCTCTTAAGATGTGTGAAAATTTGCAAGGATAAGCATTTCATTTAATGGAAAATTGACATATTATACGACACTAAATATTTTGCAAAAAATATCATTAACACAATAACATAATTCTCCAGAATTTGTCTTTTTACTTTGAATCAAAATTCACAGTGATATGAATTTTGAGGGCTTCAATTAAATAAGAGAGGAAAAGTTTGAAATTTCATCCCCACATTTGGCCCAAAAGTGTAACCCATCTTCATGCATTCACCCATAATTCCCTTATATTTTAAACAAATCTAGAGATACCCAAATTTGTCTTTCTTATGTCACATCAAGAACCAATGCAAATAATAGGTTTTTATGATTATCTAATACTATCCTGACTGAGGAAAATCAAATGGCTATAATAATTCCTTTGGAAAAAAATTCTCTCAAAACTTAAAATTTTGAAATCGTTCAACAAGTAAGAAATAAAATATTATATGGAATATAGAAATTATTACAGTCAAAGTATTAATCCCATTTACATACAAACCACATACTCAAATAACTTGATTTCCTAAAAGACGTTTTAAGAATTCAGATTGAAGTCATTGTAGAGATCAATATAATCTTTTATGAAAACAATATTAAAAGATTAATGCGATCAAATATATGAAAAATAGAGTCAATATTGTAAGGAAAGATGTAAATACATTGTTTTTTATTTCCAAATCACAGTAAGAAAAAAAAACTTTATTAAACCCTTAGAATTTCACATGAGAGTTGAAAAATTAAAAAAGATTCATCAGAAACTATGGATTTCATATAACATATGGGATTAAGTCTTGATTAGTCAAATTTTTTTGAAAAAAATCAATAATTAAAATAACCTAAAATACTATGATTCCACAGTTACTAGAGTTAAATGACCATCTTCTCCCTTCTTTTTCTCTCAAAAATTGAAGCTCTACATATATGTAAATGAGTCCTCCATATACAAAATTAAATCTCAAAAATAAAAATAATTTCCCATAAAATAGAACCATAATCTAACTATCATGACCACTTGGGGTCATATCATACTATTTTTAAAGAAAATGACAATATGTAAATGATACATCCATATACAAAATTATAACTCAAAAACAAAAACAATTTCCCATAAACTAGGACCATAATATAACCATCATGACCACTTGGGGTCATATCATAACTTTTTTTTAAAGAAAATGACATAAATAAATAACATAATATACAAGGATGATTCGAAACAACCGATCCATATTCATACTAACTTATGTTGTCAGAACCAATGCCAAACTTTCGGAAGACGAGGGATACATGTAACAAATAAAAGAGCATGAGATCAATAATCGACATTATTATCAAAATAAGGTGGTACAAAATATAAGATTTTGTAGCTACCTTTAAAACTAATAAACTAAAAAACATATAAGCATATATTAACAATCTTCTGACTTGAAAATAGATGACTAACAATATCTTATTTAGCATTGTTTGACTTTGAGAATTTGATGTAATGACAACTTTAACATTGGAATATTTAATGATTGTCTAGGTGTCTGATGGTTGTGGTTTCTATTCTAATCCATAAGCCTTCTTATCACTTTGGTTGGTCCTAAGTTGGTTCATCATCTTAAGTTGATAATTTTCCGGCTAAAGTTGGTGGATCCTATGCTCAAGGAAAGAAATCATAACTAAGTATCTCTACTGCAAGGACATGATTTTTACACATCTATTAGAATACATCTTGTATTGGAAGTGGACATCACAGTTATTATCACCATCATAAGCATAAACAATATCATCCACAAATTCAGAGAATATATCAAATTTGCATTTGTTCTTTTTCAACACAAATTCCTCGATAGAGTCGATATCGACATTGGCATCTATGACAGGGACATGTTTACCTCTATTTCATTGAGCCTAGTATATTTTACGAGTTTTCTATTTATTTGTAATTTGAGATTGAATGTCTAGACTCGGATGGCTCTTTTCTTTCTTCTATGAAGGTATGAAATGGCCAGTGTGGTATGAAAAATTAGGCTTGACAAGATCCTTGAACTCAGGTTGCAGTTTAACATGTTGAAACCCTACTTTCTTTGTCATGTTATGGGTTACGCAAGTAGACGCAAAAATCAGGGTCTTGCCCATTTTTTCCTCACATAAATATGATTCATTTGAATGACAGAGGTTATCAGGGCTTGAATTATTTCAATCATGATACACAAAGGGTTCTAGAGTAGCTTCTCGAGAATTAGGTGAAACCCTAGGAGAGACTACCTTTTAACTGGCATGAGGGTTTTCAAAACCACTCTAACGAAGGTCTCAGGAATCCTCACTTTTGGCCAAACAATGTTAGAGAAGTATACATATTAACCTATGGTGGAGTAGGGAGCACTCAAGGTTTTTGTGGTCCCTTTGATAGAACTTAGCCATTTTCAAAAGTATTTTATGTAGATATAATGGAAGGTTTAACTTATACCCAAGAGACACCATCAAAATATGTATGTGATACAAAAACACAAGGCCATATTGACCCTCACAGGTAATGAAACTCCTAATGAAGTAAATTAAATCCTTCTATTTCTTTTTGAGAAAGTGAATAGGTATACCTTTTACACTGTAGGAAAAATCCTTTGAGACCTATTAGGTCCTTCATTTTTTGAAATATATCTTGAAAAATATGGTCGAAAAGCAGTTGTGGAGAAGAAATGGCTATACTTTCTGGAAGCGGCCATTGGAAATTGGAAAGCAGCAGAGAAGTGAAAAGTCAGTTATGTTGGGATTTGTGAAGCCGTGAAAGAAGGAAGTGTGGGTTACACTTTGAAAGTATCAAAGCTAATAAGGAATAAGGCACTAGAACCCGTCAAAGTGAACACAATCGAGATTGGGATCAAGGAAGCTACATTGGACTAGATCAAGAGAGCATGAGCTATAAAAGGGCCAAATATGAACAAATCAAGCAGTTGTAAGCTGTAGATTTAAGTGGTCGTTAGCTGAATATTTGAAGTTCTATTAGTTATTCGTTTTCTAACAACTCGTTAAATTCTGAGTTTTTTCTTCCTCTTAAGTACTATTATGTTCCTGTAATGTAATGCCATAGTATTAATATCTCGTAGCATGCACAAGTTTTTGGTGTAATGATTTTCCCAATCAATACAGGAGTTATTGCGGGAATGAATTTTGAATTGATGGTTGACGATTGTGTGCCCTTTTAAAATTTTATTTTTCTTCGCATGATATTTCATTTTTTTTATTTATGTTTTTTTTTTCCTATATAATACTACCTAAGCATCTACGGGGGATTTGAACCGGTGACCTATCGCAAGGAGTGCCTTAATAGTACACCCATTCACCGTCAATCCAAAGCCCTGTGGGCATTTTTTTATTTATGTTAGTTTAAATTGCATGTTGGTTTTGTTGCATTGGTTAATGGAATGTTCAAAATGCATGTATAATATAATGAATAAAACTTCTTCACCACCATTCTAGATCCCTTATCTATTGTTGTTTTGGTACGCCTTGGGTGGAACACTACTTTTTCCTCAAAGAGGAGTGAAAATGTTGACGATAAGATAGACTATGATGATGCTTTTTGTTGGCAACCTGAGGTTGAACTATGGGTCTCAGATAGTTAAATTTTATGCCAACAAATGGTTTCATTACCGGGTGTTGTTGGGAAAAGTATCCAATTCGGAATGCCCCTATCCCACTCTAAGGTGTGATAGTGCCTTAGCAACAAACAAGGTAAACTAATTGAGTATTCTTCTTTATGAAATGTAAATGAGGAGAAAGGATGTAACTAACCTGTGTCTTCCGTTAGTTTGTCGATCCAAATCACTCCCCTCTTCAGTAGCTCCCAGCTTCTTGCTCCTTCACCGGCCCAGCTTCACCGAATTCCTGCAAGATCACAAGAGAGAGAAACTACACGAAGATACAGATATACATTCATAAAAAGCTCAAGATCAGATTAAGCTAAACATGTAAGCATAACAAAACATCATTGGTATACAACATGTAGGAGAAACTCAAGTAGTTTATTGATAGAATAAGAAAGTCCAAGAGGAGATACAACCAAGTGAGTTCCGATCCAGCATCTACCTCCCAGCAAAGGAATCCCTTCCTCTCCTCCAACAAAGCATAAATCACCCAATGTACTAATCTCAATCTCAAACCAACAACAATTCTCTGCAAAGTACAAAATTCCAGCCTCCTGAACCTTTGGGTGAGAGATCCATATATAGATGTAAGCAGAGAGGATGAGTCAGCTTATGTTTTGACTTGTGGCTTCTCTCTGTCAGTTCTTGCTTCCACTTGGAGGTTGAGAGCCTCTTACTCATCACTAGTTGAATTCATTGAGGCAAGTGTCATTGGAGAAGATTCTGGAAGCTTCCAGGGTCTTTCCACCTCGTTGAATGAGCTTGCCATTTGTCATTTCCCGCTCAGCATACCCTGGTAGTGCTTCCACCTGCGTTGCAGTGCACCTAGCCAGTGTAGTCTCTGCATTTCAACGCAGGCAGCTAGAAGAGCTTCTGAATTGATCCTGAATTGAATGTTTCTGAGTGGTTTTTGGTGGAGAACTTCTGGGAGAAGCTGTCATTGGTTGACCTTGTTCCTTTAGGAGCTGTAGCAACATCTTTAGGGACTTTGGATCCCTTGAATTATGGACATTTCATGCTTATAGCTGTAAGGCACAAAAATGTCTATAACAGTTGCCCCCTAAAGTATGAGGCCGTTTATCAGGTGAAATGCTTTATTAGGAGGATCTGAAGTTCATTCAATGCTGGGAGGAGACCTGTAATAAGATACAATACAATACATTATTTTTCATACTTTTTTCATGATCTAGCTGAGGCAGGCATTCCCATGCTCAACTTTATAAATTCATTTTTATGTACATAGGACAGACAATTGTCTGATGATAGACTGATGATCCTGCTGAAATCATCATCCTTTGGTAGGATGATTGTCTATGCTGCAATGCTGTACATGCCAATGTCTTTATTTTTCCTGAATATATATCGCAGCCCGGATGGATGAAACTAGATCCGGGGTCTTCAAACTCGTTCGATCTTCACTCTAAGTACAAGTCGATCCATGTGAGAAATGTTCTGAAGTCGAACATGGAAAGACATCGCTTGATTACCAGTCAATGATGTAAACTGTTAACAAGCGCGAGAGGAATCACCGATAATGATAATGACCCTCAAGGTACTGCAGTACAATTCACGTGGTGTGAATAAAGGACTTGGCGTCGAACACCACGCAAAATCTTTCGGTCGAAGGTCATTGATGTATACCTGCCGCCGGAAGTGAGAAACTTGCCATTGAGGCATGCAAGCTTCAAAGTACTGAAGGGGGTGTCCCTAGATCAACTTCTTGGATAATGAGCTGATGTCGACAAGAAGCGATCCGTCAAAGGAGGGCCTTAATGTATCCCACATCAGTGACACGGAACGGAGCAAATGATTTTGATGGAGGTGAAAACGATCTGATGATATATGGTTCAGGGTGGCGGTCATGAAAGAATGAAGGATAATGTATGGTAGTGGATGGGACACGGTTGAATTCTCTGGATGACTTCTCTTGAACATATCGGTGACACTTGTGTGATGGATTGGTAGCATTTACCCCAAAGGTGGATGGTATGGCGAGACCATGGTGATGTGACCGGTGAATGAAACAACCCAACCCGACTCTGGCACGGAGTGGAAGTGTCATGTTCAAGAGCGACTTGCTACTAATAAAGTTCTTTGAGTTTCTTCCCAATTTTTCCCCAGTCATTGCTGACCAGTACCTCTTTATTTTTGTCAAGCTTGAGGAGGATAACATATGCTTGTTCTATAATTTGCCCTTCGGGCAAACCCATCGCTATGTTTTAACGAGCCTAGCGATAGTGAAACTCGTTCTCGTCTAAAGACAAGTTTGTCGCTATTTAATGTTTTTAACGAGTCTAACGACAAAGATAACTCGGTCCTTTTCATTTTTAGAGAGTCTGAAAAGGTACGTAAAGTCAACTCCGAAAGTCCTTTTTCGTCATCTAATCCCTTAAGTCCGAAAAAGTATAAAACAATACAGAAGGGATGAGTTTTCGATAGTTTTAACTAGCCGAACAAAACAAGCGCTCGATCTTTTTGTGCAATAATCCCTCAGGTCCAAAAAGATTAAAATCTAGAGGAGGGATAGCTATTCCGGTCGCTTTAACGAGATGGAAGGCCAAAACTCGGCAATCTTTTCATATTTTACGAGTCAGATGAAAAGAGCTTAAAGAAGACTCGTCTTTTGAGGAACGAGTGATAAAATGGGTTAGCAGCTGATTCTAGGTAAGGGTTGGAATTTTCCAAGCACGGCAGTGTCACAAGGATGGCTAGTGAAATCACTCTTTGCAGCTGTTCCTCAAAATGGGTAAACAATCATATGGAGGTGAATGATCGGCCAATGGAAAAGTGGAGGTGACGGTGCAAACATGACCAAGGCTTTAATGGCTGATAATGTTACATTCACGGTGGTTATTTACCAGGGGATAGTTCATTTTTTAACGAGCTTAAACGTGGGTGGAAACATTTGCTCAGTGCGGGTTTATTTTTTAACGAGCTTGAACCTTGCGGTAACACTGCTCGATTAATCTAGTCATATGATAAGAATGTCTCATGTAAGATTCCATTTTTTATGGAGCTTGCGCCTTACAAAGCTATGCCCCGCATCCTTCCGTTATGCAAGTTCGGAAACGACTAATCCTACGAGTTTAAAGGGTTAGACCTACAGGTTTAAAGGGAGGACCTAAAAATTTTAAAAATAAATAGCCACCCCTTGCTTGCACTCCAAAAGGTTTGCATGCCCCCAGGTATAAAATACGATTTCAAGGTTACCTCTACTTCACTTCCGCCAAAACATTTGTTTTACCGAGAGAGGCCTACCTCTTTCAGGTTACCCAAAGATTGTTCTGTTAATATTTCAAACAAAACACTTCTTCGGCGATGTCTACCGAGATAAACAAAGGTGAGCAACGAGGCCCGCCAACTCACATAACTTTGACAAAAGAATCTTATTCTGGAACAACCCCTGTCTCAATCATGGACGGGGTACGGACTAGTCATATTCTCCCGCGGAAACCTACCCTATACCCGAAGTTTTCCTGCCGAAGCAGACCAGGGTGCATGCCCCCTGGGTTCCAGTCATATCCTTCCGAATCACTCGCGCTCATCGGGAGGACGGACCATAGGTTGAGACATTTCTTGCATGAAGAGACCATTTATGGACGATATATGACTATTTGTGATGCGTGATCCGGGAAATGAAAGCTGGTCCACGAGCTTGACCACTCTTCCTTCGTGCGGAAAACACATTACTCTAAAGAGTGAGGAGACGATGGCTCCCATGCAATATATATAGTCTCGTCCAAGGAGTAGGTTATAATCCAAGGGTCCTTGAACGACCATCACGTTCATTTGAACGGTCTTCCCTTTCAATGTTATGGGCACATTGGGGAGGATCCCTAAAGGTCGACTGGTTCCTTTATCAAAGCCTGTCAGATTTCTCATTTCAGGAAAAAGCGCTGGCGAACCAAGCGCTTTCCAAGCAATAGAGGAAAGGATACTCACAGATGCCCCCTCATCAATGATGGTGCCAGCCATGACCATTCTGTATATTTGGACAATAATTCTGAATGGTATGCTTGCTGGCAAACGGGGTCTGCCTAGTTGGTTCCAGTCGAAGGAGACAACTAGGTTGCTTGGTGGTGGGACCGAGTAGACGGCCGGGTATCGCTCTGACGAACTTCCTTCCTGCGATAAAGGAATGGGGGAATTGCCCCCGTGCTCGTCGGAGTCTGTGTTGATGAAGAGAATTTGGATGGTGTCATCTTTATCCTCTTCAGTGACTGTATCATTCGAAGATAAATCCTCTGAAGGCAAGACCGGGTCAACTGCCACCTCGACCTTTTGACTTTCGTCGGGTATGGATTCAGCTGGTTCATCTTCAATGACCGGTGTTTCAGCTGACCACTTGAGCGGGCCAGCTGGATTTTCAACTAACGAAGGACTCAGCAAGAGTTTTTTATATCCAGGAGGGAGTCGTAACGGTGAAACCGGACGATCATCCAAAACTCTTTTCGCTTCGTCTAAGAAGGGAAAATGGTGGATGGCGTGGTTGCCTTCGCACAGTCTACAGGGGGATCTAGCTCTCCCTTTTTGTCCAAGGACTTCACTTTCGCTAGTTGACGATATGCATTCAACATGGCTATCAGAGGTTGATGCCACCAAATTGTGCAAACGGGGAGACCAGTCCCTTAGTATCTGAGGGATGCAGGGACAATCTCTGTGGAAGTGGTATCCCTTGCATATGACACATGGCGATTTAGGCCTAGTCAGTGCTGTGTGTGGATTTTTGTTAGTCGACACTTGTTTGCCCCCAGTTGCTTTTGGCTCCTTCTTCTTCTTCTCTTTCTTCTTATTTTCCTTCTTCTCCTTAGGAACTTGGTTTTTTGTTTTACCAGTTCCATCAAGCGAAGAGGAAGGAGGAGAGGAAGAATTAGAGGAAGCAGAAGGCTGGTGGGCAACTCTGGACTGGTCTAACTGTTGATTCGACTGTTCAGGAATAGTGGTGTTCTGAACCACATTGGTTGAGAAGATCCAGACTGGCAAGCCAATTGTCAGTCCTGGAAGCGACAGTGTGGCCATATGGGGCGCACCAACATCTCCCCAAGAGGAGAAGGGACTAGGATTTCCACCAAGGGGAATTCCTTGGTTGGTGGGCTCCATTTTCTCAACCTAAAGATCAACGCAGGAAAAAGGGGTGATTGTTCTGTTTAAAATAAATTTTAACGACGCTTAGAAACAACTTGCTTTTTCAATTTTAAAGAGTCGAGAAAAAGCAAAAGATGACTCTAGTCTGCTTCGATGTTTTAACGAGCCCGAAGTGACAAATGCTCGGGTGGACTTTTTCCGTTATAGAGTCTGAAAAAGGCCAAAAGGAACTGCTCTGGAGTTCTAGGTAGAGGGTGTGCCAAACTTTTCGCAAAACCGCAGAATACTTTTTAAGGTACGGGCGGTCAATCTTCCCGAATGCTGTGTTCAGTGCATTGCGATCAGTAGGGCGGCCGACACGGCTTCCTATGGATAAGGGTTTTATGCCTATAGGGGTCTCCCAATATATACTCGACGGTACGTGGGAGCACAATCCGTACTGGCGCTATCGTCTCTCAGGAGAAATCACCCAACCATCAGCGAGATCGACAGTCACCAGGTTTTACGACGCCGGAACACGTCTCTAGCCTAGACCTCTATGTTGTGCGTTAAGTTACAAAGCGTTGTTAAGTTCATTCAATTTATTTTAGGTTGATCTTTCTTAGAAGTTTGCCTTTTTGGATCACCACGAGATGTATGATACAATTCCTAAATGCAGTCTAAAGATGATAAGCAAGCTTTTATATCTTTTCAACAATGAAAATCCTAGCTACAAGGGGAAAAGAAAGACACAATCTTTTCTCAAAGAGCATAGAGCACACTGTAAATGCACTTTTCCTAAATCAAAGCATGCAAACTATCAAAATGAAAATGCACATATGCATGTATTTGTTTTCGCTTTCTTAATATTGATGCCTAAAAAGAAAGCTGTTGTACAAATTTGAATTCGATTTCAAGTGAAAACATAAACAAGCTCCTTTTTCAAAATCAAAAAGACGATTACGACACTTTATGATTTACTTGTTTAGACACTAGAAATGCATAAATTCAAACCAAACGACAAAAGTAAAAGCTTAATCAACTGTGAACAACAAACAAACTCACTCCTAAGATCAAAACGACACTTACGACAGGTCTAGATCTAAGGGCGACAGTATGACTAGTTTACTTTTGTAATGGGAAACTGCAAATGATGTAACAAATACACAAAGAACAAATACAGTTTCTTTATACAACTGAGGTGGAATTGAGGCAAAGAAAAGGTGTTTCAGATAGGTACACTGACTGATAACAAGCTGCAAAAAACAGAGATAAAACTGAGCAAAAGGAAGCAGGGAACCACAGCTGCACAAGGCAAGGGCTGATCAGCGAACCCTCAGCACAGAGAAACTGAACTTCAGTGCAGGTATCCTTCACGGGACCTATGTTGAAATGCAGAACCTCTTCACAGAGTCTGCGCTGAAGCAGAAACGAGAGTTTTTTCTGGGTTCTGGGTCACGGTTTGCAGTTCAATCTACAGTTTTTGGCCGGATAAAAGCTATCAATTAGGTACAATTAGGAGGATGATTTAAAGGAGGACTAAGATCTATCACAAAGGGTTGTTAGAGCACTTGTGGATCAGATGTTCAGATCATAAAAACAGGCCCAGTGAGTGGACTAGAGTGGCAGATCTCTACTTTGCATTTGAAAATGGCAAATGCATTTCGATTCGGCACTCCTGAGTTTATGAGAAGAACAACAATAGAAACACAAATAAACTAACAAGATACGATCCCCAGTGGAGTCGCCAATTTGTTGTTGGGAAAAGTATCCAATTCGGAATGCCCCTATCCCACTCTAAGGTGTGATAGTGCCTTAGCAACAAACAAGGTAAACTAATTGAGTATTCTTCTTTATGAAATGTAAATGAGGAGAAAGGATGTAACTAACCTGTGTCTTCCGCTAGTTTGTCGATCCAAATCACTCCCCTCTTCAGTAGCTCCCAGCTTCTTGCTCCTTCACCGGCCCAGCTTCACCAAATTCCTGCAAGATCACAAGAGAGAGAAACTACACGAAGATACAGATATACATTCATAAAAAGCTCAAGATCAGATTAAGCTAAACATGTAAGCATAACAAAACATCATTGGTATACAGCATGTAGGAGAAACTCAAGTAGTTTATTGATAGAATAAGAAAGTCCAAGAGGAGATACAACCAAGTGAGTTCCGATCCAGCATCTACCTCCCAGCAAAGGAATCCCTTCCTCTCCTCCAACAAAGCATAAATCACCCAATGTACTAATCTCAATCTCAAACCAACAACAATTCTCTGCAAAGTACAAAATTCCAGCCTCCTGAACCTCTGGGTGAGAGATCCATATATAGATGTAAGCAGAGAGGATGAGTCAGCTTATGTTTTGACTTGTGGCTTCTCTCTGTCAGTTCTTGCTTCCACTTGGAGGTTGAGAGCCTCTTACTCATCACTAGTCGAATTCATTGAGGCAAGTGTCATTGGAGAAGATTCTGGAAGCTTCCAGGGTATTTCCACCTCGTTGAATGAGCTTTCCATTTGTCATTTCCCGCTCAGCGCACCCTGGTAGTGCTTCCACCTGCGTTGCAGTGCACCTAGCCAGTGTAGTCTCTGCATTTCAATGTAGGCAGCTAGAAGAGCTTCCGAATTGATCTTGAATTGACTGTTTCTGAGTGGTTTTTGGTGGAGAACTTCTAGGAGAAGCTGTCATTGGTTGACCTTGTTCCTTTAGGAGCTGTAACAACATCTTTAGGGACTTTGGATCCCTTGAACTATGGACATTTCATGCTTATAGCTGTAAGGCACAAAAATGTCTATAACACCGGGACATGTGAAAATTTCAAAAGGTATCTAGATCATGGCATTGAGGATTCTTAGTGGAGACATTCAGGATTGATGGCATGAGAATATTGATAACTTTATTCTGAAATAGGCTCACCTACGACAAAATAATCTATATTGTGTTAAGGAAGATATTTTTTATGTAGAACCTTCTTGTGATCAGTACGGAATTTTATGGTGCAAGTTTCCTAAAGAATTGCAAAATTGGTTTAGGAGACTACAAGTTAAATCCAAAAGAAGGGAATCTCCTTAGGCTTCGTAGAGATTAGACTATGGTCAATTTGGATGAGTTTCACGAGTTAGATACTGAACGAACAAGAGTTTTTGATTTTTGGGTTGATGAAATCCTAAAAGGGTATATTATTGAGTTTGCAGTTGAAAAGCATCAATCTTTTTCTAAGGCTAAAGAAGTATTTAAATACGAGTTGTGAGGAATAATGTTGAAGGAAACTCTATTGTGGATCAAATTTTGTTGGTCAAAGGAAACTTGTTGTCATTCCAAGAAAATAGAGTCCCTGCTAAAACCCTTGATGTGACGGGTTAGATCTAGGGGTAGGAATGTTTCGCAATTGCGAAAGATGTGGGGTTATTGCGATGGATGAAGAGAAGTTGCGGAAAGCTCAAGACTTTAGATGGATAAGGAGGGCACAGATAACTTATGAGTGGAGGGAGACAAAGTTGTGAGATGTTAGGGTTAGAAGAAGAGAATTGAAAAGGATAGGAGAAGTGTTGACGAGTCTAGCATTGCAGATAGAAGGAATGGATAGTCCAGCGTTGCGAGTTGGGAATTTTGAATGGGATCAATGGACCCCAACCAGAGTTAAGAGGATTTCATATGCCTGAACTAGTAATACAGATGATTACAATGAGTGATGAGCATACTCCAGTAGATGATGACATGCATTTTGTAATGAGAATATTATTCTTTGAGGATGAATTTGTCCCTATAAGTAAAATTCCGCAAGATGGTGGTGCAATTGATCCTCTCCCTAACCTTCCCATGGTACTGTATCAAGATATTGGTAATTTCTTTTCTAAATTGTGTAAGATTTTTAAATATTCAGCAAGTTCGCTTTATATCTGCAACAAACAGTTCTAATGGAGAAAATAATTTTGGTAGTCGGGTTCTCAAGGAATTGTAATAGTTTATCCAGGAAAAACAACTATGGATGGAAATAATGCAAGATCACTTACTTGTTATCCTGAGTTTTCAGGACGGGGTGGTGAAGATGTTGAGAAACATTGGTACTTATGTGAATTTGTTTGGAGGGCAAGATAAATTGATGATGCCATTAAAATCATTGAGTTTTAGATGACTTTAGGAGATCAGGCTCTATGATGGTTCATTAAATGGTCCGATTTGAATCCAAATCCCACCATGGACCATGTTAAACAAGGTTTTATTCAATAATTTAAACTCCCTTAGTCAAATCAACAAGGTTTAGTAGAGTTGTTGGATATTAGGCAAAGTGAAGGAGAATATTCTTGGTAGTACATGCAATGATTTAAAGATGCCACCAATGAATTGTCTTATCCAATTGACCCCTATCATCAAAGAACTTTCTTTATTAAAGCTTTGTTACCAATGAATGGGATTCCATTGTCACAACAAAATATTAACGCTTTGTAGGATGCTTTAGAGCAAGCAATGTAGATTGAGGCAATGGCAGGATACTCACGGGACTATTGACCAAGCAGTACCTCTATTGACCTTGCTATTATGGGACTCCAAAATCAAATTTCTACTTTGACAGAAAGACTGAAGGATCATATGTCTATTATATAGATGAGGGCTCATGTTTTGTGTACCAATTGTTAAGTTGAGGGACATCACGCCACATAATGTCCATATTAGAGAGGTATGGATCTAACCACTATGCCTATGGGACCCCCTCCATGTTATGAAACCAGCTCACAAAAAGATAGAAAAGAGAGATCCACGCCTTAGAATTCAGCCTCTTCGAGGGGGCAACCTCCTTTACATTACATAAATGAACAATTCTTGGATGATACAAATGAAAATACCTCCTTTCTATATATAGGAGTCTAAGTGGTCCCAATACAATCAAAGCCTACATAACAATAATATTGTAGGGCACAACAATAACAATAGTGGGCTTCTATGTGGCACAATAGTAACAATATGGGCACTACATGGGTACATCAATATAAATAAGGGGTATAACTACAATAGTAATGGGGTAATCACTAGTATTATAGGGACCCAACATGCCCCTCTCCTTCAAAAAAGTGTTGTCCTCAACGCTTGAGTAGTTAAGGATACTTCTGCATAAAATTCTCATCCTCCCATGTGGAATCTTCAGCGGATAAGTTCTTCCACTTGATAAGGTACTCTGAAATTGATCGATTTCGTAGCTGTCGAGTTCTTGTTTCTATAACTGCTTCCGGTTCCAATATAATTTTTCCTTCTTCGTCAAGTTCTGGCAATATTGTTTGAACTGGGAGCTTGTCGCCTATAACCTTCTTTAAGCATGAAACATGGAAAACTGGGTGCAATCGAGAAGCTGCAGGAAGCTCCAATTTGTATGCCATAGTACCAATCTTTTGCAACACCTTGTACGGACCATAATACTTTGGTGATAATTTATTATCCTTCTTAGCTTGCTTGAGGGACATTTGCTTATATGGTTGTAGCCGTAGGAATACCCAATCACCTACATCAAAACTTCTTTCACTGCGATGCTGATCTGCCTGTTGTTTCATTCTATTCTGTGCCAACACAAGGTTATCCTTTAAGAGTTGGAGGACTTGTTGTTGATGTTCGATGTGATGTTCCACTGCCTGAACCTTAGAATTTTCTCTTAAATATGATGTGATGGATGGTGGTTGATACCCATAAAGTGCCATAAATGGGGTCATTTTTGTTGTTGTATGAAAGGAAGTGTTATACCACCATTCAGCCAGAGGCAACCATTTGACCCATTGTGTCTGTTTATCAGATACAAAGCAACGAAGATATCCTTCCAAACATTTGTTTACTATCTCAGTTTGCCCATCAGATTGAGGATGATAAGATGAGCTATGAGCTAACTGAGTACCAAGACAAGAAAATAATTCTGTCCAAAAATTTCCAGTGAAAATGGGATCTCTGTCACTTACAATAATCTTTGGGTTTCCATGTAGCTTTTGAATTGTTTCCATAAATGCAGTAGAAACTGTACTGGCTTTAAATGGATGTGATAATGCACAAAAATGTGCATACTTGGTAAGTCTGTCAACTACCACCATGATGACACTCTTTCCCTCAGACTTGGGTAAACCTGTGATAAAATCCATTGATACCTCCTCCCAACGTTGGCTTGGAATGGGTAAAGGTTGTAATAGACCCGGTGTCTTAATTGTTTCAACTTTATTTTGTTGGCAAACCAAACATTCTGCCACAAACTTTTGAATATCTGATTTAAGGCCATCCCAAAAAAATTCCTTCTTAACCCTGTGGTAAGTTTTTAAAAATCCTGAGTGCCCTCCTAAGGGAGAAGTGTGCAATTCCATAAGAATCTTTTGTTTTAGCTGGGAATTCTTACAGAGGTATAAGCGATCTTTGTACCATAACGAATCATTTTTCCAGCTAAATGTATCAGACGTACTGGAATCTTGTTGTAGCTTTCGAATAAGTGCCCACACTTCTTCGTCATTCTTCCATTCCTCCCTTGCTTCATTTATCCAATCTGGTTGGATGATAGAAATAGCGCACAACAATGCTTCCACATCCTCATCCTTCCTTGAGAGTGCATCTGCCACCACATTTTGCTTCCCTTTTTTGTAGATTATTTCAAAGTCATAACCCAACATCTTTGTGACCCACTTTTGTTGCTCTTCAGAGGATAATCTTTGTTCTAAAAAATATTTAAGGCTATCATGATCTGTTTTTACCTTGAAGTGTCTTCCCATTAGGTAGGGTCGCCATTTCTTAAGTGCATGGAGTATTGCCAACATTTCCTTCTCATAAATAGCTTTGCTTAGAAACTTTCCCTTGATTGGACGACTTTCAAAAGCAATGGGTCTTTCATCTTGCATTAGAACAGCACCAATTCCATTTCCTGAAGCATCACATTCCACAGTAAAGGTTTTTGTGAAGTCTGGTGTAGCTAAGACCGGTGCTTGGCACATTGCCTCTTTAAGATGTTCAAAGGCCTTTGTTGCTTCCGGAGTCCATGAAAATGCATCTTTCTTCAATAATGTCGTTAGAGGTGCTGCTATTCTCCCATAATTCTTAACAAACTTGCGATAATACCCTGTCAACCCAAGAAATCCGCGCAAATGCTTTATGGATGTGGGGATTTTCCATTCCTTAATGGCTTTAATTTTGGTAGGGTCTACCTTAACTCCTTCATGAGATACAATATGACCCAAATATTCCACCTCCTGGACTCCAAAGAAACATTTGGATCTTTTGGCATATAATTGTTTCTCTTCCAATAGTTGTAGCACCCTGTCAACATGTTCAACATGATCCTTCCAAGACTTGTTGTAGATAAGTATATCATCAAAAAATACTAACACAAATTTTCTAAGGAATGGTTTGAAAATTGAATTCATCAAACCTTGAAATGTTGAAGGTGCATTGGTAAGGCCAAAAGGCATGACCAAAAATTCATAATGACCCTCATGAGTTCTAAATGCCGTTTTCGGAATGTCTTCAATCTTCATTCTGATTTGATGATATCCTGAACGAAGATCCAACTTGGTGAAGTAAATTGATCCATGCAATTCATCCAGTAATTCATCAATGACAGGAATGGGGAACTTATCTTTAATAGTGAGCTTGTTGAGCTCCCTATAATCCGGACACATGCGCCATGATCCATCCTTCTTGTGCACCAATACTACTGGAGCAGAGAAAGAACTTTGACTCGGTTGAATTATACCAGCCTCTAGCATTTCTGCAACCATACGTTCAATTTCACTTTTTTGGACATAGGGATATCTGTACGGCCTGATGTTTGGAGGAACACTTCCTGGAATCAGATGAATAGCATGATCATGATCACGCATAGGTGGGAGACCTTTGGGAGTCTCAAATACCTTGGAATGATTGTCCAGGACTTTTTGGAGATCTGGAGAAATAGATGATTCTAATGTGGAAACATCTAGCGAACATAATTGTGCAATTACACCCCTTTGCTCCTTTTTTAGAAGCTTTGTCATACCATTAGAGCTGATTATCTTTCCTGGTTTCCCTGCAATACCCCTTAATTCAACTTCCTTTCCTTCCATAGAAAATTTCATGAAAAGTTCTTGAAAATTAAAAGCTATTGTACCCAAGGATTGTAGCCATTGGACTCCTAGTACAACATCAGCACCTCCCATTGGAATGGAAAGCATTGGGCTAGTCAATACATATTCTCCCATGGATAGCTTGATATTATGGCACTTTCCAGAGTAATTTATTGTTCCTCCATTTGCAATCATCACTTGACACTCTGGTGCTGGATATAGGAAGCAATTCAATTCTTTTGCTACCCTACAATGAATAAAATTGTGGGTGCTTCCTGAATCAATCAACACTATCACCTTTTTCTTCTTGATTTGTCCTTCTATCTTGATGGTTTGAGGAGTGGTAATTCCCGCCAATGCATTACAAGATATGGTTGGATTTATTTGTTCTTCATCTAGGCTTTGTTCCTGGAGTATATCTTCTTCTTTTGACCTTTCTTGCTCCTTTTCTTCTTCCTCTTCACAATCTATGTAGAATAATTTCTTCTCACCACACTTATGACCCTTTGTGTATTTGCTATCACAATTGTAACAAAGCCCTTTTGCTCTTTTTTCTTCCAATTGTTGTGGTGTCAACCTTGTAGGTTGTGGAAGACTATGGGCAACAACACCTCCATCTTTATAGTTGTGAATGGTATGCTTCCTAGTTGCCATAATTTTGCTTTCCATTTTTCTTGCTAACCTGAATGCCTTCTCTAATGAATCAGGTTCCCAAAGGCGAACATCATGTTGGATATTATCCTTTAAAGACCCTATGAACACATCAATCCTATGCTGCTCTGGAATATCTTTTACCCTTATGTTCAATTTTTGGAACTCTTCAATGTGCTCCATTATTGAACCCTTTTGTTTGAGACTTATCAATTGGCTAAAAAAAGTGTTGTTTTTTGTATCCTCATAATGTGCTATCAATTCTTCCGTAAAAATTGCCCAAGTGATAAATTGTTTACGAGAGCAAAGCCATTGATACCATACAAATTGATTTGGTTCCAAATATAAAGTTGCCATACGTACCTTTTGTGTGTTTTGCACATTATTGAGATCAAAGAACTGCTCCATCTGTAATATCCATGTGGCGGGATCCTTCCCATCAAACTTCCTCATATCGATTTTTGGAATATGGTGGGTCTTTGATCCAACATTAGAATCTATGGAATCATGATTAACATTACTTTTGTTCACATCATGAGTTTCCTTTACAACCTTTTCACCATTAGTAAGTATCTCTTGTAGAAAATTTGTCAAATCTGTCTTCAAATCTGTCTTCAAACTTGCCATGTCTTTCTTCAAATCTGTCTTCAAATCAGTCTTCAAATCATCCATCTTAGCTTCCATGCCCTTTATCTTAGCATCTGTTAGCTTTTGTGAGCGTGACATTTGTTGCACTTGTTCTTGTAATTTTGATATATCATGTAGCATTTCTTCCTCTTCTTCATGAGTCATGCTAGAGCTTTCAGGTTCCTTACTAGGCGTTTGCATTTTCTTTCCTCGAGGCATCAGTTACCGATAATAATGCTTTACTAGGCCCTTTGAATTCCTTCAAACCAAGCTTATGCAAAAATAAAAAATAAAAACTACACACCTTTTTTTTACTTTGTAGAAGCCTGATATTGAATCTGATGTACCTCTGTAATTTCGAATCATCCAATTCTGAAATTGTGATCTGTAGTAGCTTTCTGTGTCCTCTTTCCAATGCCACTAGTCTGAACCAAATTGGATTCTCCAAGAAAGAGTTATGCACAATCTCCCGCAGTGACCTGATTATAGACTGTTTCAGTAGAGCGAACTTGTATGAAGTTCCACGTGTCACTGTTTCAACCCTTGACTCTGAAAAATATATAAACGAAAACTAAAGTTTGTCCTCTTTCTGTAACTTCTTACGAAATTTCAATCCGATGCTCAAAAAGAAAGTTATGACGATTTTCCCCAGGTCACCTGTTTTGAGTGTAATTCAGGAGTCTGCAAAAAGACAAACTTCCGCAGATAATATCTCCAAAAATATTGCGCGAAAAGATCTGAAATTCCGACCCAAGGTTCAGTGCCAATTCTTCTCAAATGGGTTTTTTTTTGCGACTTCTGAATCGTCACAGAAAAAAAGTTATAGCGAAAATGCCACGATGACCTGTTTGGAGCAGCGAAACCCTAGAATCCAAAGCTCTGATACCAAATGTTATGAAACCAGCTCACAAAAAGATAGAAAAGAGAGATCCACGCCTTAGAATTCAGCCTCTTCGAGGGGGCAACCTCCTTTACATTACATAAATGAACAATTTTTGGATGATACAAATGAAAATACCTCCTTTCTATATATAGGAGTCTAAGTGGTCCCAATACAATCAAAGCCTACATAACAATAATATTGTAGGGCACAACAATAACAATAGTGGGCTTCTATGTGGCACAATAGTAACAATATGGGCACTACATGGGTACATCAATATAAATAAGGGGTATAACTACAATAGTAATGGGGTAATCACTAGTATTATAGGGACCCAACACTCCACCACCACATAATGCTAGGGATGCACAGATATCTTCATCCATGCCATTCCAAGGGCACACTCAGTATTAGACATTTCCTAATCGCTAAGGTATGTATATGCATGAGTATTGTGAAATTTACAGATATTATGGTCATTTGATACATATGTGTCCTATTTTGTAGAAGTATTTAAATGTGCCAAACAATATATTTTGTGAATTTTTTGGATCTCCTGCGCACCACATGGATCAATGTAAATATTTATATGATTTGGCGTATCATCTTGATTGTAAAACATTTAGAATTAATGAAACTCCTCATGGTTGAGTAGGAGGTGTTGCAAGGGGAGGAAGGATTGGAGAAAGAGGTTTGTATCAGGTGTTATAGCAGCAATCAAGAGGGTCATGTTGCAAAAGATTGTTCGATTCCAAGGAGGCCTTGGTGTTCGCATTTTCGAGTAAGTACACATGCCATTGAGGATTTTCCATAACTCATTGCTATGTAGGAGGAGTGCAATGAGGTAAAAGGGGAAAATCTGATCAATGTAGAACCACAAGAACTAGAGTCATTTGTGCATCCTAACATCAATATTGTTACTCGAGGAGGAAAAAGCATTGGAGTTGACACTGGAACTTTTGAGCAACCTGATGCTATAAATATCATTTCACCTAAAGGTCTTATGACCCTAGTCAATAGAAATAATATTATAAATATGCACATGAAATCTTCAGGCAATTGGTTTCCTCTCATAGCCCTCATGAAAAGCAACGGGAACAGGTATATGCCAAGAGTCCCAAATTTTTGCAGTAAACATCTAAACCTATTCTAGAGTGGCGTCATGTATTCTTGCAGATTATGAATGATGAGCAACTACTTGGCTAGTTGCAAAAGAAAATGAAGGAAATTGTGAAAGATGACCCAGTCTCTGAGAAGAATATTTCTACTAAATTACCTGAAATACATTCTAGAAGAGTATGTAGAAATAAGAAGAGAACGGGAAGGGAATTTTCATGGATGCACAAATCGCGACGTACCAGATTAAATATTTTATGCTAGATCTTGGGTTGGATTTGAATATTTTGCCAAGGAAAAATTGGGAGGAATTGGGAAGGCCAGTGCTATTTATTTCTCTAATTCAACTACGAATGGTGAACCAATACTGCATCCTTCCCATTGATAAACTAGAGGATGTTGAATTTGATATTGTAGGGGTCAAAACATATGCAAACTTCAAGGTGATAGATATTATGGGCAATAAAGATTAGTATCCAACCTTGTTGGGAATTGACTGGGAATTTGAGAACTATGAAGTTATTGACCTGAATAAGGAAACTATGACTTTTGAAGTAGATGGATTCTAGGTTATATAGCCTTTAGACCCTTACCAAGGCCTAAGATTTATAGAGACTATGGACGATGTGGAGAAACTTAATTTATTAGATCAATTGTATCAACTTACTACTGGGAAGAGGGAAGAATACATCAATCTGCAAAATTTTTCATTCTATTAGTTGGAGAAGCATTCAAAATACTGAGGTTGGCTCAAATATTATGATGGATGAATGGCAGCAAGAATCATGAGCTCCAATCTTGGCACTACGTAATTGTTCGATGTGTTCAATGGATTGGTACTAAGGTATGAGAATATCTTACTAATAATGGTATTGAATCTATTGTAAATTTTTGTAAATAAGTTGATTCTAAAATTGAAGAAGGCCAAAATATCCCCTTGATGAATGTTGTTTTGCGAGAAACCCCTGTGATATGGTGGGGAGCCCATCGTGACAACCTCCATGATTGGGAATTTGTTAAGTTTACCATGATGTGTAGATTTTCATTTCTAGAGAGTCACTCTAGCAAAATTTCTATATATGATGGATATACCAGTCTATAAAAGAATATACAGAATTGAAATTATGTCTGGTCAAAAATTGGTTTACCAGCTGTGATGTGCACACACCAGTTCATTCATATGTTTGGAAATTTCCCGTGAGACTAGTATTTGAAGGCGGAGATGAAGAGGGAGACAGTGGATTAGAATAGGTTGGCAAATCAGTTTTGTAAAAAAAAAATTGTTTTCAGATACAAATGCAAGGATAGCTAAAGCCTTAAAAGATATTAAAAGGGTGTTATTCCCTTTCAGGAAAGTTGTTGAGGAATGCAACATGTATGCATATTTTGTGCATCGACGTGACTCTGGTTTTCATGAACCAGTAGATTATGGAAAATTTGATAAAGAACCCAATGATGGCTTAGAATAGTTAAGGAATTTATCTTTTAAATAATCTTACATGGGGAGAGAGATAAAGGAGGATCATCTAAAGGATTCTACCCATTTTAAACCACTCAAGCTACAGAAACTGAACATTGGGACCGATAAGATGCAAAAAAATCGCCTCTATTGGTGATTATTGGGATGAGCAGACCACTAAGAAGTTCTTTGACTTGTTAAATGGGTATGAATATTTATTCCTTGCATAAGTCTCAGAGCTTAAGGGGATTAAAGGAGACCTAGGTGAAATGAAGATAGTTTTGAAACCTGATGCAAATTCGATTAAGCATTGAGCATGTCGATTAAATCCCTAAGTCAAATAAAAGGTCAAGAAAGAGATTGATAAGATGTTGGATGTTCATATTTCTAGTTGATAAGGAAGAGTGGATTATTCATATTGTGATTTAGGATAAAATTTATTCACAGGAGATCCAAGTTTGCGTGGACTATAGGAGCTTTAATAATGTTTGTGTCCATGATCCATTTCATACTCCTTCCAGTGACGAGGTCTTGCATAATGTTGCGGGTAATGAAGCTTATTCCTTCGCTGATGGGTTCCTTGACTATCACCAAATCTATATTGCAAAAGAAGACCACCTTCATAAAGGAACGAGGTTCCTATGGTTATAATGTTATGCCCTTTTGCCTGGACAATGTTCATGCTATGTTTTCGACGATTATGATTATTGAATTTCGTGATTTTACTCATACGTTTCTATAGGTATATATGGATAATTGGATGATTTATATTTTGTTGAAGAATCATTCCAGTTTTATCAGGATCATGTTTGATCATTGTAGGCAGTTACAAATTTCTTTGATTTAAAGAAGTGTATATTTGTTGTCTCGTTCGGAACATTTCTTGGGCACATAGTTTGCAAGGAAGGAGTATGTCAAGATCCTGCTAAGGTGGAGGTAATATTGAATATGTTGCCTCCAACTAGTGTTTAATAGTTAAGGTCAACCTTGGGACACACAGGATAATATCACAGATTCATTCGTAATTATCCTCTCATTACTACACCACTAGAGAAATTATTAAAAGAGTCTGAGAAATTTGTTTGGACTTCTGAATGTGATGCTGCATTTGATACCCTGAAGGATAAACTTGCAAGTGTGCCAAATTTGGTTTATCTAGTTTGGAATAAATAATTCCTTGTTCATATAGATATTTTAGGGATTTCTCTAGGAGCTATTTTGACCCAGCTTGGAGAAGGTAATTTAGATCATCCAATTTATTTCGCGAGTAGAAAACTTTATACTATAGAGAAGAGCTACACCACTACTTAACGAGAAGCCCTTGCTATGGTGTACTAATTGAAAAAGTTCATCCACTATATTTTGGGTGGTCCTTTTAAATTATTTACAGATCATTATACTTTGAAGTATTTGATTAATAGGATTGTCTTAAAGGGAAGGATATGTAGGTGGATTCTCTTATTTCAGGATTTTTCATTCAAAGTCATTGTCAAGCCAGGTTGCTTGAATGCGGTTCTCAATCCTCTATCTCGATTGGACTTAGGGGAATATGGAGGATCAGTTGATGACTAATTACCAGATGCACATTTATTCAGAGTTGAATCAATTCCAAATTATTTGCAGGATATTGTTTTGTTCCTTGCCACTAGTAAGTGTGCCGATGATTATACAACCACTTAGAAATGACATATGGTTGTTCGAGTTGAGGATTATCAACTTATTGTAGGAAATTTATATAAAATGGGGCTCAATAAAATCTTGCATCAGTGTATCTTGGACCATGAAAGGTATAATATTTGATGGGAATTCCATGCAAGAGTTGTCGGAGGTCATGTTGGAAGTAAAGAAACTGCTCGGAAATTTTTGCAGGCTGGTTTGTGGTGGCCAAGATTATTAAGGATGCTAAGGAATATTATAAGAGGTGTAATATTTTTAAAATATTTGGTCACCCATATTAGTGAGATGAGCTTCCTCTTCATCCCATCAGAGCCCTTGAAGCATTTGAAAAATTGGCAGTTGATTTTGTAGGAACCATTAATCCACCTACACAAACCTCACATGTTAGGTACATCATCACCACAATAGATTATCTGACACATTAGGCGGGAGTTGATCCTATTAAGGATTTCACTGCTGATACTGCTGAATTCTTTATATTTGAAAATATCATTACTATATTTGTTTGTCCTAGAAGTCTTAACAGTGACCAGGGATCACATTTTATTAATGAGAGAATTAGTTCGTTGCTCTGGAAATTTATGATTCAACACCATAAAAGTAGTTCTTATCACCTACAAGTGAATGGAACTGTTAAATCCTTTAATAATATTCTATATGTGGGTCTCACTAATTTTTTATCCACGAATAGGGATCACCGGGATGAGCAAATTCCAACAACTTTATGGGATTATTACACTGTAGTTAAGAGATTGCAACAGTACACACTATTTCAACTTGTTTATGGATAAGAAGCAATGGTTCTGACCAAATTCATAGTCCACAAAATTTTCATTTCTCACAGCACTAGGATACGATGATGACTCTATTATGGAACAATTACAGGAATTATGGAAATCATATGAGCAACGGTTCCTTGCAGAATTTCATCAGACAATTGAAAAAGAAAGAAAAAATATTGGCATTATAGGAACATTAAGAAGAAATAATTTTCCATTGGAGACCAATATTACTTTATGATAGAAAATATCTTAAGCATCCAAGTAAATTACAAATGCATTGGCCTGGGCCATTTTATGTTGCGGAGATTCTAGACTCAGGAGCTATCAAGCTTGCTCAGTTGGATGTTATCCTTTTGCCTCGTTGGGTGAATGGTGGACGCATGAATCCCTATTATTGTTCGTAAACTAATTTTTCATTCTAAACGCTCTCTAAAAATGGAGTATTAGTTAGTTTTATATTTTATTCAATTGCACCAATTTTAATAAATCTTTGGTTTTGTGTTTAGTTGCATCCTACTGCAACTCATTGTGGTTGGGGAGGTGTCATCATGTCCTAACTATCAAATTATTAGTCATAAATGTGAGTCTTTTCTGTCATTAAGTATCGTCTTTCCCATGATAGCTTTCCTCTACATTTAGTAATAGTTCTGTAAATGATTTACTTAATATCATATTCTTGTCAGTAAGTGGTTTTAATTCTCCAAGCAAGTTAAGCGATTTTATTGGTTGTTGTGTGGATTTTTGGATTCACACTAATTTGGTTAATGTACTAATTTTATCAGGAAATGGTTGAGTCTTTTCAAATTCCAACCATGTATTATATATAGCCCTTGCTACTCGTCATTCCTTTATCACCACATTTTTTTTCATCAAGTTTCCATCCTGGCTGCATTGTCTTCTACATTTGCGTCTCCACCTCACTCTCGACCCCCCATTCACCTTGTTTACACCCGTCATTTTTCCTCAATGGGTCATTATACAAAACTCACAGTTCCATTTTTCCCTTCTGACCATCTCATTCACACCACATATGGCCTTTTAGGGAAATATGAGAAGGCTACCCTGGTTGACAACGATTTGTCTCACCATGTCCTCTTTCCTGCAGCATACTATGATGTGTTCATGTAACCAAACATGTGACTGGGATCCCGAGCCTCTCATAATATCAAACAAGACTTCATCCCTCTAAAGCTATCAACCCTGATGATACTATGGGACCTGCCCATCTTTGGTACTACCGATGAATTTATGTGTTGCACCAAATTATTGATCAAAATACTTCATGGGTGTTCCTTATGGTTGGATAAGGAATACCTGATTCATGTTGATGATATTTACAAGCTCATGAGATTATCACCCTATGGTAAGGATGTTTTTTCCACTTTTAAGAGCATTCCAAGCATGACAAGAGGATAGTTGATAAGAATCTTTATACAAAATATGGCACCCATCGCAAACGGTGTGGAGTAGTAACTGATTTGATCAATAATGAGAAGATTTAGTTTCCTTGCTATATTATTTCCAGTAAGCTTATGAGACATTACACAAAAGGGGAATGTTTCTTAGATTCTATCTCTCTCGTTGAAGTCTGCAACATTGGTGTACATCTCAGTTGGTCAAGTTTCCTATTCAATTATCACTTCAACGCATGCGAATATGTTCATAAGTGTGCCACATATTTTATCTTTGGGTACTTATTTATCCCCTTGGCTATGATTAAATGGTATCCCCAAGAAGGTTGAGACCTTGTTGAAGTTGGAGATGGAGATCCTTGTGTTTATGCATATGCTCCTTGGAGAACTGTTATTGATTCCACTAATAAGGAGTATAATGAACAAGCTTTTTCAAAGTGGTACAATAATATGGTCGAGGTCACATGCAACATATCCAATGTGCCACTTCCTTTACTTGAAAAATATGCTCACTATATATGGTTTGGTATCAGTCACAACAAGTGTTATGTTCACCCTCATATTGTGAATCTAATGAGCTTCTCTATGTAGAAATTTCCCTTCTATTTGAATGATGAGATATTCCACACTTAAGTAATTTCATGGCCCAATGTCCAAGCTATGGTGATAGAGGGTGAGCACATCTACTCTTTTGAGGGAATGATTTCCCATGGTAATGCTCTGGTGTCAATGATCTTACGAGAGAAGTTTCTGTTGAGATGCATGAATCCAATCCCGTCACTGAAGAAAAAGAAACCACATCTACCCCCCATTCTCATAATTATTCACTTTAAACAATTTCAAAAGAAACTATCTCTGACCAACCTGATCCTGGTTCTACCCTCGGTGACACTGTCAACAGGGAAATTGAGTCTATCTTAGTGAACCCCATCATTTTACCTGATACCACTACTCCTACATAGAATCAAATGGAGGAATTCATAATCCCACTGGTTTCTTCACCCATTGTCCCTCCACTAGAACCTACTCTAATATTATCTGTTGAGCAAGTCATTATATTTTATAGTGACCCTACAAATTGTTGCGAAGTTTTTTGGGATGGGGTCCCTGGGGTCAAATTCTGTCAGTTAAGTCAATTTTTGTAAAAGTTTTTATTAAAGAATGTAAAGTCTCCACGAAATGTGGAAGTGAAGCACGAAGCTAAGTAAGAGTCAAAAGGGCATTAGTCCCTTGTATGGGTAGGTGATAGGTTGGTTTTGAGACTCACCCATGGTCTGCGGGGCATGGTATTGTAATGAAAATGTTATATATAGATGAGTCATAGCGATTCTAAGAATAATTTTTTGTGAAGAATTATTCTAAGGGAAAGGTGCTAAGGCAGGAAAAGTTTGTTTCCTGTACTTAGGCAAAAGGGGAAGGCTCATGCAGCTGAGTGCATGAAGACCTTAGAAAGTCCGCAACTGAGTGAGCAGGCCCCTGCAGCTGGGTGCACAGTGATAAGAAGTATGTATCTAAAAGTTTACATCTTAACAAATAAATTTTTTAGCCGAATCTATGCATCTGTGTGTTCTTTATTTACTTCTGTTTAAGTTTATGTATCTTCGCTCTGAGATCTGTTTATGTGAATTAATGCTCAATTTTTGCACGGAATGGATATATTTTTAATGTTTATGCATAAAAAGGATAAATAACCACCTTCACTGGGCTCAGGAAGTTGTTAATAGATCTGTTGTAGTTAACTATTCAGAAAGGGTAGATCTACACGATGAAAAGTCTAGGGCATAATGTCTTCAGAATATATAGTTTATTGCGTGAAAGTAGTGGATCTATGTCTTTTATGCATGTTAAGTACGATCAAGTACCTTCGCGAAGACTTGAAGGTCATTTCGATAAAATTGAAGTAGTTGACAGTGAAAAGGGATAGATCTTCATGGAGGTAGATCGAAGTTATAAGAACTTTGGGAAGACCATCACATAGGCCTCTAGATGCAAAAACCTGGTTCTAGCATCCCTCAATAATGCCTCAGGTGAGACTGCATCCTATGCTACGCAGGTTGTTGCTGAAAGGGCCAACAATTAAGGTTTTTTTGGCTGGCGCGAATAACTCTGAAACTGGGTCAGGCCCCCTTAAGACAACAAAATGTTCCATTGTCGGGATGAGATATATCTGAGGAATATGTGATGTTGAGTAAGTGGTTCCCTAGTAAGAAAGAAATTCAAAAGTAGCTCAATCGAAAGGAACACGTGTTCGCAGCTCAGGAGAATAGAAACCCATGATTATCCAAAGAATAGTGGTCGAATAGATACATGTACTCGAACGAAACTAAGAAATTTTTCTGTTTATTCCCCCGTGAATTGTATGAGTGGCTATCTAAATTAGCGAACAGTCAGGGTACGTGGAGGTTTGATAGTCCTATTTTGTGGACTCCAGAACTAGTGAGGCGCTTGGAAGCTTTAGAAAACCACATCACGTGGGTTTTTTATCATTGGATTGATCACATACTTGGAGGATTTGTCACTGAGCTTGCGATTTATATATCCATTAGTTATAGCGAAGCATAGTGAAAGATATTAAAGGGACTGCAAGGTAAATACTTAAAATATCTGAAAACTTGGATGAAGATTCTGTTGTGTGAAAAATATGTTATGCCATTATGTTGATATTTGGGACTACAGATAGTGGAAAACCCTTCAAAACGAATAGAGAATTGGGCTCTGAATATAGTCCACTATTGGGATCCTCTTCAAGTTATGACAAAGGAACAATTCTGAATACACTATGAAGTGCATTGTAGTTGGTAATTTGGGCTATCCCATGAATATGTCATCCATTCAATCCACCTTCACCTCCACCTTCACCGCATACACCTACGCCTTCACCTCCACCTCCACCTCCACCTCCACCATTCAACATGCTGAACGCAATGAAGATGTCGATCTTCAAAGGTGTAGGAAGTGAAGACCCCGAATAGTTTTGGTTCATTGCAGATGCTCTGTGGATAGCACAGCAGATCACCGATGATAATCTAAAGAAAGCATAGTTGGTCACAGTGTTGTAAGATAGAGCGATAGCGCAGCAGATCACTGATGATAATCTAAAGAAAACATAGTTGGTCACACTGTTGTAGGATAAGATCACCCTGTTGCGACGTTCCCAGATACTCAGTAGGCATTGAACTGTGAGTTTAAAAAGCATAAATATTAGGCACAGTCTGTTACAGAGTTTAAGGAGATAAAGCAAAGTGGTGAATGAATCCTCTTGGGATTTCGATCAGAGGCTAAAATTCTTGATCCGACAGTCTAATATGAACATCACAGACGAACAACACAAAGGTTGGTACATTGCTTCATTATTGCCCCACTTACGATTACCATTATCACAGAAGAACATAGCAACACAAGCAGAAGCTGTGGAGATTGCGATGAGGTGAGAAGCCTCGGCAATACAAGATACAAACATTGGAGTACAACAGATTCACTCACAGCTGGCAAGTCTGCACCTGGAGTTGCAGAGCCTAAAGAAGGGAAAGGAAGCCCAACCCAAAGTGCGCTATGAAGTCTGGTGATTGAAATGCAAGGGCCATGGGCATGATAAGGAACATTTCCATGCTTTTCATAATTATCTTATTGGGGAATGGCCTATCCCCTTGAAGCCATAAAATACCACTGGGTCGAGCGCAGGAGCAGCGCCATGGTGCACTATTTGTCAGGTTATAAACAAGATGCGACAGACAATTGTCATCTACTACAAAAGTTTGTACAGACACCCCAATAGTTGTTTTGCAATTTCTACAAATCTGTAGGTCTTGATGAGCACCATTGTTGAAGTTATGAATTAATGATGGATAGAACCCCTACCTACCAAATGCAGGCAAAAAATCAGCCTTAGGATTAGGGCGCTGGTGCAGCGCATGGATGATTCCAAGGTTGTGGATGGGGAAGAGGAGGAGGGGCTGGCAGAGGTCACGGACAAATTATTTGTTATAATTATGGCGAATATGGACATTTTGTGTGAGACTATCTGAACCCAATGCATCCATCGTGTCAATATTGCAGACAATTCGATCATGTGATATAATATTTCCTGATATTTATAGCAAAGATGCAAGAAAAGAAGACGCAGACCCATCAACCTATGCAGAATATCCAGATGATGAGGGTGGAGCCTCGCGAAGAATATCACAGCGTCAATATCGTAACGTGCAGTGTTATGTCCATAGCTAAATATAAGGGAAATCAGTTAATTACTGAGGGATGTGTGCACGAGGCCCCTGAAAAGGAAGTTGGGTTTGACCTCAACCGGGCTAAAGAAACTTTTATGGAGGCTAAAAATAATTTCGCTGAAGCTTCTACGTCTGGGAGTCAAGAGAAATTAGCTAGGAATAGTGAAGTGCAAGATGTGGATCCTTCACTATTAGCCACTTTCCTCAAGACCTGTATGAAGCTGTTGCACGTTAAGAAGGCAATAGAAGGGATCCAATAACTAATATACAATTGTGTGGGTAAGATTAAGGTTCCTTCAGAATAGCACGCTGTGAGGAAACTAGGTAAGCATAAGAAGAGGACAGGGAGCGAGACAAGGCTAACTACGCAGATAGGAGAATATGAAATAGACCAAGTCATCCTGGATTTTGCTTTTGATGTGAACCTGCTGCCTAAGTAAACATGGGAAAGGATGTGGAGACTTGTGTTTCAATGGTATCCTATACAGCTATGCATGGCCAATCAATAGAAAATTATTCCGATGGGGTGCTTATATGGTGTGATGGTAGACATTGAGGACGTGAGAGTGCTAGCTGATTTTGAAGTAATAGAAATAGTAAATGACAGTAATCTATATCCTGCACTAATAGGAATTTATTGGGCCTTTGATATGGATGTGGTGATTAATCTGAAGTAACAGAAAATGACATTTGAGAGGAAGGCACTCAAGGTTATTGTGCCATTGGACCCTGCTGAAGAAGTGCGCTATACTAATCTTGTTCGTGACTTTGTGGAGGATGATGATGGTCTAGAACAGACATACAAGATCATGGCACAAGACAAAAATTGGATTAATCCCACTGTAGATGGATAGATCGCGTGGGATAGAGATAACTGATGTACCTCATATTCAGATGAAGAGCTCGAACACTCGCAGAATCGGTTGCATGAAGTATGTACATTGCGCTGCAATATGATGACCAAATCATTGTGGTGCGTATCTACTAAGGTAAGAAATCTTCCACATTATGATGGCTTAAATGATGTTAATATCTTTCTAGATGAGTTTGAAAGGGAGGTGCCCAAGGAACATTGATTCCAAGCATTGGAATTGGCACTATGCATGATCCAGGTTGATATTGGTGGCCACACGCCAATTCCACTTGGACCGCCACCATTGTTTCTTTCAGTTTTTCAGTTTCTTTAATTGTAGCACAATTTACTATTTTTAGCATTTTTTTGGGTCCTGAACTTCCAGAGCCATTTTGAGGCCCTAAACAACATTTTTTGGGAAACCTGGGAGCAACATGGGTCCTCAGATAGATCTTTCTAGCGAGGTATTGTGCGCATCAAACGGAGATCGTATGCCAAAGTTACGACCTCGGCAAGTTGATGTACCAATTTACCCAAAATGAGGCCCATAGTTTGGTGCTTCATCTCCTAGGGTTAGGTTTTTGGATTTTTAGGGTTTTCCATTATTTCTCAACAATAAATAGGCCTTCGAGATTCATTCTAAGATAGTTCAGAGGCATGAAGACACCACATCTCTTCTCAGAGATAAGCTACCATCACCCTAGCTAGTTTATTTCCATTTCTATTTGTAACCATATTTCAGTATTTTACGGTAATGAAATGAAGTATTATTTCTGTTGCATCTTTGTATGTATGATTATATCTGTAATTGCTACATTCCTGTTTAAATGCAAATCAGTGGTATCAGATCTGCTTTTTCTCTGTCTTTCTTTCCATGTCCCTAACAAGGTTGGGGTATAAGGAATTAGGGCTTGAACTGGTCGAACCTTTGCAAGACCAGCCTCGGAAATCCCAACGGCCTCCCATGGCGGATGAAAATAAGGACGAGGGGGCAGGAGATCCTATCAAAATATTGCTCAAAGAGGCCCTTGAGTGACAAAGGAACGTGATGATGGACAACTTTGCCAAGATCCTTCAGCGGCTACCTAGGGGAGACACATCTACTTCCAGCAACTACTTTGGAAGTGCAACACCCTTTAAGGTAAAAGTTAACTTTGGAATTCCCATATTTGAGGGTCAGATAGATGCAGACATCGTAGATAAATGGTTAAATATGCTAGAATGGCATTTTTTTGTTCATGACTTTTTCGACTGGGAAAATATTACTTTTGCTCTTCTAAAAGCTACCCCCCATGTCAAGGACTGGTGGGAAACTTACTGCGAATAGAAGGATCAAAGTACAGCCTCACTGTTTTTAGTTTCACCCACTTGCAATTAATTTCGAACTGCCATCAAGGAGTAGTACTACCCTGTCGAAAGCTATGATGATAAACACACAAAGTGGAGCATGTTGCAGTAGGGAAGGGACCAAAACGTGCTAGATTTTACCAATATTTTCCATACCCTTCGCAAAAAGTTGGATATCAAGGATTCAGAGCAACATTTGGTACTCAAATATCGTAGCTTCCTACATAGGTACATCCAGGATGAAACAGAATTTCTAAACATCTACTCGCTAGGCACGACCTACCGATATGTCATTAAGATCAAGAAAAAGTTTAAATAGAAGAAGTGAGACTTTGGATTTGCGAATCTGAAGCAAGGGAAAGGTTCCCCCAAACCGCAGAACAAAGGACAAAGCCAAGGTAGGGCTGCCCAAGACAACTTGCTAAAGCCGTAAGCAAAGAACGGTGCCACAGAGCCGAAAAAGGACACGGGAAAGTGGTGTGAGTTCCATAAGAGCTCCACTCAAAACACAAGTGAGTGTCAGGCCAGGTAGTCACTGGTGGGTGAGCTAAAGGTTTTAGAATCATATGCATGTTCTGACTCTGAGTCAGAACCCAACAAGGGGAATGATGAAGGAAAGCAGATTATCGATGCGGAGCCCAACGCCAATATTACCACCACGAAGATCCAAAAGGAGGAACCCAAAGATCTAGAGGAGGAGGAGCACCTCTTCCACTCCCCGATATGGGTAAAGGGCTCCCCACTAAAGTTCATTGTCAATAGCGGGAGCCAAAAGAACCTCATTTCAGTAGAGGTCATGAAGCAGTTGGGCTATCCAACCATAGCACATCCACAACCATACACCATCTCGTGGCTTCACCAAGGACAGGATCTTCACGTGAGCTAGCAGTGTCATCTTCCATACAACATCAAGCCCTTCATGGATGAGGTATTGTGTGACATTGCTCCCCTTGATGTTTGTGATGTATTATTAGGCCAACCATATTTGTGGAAGCGACATGTTGTGTATGAATCAAGGCCTCGTGCTGTTATTGTTACTTTAGGAAATAAGTTGTACGGGATACCGAAGGTAGCACCACCTACCGCCATCTCTTTGGTTACTACAAAACAATTCAGTTAGCTGATTTCAAAAATTGAGAAATTTGTTTTCTTGATGATATGCCCTCAAGGAAAGAAGAAGACGGTGGCCACAACCTCCACACAAGGCCCCTCCACACGATAACTACAGATGGACAAGGTCATGGAGGAGTACGAGGACATCTTCACCTCCCCTACAGGGGTTCCTCTACACTGTCAGGTCAAGCACTCCATCGATCTGACCCCAGGTGCATCGCTTCCCAATGGACCAATCTATCGGTGTTCTATTCTAGAGAATGATGAAATCAAGAGGTAGATTTAGGAGCTGTTGCTGAAAGTTCAAATCCGACCAAGTTCATCACCATGTGCAAGACCGATTGTGTTGGTACAGAAGAAGGATGGTACTTGGAGACTTTGTATTGACTATCGGGAACAAGATCACTGTCCAGAAAAGGTACCCGATCCCATGGATTGATGACCTTCTAGACCAACTGAAAGGGTAAAAATATTTCAGTAAGATTGATTTGAAGTCAGGATATCACTAGGTACCAATCGATATCTCTGATGTGTGGAAGACTACCTTCAAAGCCAAGGAGGGCCTTTTCGAATGGTTTGTTATGCCTTTTGGGTTGATGAATGCTCCTGAAACCATAATGAGGCTAATGGATGACATCTTGTGGCCATTCACCAACTCATTTGTAGTGGTATAATTGGATGACATCCTGATCTTCAGCAAGAGTTGGGAAGAGCACCTCCACCACATCCGATAGGTTCTCCAAACACTGCGGCAACACAAGTTATGTGCCAATTTGGAGAAATTCACTTTTGGCATGACCCAAGTTCAGTATCTAGGATACATTATTTATGAATAGGGGGTGCATGTGGATCTATCCAAGATCCAAGTCATTCGGTATTGGCCATCTCCGACCACTCTGACAGAGCTCCACTTTCTAGGTCTTGCAACTTCTACCGCAGGTTTGTGTTGGGATTTTCTCATATCACTTGGCCCTTGATTCAAGTCACCAAGGGAGGAGGAGAGAAAGAAAAATTCTTTTGGTTTGAATCTCAACAGAAGGCATTCATAGAGTTGAAACATCGCCTCTGCTCGGCACCAATGCTCGCATTACCAGAATTGCAACAACCATTTGAGATTGAGACAGATGCCTCCGACTATGCTATTGGGCAGTCCTTACTCAACACGAGGATCAAGTGGCATATCACAGTGAGACACTTTCATACACAGTCTCGAAGTATCCCACTTATGACAAAGAGATGTATTCCATTATGCAGGCTTGCCGACAATGGAAGCATTACATTCTGGGCAACGAAACAGTCATCCAAATAGACCACCATCCCCTGTAGTTCATATAGACGTAAGGGAATTTGTAGAATTATTGCCATCAGAAGTGGTCCACATACCTGCAATAGTTCCATTTGTATCAAGTATAAGAAGGGCAGCACCAATAATGTTGCATATTGCCTTAGTCGACCACTGATCATGGCGTTAACCACCATGCTCAACTCTTGTGGGCACGAGACTTTTGATTGGCCACTTCTCTACAAAAGTGACCCATAATTTGGCCACACATACTAGACACTCTTGGAGGGTCAACATGTTCAATATTTTCAGCTCTAGGATGCCCTGTTATGCCACCTGGGTCACCTTTGTGTTCCTTCAAGCGAGTGTGCCAAGATGGTTTGGGAAGCACACTACAGTCGGATTGGTGGGAATTTTGGGGTCGCGAAAATGGTGGTAGTGTTGTAGAATTATTTATATTGGCCGAATCTTCGATGGGATATTGGGAAGTACATCAGATCCTACACTACCTACACCATTGCCAATCCGACCATCAAGAAGCAAGGCTTCTATACTCTGTTGCCTACCCCTATTCGACCTTGGGAATCCATCTCCATGGATTACATGTTGGGCCTTCCTTCTACTAAGCATGGAAAGGACTATGTTTTTGTGGTCGTTGACAGGTTCTCGAAGATGGCCATTATGGCAACCCGCAAGAAGAATATCACAACAGAAGACACTGTTAAACTCTTCTTTGAACGAGTTCGGGTACACTTTGGGATCCCACAGTCTATCATCTCAGATCGGGACAATAGGTTCTTGTGTACATTTTGGTCCATTCCCTGGTCGATGTTGGACACCAAACTCACTAATTCCACATCCTTCCATCCCCAAATTGATGGTCAGACGGAGGCTGTCAACAGGATGATCGCAGACATTCTTCGCATGTAAAACTCAAAGCATCCACGCACATGGGGTGAAAGCCTCCACTATATTCAGCACAACTATAACTGGGATTTCCACAACTCGACTGGCCACAACCCTTTTTAGGTGGGCCTGGGATTCCAGCCACTATGTCACATTGATGTGGCCATGCCATTTATAGCTACTTAGGCAGATTCGGCTCATGTCTAGTCTAAAATATATAAGGAAAATAGCTTCATTGAGCACATCCAACATATCTGCCAGTAGGTCTATGACATTCTGGAGAAATCAAAAGCCAAGTACAAGTAGAAACATGATCAACATCGAGTGCCACACAAGTTCCAGGTGGGTGACAAAGTCTAGTTGCATTTTCAGCAGGAACGCTTTATCGGAGCTTATCAAAAACTCATACCACTCTGATATGGTCGTTACACCATTACCAAGGTTGTGGGAGACAATGCATTTGAACTCAGCATTCCCCCATTCCTTGGCATCCACCCAGTGTTCAATGGATCGCCTTCAGCCATACTTTCCAGCATTACTAGACACATCCGACATTACAAAACAACTCACACCAACATAGTTAAATCCAGATTGTATGGAACAAGCTGCAACTGATCGGATCATGGACACACAAATCAAGCACACTCACCAGCAAAAGATACCAAATGTAGGTTTTAAACCCATAAAAAAATTACCTGCATACGAATTTTAAAACACAGAAAATAAACAATGCGAGAGCATAACACATAAAACACATATACACAGAGATTTTCCCCTGGATCCAAAAATCGGGACTACCAGATTGATTTTTCATTATGTTCCTCTCAATGTTACAATACATATTTATACATGTTGAAGCATCCAATACCATGGATCGAAAACCATCACATCCAAAACCATGTGTGAAAATCATGCACAAAACCATAGGTAGGTTTGCCCAACCTAACATAGGGTCCAAGAGTGGGGTTACCTACACCTCGCAAACCCCCTGTGACTCCCCTCGTTACGCAATCGGCACAATGAAGGGGGGGTATCCGCCCCCTCTTGCAACCCCCGGTTAACTACGTGGGCTAGTTGTGGAAAGAATATAACACAACCCAACATTCTCCCACTTGTTTTCTTTCCATAGGGGGCCATAAGAGAGCTTAGTCATTTATCCAACCCTACAATGCCCATTGTTTCTCTACACTAAGAGAACTTCTCAGAGCTCACAGATTTTCTCAATGCATTTGTATTATTCTTCAAAGTGTCCACCTTTACCAGCAACACCTTTTTGTCTTCTATCATATCCCTCAAAAAGTGATACTGAACATCAATGTGATTTGTCTTTGAATGATATGCAGGGTTCTTTGCCAAGAAAATTGCACTTTGGCTGTCACAATCTATCCTTATAGCTCCTTTTACTAACCCCATACTTGAACACAATCTCTGCAACCAAAATTCTTCCTTGCTTGCATGAGTGGCTTCCATGTATTCTGCCTCTATAGTTGATAGTGCCACTACATATTGTTTCTTACTCATCCAACTGACTGCACCTCCAAATAGGTTAAACACATACTCACTTGTAGATCTTCTCTGATCCAGATCCTTGGCCCAGTCTGCATCAACAATGCCATGAATATCCAACACTCTGTCCAATCCTGGTCTTCCTTGTTAGCACAAACCATAATCGCTAGTGCCACGCAAATACCTGAAAACCCGCCTCACTGTTGTCCAGTGCTCCTTCCTTGGTTTTTACATAAACCTGCTCAATACTCCCACTACATGTGCAATGTTTGGTCTAGTACAGACCATCATATACATCAGACTACCGACTACACTTGCATATGGAACACGGGACATGTCCTCTTCCTCTTCTTGTGCCTTGGGACACTGTTCAACAAATAACTTTACACCTATAGGAATAGGAACCTTCACCGGTTTACTATCCTTTCATATTAAACCTCTGCAATATTGTCTCGACATACTTCCTCTGGTTTAACCAGAGCTTCCTCTTTCTTTTATTTCTTTTAATTTTCCAAGCCCAAAATATAGTTTGCAGCACCAAGATATTTCATGTTGAATTTGGAGGACAAATGGGTCTTCAAATCCTAGATAATTTCTTTGTCATTTTTGTTGTAGCATTTTTTGGTTCTGATTAAATAGAATATTTGAAATGTTTCTATGCTCATAAGGCAATTATACAAGGCAAATGAAGGTCTATAGATTGATTAATTAACTTCCCATGTCCTCATTCACTCATCTATTGACTAATTTCCTCTTATTACATTCATACTCATTAATTTTCATAAAATCCCCTTTTCCTATGGTAAAAATCCTTTTTACCTAGGAAAAGTAAAAACCCAATGTAAAATCCCTTTTTACTTTAAAAACATTATACTTAGTCATTTTCCCTTCCACTCATATTTTCATATTAACACTAACCTTATAGTAATAAATCCCTTAAAATCTCTTTTTCCCATATATAATATAGCTCCTTATTAAAATATCACGAAAACCCTTTAGTTTCGATAGAAACTATGCATTATATAAAATATCACATCGCAAATCGGCGGAGCTGTGGGCCTTTAAAAACATGCATATACATAGTTTTATTTGATAAAACTATGTAATAAACATATCACATCGCATATAACCATGGGCCTTTAAAACATGATATAGATTAGTTTTGAAATAAAACTATGTATTATTTGAAAAATCGCATCGGTGGACAACACAAGTCCCCACTCAAGCTTAACACTCCGCCTATTGCAATCCCTGACTCCGATCTCTGATAGTGATGGGACTCAGACCCGAAACAATATATATATTGACCTAATCCCACATCGCATCTACCTACATCACAGTGTCCCCTTATAAGCATTCCCCTCTGCCATTGCGATCTACGATTGCAATGGACCTGATGCTTTATACATTACAGTCTATCACCACATCACATCTGCCTTATCGCCACTCGCCACCGAAACAATACACCTCCACCGTTGCGATCGCCGATATCTAATAAGGGGCTCAGACCCGACCCAATATATAATACAGTTCAATGTTATGTCACGTCTGGTCCCTACCGCGATCCCTTGTAATGGGCGTCGCACCCGCCAATTCTGATTGCGATCAGCGATATCCACCCAGACCCGATGCCGTTATCCACTTGGGTTAATAAAATTTCAAGTCCACCATATGTGTTTTGTGATGATTTTTTGGGTTAAATCGATTTACAATTTAAATGCGGAAACGACCCAAAGCTTCATTTTTATTTCTAATCACCATTTTTAACCACCATTAAATCATCCCCGCCATGAATTAATCCCTCCGTATTCCTATTTTCGCTCCACCATTGATTCACCTTCACCTAATAGTTCAAAATGAGATTGTTTAACTGTTTGAAGGCCATTTTTGCCCTGTTTTACACAACACAACCCAATAATTCCTTTTTAGCCATTATAAGCTCGGACTCCTTCCGATAGCATTTCGAGCTCAGTAGAGCCATCAAGACCTCCTCTGTCACATATTTTTATTAATAAATTTTTGTTTTCTACATAAAAGACTGTTGTTGCAAGTTTATTAAGAAAACGAGATTGCATAACATTTTGAAATGAATATGAAGATTTACTGTTAAAAAATAACAGTACAACTGGAATACGTAGTCATAATCACTCAGTCAGGTGAAAGCCAAAATTACAAAGTTTAAAGAAGATAGGTGAAAGATCAAAATGAAGAAATCTGCTAGCATAGAGGACACACCAGCTAAAGGGGAAAAATATCAAACAGAAATCCAGCACAACCTGAATAAAAGGGGACAGCAAGAAGTCGTTCAATAGCTACCCCTATCTTCTTGCCAAGAAGATCTTCTCCATTCCTTGAATAAATCTTAAACAAATTTTAGATATTTGTAGTTTTATTATTGTATAAATAACTCTCTTTTTGAGATGTTATTGGTTCGGAGTTGAAGATTCATAGTTCATTGCTTGTAAAGTCTTGACTGTTGGTTCCACTTTGAACCTGGAAGTCACCTTTGAATGAAGCTTTTGTAGACACTTGTTGTACTCAATTTTTCTGGGGCCTTAATACAAAATAGAGGATTTCAAATCTAGTTTTACAAAGTTTTGTGTTATCCTGTAAGTTTTTCCAGTTTTCAATCATCATGTGTTTTCTTCATATGCTTATGACTTGCAGAGATATCTAGGTAGGAACAATTAGAGTATCAATTGATTCCTATAAGCTCATGAATTGATCATCTATTATGTTAACACCCAAGTTGTTCCCTTTGACTCTAAGGGAATACGGCCGGGGTAACCACTAACCAATCTTTGGATTACAGTGCCTAGCCAAACTGTAATCAGAGAGGGCTCTCTCTTTATAGTTTGTCTCTATTCTGTGGAGATTTTAGGCTAGCTATGAAATGAGGGTGTTTAGTTTTATGCTTTGGTTGAGGGATGTCTTTCTGTACTTGAAGTGTGAAACTCTGCAGATGAGTTTATTTCATTGGGCAATGGAGTCTGTGGCTACAAGTGTTTAGAAATCTTGAGATGATTTACTGAAATTACAGGGCCATTTAAATACTTCATATAACAAAGTTAGATTATGATGGTGACATGTGAACAACCAGTGAAAAGCATTTAAGAATTTTCCACTAAGCTGGGTTGTGGGAAAGAGATAGATGCCTCAGGAGCAAACTTGAATTCCTGAAAATATTTATCACAGTGAGAGATATAGCTTGAAAGTGTAGCAATTAAGAATTACACCTTATTTACTCTATCTGGAAGAAAACATTTATAACAGCTTAGATTGAGTTCAGGGTAATCTGTGATTAAATCCTGGAACTATTCTTTTACTTTGCCATTAAGTGTAAAACTCACAAACATGAAAGAAAATGAAAGACTAGAAAACATATAACGCAGAGTTTTAAAGAAGACTTATTGTGCTATGAAACATGCAGGAATCCTGTAACATTCAGCCAGCCACCACAGTGCATCAAGGAACACAGAGCTTTGGAAATTCCATCCACCTTTTGTATTATTTCTCTGAGAGTTGTACAGCAACAGAAGTATAGAAATGAAATCAACAACAACCCTTTCCAAACTTAGGCGAAGGGGACTTTATAGAAATGTTTATACAAAATATCTCAGGCATTGAGTCATCTGAGAGAGAAATATCTTTATTACTTCGTACAGAAAAGTAGAAAAGAAGTTATTACAGCTTTGAATACAACATAACTGCTCTTTAAGTCTGTCAGAGGATATTTTGACCTTTGGAGGTCACTGAGTCGGTTGGAACGCTTTGCTTTAATGCTGGAAAATGTGCCTTTACGTTTGCTGCGCTGTATCTTCTCGGCCCTGCCACCTGTGACTGTGCTTGCTGCTGTAGTGACCGAATATCCCTGCTGAGTTGGCTCAGCCTTTCATCTTTCCTTTGTATGCTGATCTACCAAAATTTTCCCTGTGTATGATCACTTATAAATTTGCAAAAACTTGACATTACAGGTTCTGGCTTGATAATATTAGGTGTGTCAATCTATTCCAGACTTCCCTGTGTGGGCAATTGGTGCTTCACAATTGCCTCTATGGTTTCATCTGCTTCTGTATATTTATAGAAATTTGGAGGCACATCGAACAGATGATTGATTTCGTTCATGATGAAGAACAGGTTTTCCACCCTATTGTAGAGAGTCTGCCCTGATGCTGGCCCTGATTCTGCTGAAGTGTTGGGCTGTTCTGCAACTTGACTTGCAGCAAAGGAATTGACCCTTTTAGCATAATTTTCATGGGTAAGCAGTTTTCCCACACTGCTTAGTATGCTGGGGAGGCCTCTGTTTTGTAATACCTGAAACCTGTCCATGAACCTGTTGATTTCGGTCTGCATATCTTGGCTTCTCCTTTCTAATGTTCCAATCAGGTTTCTTAATGTCAGGACCCTTTTAACCATTGAGATTGTCTCAGTCCTGTTAGCAATTCCCATGGTGGTCAGTTGAGAGCTTGTCCTGTGATTTATATGTTGATCATCCTATTGGCAGCATCAGGCATGTTGCCAAGGCTTGCTCTTGCTCTGTGTATCTCCCTATTTGCCTTTGTAATGAGCGCTGACTGTTCATCTATGGTCTCAATGAAATGCCACTGATCAATAATGGACTGGCCAATATTGGCCCACAGGACTGTTTTGAGCTCTGCTGTCACCTTATCGAGTGTGAGCTCTTTCTCAAGCTCAGTTACTCTCTTTTTGAGAGCTTTTATATCTCTTTCCTTCTCAGCCACATTCTGTTTGCTCTTATCATACATTTCATTTACTTTAGACAAAGATTCTTTGGCTTGATTAAGCTCTAACATTTGAGCTTCCAGTACTTGAATCTCATTTTGAAGCTTCTGCATATCCAGACTATGAGTCTGCTCTGTTGTTGGTGCAGCTGTCGATGTAGTTGGTGCTGTTGGTTCTATTTGTTGAGGAGGAGGAGCAGTAGTTGGAGCAGCTTCCTCAAGGTTGATTACTTCAGGAGGAGGCTGGGAGGTTTGACCTTCTTCTCTTTGTTTCAAGGCTGCCTGTAATGCTGCCTTTGCAGCCTCCGATTCTCCCAGCTTTTCTTGAGTTTGGATTAGCTGCTTGTACAGAGATACCAACAAGGTTGTGGCCTCTTGATCATGTCTTTGTTGGGCAACATCATCTGTTTGAGGGTGAATTGTGGCTGGGAGTTTGATCTTTCTCCTCAAAGCTGCCATGTCTGCATCCCTCAACTTTAATATCTCTTGTATGCCCTTGATATCTTTGGGATCATGCCCAATCTCTATGATGATGTCTTCTAAGGACCTAATTCTGTTGTCCTTTGCTTGAGAGGATGCTTTCTCCAACTCAAGCTGAGCAGCTGTGTTGTTAAGGCTATTCTCTAGCCTATAGTTATCAAATGTTTTGTCTGCCAAGGAGGCATACACCATCTCACCCGTTTGCTTATGCAATTCTATTTTGTCCATTGGGTGGATGTCCTTGGCAAGGACCTCAAGGTTGGTCCTCAAGTAGTCAGAGGCAGATTGGGGCTGCAATGCTGTTGGCATAAAATGACTCATGATCATTTTGCCTTCCTGCACATCATATGCAGACATGAGTCTTTGTTGATTGGTGGGAGCCATTTTCAACAAATGGTTATACAGCTGTATTTTGATGGGCTCATTTCTCCTCTTAATGTCGATGAACTGTTGTTTAATGCTGAGTTCACCTTCCCTTTGCTGACTTGAGGAACTCACTTCTCCTCCCATTGTTCTGTCCTGTTCCTGTTGAAAGGAACTTGCTGATGCTTCCCTGCTGGGTGGGACCATACCAAAAGACTGTCCCATTGGCATTTCTTCCTCTGAGAAGGGATTGATTCTCTGTCTTTTCTCCCCATGAGTTGTTGATGTTGTAAGGGGAGTCTCTCTGTCCCTTTTCCTGCTTGTATCCTCCTTTTGTGGAGTTTGGAGGATTGATGCCTCAGCTGAAGTTTCTTGCCTTGGAGGCACAGTTTGTTCAGTGGATCTAGGGGCTTCCACTGTTTTCTCTTGCTGGACAGGCTGCTCCTGTCTTTGTTCTTCTTGCTGTTGGTGTTGTGTTTGTTGCTGCACTTCCTGCTACATCATCTCTTCTTGTTGTTGCACTAGTGTTTCCATTTGCTCTTCAGTCATAGGAGGTGGCTGTTCCATCTGCTTTTCTTTGCCTTTGCTGGATGTCTGTGGAGTATTCATGGCAGCTTGCTGATGTGTTGTTGAAGATGAGGTAGCTGCTCCAAGTTGTCTTTGATATGAGAGGGGAACCTGTCCACAAGTTTCCAAGTCAGCTTCTTTTTGAATATTTCTAGCCTCTCTTTCTAGCAGCTCTTCACTAGTAATTTCCTCTTATAGGGTGCCCTTTTTCCAGCTCAATGCATTGGCATACCGCTCAATCTCAGGCAGCCTCATATGTGCATAGGTACCCAATTTGTATTTTATCCTCCTGAGGGAAACAAAATGATTGGGGTCATAGGGTATCCATTCAAAACTAGTTTGCAGTTTCAGGGCCTCTAGGATCCTATCTGCCTCTTTCCATCCCTCCTCTCTTTTGTTATATAGGAAAGGGCCCAGCTGGCTCCTTACCTTCAACTGCGCCTTCTTGTTCTTGCTTTGGAAGTGGAGGTAGTCGGCATTTCCAATTTGCCTGAAGTATTCTAGGGCAAAAAGTCTCATAGGGACATACCTTGGCAGCCTATAAGGCTTCAACTCACAGCCATATACTCTGATTACTGTGTGGTGTTGGTAAAAGTACCAATTACCAATGCTGTAGGTTTTGGAGAGATGGAGAACTCTCCTCATGTCATCAGTCAACCTTGGAGGAGAAACACCATACAATAATGTCATAGTTGGATGAATGAACAAGTCTATGAACTCACAGTATGTGTATGGTGATACAGAGGTGCAATGAAAAACTGAGGTCCAAAACACAACTGACCTTGGATTCCCCTAGGCATTAACTTGCTTTAGGGGAATGAGGAAGCTGTCTGGTTGATAAAACAAGAATAGATGGTAAATGTATGAAGTGTATCTGAACAATCTTTCCCTTTGCAGATTCATTAGCTGGTCATGGATCCTATCTGCAATATATGTGGCATAGTCATAATGTACAGTTGGACGCTTTCCAGGAGAGAATATAGACAGCATTGCCATTATACTATCATCCACATCCTCCACTCCCCTGAACCCTAGGACATAGCTGATCAAATCCACTAGCATTCTGCCCAATTCATTTAAGTATGTATATCCAATAGGAGGAGTTCTGATGGCTTCAAAGCTTGGTTGTATGAACAGCTGATTGATTTTGATGATCTGGTCATTTGACAACTTAGTCCCCTTCTTTATCAAGTTTTGCATGGAGAGGGGGGTCAATGGTTTTGTAGTGTGGAAATGCAGCATCTCATTTATGCTCTCTGGGGTGATATGGAACAGAATTGAGCCTGTGGGGCTGAGAACAGCTCTTTGGCATGGATCATAGCACTCCTGGCATCTGTGGATCAATTCTGGCATAGGATTTACCTGAGGGAGGTTGTAGATGGGCAAGTTTGAGTCCCAAATCCCTAGGATATCAGCTCCACTAAGGTGCTGGGCTTTCAACTCATTTAGCATCTGAATATTATATTTAGAGCCTAATGGGAAATAGTCTAACATCTGATAATCCACATCTCCCAGAGCTTTCCATTCTAACTCCCTTTGAGGGGTATTGAGAGGCTTGATGTTCAGTGCAATTGGAGTTTCCATGGTTTACTAAGCTTCTGACTTGCAGGTGAACTGGTTGAAGTAAGCAGAACAACACAGAGGTGATTCCTTACAATGGAAGTGTGAATTTTAAGGACCAGAGGGTGAATTGAGCAAACAGCAATTGAAATACTGTTTAACGGATTGATAAAAACAATAGCAGGGCTGACCAGAACTTTTCTATGGTGAATTTAGCCAGCTAAGGTTCCTAGTTCACGACTGCGCGAACTAGCTGTGAATTTCAACTCAATTTGTCAAATGCGGCCCTGCAGGAGTTTGATGGCTTCACTGGCTGGATGTAAGTGCAGGTCACTGGTGTTTAACGGTGAAAACAGAGTTTTAACGTCTGTTAACAGTTTATTCGCGGAATTATGGATAAAACCAGGCTTATGGGATGATTTTGAAGAATACCTGGTGAATTCGTCGGCAAGAGTTGCGAATGCAGGTGCAATGGAGGCTATGGCGGTCTCGGAATCGACTTTAGCAGGCTGGTGCTGGTTTGGACGTAAAATACATGCAGGAACAACAACAGTCTCTTTCTGCAAAAGTAGAAAAAACACGAAATTTTGGCCAATATATGGATTTTTGGCATATTGGCGCCTTTTTGGGATGACGTCAGCATGACGTCATCAGGTGGGGTCGAAGTCGGATGACGTCAGCATGACATCACCGGGTGATGTGGCAGGTCCTGGTTGGTCCACGGATATGCTGAAGGGGCGGACATGTCAGCGAAGGGACGGACGAATGAGGTGATGCGACGGCGGGGTGGCAGCGACGTGGCTCTGACGTGGGCATGACATGGGACTAGCAAAACGAGGTGGTAAGTGAACAGTGGTAACGGTTTTCTCGGACCGCTTACAATACGGCCCTGGTTTTGTCAGAGGTCGACCCGAGAGACTGAGAAGGTGACGCGTGGTCGAGGACTGACGTAACCCTTCGTCAGTTTCTCGGGTACTAACTGTCGGGCGTCGGGACCAACCCGATACGTATAAGGGCCGTCCGATCAGAGGCGCTCGATCGGACGGCTGACGGGTTGATAAAGTGATCGGGCAATACGGAAGGGGGGCGGGATTTAAAAAATATATTTTTTGGGATGCGCGCTTAGCGGAAGACCATTGGGGTATGGAGGATTTCGATGGTTTTTTAGCGTATTTTCAATAAAACCAATATAGCGCCCGAACCATTGGATAACATAAAAATGGGTTTTTTATGAATATTTTTGTAAAAATGCGCCCGGTGCTTGGACTTTGGATAAAGGAGAAAAGTGGGTTTTTAGAGTATTTTTGTCAATGAAGCGGGTTAAAGGGACAAAAGGGGTTTTTAGCAAGGTTTTTTGGGGATTTTTTGGGTTTTTCTGAGCAGAGGGAAGGTGAGAGCTTAGGGGAAAGGTTGTTGCTCATAACCAGAGGTTAGAGCAGCCCCAGGACAGGGTTGACCACAGTCCCAGGTGGACTAAAGTCTCCCTTTAGACAGACATATTTAGCTATAATGCTAAAAGGAGGATATTTATAGAATGCTTGGGGGTTTATACACCATGGTGTTAATAATACTAGGGAAAGGGTAACATAGGGGAATTACATAATAGAGTTAGAGTTAATATGGGGGAATATGTGAATGAGGGGGGAAAATCACTAAGTTTACTTGAAACTTACTTAGTTTAGGGAGTAGATCAAAATGAAAAGAATTTTTAGACAAGAAATGTGGCTTCTAAAAAGATTAAGAACCACCATGAAACCATAATTTCTTCCATGAATCTCAACTGATGAGGGAGTGTTAGTAATGAAATGGAAAAAGGGGAAGAAGGGAGGTTAGACATGCTTCTTTGCTTGCTGCAACTTGATGAAGAATAACACCTTCTCAATTCATTGATTTTTGCTTTGGTAAACAAAGTTAGCACACATGCAACTTATAAGAAATGACCTTTCTGCAACCCCAACTGCCTACCCATCTATTTGCCTAGCATTTTTTTAATTTCTTCTTGGAGGGTGCATTTAGGCTTGCAGACCCTTACTTGCCTTTTCTTTTCTTTGGCTTTTTCTTTTGTTTTTCTATCTACTTCTACCCTTATTTCTTCCAAGGTCCCAGATTAAGTTGTTGGGAACCTTTCTTCTCTACCTAAACTACTTGTCTGCCAAGGTTAAACAGTTTGGACAGACTTATTTCTCTATTCTGCAATTGGAAATTCAAAACATGGCATGATCCAGATTAGACTATTGGACCATCCATCAAAATTTGAGTCCATATCAAGCTATAAGCACAGATTGTATTCTTATGGAAATATGTGATCTTTGCATCATCAAAGCAGAGCATATTTGGACCTTTTCATTGCCAATCATGAAATATGAAACCTATTGGTATAGGTAGCTAATAGTGGCTCCACATGGGGATGGTTTTTCATTTGAAAGACCAAGAACAGCAGGTCAGATTGCCTTGCTCCTTGACTGCTCTTGCCAACCTTGAAGTTTGTTGCTTTGAAATGACAAAATTGTGTGCTTCTCTTCTTGGTAGACCTCTGATTCTATTTACCTTTTGCTGGTAGTTTTAAGAAAACTTTGAGAAATTGCATCTTTACATGTTAACAGAAAATAATATATACATCTGGGTATGTACAAGGGAAAACTCAGGCTGCACTTATGGGTGATATTCAAAATAGTGCTTCAGCATCCTGCCATTCACAGGACCTTCATCCAAATCAGTTTCATTAAGACTCTTAAGGAAATAAGTGTTGTTTCCTTGTACTGCTTGGACAACAAATGGTCCTCTCCAAAGGGAATCAAATTTTCCATGTTTTCCCTTATCCTCTCTTCTTGAATCCCACTTGAGGACTTTGTCACCAATGTTGAAATCTTCTGCCTTAGTTCTTCTATCAAAAGCCTTCTTTAATTTTTCTTGTAGAACTTGAACTCTGCTGAAAACTTGGTCTCTAGTTTGCTGTAAACATATGATTTGATTGATTCTTCTTTGCATATCATTTGGTTCAGCTTGGCTTTCTTGAAGGAGTTTCATAACAGGTACCCCTAGTGATGAGGGAAATTTGGCTTCCAATCCATAAACCAACTCATATGGGTTGGTTCCAATTGATCTCTTGGTTGTTAGTCTATCTGCCCATAGAGCATTTACAAGCTTCTTATGCCAATTCTTTTTGTTCTCTTCTAGCACTTTCTTTATGATGTTTACCAGACTTTTATTTGATGACTCAGCAAGGCCATTTCCTTGGGGATAGTATGCAGTAGAATGTCCTAAGGTAATGTGAAATTTATGGCAGAAATTCACCATTTTCTTGGATCTGAAAGCAACAGCATTGTCTGTTATTATTTTATCAGGACAACCAAATCTAGCCAGTATGTTGTTCTCCAAGAACTGAATGATAGTGGAATCATTTGCTTGTCTGCATGGAACAACTTCAATCCACTTGGTGAAGTAGTCTGTAGCTGTTAAGATCCATCTATGTTGGCCTGAAGATGAGGGATGAATTTCCCCAATGAAATCCAAGCCCCATTGTTGAAAAGGTCTCTCTGTTGCAATAGGCCTCAAGGGAAGTGGCAGCAACTGTCTCTTTCCCTCAAACACTTGACATTTATGACATGAGGTTGTGAATTTCTTGACATCAGAGAACATGGTGGGCCAGTAGTAACCAGCCCTTAGTATTTTATCCACAGTGGACTTCCAGTACAAGTGTCCACCACAGTCACCTGCATGAAATTCCTTTATGATATTGTCAGTTTCATTCTCAATTAGGCAGTTTAGCAATATTCCTTCATGGTTTTTCCACAATAGATTTCCATCCATAACACAGAATTTAGAAGCTTTCATTTTTAAGAACCTACATTTAGTCCTGGACAATCCTGGGGGAGCACACAGGTTTTGCAATATATAACATATATCAGAGTACCAGGGGGATTGTTCAAAGGCTACATTGATCTTTGGAGTCGCCAGCTCTGGTTCACTGTCCAGTTGGTTGATGTCTAAGGCTTGGAAATTTGCTTCTGTCATTAGTTTGGCCAAACCTTGCCCTTTTATTAGTTTTGTAGGTTTTATCTCAATATAAAATTCCAAGATGTTGGCAATCCACTTTCCTCTTCTGCCCTCTAAATTTTCTTGGGTGAGAATGTCTTTGACAATAGGACTTGGCACATATGCTATAACATGGGAATAAAGGATATAAATCCTAAAGTCTTTAATGGCTTTGACCAAAGCATAAGCCTGATTTTCCATGATTTGATATTTTAAAGGTGCATCCCTAAGAGCTCTGCTAAAGAAAGCAATTGGCTTTTCATTTCCTTGGTCATCTTTTTGTAACAAAACAACAGCAATAGTATGCTGGGAGGCAAAAGAGAAGATGATAAATTCTCTGTCAAATTGAGGATTGGTCAAGACTGGGGTTTGGGTAAGAGCCAGCTTTATACCTTCAAAGGCTTGATTGGCTTCAACAGTCCATTTGACTTTTGAATCTTTCTTTAGCATGTTATTTAATAATCGGATTAGTTCTGCTAAGTTTGGGATAAACCTTCTCAAGAAATTGATTTTTCCCAAAAATCCTTGCAACTCTTTGACATTTCTTGGGTGGGGCATTTGTAGGATAGCCTGTATCCTATCTGGATCAATTCTAATGCCATCTTTAGAAATGATGTGGCCTAATAGTTTACCTTCCTCTAAACCAAACAGGGATTTCTTGGGATTCAAGGAAATTCCATATTTTCTGCATTTTAGGAAGATCTGTCTCAAATGTTTTATATGTTCTTGGTCTGATTTTGAGAAAGGTGTAAGGTCATCTAAGTAAATGACTAAAAAGTCATGAATCTCCTTGGCAAAAGCAATATCCATTGCTCTTTGAAATGTTGCCCCTGCATTTTTCAATCCAAAAGGCATCTTTACATATTTGAAAGTTCCCCATGGGGTTGTGAATGTTGTTTTGTCTTGATCATCAGGGTGTACCAGGATTTGATTGAAGCCTGAAAATCCATCCAGTAATGAGATCCTTGAGGCCCCTACCACTCTTTAGAGAATGTGATCCATCTTGGGTAGGGGATAGTTGTCTTTGAGGGATACTTGGTTCAGATTTCTTAGGTCCACACACAGCCTTATTTCACCAGTTTTCTTTCTTGTAGGGACTAAGTTTGAGATCCACCCAGAGAATCTAATTGGTGCTATGATGCCTACCTTAAACATTTTCTGTACTTCTTGTTCCATTGCTAGGAGAAGCATAGGATTGATTCTCCTCAATTTTTGTTTAAAGGGCTTTTGATCAGGCTTGAGAGGGATTGTATGCTGGATAATAGAGGTGTCATAGGACTTTAGGTCCTCATAACTCCATGCAAAAACATCCTGGAACTCTTTAAAGAGGTCAATGTATTTAGGCTTTTGATCAGGAGGTAAAGATGCAGACAATTTAATTATTTTGGGTTTTTCAATTGTACCTATGTTGCATTCTTCAATGGCTGCATTTAAGGGCTGCATTTTTGGTTTTATGGGAATATCATTTGAATCAAAGATGTCCTCTAGTGGAGTCAGGCCTGTTGGTAGAAAATTGTCTTTCAACTCTATGATGTCAGTTTCAGCATTGGCCACTTCCTCACAATTGATTGATTGAATTTGCTGAATGTTGTCCTTGTTGAAAATAGTTGGTTTTAGCATTTGCTTTGCTGTTCTAGGTGATATTGGGTGAGTAATCTTTTGAAACTGTATTTGTGATTGACTTGCTGTATCGAGTATTTGTGATTGACTTGCTGTATCAGTGTCAATATTTAATCCTGCAAATTCTTGTTGCAGAGTTAAAAAATGGTTTATTTGCTTGTCATCCTCAAAGACTTGCCAATCATTAACATTGTTTGGAATGGAGGGTCTGTGTTTTACCTCAGCTTTAAAACAATGATGGGGCTCAAAAGGCAACTTGCATGTACTTGCAAATGTGGCTAAACTATGAGCATGCAGATTGCGGGTTCTAGGAATTTTAGTGATTTGGAATTCAGAGAAAAAATTTAGTACCTCAGCAACAGCAGACCTATAAGTCCTTAGTCTTTTGTCATTAGTGACAAAATTTCCCTTCACTTGTTGGATAACTAAATCTGAATCACCCATGATTGAAACCCTGGCAGCTTGTAAGAACTTTACTAACTTGAGGCCTAGTAAAAGAGCTTCATACTCTGCCATATTATTAGTACATCTGAAGTTTAATCTATAGGCTCTGCCTTCTGCATGACTATTTTCTTTGTTGTGTACCCAAACTCCAGCTCCTGCCCCTAACTTGTTGACTGAGCCATCAAATTCGAGGAACCATAGAATATCTTGTTGTGGAGGAGATTTAACAATCTGTTCATGGGCTGGCAAAGTAAGTTGAAGTTGTGGTTTTTCATCTGGCTTGTATTTTAGGACAATCTCATCATTTGATTGGATATTCTTGGCAACTAGGGCAGCAGCAGCATCTAGTGTTTGATTGACTGTCGTTTCATTGGAGTCTTCCTCCTGTATGAGTATCTTGGTTTCAACCTCACCTTTTGAGGGAGTTGTGCTGTCATTGAAGATAATGTATGAGTCTATGTCTGAATGGACAGCATATATGGGAAAGTTTTGAGGCTTTTCTTCGCTGCTGACCATGTATTTCATGAGTGTTTCTCTGTACAGTCTTTTTGGTTGCCCAAAGATAGAGATGGTGGCATATGACATGTCTAATTGTAGGGAACCTTGGAGTTTAGCTCCCCATGATCTTGATAACAGCATCCCATACTTAGGTGGGATATCAGCAACTACCACATCCATTAGGATTGTTTTGTTTGGGTATTGAAACAAAGACACACATAAATCTTTTATGAGACCTAAACACTTGACTTGGCTGGAGTCAAAGGAAAACAGGTCCTTGTATGGTCTTGTTATATCTAGATTCAATCTCTCCATGACCGCTTTTGGCATGAGATTGTGAGAGGCACCTGAGTCAAACATTGCATTATGTAATATCTTATCATGAATGTGTAAGCTGACATAGAAAGGTAATACCCCTGTGGCTACCGTTTTTCCATCCACTTCTGGGCCAAACAGTAATTCTGGGGTGTCATCCAGCACATTGACATCATCTTTGTTGCTAGTGAGTTGAAGGGACTTTTTGATCTTTAGTTTATATATGTCATGCTTGGCTAGTTCTAAGAGAGGGATTGCTATTTTTAGTTTGCCAATTTCAGTCTCTAGGTCAAAGGGTTTTTCAGATTGGGTCTTGGGGTTATGGATAACAGTCCTTTCCTTGTTCATTAAATCTTCTTCTTGATTTTTATCTTGACTTTGGGACTTGTCTCTTTTACTCATCTCTTGGGGAGTAGCATTTGAATTAGGGTGAGAGGATGAAGTAGCCATAGGCTGCTGTTTTAAGGACAATGGTTCAGTGATCTCTTCAATAATCACTTCTTCTGCAGGTGAATTTGTTTTGTCATTAGGTTCTGTGACTATGGCTCTTTTAGGCTGTTGATTATCCTTTACCTTTTCAGGCTGGTTTACATTCACAGTTCTCCTCCTTAGCTTGTATTGTTTATGGACTTCATAGACAGCAGTGTCATAGCCTTGTTTAAAGTCAAAGGATTCACCTGATTTAGTTTGGAACAGTTTGATTTCATCATCCTCATGATCTTCTTGTGTTAAGAAAACTTGACTTTCATCATCTAGACCCATTAAATTAATCTCAGGATCTTCATTGGGCTCAGTTGATGTGGAAGTTTCTGCATAATTTTCTTGGAAAGGGGGTCTTATGTCTTGGTTAGCACTGGCCTTGCCAACATTTGGGTTTTGAGTTCTCCTAAAATTTGGATTCCTAGGAGGGTTGTTTTGTGGTGCTTCCCATGATGATTTTCTCTCAACCGATTCCACTCTATCACCCAATCTTTTCATTCCGGTGAGTGTTGCATCCAACTTTTGATCGAAGGCAGAGGGTTCCTCCTTGAAAACAGTCCTCTTTTCCAACCTTGCTCTGTTTCTTTTGGCAATCAGGTTAGCTTCCACTATGACAGCAACCCTTTGAGCCTCTGCAAGGGACTGAGGATCTCTTTCCTTCAACTGATAGGCCATGTCAGGGTCAAAACCATCAGGGAATTTGTACAAAGCTAAATCAGGAGGGGGTCTTAAATTTTGTGGGATTGCGTTATATACATTGTTAAATCTTGCACAATACTCCAAAACAGTCTCTTGGGGACCTCTTTTGATAGTTTCATATTCCCCAAGTATGTGCAGAGGATCCTTCTTCTTCTCCCATCTGCTAGTAAAGGCTTGATAAAGCTCATCAGGAGTTGTGATGGAGTTTGCATTCAGGGATCTAAACCAAGTTCTTACATCCCCAGTTAGGCTTTGAACAAACATCCTCATTCTGACACTGTCATCATCTATTTCATAGGTCTCAAAATGGTCTTGCATCCTCTTAGCATGCTGGACAGCTGTCAGAGGGCCATTGGAGTCAAAATATGAGATTTTGGTTTGGTAATCTTGGGGTAGAGCTGCAGCATTAGCTGGTATTTGCAAGGGTGTATATCTGTTAGCCATATTTACAGGGTTTAGAGGATTAACAGGGGCAGCTGGGATAATAGGAATTGTGGGTACTATAGGGGTAATAGGTAAGGGTGAACCTACAGTGTTGGTCAAGGGGATATGTGCAGTGGATGAAGATGTGAGAGGAGGACTTTGAGATGTGGATGGTGAACTAGCGGAAGTAGGGGTGGACCGGAAAAGGACCTTGCATGGGGTAGAGATAAGGCTGGGATGATCTGGATCTGAGGTGAAATCAGCAGGCTGCTCCTGCCTTTGCTGCCTCCTAATGTTTCTAGGGATGGTATTTAGATTATCAACGATGATGGGTGGATTAGGGTCAGGATTTGCCCTAGTATGCCGTGGATTTTTCTTGGGAGCCAGCTTCTAACTGCTTTTTAGGATTTTATAGGAAATTTTTTATATTTGCAAGGACTGGATAAAGATTTTGAAATGGCTATATATATTTCAAAGCTGAGATGAAGACCTACTGAAAAAACTCTTCACTAAAGCTCTCCATGTGATACAGAAACAGTTTTGAAGGCCTCTTGATTGATTTCAGGCTTGATTTGCAGCTTTGAGAGATGTATAGAAATTGGAAAATCCTAAGAAGTCCCCAGCGGAGTCGCCAATTATGTTAACACCCAGGTTGTTCCCTTTGACTCTAAGGGAATACGACCGGGGTAACCACTAACCAATCTTTGGATTACAGTGCCTAGCCAAACTGTAATCAGAGAGGGCTCTCTCTTTATAATTTGTCTCTGTTTTGTGGAGATTTTAGGCTAGCTATGAAATGAGGGTGTTTAGTTTTATGCTTTGGTTGAGGGATGTCTTTCTGTACTTGAAGTGTGAAACTCTGCAGATGAGTTTATTTCATTGGGCAATGGAGTCTGTGGCTACAAGTGTTTAGAAATCTTGAGATGATTTACTGAAATTACAGGGCCATTTAAATACTTCATATAACAAAGTTAGATTATGATGGTGACATGTGAACAACCAGTGAAAAGCATTTAAGAATTTTCCACTAAGCTGGGTTGTGGGAAAGAGATAGATGCCTCAGGAGCAAACTTGAATTCCTGAAAATGTTTATCACAGTGAGAGATAAAGCTTGAAAGTGTAGCAATTAAGAATTACACCTTATTTACTCTATCTCGAAGAAAACATTTATAACAGCTTAGATTGAGTTCAGGGTAATCTATGATTAAATCCTGGAACTATTCTTTTACTTTGCCATTAAGTGTAAAACTCACAAACATGAAAGAAAATGAAAGACTAGAAAACATATAACGCAGAGTTTTAAAGAAGACTTATTGTGCTATGAAACATGCAGGAATCCTGTAACATTCAGCCAGCCACCACAGTGCATCAAGGAACACAGAGCTTTGGAAATTCCATCCACCTTTTGTATTATTTCTCTGAGAGTTGTACAACAATAGAAGTATAGAAATGAAATCAACAACAACCCTTTCCAAACTCAGGCGAAGGGGACTTTATAGAAATGTTTATACAAAATATCTCAGGCATTGAGTCATCTGAGAGAGAAATATCTTTACTACTTCGTACAGAAAAGTAGAAAAGAAGTTATTACAGCTTTGAATACAACATAACTGCTCTTTAAGTCTGTCAGAGGATATTTTGACCTTTGGAGGTCACTGAGTCGGTTGGAACGCTTTGCTTTAATGCTGGAAAATGTGCCTTTACGTTTGCTGCGCTGTATCTTCTCGGCCCTGCCACCTGTGACTGTGCTTGCTGCTGTGGTGACCGAATAGCCCTGCTGAGTTGGCTCAGCCTTTCATCTTTCCTTTGTATGCTGATCTACCAAAATTTTCCCTGTGTATGATCACTTATAAATTTGCAAAAACTTGACATTACAGGTTCTGGCTTGATAATATTAGCTGTGTCAATCTATTCCAGACTTCCTGTGTGGGCAATTGGTGCTTCACAATTGCCTCTATGGTTTCATCTGCTTCTGTATATTTATAGAAATTTGGAGGCACATCGAACAGATGATTGATTTCGTTCATGATGAAGAACATATTTTCCACCCTATTGTAGAGAGTCTGCCCTGATGCTGGCCCTGAATTTGTTGAAGTGTTGGGATGTTCTGCAACTTGACTTGCAGCAAAGGCATTGACCCTTTTAGCATAATTTTCATGGGTAAGCAGTTTTCCCACACTGCTTAGTATGCTGGGGAGGCCTCTATTTTTTAATACCTGAAACCTGTCCATGAACCTGTTGATTTCGGTCTGCATATCTTGGCTTCTCCTTTCTAATGTTCCAATCAAGTTTCTTAATGTCAGGACCCTTTTAACCATTGAGATTGTCTCAGTCCTGTTAGCAATTCCCATGGTGGTCAGTTGAGAGCTTGTCCTGTGATTTAATATGCTGATCATCCTATTGGCAGCATCAGGCATGTTGCCAAGGCTTGCTCTTGCTCTGTGTATCTCCCTATTTGCCTTTGTAATGAGCGCTGACTGTTCATCTATGGTCTCAATGAAATGCCACTAATCAGTAATGGACTGGCCAATATTGGCCCACAGGACTGTTTTGAGCTCTGCTGTCGCCTTATCGAGTGTGAGCTCTTTCTCAAGCTCAATTATTCTATTTTTGAGAGCTTTTATATCTCTTTCCTTCTCAGCCACATTCTGTTTGCTCTTATCATACCTTTCATTTACTTTAGCCAAAGATTCTTTGGCTTGATTAAGCTCTAACATTTGAGCTTCCAGGACTTGAATCTCATTTTGAAGCTTCTGCATATCCAGACTATGAGTCTGCTCTGTTGTTGGTGCAGCTGTCGATGTAGTTGCTGCTGTTGGTTCTGTTTGTTGAGGAGGAGGAGCAGTAGTTGGAGCAGCTTCCTCAAGGTTGATTACTTCAGGAGGAGGCTGGGAGGTTTGACCTTCTTCTCTTTGTTTCAAGGCTGCCTGTAATGCTGCCTTTGCAGCCTCCGATTCTCCCAGCTTTTCTTGAGTTTGGATTAGCTGCTTGTACAGAGATACCAACAAGGTTGTGGCCTATTGATCATGTCTTTGTTGGGCAACATCATCTGTTTGAGGGTGAATTGTGGCTGGGAGATTGATCTTTCTCCTCAAAGCTGCCATGTCTACATCCCTCAACTTTAATATCTCTTGTATGCCCTTGATATCTTTGGGATCATGCCCAATCTCTATGATGATGTCTTCTAAGGACCTAATTCTATTGTCCTTTGCTTAAGAGGATGCTTTCTCCAACTCAAGTTGAGCAGCTGTGTTGTTAAGGCTATTCTCTAGCCTATAGTTATCAAATGTTTTGTCTGCCAAGGAGGCATACACCATCTCACCCGTTTGCTTATGCAGTTCTATTTTGTCCATTGGGTGGATATCCTTGGCAAGGACCTCAAGGTTGGTCCTCAAGTAGTCAGAGGCAGATTGGGGCTGCAATGCTATTGGCATAAAATGACTCATGATCATTTTTCCTTCCTGCACATCATATGCAGACATGAGTCTTTGTTGATTGGTGGGAGCCATTTTCAGCAAATGGTTATACAGCTGTATTTTGATGGGCTCATTTCTCCTCTTAATGTCGATGAACTGTTGTTTAATGCTGAGTTCACCTTCCCTTTGCTGACTTGAGGAACTCACTTCTCCTCCCATTGTTCTGTCCTGTTCCTGTTGAAAGGAACTTGCTGATGCTTCCCTGCTGGGTGGGACCATACCAAAAGACTGTCCCATTGGCATTTCTTCCTCTGAGAAGGGATTGATTCTCTGTCTTTTCTCCCCATGAGTTGTTGATGTTGTAAGGGGAGTCTCTCTGTCCCTTTTCCTGCTTGTATCCTCCTTTTGTGGAGTTTGGAGGATTGATGCCTTAGCTGAAGTTTCTTGCCTTGGAGGCACAGTTTGTTCAGTGGATCTAGGGGCTTCCACTGTTTGCTCTTGCTGGACAGGCTGCTCCTGTCTTTGTTCTTCTTGCTGTTGGTGTTGTGTTTGTTGTTGCACTTCCTGCTGCATCATCTCTTCTTGTTGTTGCACTAGTGTTTCCATTTTCTCTTCAGTCATAGGAGGTGGCTGTTCCATCTGCTTTTCTTTGCCTTTGCTGGATGTCTGTGGAGTATTCATGGCAGCTTGCTGATGTGTTGTTGAAGATGAGGAAGCTGCTCCAAGTTGTCTTTGATATGAGAGGGGAACCTGTCCACAAGTTTCCAAGTCAGCTTCTTTTTGAATATTTCTAGCCTCTCTTTCTAGCAGCTCTTCACTAGTAATTTCCTCTTCTAGGGTGCCCTTTTTCCAGCTCAATGCATTGGCATACCGCTCAATCTCAGGCAGCCTCATATGTGCATAGGTAGCCAATTTGTATTTTATCCTCCTGAGGGAAACAAAATGATTGGGGTCATAGGGTATCCATTCAAAACTAGTTTGCAGTTTCAGGGCCTCTAGGATCCTATCTGCCTCTTTCCATCCCTCCTCTCTTTTGTTATATAGGAAAGGGCCCAGCTGGCTCCTTACCTTCAACTGCGCCTTCTTGTTCTTGCTTTGGAAGTGGAGGTAGTCGGCATTTCCAAATTGCCTGAAATATTCTAGGGCAAAAAGTCTCATAGGGACATACCTTGGCAGCCTATAAGGCTTCAACTCACAGCCATATACTCTGATTACTGTGTGGTGTTGGTAAAAGTACCAATTACCAACGCTGTAGGTTTTGGAGAGATGGAGAACTCTCCTCATGTCATCAGTCAACCTTGGAGGAGAAACACCATACAATAATGTCATAGCTGGATGAATGAACAAGTCTATGAACTCACAGTATGTGTATGGTGATACAGAGGTGCAATGAAAAACTGAGGTCCAAAACACAACTGACCTTGGATTCCCCTGGGCATTAACTTGCTTCAGGGGAATGAGGAAGCTGTCTGGTTGATAAAACAAGAATAGATGGTAAATGTATGAAGTGTATCTGAACAATCTTTCCCTTTGCAGATTCATTAGCTCGTCATGGATCCTATCTGCAATATATGTGGCATAGTCATAATGTACAGCTGGAGGCTTTCCAGGAGAGAATATAGACAACATTGCCATTATACTATCATCCACATCCTCCACTCCCCTGAACCCTAGGACATAGCTGATCAAATCCACTAGCATTCTGCCCAATTCATTTAAGTATGTATATCCAATAGGAGGAGTTCTGATGGCTTCAGAGCTTGGTTGTATGAACAGCTGATTGATTTTGATGATCTGGTCATTTGACAACTTAGTCCCCTTCTTTATCAAGTTCTGCATGGAGTGGGGGGTCAATGGTTTTGCAGTGTGGAAATGCAGCATCTCATTTATGCTCTCTGGGGTGATATGGAACAGAATTGAGCCTGTGGGGCTAAGAATAGCTCTTTGGCATGGATCATAGCACTCCTGGCATCTGTGGATCAATTCTGGCATAGGATTTACCTGAGGGAGGTTGTAGATGGGCAAGTTTGAGTCCCAAATCCCTAGGATATCAGCTCCACTAAGGTGTTGGGCTTTCAACTCATTTAGCATCTGAATATTATATTTAGAGCCTAATGGGAAATAATCTAACATCTGATAATCCACATCTCCCAGAGCTTTCCATTCTAACTCCCTTTGAGGGGTATTGAGAGGCTTGATGTTCAGTGCAATTGGAGTTTCCATGGTTTACTAAGCTTCTGACTTGCAGGTGAACTGGTTGAAGTAAGCAGAACAACACAGAGGTGATTCCTTACAATGGAAGTGTGAATTTTAAGGAGCAGAGGGTGAATTGAGCAAACAGTAATTGAAATACTGTTTAACGGATTGATAAAAACAAATAGCAGGGCTGACCAGAACTTTTTTATGGTGAATTTAGCCAGCTAAGGTTCCTAGTTCACGACTGCGCGAACTAGCTGTGAATTTCAACTCAATTTGTCAAATGCGGCCCTGCAGGAGTTTGATGGCTTCACTAGCTGGATGTAAGTGCAGGTCACTGGTGTTTAACGGTGAAAACAGAGTTTTAATGTTTGTTAATAGTTTATTCGTGGAATTATGGATAAAACCAGGCTTATGGGATGATTTTGAAGAATACCTGGTGAATTCGTCGGCAAGAGTTGCGAATGCAGGTGCAATGGAGGCTCTGGCGGTCTTGGAATCGACTTTAGCAGGCTGGTGCTGGTTTGGACGTAAAATACATGCAGGAACAACAACAGTCTCTTTCGGCAAAAGTAGAAAAAACATGAAATTTTGGCCAATATATGGATTTTTGGCATATTGGCGCCTTTTTGGGATGACGTCAGCATGACGTCATCAGGTGGGGTCGAAGTCGGATGACGTCAGCATGACGTCACCAGGTGATGTGGCAGGTCCTGGTTGGTCCACGGATATGCTGAAGGGGCGGACATGTCAGCGAAGGGACGGACGAATGAGGTGATGTGACGGCGGGGTGGCAGCGACGTGGCTCTGACGTGGGCATGACATGGGACCAGCAAAACCAGGTGGTAAGTGAACATTGGTAACGATTTTCTCGGACCGCTTACAATACGGCCCCGGTTTTGTCAGAGGTCGACCCGAGAGACTGAGAAGGTGACGCGTGGCCGAGGACTGACGTAACCCTTTGTCCGTTTCTCGGGTACTAACTGTCGGGCGTCAGGACCAACCCGATACGTATAAGGGCCGTCCGATCAGAGGCGCTCGATCGGACGGCTGACGGGTTGATAAAGTGATCGGGCAATACGGAAGGGGGGCGGGATTTAAAAAATATATTTTTTGGGATGCGCGCTTAGCGGAAGACCATTGGGGTATGGAGGATTTCGATGGTTTTTTAGCGTATTTTCAATAAAACCAATATAGCGCCCGAACCATTGGATAACATAAAAATGGGTTTTTTATGAATATTTTTGTAAAAATGCGCCCGGTGCTTGGACTTTGGATAAAGGAGAAAAGTGGGTTTTTAGAGTATTTTTGTCAATGAAGTGGGTTAAAGGGACAAAAGGGGTTGTTAGCAAGGTTTTTTTGGGGATTTTTTGGGTTTTTCTGAGCAGAGGGAAGGTGAGAGCTTAGGGGAAAGGTTGTTGCTCATAACCAGAGGTTAGAGCAGCCCCAGGACAGGGTTGACCACAGTCCCAGGTGGACTAAAGTCTCCCTTTAGACAGACATATTTAGCTATAATGCTAAAAGGAGGATATTTATAGAATGCTTGGGGGTTTATACACCATGGTGTTAATAATACTAGGGAAAGGGTAACATAGGGGAATTACATAATAGAGTTAGAATTAATATGGGGGAATATGTGAATGAGGGGGGAAAATCACTAAGTTTACTTGAAACTTACTTAGTTTAGGGAGTAGATCAAAATGAAAAGAATTTTTAGACAAGAAATGTGGCTTCTAAAAAGATTAAGAACCACCATGAAACCATAATTTCTTCCATGAATCTCAACTGATGAGGGAGTGTTAGTAATGAAATGGAAAAAGGGGAAGAAGGGAGGTTAGACATGCTTCTTTGCTTGCTGCAACTTGATGAAGAATAACACCTTCTCAATTCATTGATTTTTGCTTTGGTAAACAAAGTTAGCACACATGCAACTTATAAGAAATGACCTTTCTGCAACCCCAACTGCCTACCCATCTATTTGCCTAGCATTTTTTTAATTTCTTCTTGGAGGGTGCATTTAGGCTTGCAGACCCTTACTTGCCTTTTCTTTTCTTTGGCTTTTTATTTTGTTTTTCTATCTACTTCTACCCTTATTTCTTCCAAGGTCCCAGATTAAGCTGTTGGGAACCTTTCTTCTCTACCTAAACTACTTGTCTGCCAAGGTTAAACAGTTTGGACAGACTTCTTTCTCTATTCTGCAACTGGAAATTCAAAACATGGCATGATTCAGATTAGACTGTTGGACCATCCATCAAAATTTTAGTCCATATCAAGCTATAAGCACAGATTGTATTCTTATGGAAATATGTGATCTTTGCATCATCAAAGCAGAGCATATTTGGACCTTTTCATTGCCAATCATGAAATATGAAACCTATTGGTATAGGTAGCTAACATATTAATAGAATGGATTAATGCAACTATCTGTACCTCTAAATCCCCTCTAATCATAAATCATTAGCATCTTGTGTAAGATTAAGTATACTTCCTTGAATCTCTTGAATGTAATTCAGAAGGTTTTCCAACTTATGATTGTTCTATTTTACAGTATGGAAACTATGATAATCATATTTTTTGTTGTCTTCTACTCACCACTATTTTGATCTATATCACTTTGTAAAGTCTTATAGCAACCCTCTGCTGAAGTAATTAATATATCCCAAAGGATTAATTACTTCAACCCTACATCTGTCTTCTTTCATTGGTCCTCCAAAATTAAAACCAAAAACCCCCAAAACAATTATTTTAGATGCTCTGGCATTGGTAGCTTGACCTAATACTATTTCATAGGTACAATATTAGAATGGCACCGTTTCTTGGGAGCGAAGTAACACATATCTTTCTCCAGGGAATGATAAAGTTTGGATCTATTTATTGCTGGTGAACAAGGATAGGCATTTGTATTGGTTGCATTATTTTCACCTGGTGACTCCACTTTGTCAGATGGCGATTCCACTAAATTACCGATCCCACTCTTGTTTTGAAATTTCAGCTGCCTTTACTGCTATGCAAGGTTCGTTGATACTTTAAATCAACAGTATATGTCTTTTCCTCTTAGCCATGGTCAAAAATCTAAAATGTATATAGAGGATGCAAATTTTAATGTACACTTATGAGTATAAGTTTTCCATGGGATTTCATGTTCATATTGCATATTTTTAGCTACTGGCAACTTGGTTTGTCAATAAATCCACTCCGCACTTGGTTACATTAGAGAACATATTACACCTAACAATGTAATTTTTTTCAGTTCAGTTAGATAGAGGTGTGGGAGTGAATAGCTACTTTCAGTTTCAAGGTGCAGTAGATCTACAATTGTTTCAATTTTCAAGATTGCAGTATCAAGTTTGGTTTGGTTGAGTGCAATGACTTCCAAGGGATTAACTGATTAACTCCATAGCTCGTGAATTAGGCACTCTTGTGCTTATTTCCACTTACATTGTCAGTTGTTTCACTTCACCAGTTTTCAAGTTCCAGATTTCAGTGTGAAAGAGTATCCGAATTAGTGAAGGCATATGGTTACATTTTACAGTTGTAGGTTGCAGTAAGTAGTAGCAGAGTATTGAAATGACAGCATTGATCCATGGGGATTGGTTATATTTTTACATAAGATGACAAACCAGTGGTTGGTGTTTTTATGGTATGACTCCATGACCAATATGAAAGGAAACTAGTATACTAGGTCTCTGCATTCTACAGGAGAAAGCAGTCCCTAGATGGAGCCAATGTTGTAGCATTTTTTGGTTCTGATTAAATAGAATATTTTAAATGTTTCTATGCTCATAAGGAAATTATACAAGGCAAATGAAGGTCTACAGATCGATTAATTAACTTCCCATGTCCTCATTCATGCATCTATTGACTAATTTCCTCTTATTACATTCATACTCATTCATTTTTATAAAATCCCGTTTTCCTATGGTAAAAATCCTTTTCACCTAGGAAAAGTAAAAACCCAATGTAAAATCCATGTTTACTTTAAAAATATTATACTTAGTCATTTTTCTTCCGCTCATATTTTCATATTAACACTAACCTTATAGTAATAAATCCCTTAAAATTTCCTTTTCCCATATATAATATAGCTCCTTATTAAAATATCCCGAAAACCCTTTAGTTTCGATAGAAACTATGCATTATATAAAATATCACATCTCAAATCAGTGGAGCCATGGGCCTTTAAAAACATGCATATACATAGTTTTATTTGATAAAACTATGTAAAAAAAATATTGCATCGCATATAACCGCGAGCCTTTAAAACGTGATATACATTAGTTTTGAAATAAAACTATGTATTATTTGAAAAAACGCATCAGCCGACAGCACAAGTCCCTGCTCAAGTTTAACCCTCTGCCTGTTGCAATCCTCAACTCTGATCTCCAATCGAATGAGACCCGGACCCAAAACAATATATATATTGACCTAATCCCACATCGCATCCGCCTCCATCACAATGTCCTGTTATAAGCATTCCCCTCCGCCATTGTGATCTCCGATTGCGATGGACCCAATGCTATATACATTACAGTCTATCGCCACATCTTATTTTCCTTATCACTGCTCCCCATCGAAACAATACACCTCCGCTGTTGCAATCGCCGATATGCGATAAGGGGCCTGGACCCGACCCAATATATAATACAGTTCAATGTTATTTCACGTCCGACCCCTATCGCGGTCCTTTGTAATGGGTCTCCCAACCACCAACTCCAATTGTGATAAGCGATATCCACCCAGATCCGATGCCGTTATCCACTAGGGTTAATAAAATTTCAAGTCCACCATATGTGTTTTTTGATGATTTTCTGTGTTAAATGAATTTACGATTTAAATGCGGAAATGACCCAAAGCATCATTTTTATTGCTAATCATGGTTTTTAACCACCATTAAATCATTCCTGCCATGAATTAATTCCTCTATATTCCTATTTTCACTCCACCATTGATTCACCTTTGCCCGATAGTTCAGAAGGAGACTGTTTAACTGTTTCAAGGCCATTTTCGCCCTATTCTGCCTGTTTTACATAGCGCAGCCCAATAATTCCTTTGTGGCAATTATAAGCCCCGAACTCCTTTTGATAGCATTTCGAGCTCAACAAAGCCATCAAGACCTCCTTTGTCACATATTTTTATTAATAAATTTCTATTTTCTACAGGAAATAGTGTTGTTGCAGGTTTATAAAGAAAATGAGCCTGCGTAACATTTTGAAATGAATATGAAGATTTACTGTTAAAAAGTAACAGTAAAAACTGGAATACACAGTCATAATAACTCAGCCAGGTGAAAGTCAAAATTATAGAGTTTAAAGAAGACAGGTGAAAGATCAAAATGAAGAAATTTTCCAGCATAGAGGACACACTAGCTAAAGGGAAAAATATCAAATAGAAAGCCAACACAACTCGAATAAAAGGGGACAGCAAGAAGCAGTTCAATAGCTACCCATATCTTCTTGCCAACAAGATATTCACCATTCCTTGAATAAATCTCAAACAAGTTTTAGATATTTGTAGTTTTATGATTATATAAATAACTCTCTTTTTGAGATGTTATTGGTTCGGAGTTGAAGATTCATAGCTCATTGCTTATAAAGTCTTGACTGTTGATTCCACTTTGAACCTGGAAATCACCTTTGAGGGAAGCTTTTGTAGATACTTGTTGTACTCAGTATTTCTGGGGCCTTAATACAAAGCAAGGGATTATGAATCTGGATTTACACAGTTCTGTGTTATCCTGTAAGTTTTTCTAGTTTTCAATCATCATGCGTTTTCTTCATATACTTATGACTTGCAGAGATATCTAGGTAGGAACAATTAGAGTATCAATTGATTACTATAAGCTCATGAATTGATAATCTATTAATAGAATGGATTAATGCAACTGTCTATGCCTCTAAATCCCCTCTAATCATAAATCATCAACATCTTGTGTAAGCTTAAGTATACTACCTTGAATCTTTTGAATGTAATTCAGAAGGTTTTCCAACTTATGATTGTTCTGTTTTACAGTATGGAAACTGTGATAATCATATTTTTTGTTGTCTTCTACTCACCACTATTTTGATCTATATCACTGTGTAAAGTCTTATAGTAGCCCTCTGCTGAAGTAATTAATATATCCCAAAGGATTAATTACTTCAATCCTACATCTGTCTTCTTTCATTGGTCTTCCAAAATTAAAACCAAAAACCTCCAAAACAATTATTTTAGATGCTTTGGCATTGGTAGCTTGACCTACTACTATCTCAGAGGTACAACAATTTCCAACCAGCAACATATCATCCACATACAAGATCAGATAAATAACACGGTCACCAATTAATTTAAATACACATAGTGATCTTTTTTGCTTCTGGTGAAGCCAAGTCCCTGTATAAATGTATCAAATTTCTGATACCACATCCTTGGTGACCATTTTAACCCATACAAAGAATTCTTTAACTTGCATACCAGTTCTTTCTTACTCTTCATCACAAAGCCTTCAGGTTGCTTCATGTAGATCTCCTTTTCCAGATCCCCATGAAGAAATGTTGTCTTCACATCCATATGTTCTACCTCAAAATCAAAAGCAACAGCAACAGATAAAAGTGATCTAATAGAGGTTACCTTGGCAACAGGAGAAAAAATATCACTAAAATCAATTCTCGGTACCTGGGAATAACCTTTTGCTACCAACCGAGCCTTGTATTGCTCCACCTTTCCTTCTGCATTTGTCTTCTTCTTGAACACCCATTTGCTGCCAATGGGTTTCCTTCCACCCGGCAACTCCACTAGATCCCAAGCCTCATTTTTGTGCAAAAATGCCATTTCATCAACCATGGCCTCTTTCCAAAGTTTGCCATCCTCTAAATCTACTACTTCCTTCACAGTTCTGGGATCATTGTTAGTAATAGATAAAGCAAAATTTGAACAGAAAGCAGATGGACTATACCTTTCTGGTTGCCTTATTTCTCGAATTGTTCTTCTCAGACTCAGAGTTTGTGGCTCTTCATCTTCTGATTCCTCCTCTGTTGTAGAGTCTGATTCTTCCTCCTTAAGCTCAAACTCTATCTTCTCAGGTTATTTTGGTTGGAATTCATGTTTAATAACATTTTGTACCTCTCTGAACACCACATCTCGATTGTACACAACCTTCCTTGTTACTGGGTTCCAAAGCTTATAACCCTTTAATCCATCCTTATACCCAATAAAGCTGAACTTTTCAGTTTTACTATCCAACTTGGTTCATTTCTCCTTTGGAACATGTACATATGTATTACATCCAAATACCTTCAGATGTGAAAGAGAGGGTTTATTACCCGTCCATACCTCTTGTGGAGTCTTATCCTCCAATGCTAATGAAGGTGATCCATTGACCAGGTAACATGCTGTCTCCACGGCCTCTGCCCAGAATTCCTATCCTAACTCGCCACCACTGAGCATGCTTCTTGCCCTTTCCATCAATGTCTTGTTCAGTCTTTCTGCAACTCCATTCTTCTGAGGTGTGTATGGAGTAGTCTTCTATCGTGATATACCACACTTCTTATAGAATTCTTCAAATTCCTTAGTGCAAAACTCTCCACGGTTATCTGTCCTCGACACCTTTATCTTCTTCTATGTTTGGTTTTCCACCAAAGCCTTAAATTCTTTAAACCTGTCAAAGACTTTAGATTTCTTCTTAAGGAAATATATCCATTTATTCCTTGAGAAGTCGTCTATAAATGATACATAGTACACAGACTTACCCAGTGATGGAACCTTCACAGGTCCAAACACATCACTGTGCACAAGCTCTAATATATGTTTCACCCTCTTACCACCAAAGGGGAAACTCACCTGATTCTGCTTCCCATATACACAATTTTCATAGAAATCAAAATCTAGAGAGCTATTACTCATACCTTCTACCATACCTTTACCATGAAGTATTCGAAGGCCCTTCTCTCCAATATGTCCAAGCCTTTGATGCCACAACATGGTCTTCTTTCCAGAGACCACTAGATTTTCTACTCCACTTTCAGGAATCATAGAACTGTTGCACCCATCAACAACAATGCTACCTTGCAGCTTATACAGAGTTCCAATACGAACTCCCCCCATCAATACCAGTGCTCCCCTAACCATCTTGCAAGTATCCTTCTCAAACATTGTTTTTACACTTGCATCATCCAACTTGCTTACAGAAATCAGATTTCTCGCCAATGCAGGAATATGTAGAACACCCATAAGTGTTCTAACCCTTCCACCTTGAAACTTAAACTTTACTTTTCCTTGACCAATGATTCTAGACTTCCTATCATCCCCTAAGAAGACATCACCACCATCGTATTTCTCATACTCTCAGCACCACTCTCTATGGGGAGTGAAGTGAAAGAATGCACCTGAGTCAATCAACCATGCCTCATGATCTACATGTGTACTTAAAGAAGCCAAGTACACATCCCCACCTTCATCTGAGGTGGTTTTTGCCTCTGTAAAAGGATCATCATCAGATCCCTTTCCTTTGTCTGGCGCTTTAGATTTATAGTCCCTTTTGTAGTTCCCTTCCTTTCCGCATTTCCAGCACACCACCTTTACAGGTTTTCCAGGAGATTTAGATCTCCCACTCGATGACTTATTTTTGTTTTTGTTTTGGGACCATCCTCATACACACAAGGCATCACCATTATGGCTCTCCATATTTTTCCATCTCATCTCCTCCGTCAGCAAGGATGAGACTATTTCATCAAACTGAAACGCAGTTGCATTGCTACCTATTGCAATAACCAGACTATCCCATGAATCTACTAGAGAACACAACAAACTAATGCACTTATCTTCATCTGAAATTATCATATCAACAAATGATAATTGACTTACCATAGTATTAAATGCATTCAGATGCTCTATCACTGAGACTCCATCTTTCATCCTCAGGTTATAAAGTTTTTTTCGTAGGAACAGTTTATTCACCAGAGACTTAGATTGGTACAAAGTCCCTAACTTGTCCCACAAAGCCTTCGTTGTAGCTTCCCCTGAGACATTCAGTAATACTAAATCTGAGACACACAATTGTATTGTGCTCTATACATTCCGATCCAACTTCTTCCATTCTTCATTAGACACTCCCGTTGGTGTAGTACCCGGATCTACCGTGATCCACTGATCTTTATCCACCAAAAGATCCTCCATCTTGAGTTTCCACAACTCAAAACTCTGACCATTAAATTTCTCGATATCTATATTTCCACTGCTTTCCATCTTCTTTCACTACCAGAATCGATCCCGCAGATCTCCCAATGAATAAGGTCTACCACACGCCCGAGCGAAACCCCTCAGCAACAAAGGCGTCCCCTTAAAGCCAAAACAACTCTGATACCAAATGTAGGCTTTAAACTTGTACAGAAATTACCTGCATATGAATTCTAAAACACAGAAAATAAAAAATGTGAGAGCATAACACATAAAACACATATACACAGAGAATTTCCCCTAGATCCCAAAACCGCGACTACTAGCTTGATTTTTCATTATGTTCCTTTCAATGTTACAATACATATTTATACATGTTGAAACATCCAATACCATGAACTGAAAACCATTGCATCCAAAATCATGGACCGAAAACCATCATGTCCAAAACCATGGACCAAAAACCATCGTGTCCAAAACCATGTGCGAAAATCATGCACAAAACCATTGTTAGGTTTGCCCAACCTAACATAGGGTCACAAACCAAAATTTTCTGGGGCGCTGCCGCAGACCCCATAGAGTGGGTTTACCTGCACCCCTCAGAACCTCTATGACTCCCCTCACTACTTTATCAGTGCAACAAAGGGGGGGATCCACCCCCCCTTCTAACCCCCTGGTTAACTATGTGGGCTAGTCGTGGAAAGAATATAATACAACCCAATGGACAAAGTCTGGTTGCATTTGCAGCAGGAATGCCTTATCGGAGCCTATCGAAAACTCAAACCACTCTAATATGGTCCTTACACCATTACCAAGGTTGTGGGAGACAATTCATTTGAACTCAACATTCCCCCATTCCTTGGCCTGCACCCAGTGTTCAATGTGGATTGCCTTCGGCCATACTTTCCACCATTACTAGACACATCCGACATTGTAAAACAACTCACACCAACATAGTTAAATCCAAATTGTATGGAATAAGCTGCAACAGATCAGACCATGAACGCAACAATCAAGAACACTCACCAGCAGAATATCCAATTGTATCAAGTTGTCAAAGCAGGCCAAGTCCTTCACCAGGGCAAGTGGCTCACCAGGGACGAAGTTCAACAAAAGTTTCCTCATCTCATGGAGGAACTCAATACAATAGGGACCATTGCTTCCTAAAGGGGGAGGAATGATCTAGGTGGATATTGGTGGCCACCCTCCAATTCCAATTGGATCCCCACCATTGTTTCTTTCAGTTTTTCAGTTTCCTTAATTGTAGCACAATTTACTATTTTTAGTAGTTTTTCGGGTCCTGAACTTCCAGAGCCGTTTTGAGGTCCTAAACAATGTTTTTTGGGAAAACTAGGAGCAACTCAAGTCCTTCATTTAATTTTATTATTCCCAAAGTTGTAGTCCTCAGATATATATTTCTAACTATGTATTGTGCACTTCAAATGAAGATCATATGCCAAAGTTACAACCCATGGAAGTTGATGTACCAATTTACCCAAAACGGGGCCCATAATTTGGTGCTTCATCTCCTAGGTTTAGGTTTTTGGATGTTTAGGGATTTCAATTGTTTCTCAACAATAAATAGGCCTTCAAGCCTCATTGCAAGACAGTTCAGAGGCATGTAGCTACCACATCTCTTCTCAGCGATGAGCTACCATCGCCTTAGCTAGTTTATTTCCATTTCTATTTGTAAGCACATTTCAATATTTTACAGTAATGAAATGAAGTATTATTTGTGCTGCATATTTGTATGTATGATTATATTTGTAATTTTTTACATTCCTATTTAAATACAGATCAGTGGTATCAGAGCGATCTTCTCATTATCTATCTTTCTTTGCATGTCCCCAACGAGGTTGAAATATAAGGAGTTAGGGCTTGAACTAGTCGAAGCTTTACAAGACCAACCTCGAAAATCCCGACAACCTCCCATGGCGGATGAAAAGAAAGACAAGGGGGGTAGGAGATCCTATCAAAATATTGCTCGAAGAGGCCCTCGATCAAGAAAGGAACGTGATGATGGACAACTTTTCCGAGATCCTTTAGCAGCTACCCAGGGGCCACACATCTACTTCCAGCAACTACTCTGGAAGCGCCACAACCTTTAAGGTACAAGTTAACTTTGACATTCCCATATTTGAGGGTCAGATAGATGAAAATATTGTAGATAAATGGATAAATCTATTAGAAGGGTATTTTTCTGTTCATGAGTTTTCTGGTCGGGAAAAGATTACTTTCGCTCTTCTCAAAGTTGCCCCCCATGTCAAGGACTAGTGGGAAACCTACTACAAGCAGAAGGATGAAAGTACGACCTCACTGTTTTCAGTCGCACCTAGTTGGAATTCATTCGGAGCTACCATCAAGGAGTAGTACTAAGCTGTCGGAAGCTATGAGGATCAATACATATAGTGGACCACGTTGTGGTAGGGAAGGGACCAAGACGTGTTGTAGTTTACCAATATTTTCCATACCCTTTGCACAAAGTTAGATATCAAGGATTCAAAGCAGCATTTGGTACTCAAATACTAAGGCTACCTGCATAGGTACATCCAAGATGAAATAGAATTCCTAAACATCTCCTCTCTAGGCATAGCCTATCGATATGCTGCCAAGATCGAGAAAAAGTTTAAATAGAATAAGAGATACTTTGGATCTAAGAATCCGAAGTAAGGGAAAGGTGCCCCCAAACTACAGAACAAAGGACAAAGCCAAGGTAGGGCAGCCCAAGACAACCCGCCAAATCCATAGGCAAAGAAAAGCACTACAAAGCTAAAAAAGGACATGGGAAGGTGGTGTGAGTTCCATAAGAGCTCCACTCAAAACATGAGTGAGTGTCGGGCCAAGCAATCACTAGTGACCGAGCTAAAGGTTTCAGAATAATATGCATGTTCCAACTCTGAGTCAGAACTCGGCAAGGGGAATGACAAAGGGAAGCATATTATCGATGCAAAGCCCAACGCCACTATTTCCACCACGAAGATTCAAAAGTAGGAACCCAAAGATCTAGAGGAGGAGGAGTGCCTCTTCCACTCCCAGATGTGGGTAAAGGGATCCCTGCTACAGTTCATTGTTGACAGCAAGAGCCAAAAGAACCTCATTTCGGCAGAGGTCGTGAAACGACTGGGCTTACTGACCACAACACATCCACAACTGTACACCATCAGGTTGCTTCACCAAGGACGAGATCTTCGCGTGAGCCAGCAGTGTCGCCTTCCATACAACATCAAGCCCTTCAGGAATGAGGTATTGTGTGACATTTCTCCCCTTGATGTTTGTGATGTATTATTAGGCCAACCATACTTGTGGAAGCGACATGATGTGTACGAATCAAGGCCTCGTGTTGTTATTGTTAGTTTGTGAAATAAGTTGTACAGGATACCAGAGGTAGCACTGCCTACCGCCATCTCTTTGGTTACTACAAAACAATGTAGTAAGCTCATTTCCAAAACTAGGAGATTTGTTTTCCTGATGATACACCCTCAAGGAAAGAAGAATATGGTGGCCATGACCTCCAGACAGGGCCCCTCCACACGATAACTACAGATGGAATAGGTCGTGGAGGAGTATGAGGAAATCTTCACCTCCCCCGCAGGGGTTCCTTTACACTGTCAGATCAGGCACTGCATCGATCTAACCCTGGGTGCACCTCTGCCCAATGGATGAATCTCTTGGCGCTCCATTCTAGAGAACAATAAAATCAAGAGGAAAATTTAGGAGATGCTACATAAAGGTCAGATCTCACCAAGTTCATCACCCTGTGGGAGCCCGATCGTGTTGGTATAGAAGAAGGATGGGACTTGGAGACTCTGTATTGACTATCAGGCACTGAATAAGATCATTGTTCGGAATAGATACCCGATCCCATGAATTGATGACCTTCTGGACGAATTGAAGGGGGAAAAATATTTCAGCATGATCGATTTTAAGTTAAGATATCACCAGGTACCAATCGAACCCTCTGATCTGTGGAAGACTGCCTTCAAAGCCAAGGAGGGCCTTTTTGAATGGTTGGTTATGCCTTTCGGGCTAACGAATGCTCCTGCAACCTTCATGAGGCTAATGGATGACATATTTCGGCCATTCAGCAACTCATTTGTAGTGGTATACTTGGATGACATCCTAATCTTCAACCAGAGTTGGGAAGAGCACCTCCACCACATTCGACAGGTTCTCCAAACACTGCAGCAACACAAGTTATGTGCCAATTTGGAGAAATGCACTTTTGGCATGACCCAAGTTCAATATATGGGATACATTATTGATGAATAGGGGGTGCATCTGGATCTATCCAAGATGGATCTATCCAAGATCCAAGTCATTCGTGATTAGCCATCTCCTACCACTCTGACAGAGCTCCGTAGCTTTCTGGGTCTTGCAACTTCTACCGTAGGTTTGTGTTGGGATCTTCTCATATCACTTAGTCCTTGAGTCAAGTCACCAAGGGGGGAGCGAAAGCAAAAATATTTTGGTATGAATCTCAATAGAAGGCATTCACAGAGTTGAAGCATCACCTCTACTCGGCACCAATGCTCGCATTACCAGAATTGCAACAACCATTTGAGATTGAGACAGATGCCTTTGACTATGCTTTTGGGATAGTCCTTACTCAACAGAAGCATCTAGTGGCATATCACAGTGAGACACTTTTAGACACAGTGTGGAAGTATCCCACTTATGAAAAAAAGATGTATTCCATTGTGCAGGCCTACCGACAATGGAAGCATTACATTTTGGGGAAGGAAACGATCATCCACATAGATCACCAACCCCTGCAGTTCATGCATACACAAGGGAAGTTGCAGAATGATCACCATCAGAAGTGGCCCACATACCTGCAATAGTTCCATTTGTATCAAGTATAAGAAGGGCAACACCAATAATGTTGTAGATTGCCTCAGTCGACCACCGATGATGGCGCTAACCACCGTGCTCAACTCTTGTTGGCATGAGACTTCTGATTTGCCACTTCTCTACAAAAGTGACCTATAATTTGGCCACACATACCAGACACTCTTGGAGGGTCAGCATGTTCTAGATTTTCATCTCCAGGATTCCCTGTTATGCCACCTTGGTCATATTTGTGTTACTTCAAGTGAGCGTGCCAAGATGATTTGGGAAGCACACTACAGTCAAGTTGGTGGGAATTTTGGGGTCGAGAAAATAGTGATGGTACTGCAGAAGTATTTCTATTGGATGAATCTTTGACAAGGTGTCGGGAAGTACATCAAATCTTGCACTGCCTGTGACATTGCAAAATCAACCATCAAGAAGCAAGGCCTCTATACTCTGCTGCCTACCCCTAGTCAACCTTGGGAATCCATCTCCATAGATTACATGTCGGATCTTCCTTCTGCTAAGCATGGAAATGACTATGTTTTTGTGGTCGTCGATGGGTTCTCGAAGATGGCCATTATGGTGGCTTGCAAGAAGAATATCACAACAGAAGCCACTGCTAAACTCTTCTTTGAATGAGTGTGGGTACACTTTGGGATCCCACAATCTATCATCTCAGATTGGGACAGCAGGTTCCTCAGTACATTTTGGTCCAGTCTCTAGTCGATGCTAGACAACAAACTCACTAATTCCATAGCCTTCCATCCCCAAACTGATGGCCAGACGGAGGTTGTCAACAGGATGATCGTACACATTCTGCGCATGTACAACTCAAAGCATCCACGCACATGGGATGAGAGCCTCCCCTATGTTCAACACAATTATAATCGGGATGTCCATTGCTCAATTGGCCACAATCCTTTTCAAGTGGGCTTGGGATTCCAGCCACTATGTCCCATTGATGTGGCCATGCCATTTGTAGCTACTAAGGCAGATTCGGCTCATGTCTAGTTTGAAACAAATAAGGAAAACAAATTCATTGAGCACATCCAACATATCCACCAGCAAGTCTACAAAATTATGGAGAAATCAAATTCCAAGTACAAGCAGTGACATGATCAACATCGGGTGTCGCATAAGTTTCAGGTGGGCGACAAAGTCTAGTTTGATTTGCAGAAGGAATGCCTTAGCAGAGCCTATCGGAAACTCATACCACTTTGATATGGTCCTTACACCATTACCAAGGTTGTGGGAGACAATGCATTTGAAATCATCATTCCCCAATCCCATGGCCTACAACCAGTGTTCAATGTGGATCGCCTTTGGCCATACTTTCAACCATTGCTAGACACATCCAACATTGCAAAACAACTCACATCAACAGAGTTAAATCGAGATTGCATGGAACAAGCTAAAACTGATCAGATCATGGACACACAGATCAAGCACACTTGCCAACAAAAGATCCAACTGTATCGAGTTGTCAAAGCAGGCCAACTCCTTCACCAGGGCAAGTGGCTCACTAGGGACCAAGTTCAGCAGAAGTTAACTCATCTCATGGAGGAACTCAACACAATGGGGACCATTGCTTCCTAAGGGATGAGGAATGATACAGTTGGATATTGGTGACCACCTTCCAATTCCACTTGGACTCTCACCATTGTTTCTTTTAGTTTTTCAGTTTCCTTAATTGTAGCACAATTTACTATTTTTAGCAGTTTTTTGGGTCTTGCACTTTTGGAGTCGTTTTGAGGCCCTAAATGATGTTTTTGGGGAAACTGGTTGCAACATGGGCCCATGGCTAAATGTTTCTCATATGGAAGTTGTATTCCTTGGATAGATCTTTCTAACAAGGTATTGTGTGCATCAAATGGAGATCCTATGCCAAAGTTACGACCCCGGGAAGTTGATGTACCAATTTACCCAAACAGAGCCCATAGTTTGGTGCTTCATCTCCTAGGGTTAGGTTTTTGGATGTTTAGGGTTTTCCATTATTTCTGAACAATAATAGGGCCTTCGAGCCTCATTGTAAGACAATTCAAAGGCATGTAGCCGCCACATCTCTTCTTAGAGATAAGCTACCATCACCCTAGGTAGTTTATTTCGATTTCTGTTTGTAAGCATATTTTAGTGTTTTACGGTAATGAAATGAAGTATTATTTCTTCTACATATCTGTATGTATGATTATATCTATAATTTGTTTCGTTCCTGTTTAAATCTGGATTAGTTGTATCAGAGTGGTCTGCTCGTTCTCTGTCTTTGTTTGCATGCCCCCAACGAGGTTGAGATATAAGGAGTTAGGGCTTGAACTGGTCGAACCTTTGCAAGATGAGCCTCGCAAATCCCAATGACCTCCCATGGTAGATGAAAAGAAAGACGAGGGGGCAGGAGATCATATCGAAATATTGTTCAAGAGGCCCTTGAGTGACAAAGGAATGTGATGATGGACAACTTTGCCCAGATCCTTCAGCGGCTACCCAGGGGCGACACATCTACTTCCTGTAGCTACTCTGGAAGCGCCACATCCTTTAAGGTACAAGTTAACTTTGACATTCCCATATTTGAGGGTCAGATAGATGCAGACATCATAGATAAATGGTTAAATCTGCTAGAAGGATATTTTTCTGTTCATGATTTTTCTGGCCGCGAAAAGATTACTATCACTCTTCTCAAAGCTGCCCCCACGTCAAGGACTGGTGGGAAACCTACTACAAGCAGAAGGATGAAAGTACAGACTCACTATTTTCAAACAACCCCACTTGGAATTCATTCTAGGATATCATCAAGGAGAAGTACTACCCTGTCGGAAGCTATGAGGATCAATACATAAAGTGGAGCACGCTGAGGCAGGGAAAGGACCAAGACGTGTCGGAATTTACAAATATTTTCCATACCCTTTGCACAAAGCTTGATATCAAGGATTCAGAGCAGCATTTGGTACTCAAATATTGTGTCTGCTTGCATAGTTACATCTAGGATAACATATAATTCCTGAACATCTCCTCGCTAGACACTACCTACCGATATGCCATCAAGATTGAGAAAAAGTTTAAACAGAAGAAGTGAGACTTTGGATCTGCAAATCCGAAGTAAGGGAAAGGTGCCCCCAAACTGCAGAACAAAGGACAAAGCCAAGGTGGGGTAGCCCAAGACAACCCCCCAAATCCATAAGAAAAGAATAGCGCCACGAAGCCGAAAAAGGACATGGGAAAGTGGTGTGAGTTCCCTAAGAGCTCCACTCACAACACAAGTGAGTGTCAGGCCAAGCAGTCACTGGTGGCTGGGCTAAAGGTTTCAGAATCATATGCATGTTCTGACTCTGAGTCAGAACCCAACAAGGGGAATGATAAAGGGGAGTAGATTATTGATGTGGAGCCCAATGCCACCATTGCCACCACGAAGATCCAAAAAGAGGAACCTGAAGATCCAAAGGAGGAGGATTTCCTCTTCCACTCCCAGATGTGGGTAAAGGGCTCCCCAATACAGTTCATTATCTATAGTGGGAGCCAAAAGAACCTCATTTCGGTAGAGGTCGTGAAGAGACTAGGCTTACCAACCACAACACATCCACAACCGTACACCATCGAGTGGCTCCACCAAGGACGGGATCTTCGGGTGAGCCAACAGTGTCGCCTTCCATACAACATCAAGCCCTTCACGGATGAGGTATTGTGTGACATTTCTCCCCTTGATGTTTGTGATGTATTATTAGGCCAACCATACTTGTGGAAGCGACATGTTGTGTATGAATCAAGGCCTCATGGTGTTATTGTTACTTTGGTAAATAAGTTGTATAGGATACCGAAGGTAGCACTTCCTACCGACATCTCTTTTGTTACTGCAAAACAATGCAGTAAGCTCTTTTCCAAAACTGGGAAATCTGTTTTCCTAACGATACACCCTCAAGGAAAGAAGAAGACGATGGCCACAACCTCCAGATAGAGCCCCTCCACACGATAACTACAGATGGAAAAGGTCGTGGAGGAGTACGAGGACATCTTCACCTCCCCCGCAGGGGTTCCTCTGCATTGTCATGTCAATCACTCCATTGATCTAACCGAAGGTGTGTCACTGCCCAATGGACCAATCTATCAATGCTCCATTCTGGAGAACGATGAAATCAAGAGGCAGATTCAAGAGCTGCTATAGAAAGGTCACGTATGATTGAGTTCATCACCCTGTGGGAGCTTGATCGTGTTGGTACAGAAGAAGGATGGGACTTGGAGACTCTGGATTGACTATCGAGCACTGAACACGATCACTGTCCAAAATAGGTACCCGATCCCATGGATTGAAAACCTTTTGTACCAACTGAAGGGGGAAAAATATTTCAGTAAGATTGATTTGAAGTCAAGATATCACTAGGTACCAATCGAACCCTCTGATGTGTGGAAGACTACCTTGAAAGCCAAGGAGGGCCTTTTCGAATGGTTGGTTATGCCTTTTGGGTTGATGAATGCTCCTACAACCTTCATGAGGCTAATGGATGACAACTTGTGGCCATTCACCAACTCATTTGTAGTGGTATACTTGGATAAAATCCTGATATTCAGCCAGAGTTTGGAAGAGCACCTCCACCACATCCGACAGGTTCTCCAAACACTATAGCAACACAAGTTATGTGCCAATCTGGAGAAATGCACTTTTGGCATCACCCAAGTTCAGTATCTGGGATACATTATTGATGAATAGGGGGTGCATGTGGATCTATCCACGATCCAAGTCATTCGAGATTGGCCATATCCAACCACTTTGAAAGAGCTCTAAAGCTTTCTCGGTCTTGCAACTTCTACCACAGGTTCATGTTGGTATTTTCTCATATCACTTGGCTCTTGAGTTAAGTCACCAAGGGAGGAGCAAAAGCAAAATTATTTTGGTCTGAATCTCAACAGAAGGCATTCACAGAGTTGAAACATTTCCTCTACTCGGCACCAATGCTCGCATTACCGGACTTGCAAAAACCATTTGAGATTGAGACAGATGCCTCTGACTATGATATTGGGGTAGTCTTTACTCAACACGGGCATCCAATGGCATATCACAGTGAGACACTCTGAGACACAGTCTAGAAGTATCCCACTTATGGCAAAGATATGTATTCCATTGTGCAGACTTGATGACAATGGAAGCATTACATTTTGGGGAAGGAAATGGTCATCCACATAGACCACCGGCCCCTGCAGTTCATACAGATGCAAGGGAATTTGCAGAATGATCGCCATTAGAAGTGGTCCACATACTTGTAACAGTTCCATTTGTATCAAGTATAAAAATGGTAGCACTAATAATCTTGCAGATTGCCTCAGTCGACCACCAATCATGGCGTTAACCACTGTGCTCAAATCTTGTGGGCACGAGACTTCTGATTGGCCACTTCTCTACAAAAGTGACCCAGAGTTTGGCCACACATACCAGACACTCTTGGAGGGTCAACATGTTCCAGATTTTCACCTCCAGGATGCCCTGTTATGCCACCTAGGTCATATTTGTGTTCCTTCAAGCGAGCGTGCCAGATGATTTGGGAAGCACACTAAAGTCAAGTTGGTGGGCATTTTGGGGTCAAGAAAATAGTGACGGTATTGCAGAAGTATTTATATTGGCCGAATCTTCGACACGATGTCAGGAAGTACATCAGATCCTTTACTTCCTGCATCATTGGCAAGCTGACCATCAAGAAGTAGGGCCTCTATACTCCGCTACATACCCCTGGTCGACCTTGGGAATCTATCTCCATGGATTACATGTCAGGCTTTCCTTCTACCAAGCATGGAAATGACTGTGTTTTTGTGGTCGTCGATAGGTTCTCTACGATGGCCATTATGGTGGCCTACAAGAAGAATATTACAGCAGAAGCCACTACTAAACTCTTCTTTGAACGAGAGTGGGTACACTTTTGGATCCCATAGTTTATCATCTCACATTGTGACAGCAGGTTCCTCAGTACATTTTGGTCCAGTCTCTGGTCGATGCTGGACACCAAACTCACTAAGTCCACAACCTTCCATCCCCAAACTGATGGCTAGACGGAGGTTGTCAATAGGATGATCATACACATTTTGTGCACGTACAACTCAAATCATCCATGCACATGGGATGAGAGCCTCCCCTATGTTCAGCACAGCTATAACCGAGATGTCCACAACTCGACTGGCCACAACCCTTTTCAGGGGGGCTTGGTATTCCAGCCACTATGTCCCATTGATGTGGCCATGCCATTTGCAGCTACTTAGGTAGATTTGGCTCATGTCCAGTCCGAAATAGAAAAGGCAAATAGCTTCATTGAGAACATCCAACATATCCACCAACAGTTCTATGACATTCTATAGAAATCAAATGCCAGTTGTACAAGCAGTGACATGATAAACATCGTGTGCCACACAAGTTTCAGGTGGGTGACAAAGTCTGGTTGCATTTGCAGAAGGAATTCCTTACTGGATCCTATCAGAAACTCAGACCACTCCGATATGGTCCTTAAACCATTACCAAGGCCATGGGAGACAATGAATTTGAACTCAACATTCCCCCATTCCTTGGCCTGCACCCAGTGTTCAATGTGGATCGGCTTCGACCATACCTTCCACCATTACTAGACACACCCAACATTGCAAAACAACTCACACCAACAGAGTTAAATCCAGATTGCATGTAACAAGATGCAACTGATCAGATCATGGACACATAGATCAATCACACTCACTAGCAAAATATCCAACTGTATCGAGTTGTCAAAGTAGGCCAACTCCTTCACCAAGGCAAGTGGCTCACCAGGGACCAAGTTCAATAGAAGTTTTGTCATCTCATGGAGGAACTCAAAGCAATGGGGACCATTGCTTCCTATGGGGGGAGGAATGATCCAGGTGGATATTGGTGGCTACCCGCCAATTCCACTTGGACCCCCACCATTGTTTCTTTCGATTTTTCAGTTTCCTTAATTGCAACACAATTTACTATTTTTAGTAGTTTTTCAGGTCCTGAACTTCCCGAGCTGTTTTGAGGCCCTAAACGACGTTTTTTTTGGAAAACTAGGAGAAACATGGGGAAATGACCGATGGTTCTCTTCCAAAATTTGTAGTTCTCAGATAGATCTTTCTAACTAGGTATTGGGCACATCAAACAAAGATCATAGGCCAAAGTTACGACCCCCAAAGTTGATGTACCAATTTACCCAAAATGAGGCCCATAGTTTGGCGCTTCATCTCCTAGGGTTAGGTTTTTGGATGTTTAGGGTTTTCCATTGTTTCTCAATAATAAATAGGCCTTCTATCCTCATTGTAAGATAGTTCAGATGCATGTAGCCGCCACATATCTTCTCAGAGATAAGCTGCCATCGCCCTAGCTAGTTTATTTCCATCTCTATTTGTAAGCATATTTCAATATTTTACAGTAATAAAATGAAGTATTATTTATGTTGCATCTTTGTATGTATGATTATATATGTAATTTTTTGCGTTCCTATTTAAATCTGGATCACTGCGATATGCCTACCCATTGGTTGGGTGTGCATAAGGAAAGATTCATTGATTAAAAGGAATATAAGAGGATGATGAGGCTTAGGTTTGGGTATGCTAACACACAGATGACTGAGAAGTATAGTGGGAAGGATGACCCGCACTAACATCTGATGCGGTGGACTAAAGCTTGGGGTGAAGAATGTCAACCAAAGTGGGTACATGATTTTTGCCATACCTTAGACACTCTCCCTATCAATTGGTACCTAGAGACAAATTTTTGCCATGGAACAGATGAATGGGATATTCTAAGGGGGAATTTCTTATTAACCTTCAGTTTTGAGGACGACTTTGAATGTATTGATGAAGCGCTACAAGAGATTAAGTCCAATATCTTTAGAATGCCTAAATTACTTGTAGAATGGGTACAACCATACTGGAGTACATAGTTGCGCCACACACTGGAATGCTATAATGTGATGTCTAAAGAAGAAGAAGATGATCTAAGAAAAATAAACATTCCAAAGGCTAAGGGACAACGTGAGGTTGAAGGACCTAAGATAGAGAACCCTGATGTAACAGAGCTGCTGAAAACCTAGCAAGTAAATATTAGATCTAATGTGGAGCCTAAGTTTGCGAAGATAGGAGACTATTGGGAAAAAGATACATATGATAAGGTGGCCAAACAGCTCTGTGAATACCAGGATATATTCCCAACAAATTTCTTTGATTTGAAGGGTATTGTAGGAGATTTGAGCATAATGAAAACTACTTTGAAACCTAATGTGGAGACCATAAAGAAAAGACCTTATTGGCTCAATTTGAAGTATAAAGAAAAGACCTTATTGGCTCAATCCGAAGTATAAAGAAAAGGTGTGCAAAGAGCTTGATAAGATGTTGGAGGCCAGAATCATTGAACCATTTGAAGAATCTGATTGGGTAAGCCTGATGGTTTTCCAAGAAAAGAAACAGCAAGGCGAGATTAGGATATGCGTAGATCTTAGAAAGATGAATGATGCATGTGTACATGATCCATTTCCCACACCTTTTATAGATGAAGTTTTATACCGCTGTTCACTTAGCTTTATACTGAAGCTGCAAGATAGACTTAAGTAAGTGCATTGATTAGAATGAGTGAATTTGTGGTTGATTGTTGTTCAGATTGAATAAATGTTATCATAGATCTTGAGAGACCAGACTAAGTAACTCCTATGAATTGCAATATAGAATTTTTATCATTTAGGAATATTTTATAGCTTTTATTGTTCACTTACTGATTGTTGTTCAATTTTCGATTGTTATTGCTATTTAGTAATGCAGATTGATTTGAGTTGTTAGTGTTGTTCGATAATCATAGTTGCTTTACTTGATTAAATGTGATTAGTCTTAAACGTATTTCTCCGTGTAATTCTCATTTTCATTCAAGTTCTAATTGGTTTCGGAACAAGTTGTATAGAATTACATAGGGTGTTGTGAGCATTCCTTTCATAGATAGTTTCTTTGTAGAGTTGTGTGAATTGGATTGAAGAATTGGACTTTAATGATTGCAACGATTCATCATTAGATAACCTCTAACTTCACTACACATACTGTGTTGGCACTCTTGAAATAGAAGGACTTACCTCGGGTTGACAACTAATGGATTAAGATTTCCTGTAAAAAGACATCTTAGTGAGCCAACATTTTGGCTTTGTTTCCTGGGAGAGTGTTTAAAGTGATTAATTATATTCCTTTGTTGTAAGAGAACTAGGATTCAAAAACGGAAGGTAAGGACCTGCTTACCTATCAAGTAAAGTTCTTTCTTACCTTCCCACTTTACAACAAAATTTTAGAGGTTAAATAGGAATTTGTTTTATGAATTACTAGAAATAAAAAGATAAAGAAAGAACAGAATCCTCTACTAAAACCCACAAAACCCAAAGGATCGATGAACCTTGGGAGAACGACATTTATAGATGAAATCATAAGAAGAGCAGAGTCTCAAGCATCAATAAGATTCCAGGCTATACCTGGAAAAAGTTCTACTGCTATCCCTCAAGTAGCAGGCCCACCATCTGTAGCTCATGTTGAGATTCAAAGCCAAGTAGGAGGATCATAACATAGTTTTCAAGCTACAATAATCCTAGCCTCTGATCCTCTACAAGAGGGAAAATATTGTAACTTACAAGAATGAAAAGGAGAAACTAGTGGGGTTGCTAAAGTAGAACCATAGCTATCTGAACAAGGATCTCCTGAGATTCCAGACCTAGGGAGTGTTGTAAAGCCAGCTCGAGTTGCTAACTCTCTGTTTATTATGGAAGCACCCCTTGAAATCCATGAATATTATTGGCATATCTTTGATCAAATGGCAGAACACCCACCCCAAGGCCAAACCTTGACATTAGAATACCCCATAGTCGACAAGGTGGCCAATGCCCATATGAAGGCTATTCCTCTACAGAACATCCCAACCTTTCATGGGATGATCACAGAGTATCCTGATGCTTTACTGTTTTAGTTTGATGTCCTCTGTAGAGGGTACGACTATACCGATGACCCCCAAAAGCTAAAATTATTCCCCTCCACCTTGAAGGGGTCAACTTTAAGATGGTTTATGGGTTTAGGTGGGCGAACCATCAATTCTTGGGACAAGATGAAAACCTACTTCCTTAAAAGATATCAGGACTTTTGTAAAACTAGGGAACTGAAAGATGAGATTTTGAAGATTACTGCAAAAGATAAAAAAAGACTAGAAGGATATGTAGAACGATTTAATTATAATTTGTTGAGATCTCCACACACTACCCTACCAAAAGAAGTCGTAAGAGCTATATTGATTAAAGGAATGAAAGAGGAATGGGTAGAAACTCTAAACTTAATGGGAAAAGGGGATATTTCTCAGGAAGAGTATGATGAAATCATTTGTTTGTGTATCAGGTGCTCGCGAGGAAGCACACGTACAAGAGCGGAAAGCCAAGATCCAATGAGCAGAGGAAGACAACCACATAGTGGAGGTATAACACGGATGGAGATTGGAAACCTCCTGGAAGATTTTGGGATGGATATCCTGGGCACTCTTACAATACAGCTGGACATTCTACAAGACAAACAAAATCAAGATTTAGTAGAACAAACTTTGGCCATCTTCTACCCACATTGTCGAAAGAAGCAAAACAAACGGGAATGCCCATTAGACATGGTTCAGACGTGTGCCATTTGTACTAAATATCATGATACTGAACAACATCCATCATTACCCAGGATGAAAGTAGTATTCAAAGAAGCAGAGGAGGAAACGTAACTGGTATATTTGATGAACCAGCGTCAAAAATGGCAAGCTATACCTATAGGTATGTCATAAGACGCATCCCAATTTTTTCCTTCATTGCAGTTTAACCAACAACAGAACCTTGGGGCAGCTTGTCAAGGCCAATCACCTTACCCAAACTAGAAAAGTCCACCATTCCCTATGACATCTTGTCCAGCATAATCTTTTCCAGGAAATGGCTGGCTAAATTCTCCTTTTACTCCTGTTGGGCAAGGCAATCCCTATCAGTCCCTGTGGCCTGCCTCCACCTCTCAAAACCCGAATTGGTCTACAAACTAGCAGCGACCTCTAGGGATATCCAATATACCTACGGGAATAGGCCCCCAGCCTCAAACCGCATTGTCAGCTCCTTATACATTACAACAGAATTCTCAACCTCTTCTACGGCCACAGTTACTAGCTCAGCCAAACTCGAATCCTAATAATAGGCTAGTCTAGTTGGTACAGGTTATTGAAAATACAGAATATGAGATTGAGCAGAAAGAATGTAATGAGCTTAGATTGAGGTCAGGTCGTGTCATAACCCCTGAGGAAAACAGGGACCAACCTTCAATTGAAATTGTAACTCCACCTATACATATTCCATCATCTGTACATGTTCCACCACTTGTAAATAATACTAAATCAAATCAAGGGGAAGAAACAGATCAACATGATGACCCTGAAAAACTTATGGTCACTTCTCCTCCATTCCCTGAAAGGCTAGTGATACCTAAACCGATCACTTATCCTGATTTTGATCTTGTAGGGGAACTAAAAAATTTGTGTATTAAGATTCCCCTCCTCCAGGCTATTCAAGACATTCCCATCTATGCCAAAACCATCAAAGAATTATGTGTAAAAAGGCCTGTGAGGAAGGTAAAAACCTCACCCACTATCCATGTCGTAGGAACCTTATCCGATTTACTCTTGGGAGAGGAAACTCCAATAAAGTATGAAGACCCTAGAAATCCCATAGTAACAGTTCAGATATATGGCCACTCTTTTCCAAATACACTAGTTGATCTAGGAGCTGACATTAACGTATTAACAAAAAAACTTGTTAAGCACTTGGTGTTACAGCCTTAGAACCAACCACAACTTTATTAGAGCTTGCTGATCAGTCGGTGGTAAGACCGGAAGGGACCTTACAAGATATTATAGTTTCTGTTGACTCATGGGAATATCCAGTAGATTTCCTGGCTATAAACCCAAGGAGTAGGTTGGATGGGCATCTTTTGATTCTGGGACGAACTTGGCTGGAAACAGTTGATGCATATATTGGTTGCTGAGAAGGCAACATGACTATCACAAAGGGAGATGTTGTAAAAAATATGGTGTTATACCCTCCTGCTAGGCCAAGTTTGCCCATTGTAAAAATATGTAAGCAACCACCAACGTACCTGGAAGAGAGCATCCGTTCACCACTCACAGTAGCGGAAGCGCTAGAATTTAAAAATCAAACTGAAGATGACGTTATCAACAATTTTATAAATCAGCCAACCAATGTGGAGTGTCAGATGCTGAAAGCAATTCTTGATAACGAAGCCATGGAAGATCCCCTAAAGGACACAGATGACCAGCATATTCAAACAACTACTGTTCAAAACAACAAACCAATTGAGATCGAACCAGGAAAAGTTCTAAATATCAATGCTAATCTGGAGAGCGAACAACAGAAAAAGCTTATCCAGGTATTGTAGAAAAATAAAGGGGCTTTTGCCTGGGATTATCCTGATATGAAAGGGATAGATCCGTAGTTATGTACACACCACATTTATGCAGAGAAGGATGCGCAACCCATCTGGCAGTTTCAAGAGAGGTTGAACCCTCACCTCAAGGATATCGTGAAAGAGGAATTACAGAAGCTACTGGATGTAAACATTATTTATCCTATCTCAGACAGTAAATGGGTCTCTCCCTTGGTGGTCGTCCCCAAGAAAAATGGAAAATGGCGTATTTGTGTAATCTATCAAGAGCTAAATAAGGAAACACAGAAATACCATTTTCCCCTCCCATTCATTGATCAGGTCCTCGATACGTTGGCAGGGAAGTAGTTCTTCTCCTTTCTAGATGGCTTCAGTGGGTACAATCAAATTTAGATTTCCCATGAAGACCAATACAAAACGACCTTCACCTATCCCTGGGGCACATTCGCATACAGAGTATTACCATTTGGCTTATTCAATGCCCCGACCACGTTTGAGAGATCTATACTAAGCATCTTTTCTTATCTAATAAATAAGTACTAGAGGTATATATGGATGATTTTACTCCATATGGGGATGATTTTGATCAAGCGTTACAAACACTAGAAAAAGTCTTAGAATGATGCATCGCTACCAAGTTATGTTTAAGCAATGTCAAGTGTCACATGATGATGACCGAGGGCGTGATCCTAGGACATTACATCTCTGCAGCAGGAATATAGGTAGACCCAACAAAAATACACTTAATTCTTTTACTACCTACCCCCTGTACCCAAACAGAGGTACATAGTTTCCTATGATATGCAAGTTATTATCGCAAATTTATCAAGAATTTTTCACAGATTGTGGCACCCTTATACACTCTAACTGGAAACATTGATTTTAGTTGGTCTGACAAGTGTGACATAGATTTTGCAGGATTAAAGAAACTAGTCTCAACAACACCAGTATTATGTGGACCAAACTGGGAGCTACCTTTCCATATTTCCACAGACGCATCAGATGTAGCCATAGGCGTTGTCCTCGGCCAGGAGGAGGACAAGAAACCTTATGCTATATATTACATTAGCAAAAATCTCACCCCTGCAGAACTCAATTACACAGTGACAGAAAAATAATTCTTAGCAGTTATTTATGCAATAAACAAATATAGACACTATATAACTGGCTACCAAGTCTTTGTGTACACTGATCACTCTGCCATTAGATATCTAGCTAATAAACCTATCACAAATGGTCGAGTAAGACGATGGTTATTACTTTTGTAGGAGTTTGAAAATACCATTAAAGATTGTCTAGGAAAGGAGAATCCCATTACTAATTTTCTATCTCGAATTCTGAGCGTTAATGATCCACTGGCAGTAGATGACCAATTTCTAGATGAGCACCTGTTTTCTGTGACGCTTAAGACGCCATGGTACGTAGATGTGGAAAATTATCTAGTATTAGGGAAGCTACCTAAACATTTAACAACAAGGGAAAGAAAATTGATTTTTTAGCACCATGCCCGGTTCTCTTGGATAGGTGGATATCTTTTTCATACAGGGGCTGACATGTGTATACACAGATGTATCTACGAGGATGAGATCCATGACATCTTGAAGGCTTGCCATGACGAACCCTGTGGGGGACATTTTGCAGACCGAAGGACAGGACATAAGGTATTACAAATGGGCTATTACTGGCCCACTATTTTTAAGGATGCTAAAAAATATGCCCAGGCCTGCGACAGTTGCCAAAGGATGGGCCGGCCTGGTCAATCTGATGAAATGCCTCTGCGACCACAATTTGTCATAGAACCCTTCGAGCATTGGGCATTAGACTTCGTAGGTCCATTCCATCCACCTTCCAATCAGAAGGCCTACATACTGGTAGCCATGGATTATGTGACAAAATGGGTGGAAATAGTAGATTTACCAAGAGCCATAGAGGAAGCAATGATTAACTTCCTTTTTGGGCTATTTGTGTGGTATGGATTACCATGAGAAGTGGTCACAGATGGGGGAAAGCAATTCACAGGTAACAAGATTACTGCCACCCTTAGAAACCATCATATCATGCACAGGATCACTTCTCCATATCACCCGTAGGCGAACGGGTAGGTAGAAAGAACCAACAAGGTTATAGAAGCAATTTTGACCAAAACAGTCTCAACGCACCGATGAGATTGGACTACTAGACTGCCAGAGGCCTTGTGGGCCTATCGTACGACTTGGAGGAATACTACTGGATACTCTCCCTACTAGCTTGTGTTTGGTAAAGAACCAATTTTTCCAATCACATTCGAAATAAAGAATCTAAGGACAACCCGGGAAGTGGGTCTGGATTTCATAGAAGCTCAAACCAAACGTCTTTAGCAGATTAACGAACTAGATGAAGCTCGATTGCTTGCTTTGCAATGAACTGCAACAATAAAACAACAAAGGGCAAAATGGCATGACAACCTTATCAAGAATAAAATGTTTCAAAAAGGAGATTGGGCACTTCTGTACAATTCCAGGTTCCAGGACTTCCCAGGCGAGTTGCAAACAAGATGGCTCGGTCCTTATGAGATTCAAGAAGTGCATAACAATGGTACTCTTACCTTGGCTACCACAGATGGATCCGGCCATTCCTTTAAGGTAAACGAGCATCGAGTGTGCCTCTATCATCAACTGCTTACCAAAGAATCTTTCTGCAAGAAGGTATGCGAGGACCCCTCCATGCAAATTTTGACTGCAGGGAATGATAACCCAACAACGTTTTCTTTAAAAAAATGAAAATTTCTTGAAAAATTGTAAATAATGTACATACCTTTGTAGGCATTACCACGTAAATATGGATTTTTTTTTTTTTTTTCGCTATTCAAACAAGCAAATGCTTGCCATTCAATTGATTGAACAACACATTTTTTGTTGTGTTCATTGTTCAAACAATTGGACGTTTGCCGTTCAATTGATTTAACAACACATATTTATTTTTTTTCATTTTTCGTTGTTCAAACAAGTGAATGCTTGCCATTCAATTGATTGAACAACATATTTTTTTCGTTTTTCACTGTTCAAACAAGTGAACGCTTGCTATTCACTTGGTTGAATAGCACAATTTTTTTCATTTTTTGCTGTTCAAACAAGCAAACGTTTGTCGTTCAATTGATTGAACAACACATTTTTTTTCATTTTTCACTGTTCAAACAAGCGAACGCTTGCCGTTCAATTGATTGAACAACACATTTTTTCGTTGTGTTCGTTGTTCAAACAATTGGACATTTGCCATTCAATTGATTGAACAACACATTTTTTCATTTTTCGCTGATCAAACAAGCGAACGCTTGCTGTTCACTTGGTTAGACAACACTGCTTTTTCATTTTTTTTTGTTCAAACAAGCGAATGCTTGTTGTTCACTTGGTTGAACAACACTGTTTTTTTTCGTTTTTCGATGTTTAAGCAAGCGAACGCTTTTTGTTCACTTGGTTGAAAAACACTGTTTTTCTTATTTTATTTTCGTTGTTCAAACAATTGAACGACACATTTTCCGTTCATTGGTTTTCATTGTTCAAGTTATTGAACAATTGTCGTTCACTTGATTGAACAACACTGTTCTTCTTATTTGTTTTTGTTGTTCAAACTATTGAACGACTGCCATTCAATTAATTGAACAACACATTTCTCCTTATTTATTTTCATTTTTTTTATTTTTGATTTTGCAGAGTGAACCACACCTTGTTGCAAGCTAAATGTTGAATTTTTCTCATTTTTTTTCTTAATCATTATACCATGATCTTCTTCTTTTGTATTGCAAATAAGCGCCATGTGCATTCATGCCTCTTCTAAAGATATATGGTAATAAAAATGTCATTATAACTTCTAAAATCCTTTTGTTGGTTATCTTTATTCATCAAGCTAATATGGTGTATCTTTATAATGGTTGTCTGAACATATCTTCTTTTGGGACACATCAGAAAATGGTTCATTACCTTTAATCCATGCTGGCTTATGTTTATACTTCCAATTGGATAAAACCCATCAATATAATGTTAAGGGATAAGAGTATAATACTCCCATTGGCATCTTCTTACTTCTTACACCATCCCTAACTCTTAAGGAGCAAATGAGCCTCCCTTTTTACAAGAAAAATTGCAAAAATAAAATAAAAATAGAAAAATGCTTACAACATTGTCCAAAGAGGATAGGGGGTCTCAGCATGAGCCAGCCTACCATGATCATAAGAATGTAACAGGTGACATTCCAGCTTGGCTACCACACCTAGGTAATGATCTTCTTGATAAATAATTTGTCAGAAGAACAGGGGGTCTCATCATGAGCTAGCTTAATCATCTCTATTTCACCCTGGTGAGTGGCACTATGGTTATTTGGTCACCATGCCAGCATAGTGGTCTCTTTGTGACAAAAGAAAGAAAAATTAAATTTTAAAAAGAACTATGGCTCATTTGGTAGGGTTAAAAAGCAACCCCGTTGAGGCTATGAATGCTTGCTGGAAGCAGTGGCTCTACTGTGGTATTGAAGTATTATCTTATATTTCCATATGAAATCTACCTCTTATCACCTATGACCCTATTTCTAAACAAAAAACTCTGTTTGGTAGCACTTTTACAAGTTGCATAGCATGGTGATTTTTATTTATCATATTCCATATGTCCGCGTATTAAATGACAACCATTAAATATAAACCACCGATTATGCTGATATGATTAATTCTGCTTACGGTAAAATATTTGACATAATGACTTGATATTGCTATTTTTATTTTTTTGGCCAATTCACGTTTGACGGCGCATGTCGCTTAAATGCTTTATTGATTTGTGTGTTGTGCTTTTTAGATTGGTTGCCAACATTTATTTCGCATTGGTTATTTGTCTATTTTCTGTGTGCTAAAAGGACATGGACGTCCTTCTCTCATCAGAGGGGGGATCTCCTGTGTATGGATAGCACGTATTCCAGTTATAAATAAATGTGTGATAATCATTCGGATTACCTCCAAAGTACGATTTGCATGATGTGCAGGGATATGTAATAATTAGCAGAAAATTATGATTGGTCGAAGAATGGAAACCATTATGGAGGGCATGTGAACATACAATTTTGCGTTAAGTACACCTGACAAGATGGAAAACTTAACTAAAAACAATAATTCTTATCCAAATAGAGTCATTTCCTTTATAATTATTGTGATATACATCGCCACCATGTTGCATTACACGGGTAAAACACAGTTGTCTTCAGAAGAACCAGACCCAATTACAACAACTATGAGTGGAAGAGCAATTCGAAGTGAGCCTCCAGTACTGATGGTGTTGGATCAAGCCCAAAAAATCCTTGAATGCGCTAGCTAGTTACAGTACTTAAACAAATTGCAGGGATTCCATGAAAAGCTAACGCTGGAGTTTCTGCAAAATATATAGAATGGTAGTACAATGGTCAAAGGCATAAGCATGATACTTTCAAAAGAAGTCCTAGCTGAAGTCACTCAACTTCTGGTGGAAGGGGAGAAATGGGTAGACAAACGCGTCCTTTTATACAGTGAAATTGAAGCCTTCCAGGACCCAGGTGAGCAGCTGGTATGAACGGGGAAATGAATTCATCCTTCGGCATTGCAGCAACCATGGCAAGAGCTGGTGGTCATCATCCAAAGATATATCACTTGCGATGGCTGGCATGACGTGGTAAAGCCTCGACAACTGAAACTCCTAGCCATTTTAAAGCAAATAATTTTAGTTAATTTACCATTTTATTTAAATTCCCTGTTACATGATGTTTCCCGATGGGTAAGGACAGCTAAGGACCCACATAGTGTAGTCAGCCATCATGGGTTAATTAAGTTAATCATCACAAATAGATTGGCACAACAACAATTAACATGGGACAGTATCATAAATCCTACCTTGGCTCCACCCTCGGAAAATGAGGAAACAGAGCAGCAAGGGCCAAGAACCCCAGGCCCAAAGAAAATATTAAAATGAAAGAGCCCCACTACACCCCTAGAATCAGCTAAGCGTAGATGCTCGGTGAGAGTAAAATCCCAGTGATGCCTTCCAATCCAAGTAGAAGAAGCTGGACCATCCCGCACACCTCCTCTTAATCCTCAAGACCCTCCTTTGCAAGACTATGAGGAGGAAGTGGCAAGGGTTTTGGGAAGCATGGAAATGTTTACTGAGGGCATGGAACAGCTAGGGAACACTGAAAGACAGAACTGTACTCCTAATTGGTCGGTCCCTACTGACAATTCCGATCATGAACAAACCCAACCATGCACTAATCCCATGGAGGAGCAGAGAGAGTTAATTCTTGATATGGAAACACCCCTCGAAGCCAAGGAGCATGAAGAAACCCCAACAAAAAGAAACCCTGAAGGTGAAAACTTGGAGGATGCCAATCAACCAAGTGATATTCCCTTTTCAAAGTCCCCTGTGGATGAGGCCTACCAAGAAGAAGACCATGAGAATGATGACTGTTCAGGAGATACCATTGCATTGGGATCTCCTGAACACGAAATGAATAATAATTATGAGTTGGAAGGAGAAATCCCACCAGCAAACACAAATCCAATTGGAAACATTCCTGATGATAACATAATGCAGCCTGTGCAAGTGGCAGAAGGTAATGTAGCCCCAGATGGGAGCCCTAGAGTAGAAGAGCCCTACAAAGTTAAACTTAAAAAGGTGCTCAAAAAATACAGAAAACAAAAGTAGGTAATCAGGCAGTTGAAATATTGGTTAAAAGAAGCAACTAAGATGAGGAAATTGAAAGCAGAAATGGAGAATGTAGGGACACAAATAGAACAATGTTCTGTGAAGGATGCAAAGAATCAGGCAAAGTTTCTTAAGGGTTTCCCAAGAGAAACCCATACTAGCCTACTATTAGAGAAGATATTGCCATACAAACAGAGGATCCCTGTATCTTTTGACAGGGAACTCAAATGGCCTATCGCACTGCAGACACTGCGGTCCAGACCGAGTTTGAAGAATATGTTCAAGTTGTAATTCTAGAAGCAGTTGAAGCTGCTATGCAGACTGACCTTGAGGAAACCCAAGATGTAGAAGTCCAAATAGATGAAATGCCTCTTTACACCTCCTTGGTTATAGAAGTCGTTATTAGAAAATTAGAGGATGAGCTTTTAACAGTTCATCAAGAGATAACTCAACACAAGGAGAAGGTGATCCCTTTTCACGAACACTAAGGGCTAAAGAAGAAACTCAAGGTAGTTACCAGGATGAAGGACAAGACTTTTGCTCAATACAAGGCTGAGCAAAAGAAGGTTGAAAATTTAAAGGGTCAATTGCAGAAAGACAGAGAACAAATGGAGACTGTTTGTTCTCTCTATTCAGACACTCTATCTTGTCAAGTTCCCGCTACTAATTATGCTTTATTTCTTATGGAGAGATATCTCTTGTTAAAATTTAAGGCTGGTAAATCAATAGAAATTAAAACCACTCCTAATTTTATTAAGTGTTTCAGAGAACACAATGAGAAGATTCAGTGCCTCCTTTGTGAGCTCTATATGCATAATTTTGTTTTATAGGATGATAAGGATAGCCACCCTGCCCCTTTCATAGGAGACATTCAATTTCAGGCATTCCTTTCCTTTGCTGCTAATCAGCTAAAATGGGTCATGGCTTACAACACCTTTAAAAGGCATGAATATGGCATTGACCTATGGGTCAGAGGAGAACCTACACAGCCACTGCTCCTATCTGTTTGAAATAAGCAGTTTATGAAGAAAAACGGTGTCGTAGGAAAATTGGGGCCAATCCATACTGATATCATTCAGGCCGGAAAGGAATACTTCCACGATATTAAAGAAGAAGCCTTGGCTGCATCCAAGCAAAGATGGGAAGTTTCTAGTAACACTATGAGGGGTCGGGAGCCATTAAAATATCGTAACTTCCAAGCTGCCTCTTACTACTCTTTCAAATATAGCAATATGATTTTAACATTGGGACTAGACTAGATAGGATGCTACTACAGAACCCTAATCATATGGTACCCTCCTGATCAATACCATAGTGATTATAACTTAAAATATCATGAGGTAACCCAGGCTTTCATATCCTCAAGAAAAATAATGATTTTAGGAATTACAGGGAAGAAGTATACCCTACTTATTCCCTCATTCCCTCATCCAGTTGCATCTAAACTATACTCTTGCATGAGGATGTGCAACAAGGTAAGATGGGGAGTATGTTGGGACGAGAAAAAGGTATGATTTATCTTCACTTAATGCTTCATTTATCATTCATCCTTATAATATTATCTCTGTTTATAGAATAAAATGAGGAAAATATCAGTCAAAGTTGGAAGAAACTAGTTGGTGATAGAATAGGTGAATTTAGTATGAAAAAATGATTCTTTGCTATCTTTGTATGCAGAGATGTGATTGGGAAAAAGATGTTTAGTTGGCAGGACAACATGAGGCCATAAAGAGGAAAAGCCAAGACATCTGGGGTAGACAAGGAAGCAGAAGACCAATTCGAGTACTCATGTTTTATCATATGATTAGATTTTATATTATGAAATCCTTAGGATCTCCTGATCCTAAGGATTCACTTTTATCCAAGTTTCCTTTTTATGCTATATAAGGCCGAAAGGCAACTATATGAGAGTTCAAAATTTTAATATATATTTATTCTCTTTGGAGTAAAAATGCTATTAATTCAGTGACTCTATTAGCTGTTATGTTGAAGTTAATGAAAGAAGGTTGTGCTTGATACATCTTTGTATTCTGAGTTTTTATTAAGTAGAGGCTTCTGGTGACTCTGGGCCCAGTCACAAGAAGTTCCACTGCTCCTTTGTGTTATAGTTTACATTCAGTCTTTGTATTTGATTTAATGTTTAGTTCTTTTGTTTATCTTGAAGATTGGTGATATTGATTTATACCGTTGTTCACTTAGCTTTATACTGAAATTGCGAGATAGACTTAAGTAAGCACTTTGATTAGAATGAGTGAATGTGTGGTTGATTGCTATTCAGATTGAATAAATGTTATCATAGATCTTGAGAGACAAGACTGAGTAACTTCTACGGATTGCAATATATAATGTTTATCATTTAGGAATCTTTTATAGCTGTTTTTATTCACTTACTGATTATTATTCAACTGCTGATTGTTATTACTATTTAGTAATGCAGATTGATTTGAGTTGTTAGTGTTATTTGATAATCATAGTTGCTTTACTTGATTAAGTGTGATTAGTCTTAAGCTTATTTGAGTAATTCTTTGTGTAATTCTCATTTTCATTCAAGTTCCAATTGGTTTCGGAACAAGTTGTATTGAATTAAATAGGGTGTTGCGAGCATTCCTTTCATATATAGTTTCTTTGCAGAGTTGTATGAATTGGATTGAAGAATTGGGATTTAATGATTGCAACGATTCATCATTAGATAACCTCTAACTTCACTGCACATACTGTGTTGGCACTCTTGAAATAGAGAGACTTACCTCAGGTTGACAACTAATGTAAGGATTAATATTGCCTGTAAAAAGACATCTTAGTGAGCCAATAAATGGATTTCACCAATAGGTGCAGAAGGAAAGTGAGAAGGCCTAGCATGATAGGAATATTAAGTTGCACACCTTCAAGGTGAATGATCTCGTTTTGCTATATGATAGCAAGTTCATAAAGTTTCTAGGTAAATTTCAAATGCACTGGTTGGGACCCTATGTTGTTAAGGAAATTACAGATGGTGGCGTAGTTCAGCTTCCGAAGTTAAATGGAGAAATATTTTCGAGAAGAGTCAATAGGAGTAGACTAAAGTTGTATACAGGGGATCCTGCCCTGCGCAATGACTACCTGGTAGAAGGACAGTCTTAACGCCCCAGGCAGCTATAAGGAAGAGTGGGACTATAAACTACACTACCTGAAGAAGAGGAAAGCACAGTAAGGAGGTTGTATGATGGACACAAGAGGTACGATAGAAGAAGTTTTTACAGAAGAAAATATGACAAAAGAAGTTGTGATGGAAGAGTTGCATCATAGGGTTTGGTGTCGCGCAATCGAGTCTAAAAGTAGCCATTGAAGTCAATGTTCATGATTGGATAGCGAAAATCCCATTAGGAGGAGCAGGTAGGTGACATTTATGGCGAAAATATTTGGAGATCTGCTGCCAAAGATGCATTTATGATCAGAAAATGGAGGGAACGGTCGGATTTGAATTCGAAATCACCTATAAATATGGCATGTTGGTCTATTGTAGAACACTTTGCCTTCTGAAAATCGCATATGATCCCTATTGTTTTCACTCTATGAATCGACAGACTTGTGAGGATTTAGTTGCAAGATCGGCATTTGCGAGACTGCCTAAGTGGAACCAAAAGATTATCCTAGAACAGATGTCTGTCGAGCATATTAGTTTGGAAGTCATTGTCTCTCAAGTGGAAACCCCTAAAGTTCCATCAATGGAATCTACACCATATGTGCCTACGGTTCTGCAGTCACCTAGACTGAAGCAGCCTGCTGCAAAGGAGAAGCAGAAGAAACCAAAACTTGTACTAGTGAGGCAGTCACTGAGAAAGAACCCTGCGAAAGTTCGGCAGAAAGGGAAGATGGACAAGGCAAAGAAGCCGTATGAACCGTGGATTTGGATGTAGAAGAACTCCGCAATGGAGTTGAGGAATTGAACTCTGAGGAAGGCAAGCCTATCACTAGGATCTTGGTGTATATCCCTCTGTGAAAAGGGAAAGCGAAGGTACCCAAGGCCTGGACTCGGGAAATTTCACGGTCTCTATGCGCTACTACCAGAATAAGTGGTATTTAAAGGGGCGCTCTTAGCATGTATCCTTGTGTTAAAACTAGAGGATTAGGATCTCGGTGATCACGATATATTCCTGCATTTAGCCACCAATAAGTACATGACCAAGATTTACTATTAAGATATTGGGGTCACAAAACTAAAACTAATGAAATGGGTAAAAGGGGTCAAGCGGGCAGATTGCTACATATGATTTGCATGCCACACTTTCACAGGTCGATTATCAATACTATATGTGTGAACTTTTCCATTCAGATTTTGGTCAGGAAGATTGTGAGGAAATTTTGTGCAGAAGAGGTTCTGACACCTGTAATTTCATTGGCTACCTAGTGTGCAAAGAGGGTGCAGTACCACTGGGCACAATACTTTTGTAAGGAATTCTTAGAAGAATTTTGTGAAGTGCTGGAAGAAAGCAAGGCATTTCACTATGCCTGGCTCCTATTTTTAATTGTACTCCTTGCATGGTGACTTCTGGAGGATAGCCAGTTCCCTCCACAGGATGACGATTTACTGGAGGTAGCAAAGTTCACTTTGCTATGGGCGTGTTGTGGCCACAACTACCACCCTATTAAAACATGCTCTGATAGAAAATTTTAAATGGGCCCCCTATGAGTTTGATCTATCATCTCTCCGAATGATCCTTTTCATCCCATTAAATTTAACTCTATGGGGAGCCCAATCTTACATTCACAAATGGGTAAAGCCCTTTAAAAAACCCCTCACTTAAGCCCTTCATTCCCATGTTTATCGGGATTTTTTTAACCCCACAAAAACCTAATCACATTATTATTCCCATTACAATGCCTTATAGTGAAGACCCTTCATCGCATCATTGTCCTGTTATAATCCCTTTACAAAGGAAACCCTTCACAAATACATAAATCCTCCCTCTTTCGCTTATCGCATTAATCCTGGGCATGTAATGCATGCCATAAGGTCCCAGACCCGATGGCATTATGAACCACAATATATATATTATCAGGTCCGAAAGCCCCATCACATATTGCAATCGGCCTAAGTCCAAGGTATATGAATACATGGCGTGTTGCTACCCCCTGGACCCGACGGTCTTATCAACCAGAATACGTATATTTTCGGATCCGAAACATTTCTCATATCGCAATCGGCAGGGTCCCAAGGTTTGAGCATAAGGTGCGCAGTGATGTTGTGGACCCTTTGATACTATTAAGCATATCATATAATATATCGGGTCCGGCCCCAATCACATATCGCATATCGGCGAAGCCTTGGGTCTTATACATATTATGCAAAGCGATATAATGGACATGCTGACCTATCAAATACGATACATATATTTTCGGGTCCGAAAGCCCGTTTCATATCGTAATCGACCTAGGTGTGAGGCCTTCACATAAAGCACTCTGTTGTCTTCTAGACCTCACGGAGTTATTAACTGGAATATATGCTCTATTGGGTACGGTTCCCAATCACTTATCGCATATCAGCGGAGTGTGGGCGCATACAGTTAGTGGGGAGGTGGAAGCCAGACCCACCGATGATTATAAAACGAGGCATATTTATTTTCAAATCCACCCCAATGGCTATACGTAGGTTTTCACTTATATCCATGTGTTTGCGATGAAACATTAAAGTTGGGGTTTTCCAAAGGGAATGCTAACTTTACAGACCCGAAGGAATTTATTAACATTAACGTATATGTGTTTTTGGGTCCGCCTCCCAATCGCATATCACATATCGGTAGAGCCCCGGGCCTCAGACATATTACGCACAGTAATATAGCAGACTCACCGACCTATTAAATATGACATATATATATTTTCGAGTCCGAATCCATATTGCACATCGCGATCGTCAGAGCCTCAGGCTTGCGGATATTGCAATATGCGATAGGCCAGACCCGACGATATTTATAGGCTCCAGCATATAATATTTGAGGTCCGGCTTGGGCGATTGACTCGGGTTTTTCCTGTGTTTTTCTTTGTTTTCCAATTTTTTTGAAATTATAATGGGATCAGGTTTTCATGTAAAAGGCAAGCCTATGGACTCCCGATAGTATAATTGCACATCAGGGCGGTGGAAGGCATGGGTCCTATGACCTGAGAGGGAGCTGATACCCAATTGCGATGAAAAGAGGCCCTCGAAAACTATGCCAAGCCTATGTTTGGAGTGGGAAATTGCATGTTGATTGTGTTTTACGCTTAGATCCTTTTCACACTTGTTTCCACAGTCATAAAATTAATGGAAGCAGCGTCTGTGTTTCATGTAAATATCTTTGTCATATCGCTCACAATTATGAAGCTAATGATAGCTATCTCATCGAGTGAGAAGTAAAGGACGCAGGAGGGGATATGAAGAGCAATGGATGCAGAAGCATTGTGTTTAAGGGTTTGGATGCAAGTGTTAAGGGTCAGGAGCCCACACGTTTCCTGTGCATTCTGTAAGCAGAGTTGTCTCGGTCTTCATTATGGGAAGGCAACACACAGTCACCCTTTTTTCCAACAATTGTCCTCCTCCTTAGGAAAGGAATCAACCCAGCCATTATGCCTTCTATGTGCCAATGATCACACTAGTGATCCTATCTCTGTGTACTCGATTGGCACAGAAAGCTAAGGATCTTTACCCTGAGCGAAGATACATCAATAGCCACTTCTATCGAAGAAATTGTGCTAGAATCCTTGCAAAGTACTGATACCCCTTGGGAAGAAATTCCTGAGGATTCCCCTTCTAAAGGTAACTCCTCGCTTGATTTTGAGAATCCTAACGGAGAAGCCTCCAACAAAAATTTCCCTAACCATATTATGGCCAAAGTTCCTCCTCCTGGTGGGAACCAACCTCCACCTCCTCCTGGAGCACTCCCACCCTAGCTTGCACAAGATGTTGTAGCGGTACCTAAGTAGCAACATCCCTTACCCAAAAATACAGAAAGAGTGCTACCCAATTTTGACCCTGAGTGAGGAGATACTATTGATAACCATATTTTCTCTTTCTTCCTAGCCTTACGTAGGTTGGGGGTCACTGATGAGGATGTAGTGTGCCACCTATTCTCTTTTACTTTGACTAGTGCAACTTCCACATGGTATTTTAGTATGAGAATAGGATCGATTACCTCTTGAGATTCTTTTCAACAGGCCTTTTTGGACAAGTTTGGTGATGAAAAAACACTTGTCTCCTTAGTCTTAGAATTATCCCATCTGAAAATGGAAACCAAGGAGAAGGTTAAGGATTTTAGTATCCAGTTCAACACCTTGCTCAACAAAATCCCAGTTACTGCTAGACCCACTGAAGAGGTGCTAATAGAATTCTATATCTCTGCTCTCCCTGTCCCTACAATGATGTGGGTTAAAAGGAGTAATGTGCAAACCTTACAAGGTGCTATTGATGAGGTAGTGAAAGTTGAAAATGAAATGATCAGCCTCACAACATGCCACCCCACAGCTAGAGGAAAGAAAGCCGCTCAAACATCCGAGAAGAATAATGGAAATGATAACAAAGGGGTTGAAACTAAAGACAAGGACACCACGAATGTGGAAGAGTTGCATCGGATCATTAAAAAACTTATGAACACAGTCATTGACATGAGAAGGAATGATGGAGAGAGTATTAATGGCAAGGTAGGAGATTATAATAACAAAAAAACCTTCAAACCTTTCTACCGGAAGAAAATAGAAGGTGGCATTGGTTAGCTCGCATTGCCTGCTCCACCTAATGAAGGGGCTTTAAACACAGAAGAATTGGCCCTGATTGGATCACTCCTCAATAAAGAAGAACCCATATTGGAGCTCGAACCAAAACAAGGAGATGAGGAGGAATACCAAGTAGAAGAACCCTCATATGAGGAAACCCAAATCAATGTGCTCTGGGATTTCCATAGTGATGAGAATGACGACAAGGGAGATAACACTGCAGAAATCAATGCTAATGAAATCCACACGCATAGTAAAGGGCCACTTCCAGGTGCGAAAAAGCCATTGGACCAAACAAAGCAAGATGTTCACCCTGTGAAAACATTCGCCCCTAGAGTTCTTGTAGAGAATCGTATACCTGGTAGTCAATCCAAGAATGCTCCTGTTGCATGTCACCTGAAGAAAGAAAATGTGTCTCCCAATGCAATGAAGGCTACTCAACATGGTAATGTCCCACTTAAAAATGGAAAAACAGGTATGTTTACTCTGTCATACCCTATTTATAACATTGATTATAATATTATGGATGACTCAAGAAGTCTCGGGCCAATATTACATATTTTGAGTTGTTAAAATTAATGAATCAAAGAGATTTGCTTTTGAAAGCTATGAATGAGCGGAACTACAAAGCTCCCACCACCTCAAGCAACCAAACCAAGAAGCTAACGTCCAAACCTGTTAGTATGACTAGCGCAACCCAAATACCATCAACTATGGAGGCCACGTTGTCTAAAATGAATCGAAAGCCCCAATATGTTAGTGTAGCCATGATAGGGAGGAAATCAAAATATATGACTCCACCCTTCCTTATCACACTTGAAATCTTCAACATGAATGTGCATAATTTCTTGGTAGACTCTAGCACCTCATCCACTGTTATGCCTTATGCTGTTGCTAAGAGACTTCAGGCGATACCTGATAAAACTAAAACTCGAATTATACAGTTGGATAGAACGAAAGTGACAGTTATTGGGGAGCTGAAAGATGTGTTGATTCGGATGCCTGCCAAGCCTCAATACACTCAAGTCATTGATATAGTGGTAGTGGATATACCTGAGGCTTATGGGATGCTGCTTAGTAGGGATTGGTCATCAAGTCGAAATGGATATTTCTCAATTGATTGGTCCCATCTTTTTTTGCCTCAGAGGGGAAAAAGTGATATGTTGAGAGTGAACCGGGAAAGATACATGAAGTACGTGGTAACGGAACCAAACAGCCCCAATGAACCTGTAATGTTCCATACCTCTATCCTTGGGAATTATAGTTCTGATGTTTATGCTGTTAGCTACCTATACCAATAGGTTTCATTTTTCATGATTGGCATGGGAAGTGCCAATATGATCTACTTTGGGAATGCAAAGATCTCATATTCTGATGGAAGACACACATGTACATTTGGTTGATGTTGCCCTATCTCCCAATGGGTGATCCAACAGCTTAAGCTGGGTCAGGCCATGTTTCAATTTTTTGTTATAGATTAGAGAAAGAAGTCTGTCCAAATAGTTCAATCTTGGCAGACAAAGTAGTTAGGTAGGGAAAGAAGGTTCCCAACTGTTTAATCTGGGGCCTTGGAAGCAATAAGGGTAGCCTTAGATAGAAAATCAAAAGAAAAGCCAAAGCAAAAGAAAAAGGCACATAAGGGTCTGCAAGCCTAAGTGCACCCTCCATGAAGAAACAAAAAATGCTAGGCAAGTAGATGGGTAGGTAGATGGGGTTGCAGAAATATCATTCATTTCAACTGAATCTTGCTGGTCTAACATGAAAGAAAGATCAAGGCATAGAGAAGCTTCTCTTCTCCATCATGTTGCAGCAAGGCAAAGGAGCATGTCTAACTTCCTGTTTCCCCCCCTTCACATTCATTACTAACATCCCCACACCAGTTGCCTTCATGAAAGAATTCAAGGTCTTATGTTGGTTCTTGGTTCTTTAAGAGCCACATTTCTTGTCTAAAATTCTTTTTATTTTGATCTACTCTCTAAACTAAGTTGTTTTCATATAAACTTAGTGTTTCACCCTCTCACCCCCTTCCCCCCCTTCATATTAACCCCTAACTTCTTATTATCTAAATCCCCTATGTTCCCCTTTTCCCTACTATTGTAACACCATGGTGTATAAACCCCTAAACATGTATAAATATCCCCCCCTTGTTAGCACTATAGCTAAATAAATTTGTTTAAGGGAGACATTAGTCCACCTGGGACTATGGTCAACCCTGTCATGGGATTACTCTAGCCTCTGGTTGGAATAATAACCTCCCCCCAATCCATCATCCCCCCTCTTTTCCTAAAGAATTTCATCAAAGAGCCCCTTTCCCTTCACTCAAACCTAATCATAACCCTTTTTCCCCCCACAGATTAACTCAAACCCCGAAAACCCACAAAAAACCCCAATATCTAAAGTCCCGCATCCCAAATATTAATATGATTATTTTAATATACGGGCGGGTCCCCCCCAACATGCGCGACCAGTTAAAACTCTCACCAGCCATTGATCTTCTGCCGCCCCAGATCTAACGGTGGGTGGTCAATCTTGGATCCCGACCTGCCTCCCTTTAACGTCCGGGGAGACGGCGGTATTGGGGGCCGTACCCAGGACGCGTGGCATGCGCTGGGGTTGTTCGGAGCCCCCCTCCCCGATACCGCCTATCACCAAAGGTGGTGCGGGGAGACCGCTTACCACCTCCCTAATACCACCCCTGCGGCTCCACGTCACTCACACGTCATCATGACATTGTGCCTCCTCCGCCTGCCCCGGCGCCCCGTGGCCCTCCACGTCGCCCTGCCACTGTGCTCCGCCCGCCACCATGTCCGTCCACGCTGGCCTCCAGCTCAGCGTCCACGTCACCCTCCGTACCCCGGGCCCGCCATGACGTCATGCTGACGTCATTGGCGGAAAAAGAGCCAATGACCCTTTTTGCCCAAATTTGTCGTTAAAAACAGCCAAACTAGCCGTTTGTGGTCATTTTCAAGCGAAAAGGACGCAGCCACTGCTAACCCGTTTACCACGAAATTGCCTCCGAGCCATCAAATTCAAAGTCGCGGCCGCCATCACTTGTCAATCCAGCTGCAGTGAGCTCCCCCTGCTCGGCCCGAAGACATTCAGTACTATTTTATCCAGGTATTCATCGCAAGTTCCTTATTTCGTCCCCATGCTTGCCATTACTCTGCAAATTCTCCAATAAGCATCGGTCTAATCCTAAATTGCACACTGTCCACTACTGAATTTACAATTAAATCAACCTGCATTGCCCCAGCTCCTAGAATTTGACATTCAAACCATAATTCACGGCTTGAAATTTACATATTTAGCCTCGAGTTGCCCGGCATTGTTCCCTTTTGCCGGGTGGAGGCTCAAGTCTGCATGTCACCAAATTAAAGCCCTCACACCCTCTGCAATCATCCTGACCAATTCACAATTCTTGTGAATTTACCAAAAAACAGCAGAGACAAGTCTGCCAAGCCTGCTTATTCCACTTTGAAGATAATTTCAAGCATTATTTACAGTTAGCCAGTCACTTAAGCTATTGAGGAACTGTGCAAACCATTGCACTCACCTGGTTCAAACTCAGACTACACAATGGCTGCTCCTGCACCCTCAGCCCTCAGTGTTGCTCCTTTAAATGCACCAAATAAAGACCTGGAGTCCTTGCCTCTTGCTGACAGGGACTACCTCATTGAAGACTTTGTGGGTAACAGGGACTTTTTGCAGACCTTCAGGCAATTAAGAGATGACTACCTAAATGGTCAGGATACATATGGGATATGGGAGTCAAATCTTCCATACTACTGTCTCCCCTCTGTCAATATTTTTCCTGAGATTATTCGCTTATGTGCTGAAAACTATGATGTGCAGCAAAGAGCTATTAAGTCTCCATCTGGGAGCATCCTCTTTCACATTAATCCTGAATCCATCAATAAGATGCTCCACTTTGATCAAACTGAGCTGCTGTTCCCATTTTCCATGAATTATCTGCTGGACATTGGTGCCAAGATGACCAGTGAGGATATTCAGAAGATCACCAAGACATTTATGAGACCTGAATGCCAGCCCACAGGGCCACCTCCCTACTTGGATGTCTATTTTACTGAGGTAGGTAGACTATTGCTGGACATGATTGCTTATGTATTGGGATACAGAACCAACGAGCATGTGGATGAAACAATGCTGGTATTGCTAGCTGCTTACAGCCCAGGCCAACCCCCTGCCCGCAAATATAACTTTGCCAAGTTCATAGCTAACAAGATTCATGATCAGTTGTGAAAAGTAGACAGACAGGGTGTCTTCAAGTACTCATCCTATATCTACCACCTTTTCATGTACTATCAGTCCGAGGTTTTTCCATGCTACATCAAAAAGCTGGATTATAAAGGGGAAAGAAGATCTGTCATCTTCTGTACATCTGTCTATCACAAAGTCCAAAATTCACCCTATTCCTATTGTGAATTTATTGACCAATTTGTATACCCTGTCTCTTGCTTGTTGATGAGGTTCCCTCCTCCCAGAATATCAACTGAAATACAGAAAGTCCTGCAGCTCTCCAAGAATTACAAAATAGGTGATTGGTACCTATATGAGGATCATACAGTCATCAGAGTCTATGGCTGTGAGCTCTGTCCATACAGGCTCCCAAAATATGTGCCTATGAGGATATTTGCCTTGGAGTATTATAGGCAGTTAATTCACTCTGACCTCACTCACTTTCACAGCTCCAAAAAGAAAGCCCATCTCAAGTTCAAGCACCAAGTGGGCCCCTTCATCATGAATAAAAAAGAAGGATGGGAAGATGCTGACCTAATCCTCAAAGACAAATACAAGCTATCACATAGTTTCCGGTGGGTCCCCTACGACCCTGAAGGCTTCATTACTGCTAGAAGAGTCAAGTACAAGCTACTAGGTTATAAGCATTGCAAATATCCACACATTGAAAAATATGCCAACCAGCAAGAATGGCAGTAGGATACTTTAATTGAAAAATTAACTGAAGAAGAGACAATGCTAAAGAATGTCAAGGAACTGGAAAAGACTCTTGACCTAGATTCTGTGCAGCAGGTACCCTTCAAACGACCACACTCAGCAGGAGAAGGGACCTCAGCCTCAAGAACTACACCAGCCACCCAGGTACCTTCTACAGCAGCACCAGGTACAAACAAAGGGAAAGGAATAATGGGTGCTGAAGAAGAAACCATGAAAGAAAAGCCTGCCCCTTCAGGTGAGCAGCAATAAGAGCAGCAACTAGGGCAGCAACCAGAGCAGCAACAAGAGCAGACTCCCCCTCCACGAACGGAGCCACAAACAGCTCCAATTTTGCAAACCCCAGCACAAGAGGAGAGGGGTACGAAAAGAGACAGAGAAGAGTCCACTCCTGCTAGTGGATCCTCCCAACAACCCCAGACCAAAAGGCCAAGGGCTGACTCCCCAGAGGTAGAAGACATCACTGAAGAAATCCTTGACAGTTCAAGGAAAGACAGGGAGGGCAGCCAGCATACAGGTACAAGCTCCTTTCAGCAGGAGCAAGGATTACAACTGGGTTTGGAGGTGTCCTCCTCCTCTCAGCAGAGCAAGAAGCCCAAAAGTACTAAGGCTTCTTTCAAGCAAATTAAGGCACAGAATGACTTGCTGAGGGTGGAAGTCTACAAATAATTTCTAAATGCTACACCAGCTCAGAAAGAAAGGCTAATGTCTGTATATGACATTCAAGAGGAGAAATCGCTCCTCAGCCATTTCAAACCTACAGTGCCCAATCCAAAATCAGCGGCAGATTATGTGAAGACAAGGGTGGAGGTCCTAGCCAAAGACATCCATCCCATGGACCAAATTGAACTCCACAAGCAGACTGGAGAAATGGTCTATGCAACCTTGGTAGACAGGGCAACCATGGCCCATGAGCTGAAAGAGTCACTAAAAAATACCAACACTCAGTTGGATTTTGAAAGAATGTCCTCCCTAGCCAAAGACAACAGAATAAAATCACTTGAGGACATTATTATCGACCTAGGACATGATCCTAAGGATCCTAAGGGTGTAAGGGCCCTTATGAAGAAAAAGGAGGATGACCTCAATGCGTTAAAGAAGAGGTTAAAGCTGCTACCCACAGAGCACCCTCAAACAGCAGAGCTACAAAAGGAAAAGCAGGCTGATGAGCAACTGGACCTCATAATGCAGCTAAACCAGAAGGTCCTCGATTTGGAGAAAGAGCTTGAAGGGGCATTACAAGATAAACAGGGAGAATCTACATCCCAAGCTCCTCCAACTACTTCAACCACTGCAACAACTACAGAGGCAGCAGTGGCCCCCACAACAGAAGCAGCAACAACAACAACAGCTCCAGATTCCAGCACAAGCGTGGAAGAATTGACTAAGGCCGTTAAAGAAATGGAGCTCCAGGCAAATGAAATAAAACAGGCCAAGGAAAAATTGGCAGAATTAGATGCCAAGTATGATAAATAAAAAATAACTGTGGCAGAACAAGGTAGAGAAATAAACGCCCTAAAAGAAAAGATAAAGGCCTTGGAGAAGGAGCTGAATCTGGAAAGCACCATGGCTCAAATAAAAAGGATTCTATGGGCCAAAATTGACCAATCCATCACTAAGCAATGGAAGTCAATCAAAACCATACATGAGCAGATGGATTTAATTGGCCAGGCACAGACAGAGATTCAAAGGGCCAAGACAGTGCTGGGAAACAGGCCTGACCAGGCCAATAGAATGATAGACTTTTTGAACAGGCAAGAAAAGGAGGAACTGGCAGCCATTGGCATAGTCAACAGAACAGAGGCTGTCCTCACAGCTAGGAAGGTACTCACTCTCAGGAATTATGTTCAAACTGTGGAGAGGAAGTGCTATGAAATACAGGCTGAGGTGGATGAATACCAACACAAAATGGCAGCACTGCAAGCAAAAGGACTGCCCAGCCTACTAAGCGGTGCAGGAAGACTGATCTCCAGAGAGCAGTATGCCAACAGAATGGCAACTTATATTGAAAATCAAATCACTGCATCTGGCAGTACTTCTGAGGAAGCAGGGCCTCCAACAGGACAGAGCTTATACAACAAACTTGAAGGCCTGTTTTTTATTGAAAATGAGGTAAAGCACCTTTTTGAAATTCCTCCAAATTTTTACAGATATACAGAGGCCAATGAAACTCTAGTAAAAATTAGAAGACATCAGCTGCCCAAGGAGGATTGGTGGCAGGCAATGCTTCAAATTCTGCCATGATAGCTCCAGTTGCTCGGTCATTGCCAGCTCCAATTCACTAGAAGACAAACAGCAGAAAAAGTTAGCATTTAAGGCAGCTGAAAGGTGACTAAGCACATGGAGAACGACAGCTAGCCCAAAGGATAAGAAGATACGCAGATTTTGGACAGCGTACCCTCAACCGACTCCAACAGCCACCAAGTCAACAGTTTCTGACTATTTTGGACAGCTAAAGCACTGAAGAGTTATTACAGCATTAAATTTCTCAGCTACAAGGCTCCAGGAGTTGGCATAACATTAATGAGCCATTAACTCATTTCTTTGATATTTTTCTTATGTAAATTTTGTATATATACCCCCCTTAGCAACGCATAAGGGGTTGGTGATTTTCACTCTGAGGCAAATGTATTGTACACTTTCAGATTATCTAATACAAAGGGCTGGACCAGCTCAGTGATTTCCTGAAAATTTGATGTCTTGCTGATGACATGCGTGCTGTTGCAGAATTCTTGTGCTGTCTGATGGAATAATAAGTTTTCTTAATCTCTGTTTTGTCTTCTTATGTTATTAACTAATGCTCATGTTTCACTAAATCTAGCAATAGAGAAAAGGGATAGTGCAGGATATGTTTGGTTACACTCTGTGCTCAATCTTTTATTGCTGTAAACGTTTTCTTCAGAATTAACTATGGACATGAATTCTTAAATGCTCATGTTTTTCATTAATTCTATAAATGTGAATGTTGTCTAGAAATTCTTCACTGCTTCTAAATAATATTCTCACTTCCTTTGCATATCAGTTTATTGGAAGATTCTTAACTGCCTTTCATGAACTGTATACATCACACTTAATCACAATTTCAAAGCATTGTTTCTCAGACACTTATCCAGCTCTGCAGCATCACTACTGTATCAACACAGCACACCAAACTACTAAAGGACCACTGACTCCATGCCCAATGGCCTAGAACATACTAGTGAGCACATATATATCTTGATTGAAATCATCACCCAACCAAGTCCAAAAATAAACCTTGAGCATCATAGCTAGCCTAAAATTCTTCTCAAAACAGAGACAAACCTTAAAGAGAGAGCCCTCTCTAATTACAGTTTGGCTAGAAGCTGTAATCCAAAGATTGGTTAGTGGTTACCCCGGCCGTATTACCTTGGGAGTCATAGGGAACAACCTGGGTGTTAACATTATTGGCGACTCCACTGGGGAGTTCCTCAGGATATTCTAATTCCTGTATATTTCTTAAAGCTGCTTCAGTCAATTTTCATGCTAGTTTTAAGATATACACAGTCATTCCAAAATCTTGTCTGGCCCTTGTAGACACAAAAATATTCCAAAGAACATAACTCAAAAACAAGTTCAGAAGCTGGCTCCCAAGAAGAATCCACGATATACAAGGTCAAATCCTGACCCTAATCCACCAACTGTTTTTGAAAATCCTAATACAATCCCTAAAATCATTAGGAAGCAGCAAGGACAGGAAACTCTTGCTGGTTTAAGTCCTGAGACAGCTCATCCAAACCCTGTTCCAACTCCAATCAAGGTTCTATTTAGGTCTACCCCTGATTCCCCCAGTTCACCATCTACATCTCAAAGCCCTCCTTTCACACCTCCATCCACTGCACATATTCCCTTGACCAACACTCTAGTTTCTACCGTTCCCAATACCCCTGTTGTACCAGTCGTTCATGCTATCCCAGTTATCCCTGCAAATCCTATAAATCCTACAAATATGGCTAATAGATATGCACCCCTGTAGTTGCCTGCTAATGCTGCAGCTCTACCCCAGGACTACCAATCCAAGATCTCATATTTTGACTCCACTGGCCCTTTCACAGCAATTCAGCATGCCAGAAGGATGCAAGACCATTTTGAGAACTATGAAATAGATGATGACAGTGTGAGAATGAGAATCTTTGTTCAGAGCCTCACAGGGGATGTAAGAACTTGGTTTAGATCACTGGCTGTAAATACCATCACAACCCTTGATGAGCTTTATCAAGCCTTTACTAACAGATGGGAGAAAAAGAAAGATCCCCTGCACATACTTGGTGAATATGATACAATCAAACGAGGTCCTCAAGAGACCATTTTGGAGTATTGTGTAAGATTCAACAACGTATATAACGCAATACCACATAATTTAAGACCTCCTCCTGATTTAGCCTTGTACAAATTTCCGGATGGTTTTGACCCTGATATGGCATATCAGTTGAAGGAAAGAGCTCCTGAAACCCTTGAAGATGCCCAAAAGGTTGCTGTCATAGTAGAGGCTAACCTGATTGCCAAAAGAAACAGGGCAAGATTGGAAAAGAGAACCACTTTCAAAGAAGAACCCTCAGCCTTTGATCAAAAGCTGGATGCAATACTCACTGGTATGAAGAGATTGGGTGATAGAGAAGAATCAGTTGAAAGAAAGTCATCCTGGGAAGCACCACAAAATAACCCTATCAGAAATCCCAATTTTAGGAGAAATCAAAACCCAAACGTGGGCAAGGCCGGTTCTAATCCAGACATAAGATCTCCCTTCCAGGAAAACTATACTGAGGCATCCACTTCGAATGAGCAAACAGATGACACCCACATTAACCTGATGGGCCTGAATGATGAGCAACAAGTTTTTTTGAGTCAAGAGGATCATAAGGATGATGACATTCAGCAATTCCAAACCAGGTCAGGTGAGTCATTTGACTTTAAACAAGGCTATGACATAGCTGTTTATGAAGTTCATAAGCAATATAAGCTAAGAAGTAGAACTATAAATGTAACACAGCCTGAAAAAACAAAGGATAGTCAGCAGCCCAAAAGAGCCATAGTCACAGAACCAAATGACACAACTGATTCAGTTACAAATGAAATAATCGTTCAAGAAGTCATTGAACCATTGCCTTCAAAACAACAGCCTATGGCTACATCACCCTTGCAGCCCAATCCAAGTAACACTTCTCAAGAGATGAGTAAGAAGGACAAGCCTCAAGATCAAGATAAGAATCAAGAAGAAAACCTAGTGAACAAGGAAAAGGTTGTCACCCACAACACCAAGATCCAATCTGAAAGACCCTTTGACTTAGAAGCTGAAATTGGCAAATTGAAGGTAGTTATCTCTCTCTAAGAACTAGCCAAGAATGACATTTATAAACAAAAAATCAAGAAGTCCCTACAACTTACTCGCAATAAAGATAATGTCAATGTGTTGGATGACACCCCAGAATTTCTTCTCGGTCCAGAAGTTGATGGAAAGACAGCAGTCACAGGGATCTTGCCTTTTTATGTCAGCCTGCATGTTCATGATAAGATACTACACAATGCAATGTTCGACTCAGGTGCCTCTCACAACCTGATGCCTAAATCAGTCATGGAGAGATTGAATCTAGATATTACAAGACCATATAAGGACCTATTCTCATTTGACTCTAGCCAAGTTAAGTGTTAAGGCTTGATAAAAGACTTATGTGTCTCCCTGGTTCAGTACCCAAATAAAACAATCCTAATGGATGTTGTAGTTGCTGATATCCCACCCAAATATGGGATGCTCTTATCAAGATCATGGGGGGCTAAACTCCAAGGTTCCCTACAATTAGACATGTCATATGCCACCATCTCAGTCTTTGGTCAACCCAAGAGGTTATACAGAGAGTCACTTATGAAATACATGGTTAGCAGTGAAGAAAAACCTCAAAACTTTCCCATATATGCTGTCCATTCTGACATAGACTCCTATATTCTCTTCAATGATAATACAGGTCCCACAAATGATGAAGAAAACCCAACACTCAAGCAAGATCAGCATATAAATGAAGAAACTGTTGTTCAAGACATAATGATTGAGAAATCAATTAACAAAGCAGTTCAAGAAGAAAGACCAAATGTGAGCCAAGATTCCAAGTTATTGATGCTAACTCCCACAACAGTTGACAATTCTTCCCTTAACCAAGAAGTCCTCTGGTTTCTTGAATTTGATGGGTCAGTCAACAAATTAGGGGCAGGAGCAGGGGTTTGGATACATAATAAACAAAACAGTCATGCAGAAGGCCGAGCCTATAGGTTAAACTTCAGGTGCACCAACAATATGGCAGAATATGAAGCTCTCTTACTAGGCCTCAAGCTAGTAAAATCCTTACAAGCCATAAAGGTTTCAATCCTAGGAGACTCAGACCTAGTTATCCAACAAGTAAAGGGTAATTTTGTCACCAATAACAAAAGACTGAGATCTTACAGATCTGCTGCTGCTGAACTACTACAATCCTTCACTGAATTTCAAATTACCAAAATTCCTAGAACCCATAACCTGCATGCTCATAGCTTGGCTACATTTGCAAGCACTTGTAAACTTCCTTTTGAACCCCAGAATTGCTTTACAGCTGAGGTAAAACATAGACCTTCTGTCCCAAACAATGTCAAAGACTGGCAAGTGTTTGAGGATGATACCCATATAAATCAATTTTTGACTTTGCAGCAAGAATTTTCAGGGCTAAACATTGATATGGAGGCTGCAAGTGATTCACAAACACTAGGTGAACCGCACCAAACAAGTATTTCGCCCAAAACAGCAAACCAAATGTTACATCCAACCATTTTCAACAAAGAAAATCTACAAGAACTTAAACAAATCAGTTGTGAGGAGATAGCTGATAATGAAGCTGAAATTATACAACTGAAAGACAAATTCCTCCCAACAGGCCTTACTCCCTTGGAAGACATTTTCGACTCAAATGATATTCTCAAGAAACCAAAATTGCAGCCCCTCAATACTACCATAGAAGAGTGTAACATTGGAACTGCAGAACAACCTAAGATAATTAAATTGTCTGCATCTTTACCACCTGATCAGAAACCTAAATACATTGACCTCTTTAAAGAATTCCAAGATGTCTTTGCATGGAGTTATGAGGATTTAAAATCCTATGACACCTCTGTTATTCAACACACTATCCCTCTCAAGCCAAATCAAAAACCCTTTAAGAAAAAATTAAGGAGAATCAGTCCTATGCTTCTCCCAGCAATGGAGCAAGAGGTATAGAAAATGTTTAAAGCTGGCATCATAGCACCAATCAGATTTTCTGATTGGGTTTCAAACTTGGTTCCTACCAGAAAGAAAACTGGTGAAATAAGGCTTTGTGTTGATCTAAGGAACTTGAATCAAGTGTCCTTGAAAGATATTACCCCTTACCCAAGATGTATCACATCTTGCAAAGAGTAGTGGGGGCCTCAAGAATTTCTTTACTTGATGGATTCTCAGGTTTCAACCAGATCCTAGTTCACCCTGATGATCAGGACAAAACAACATTTACAACCCCATGGGGAACCTTCAAATATGTAAAAATGCCTTTTGGATTGAAGAATGCAGGGGCTACATTTCAAAGAGCAATGGATATTGCTTTTGCCAAAGAGATTCATGACTTCCTTGTCATTTATTTAGATGATCTCACACCTTTCTCAAAATCTGACCAAGAACATTTGAAACATCTAAGGAAAATATTCATAACCTGTAGGAAGTATGGAATTTCTTTAAATCCCAAGAAATCCCTGTTTGGTTTAGAAGAAGGTAAGTTGTTAGGGCATATCATTTCAAAGGATGGCATTAGAATTGACCCAGACAGGATACAAGCTATCTTACAAATGCCCCACCCTAGAAACATCAAAGAATTGCAAGCCTTCTTGGGAAAAATTAACTTTTTAAGGAGGTTTATCCCTAACTTAGCAGAATTGATCAAATTACTGAATAAAATGCTAAAGAAGGATTCAAAAGTGAAATGGACGGTAGAAGCAAATCAAGCTTTTGAAGGCATAAAGTTGGCCCTTACCCAAACACCAGTCTTAACAAACCCTCAATTTGATAGAGAATTCATTATTTTCTCTTTTGCCTCCCAGCATACTATTGCTGCTGTCTTATTACAGAAAGATGACCAAGGAAATGAGAAACCCATTGCTTTCTTTAGTAGAGCTCTTAGAGATGCACCTCTGAAATATCAAATCATGGAGAAACAAGCTTATGCTTTGGTCAAAGCCATCAAAGACTTTAGGATTTACATCCTATATTCCCATGTTATAGCTTATGTACCAAGTCCCATTGTGAAAGACATACTTACTCAAGAGAATTTAGAGGGCAGAAGAGGAAAATGGATTGCCAACATCTTGGAATTTGATATTGAAATAAAACCTACAAAACTGATAAAAGGGCAAGGTTTGGCCAAACTAATGACAGAAGCAAACTTTCAAGCCTTAGACATTAACCAACTGGACAGTGAACCGGAGCTGGCGACTCCAAAGATCAACGTAGCCTTTGAACAATCCCCTTGGTATTCTGATATATGTTATGTGTTACAAAACCTGTGTGCTCCCCCAGGATTGTCCAGAACTAAATGTAGGTTCCTAAAAATGAAAGCTTCAAAATTTTGTGTCATGAGTGGCAATTTACTTTGGAAAAACCATGAGGGTATATTGTTAAACTGCTTAATTGAGAATGAGACTAACAAAATCATGGAAGAATTTCATGCAGGTGATTGTGGTGGACACTTGTATTGGAAGTCCACTGTGGATAAAATACTGAGGGCTGGTTACTATTAGCCCACCTTGTTCTCTGATGTTAAAAGGTTTTCTACCTCATGTCATAAATGCCAAGTGTTTGAGGGAAAGAGAAAGTTACTGCCACTTCCTTTAAGGCCTATTGCAACAGAGAGACCTTTTCAACAATGGGGCTTGGATTTCATTGGGGAAATTCATCCCTCATCTTCAGGCCAACATAAATGGATCCTCATAGCCACAGACTACTTCACCAAATGGATTGAGGCCATCCCATGTAGACAAGCAAACGATGCCACTATCATTCAGTTCCTTGAGACCAATATCCTTTCTAGATTTGGTTGTCCTGATAAGATAATAACAGACAATGCTGCTGCTTTCAGATCTAAGAAGATGGTGAATTTCTGCAACAAATTTCACATTACCTTGGGCCATTCTACTGCATACTATCCCCAAGGAAATGGCCTAGCTGAATCATCAAATAAAAGCCTTGTGAACATCATAAAGAAGATGTTGGAAGAAAATAAGAAGAATTGGCATAAGAAGCTTGTGAATGCCTTATGGGTAGATAGACTAACAACCAAGAGGTCCATTGGGGTCAGCCCATATGAGTTAGTTTATGGACTAGAAGCCAAATTTCCTTCATCACTAGGGGCACCGGTCATGAAGTTACTCCAAGAAAGTCAAGTAGAGCCAAATGACATATAGAGAAGGATCAATTAGATAATATGTCTGCAGCAAACCAGAGATCAAGTGTATAGTAGAGTTCAAATCCTACAAGAAAAGCTGAAGAAAGCCTTTGACAGAAGAACTAAGGCTGAAGATTTCTTCATAGGGGACAAAGTGCTTAAGTGGGATTCAAGAAGAGAAGACAAGGGTAAGCATGGAAAATTTGACTCCCTTTGGAGAGGACCTTTTGTCATACAAGCACTACAGGGAAATAACACTTATTTTCTGGAAAATTTGGATGGCACTGACTTAGGTGAAGGTCCTGTAAACGGCAGGATGTTGAAGCACTATTTCGACTACTTTCCATGTATATAACAGAGTTTCCCCATCTGTATATAACTAGATGTATATATTTTCTTTCAGCACATAAATAGTTCAGTTTGAGAAGCTACTACACATAAGCATAAAGGGGCTATATATGCCAGGAATTCCACAGAGGTAATAGCCTCCAGTTTTGAAGTACAAAGAGAGAATTTTCAAATTTTGGTAAGAACAGATCAAGAGCCAAGGCATTTTGACCTGCTGTTCTTGGTCTTTCAAGAAGAAAAACCATCCCCAAGTGGAGCCACTGTTAGCTACCTATACCAATAGGTTTCATTTTTCATGATTGGCATGGGAAGTGCCAATATGATCTACTTTGGGAATGCAAATATCTCATATTTTGATGGAAGACACACATGTACATTTGGTTGATGCTACCCTATCTCCCAATGGGTGATCCAATAGCTTAAGCTGGGTCAGGCCATGTTTCAATTTTTTGTTATAGATTAGAGAAAGAAGTCTGTCCAAACAGTTCAATCTTGGAAGACAAAGTAGTTAGGTAGGGAAAGAAGGTTCCCAACTGTTTAATCTGGGGCCTTGGAAGCAATAAGGGTAGCCTTAGATAGAAAATCAAAAGAAAAGCCAAAGCAAAAGAAAAAGGCACATAAGGGTCTGCAAGCCTAAGTGCACCCTCCATGAAGAAACAAAAAAAAAAAATGCTAGGCAAGTAGATGGGTAGGTAGATGGGGTTGCAGAAATATCATTCATTTCATCTGAATCTTGCTGGTCTAACATGAAAGAAAGATCAAGGCATAGAGAAGCTTCTCTTCTCCATCATGTTGCAGCAAGGCAAAGGAGCATGTCTAACTTCCTGTTTCCCCCCCTTCACATTCATTACTAACATCCCCACACCAGTTGCCTTCATGAAAGAATTCAAGGTCTTATGTTGGTTCTTGGTTCTCTAAGAGCCACATTTCTTGTCTAAAATTCTTTTTATTTTGATCTACTCTCTAAACTAAGTTGTTTTCGTAGAAACTTAGTGTTTTACCCTCTCACCCCCTTCCCCCCCTTCATATTAACCCCTAACTTCTTATTATCTAAATCCCCTATGTTCCCCTTCTCCCTACTATTGTAACACCATGGTGTATAAACCCCTAAACATGTATAAATATCCCCCCCTTGTTAGCACTATAGCTAAATAAATTTGTTTAAGGGAGACATTAGTCCACCTGGGACTATGGTCAACCCTGTCATGGGATTACTCTAGCCTCTGGTTGGAATAATAACCTCCCCCCAATCCATCATCCCCCCTCTTTTCCTAAAGAATTTCATCAAAGAGCCCCTTTCCCTTCACTCAAACCTAATCATAACCCTTTTTCCCCCCACAGATTAACTCAAACCCCGAAAACCCACAAAAAACCCCAATATCTAAAGTCCCGCATCCCAAATATTAAAATGATTATTTTAATATACGGGCGGGTCCCCCCAACATGCGTGACCGGTTAAAACTCCCGCCAGCCATTGATCTTCCGCCACCCCAGATCTAACGGTGGGCGGTCAATCTTGGATCCCAACCTGCCTCCCTTTAATGTCCGGGGAGACGGCGGTATTGGGGGCCGTAGCCAGGATGCGTGGCATGCGCTGGGGTTGTTCGGAGCCCCCCTCCCCGATACCGCCTATCACCAAAGGTGGTGCGGGGAGACCGCTTACCACCTCCCTAATACCACCCCTGCGGCTCCGCGTCACTCACACGTCATCATGACGTCGTGCCTCCTCCGCCTGCCCCGGCGCCCCGTGGCCCTCCACGTCGCCCTGCCACTGTGCTCCGCCCGCCACCGTGTCCGTCCACGCTGGCCTCTAGCTCAGCGTCCACGTCACCCTCCGTACCCTGGGTCCGCCATGACGTCATGCTGACGTCATTGGCGGAAAAAGCGCCAATGACCCTTTTTGCCCAAATTTTTCGTTAAAAACAGCCAAACTAGCCGTTTGTGGTCATTTTCAAGCGAAAAGGACGCAGCCACTGCTAACCCGTTTACCGCGAAATTGCCTCCGAGCCATCAAATTCAAAGTCGCGGCCGCCATCACTTGTCAATCCAGCTGCAGTGAGCTCCCCCTGCTCGGCCCGAAGACATTCAGTACTATTTTATCCAGGTATTCATCGCAAGTTCCTTATTTCGTCCCCATGCTTGCCATTACTCTGCAAATTCTCCAATAAGCATCGGTCTAATCCTAAATTGCACACTGTCCACTACTGAATTTACAATTAAATCAACCTACATTGCCCCAGCTCCTAGAATTTGACATTCAAACCATAATTCACGGCTTGAAATTTACATATTTAGCCCAGAGTTGCCCGGCATTGTTCCCTTTTGCCGTGTGGAGGCTCAAGTCTGCATGTCACCAAATTAAAGCCCGCACACCCTCTGTAATCATCCTGACCAATTCAAAATTCCTGTGAATTTACCAAAAAACAGCAGAGACAAGTCTGCCAAGCCTGCTTATTCCACCTTGAAGATAATTTCAAGCATTATTTACAGTCAGCCAGTCACTTAAGCTTTGAGGAACCTTGCAAACCATTGCACTCACCTGGTTCAAACTCAGACTACACAATGGCTGCTCCTGCACCCTCAGCCCTCAGTGTTGCTCCTTTAAATGCACCAAATAAAGACCTGGAGTCCTTGCCTCTTGCTGACAGGGACTACCTCATTGAAGACTTTGTGGGTAACAGGGACTTTTTGCAGACCTTCAAGCAATTAAGAGATGACTACCTGAATGGTCAGGATACATATGGGATATGGGAGTCAAATCTGCCATACTACTGTCTCCCCTCTGTCAATATTTTTCCTGAGATTATTCGCTTATGTGCTGAAAACTATGATGTGCAGCAAAGAGCTATTAAGTCTCCATCTGGGAGCATCCTCTTTCACATTAATCCTGAATCCATCAATAAGATGCTCCACTTTGATCAAACTGAGCTGTTGTTCCCATTTTCCATGAATTATCTGCTGGACACTGGTGCCAAGATGACCAGTGAGGATATTCAGAAGATCACCAGGACATTTATGAGACCTGAATGCCAGCCCACAGGGCCACCTCCCTACTTGGATGTCTATTTTACTGAGGTAGGCAGACTATTGCTGGACATGATTGCTTATGTATTGGGATACAGAACCAACGAGCATGTGGATGAAACAATGCTGGTATTGCTAGCTGCTTACAGCCCAGGCCAACCCCCTGCCCGCAAATATAACTTTGCCAAGTTGATAGCTAACAAGATTCATGATCAGTTGTGCAAAGTAGACAGACAGGGTGTCTTCAAGTACTCATCCTATATCTAACACCTTTTCATGTACTATCAGTCCGAGGTTTTTCCATGCTACATCAAAAAGCTGGATTATAAAGGGGAAAGAAGATCTGTCATCTTCTGGACATCTGTCTATCACAAAGTCCAAAATTCACCCTATTCCTATTGTGAATTTATTGACCAATTTGTATACCCTGTCTCTTGCTTGTTGATGAGGTTCCCTCCTCCCAGAATATCAACTGAAATACAGAAAGTCTTGCAGCTCTCCAAGAATTACAAAATAGGTGATTGGTACCTATATGAGGATCATATAATCATCAGAGTCTATGGTTGTGAGCTCTGTCCATACAGGCTCCCAAAATATGTGCCTATGAGGATATTTGCCTTGGAGTATTATAGGCAGTTAATTCACTCTGACCTCACTCACTTTCACAGCTCCAAAAAGAAAGCCCATCTCAAGTTCAAGCACCAAGTGGGCCCCTTCATCATGAATAAAAAAGAAGGATGGGAAGATGCTGACCTAATCCTCAAAGACAAATACAAGCTATCACATAGTTTCCGGTGGGTCCCCTACGACCCTGAAGGCTTCATTACTGCTAGAAGAGTCAAGTACAGGCTACTAGGTTATAAGCATTGCAAATATCCACACATTGAAAAATATGCCAACCAGTAAGAATGGCAGCAGGATACTTTAATTGAAAAATTAACTGAAGAAGAGACAATGCTAAAGAATGTCAAGGAACTGGAAAAGACTCTTGACCTAGATTCTGTGCAGCAGGTACCCTTCAAACGACCACACTCAGCAGGAGAAGGGACCTCGGCCTCAAGAACTGCACCAGCCACCCAAGCACCTTCTACAGCAGCACCAGGTACAGACAAAGGGAAAGGAATAATGGGTGCTGAAGAAGAAACCATGAAAGAAAAGCCTGCCCCTTCAGGTGAGCAGCAACAAGAGCAGCAACCAGGGCAGCAACCAGAGCAGCAACCAGAGCAGCAACAAGAGCAGACTCCCCCTCCATAAACGGAGCCACAAACAGCTCCAATTTTTCAAACCCCAGCACAAGAGGAGAGGGGTACGAAAAGAGACAGAGAAGAGTCCACTCCTGCTAGTGGATCCTCCCAACAACCCTAGACCAAAAGGCCAAGGGCTGACTCCCCAGAGGTAGAAGACATCACTGAAGAAAACCTTGACAGTTCAAGGAAAGACAGGGAGGGCTGCCAACATATAGGTACAAGCTCCTTTCAGCAGGAGCAAGGATTACAACTGGGTTTGGAGGTGTCCTCCTCCTCTCAGCAGAGCAAGAAGCCCAAAAGTACTAAGGCTTCTTTCAAGCAAATTAAGGCACAGAATGACTTGCTGAGGGTGGAAGTCTACAAGCAATTTCTAAATGCTACACCAGCTTAGAAAGAAAGTCTAATGTCTGTATATGACATTCAAGAGGAGAAATTACTCCTCAGCCATTTCAAACCTACAGTGCCCAATCCAAAATCAGCGGCAGATTATGTGAAGATAAGGGTGGAGGTCCTAGCCAAAGACATCCATCCTATGGACCAAATTGAACTCCACAAGCAGACTGGAGAAATGGTCTATGAAACCTTGGTAGACAAGGAAACCATGGCCCATGAGCTGAAAGAGTCACTAAAAAATACCAACACTCAGTTGGATTTTGAAAGAATGTCCTCCCTAGCCAAAGACAACAGAATAAAATCACTTGAGGACATTATTATCGACCTAGGACATGATCCTAAGGATCCAAAGGGTGTAAGGGCCCCTATGAAGAAAAAGGAGGATGACCTCAATGCGTTAAAGAAGAGGTTAAAGCTGCTACCCATAGAGCATCCTCAAACAGCAGAGCTACAAAAGGAAAAGCAGGCTGATCATCAACTGGACCTCATAATGCAGCTAAACCAGAATGTCCTCGATTTGGAGAAAGAGCTTGAAGGGGCATTACAAGATAAACAGAGAGAATCTACATCCCAAGCTCGTCCAACTACTTCAACCACTGCAACAACTATAGAGGCAGCAGTGGCCCCCACAACAGAAGCAGCAACAACAACAACAGCTCCAGATTCCAGCACAAGCGTGGAAGAATTGACTAAGGCCGTTAAACAAATGGAGCTCCAGGCAAATGAAATAAAACGGACCAAGGAAAAATTGGCAGAATTAGATGCCAAGTATGATAAATCAAAAATAACTGTGGTAGAACAAGGCAGAGAAATAAAGGCCCTAAAAGAAAAGATAAAGGCCTTGGAGAAGGAGCTGAATCTGGAAAGCACCATGGCTCAAATAAAAAGGAATCTATGGGCCAAAATTGACCAATCCATCACTAAGCAATGGAAGTCAATCAAAACCATACATGAGCAGATGGATTTAATTGGCCAGGCACAGACAGAGATTCAAAGGGCCAAGACAGCGCTGGGAAACAGGCCTGACCAGGCCAATAGAATGATAGACTTCTTGAACAAGCAAGAAAAGGAGGAACTGGTAGCCATTGACATAGTCAACAGAACAGAGGCTGTCCTCACAGCTAGGAAGGTACTCACTCTCAGGAATTATGTTCAAACTGTGGAGAGGAAGTACTATGAAATACAGGCTGAGGTGGATGAATACCAACACAAAATGGCAACACTGCAAGCAAAAGGACTGCCCAGCCTACTAAGCGGTGCAGGAAGACTGATCTCCAGAGAGCAGTATGCCAACAGAATGGCAACCTATATTGAAAATCAAATCACTGCATCTGGCAGTACTTCTGAGGAAGCAGGGCCTCCAACAGGACAGAGCTTATACAACAAACTTGAAGGCCTGTTTTTTATTGAAAATGAGGTAAAGCACCTTTTTGAAATTCCTCCAAATTTTTACAGATATACAGAGGCTGATGAAACTCTAGTAAAAATTAGAAGACATTAGCTGCCCAAGGAGGATTGGTGGCAGGAAATGCTTCAAATTCTGCCACGATAGCTCCAGTTGCTCGGTCATTGCCAGCTCCAATTCACTAGAAGACAAACAGCAGAAAAAGTTAGCATTTAAGGCAGCTGAAAGGTGACTAAGCACATGGAGAACGACAACTAGCCCAAAGAATAAGAATATACGCAGATTTTGGACAGCGTACCCTCAACCGACTCCAACAGCCACCAAGTCAACAATTTCTGACTATTTTGGACAGCTAAAGCACTGAAGAGTTATTACAACATTAAATTTCTCGGCTACAAGGCTCCAGGAGTTGGCATAACATTAATGAGCCATTAACTCATTTCTTTGATATTTTTCTTATGTAAATTTTGTATATATACCCCCCTTAGCAACGCATAAGGGGTTGGTGATTTTTACTCTAAGGCGAATGTATTGTACACTTTCAGATTATCTAATACAAAGGGCTGGACCAGCTCAGTGATTTCCTGAAAATTTGATGTCTTGCTAATGACATGCGTGCTGTTGCAGAATTCTTGTGCTGTCTGATGGAATAATAAGTTTTCTTAATCTCTGTTTTGTCTTCTTAAGTTATTAACTAATGCTCATATTTCACTAAATCTAGCAATAGAGAAAAGGGATAGTGCAGGATATGTTTGGTTACACTCTGTGCTCAATCTTTTATTGCTGTAAACGTTTTCTTCATAATTAACTATGGACATGAATTCTTAAATGCTCATGTTTTTCATTAATTCTATAAATGTGAATGTTGTCTAGAAATTCTTCACTGCTTCTAAATAATATTCTCACTTCCTTTGCATATCAGTTTATTCGAAGATTCTTAACTGCCTTTCATGAACTGTATACATCACACTTAATCACAATTTCAAAGCATTGTTTCTCAGACACTTGTCCAGCTCTACAGCATCACTACTGTATCAACACAACACACGAAACTACTAAAGGACCACTGACTCCATGCCCAATGGCCTAGAACTTACTAGTGAGCACATATATATCTTGATTGAAATCATCACCCAACCAAGTCCAAAAATAAACCTTGAGCATCATAGCTAGCCTAAAATTCTTCTCAAAACAGAGACAAACCTTAAAGAGAGAGCCCTCTCTGATTACAGTTTGGCTAGAAGCTGTAATCCAAAGATTGGTTAGTGGTTACCCCGGCCGTATTCCCTTGGGAGTCATAGGGAACAACCTAGGTGTTAACATATTCCACGGAAACTTGTTTCGGGGAGTGCCATGCAGAAACAGTCAAGGAGGCTTTGACAACCACACAGTTGGAAGAAATAACTAAACACCCCCATAATCCAACGGATCAATTACCTTGTATTATAGTAGATGATAGGACTAATTTCATAGGAAGTATTTCTTTTAGCGTAACATTAGAGTTTATTTTTGGGAAACTTCACTTTGATGACTCTAACTATCCTGAAAGTGCAGGCGCTAGGAGAATTTTCATTGACCCACTAGTAAAACAACGTCTGATGGCCATTTGGTTGGAATGCACGCGCACCAGTAACACAGCAGAACATAAAGGCTTGCTGAAAGGCCTGAGAAGAGCCATTGAAAGGAATGTAAAAAATCTCAGAGCTTTTGATAACCCACAGATAATGGTGGACCAGGTAAAGACAAAGATACACTGCAATCCGCCACACCTAGTGAGGTACCAACACGAGGTATGGAGTTTAATTGACAATTTCGATTCCTTCAATGTCTCATATATACCTCGAAAATATAATCACGAGGCCGATCTGATGATTGCTATGGTTGCAAAACTTTTTTCTAATCTTAGATTGAACAAGAATAAACTTTATGTTGAATTTATTTTCGGATCATCCGTAACTAATAACATCTCAAATTGGTAGGTGTTCAAAGGAGATAACCAAATCCTTGAGTTCCTGCATTGCGAAAGAACACTCAGAAATGCAGCCATTAACAAAAGGGAGCATGACTTAAACGGAAGTGAAGACGAGGTGATATATTTCACTGAGAATTTATTTAATTTTCATCTCTCATGAGTGAGCCAACAGGTAAGCACACAAAATTACAACACCCATGGTTGAGCCCATTCCAAGCTGTGGAAAAAATTGGTCATGGAATTTACAGATTGAAAACCTTACAAGGAGAAACTGAAAAACTCCTTGTTAATGGCCAGCATCTCAAGAGATACTTCCAGTAGCCACCACATGGTGGTTACCTCCTGAGTAGGTTAGAGTTCATTTCTTTCTGCTGTTATTTTAGTTGTATTTCTGTCTTCTCTTTTTCTTTTTCTGTCAAGTATATTTTTCTGTTGTTTTGAATTACATTCCTTTTCAGCCAGCTGATTGTAGTCCTCAAGACTTGTTCTACCCTCCAGATTTTCCCTAATTCACCACTCTTGGCCTTTCCCTTCCTCATTAACTGGCTGATGATTCCACTGTTCCTCAATCCATCATTTCCCTACAGATCAAATGAACTTTCTATCAGCCCATGAGCACTTGAGAATTAGCAGTGGAATGCAAATCAAAACCCCTCATTGGCATTTTTTAGGAACTATGTGATATATGTTGATAACTTGGATATTTGGAGCACATGGGGGCATCTTTATAAAAGAAAAAAAGTGTAACTACAGCTGGACTGGCATGGACGAACGCTGCATTTAAATAAATCCCACTCAGACCTAGCTTATGCTTGCTTGTAAGATTCACAATCATTCTCCATTGGTCCCATCCACTACACTAAATGGTCCAATACCTGTTACTCACAAGTAAACCTTCTTTTATGGGCTAAGCTCACTGTCTCATACTGTGTGGCAAATCTAATTGTGCTCTAGTCCTTGTGCCTGAAACTGGAAGGACTTATCTAAAAATAAATGAAATTTCAAGTCCTTGTGCCAATCTGGAAGCACAGGTTGTTTGGGAAGCCAGTTAGAGTAAGGACTGTTGCTGGGCTCAGAGTACCAGTTGACAAAGCAAGCCCAACCTTGCTGAAGTGGTTTAAAAATATGGCATGATCCATGACTGCACCCCATTCAATCAATGAAAATATAGCACTGAAATTCTCATATAAAGTGCAAGAAAACATGTCTACATCAAGCTTCATGAGCAATAAAGAGCTAAGGTACACACCTAAATAGGTATGGACAGACTAGTGACGGCACCAAAGGGATTTTAAAAGTGGGAAATAGGTAAAGGAAGGTCAATAAACCCCATAATACTGCTATTGGAGAATGCCTGTCAAAATCATATCAGCAAGTAGAAGCTATTTGTCTCTATCCCCTCTGAAGCAATAATGTTTAAGTGGAACCCATGTTTCTCCATCTATATAGTTTGCATTTCAAGTTTATTTTAACATCCTGATGCTCTTTTGATCTGAAGGTTATTTGGAAACAAAGATAACTGGTTCACCCAGCGGTTTTCCATTTGTTGTGGCCACAACTACCACCCTATTAAAACATGCTCTAATAGAAAATTTTAAATGGGCCCCCTATGAGTTTGATCTATCATCTCTCTGAATGATCCTTTTCATCCCATTAAATTTAACTCTATGGAGATCCCAATCTTTCATTCACAAATGGGTAAAGCCCTTTAACAAACCCCTCGCTTAAAGCCTTCATTCCTATGTTTATCAGGATTTGTTTAACCCCTCAAAACCCTCATCGCATTATTATTCCCATTACAATGCCTTATAGCGAAGACCCTTCATTGCATCATTGTCCCGTTATAATCCTTTTACAAAGGAAACCCTTCAAAAATACATAAATCCTGTCTCTTTCACTTATTGCATTCGTCCTGGGTGTGTAATGCATGCCATAAGGCCCCAGACCCGATAGCGTTATGAACCACAATATATATATTGTCGGGTCCGAAGGCCCCATCGCATATTGCAATCAGCCTAAGTCCAAGGCATATGCATACATGGTGCGCCGCTACCCCCCGGACTCGATGGCCTTATCAACCAGAATACATATATTTTCGGGTCCAGAACATTTCATGTATCTCAATCAGCGGGGTCCCAAGGTTTGAGCATAAGGTGCACAACGATCTGGCGGACCTGCCGATCCTATTAAGCATATCATATAATATATCGAGTCTAGCCCCAATCAGATATCGCATATCAGCGGAGCCCCGAGCCTCATACATATTACACAAAGCGATATAGCGAACCCGCCAACATATCAAATACGATACATATATTTTCGGGTCTAAAAGCGCATCGCATATCACAATCAGCCTCAGTATGAGGCCTTTACATAAAGCACTCTGCTGTCTTCTAGACCCGACAGAGTTATTAACCGGAATATATGTGCTATCGGGTCCAGTTCCCAATCGCTCATCGCATATCGACAGAGCACAGGGGCATACAATTAGTGGGGAGGTGGATGCCCAACATGTCGATGATTATAAAACCAGGCATAATTATTTTCAAATCCGCCCCAATGACCATACGCATGTTTTCACTTATATCCATGTGTTTGCAATGAAACATTAAAGTTGGGGTTTTCCAAAGGGAATGGTAACTTTACGGACCCGAAAGGATTTATGAACGCTAATGGATATGTGTTTTCGGGTCCGCCTCCTAATCGCATATCGCATATTGGTGGAGCCCCGGGCCTCATACATATTACGTACAGTGATATAACAGACCTGCCGACCTATTAAATATGACATATATATATTTTCGGGTCTGAAGCCCTATCGCACATCGAGATCGGCGGAGCCTTAGGCTTGCGCATATTGCGATATGTGATAGGCTGGACCCGACAATATTTACAGGCTCCAGAATATAATATTTGAGTTCCAGCTTGGGTGATTGACGTGTTTTTCCTGTGTTTTTCTCTGTTTTCCAAATTTTATGAAATTATAATGGGATCGGGTTTTCATGTAAAAGGCAAGCCTATGGACTCCCAATAGTACAATTGCGCATCGGGGCGGTGGAAGGCATAGGTCCTATGACCTGAGAGGGAGCTGATACTCGATTGCAATGAAAGGAGACCCTCAAAACCTGTGCCAAGCCTATGTTTCGAGTGGGAAATTGCATGTTGACTATGTTTTATGCTTAGATCCTTTTCACATTTGTTTGCACAGTCATAAAATTAATGGAAGAAATGTCTATGTTTCATGAAAATATCTTTGTCATATCGCTCACAATTATGAAGCTAATGATAGCTATATCTGCAGGTAAGAAGTAAAGGACGTAGGAGGGGATACGAAGAGCCATGGATGCAGAAGCGTTAGGTTTAAGGGTCTAGATGCAAGCGTTTCAGGTCAGGAGCCCATGCGTTGCCTATGCATTCCATAAGAAGAGATGTCCCGGTCTTCATTATGGGAAGGCAACACATAGTCACCCTTTTTGCCAACACTTGTCCTCCTCCTCAGGAAAGGAATCGACCTAGCTATTATGCCTTCTACATGCCACTGGTCACGCTAATGATCCTATCTCTATGTACTCGATTGGCACATCTGAAATAGTGGGAAGATGAAGAGGCAAGTGATGTCATGGAAGGCCGAGGGTCGTTCATGGCCGCATAAGTATTACCTCGGAAGAGGAGAAAGGGTTTTTGATTTTCGAGAAGTACAATGTTGCTTGTTGTGAATAAGGAGCACTATTTTTTAGGGAAGAAGGAGCCATTATTTTCAGACTCATTGTACTATTTTGGATCAGAGTGTTTTTACTGGCATGACTGTAAATATGATTTATATTTATGCATATTGATGACTTATAGTTCACTATTAGTCTTGTTAAATTGAATGTGATTTAGTTTCATGGTTAACTTGTGAATGGTCTCTAATTTGAAACTAAATTAAACATCAGTTGCAGTTTTAATTCCATGTAAGAATGTGGATTCCTATATGAGTGATTGGATTGTAATTTTCCTTTAATATAGTCTTGTCCATCTGTGAATTCAGTGATTGATTCATTTGGACTTGAATCTATGCATGATGTTTAACCTTCTTTATCACGCTCCTGCTGAACATATATATGATGTTTAAACCTCTGTATCATGCCCTTGTAGGATAGATTAGAATAGTTAGAAGTAGTATAGATAGGATTTAATACATAGAGGTTAGCTGTTTCATTTTGTTGATTTAATTGAAGTCTTCCTCCCGGAAGCAATCTTTCGACATATTCAAGTGGTTTACGGGGTCCCTTAAAACCTGTCAGAGCTAGCCAACCCAAACAAAAGCAGGTCTAATTGGGGCTTGCGATTGGGTTAGTTCCCTTTGTTGGCATCATGCACATTTGCCATGTCAATAGGGCAACAAAGGATCCAGAGAGGGTCATGGAGTCAAAAGTATTCTAGATACTGGTCGAGATATACCTCTACACAGTGATCAGTTAGAGGCCAAGGTTGTGTCCAACCTTGTTTGAGCAGTTGTGGGTCTTTATGGAATTTAAGGCTGATTTTCATAATGTATCTATTTGCACAAGGCAAGACCCTAAGAAGATATGGAAAAAATTTCCATACCTAGTTACAAAGGCCGATGTACAAGAGATTGTGGTAACATGGCCAATGGAGTGGAGGCAACCCACAGATCTTGGTGCAGGTACTAACAAAGGCGGAGAAAGCACTTTTGCACAGATGATAGTTGTGCAGAAATGGAAAGAGATAGCACAGGAAGCAACATGGGAGTTGGTCGATCAGAAGAAGAATTAAGTTGTTGCTAAAGCAACTGCTACCAAGGCAATTTTCGATAAAGAGTGTGCTGCAAAAGAGGCCATAGTAGAAGTTGAAGAATCGACTTCTCAGCATATTGAAGAATATGAATAGTTCGAGCAGGAAGGAGGTGGGAGGAAATTGCAGAAGCAGACCAAGGAGCCAACTTCAAGACCGAGGAAGGAGAAAAAATCAAACAAATAGGCACGCGCAGATCAAATGGTCCTCACTGAGGGAGACTTGGAAGAGATCGGGGATAATGTCAAAGAAACAATGATAGAGCTATGGACTTAATTTGAGCAGTAGTACATGCAGATGTTAGGGAGTGTCTAGAAGGATCTGCATGAGTTACAGATTCAAGCAGGCAGAATTCAGGTGACAGTGGGATAAGCGAGCAAGGTTCAAACGAGCCTGTAGCAAGCAAGCGTGAGCATAATGGAACCAGAATGGACTCTGGACCTTAGAGTTATTCCTTTTCTAGAAGGAACAATCCACACAGAGTCATAGGAAGATAAAACCCAGCTTAGAAAGATCAAAGGCTTGGGTATGAATTCAGCCACACTTCCACTTCAGACCCTCCACGCGCTTCATCAGGGGGTATCAGAGGAGCTTCGGATCAGATAGCAATGTGTGTTATTGGTCATTAGCGAAGTCAAAATGAAAAATGAGTAGATATTCACTGAAAAGGTTCAAGCTCTTAAGGAAAAAGAAGAGCTAGCAGTGTGAAGCCAGAGCCTTGAAGTAGCAATTACACAAGCATGTAATTCAGTACCAGAATTACACATTTTAGAGGATGCGACGCTTCAACAAATATTTAGAAATTGGCGACTACAGTATGAAATTCTAAGGATGAGGTAGGGAGAATTACTTTTGATTTTCAGAGGAAGATCTTGGAACTGAAATTGAAAGTGCAGCCGACTACTCTGCCAGAGGTCAGGGAGCAATGCAATGCAGCCATCAGAGAATAGATTTCTACCTTGGATAATGCAGTAACAGGCTACAATTGTCTCTTTGAAAATGCAATGGAGCTATGCACCATTTTGCAGGACTCAAACCTGCAGAGACTGGGTACAAATATCAGAGAGGCACAACAGAAATTTGATGAGATCAGGACGACTGCACACACTTTTCCACCACTCCAGTGCTTTGCGCGCTTACAAAAAATGAAGGTGGTGCAGGCACAGGCTGAGGAGATGCAACACAAAGAGAAAGTTTTGAAGGCTTGGATTCAACCATGGATAGAGAAAGCGAGCCAGATTACTCTGGCTATCCAAGAGAAGCTGAAGAATTTCTAGCAGACACAGAGGACCATGTGCCTTGTGATGGAGGGGCCAACTACAAATAAGTTGGTCGAAGAAGTGCAACAGGCCACTGTACAAAGCACAGTGGACCTTGGAGTCTTGAAGATGGAGTTTAGTGAACTCCGACATAAAGTGGAGAAGCCAGCTGAGTGACTCAAGGGTGAGTCACCATATTTGTGTTGGGGACCTGTTAGGATGGAGTCCCTGGGGTCAACTTTTGCCAGTTAAGTTAATTTTTGTAAAATTTTTTGTTAAATAATGTAAAGTCTCTGCAAAATGTGGAATTGGAGCATAAATCTAAGTAAGATTCAAAGGGGAATTAGTCCCTTGTATGGGTAGGTGATAGGTCAATTTTGAGACTCACCCATGGTCCGCGAGCCATGGTATTGTAACGAAAATTCTATATATAGTTGAGTCATAGCGAGTCTAAGAAAAAAATTTTGTTAAGAATTATTGTAAGGGCAAGGTGCTTAGGCAGGAAAAGTTTGTTTCCTATACTTAGGCGAAAGGGGAAGGATCCTGCAGCTGAGTGCACGGAGGCCTTGGTAATTTCGTAGCTGAGTGTGTGGGCCTCTGCAACTAGATGCATAGGGATAAGAAGTCTGTATCTAAACGTTTACATCTTAATAAAGACAATTTTGATCCGAATCTATGCATATGTGCCTTGTTTATTTACTTCTATTTAATTTTATGTATCTTCGCTCTGAGATCTATTTATGTGAATTAATGCTTAATTTATGTGAGAAATGGATATATTTGTAATTTTCATGAATAATAAGGATAAATAACCACCTTCACGAGGCTCGGGAAGTTGTTAAATAGATTTGTTGTAGTTAACTGTTCGGAAAGGGTATATCTGCATGGCAACAAATCTAGGGCATAAGGTCTTCATAATCTATAGTTTTTGTGCAAAAGTAGTGGATCTATGTCTTTTATGCATGTTAATTATGATCAAGTACCTTCGTGAAGACCTGAAGGTCATTTCTATAGAATTGCAGTAGTTGATAGTTGGAAGGGATAGATTTGTGCGAAGGCAGATCTAAGTTATAAGAACTTTGGGAAGGCCATTACACATGCCTCTGGATGCAGAAACCTAGTCCTAAAATCCCCCAATACTTCTTTAGGTGAGACTGCAGCTTGTGCTACGCAGGTTGTTGCTAAAAGGGCCAACAGTTAGGGTTTTGTTGGTTGGCATGAATAACTCTGAACCTAGGTCAAGCACCCTTATGCCAATAAAGTTATTTCCTTGGTTTCCCAATGATAGGATATCATTCCTTTGTTACCTAGACCAATTATTTCTCAATTGCATATGTAAAATTTAGAAGGAATAGAGTCAAGAACGAGAATCCTCATCCCAAGTCATTCAGAAAATTTGGTTACCAACGGACAACCGCTACAAACTCGATTTCCACCATAATATACTTTGTCTACTGATGATATCCATTTCTAGTCAACATCACACCTATTTCAATTCATCCAGGCTTCTTCTATTTAGTTAGAATACCACCTCACTATTGTTGAGTCCCAATATAATTATATTTCCACCACTTGTGAGCAACAACATCAAAAACTCACTTTGGTCAACTAAGGAGGATCAATTGCATAGAGATAAAGAGCAGTTGGAGAACGAAATTTCATATATGGGCTCAAGGTTTCAGAGTATGTTGCCCACCATTGTTGAGTTTATTCATGAGCTTCTTGAAGATATATTTGTATGTTCCCATGCCAAAATCTATGAATATGTTGAGTCTGCATGTCTCAAAGTTATTGCTTTGAATAAAGAATTACAGGGTACTATTACTGAACTTTATTAAGCAATTCTAGACCCTTCTATGCAGTATTGAGAACACATTACTTAGGAAATTTACACAGCCTCATCAAATAAAAAATATCTTAAGAAATTCATGGATGAACCCCAAGAAACTCTTAGCCTAGTCTCATATTGGAGTGGTGTGCTAGCGAAGAAGAATCAATTGACGTATCCGCTCTGAGAGACTGTGAAGAAGTTATTTGGTAAAGCGATGCAGACGACTTACTTGGATCAGCAGAAATGTCTCCTAGAGAAAGCTGATACTTTAGACCTCTAGATTCACCAGATAGAAGACGCATCACAAGTTACTAAGTGCATATTAAGGTACCTCCATATTATTGTACAAAACCATTTTATCACTCTGTAGGCCTTAAATTCTTTAGCTAATCGTCAAATACTAGAAGTTCTTCAATCCCAACCCGCTAAACCTACTGCAGAGGATACTAAGAAATTTATCGGGAAGGTAACTACTATTTTGGATACCTAGAAGGCTGCTATTAGTGCTTATATCTATTTCAAGAGTGATGTGTTGCACGATGTGCCAAAGTTGTATCCTTCATTTGAATGAGAATCAACACCACAGATACATGAAGAAATAGACAAAAAAATGAAAACAAAGACAGGATCGTATGTGCCAACAACAAATTGACTCAAATGTGAGTCAATAGTTTGTGGTCAAAGGCCTGCTGGGTCCTTCATTTCTTGAAAGATATTTTGGAAAATATGATTGAAAAGTGTTGAGAAATCAATGCTTATAGGAATTAGGGTTTGATTCATATTTCTTGATAACTACTTGTGAGTTATGTTGCTTTATTTTACTTCTTTATGAGTTTATATTTCATTAAGAAATTACCAAATTAAATGTATATGAAGACCACAAGAACAAGAGACATAAGATGTAGGAACTCATCTAGGGAAAAACCCCTACAATGGGAAACCCAGTCCAACTCTTCCACTAGTAGATTCAAATCAATATGAGACAATCCTAGACCCCTTAGGAAAAGCCCTCCTCCAATCACCAAGTTATCCATTCCTTCCAATCATGATCCCTATCAAATTCTCCAAGTGACAACTACCCAATAGCATCTACAATCCAGAAATTTGACCGCCCCCTACAAATTTTTAGCCCCCAACAATAGAATTTCAGACCTGCAATAGATTCAAAATTTTGGCCTCAACTATAGCCTAGAATGTTTTCATGTGTGGTAGATAAATTTCCCAAAAACTTTGATTTAGGTCTTCCCAAATTCTTCCTTCCTTCTCTATCTACTTCATCTTCCTTTTGCTTCTATCTTTTATAGATCAAACTTGAACAGTGTGTGCTCCAAATAGGTTGAGTTTCCTCTCTATATACAACCTTTCTATTGGGTCGAATAGCCCTAATCCATGTTGACTTCATGAGGATAGAACTAACTTGGTCTGGAGGTGACAAATGAGCTTTTTGACTCAAAAATAATTATTTTTACTTGATACAAAATCCCAAGAAGGGTCTAACAAAAATGAAAATGAATTTATTGACTCAAGACAAAACCTAGGAGCCTTCAATGTAGGTTTTGACCTAGAAAAAATTAACCCAGGCATAAAACCCATGCTTTAATAAGTCATTTTCATTAATAATAAAATTTCTTTTGACAAATACAATTATGAATACTGAAACTAGTTACATTCTTCAACAAAAAGTAGTTGCAGAGAAGCAATGGCTAGACTTGTCAGAAGTGGCCACCCGAAATTGGAAAGTGGAAAAGAAGGAAGCATGGACTAGATTTTGAAAGTATCAAAGATGCTCAGGAAAAAATCACATGAACCTTTCAAAGTGGACCCAATCAAGATTGGGATCAAAGAAGTTGCATTCGCTCAGATCAATTGGGTGTGAGCTATAAAAAGGGCCAAAGATGAACAAATCAAGTGGTTGTTAGCTGTATAATTGAGTTGTAGTTAGTTGAAGAGTTGAAGTTATGTTAGTTCTTCACTATGTAACAACTCGTTAGAGTTTGATTCTTTTCTTTTTTGAAGTTTTGTTATGTTCTTGTAATGTAATGCAAACCATAGTATTAATATCTCGCAACATGTGCGAGTTTCTAGTGTAATGATTTTCCTAATGAATAAAGGAGTTGTTGTGGGAATGAATTGTGAATTGATTATGAACGATTGTATTCCCCTTTAAAAAAATATTTTTGTTCACATGATCTTTTATTGCTTTAGTTATGTATGTTTAAACTGTATTTCGTTTTTATTGTGTTGGTTAATGGAAGGTTTAGAATGCATGTATAATATAATGAATAAAACATCTTCATCACCATTCTAGATCCCTTATCTATTGTAGTTACCGCATGCCTTAGGTGAGATTCTCCTTTTTCCTTAAAGAGGAGTGAAAATTCCGATGATGAGCTAAACTACGATGATGCTTTTTGTTGGAAACCTAAGGTTGAACCCTAGGCCTCTGATAGTTAAATTTTATGTCAACAAGACCATAAATTATTACCAAGGAATGTCATGTACCGAGCAGTGTTTGTACCAATTTTCACTCTCGGTGGAAAGGTGAGTTTCCTCTGAAATGAAGCTTTCATCATCCAAAATTTTGATGTATCCTATTTTGGCTTTATAGTCATTATAAGTGGAGGAAGAAACCTTAACTACATCCTCATTATGGCCCTGGAAGGCCTGAATAAAATTCCACCATTCAGCTTCCTGGAACATAGTGAGGTACTCATCATAGGCCTTGATAATTTTACCTCAGAGAATCCCTTTTCTAACCATAAAGGCCATTACATGATAGTCAAGAGTACTTAATAGTGGTTTTTTCATAAGGAAGGTCATACAAGCCTAGTAGGGTTTCAGGGAATAAACCCTAATCTCAAACGATGAAATGCACAAGCGAAAATTCTAGACATGGATGCAAAACATGCGTGAACCAAACTATAAGCTCAGATAACTCACTGGCAGATAGGACTAACAGTATTGGGCTAAAGTGATAGTGATACATATCAATAGTAATTGACAAGGCTTGATACCTTTCGATCACTTAACAAATGTCGAGGTTTTAAAACATACACTTTCCAGCTCAAATGAGCAATTCCATATAACCATATAAACCTATGATTTATTAGACACCATACCTTGTCACATGGATATACATGACCTGTTTCTGTCAAGCATTAACACTACATATTATTGCTTATCCATCAAACATGTGTATAAATATTTACCCCCTTACAATTTAATTATGAAAAGAACCATTGTACATAGTGTTAGGTTATACCACCTTTGGCCATAATAACAACCATGAAAACATGAGTAGTGAGATTAATAACACTAGAATATTTTAAATAGTTTAAGGCCATACCTTTATGATATAGTATGAAGTATGAAATGACTTTGTCACATATTCCAATAAAATACTCCAAAATAAATACCTATATCATTCATATTAAAAAACCATATAACATATAGAAACACCATGTTATAAGTTCAATCCATAATTAGGGAAAAGTTATTGTATAAGAGTAATATTAAAAACACCAAGTTTGTATATGTACTTTTACCAAATATTATCAAGGTTGCTCATAAAAACAAAAGGAAGGCGTTTTCAATAATTGCATGAGTATGATGTTGCATAAACTTATTGAGGCAATAATGACCATACATCAACCGATGGACATTAAGATTTAGGATCTACTAATAAAAAACAAAATATAAAATGAGGGACCCATTTTATTCTAAAAATGTAAGGGGAATCTATTGGATGGAAAAAAGATCAAATCTTGAAAAATTGTTTACACCTTAAAAGGTTTGATCCCTCTCAATGCATGATAGATTTGGGCTTAAAATGGGATATATATATATATATATATATATATATATATATATATATATATATATATATATATATATATATATATATATGTATAAGTCTTATCACTTGTCATACCATCTTACAGTTGTGTCAAATGGCCCTATTTTTAATCCTTAGTACAGGGAAGGATGGGTGCAATCTTGGTGTTCAAAAGCGAAAACCAAAAGGGAGAGCCTAAGTCCCAAATTCATAAAAGAGAGCCGAAATTTCAAAGGCTGAAATTGGAAGGAGTCCGAAATATTGGGAGTTGATATCGAAAGGTTCAACAGGTAGCATAATCAGGACTTGGGGATATCAAAGGCTGAAAAAAAATCAGAGCTAAAATTTAGGGCTGAAATTAAAAGGGGAAGGCCGACCATCTGGATCCCAATTTCAGAAAAATATTAGCACATCAGAACCTGAATTTCGAAGGGTAAATAATTTTCGAACTTTGAAGCATCGAAGTTTCGTAACTCCTTAAAAATGGAAACTCTTTTGAATGCATTGAGGGTTGTGGAGCAAGGGAAATACAAAGAAAAAATATCGCAAGACCAAGGACCTCATCGAACTTTTCTCTCTCGTCCTAAGAACACATGGCAAAAAATAATTCACTCTGTTAAGTTGATCAAGTAGATGATATCAGCATGACATGGCCGTGCATTGGAGACATGGTAGTCAGTTTTGGAATTTTTAGGGCCAAATGGGGCAAATTTTGGTGACAAGTGTCACCACTCAAGTGGCGCCACATGGAAATGATGATGTCGGCATGATGTCACCCTGTAGGTCAGCATATCTGAGGTTGGAAATATCGAAACACCTTTATAAAAGAAAATTGAAAAGTTTTAATGAGAGGGCTTCTAATGAGGACTAGAACGTGGTCATGAGAGATACAAAGCACCCAGAGTGAAGAGAAGGTAGGGATGGAGATATTGGAACTTTGTGGTGGAAGTATTTTAAAAATGTTACAATGCCTAGAGAGCTCCGACGATAAGACTAGTGTCTGGTCATAAGGACCCAAAAGGACCAATGGCACAGAGCAGGGCTAGCACTTGGGTGCTACGGAAGTACATCAGAGGTGGAGGATTTCGTAACTTCGTTATAAATTGATTTTGAATAAATTCTGAGGAAAGGAGCTATGATGTGTTAATGGCGTACGGTTATGGGAGACTTAAAGGAATGAGGGGTGGAAGAGAAATTACAAAGGGAAATAGGCCCCTGACAGGAGCCTGAAGGGCTTAGCACCCAATTGCCAAGCCGTTGGTCATGGAATTTGGTTCTAGCAGCGTTGCGAAAGACGGCTAATAGAAAATGGGCTAAGAGCATTGGGATGAAATTATTTTGTAATGTTTATTTCAAATGGAGTAACAATGGATGAAGACTCTGATACTACAATGCCTAAGTGATATACCAGTGGCCATAGGAAATGGTCCTATGGTTGATAAAAGATAAAGGGGATAAGTTCAAAAGGGGGTGAAGCCATCCGAACTATGTGAATTCGTAAGATTTTTCTAAAGAGAGTTACAAAGGAGGAAGGCTATGATATTGTATCACTCAAGTATTATACTGGTGGTTCCAGGTAGTAGTCCCATGGAGGTAAAAAAAGAAGGGAGCTAAGAGAAAAGGAGCTAAGGGCATCGAAATGTTATGATTTTGTAACATTATTTTTATAATATTTATGATAAATTAAGGCCCGATACTGCAAGACAAAAATTATGGAAGATGGATTGGTCAATAGCTAAGCTACAAAGCACCTCTAACACCACCGCGCTCGACCATGTATAGCTCCAAAAAGGGGAAGTTTCAATTTGTTAAAGGGAGAAAGAGAGAGGCAAACTTGCCAGTAATGTGTAGGAATACTATGGCAGAGGCGTGGCCTAATCAAAGGCAATAAGAGGAATTGGCATTAGAGATATTTTTTCGTGTTGATTAAGACACCTCATGTTTTTCATGTTTTGTTAATTTTATGTTTTCTAGAAAAGAATCAATTTTTTTATGCAATCATTAGGACAACCAAGACATTCACATGCTCAGAGAGCTGGTAGTTCAGACAACTAGAGAATTTTGGGATATTTTTTAATTTTTTTTCAAGCTCTCTCTCCATCTATAAGGGAAGAGGAAACTCATTTGAAAGGTTTCGAAATTCTGTTCTCAAGGGTCTAAATTCTGTCTTTTTAGAGATTTTGAGTTCTATTTGTAGAGAGAGGTTCCAAGTTTTGGTTCAATTTCTTATTCATGAGGTGGTAATTGCTATAAAAATTTCAACAGCTTTAATATGTGGTATGGACTCCCTTTTTGAAGATTAACGAAGAAGATCTAATTATTCCAAGCATAGTAATGTGTATCATGTGTTCTTCCTCTGTATGTCACTTCATATGGGTTTCTCTTCCTCATAAATTGTGTAAGTAGTAGTTGTTGGATTCACTTATAAATCATGGATTCACTTATGTTATATTGTAGCAGACAGTACCTGTGAGATTTCATATTTATTAGATTATACTATAGCAGAAAGTACCTATGAAATATTGAGTTGGTGTTACATAGTATTTTGTCATATCTCCTGTTCACTTCTCATACCATATCCCGAAGTACAAAAAGATTGACTACTATGCAACATATCCATCATGATATACAGACCAAAATCTCCCTAGAGAATCAAAGGAAAACTACCCTGAATCCATTATGGAGAAGGTTGCCTGAAAACCTAATTTTTGGCATCAACGCATTTTACTCCACTGCTTGGCCAAGTTGATGGCAGGTTGCTCAGTTATACATTGACATTGCCAGAATGAGTTTCCATAGGAAAACCCACACTGAACCTCTTGTCGCAAGTTTTCCCAAACTGGAGGAGAAGCTTCGCTCACTAGAACCTTCGAGAGCAACGAGTTGGATATGGTTGAGCTGTCTCATTTAGGCCTCTTGATCTTATCATCATGGGATTTCCCCTTGAGATTTGGACCTTCCCTCCTCTTTTGTGGATCCCTAACTCCCTCTCTCTTCCTATAAATTCACTCCCTTCCATCCCGAAAGGGTTGGTCATTTATTGTTGCATCCCTATGCTGAGATTATGATTACATGTTATCCATTCTAGCTTGGAGAAGGAGTACTTAAACAGTCTTTGTTTGGAATTGGACATCCACCAAAAGGAGGGCTTCAAAATCAAGGCATAGGTTGTATGCTTCCCTTTTTAGTTTCTTAATATATACATCTGATGTTAAATTTTCATAATTGTGTAAATGTTTATGTTATTAACTTAATGTTTCTTGATCTGTTAAGTAGTTTATGATTGATGTATGTTATATATGCTCTCGTATCTTTCATAGTACATTGATCTTCCTTACAGGTATCCAGATGTGAAGAAAAAATGAGCGAGGACTGGAGCGAAAGATTCAAAGCCATCTCTAAGGATCGAGTGATTAGCATCATAACGAGGTAGGTTTCTCCTTCTTTCTGCATTTGTTAAACATAATCTCGGAAAGTGTGCGTTAGATTGTTTGGTTTGCTGCTAGACCCACTCATTGGGCTAAAGGGATTGCCTCTGTTGGTAGAGGGGATTTTCCTTCACAACTGTTACACAGTAATTTTTCACTGTCCTCATCTCAATCCCTCTATTGTGTCATGTGTCAAATAAACATGTTCATATCATCCCACTCATGTAAGAAGATTAAGCAAATTCTCTCTAATGTTGAAGATTGACCCTTTTTTACTAAGTTTTTGCATCGTCGCTAGTAAACCATTAAAATCCGTGATAGTTCTCTGTCATGCACTGTATCGTTGCAACGTCGTCACTAGTCCCCAGTTCATGACCCACAATGATCCAGATTTGGTGATTTTTTTCCAACAGTCGGCCTTGTGGATGTCTCTAGACCTAGTTGTTTGGTCAGTTTGGGTCACCTTTCCACCTCTGGGATGGTGGTTCCGCCTTTTGTGCTACGTTCCTTGAGGATAAGCTCCCTCTTCCTCATTTCATGGAGGCTCCTCCTCCTATAAAATCACTCACCATTACTATCATCTACTAGTTCTTTTGGTTGTACAGTGATACTACTGCTTTTGAGTTTGATAGATAGTTGATGTGAGTGTGACAAGTGTGGGATTGCTTTGTAGTTTGCAAGAAGGTATGGAGTGCCCTTAATCTTGTGTAAAGCTTGTGAATGAGAGAGAGAGATATATATATATATATATATATATATATATATATATGATATTTTGGAGACCCATCTTTGAGAGTGAATGCTTGAAGAAACACACTGGTTGTACCCTCTAAGAAGGCTTGCGATGTCAAGACTTGGTTGTAAGCTTTACTCTTGATTTATTATTAATACAATCAATGATGATTTCCTATGTCTTGTATGTAATTTACTTGATAGCTCATGACTTCTTGACTTTATGAGTAAATATATCATTGTTTTTTCTCGGTTACGTGCTCTGTCATTTCTTTGTGGTGTTTCAAGTTGATTGCTCATTAAGGAGAAGGAAATGGAAGCTGGAGCAGTGCAACAGAACTTCATCAACCATTGGTTTGAGGTAGGCCTCCAATGATGACTATTTAAGGGAATTAATTGTTGTTTTGTCCTTGCTGTGACTAGACCCACTCTAGGGCTAGAGGGATTTCCTCTGTCCGTAGAGGGAACACTTTCCTACATCACAAGTTGGCGACTCCACTGGAGAGTCCTTTGTATGTTGCTTCTCTTGCTTGCTCTTGTTTTGGTTTTGATTTGGTGTGTTTTGGATTTTAGGGATAAACCATCAGTATTTTGGGTTACCTAGGTTGATTTGGGGAATCCCTCTCTTGATTGAAGGATTGATTGGTTTTTGTTTGAGAGTATTTTGTTCGTTTGGCATTGTTTTTAAGATCGTCATGGAAAATAGTTTAACAATCATGCTGACTTCACCTTTAATCTTTTGTAAATCACTGTGCATCCCTGAATCTCGTCATATAATCACGACCACTCTTGAAATCGGTCCATCACAGAAGAGACGTGTACTCTCACGACGACGTCGCTCTGTTGCTATAGCTATTAACTGATCGCTGCTAGTTGCTTGTGGAGTACCTGCGACGATTCCTGTAGAATTGTTTTTTCAATTCCACCTCCTCAATTTACTAGTCCTACTAATCCCTTGCCTTCTTTCTCTTTCTCAGTAGCTTGTCTTTGACTGTTTATGGTTGAGGCATTCTTTCTTTGGCTTTATTGAATGAATCTTGCATTTTTTCCCGTGTGACCTAGTTCGTTCTTTCAAGTTCTTGAATCAATTGGTTTGGTTGCCGGTTTGCCCAAGGTTCGTTTGCAACTTTCTTGTTGGTTTGTTTGAGCCTTCTCCATTGCTCGTTTCTAGTTGATTTTTAGTGACAATTATTGAACCAATCTTCAGTATTGATTCAATTTCTTTTCACTACCCAACATAGATTACAATTGTTTGGGTCGACCAGTTTTTTCATGCTTTCTTGTTTGTCTTTTTTTTTTAATTTAAAACAATCAAAATCAAAAGACTGCATTCATTTAGCATACGAAAGTGAAGGTGTATTTGCATTTCAGGTTTGTATATTGGAAAGTGAATGATAAAATCCATCATTAGTAGTATTCGTGCATTGTAGGGTTGATTTGTTTTTGCATTGTGTCTCTTGGTTTATCTTGGTTTTCTTGGTTTGGGAATGATCTCTCTACCCTCCTGTAGGTAGGTGTTCATTGAAGTAAAAGGATATTTCACTCATTCTAGCTGCATCCTAGGTTCTGTTGTATACATAGGTAAGGCCTGGAAACTGAAACATAATTCAAGATCAAATCTAAAATGAACTGAATAAACTTAACAACGCATTGGAACATAACACACACTATTTAGAGGTCTAGGCTAGAGACGTGCTCCGACGTCCTTAGACCTAGTCACTGTTGTTTTCACTCAAGGTTGGGTGATTCCTCCTTCTCTGACTCAATAGCAGTCTAGTATGGAATTGTGCTCCTAGTACCGTTGAGTATATGTTGGAAGACCCCACTAGGTTATCATCCTATATCCCTAGGAAGCCATGTCTGCCGCCTCGCAAACCATAACACACTGAACACAACATTTGGGAAGATTGATTGTCGTATGGAAAGTCCTTGGTTTTCATATGATTGCCAAGGTGTATATGCAGTTTTACGGGATGTTTGGTAAACTTTTTGCCTAGTTTCTCCAGAGTAGTCACTTTCATTCCTTTTCGGACTCCTTAAAAGAAAAGGTCCATCTGAGCACTTGTCCTTTTAGGATCATTAAACCTCGAAAGAGATAGAGTCACCTTTTCACCCTTTTCTCGACTCTTGAAACATGAAAAGGTCAAGTTTTGTTCCCGTGCCATAAAAATTTATTGCCCACGAAATATTCCTAGTAATAGTTCAAGTTCTTAGTTGTGATAAGAGTGTTTCTCAAGCTCATTCCCGATGGCAACAGTCCCCGAGTCCACCGGTCAAGGTCTTCCCCCAGATGGAAATCCTGGTCCGTTTCCTCCTTTCGAAAATACCAGTGCTCTGTTTATGGAAACACTGTCCTTGCCTGGGTTAACCATTGGTTTACCCGTTTGGTTGTTTTAAACCTCGGTGGTCCCGAGTGTCATGACTCCTATTCCACCGTATCTTTCGTCCGAACCATGACATGATGATTCCAAGGTTGAGCCTATGCATTCTTCCCCTATTTCTTCCTCCTCCTCTCCTCCTTTTCCTGGTGAAAGTTTCACATCTAGTAACCAGGAGACTAAGAAGAAGAAGAAGATGATGATGAAGAAGAAGAAGTCCGATAAATGTGAGGCCACCTATGTAGCTATTACTCCAAGTACATCTTAGGTCGGACCACCTTCTGCTCCTCCGTGGAAGGTTAAGTTTCCTTGTAAATTGTGCAAGGGTGACCATCTTCTTCGTGATTTTCCTGGTATTCCTAGGATCTTAGAAGCATGGTCTCACGATCTGGCTCATCCCTCGTTATCCTCTGGAGCTCATGGTGATGCTACCCTATCAATTGGCAATGGTAAGAAGAAAGGGAAGATTCGATTCCCCTGTAGCCTATTTGAATGCAACCATCCCCTTCACCTTTGTCCGCTCATTGATAAAGCTTCCGCCGTTTTGGAAAGTCTTACAACTTCTTCACCCCAAATTCCTGTTGGTTATCAGAGGCTCTCTTCAGAGATTAACTTATATTCTTCTCTTGTCCACCCTTCTCTTCCCGAACCTGGTTGTGCTCAGCCTGTTCTAGACCAACCATTGGTCGGAGAGAGTGTCAACTTGGGTTCACCACCTGTTGATCACTCTATTTTAGAAGAGCATCATGCTCATGTTCTTCTCATCTCGTCAGGTTCTCCAGAGTCCGAGAATGACCCTCCTATCCCTACTGATCAAGAGAGTCCTTCTTTGGTTCCTGTAGAACATGGGGGCATTCATATGATACTCCCACCAAGTAGTTCAGTCGTTTCCTTTGACTGGAGTCACTTGACTGCTTTCTGCCTTCCATCCTATGTGCCTTTCCAGATTACAGTACATGCCTATAATAAGGTAGTACCTGGCACTGTCTTGGATGAGGGTTCGTCTGTCAGTCTTATGCCTTCCACTACTTGGCAAGCTTTGGGCTCCACATAGCTTGTGCCAGTCACACAGAATCCATTGATGTTTGACGAAGGAACCAGTCAACCTTTAGGGGTCCTCCCGAAGCTTCCTGTTACTTTGGGGGGCAAAACTGTCTATATAGATGTCATGGTTGTCCAAGGTGCTTTAGATTTTAGTCTTCTCATTGGCCATGACTATGTTTATGCCATGGGGGCCCTCATATCTTCCCTTTTCCATGTGGTTTGTTTTCCACAAAACGAAAGAATGGTGACCATAGATCAATTATTGTTCTTTAGTCCCCAAGTGCCTCATACGCAGCTGTCATCCCCTATCGGTTCTTGCTCGCAAGCAGTACCTTATTTGCCACAGGTCAATTATGTCGCTACCCGTTCCGTCTCCACCTCTATTGATGGTCATGCAGATGGTCTCGTACATCATGTACTGGGGACATTGGAACCCGATCTGTCATTGGTGCATCATGACATGTATTCCTCCCAGAGTGCATTTCTTCCATCCCACGAAGACCTCTTGGGAGCCATGTTCTTGTATGGCCCATGAACAGGAGTCCTGAGGATGGTTCATTTCCTGTGTCAACCTCGTTAAAAAATGAACCAAGGAGTGACGAGCATAGTTCCTTGTCTTGTGTCAAGCTCGTTAAAAAATGAAACAAGGATCATGAGCATAGTTCCTAACCTTGTGTCAAGCTCGTTAAAAAATGAAACAAGGAGTCTTGAGGAAATTTCTTGATCTTATGTCAACCTCATGAAAAAATGAAACAAGGGTTATGAGGATAGTTCTTTTATCGTGTCAACATCATTAAAAAATGAAACAACCCCCTTTCCAAATCAAGTCTTTGATTACGATCTCGTCAAATCCAAGTCGAGTCTTTCTAAGATCTCGAAAGTGAACCTTCATTCCATCCACCTCGTTGAATGCAATGAAGCTTGTGGGGCATGCACCTCGATTTACACCATTATACTGGGGGCATGCAAACTTATAACAAGCATAGGTTTTTGTTTCAATCTTGTGTAAACATGAAACCGAATCCAAGTAGAGTTTTCCATGGTTCAACCTTGTGTAAAAATGAACCCATACCCGATTTACATCTTGTGATTGCCATTTTTATCTGCTAGATGAGCCTTGGTTGATTCGTTCCATCATCGCCATCTCTTTGGCTAATCATATGCTTTCACTTGGTTGTTTTTCCTTTCCTGAGGGACCGCAGCGATGAGTGGTTTTATTAGCCATCCTCTTGACTATTACATGTTTTGAGTAGTTCCACCATTGTCGGAACTAGTTGCTACCCTTTATACCACTCGTTCCTATAGGACGAGTCACCTTTAAGCTCTTTTCTGACTCGTAAAATATGAAAATACTGCCGAGTTTTTCCTTTTTGACTCGCTAAACAGAATTAAAAAGGCAGTCCACTTTCAGCTCTTTTCCAACAGTATAAATGTGAAAAGATTGTAAGACTTTTGTCATTTTAGGTTTGATATTGGTTACGAAATGACGTGCCTTCGTTTGCCTTTCTACTCTTTCAGATCGAGGCCACTAATTACGAAAGGTACTCCTTGATCGTAATGGTCAAGCAGTTCTCTCAAGTATTGTTTTATACCTTTTCAAGCTCGAGAGACACAAACCTACGAAAAAGGACCCCCCTGGAGTTTTCTTTTCCGTGTCTTTTTCAAGCTCTCTAAATATGAAAAAGACTCCAAGTTTTACCTATGTCGGACTCGTTAAACCCTGACAGCATTAAACTCGTCACCATGATGAGACTCGAGCCTCTCCTCCCTAGGGCTTGTTAAACTATTACTAAGTTGGATTTGACTGAAGGTCGAACTTATATTACAAGCATACACTATCCCCTTCAAGCTTGTTTTCAAAAATAATTGGGGTACTCGCCAGCAATGGTGGGGGAAAATTTGGAAGTTGTCATTGGTTACCTAAGGCAGTTAGTCACTCTTGAACATCGACACTTTTGCTTCTTGTCAGGTTGTGATATCCATACATCATATTTTGGCCTTCCAAGGTTTTGGGTTGCCATTTAGCCTTATTCCATCTGATCCACACTGTCTCCATCAAGTCTCTGATCCCTTGGTACCTGAATGCTGCCACCCTTAGGAGTCATGTCACTGACATGTTCAAGAGTATAATCCTTCTGCAATTCACATCCTTACCTCCTCCTCTAATACTCTATTTCACCATCTGCCACTTGTTCCCTATCTTGCGTCATTGATGGGGGAAACATTATGGCCCTCTTGCGACAGATCGTCTCTTGTCGACATCAGCTCATTATCCAGGAGACTAATCTAGAGATCCTCTTTGGTACCTTGGAGCTTGCATGCCTCAATGGAATGTTCTTCAGTCTGACGGTCGACTTTCATCATTGGTCATCGATTGGGTGATTCCACGAGTGTTCGACTCTAGCTCATTCTTCACACTTCGTGGATTGTACTGGACAATACCTTGAGAACTATTAGCATTATTGATGGTTTCTCTCGTGCTTGTTAACGGTTTTCCTCATTGACCGGTAATCAAGCAATTTTCTATCATGCTCGACTTCAGCACATCTATTCACATGCTAGAATTTGTACTATGGTCGGTTGGGTTTCAAGACCGCAAACTAAGATTACACATGTTCGGGCTGCATGGATTGGTTCGTGATTACATGACCCTTTGATGGATGGCTGTGACCATAGCTGAGTCTTCATGGATTGCTGCGACCATACCTTATCATGGTCTTACTAGCTGGGTGTCTGCATCCATACCATAAGACCTAGTTTGTATGTCTTTTGGATGGCTGCGCCCGTGCCTAGACTATATGTATTTCACTATCAGAGATATCAGTTGTACTTGCGCATGCAGGTTCTTCCAGATGGTGTTCCATCTTAGACAGTTTCATAAAGCATTTCACCCCTCCCACTCTCTTGGGCTTCATGCTTTAGGGGGCATCTATTACATAGTAATTTGTCACTATCCTCATCTCAGTCCCTCTACCGTGTCATGTGTCAAATAAACATGTTCATATCTTCCCACTCATGTAAGAAGATTAAGCAAATGCTCTCTAATGCTGAAGATTGACCCTTTTTTACTAAGCTTTTGCATCATCGCTAGTAAACACTTAAAATCTGTGATGGTTCTCTATCATGCATTGTATCGTTGTGACGTCGTTGCTAGTCCCCAATTCATGACCCGCGACGATCCAGATTTGGCGAATCTGTTCCAATAGTTGGCCTTCTAGGTGTCTCTAGATTGTTGGGTTAGTTTGGGTCACCTTTCCACCTCTGGTGTAAGGCCTTTGAGTTGCGGTTGCGACGGGCACCAGCGAGTCGTGCACGAGAGCGGGCGCACGGGCGGGCACACGAGCGCGCGGACAAAATGTGCGACGGGAGGTGCGACAATATGCGACGATAAGAGCGACAATATGGGAAAAACTTAATTCGACTAAGCGTTGAACGCGAGTTTATATGCGATGGTTAAAGGAATGTAAAGCCGACTTGTTAAGGGAGCTTATGGGCGTGCGTGAAGACTTTTGGGGGTCAGCCTAGGGGCTGTACACCCCTTGTAAATCAACGCATGGATGGTATAAGTAAAGGGAGCTTCGAGCTCATTTGGAGATCAATCAATTCGACTTGGCATTTTCTCTTAGCATCTATGCAAGGGAAAAGTGCGCAGTTGGGTTGAGACATGCGCATAACTCATGCGCATTGACTTGGAGACTACGCAAGTGAAGTCTTGGTTGATGGTTGGAAGAGTGTGTCGTATGTTGGTCGAGGAGTATGCGGTTTTGTGCAGAACTTAAGGTGGAGTTCTAGGTGACTCGGGTGAGCACCCTCCTACCGTGTAAGGTTGGCACAAGTATTGTAAAGGCTGTTCTATGCCTTGGTTGTAAAATATTCTAAGTATAGACTTGGAGTTTTGCCAAGTATACTTGATGATTGTATTATTGAAGAACTACTGGTTATAATATATTGTTGGGTAGACTTGTTCGAGAGTTGCCCCTCCCCTTTATACTTGTTTGCAATTGTTGTTGTTCTTGGTTAATTGCATGATGATAATGAATGAGTATGGGCTTCATTAAGTATAAAGGATAATTGCATTTTACTTGGTTGCGAAAAACAAACTATGTAAGGACAAGTGAATTAGGCGTAGTCCACGGAGGTGAGTATTGGTGAAAAGAAAGCGTTCGGTGGTGCCACACCTCGCTATAAGCGGTTGGAAGACTACCGCAGGTGTAGGGGCGTGACAGGTGGTATCATAGCAGACTGATTCAAGATTGAAGAAGCTTGACAGTTGATGATAGTGGAAAAGGTACTTGCAGGTGAAGGAAGCCGTTTCACTCAAGTAGAACAAGGGTTGGTTCAAGTTGCAGGTGACTTGGTAAAGCTGATAAAGAATCGTGAAGGATGTCTATCTTGCAAGAAATGGTTTTTGCAACCTTCGAGGAATTTGAAGGGAGTCTACTTGAAGAATCAAGGAAGGTTGAACAAGGATTTGTAGAATGGGGCAAAGGCTTGTCCAAAGAAAAGGATGCTCTTCATGCCTTGGTCAAGGAATGAATTTCTGACGGAAATAGGGACGAAGCCCACTGAATTGCGAAAGAAGTGAACTTGTTTGAAGCAAAACTCAAGGCATTGGAGATAAGGCAGAAATTGATTCGAAAGAAGTGGGAATTGCTAACTCTTGAGGTGAAGCATTCCATAGCTTCGAAAGCTGTAAATAAAAAGAATGAAGATGCTTCTGTGGGGATGATGCAGATACTTGGTGCTTCTGCTACTACGGAGGTGGCCTCTAGGAGGGATCCTGAAAGGAAAAAGTTAGAGTATGTTCAAGTGAAGGTTGGAGGTGCTGATGTGCTCACTATGGTGGATAGTGGGGCTTCTCACAACTTCATGGGTGAAGATACTGTGAGAAGAATTGGGCTGAAATTTGTACCGGCAAAGGCACAAATGAAGACAGTGAATTCTCCTTCTATTGAGATTCTTCGTATTGCTAAGAGGGTGGACACTACACTTGGTGAATGGACCGGGAAGGTGGACTTCACTATAGTGCGGATTGATTACTATGAAGTTGTATTGGGGATGGAATTCATGAAACAATTTGAGTCTATGGTTGTTCCACATTTGAGGAAGCTCTACATTTATGATGGAAGGGAAGATGTACCCATTGGTGTTCCAACCATTGGTGTGACAAGACCTGATTGTAAATTGGGATGATGCAAATGGAGGATAAGGAGAAGATGAACAAGCGGTTGTCTAGTGTTGAGGCAAAGCTTGTGGAGCATTCATTGGTCATTAGATCACTTTCAGATAGCATCTTGGATTTTTCAAGAAGGCTAGAGTTGGTGGAGGATGATGATGATGAAGATGAGATATATGTGAGGCCGGATGTCCAGAAGGAAGACCAGGATGCTTATCTACAAAGGATGGAGATTGAGGATCCTGATAGATGGATTGAGTTGATTAGTGAGGGAGAGCCTTCAGGCTCTACTCCCTCTACATCTTCTTAGATGGATGAAGAAGATGGGGTTCATTGTTATCTGCTCATGGCAGTGAGTCCCTTAGACATATGGAGCAGGTATGATTGATGGTGCAAGGATGGCTTGGCATCAAGCATCATGACATGTTGCAGATGGATGGAGTTCCATGGACCTGAGCATGGATTATGGTGGTAGATTCTTGATGAGTCGAGGATGTGGCAGATGTTTGAGGAACAACTGATGATGGAATGAGGATTTTCACTCTCATGGATTGAGCGTGATGGTTGGATTAGCTACCCAACTAGTTCAGACATGGGGTCGCGAAGTGTGGAGAAATATGTTGGCATTTTGTTGGAGTATCATGACAGAGGTTCACATGATGACACATGATGGGGTCGACACGAGATGTTGCAGTGGAGATTGTGGCAGAGGAGTCGATGATCATGGATCGAGATGATATCTGATGGGGAACATACTGTAGAGGTGCATCCCTTGGTATGGGTATCTTGGTGGCAGTTAGTCACTAAGGTGAGACATGATGGAATTCTACACATGTTGCAGGGATGTTTGCCTTATGTGGAGGAGTCGACATCATGGATGATGATGATCTTGGTGGATGGCTACCGAGATGGTATTTTGTCGAGGACGACAACGATTTCAGGTGGAGGAGGATGTAAGGCCTTCGAGTTGTGGTTGCGACGGGCACTGGCGAGTCGTGCATGAGAGCAGGCGCACGGGCGCACGGACAAAATGTGCGATGAGAGGTGTGACAATATGCGATGATAAGAGCGACGATATGGGAAACACTTAATTCGACTAAGTGTTGAGCATGAGTTTATATGCGATGGTTAAAGGAATGTAAAACCGACTTGTTAAGGGAGCTTATGGGCATGCGTGAAGACTTTTGGGGGTCGGCCTAGGGGCTGTACACCCCTTGTAAATCAACGCATGGATGGTATAAGTAAAGGGAGCTTCAAGCTCATTTGGAGATCAATCAATTCGACTTGGCATTTGCTCTTAGCATCTACGCAAGGGAAAAGTGCACAGTTGGGTTGAGACATGCGCATAACTCATGCGCATTGACTTGGAGACTGCGCAGGTGAAGTCTTGGTTGATGGTTGGAAGAGTGTGTCGTATGTTGGTCGAGGAGTATGCGGTTTTGTGCAGAACTTAAGGTGGAGTTATAGGTGACTCGGGTGAGCACCCTCCTACCGTGTAAGGTTGGCACAAGTATTGTAAAGGTTGTTCTATGCCTTGGTTCTAAAATATTCTAAGTATAGACTTGGATTTTTGCCAAGTATACTTGATGATTGTATTATTGAAGAACTACTGGTTATAATATATTGTTGGGCAGACTTGTTTGGGAGTTGCCCCTCCCCTTTATACTTGTTTGTAATTGTTGTTGTTCTTGGTTAATTGCATGATGATAATGAATTAGTATGGGCTTCATTAAGTATAAAGGATAATTGCATTTTACTTGGTTGCGAAAAACAAACTAAGTAAGGACAAGTGAATTAGTCGTAGTCCACAGAGGTGAGTATTGGTGAAAAGAAAGCGTTCGGTGGTGTCGCACCTCACTATAAGCTGTTGGAAGACTACCGCAGGTGTAGGGGCATGAAATCTAGGATGGTGGTTTCGCCTTTTGTGCTACCTTCCTTGAGGATAAGCTCCCTCTCTCTCATTTCATGGAGGCTCCTCCTCCTATAAAATCACTCACCATTGCTATCATTTTCTAGTTCTTTTGGTTTTACAGTGCCGCTGCTACTTTTGAGTTTGATAGATAGTTGGTGTGAGTGTGACAAGTGTGGGATTGCTTTGTAGTTTTCAAGAAGGTGTGGAGTGCCCTTAATCTTGTGTAAATCTTGTGAATGAGAGAGAGAGATATATATTGCTATTTGCAGACCCATCTTTGAGAGTAAATGCTTGAAGAAACACACTGGTTGGACCCTCTGAGAAGGCTTGCGACGTCAAGACTTGGTTGTAAGCTTTACTTTTGATTTATTATTAATACAATCAATGATGATTTCCTATGTCTTGTATGTAATTTACTTGATTACTCATTAAGGAGAAGGAAACGGAAGCTGGAGCAGCGCAACGGAACTTCATCAACCACCGGTTTGAGATAGGCCTCCAATGATGACTATTTAAGGGAATTAATTGTTGTTTTTTCCTTGATGTGACTAGACCCACTCTAGGGCTAGAGGGGTTGCCTTTGTCCATAGAGTGAACGCTTTCCTGCATCACAACAAAAAAATGGTCACTCCACTAAAGAATCTATAGCCTATTTATCCTCCTTTCTCAACTAATCTCTTGATTAGTTTTCCCGACCATCATGTTCTCAGTTAGCTTGGGTTGATATAGGTTTGCACAATCACTGGTCTCTATCTTAGAGTGCTCAATCTGGAAGTGTTTGTGAAATTGTTTTTAGTTTTTGCATTTTTTCCTTGCCAAGCATGTTTTTTTATTAAAACAGTCACGTTGGTCCCCTTTTCAACACATGTTTGGCCTTAAAAGCCACGTTGATCCCTGAGATTGGAAAAAAATTAGGGTGTCTTGGTCAAACCCTAGTGTGTTTGGGCCCCTGAGGTCTTGTTTTGTCCTACATGACTAGTTTTTGTTGGTGTTTTGATTGATTACCTCATTTTATTAGCAAATTCTTAATCCTTTGAAATTTCAAGTGTTTAAGTGCAATTGGATTGATTTTAGGGTTTATAGGTCGATTGGTTGCCACTTGCCACTTGTCAGTGTCTTTGGGTCTTTGATTTGCTGAATGATTAGGTTTTTTCATCTAGTAAAAACACTTGAAATATGGACTTACATTGGTTTCAATTTGTCTTGTGCAAATTTGTTTTTTATGTGTATTGGGTAATCTTGCATTTGAAATCAATCTTTGTCATTTATCAAACATAGATTACATTGTTTGGTTTGCAAACTAAAATGAGTATATTTTCTTATCTATTTGAAAGAGAAAGTGAAATACATTTTCATTTAGTGCTTTGAATTTGGTGTTACTTTGATTGATGCCTTGTTTGCATTTAGGAGTATTTTGGATCAAAATCTTCATTGTTGCTTTAGTTGAAGCCTAGTTGCATGTAAACATCTGTAAATACAAGAGCGTCATATAAGAAAAGTTCATCTTAGTGAAGTGGAGATCATTTTTTTCTTTCAATAAATTGCATATTCATTAGCGAAAGTGAAGTTTAGCTTTTCTCTTGCATTTTTCATTTGGAAAACGTTAGTAGAGGCATATTGTTTGATGCATTCTCTTGTTTGATGCATTAATTTATTGAACTATCTTCCCTTGTTAGTGTTAGCCTCCTGCTACAACAGGTATTCATCTTTCATGATTGACATTTTTACATGCCAAATATGTCATACTTTGCATGCTGCAATGTTCCATATTTGCTACAGAGGCCAATGAAGTGTCCATGAGAGTGTGCTAGTCTAAGTGCCACTGCTGTGTTCCATTTTTTGATGAATTGATCCATTCTGATGAGTTTTCCATTAAGGGAAGGCCAAACCCTTTGTTTTTCTCTAAGAACCATCTCCTAATGCAAAGGACTCCTTCCTAAGCATAAAGCCCCCCTCCAAATCTATAACATCCACCTTTGGGGCTTGTTTTGCCTTTTCAAAGGCATAAACCCCTTTTTTGGCCATTAAACCCCTCTCAAAACACATAGAAATCCTCCCAAGTGCCTTTGGAATCCTTCCAAGGCATGAATCCTCCCTTTTTGGGCCATTGGACCCCTTCCGATGGCTTATAAACCATTCAAAAGTATAAAGAAGACCCCTCTGAATGCATTAACCTTACCTTTTTCCCAAAATGCATGCTCCAATGTGAAAAAGAGTCTTTTGGACCCCCTCCAATGCAATATCGCAGTCGGGAGGGAGGTCTTGTGTTGAAACAACAACATTTTTGCATGTCCGATCAGCAATGGCTGATGCGATATCGCTTATCGGCATATCGCAAATATTCGGGGTTATAAGGCATGGGTTATAATGGGCCATCGATCGTTGATATGCCGACTGGATCACAGCCATCCATCGCCCCCACTCATCCATGGTCTGCATCATTTCGGCGATCGCGCATATGTAAATCTCATGTCCCCGCCGATGCCGATATTGTGATTTAGTGCCAGCCGTTGGATCGGCCCACGCCAGATCCAACGGCCAGGATTTAATCCAGTGAACAATTTGCCTCCAGTGCCAATTTTTCAATAAAATTCATGTTTTAAAGGTATTTCCGCCTATTTTGTGAAAAGGGTCGTTTTCAAAGGTTTTACATGCGACGCCCGCGCCCGCCCAGTGATTTATCAGTTTAAAGACCATTTTGGATCGGCCAAGCGCCGATAGCATCCCAAAGGCCACGGAAAGCACTTGCAGCAGTTATTTTTCATTAAAGAGTAGAATGGGGTGGGTTTGACAGTTAAAGAGTATCAGAGGAAAGATAAGGCCCGATTCAATGTCAGAGAAGATCAGAGGAAGCGGTAAAGTGTATCAGTGGAGATCTTCCAAAGTAGATGAAAGCATAAAAAGCCCCAGCAAATGTAGCAAAGCATCATTGAGCCATAAAGGCTCACCAACTCATAGTTTTTGCCATTTAAGACAGCAGGACCACTTAAAGGCGCGGATAAAGGGAGTTTAAGGCAGAGTTATTACAGAACAGTGTATCAAGCCACATTTTGGAGCAACATTGTTGAGCCCCATCCGCAGTTATGGCAATGAGGACAACACACGGCTCGAGGGACCATAATTTATTCATTCTTATGGCTGCTATCCCTGCGCAGCTGGTAGATAGGCATTCTTTCATTTATTTGCAATAAATGTTAGGTTAGAAGCATTGAGTTCTCCAGATCTGCTATCAAATCTGTTGTTGTAGATATTTTGTAGATATTTTCTCTATTTATACACCCTCTGTATAGTGTAAAGGGTGAGTTGGTTGATTCACTCCAAGAGAGACTCGCATTGTATATCTGATATTTTCTATAATCAAAGACTACTTACAAGCTTGGAGAATGGACTGTTTGCTGTGTCTAAATGGTTGAAGAGTGAATTTGGAATTCTTGTGCTGTTACATGACTCAATAAGTGCTTCTTACCTCTGTTGTCCATTCATATATGCTTATATTGCCTATGTATGACCATCTAAGTTACATAACAAAAGATTAGCTTAGAATTTGCTTGGTTGCACTCTATGCTTAGTTTCTATGACTTCTTTATGTTTTCCTCTTGATTTAGGCATAAGTATGAATTCCTTTTGGCTCATATTTCCCCTAATTCACCCATGTATGACAGTTATCTAGGAATTCTTAACTGCTCCTAGATAGAGCTCATTCACCTTCCCTCTGTTAAGCTGAATGAGAGATTCTTAGTTGCCTCTCATTCCTTAGCCTTCATTCCATCTATATTTAGCTTGAATGTTGTTTTATGTGGAGCTATCTTGCTCCATATTCCTCTTGTGACCAAGAAAACGCACCAACAGTCTCACTCCATGACTCCATGCCCAATGGTTTGAACTTATCACACTATGCATGCCTCTCTTCTTGAAAGCATCATCCTTCCCACCAAACTCAATCAAAACCCCTGTGTATAATATCTAGCCTAAAATCATCCCTTAAACAAAGCTAAATCATAAAGAGAGAGCCCTCTCTGACTGCTGGTAGGCTAGGACCTACAGTCAAAAGCTTGGTTTGTGGTTACCTCGGCCGTATCCTTTTAGGAGTCAAAAGGGACAACCTGAGTGATAACAGTTAGTATAGAATTCATTGAAATGAAAGGTTTCCTTTTTCTCATATAGTTGCATACTAGGATTCAGGTGACATTGTTTGTGCCCAAAATTGACATGTAATTCAAGAAAAACTTTAAAATTTACTGAATTAACTTAAGGAGCATTTGGAACTTAACACAAACATTTAGAGGTATAGGCTAGAGATGAGTTATGGTGTCTATAAACCTAGTATTTGTTGTTAATTGGCTGCATTGTATCTCGGGGGTGAAATCGTATTCTAGTACGAAAGTATATTAGAGGTTCTCTTGTACTCTAGGGTATATCGGAGGCACTCTAGTATGGCAAGTATATCTAAAGACTCTCACCGAATGGTTATGCATTAGACAATGCTAACACAGACTTGTGCTCCTCGTACCATCGCGTATATATTGGGAGACCCCACTAGGTTTCTATCTTTTATCCATAGGTAACTGAGTCAGTCTCCTTGTAGACATGATACACTGAACACAACATTCGGGGAGATTGGTTGTTTTACATTAAGTCCTTGGTTTTGGATAAGGTGTATATTGTGGTTAACAAATACTTGGTAAAGCCTCTTTCTTAGATTACCCCTCTTTTATTCTGTTTTTATTCATTTCTAAAATCAATTAATTGACCATAGAACAACATCCTTCCTGTGGAAATACTCCTTAGTAGATCTTGGGTTGATATTGATGGCAACATTTCCTAGGTCTACCAGTAAAGGAAACCCCTTTGAAGGGAATCCTATTTATTTTCCTTCTTTTGGAAATACTAGTTCTCCCTATATGGAAATGTTGTCCCTTTCTGGATTGACCATTGGTCTGCCAATTTGGTTATTTTAGGACTCAATGATTCCGAGTGTCCAAACTTCTTTTCAACCAAGTTCCCCTCCAACTGAAAAACATCAACATCATGTTGATCCTAAAGTTGACCCCTTGCCTTCTTTGCTTGTTTCTTCACCCTGTTCTTCCTCTTCGCCTGGTTAAATTATAGATTCTAGTAACCAGGAAGTTAAGAAGGAGAAGAAGAGGACGAAGAAGAAGAAGAAAAATAAGGAAGGGGGAAACCAAACAATTATTGTTACTGATGCAATTGATGTGGAAAAATCTTCCAATCAGCCCCGGAAAGTGAAATTCCCTTGCATGCTATGTAAAGGTGACCATCTTCTTAGGAGTTGTCCTAGTATTCCTAAGGTCTTAGAAGTGTGGTCCACAGATTCACATCGACCTTTGTCATCAACCTCTGGAGTTCATGCTAGTGATAAACCTTCAACTATTAATAATAAGGTCCATGGGAAAAAGGGAAAAGTTGAATTTCCCTATAATTTGTGTGAAGGTAATCATCCCATTCACCTTTTTCCTTTTTTGGATGAAGCTTCCAAAGAGTTGGAAAAATATTAGAGCTTCGCATCCTCATATTTCTGTTGGTTATCGAATTTCCCCTGATCCTTTGCTAGTTGATCAAATGATTGATCAAAATCCATCATTGGTCAACCTCTCTCTCTTCAAAGTGTGTCTCATGAGTTTTCTCTCAACCAACCATTGGTTGAGAAAATGGTCAACCTAACTCCACCTTCAGTTAACTGTACCTTTCCAGTAGAGAGTGAACTTCATACTACTCAGGTTCTTCTGGTTTCTTTAGTTTTGAATGAAATGGAGGTAAATCCTCTCGTTCCGGAGGTGCATGAGAGTAGTTCTCCTATTCCCATAGTGCAAAAGGGTAGCTCTCACATTCCTACGACATCCCCTCTGAGTAGTTTAGTCACTTATTTTGATTGGAGTTGACAGGCAGGATATCGTTTTCTGTCTTATGTGCCTTTCCATATTACAGTACAAGCTTACAATATGGAAATAAAAGGGCACATTTATTAATATTCTATCCTCAACTACTTGACAAGCTTTAGGTTCTCCGCAGCTTGTCCCCGTCACCTAGAATCTGTTAGCTTTTAAGAGAGGAAATAGTCAACCGTTAGGGATCCTCCTAAGTTTCCTATTACTTTGGGAGGAAAGACTATCTATATAGATGTGATGGTTTTCCAAGGGCCGTTATATTTTAATCTACTCCTTAGCCGTGACTATGTTTATTGTGGAGTACTAAAGAAGGTATGTTTTTGATGATTATTTCAGTATCTTTTCATTAGAACTTACAAACCTTTTGCATCATGAACTAGGAAAATGATAAAGAATTATAATAAAACATGTGAGATTAATATGCAAGATGAAAATGCTAACAATTGTCATTTCCTTATACAGGAAGGAGGAAAAACGAGAAGTTATCGTTCCAAAGGAAAGGACAAGGATGGGTTAACTGTTGTCCCTTTGACGAGAGACCGTATGCAAACAAGGCACGGCAAATCAAAGCAAATCAGCCCAAGAAAGGAAGTGGAGATATCAGCTCAGCACAGGAAAGAAAAGAAATGACTGAGGACTAACGGCTCGGCGAATACCTCAGGATCCTTAATCCTGAGGGATCGCTGTTTTATCTATTTCTTCACTTAGATATCTCCGCCGTCACCCTTATAAAAGGGGCAACACTGTTAGCTCGAGAGGGACTTAGATATGGTTATGCTTTTTTGTAATTTCTTTTAAGATTAAAACTTTAATCATCGAGTCTCGTTAAGAATGGGTTTATTGTAATTCTGCTCTATGCATTAATACAAACTTGGTTACTATTTCATCTCTGGGTCTGGAATAAATTCAAGCAGTGTACCCGTCGAGGCTAAGGGCCTGGCCCTGGAGGACACTTGCTCCTATATTATTATGTTTGGTTTATGCGTGGTATTCTTATCGAAGTTATTTGGTAATCTAATGTGTTTTATAAGTTTACATCACATGCTTTGTTATGTTTAATTTATTAAGGTTTCTACAGATAGAACTATTGTATTGACTCTGCAACATATTACTGTTCTTTTAGGAGTTGATATAATACTGCTAGTCTTACAGAATACTGTTACTGTTCCATTACAGAGCCTTTGTGGTGTGCACTTGTTCATTAACATTACGGAATTCATCTTGGAAGTTATGTTCTTTGCAATTGTTGGATTTATGAACAATGATGTTCAGTCGTATTCTTTCTAACTGAGATCGATACTTGGATCAGATTACTACTTAAGTGTGTTGTGTGCATATATGGTTTTCAAGCGCTGTTTCATAATTTATCAGTAATCAGTTCTGTTCCATTGGTGTGTGTTATTCAATCCACCCTTAAGAGTGAAATATTGTCGTTTGGTTCCTGTAGATTACGGTTAATGCATTTGATCTGATAGACTAGAATGTTACTGCTTGTGAGACTTAGTTGCTATTCTATTCCTTAGCTGTTGTTCCATTTCGGATTTGCTGTTCCATTTCAGATTTGTTGTTCGATTTCTTAATTGTTGTTCCATTTCTTATCTGCCATTCCATTTCTTATCTGCCGTTCCATTTCTTGATATTGGCGTGAAGAACGATCTCAAGCTGTAGTGAGCATTGACATCTACTGTCCAGATCCCAGATCCACGATTTGTTCTCTGATTTCCTTTTCCATCAGTTTCCAAAGGGATGGGTTATTGCTACGAACCCTTGACTGATAAGTTTCTTAGTCTTTTGAATGTGTGATTTAATATTCTGAAGTAGTTAAGCTGTAGAAAAGCATCTGTTTACTCTTTCATTTCTAAACACTGTACTACTAGCATTACTCTGGCAAATGATAGCCTCAGACTGAGACACTCTTTGAAATAACAAAATGTTCCCAGATTGACATATTAATGTGAGGTAATTAGAGGTGAAAGAGACCCTTTTTATAGCTCCACATTTTGGCATCGTTTCCGAGGAAAGAGTGTAGCCATTTTTTCTTTTTTTCAGAGTAGTGTACGAACCTGCTAGGGAAGAATTGGGTTTTAAAAATGGAAGGTAAGAACCTACGTGTGGAGCATGTAAAAGCCCTGCTCCTCTGCCCGCTTTCCTATATATTTGCTGCTGTTTTGTTTGAGTAGAATTTAGTAGTTAATTTGAGTGCATGACTAAGCAGAAAAAGCCAGAAAAAAATTCCAAACCTCTACCCAAGCCAGAAAAAGCTAAGGGGCCGGTGACCCTTGGCCGACCAACCTTCATAGACGAAATCTACAAGAAAGCAGAATCTCAGCCCTTAGTAGGACCCAGGAAAGTCATTTCTAAACAACCTACTAGTTCCCTTCAGGCCACAGGATCACCATCTGTAGCCTTTGCTAAGGTGCATAGTCAAACTGAAGAGAAGGACTTTCAAGAAATTGAAAATTCTACTCCAGAACTATTGCAGGAAGGGAATTTCAGTAATCTTTGCGAAGGAGGAGGAGAGACAGGGGAAACCAAGGAATCGAGATCTCCTCTCGAGACAACTCAGCCATTGAACAGCCCAGACAAGGGAAGTGGTGCAAAAATCATCTTTGAAGAAACTCAATCTCCTCAGACATTAGGCACACTCATTATCCTAGATAGAGGAAGTGCTACTAAAACTATTCCTATTAAAGCCATTCCCTCTCAACCTAGGAATACCCTCCTAGATATCCCAGAAGGTTATTGGCATATATTCGACCCAATGGCTCGAAACCAGCCAAACACTCAAACCTCTACATTACAATACCCCATAGTGGATTCTGCAGCAAATGCGCCTATGAAAGAAATCCCTCTTCAACATATCCCTACATTCCACGGTCTTACATCAAAAGACCTGGATGCATTTTTATTTGAATTTGATGTACTGTGCAGGGGATATGATTACACCACCGAGCCCCAGAAACTGAAACTATTTCCCTCTACACTAAAAGGGGCTGCTTTAAGATGGTTTATGGGATTAGGTGGCGGGGTTATAAATAACTGGGATCAAATGAAAGAATCTTTTCTAAAAAAATATCAGGACTATTGCAGGTCTAGAGAACTGAAGGACGAAATATTCCAGATGATAGCTAGACCAAACAAAACATTAGAGGAGTATGTGGAACATTTCTAGTATAATCTACAAAGATCTCCTTATGCATCACTACCTTTACCTGATAATGTGTTAAAAACAACATTAATAAGGGGCATGAAGGAAAAATGGATTGAAACATTAAACATTATGGGAAAAGGAGATATTTATCAAGAAAATTTTGTTGACATTATTGATTTATGTATCAGGAGCTCGAGAGGGAGCACAAGATTAAAACCGGCAGAACATGATCGGTTTGTAAGAGATAATAAAACTTTGACAGAAGGAGTAACGCGGGTAGAAATTGGAAATTTATTGGAAAATTTTAAAACTGATATACTAGGGACACTAACTACACAACTTGATATTACGCAGGCCAAACAGAAGCAAATGGAGGCAGAACAAAATTTGGCAATCTTCTGTCCCCGATGCAGGAAAAAGCATAGCCATAAGGAGTGTCCACTTGATGCAGTCCAAACATGCGCCATCTGCACAAAAGATCATTGTACGGAAAGCTGTCCCTCACTTCCTAGATTGAAAGCAGTATATATGGAAGCAAAAGAAGAGCCAGAATCAGTATATTTGCTCAACCAGCGTCATCAGTGGTAGCCAAGACAATCTGGTATGTTTCCAGACCCAACTTCTTCTTTTCAGCCCCCGCAGTATAATGCTCAACAATATAATATGTGACAAAGTCAATCCAAATCCCCATTTCCAAACTGGTCACCGCAGTCGTTTCCTTCCGCAAACCCGTGGCTAAATCAAGAAAGCCAATCTGGTTGGCCGAATCTTCCTTATACTCCACCATATTGGCAAAGTAACGCATACCCACCGCAATGGACTCCCCCTACTTCACAAAGTTCAGCCTGGTAGGCAAACTGGTAGAGACCGATGCATCAGCCAGTAGGAACCATTACACTCCCTCAACATACACTGCCAGCCTTACAACAAAATCCCCAGTCTAATCTGAGACCGCAACTCCCAGCCCAACCCAACCCCAATCCAAATAACAGACCGGTCCAATCTGTCCAAACCATAGAAACACCAGAGATAGGAGCCGATCTGAGGGAGTGTAATGATCTTCATCTAGGATCTGGGCGTATTATTGAAATCGAGGGAGATAAGACAATTCAGGTTGAAAATCAGTTACCCAGAGAACATCTATCACAAGAAGAGGATGTGAATAAACAACAAAGTTATAATCAAGCAACCACATCCTCTCCCCCATTCCTAGAACGATTAATCATACCTCGACCTATACAATATCCTGATTTTGACATTCTGGGAGAATTACAAAATTTGTACATAAAAATTCCATTCCTCCAAGCCATTCAAGACATCCTGATATATGCAAAAACTATCAAAGAATTGTGTGTAAAGAAACCGAGGAGGAATATAACAAATAATCCAAGAGTTCAAGTAATTGGCACTCTATCTGACCTATTATCAGGAAAAGAAACACCCATTAAATACGAAGACCCAGGAAATCCAATAGTAACTATGAAAATTTATGGTCAGACCCTTCCCAATGCCTTAGTTGATCTAGGAGCTGCAATCAATATCTTAACAACCACTACTTGCCAAAAGCTAGGTATTACATCTATAGAACCCACCTTTACCTTACTAAAATTGGCTGACCGATCTGTGGTTAGGCCAGAGGGCACACTACATGATGTCATGGTCTCTATTGATTCCTGGAAATATCCAACCGATTTTCTGATAATAAATCCCAAAACCCAACTTGATGGACATCCATTGATTTTAGGTAGACCTTGGCTTGCCACTGCCGATGCTTATATTGGCTGCCGGCAAGGAAATATGACCATAACTAGAGGACCAAATATCAAGAACTTAGTTCTATATCCTCCAGCGCAGCCAAGTGTCACAATAATCAAAACTAATAGGCACCCTGTATCATACCTTACTAATAACATTAGATCTCTATTAACTATACAAGAGGCACTTGATTTCAAAGACCAAACAGAAGACGACGCCATTAATAATTTTATTAGTCAAACTGAACTCACATCCCATACACAATGTCACATGATAAAGGCAGCATTTGATAACGAATTAGAAGAAGATCCTCTTAAAGATACACATGATCAAACAATACCTGTTACCTCTGTTGCAAATAGTAAAATTGTGGAAATTGAACCAGGAAAAACCTTAAACATTAATGCCAACCTCACATCCGAACAAGAAATGAAGCTCATCCATTTGTTAAGGAAATATAAAGAAGCATTTGCATGGGACTATTCTGATATGAAAGGAATTGACCCCCAATTAGGTACACACCACATTTACATAGAAAAATATGTGAGACCTGTTCATCAACATCAAAGGAGACTTAATCCTCATCTAAAAGATGTGGTAAAAGCCGAACTGCAAAAACTTTTAGATGTCAATTTCATCTATCCTATCTCTGATAGTAAATGGGTCTCTCCACTTGTGGTGGTACCAAAAAAGAATGGGAAATGGAGAATCTGTGTGGACTACAGAGAGCTAAATAAAGCAACACAAAAAGACCACTTCCCTCTCCCATTCATTGACCAAGTATTAGACACTTTGGCAGGAAATAAATTATTTTCTTTCCTGGATGGCTTTAGTGGATACAATCAGATTCAGATTGCCCCTGAAGACCAAGACAAAACTACTTTTACTTGTGCTTGGGGAACATTTGCCTACCGAGTTCTACCTTTTGGCTTATGCAATGCTCTTGCCAAATTCCAAATGGCTATCCTTAGCATTTTTATAGATTTAATAAATCAAGGACTTGAAGTATACATGGATGAATTTACACCATACGGAGATGATTTCGATCCAGCATTGAATACCCTAGAAAAATTCCTACAACGCTGCATTTCTACCAGGCTTTGTTTAAGCTATGAAAAATGCTATATGATGATGACTGAAGGACTTATCCTAGGACATTATATTTCAGCAGCTGGCAATCAGGTAGACCCAGCCAAAATCCAAATAATTTTGCTTATTCCCACTCCTACCACTCAAATGGAGGTACGTAGTTTTCTTGGATTTTTTTATTATTATAGGAGATTTATAGAACATTATTCGCAAATTGCTGCACCTCTGTATGCACTAACTGGTAACATTGCTTTTCTTTGGACAGAAAAATGTGAACATGCTTTCCAGGATCTGAAGAAGCTTGTGTCCATAGCCCCAATCCTTCGAGGACCAAATTTGGATTTTCCATTTCAGATATTATCTGATGCCTCAAATACAACCATTGGAGCAGTCCTTGGGTAGGAAGAGGATAAAAAACCATATGCAATTTATTACATCGGCAAAAATTTATCCCCTGCTGAATTAAACTACACTGTTAATGAAAAAGAATTTCTAGCTATAATACACGCTGTCAATAAGTTTAGACATTACATTACTGGATATCCTATTATCTTGTACATAGATCATTCTGCCATAAAATATTTAGAAAAAAAACCTATCACAAATGGAAGAATAACTAGATGGCTGATTTTATTACAGGAATTTGATATTACAATCAAGGATCGACCTGGCAAAGAAAATCATGTAGCCGATTTTCTCTCAAGAATGCCAAAACCAATCGATGCAGCAGCAGTTGAAGACCAATTTCCGGACGAGCATATGTTTGATGTGGCTATTCAAACACCCTGGTATGCCGATGTTGCCAATTACCTAGCAGTAGGTAAATTACCAAAGCATCTAACCCCTAATGAGTGGAAACAGATTGTTCAGCAGAGTGTTCGATTTTCTTGGACTGGGGGCTATTTTTTTCACACAGGGGCAGACATGCATATTAGGAGATGCGTTCGAGAAGATGAAATCTTTGACATTTTAAAGGCCTGCCATGACGGACCATGTGGTGGACATTTCGCTGATCGTAGAACTGGACATAAAGTGCTGCAGACAGGGTATTATTGGCCCACGATTTTCAAAGATGCAAAGAAATTTGTCCAAGCCTGTGATATTGCTAGAGAGCAAGACGCCCTGATCAGTCTGAGGTGATGCCTTTGAAACCACAGCTAGTCATCGAACCATTCGAGCGATGGGCTCTTGATTTCGTTGGACCAATTAACCCATCATCAAACCAGAAAACATATATTTTGGTGGCAACAAAATATGTCACCAAGTGGGTTGAAGCAGAGGCATTGCCAAGAGCTACAGAGGACTCTGTCATACAGTTCTTGTTTCATCTACTTGTGCGTTATGGCCTTCCAAGAGAGATAATTACAGATAGTGGACCACATTTTGCTGGGAACAAAATAGCTGCAACACTCAACAACTAACATGTCCAGCATAAAATCACTACTCCATACCACCCGCAGGCAAATGGTCAGGTAGAAAGCAGCAATAAGATAATAGAATTAATCCTAACGAAAACCATTGCGTAACATAGACGTGATTGGGCTGCCAGACTACCTGAAGCACTGTGGGCTTACATAACTGTTGGAAATAATACTGAGAGGGGGGGGTGAATCAGTATTATCACATCAATAAAACTTTTTCATTTCCATATTCAGATTCATATATGCTATTTCCACAACTTCTTATGATTTAGTTAGTTGATCCTTAATGAGTGCATTAGAACATTATCAACCATATTAACAGTAAACAGGTGCAGTAAAATAGAACATATCATCACACATAAGCCACGCACATGAACACCATGATATAAGGTGGAAACCCAATGTGGGAGAAAACCACCTGCTGCAAGTCATCTCAATCTTCTTCTTAATAAGAAAATCCTTTTACAATATTTATGTACTGGTGCAGTCTTATACCAGTACGCAGGCTTCTACCTGCAGAGAGCTACAACCCTCTCTCGTTCTCCAGTCTCTCCTGGAAGGGAGCTACAACCCCCATAGTTCTTGTACTAGTCGATCCATTTACTAGTACGCAGGCTGCTACCTGCTACATTGCTCCAAAGTTTTCAACTGCTACTGGAAGGGAGCTACCACCCCCTTAGCTCTTGTACTAGCTAAGATATTAGTACGTAGGCACTGGCCTACAATCTTCTCTCCTCCGGGTACCACGTTTCATACATTTTCATACTGGATACTCCTGAAGCACAACACATAATCTGAAAGACCACGTTTCATCCAATTTTCATACTAAACCCATTAATATCATTGAAGCACATAATCAATCAATCTTCTAAATCACCCAAACACCAGATCAATACTTATACAAGGATAATATATGTGTTAGCACCCAGATCTAATCCATCAGATCACATAAATATGAGTCATTATGATCCTGATCCAACATTAGTTCTCATCCATCAATACTGAAGCTAAACACAATCAACCAAACAGGATATACAGAATACTGACACCTTTAAACTGTCATCAGAACCCATCAACAACCAGAACCACCTGTGACTTCAAATATCATAGCTCAAATTGTATACGCTACTACAATGAACCAAACCTGCATATATACGCGCTTACACCAAAGCCAACCCACGTACAGATCTATAAATATTCAAACATGACTTGCAACGATTTCAAACTTAAGTTATACCCAGTTCAGATCATTTTTCAATATAGAGATCTAGAATAAGCATAATCAAATATATAGAGATAGTTCATTTCAAACCATTTGATCTCGATCTATCCTTAGATCTTGTTCTCCATCAACCGGTGAGATCCCTCTTTAGCTCAGATCCAGATCTGCACCATAACCCAATCACAGTATTCCAGATCTAGCACTTTATTAGATATTCAATAATTCAGATGATGCTTTGCCAAATGATCTCCTTCCTCTTTTATAGCCTTAGTCCTTTCTCAATACCATGGTCCAAAACCATAGGATCAAAAAAATGTTGGACTAATACCATGAACCAACCATGAAAGTGCGTGAGATCAACACTTTTGGATGCAATACCACGGACCAAAACCATAGGATCAAAAACTGTTGGACTAATACCATGAACCAACCATGAAAGTGTGTGAGATCAACACTTTTGGATGCAATACCACGGGCCAAAACCATAGGACAAAAAATTGTCGGACTAATACCATGAACCAACCATGAAAGTGTGTGAACTTTTCTCTTGCATGAAAGTGCGTAAACTTTTCTCTACATGAAATAGACTTTTCTCTGCATAAAAGTGCGTGAACTTTTCTCTACATGGAATAAACTTTTCTCTGCATAAAAGTGCGTGAACTTTTCTCTACATGGAATAAACTTTTCTTTGCATAAAAGTGCGTAAACTTTTCTCTACATGGAATAAACTTTTCTTTGCATAAAAGTGTGTGAATTTTTCTCTACATGAAGGAAACTTTGTTGCACTATAATTTATCAAATAAATTTGCTGCACTATAATTTATCATTTGTGTGATTTTCCATCAAGGACAACACTTGTCTCATAATGCCAACAATCTCCCCCTTTGGACTTGTCATACTGAGAATTGTCATCTGATATCTCTTCCGTAGATTCATCTAGATATATATAAGTGAGTTGATCTTCTATGAGTTGTTTGCCATCAAGTACAACACATGCATCATAATTCCAACAAGAACAACATGGAGAAGCACCACTGGTTACTCACCTTATCAATTAGTGTTTGGAAAACAACCCATTTTCCCCATAGAATTCAAAATCCAAACATTGCGAATATCACAGGAAGTTTGCTTAGATCTAACCGAGGCACAGATTAATCAATTACAGTAGATCAATGAGCTAGACAAAATTAGGATCTCTACATTTCAAAACACTGCCCTGATCCAACAACAGCGAGCTAAATGGCATGATTCTCTCATTAAAAATAAAGTCTTCCACAAAGGAGACTGGGCTCTTTTGTACGACTCCAGGTTTTAGGACTTCCCCGGGAAACTCCAAACTCGTTGGTTGGGACCATACGAAATCTAGAAGGTACATGACAATGGGACCCTTACTCTAATCACGATTGACGGTTCTGGATATGCCTTCAAGGAAAATGGCCACCGAGTCCGTCTCTATCGCAAACCACTCACTCAGGAGTCCTTCTGCCAGTAGCTACACCGAGACTCTGATATGGAGATTTTGGGGGAGGAAGAGAAGTCTTCCTCACCTATAATTCATTAAGGAATTTATTTCTTTTTACAGTTTGTACATAATTTTCTTGAATCATTTTTGTACATATTTTTGAATGAACGTTTTGTCGTTATTATTTTTGTTGCTTTTTTTTTCAAAAGAACAACATTTTCTTCTGGCTGTTCCTTTTTCAAAAAGAGCAAACCCCTTTGGATCAGCCGTCATTTTGTTGTAATTTGGTTCTTTTTCTTTATTTTTGTGTTTTGTTGTTCCTTTTCCAAAAGAACAACATTTTTTATTTTTTCCATTCCTTTTCCAAAGGAATGGCATTTGTGTGTTTTTGCTTTCGATTTCTGTTGTTCCTTTTCCAAAGGAACGTGTTTTGCTGTTCCTTTTCCAAAGGAACAACTTTTTTGATTTCTTCTGTTCCTTTTCCAAAGGAATGGCATTTCTGTGTGTTTTGTTGTTCCTTTTCCAAAGGAACAACATTTTCGATTTCTGCTGTTCCTTTTCCAAAGGAATGGCATTTGCCTATTTTGCTGTTCCATTTCCAGAGGAACAACATTTTTTATTTCTGTTGTTCTTTCTCCAAAGGAACGACATTTCTGTGTGTTTTTTTGTTCCTTTTCTAAAGGAACAACATTTTTCGATTTCTGTTGTTCCTTTTTCAAAGGAACGACATTGGTATGTTCTGCTGTTCCTTTTCCAAAGGAATAGCGTTTTCGATTTCTGTTGTTCCTTTTCCAAAGGAACGACATCTGTGTGTTCTGTTGTTCCTTTTCCAAAGGAATAGCGTTTTCCATCTTTGTTGTTCCTTTTTCAAAGGAATGACATTTGCATTTTCTGTTGTTCCTTTTCCAAAGGAACAACATTTGTGGTCTTTTGTTGTTCCTTTTTCCAAAAGGAACACCACTTGCATGATTTTTCTCTCCTTGTGAAACAACTTGTTCCTTTTGCTGTTCTAAATTGAGGATGCTTATTACTCCTGTTCTTTCAAGTCTTTTAGAATACAGCTATGCACTTATGCAATGGATACAAAATCACAACATACTGAAATCAGTCAATCATAAATCGCTATCTTTATAAGAAATTGCTCTGAATTGGTAAGAGGACAGAAGGAAGGACACGCTTATTTATCATCTTTTGTTGTCATTGTTCTACTAATTCTGCTTTGATTGGTTATCTTTATCATGTTGATCCCTTTTAATCCTCTTTGATTATTATTTAGGAATAATAGCAAAGGGTTTATATCTTCCTATTGAGATGTTAAGACTTCTTCCACCATTCCTACTCTTAAGGAGCGTTGAACCACCCATTGTGTATAAATAGGAAAAGTACTTTATAAAAAAGAAAAAAAAGAGCAAACATGACTTATAAGTTGTCAAATGCAGGATAGGGGGTCTCATCAAGAGCCAGCCTACCATGATCATGAGGACGAAAGCGAAGTGGCATTCCCACTATGGCCACCATACTAGGGATATGGTCCAAAGGTATATCACATAAAGAACCCTTGGAACAGGAGGTCTCACCACGAGCCGACCTGCCCACCTTTCGCTTCTTCCTCGTGAATGGAATTATGTCTAACTGGTCACCAAGCCAGCATAATGGCCTACATTTTGATATCACACAACATTTCCTAAGCATACATAAAGGATCATGGTTCCATGGGTGAAATAAACAACTTTGCCAAGGTTATGGACACCTGTCGACAACAGAGCACTGTTAATGGTATTGAAGTCACATTATTTACACCAATAGGTAGCTATTAGCACCCTTCTGTTTCTTATACTCTAGTAATCAATCATATATTATTTCCCGAACCATATAATGCATGGACATTTATTATTACCAATCATGATAGAATAGTTGACAATGACCACATGAGATTCCGTTTCCATGGCAGATGTCTTATCCCCCAGCCTCACATCTTATCACAACAGTTTCTTATGTATTAAGCGATCCAACTCTACTCCTCGCTTTCGGTAATTCGCTGCTTTTGTAAACATGGCATATTGCCATACGTTGTTCCTTTATGACTCTGCTTCAGAGTGAGCGCTGCTCCTTTATTTGACGGTTGGGACAACCTATCACATTGCGGGGGGGAGGTTAACCTCATCATTCCCTGGATTACGTGTCAGCTCACTATTCGGGAATTTGTGTACTGGGGTATAGCACGGCTCAACGGTATACTATTTTTTTTATTTTTTCTGCATGACTTGCTGTTCATAAGCCATTTCTATTGTATACTCTGCAGCATTAGATTTTGAACAAGTCTTACATCTGTCAGCCTCTCTGTGTTTCAACAGCACGAACAGATACCGTTCCATTGAGAGTTTGTAGCGAAACCATGGGAGGAACATCCATTCGGAGAGAATCGCAGGTGTTAACAGTCTCTGTTGCTGCCCAGGAAATCCTGGCAAGAGCAGGGTGGCTGACTTATCTCAACCGCTTGCAGGAGTCTAACGAGACTATGGCAATTGAATTCTTATAGAAATTGCAAGAAGATCACTCCACAGTGGGGGGGAGACACATAGCAGTCACCGACGACATAATCGCAAAACTCTTGAGACTGCTAGCCACTAGACCAGTATGGACGTTAAAAAAGGAGAGATTGCAAAATATTATAGAAATGTTCCAGGTTGAAGGCCAGAGCCTGGCAATTAGAGGAAAGGGGGTTCTACCAGCAGCATTAGGAGAGCCGTGGGCGGAATTGGCAAAGCCCATTCAAAGCTACATCACCTGTGAAGGAAGAAAAGACATGGTAAGACCATGACATCTCAAACTCTTAGCTATACTAAAGCAAACATTCTCTGTAAATTTACCTGTATTTTTGAATTCGTTACTTCATGACGTTGCACGGAGCATAAAAAAGGCACATCATGTAGAGTCAGTTGTTAGTCATCACGGGTTGATTCGGTTAATAGTCAGGCATAGCCTCAACCGGCAGTAGAGCAGCTGGGAAGAGCTAATTGCCATGATAAATGGGGGATTGGCCGCACCATCCCCAAAACATAAACATGCCACCAGTACACCCGAGTGTCCAGAAAAATGCAGGAAATCGGCAAAGCGTAAACATGCCACCGGTATACCCGAGCGGCCAGAAAAACGCAGGAAATCGGTCCGGCTAGCACGACTATGAGGGAGACTGGAGAAGCCCCAAGAAAACACCAGCCAGCCTGTAGAAATAGAAGATGAGCAACCCCCACGGCCAGAAGGGGAGGACGATGAGAAAGGAGTGCAAGAAGAAGAAGAAAAAGAATAAGAGGCTGAGCAATTTGAAGAGGAAGAAGAAGACGAAGAAGAAGCCGAGCAATCTGAAGAAGAAGGAGAAAAATAAACTGAAACCGAAGAAGATAAAGAAGAAGAAGTCGAGCAATCCGAGCAGGAGGAGGAAACGGAACAACAGGAAGGTAGCCCATTGCAGGACCCAGTGGGAGAAGATGAATTGTCTGAAGTTTTGGCCAATATGGGCGAATATGGCCAACCTTCCAGTCCATCAGACCTCCACACCGAAAAGAAACCCCAGGAGGAAAATACACCTGAAGAATCACATGCAAAAGAGGCAGAAGAAGAGAATCTGCTTGTTCATGATGAAAAGATGACAGGAGATGCTGAACAAGAACAATCCATTCCTATCCAGAAGACACCAGAAGAAATTTTGGAGGAAACAGGGGCAAAAAGAGAGGTCGCCCAAGAAATAACAGAACCGGTTAGGGTTCTTACCCTGGAACAACTAGAGCAGAATAGTGAAGAAACACCCCAGATAGAAAATCTGGGAATTAGTCACAGTCCAGACCGCAGTGAACAACCTGCTATTCCTTCTAAGGAAATTGCGGAAATTAGGGAATTGCGAAAGGAACAACAGAGATTACTGCATATAATAGTCCAGCTCCACCAGCAGATTAGGATTCTAAAAGTAAGGCAAAGGGTAAAAAGGACTTCGGGAAGGAAAAATGTGACCACTCCAGCAAAACCCCTCAAGGCAAAGCGACGGAGGACCAAAATCCATCCTGCTGTTCAAAACCCTGTCGAAAACCACGCTACTATTCCAAATGATGCTGAGAAACAAACTGCTATTCCAATTGAAAAGGAACAACAATGGATTGATATCCACGTTAAGACAGAAATGGATGAGATGTTGACTCGTGATAAGGAAATTCAGATGGAGGCACCACTTTCGGGAGTGATAAGGGTTATGAACTCAAAGCAACGCAATAGGAAAGTTGAGGTAAAACTCCCGGCCTCCACTGTTGCATGGAAAAGAGATCCAAAAACGGTAACCGTACGAAAGGGTTTGAAGCAAGCTCAGCAAGAAGCAGAAAAGCTTAGAGATCAAACGGTCCCTCGAGAAAAGTATGAAGAGCTATAGCAGTAGCTTAGGAATGTCAATCTATCCAAAAGCCAGGCCTTTGAAGGGTGGCGAAGGGAACAAGAGAAAGTCGTGAAGGTAACTCGTAGGTTAGATATAGTTATCAAGCAGATGGATACCTTGTGTTCTTTATACAATGACGTCCTAGCATGTAGAGCCCCTGCTAAGAATTATGCCTTGTTTTTACTGGAACGGTATTTGCAATTAAAAATAAAGGCTTTTAAAGCAGGTGCTCCCATACAAATTAACACCGTCAATGATTTTATAGACTGTTGTAAGCACTACGGGGTAAAAGTCCAGAGACTACTGTGTGAGTTCTACTTACATAACCTTGTATTAGACCAGGAGACCAAGCTGAACCCTGGCCCTTTTGTTGGGGATATCCAATTGCAGGCATTTATTTCATTTGGGGTTAATCAAATTAAATGGCTTAAAGCCTATAATACTGTCCAAAGGAAAGAAAATGAATTAGATTTGTGGGTAAGGGATGAGCCTAGGGACCCAGTACAGTTGTGGAGAGCACATAGAAACCTCATGAAGACTCCAGGTGTAACTGAAGCATTAGGACCCATGCATGAGGCACTCATTCAGCAGGGATTAGAATACTTTTTCTCTATCAAAGACCCTGCCATTGATGTAGCTAAATTTCGGTATCAAATCTCTAATCCAAATATCCAGCTTAGGGAACCATTTAAGTATGAGAATTTTAAATTAGCTGCCAACCGCTTGCACCTCTATGGTGAAATCGTTTTGAGGGCAGGGCCATCCTGGTTAGGATATAGGTTCCGAAGTCCAATTATTTGGCACCCTGCACCCGGATACCAAGCCCTGTATGAGATGCCTGAGGGTCAGACAGGCCATTTCTTTGAATACCTAGTTACGCATCATGGCTGTAGGCCTCCACATGAGACTCCATCTCCAGCCTATTCTCTCACTGCCTTACATGTCAACTACAATGTTTTCATGAGGGCATGAAATAGGGTAAGCAGGGGGGTGTGTGGAGTACTAAAGAAGGTATGTTTTTTATGATTATTTCAGTATCTTTTCATTAGAACTTGCAAACCTTTTTCATCATGAACTAGGAAAATGATAAAGAATTATAAGAAAACATGTGAGATTAATATGCAATACGAAAACACTGACAATTGTCATTTCCTTATGCAAGAAGGAGGAAAAACGAGAAGCTGTCATTCCAAAGGAAAGGACAAGGACGGGTTAACCGTTTTCCCTTTGACGGGAGACCGTATGCAAACAAGGCAAAGAAAATCAAAGCGAATCAGCCTGAGAAAGGAAGTGGAGACATTAGCTCGGCGCAGGAAAGAAAACAAGTGACTGAGGACGAACAGTTTGACGAATCCCTCAGGATCCTTGATCCTGAGGGATCGTTGTTTTATCTATTTCTGCACTTAGATATCTCCGCCATCACCCTTATAAAAGGGGGAAAACTGTTAGCTCGGGAGGGAGTTAGATACGATTATGCCTTTATGTAATTTCTTTTAAGATCAAAACTTTGATCATCGAGTCTCGTTAAGAACGGGTTTATTGTAATTCTGCTCTATGCATTAATACAAACTTGGATACTATTTCATCTCTGAGTCTGGAATAACTTCAAGTGGTGTACCCCTGGAGGCTAAGGGCCTGGCCCTGGAGGACACTTGCTCCTATATTATTACATTTGGTTTATGCGTGGTTTGCTTATCGACGTTATTTGGTAATCTGATGTGTTTTATAAGTTTACATCACATGCTCTATTATGTTTAATTTATTAAGGTTTCTACAGACAGAACTATTGTATTGACTCTGTAGCATATTACTGTTCTTTTAGGAGTTGATATAATACTGCTAGGCTTTATATAATATTGTTACTGTTCCATTACAGAGCATTTGTGTTGTGCACTTGTTCATTAACATTATGGAATTCATCTTGGAAGTTATGTTCTTTGCGATTGTTGGATTTATGAACAATGTTGTTCAGACGTATTCTTTCTAACTGAGATCGATACTTGGATCAGATTACTATTTAAGTGTGCTGTGTGCGTATATGGTTTTCAAGCGATGTTCCATAATTTATCAGTAATTAGTGTTGTTCCATTGGTGTGTGTTATTCAATCCGCCCTTAAGAGTGAAATATTTCCGTTTTATTCCTGTAGATTACAGTTAATGCATTTGATCTGATAGACTAAGATGTTACTACTTGTGAGACTTAGTTGTTGTTCTATTTCTTAGCTGCTATTCCATTTCGGATTTGTTGTTCCATTTCAGATTTGTTGTTCAATTTCTTAATTGTTGTTCCATTTCTTATCTGTCGTTCCATTTCTTGATATTGGCGTGAAGAACGATCTCAGGCTGTAGTGAGAATTGACATCTATTGTCTGGCTCCCAGATCCATGATCTGTTCTCTGATTTCCTTTTCCATCAGTTTCCAAAGGGATGGGTTATTGCTACCAAACCCTTGACTGATAAGTTGCTTAGTCTTTTGAATGTGTGATTTAATCTTTTGAAGTAGTTAAGCTGTAGACAAGCATCCGTTTACTCTTTCATTTCTAAACATTGTACTACTAGCATTACTCTGGCAAATGATAGCCTCAGACTGAGACACTCTTTGAAATAACAAAATGTTCCCGGATTGACATATTAATGTGAGGTAATTAGAGGTGAAAGAGACCCTTTTTATAGCTCCACATTTATGACATTAGAACTCTTCTCTCTTCTCTCTTTTGTGTGATGTGTTTCCCGCATGAAGGAAGAATTATGATCATTGATCAACTTACATTCATTGGTCCTAAATCAAATCCCAATCAACCATCATCCCTAAGTGGTCCTTATTTGCAAGTGGTATCACCCCCACCACAGGTTAATTACGTGGCCACTTGTTCCATGCCCACATCTACTGATGATCTAGTAGGAGATGTAGTACACCATGCACCGGGGGCATTGGAGCATGATTTTTCATTTGGATCCATGGAAATGTATCCCTTCTAGAGAGTTGTTCTCCCGTATAATGAGAAAATATTGGAAGCCATAGTCTCTTATAGTCCATGATCTAGGTTCCCATGAGGATAGTTCTTTTACTATGTCAACCTCGTTAAAAATGAAATAGGTCTCCATGAGGATATTTCTTTTACTATGTCAACCTTGTTAAAAAATGAAATAGGTCTCCATGAGGATAGTTATTTTACTATGTCAACCTCATTAAAAAATGAAATAGGTCCTCATGAGGATAGTTCTTTTGCTATGTCAACCTCGTTAAAAAAAATGAAATAAGTTCCCATGAGTAAAGTTCCTTTACTTGTGTCAAGCTCATTAAACAATGAAACAAGGTGTCATGAGCTTGGTTATGTTCCTATGTCAAGCTCATTAAAAAATGAAACAAATCCCCTTCCAATTCGAGTCTTTGATTAGATCTCATAAAATCCCAGTCGATTATTTCACTTGATCTCATAAGTAAAGCTTCATTCCATCCACCTGTTAGTAACTAATTGTCTACTTAGGTGAATGAAATGAAGCTTGGGGTCATGTACCTCGAATTGAGTCATTATGTTGGCGGTATGCAAACTTATCTCAAGAATAGTTTACCTTTGCTTCAAGCTTGTGTAAAAACAAAACCAAACCCAAGCATAGTTTGTTTCTGTTCTAGGATTGTGTAAAAATGAAACCACTCTCAAGCATTGTTTGTTTCTATTTCAAGCTTGTGTAAAAATGTAACTGAATCCAAGAATAGTTTTTTCTCATGTTTCAAGCTTGTGTAAAAATGAAACTGAATCCAAGCATATTTTTTTCTCATGTTTCAAGCTTGTGTAAAAATGAAACTAAATCCAAGCATAACTTTTTCTCATGTTTCAAGCTTGTGTAAAAATGAAACCATTTCATTTTTTACCTCTTGTGATTTCCTTTTCACTTGATTGTTTTACCTTTTCCTGAGGAACATCTGTGATGAGTGGTCTTATTAGCCAGCCTCTTAACCTTTACATATTTTGAGCAGTTCCATCATGACCGGAGCTAGTTTCTATCCTTTTATACCACTCCTTCCTCCAGGAGGAGTCATCTTTTAGCTCTTTTTTGACTCTCGAAATATGAAAAGGTGTTCGAGCACTTGTTTTTTTGAACTCGTAAAAGTAAATGAAAAGAGGTCTACTTAGTATAAGTTTAACCCTTTTCCGGACTAAGATAGACTATTGTACAAAAAAGGAATACGTTAGTCAAACATGGCTAAGAGGTTCTCTTGGATATTGTTTTCTACCTTTTCGGGTTCAAGAGATGATTTATGAAAAGGACCTTTGGAGTTTTATTTTGCGCTTCTTTTTTAAACTCTCTAAACATGAAGAAGATGTTGAGTTTCACCTTCGTCGGACTCGTAAAAAATAAACAACGTAGGAATTGTCACCACGACGAGACCGAGTTTCTCCTTTCTAGGACTTGTAAAACTTACTAGGATGGATTCATTTGAAGGATGAACTTATATAGAAAGCATATGCTATCTTGTTCAAGCTTGCAATAAAAAATATATGGGGTACTTTCCAAAAATGGTGGGGGAAAAAGTGAAAGTGATCATCTCTTTTATTTTGTAAAAGCAACATGTCGTTCTTAAACATGACACTCATATGTTGCTCGTGTCAGGTTTGGAACATCCTCACTTAGTCACTTGCCTTCCTGGGTTTGGGAAATCTATTTTTCCTCTAATATGATTATACCACTTTGTCATCATGACCTCTAATCCTATTTTGAGTCAAATGTTGCCAAACTCTAGAGTCGTATCATCGATATGTTCAAGAGAAGTCCTATCTGCTGTTCTTTACCACTCATACACTGTCTGACTTTCTACCACAGTCCTGGATCACACTTATCTACTCTACTACATCCTTTTGTTTCGCATCGATGATGTGGGATTCATTATGGCCCTCCTTCAATGGATCACTTCCTGTCAACTTCAACTCATTATCCAAGAAGATGATCTAGAAACTCCCTTTCAGCCTTAGAGCTTGCATGCCTCAATGGAAAGTTCTTCACATTCGACAACAAGTTTACACCATTGACCTTCGATTAGATGATTCCACAGGTGTTCGACTTCAGCTTCATTATTCACATTCGTGGATTTCGCAGATTGTACCTTGAGAGCCATTGTCATTATTATTGGTTTCTCTCATGCCTGTTAATGATTTACATCATTGACTCGTAATCAGGTGGTTTTCTATCATGTTCAACTTCGACACATCTATTCACATGTTAGAATTCATACATTGATTGGGTCGAGATGGAGTGCAAGACCTTGGACTTTGTTTGATAAATTCCAATTTTTGTGGAGTTATGAGTTATTCATGATTGTACACATGTTTCCTCTAGATGGATGGTTGTGACCATACTGTGGGCCCATATTCATGATCCTTTTTATTCAGATGGCTTCGACCATACTGTGGGCCCATATTCATGATCCCTTTTATTCAGATGGCTGTGACCGTACTGAGGATCTTTGCACATGATCCTTCCTATTCAGATGGTTGCACCCATACTGTAGATTCATGTATTATTAGATGCCTATTCATGTCTCATCATGCATGATCATCAGAGATGTCATATATGTATATGCTTGATTTGTAGGTCTCTTGATGGTGTTGTTCTCATCCTTGCACTAACTTGTAAAGCATCTCAGCCATTACTCCTTGTTCTTCCTTCTTGCTTTAGGGGGCATCTGTTACACAATATTTTGTCGTATCTCCTATTCACTTCCCATACCATATCCCAGAGTGCCAAAACTTTGACTACTGTGCAACATATCCATCATGATATACAAACGAAAACCTCCCTAGAGAATCAAAGGAAAACTGCCCTAAATCCATTCTGGAGAAGGCTGCTTAAAAACCTAATTTTTGGTATCCGCACAATTTTGCTTCACTACATGCCCATGCTGATGGCAAGCTTCTCAGTTATACACTCGACTGAAACTCTTCTGGTAGGTTTTCCCAAACTGGAGGAGAATCTTTGCTCACTATAACCTTCAGGAATAATGAGCTGGATATTGGTTGTTGTCGATATGGTCGAGCTCTCACATTTGGGCCTCTTGATCTTATCATCATGGGATTTCCCCTTGAGATGTGGACCTTCCTCCCTCTTTTGTGGATCACTAACTCCTTCTCCCTCCCTATAAATTCACTCCCTTCCATCCCCAAAGGGTTGGTCATTGATTTCTGCATTCCTATGCTGAGATTATGCTTACATGCTACCCATTCTAACTTGGAGAAGGAGTGCTTGAAGGTCTTTTCTTGGACTTGGACATCCACCAAAAGGAGGGCTCCAACATCAAGGCATAGGTTGTATTCTTCTCTTTTTAGTTTCTTAATATATACATCTCATGTTCACTTTCCATAATTGTGTAAATGTTTATGCTATTAGCTTAATGTTCCTTGATCTGTTAAGTAGTTTATGTTTGATGTATGTTACATATACTCTTGTATCTTTCATAGTACTTTGATCTTCCTTGCAGGTATCTGGACGTGAAGAATAACTAAGGAGCGAGGCCTGGAGCGAAAGATTCAAATCCATCTCTAAGGATCGAGCGATTAGCATCAGAATGAGGTAGGTTTCTCCTTCTTTCTGCATTTGTCAAACATAAGCTAGGAAAGTGTGTGTTAGATTGTTTGGTTTGTTGCTAGACCCACTCATTGGGCTAGAGGGATCGCCTCTATCCGTAGAGGGTATTTGCCTTCACAATAGATGGAAACCTTAAAATGTGCTCCATCATTTTTGCACTTCATTTCATTATTATTTCATGTTTCTACTAGTATTTATTGCTTACGATTCTCGGTTTTTCTAGCCCTCTATGCTGAATTCCTTCCCATATTTACTACAACAAAAAATTGAGCTGCATTTACTGTGTGTAGATCACTAGACTTGGACATTAATTCTTGGGATGATCTATATTGTTTATGTGTATCTTCGAATCTACCTCTATGAAAGGCAATTGAACCATATTTAAATCATTTTTCATTATCTCTTGAGGAACAATGAATTATCTTCAAGAGAGACTAAGATGTCCTAGGCATTGACCTCTCCTCAACCCAGGGGTTGTCTCTAAGAGCTACAACATTAAGCATTAAAGGAATTGCACAATATTTTATATTGCTTTTAATTTTTTTGTTTGCTAAGTTATGTGAGCCTTGAGATCACTGACACATCTAACTTGTGCCTTGAGTAATCACAACTCAAGCGCATCTAAGCCATCAAAATCACTGAGGGATCGCACTTGGCCCGAGCCACACCATCACTTAACATGGCTATATTTTTGCCCAGGAAGTTTCAGATTGGTGACCTTTACACCATAGAGAGCCTTAACGAAACACCTTATCACTATTACTCTACACCCTATGGACTTATATTGATTTTAATTAAAACTAACCAAATATATATTTATTTATTTTTAATTTTTTATTATAGACAATATTTTTTTTAATTGAATATATATATCTATATAATTGTGTCAATAAGAAATTATACATTTTCTTGATATTAAGAAATAAAAAACAATTTTTATGCAATAATCTTGAATCTCTAAAAAAAAATATAAAAATAAATAATAATAATATTAAGTCTCCAATTTTATAAAATTTATAAAATATTTTTTAAAATAATTAAAAACTATATATTAAAATAATTATATTGATGGTAATTTCACTAATCAAAATTACATTATTTTTATCATAAATTTTGAAAGCCAAAATGATGTTAAAATCGAAATCAATGCTCACTTGAAATAACCCAAAACACTTTGAAACGTGTAAATTTAAAAAAGTGAAATATTAAAATGATGTTATTCATTTTAATTTAAGTAATAAAAAATTATTTCGTTTTCACTATAGATTTTGAAAGCATAAGAAAACGTGTAAAATTCAAAATCGGAACTCATAGTGAAAACAACCCAAATTTATAAAAAATTTAACTCTAGGAAAAATATAAACGGCATTTTCTTTTAATATACGTTACTTATTTTTTTAATAATATAAAACTAAAATAAAATAAAGAAATCATAACAAGTTAAGATACTTTGCTTTTAATTAATTAAAATATATATATAGATATAGACATATATATATAGTCTCACCTTATTTGTACACTAGCTCCTAATATTAAAAAATACCAAAAAAAAAATACAACACCCATACTTTTCCTTAAAATCCTTTGCAAAATTTAAAAATGTTCCTCTTTTCTTTGGTCACATTCTAGTGTCATAATAGAAGGGAACATAGACAATTAAGTGAATATATATATTTATGATGTTTTATTGTCATTTTGAATATATATATGGATATTGAAATTGATGTTCAACATTTTGTTGGTTACTACGTACATGTTATAACACATTTACTATTGTGCAACAACACATTTACTATTGTGCAACAACATGGGCCATATGCTATAAATTGCAAAAGTCCTCATATGACATTTCACCCCACCACCTGAGAGACATATATAATTTATCTATTGGGGTACACTGACATTTCACCCATTCTATTTATCTATCATAGTCCTATGGGAGGTAAACCTACGTTTATATAATTTTTTATAAATATTCTAAATTCTACGCACCCTCACCCTATAGGTCATATTGGGTGATCTCAATATGAGGAAAATGTTTTGTCCCTCTTTGCACAAATGAACTTAAAAGGTCAATCTAACAAAGAAGAGAGAAGGGATAAAGTGATGATGCACATGGTTCCGTGTAAAATATCTATTTTGGTTATAAGTATAGTTTTTATGTATATGCCATATTAATATTAAAATTTATTTATTTAAATATTTAAAAATATTTATTTTTCATTAAAAACAAGTGTCATTGCAATTATGATGTTTATGTTGTTATAACAAAATCAAGAGACTGTAACATCAGAATATTATACATCTTCCACCTTACCACATTGGATATCTTGGTATTTTTAGCATCTGGTTGGAAATTTTGGGATTCTATTAGGTCTTATCAATGAAGTTAATCCTCCATGGATTGAGCTCTTAATCAAAGCCATCATGAATATTGGTTTCTATTCTGTAATATACATTCTAAAAGCATCTATGGGTTTAAGTGAAACAATGTTTACTCAGATTATATCATGTATTTTATGGAATATTGTTCATAAATTTCTAGGTGTGATTTTGCTATTGAGCTAATCACTTGGTGCAATTTATTTAATTGTTATGTTTATAGTTTCTCCTACACAAGAGACAATGAAAAAAATGAGTTGAAACGATTATATCATTTCCTTTATGCAACTCCAAGATAGATAGGATTTCTCATGGTTCTCGGAGTGGTCAAACCTATGTCTCAAAGAATTTTTTAGTTGGAGGATACAAAAATCGTAGTTGCAATTATTGTGGTTTTTCTTTTAAAGCATATTTCTCATGTAACTAGTGCAACATTAGCTATTAGAGATTATGAGTTTGATACCAGCCTAAAGAACAAGAATTTCTAAGTTAGTTTTAACCAAATAAATAATGCTTAGAGCTTGCAATCCTTGCATCATTTCCCATAACTCTATTTATAGGTCTAGATTTTTCAAATACTATGAATTTACTTAGATTGAGAGAGAGAATTATTGCAACCCCAAACTTCACCATAATTATTTTATGTAGATGTTGCAGCCCCAAACTTCACAATCATATAAGATAACAAGAGTGACACGATAATCAAATAAGAGTCTCTTCTTATACCATAGACAAAGGTCTAATGATTTACAATTGTTTTCAAGTCCATAATAAGATATCCACCCTCCATTTATTCTTTTCTCAAAGCTACTATAAGTTCCAATTCCATGATATTTTTTATGGTGTCATTTCCTCTAGGCTATTATTTCCATACATGAAATTAGCATAAGCGATCATTTTGGGTTTAATAATCATAACCTTCATTTTGTAACCAAATAGGCATTCCCATACATGAACAAGAGTCCTTGAGAATTTTTAGTTTCTTGTTGTGTTTGTAGGGAAACCCTACTATAAGAACAACATCATAAGTGTAAAGAAGAAGGATGAGGATAATATTGACCAACATAACCTACTTCTTCCAAACAACCCTCTAACTTGTCAATGTATATGCCAAAAAGGGTACGAGGAATTTCTTGCTTGTCCATAAAGGGTAAGGGATTTATTGCTATATTTTTCCAAAACAAAGGTATTTATTGCTTGTCTGCATCGGGAAAGGGATTTATTGCTCTATTTTTCCAAAATAGAGTTAGAGTAAGGTCGCTCTACTATTAAATAGAGGGATGTGTAAGCATGACTCGACCACTGGAGAGTCAACACTAGTAAGTATGAGTAATTGTACTTTCCCTCCCTAGTCATTTTACGGGAAGGAGTGTACTACGGATTCAAAATGGAGGGATACGGGCCGTTGGAGTTATGTTTCCGGTGTTTCCCACAAAGTTAGGTCCATACAAGGTGTTGCCTATGTTTCCTGCGAATTGTGGTATCATGCATGATAGCCTAGCACCGATATTAATACATTCCTTGGAACAAACTAAATTGTTGATAGGGATGGTATGAAAAGTGATTTTCACAACATATAATTCTCAAAAAACACACATATATAATTATAAGAATATTTTTTCCTTACATAATAGTAAATAAAAACACACCATATCATTGAATCAAATGAAAGGAAAAAAATGAGCATAATTACTGATAATTTAAAATGATAATTAATTTAAAATATTAAGGATTAAAAGGAAACCACACAATTGAAACTTCAACTTTAAGCTCAAATTCTGAAATCACAGTGGTTATGTTCTCTTGGGACTTCTGTGTGGAACCTAAAAAATATACTAATTCTTAAAAGAGTGTATAAATTCCATAATATAAAAGCATTTTTCCAAATGGACTAGGATGGTGCTCCCTTGAACCATGTAAATGAAAACGACTTGGAAGGAAAAAGAAGACATGGTAAAAAATTGGCATTAAACATTGAAAGACTTTGAAATGGTAGGTTGGATGATAGCTAATTGAGAAGAATATGAAGGAGGACTCAATACATGAGACTACTTTACTTAATATATTAGAAGTGGGTTCTATCTTTGTGTTAATCCTATAAAATATCCTTTTAAAATGTTTTTCTTCTACGAGAATCCTTAAGTGTCATAACTATTTTCCAACCATCAAACTTCAACCTTTTTTTATTTTTTATTTTTCATTATTTAGTCATTGTTCAATGAATTCTTGTAGCAGATTTATAGTTATCTCATGCTGAACTTAGATGGAAAGGAATTCAATATCAATTTCTTTTAATTCAAATCCTAGTGGATGTGTCATTACTTCTTGGCTTTCATTTTGATTGTTATAATTAATTAGGAATTTCTGGATATCTTCTTATGAAAATCAACCATAGTCTCAAAATTATCGACTAAGGAAGTTTTCAATTCATCCATTTTTTCTTGGATATTCTCTTTAGGCATTATAGCATCCATTATTATATGTGGTTGTCTAATGTATTTTCTATGTTTATTAATTTAAATATGTACCATTCACCATTTTATTCAAACATTCATAATCAGAATCATTTGTTTTAAAGGATCGACTCTCTCATCCAACAAGATTTCAAATGTTTGGGTCGTGCTTTTGAAGGAAATTTTTGCTCTTTTGTTTTCGCATCATTCATATCAAAAACTCTAGCAATGAAAGCAATCAGACCTTATTTGATGAAATGCTCAACAATGTCCAAATCCTTTAATAGAATTTCATTGGAGGATGAAATCTTAGCAACAATAGTGAGTGAACTCTCAATCAATTCCCAAGCTTTGATATTCAGATCAAGCCTCTTATTTATATTTTCAACAAAATAAATCCTTTTCTAGTTAGTAAACTTGGCGCTCCTTTAATTTTTGAGTTTCGATCTAATAATGCTTTAGTAGGTTTTACTATAGATAAGGGTTTGGTTAAGAATAGTTGTCGGCATAAGGTCTCTTCTCATTCATTGACTCTTTTTCTCGAACAAATGATTTTCTTTCTCTTTTTCACTAATTGAATATTCAAGAGTATCACCTATGGCTTGATGAAGCTTTGGAACTATTGAGGGATTTACTTGAGTAATGCCAATTTCATAATCCTATTTTCTACTACCTTTTTATTTTTCACATTTACCTCTCCAAACTGCATCTTTCTAGACCTTTTATCATATTCATCATTATACAATGTTATAGATTCCTCTTCAAAAAAAATAGGAGCTTGGTAGGAAAGTTTATCAACTAAAATTCTATTTTCAATAACTTGTTTTTCTACCTAGTATGGAATAACATCTATTTTCGTGTTATCGAAGTCAATCTCCCCCTCTTGGGCTTCCTCGGTTATTTTTCCATTAATATTTCTCTTTCTTTTATATGTTTAGAGGTAGTATGAGATTTCTCAAGAATTCTATGGTGGATATTCATCATCTCCATTCCTAGCAGCTTTCACTATAATTTTCCTTTTCTCATTGGTATTTATTTGACTTTGACTATGCCAAATTGAAGAACAATTTTACAAATTGTGGGGATAAACAACATCAATATTAGTGGTAGAGTGTCCTCTCTCTTTAGATTTCTCATTTGTATTGACCAAGGTATTAGAATCATCAAGGAGTGGGTCATATTCAAAATTCTTTAATCAAATTTTGATTATCACTCACTCCCTCTTTTAAATGTTGAGATCTATTCAAAAGTGAATTGCATCCAACTGAAGACACATGTGCCAAAAATACACCTCATGGGTCAAAGTATTTATGGGCATGGGATTTCCTTATCCTATATATATATCAAAATAAGAAGAACTGACATCTAAGTGAACAATAGTATTAACAATAAATTGCCCAATTCCAATGGGGGTGGGAATGGACTACAATGTTCTCTCATTGAAAAAGTGTGTCTAGGACTTGTATTGACAACATACCTTTATAATGAAGAACTTATCTACAACATAATATGGTAGAATTGTAGGCTTCCCCTAAATCATAAAGGTGCGATATGTGATTTAACATGAAATTTGAAAAAACCTTTCTCTCATAGAAAGGATTAAGCCTCTTGAGAGAGGTTATTGATAATAGGACCAAAGATCATATTTTTTAATTCTATGATAAATGAATTATGAACTTCGTAAAAATAGAAGGGATCCTTGTGTTTCCATAACACTAACGACCAAAATTGAAAAATATCTTCTTCAATACTTACATTATTTGCACAAAGGAAATATTTGAATATATTTAAATTAAATAAGAGGTCATGAATAACCTCCTTGAATTCCAATAAGTTTCCAATCGGTAGGAAATCTCGCTTAAAATGAGGTGAACCTAGTCAAAGACGATTTTTTTATTAATTGAACAATGGAGAATGTACAAGAAATATTTTTGAACATATAGGATAGAATATTTCTCATCAATTCTTGCAAAAATCCATGCAAACTCTTTGTAAGGGTTAGCCAATGAGCTTACCTAAAATTGTATAGATTTCAGTGAATCCATAGTCAACTCTTTCATAGATGTCTTTAAAATATGGAGCCCTACTTTTCCTTGTTTCAAAAAATAATTCACCTTAGAAATCTTGAAAATTATACTTGGAGTTGGGAGTCAAAACATCATTTTGAAGAGACTTGATGTAAGATGCATGAGATTCCTATGAGCTTCCTCAAGGTGGACCACAATTTGGTTTATGTTACATTTTTATACACTAAGAAAAAACATATATAAAATGAAATTTTTTTGACATGCAACCTACTTTAGCTATCCTAGAAAGCTAAACTTGGTTTGAATTCTTGTCCTCTTCTCATAACCCATAGTACCATTTATATGCCACAGATAAGTGGAAGTCCTAATTTTCTCTTCCAAGCATATTGATAGTTTCTCCACCATAAGGATCTTTCCTTTTATCATTATATTTCTCTGTATTAATATCAGTATAGTTAGTGGTAATGTACCTTCAGTACTCATTTAACACATATAATAATGTTAAATGTTATTATACTGATCACCAACCTATTATAATGATCAATTACTATCAACTACTTTGTTAAGTTAAGACCTATATAATCCATCAAGGAGGATTACATCATATTAATGTTGTGATTAATTCAATGGTGTGGTGGACACGGTGACAATGAGTATTTAATTTTCTTATATAATGGTTTTGATGACCAGATAACACCCTAAAAAGTTAAGTAACAAATGTGTGATGGAAAGGTGCAGGATGGTCGGGTGGAAGTGGTAATATAGAATGAGGTGTCCCATGTCTCGACACACGAAATTGACTAAGTATGGTGATGAGGTGAGCAGAGGAGAGGATGAGGTAATATATAATGAGACATCCCACATCCTAACGTTAGCAATAAATTGTTGGGAATAGCGTTTTAATTGATGAAAACCAATGACATGTCATTGATGTTGGCAAAAAATTAGGAGCATTATGGATCCAGGGTTCAACCTAAGGTTGCAACAAAGTACCATCTTAGTCAAGCTTACCGCTGACATTTTCACTCCCTTTAGAAGAAGGGACAGTCTCACCCAAGGAGTGTTGGAACAAAGTATGATGAAAGGTATCAATATCAATGGCGTGAAACTAAAATTATCATCGCATTATATATTCATTTAACTATATATATTCATTCACCACAACCTATATTTAAGAACAAATCAACCACTCATAAGTTAACAAAGAAAGAGTTTCACATTCATAATTAAAATTTTAAAGGGGTCATACATTTATCAAGAATCTAGCACAAATTACTCTGCAACACCTTCTTTATTATTTAGCAGCCAATACAATGCATATCCGCAAAGACTTACGTGATATCATCTCCTCAAATTGAATACATTACAATTATACATTACGGATATCAATAGAAAGATCATAATTATGCGCAGGTTACAGGCTCTTCAACATGCAGATCATTAGCTAAATGGTGAGATACTAGCTCTAATCCTATATCTAACTCATTATCTTTCCTTAGCTACTCAATTTTCTCATATGTGTATTCATTCATAGGCCCGCTCACTTGATTCAAATGTTACATAGTTTCCTTAATCCCATTGTTGATTTGATACAGTTTGAAAAGATATAGTGCCTTTGTCCATATCCTTCTTGATCTTTTCAAAATTGAACTAGTGTTTCCTTCTTTTGCAAACACGCTTTCCCTCTTTTGTAGCTTCTCAAGTCCCAACATTTACTTCTCTGATGCATTCAATTTTCTAGTGATATTCTTTTGATGGATATATCTATTCTTCCTCTGTGACTGTTCTGCGAGATTGTTTTCAAAATACCTCAAAAAGATGAAGGACCCAACAGGCCCTGACCATAATCTATTGACTCTCCCTTGAGTCAATTTTCCATTGATGCATCTGGTCCTTGATTTTTCTACGCTTCTTTGATTGTAGTTGTTTCTCCTTCAATTGAAGCACCCAACTCTGGCACTAATTGCAACACATCATCGTTAAAACTTGTATATGCAGAAATAACAATATTCCATCTTTCTAAAATGGTAGAGGCTTTGCCCAATCTTTTTTTTTTTTTGTAGTTTTAGCGTTGAGTTCTATGGGCTAGGACTAGATGACCTCGTAAAGTTGGTCATTGGAATTTTAATTAATATTCTTCAGGGTGATAAAATGTAATTGCACTACTGGAAAAAGGTCTTGGAGTATTCACTTGGTGGCTTGTGATGCTCCTTCAATCTAATTTATTTAAGCATCTAATGCATCTGTGTTAGGTTCCTATAATACTGGTATATTCCCTCTTTTTTATTGTCAGTGTAACCCCTTATTGTTATTGTTGCACCCATTTAGTCCCCATATTGTTAGTATTATGCCCCATAGAAGCCCACTATTGCTATTTTTGTGCCCTTACATTATTATTGTTAAGTCAACTCTGATTATATTGTGACCCCTTAGACTCCTATATATAGAAAGGAGGTTTTTTCATTTGAATCATCCAATAATTGTTCATTTGTGTAATGTAAAGAATATTTCCTCCTTGAAGAAGTTAATTTTGAGGTCATTGATCTATCTCTTCTTCTATTTTGTGAGCTGGCTGCATAACATTTGGTATCAGAGCTTTGGATTCCAGGGTTTTTCTTCTTCAAACATGTCATCTTGGAATTTTCCCTATAACTATTTTTCTATCAGGCTTCAGGAGCTGACATTTCTACCACGGGGAGCTGAAATCACAAACAACTTCTTGTAAAAAATTCAGATCTTGGTTTGCTATATTTTCAGAGATATGATATGAGGAAGTTAGGGATTTTACGGGCTCCAGAAATTTGTCTCAAACATGTGACCTAAGGAAAATCGTCATAATTTTTTTTTCTATGAGGTTGCAAAAAATAAAAACTTTTCCACATGGAGTTAAAATCACAAAGAACTTTGTGTAAAAATTTCATATCTTCGTTCTCTATATTTTCGGAGATATGCTCTAAGGAAGTTAGGGTTTTTGTTGGATCCAAAATTATGTCTCAAACAGGTGACCTAGGGAAAATCATCATAACTTTTGTTTCAGGCATCAGATTTGAATTCTGTAAAAGGTTGCTGAAAGTGCACATACTTTAGTTTGTTTTGTAGAAATTTCAGGACCGAAGTTTGAAATAGTGACACGTGGAACTCTGTACAATTTCACTCTACTGAACTAGTGTACAATCAGGCCATCATGGGAGATCGATCATATCTCTTTCTTGAAGACTCCAATATTGGTCTGACTTCTAGGGTTGGATAGAAGAATCATAGGGATACCACAAGATGGAATTTCAAACATTGGAGATCTAAAATTAAATATACACAACAAATTCAATATAGAGATACAACAAAGCGAAAAAAAAAAGTGTGTAGTTTTTTAAAATTTGTATAAGTTTTGTTTGAAAAGTTAGTTTGAAGTGATTCAAAGGGCATAGTGAAGCATAATTATCATTAATTGATTCCCCCAAAAAATAAAATGGAAACAGCTAGTAAGAAACCTGAAAGCTCTACTATGACACATGAAGAGGAGGAAGAAATGCAACATGATATATCAAAATTACGAGACCAAATGTAACAAATTTTTCTTTCACAAAAAGTAACAGAAGCTAAGATGGATTGCTTGAAGAATGGAATCGAAGCTGATATCAATGGTTTTAAGAATGGCATGGAAGCTAATATCGATGGTATATAACCAAAAACTAAAAGGAAACATGGAAGCATTGAGGAAATATATGGACGATTTAAAGGAAGGTTTGACAAAGTTGCTACAAGAAAGGCTTCCTAATGGGGAAAAGGTAGTAGAGGAAACTCATGATGAGAACAAAATAAATGTTAATCATGATTTCATAGACTCTAATTTTGGATTCAAGACCCACCATATTCCAAATATAGATATGAGGAAGCTTAATGACAAGGATCCCGTAACATGGATACTACAAATGAAGCAATATTTCGATCTCTGTAATGTGAAAAACACACATAAGTTACGTATTGAAAATTTATATTTAGAACCTAATCAGTTTGTATGGTATCAATGGATTTGTTCTCGTAAACCAATCTTCACTTGGTTAATTTTTACAAAGGAAATGATAGCACATTATGAGGATACAAAGAGAAAAACCTTATTTAGCTAATTGATAAATCTCAAACAAAAGGGTTCAATGGCAGAGTAAATTCAGGACTTCCAAATATTGAAGATAAGGGTAAATTGCATTCCATATGAGGACTTTAAAGGATAACATCCAACATGAGGTTCGCCTTTGGGAACCTGATTCATTGGAGAAGGCATTCAAGTTGGCAAGAAAAAATTAAAGAAAAATTATGGAAATAAGGAAGCCTATCACACAAAACTATAAATATGGAAGTGTTGTTGCTCTTAGCCATCCACAACCTAAAATATTGACACCAAAACAATTGAAAGAAAAAATACCAAAATGGATTTGTTATAGTTGCGATAGAAAATACAGTAAAGGTCATAAGTGTGTTGATAAGAAATTAATTTACATAGATTGGGAAGAGGAGGAAGAAAAGGAACAAGAAATGTCAAAATAAGAGGATATACACTAGGAACCAACCCCAGAGAAAGGATAAATGAATCTGACCATATCTTGTAATGCATTGACAGGAATTACCACTACTCAAACTCTCAAGATAAAAGGACATATCAAGAAGAAAAATGTAATAGTGTTGATTGATTCAGGTAGTGCCCATAATTTTATTCATGTAAGATAGCCAAGGAATTGAATTTCTTCCTATATTCAACTCCAGGGTGTCAAGTGATGGTTGCAAATGGAGGAACCATAAATTTCTCTAGAAAGTGCCATAATATCAAGCTATTCATGGGAGAATATGCATTGAATAGTCCAATGTTTTCCATTCCAATGGGTGGTGCTGATGTTATACTAGGAGTCCAATGGTTACAATCTTTGGGTGCAATATATTTTAATATTCAAGAACTTTTCTTGAAGGTTTTTTGGGAAGGAAATGAAGTTGAATTAAAGGGTATCACAGGGAAAATAAGAAAGATAATAAGCTCTAATGGTTTGAAAAAGCTTCTAAAGAAAGAAAAATGAGGCATACTTACACATTTATGTTCACTAGAGGTTCAAAAATCAAAATCATCTATTTCTCCAGATCTCCAAAAAGTCTTCGACATTCTAAGGTTCAAGCAGTGGAAGATCAATTCAAGCATCAATAAGAAGTTATCCAACTCTTAAAGGATAACCTCACTTTGGTGAAGAATATAATGAAACAATAGGTAAATGCTGGCTTAGTGGGTCCTGACACAGGTTCAGAGTTAAGTTTTCCAAACAAATACTTACACTACTGGCCCTTTCAACATCAACCCGCAGAGCGTGGACTAAATCTCACCCGAAGTAGTATGGGGGGATGTTTGAACCAAGTTTCTGCACCCAGAGATGAATGTGATGTCATTTTATGCCTAAACCTGCCTTTGCGCAGATCGATAAGCCTTTAAGGCTTATCGATATAACTTCCTCTTACCAACCTCTAGACATTTATGAAGTTCTACAATTGTCTTTTGCGGACCCTAAACAGGTAAATCAACTGCTTACGTGCCTCTCTGATTACTCCTAATTTTGTTATTACCCAGATCAACTTAAGTGTTTGATATCCTTAACATGCAACAAGATATTCTTTGCATAAACAATTATTATTACTTGCGTTCATATAATAATGTAAATCATGTAGAATCGCACATCAATAGAGTATTAAATGACAAACCCATCATTTGTCATAACATAATAGCGCATTCATTCATAATAGAAATAGATAGACAAAACACCGATATTTCCAAAATAATATCTTTATTGATACTTCAGTTCTTCTTACAGACTCAAGACTTCCCTGCGCACTCAGCTGCAAGGGTCTGTGCACTTAGCTGTAGACTCTACTCTATTCCTTTGTGCACATAGCCACAGAGCCTCTCTTCTAGTCTAAGACTCTTCGCTCTTCACTCCTATTGACCCATTACATTCAGCTTCCTTACTATCTATCTATCATGAACTGAACTACCTTAGACTCTCAAACACTCTCATTTTTATACAATCCCATGGTCTGCAGACCATAGGTATATCTGCTAAAGTCGAAAAAACTTACATAAAATAAGGGAAAAACCCTTTATGACACTTTACTATCTACGTGCTCCGCGACCACAACTTACAAAGACTTTACACTTTATATAACAAAAACTTGGGCTTTCTGCCCCGAAACTTGACTGCAAGGGATGTTGTCCCAATAGCCCCCCAACAAAAAATATCATGATTCGCCCTCGAGTCACTTTGCTGGTGCGGAGATCTTACTGTAGAGACCTCCCAGCTCGACTTGTGCCACTGCTACCTCAGTCGTGCTCTGCGTGGCTACCTTCTTGATCTGCTCCACCAACTACTCTATTGCTGGTCCTGTACTATCTTCCTTTATCTTTTGTTGTGTCCTCTATAGCCTTGTCAACTTCTCCTCAATGGTGGCAGAGATAACATAGGCCTCGTCCAACCAAGGCCCCAATCTGGCCTTGAGGACTGCCTCTTTCCTTTTCATTGCCTCCACCTGTTCGAGCAACTGCTTTGCCTCATGCAGCTTAGCCAATCACTTTGATATAATGACGGTTCATGTCATTGCTCTTGCTTCATCATATTGTTGCTGCAACTCCAGGGCTTATGTGTTCAACCTCTGTAGGTTAGGATCTTCCTGCAGAGTCATAACTACCTCCATAGACTACTCAAAGAGCACGATGCAATCCACCACTGGGACATCTACTACGGTGACTCCATCCTTGACAGCGGCTTCACGCTGTGCTCTAACCTCTCATGGAGTTGAAGGTTGTGACTTCAACTCAAGATCTATTATCTTCAGGTTCAACTCAAACTGAACCTTGGCCACTTCCATTTTCGCATCGCACACACCTGTAGCCAACTTCTGAATCTTGGCCTCCAACGACGCTTCTTCTGGTATGTGCAATTCAGGGATCATCCTGCATGCTTTGGCTACCATGGTTGCAGTTCACTTGTTCTTCTCATGAACCTTCTTCCATGCTTCTAGGGCTGTCGTCTTCTCAATGAACATTTGTTCGTTGTTGACCTTGTATTTGATGATCATGCTCAACACACGTCGCTCTCAGGCTTGAATCTATGCAATCACACTTTCTTGTAGCGTGTGAAGGAATTCAATGGGAAGTGTGGTCAAGTTCAGACCAATATTCATCAAAGCACTTACAGTAGCCTTGTTAGCATCCTCCTCCATGCTCAGAGCTCCATCAGGCAGTGTGCCTGCCTAGAGATCCAAGGATCGAACCAACTTTGCTGCTTGAGTGGTCCCTAGTGCCAAACTAGTTGATGACGTGCTACTCTGCTCTGCATGTGCCTAGAGTCTAGTTGTTTGGATCTGCAGCTCACACATACCCGACTATATGGTGACCAAGGCTTGCTTCTGCTGCTACTCAAACTACTGCAGTAGTTTTGCGATTGTATCCCTTACCTTATTGCCAATATCATCTAAGTCACCCTCTATCAAGATGATTGGGTTGAGTGATGACTTGGAGGCTTTGGTCTTCTTTCGCTATCCCTCCTTTTCATGTTCCCTATGTTGCTTTATGCGGAAGGGAGTTCTCTCCTAATCTCCGATGCCCTGTTCCGATTGTTCTTTTTCCTTCGTTTGGGGCAAAGGAGATTTCTGACTTCTGTCAGAGTGTGCTCTTCTTGCTCTACTTGTTCCTTCACGGTGCGCTCTACTTCTGATTAGACCTTCTCCTTAGTCTCCTTCTTCCTCTTTTCTGCCAACTGATGAACCTTCAGTCCAGCCGCTTCGTTTTTCTACTTCTCCGCAGACTTGCTAGTCCTAGCAGCCAAATTGAATGTTTTGTGTTAATCTATTGGCCGATGCTTGAGGTCTTCTGCAATGGCATCATGCATAGCTAAGTAGGGGAGACCATACCACTTCTAATCTGGCTCCTTCTGCGCCTAGATGTAAACATGGTGGAAGTTTGCTTTGAACTCCACATACATAAATAAATACTCAAAGAGGTTTGTGACAACCACGACTTTCAATTGATGGCTGTGTGGATGCTTGCCTCCATTAACACCCAAAACACTTTGCTTTCCCTAACTCAGTTAGTATCCTTGGTGGCCCATAAAGATGCAAATTTTGCAGCTTCGGAAAAATATATCTCAATCGGAGAAAATTGGCTATCCTCCGGCAATTCGCATGTGACCATCACAATCGAGAGTAATAGCCATGAATAATGAAATGTCTTTTTGTGGTCCTACACCTCTCTGTAGTTTGTGAGGAACTCGCTACACAGGTAGCATGCCCAGTTGAACTATACGCCCTCCACGCATTGAGCGCTAACGAAATCATTGGTGCCGGCACCACATCCGCGTGACACTTTATCATCACTTTGATAGCCAAACTTTGGGTGGCAACCTTCAGCCCGGGGTCAGTAATACTAGAAATGGAATACCCTCGCTATTTCTTGACAAGTTTGAACTTTCCCTTCATCTTCTTGATGAGGTCATGCTCGCCTGTCTTTCCACCAAACACCTTTGCCAGATTGAGTCCAGAATGAGGTAATAATGTGATCTGATGGATCAACATATCAGTGATTGGTATTGGCTCACTCAACCATAAGCACTCGTCATGCACAAGGCACAACAACTTCTTAATGACTATCAAATTTATAGGGGTGTGGTGGTAGTGAGGCACCCATAGTAGGTTCAACAACCCTACCTTGTTTACCCCATGAATCCATTCCACTAGCTCTAGCACACTGACGCCAAACTCCTTGTAGAAAACTCGCTTCATGAACGTGTCAGTAGCCAGGTGGGGGAACCGCTCGATGTCCCCCAAATCCCAATATTCAAGCTTCAGATGTGGGATGTGCACCAAGCGTGGACCTTCAAAAGTTATATTTTATGGTAGTAGGGGTGTGTTAAGGAGGAACTGTCCCTCATCTGGGTCCTTCGGGACCTTCACCTTACCCTGGCGCAGAGGGATGTACTCTGGCAGCTTCAAAATAGGGTCTACCCCCTCAATATCTATGTCTTTTGTGCCCTCCTTGGCCTCCAGATCTACCACTTTTCCTTTCCCCTACATGGTTGGTTTTTCTTTTATCTAAGCCTGTGTAGTTGGATGTTTGCTTGGTGACTCATGCACCGACAACGTCTTCTTTTGTTTATCCTTCTCCGGTTTGGGGACCTCTCTTGTTAGTGTAGGTTTCGGCCCAGGCAACCTTGGTGCCTTTTGCACTGTTGCGGGAGCCTCCACTCTCACAACCTTAGGGGTAGCTTCCCTCAGAGGCAATAGACCCTTTTGCACTTGCAGTTTCTACGAGAGCTGGTCCTAACTTGATTTCGAGAATAATTTTGCGGTCGGACTTAGGATACTGATCAAACAAGGGACTGTCAAGTAAATCTGCAAAAAATTCACGGTTCATGCACAACAGACAACACAACACATAAATTCTCAGAATGCAAGGTGTTTCCCGTTGGACGACCATCTGTAATTTATAGGAAAGTTTGAATTCAAATTCGAGCATTCCACCCAAAATCCACTCATAAATGTTAGATTGGCATTAGATTTCCAAATATCTCACTCTTAAATGCAGCCTTAAATGTGGGCCTCCTGCTCCTCCTAACTATCTTCTGGCATTCAAATCATAAACAGTGATGGTAGCAGTCACTTTTTGGCTACGCTATGCATTCTCCACCCCTATAGTGCAGCTCCCTTCGTGCTTATGTTGGTATTGTGACATCCTCATGTTTCTCGTAGACCCCTGATCGCGTAGCTCTACAACCCGTGCAGCATAGTTTATAGTCCTGTACCTCCTTGCAGCTGCTTGGATTGCTAATATTATGCTACTATCATGTAGTCATTGGGCTGGATCCCTGGTGTATGGATTCAATCAGCTTCCATTTGCCTTTCCCATAAATGGATCTCCATTCAATTTCACAAGTTGAACTGCTCCACCATCAGTAATCTCCTTGATAACATATGGCCCCAGCCAATGCATCTGAAATTTTCTTGGAAACTTATCAAACTTGTTGTCATATAATAAAACTAAATTGTTTAACTTAAAGGTGCACAGTTTGATGTGCTGATCGTGCCATGCCTTTTCGCGCTCCTTCTGAACTTGTTGATGGAATCCAACAAAGAATCTATCTTCCTCCAGCTTTGTCAGCTACGCAAGACACTCTTCTAATGCTCCGCGGTCCTCCATTCCTCTGAACGCCACTATGCGTAGACTAGGCACAATATACTCCATAGGCATCATAGCCTCTATGCCATAGACTAGCCTAAACAGTGTCTGACTAGTAAGCTTCTTACAAGTAGTTCTATAAGCCCATAACACCGTTCGTATGTGCACATCCCAATCATTCCTATGTGCACTGAAAACCTTTGTCAGTGTGTTCTCCAAAATCTTATTAAACGCTTCAACCATCCCATTGGCCTGAGGATGATATGGTGTACTTTTTTGATGATAAACTTGGAATTCTTCCGTCAGCGTGCTGATTGTTTCATTAAGGAAGTGTGTACTGCAATCACTCATCAAAATCTTTGGGAAACTGAACCTGGTCAACACATATTCAAATAGGAACTTCGTTGTTGTTTCCCCTGTATAGTATTTCACGGGCTATGCCTCCATCCACCTGGTCAAATATTCATCTGCGGTGATGATATATTGCGCACCCATCTTCTTTCCCGAAGGCTGAATCGGTCCTACGAAATCAATTTCCCGTTTATTGAATGGCTGCAATGATACATGTAGATTCAAAGGAATCTCATCCCTTTACGATGGCCTGCCAGATATTTGACATGCATCGGATGCCCTACAATATGATTTGGAATCCTTATGCAATGTTGGCCACCAAAACCCAGCACATAAAATATTTTGTGTTGTTTCTTTTCCTGTATAATGGCCTCCAACATATTCTCCATGAGCTTTAGATAGGATACTACTACGTTCAAAATATGGAACATAGCATCACAGTATCTCGTATGATCCCATTTTATACAAGTGAGCTGCAATAATAGAAAAATCTATCGTGCGCACCACCAATTCCTTCTTCTGTTGGCTGGTGTATCCTTCTAGAGTCATTCCTATAGTTAGGAAGTGGATAATGTCTGTGAAATTATTGTCTGCTATGCACACTGCAAAGAGCTGCGCGTCAGGAAGTCCTTCCTCCAAATTAGTAGCCTCCTATCCTATTTCAATGTGTGATAGATGATCTGGTCCTTCATTCAATCTCCCTCGCTTCACAATTACTTCAAAATCGTACTCCTAAAACAACAACAATCATCTACATATTCCCCCCCCCCCAACACAGGCTTGTTGACTAGGTACTTTAATGCATAATGGTCTGTATACATCTTAAAGTGTATGCCTAGCAAGTAATGCCTGAACTTCTGGAGCACGTACACCATAGCCAACCGTTTTCGCTCTGTTGTCGAATAATTCTTTTCAACCTTCGACAACTTCTTACTCGCGAATGCTATCAGGTGATCCAATTCTCCTTCACTGGCATGTGCCAGTATTTCTCCCAATGCAATACATGACGCATACACATGCACATGAAATTCCTTCTTCCAATTTGGGAAGATTAGGATAAATGCGGTGATCATCTTCTCCTTTAACACATAGAGGCTCTGCTGACATTCCTCATTCCAACAGAATGTAGCATCCTTCTTCAACAACTTTTCCAACGACACGGTAATCTAAGCATAATCCTTGATCAACTTTTGATAATAACCAGTATGACCCAACGTTGTGCACAACTACTTAACACACCTTGGCGCCACCAAATTAATTATGACTGTGATCTTAGGCGGGTCCACCATTAAGCCTTGTCTGCACACTACATGACCCAAAAAGATTCCAAAAGGGATGCAAAATAGACACTCCTTCAATTTTAGCACGATCTGATACCTCTGGCACATATCCAACATCAAGTGCAAACTAGCTACATGGCACTTTACCTATCCAAACATTGTCCAATCATCAAAGTATACCTCCAAAAATGCGTGAATGAACTCTTTGAACGCCGGAATGACTACGCGTGAAAAGATTGCTGGCGCATTCTTTAGTCCAAAAGGCATTACTGTATATTGAAAGCATCCCCACTTGATCATGAAGGTAGTCTTACTCCTGTCTTCCAGCATGATCTTTATCTGATGGTATCTAGAGAACCCATCAGTGAATGAATAGGCCTCTTGCCCGCCAACATTATCCAACACTTCATCTGTGAACGGAGTTGGGAAAGGATCATGAATGCAAGCATCATTCAGCTTCGTAAGATATACGCAAATTCTTATCTCATCCTTCTGCTTCTTTTCCTAAACTACCATAGGACTTACCCAATCAGACTCCTCCACTGGCTCAATAATACCCACTGCCAACATTTTGTCCAACTCCAAGAGGACCTTTTCCTTGTACTTAGGATTAAGGCGATATGGCCTCTGCTTCACAGGATTCACATTGTTTTCAATGTTATTTTCATCACTCCTAAATCACCTATTATCCCCTTCAGGTACAAAAAGTTTGTAGGGAAAAAATCCTAGTACTCGTAGAGCAACTTAGCAACCTTATCAACCGTAGCATCATCCCAGTAGTCCCCTATATTCACAAACTTCAGCTCTACCTCAATTCCAATGTTCACTTGTTGAGTATTCAATGACGTGGTGATATCTGGACTCTCCATCTGTGGCCCCTCAACTTTGCGGTGACCTTCTGCCTCTGGGATATTAATGTTCCTTGGATCCTCCTCTCCTTCTTCAACAGTCACATTATAGCACTCCACCACATGGCGCAAATGGGTGGTCCAATCTGGTTGAATCAATTCGAAGGGATCCTGTAGGATTCTAAAGATCATTGCCTTGACCTCTTGCAGCACTTCATTGATGCACTCAAATCCATCGTCAAAGATAAATGTAATCAAGAATCCCTGTCTCAAAATATCCCATTCGTTTGTGCTGTGGTGGAGCTCTGTCTCCAAGTACCAATTCATTGGTATTACATCCAAAGTGTGACAGAACAAATGCACCCACTCTAGTTACGGTTTTGCTCCATAAGCATCAGTCCATTTTGCTAATTGATCATGCAAATCACTCCTCCCATCATATTTCTCTGTCAATCGTACCTTCGGGCGATGAAACTGCACCCTCATCATACTTCTGTATTCCCGCCATCCAACAAAATTGTCTTTACGCCCCACCATCTTGCGGGCGTAGCATGCAGCGCCAAGTCCAAGGCTTGGAAGTGATGCTTCTCTCGAACTTCCCTTTCAAATGCATCGAAAAATTTATCAACATCAATTAAACCATCATAATAAGGAAAACTTCTTACCTCCGATGATACACAATGCAATGATTTAGTCATCATATTACAACACAACGTAGATACTTCGTGCAACCTATTCTGCTAGTGTTACAACTCCTCGTCCGAATCTAATGTACAGGAACTTTCACAGTCCCATGTAATGCATCCATATTCTATCGGATTCACCCAATCTTGATCTTGCGTTGTTATCTTATAAATCTGGTCCAAATCATTGTCACATTCATAATCGCGGACCGATTCAGTATAGCGCAGTCCTTTTGCAAGGTCCAAAGGTACTACTACGCGGAGCAATTTTATTTTAAATGACATCATCTGCTTCTTCAAATTTATCACCCCATTCATGTCAATAGCCTAATCGATCCCCAGGAGCGCGGGGTAGGGATTGTTGTCATCGAAAATCTCTATCACTTCAAAATCAGCCAATTCACTCGTGCTTCAATATCTACCGTCACTCCATACAATCTTCCCATGGGGATAATCTTTTGTTGATTCACCATCCTCAATTGAATCGGGGACCACTGCATCACAAGTCTCCCCATTCTCTCCAATTTTTGTTTAGGAAAAACATTCACATCTGACCCAAGATCCAAAATAACTTGGTCCTTTCATATTTGCCTATTTGTGTAGTGAGCCTCATCTCAAGCCTTGTTCTTGCCTTATGCTTACCAATTTTCTTGACTATGCGCAGTCCCTCAGGAGAATTTTCTTTACCAACACATTTATTTATCAACTCGTGTAATCATTTCATGGCCTTGCTATCATGCAGCAGCTTCATACAGGTCTCCAAAAAGGTAGTAAGCATGTATGGGTCCATTTCTTGAGACTACTTATCTTGAATTCCTGAGGTAGAAGCCTCAATGAAGCTTCTCTTTGCTTCCATGAAGGTTTCTTTTGTGCACTCTAGATCAAAGCCAACCTCCTTATATGGAGCTTTGCAGACCTATTCACTCTCTTCAGGCTGCTTTCCCTTATCTTCACCAGTCATCATTCCAATTCACATCATGATATTCACATTAGGATCCTCTTCGCAAGGTTCAACCCTCATCATCCGCATGTTCTCGATAGGCTACTGAGGCTGCATCCCCTTTTCCCGCATCTTAGCTATTAATACAGGGAAATCTTCTATTGTGTGGTAAAACTAAGTACACCATCGGCATGACAGGCACGTCATGTTCATACACTCTAGTGCGTAGTGTCCTAACCCTCCACAATTGTAGAAAATAACTTTTCCTCGACCTCTCATAGGTCCTCCTCTACCTCGTCCTCATCTGTGCCCCTGATATCCTCCTCACGCTCCCCAAGCACCTTGATCCAGAGGCCAAGTTTATGTTTGCATCTAATATGTGGGTGTTATCTCCATCATTAACTCATAACTATGGCAGTTGTGCTCATCGTGACCTACTGATTTGTAGAAGTTGCAAAATAGCTGTTGCGGTGTCTGTACAAATTTCTACAGCAAGTGACAATTGTCTGTCACATGTTTCCCAGCCACCTGACAGATATCACACCACATCGCGGGCCCCATACTTGGCCCTTCTTGAGCTTCCAACTTTAGAGGCATCATCCCTCCTCCTGCAACATAATTTACGAAGATAGGGTAGTGGTCTTGATCATGCCCCTGACTTTTACATTTCAGACACCAAACTTCTTCGCGCACCTCTAGTCGAGCTACCCTATCTTTCTTCAGACTTTGAAATTCTAAGAAAATATTCTAAAACCCAACGTGAATATGATGAACTCCCAAAGTATCATCTTGAATTGGTGTCTCATGCAGTCTCATCACAATCTCCAGGGATTCTGCGTGGGTCCCAATATTTTTTGTGATAAAGCAACCCTTAAATGAAGCAAGAGCGAAGCCACAAACCATTCGTGGTGCTTCCCATTCATAAGATTCATGTTAGCTTCATAGATCTTGCATTTCAATCTCTAATATAGATCCCAGGGTGTCTCCCCAGGCTTCATCATGATTTCCTTGAATCCAATGATTGATTGCGCTTTAGAATTGGGCCTACTAAATTCCTTATTCAATGCAGTCTGAATGTCTACCAATGCAACCATTAGGTTATCAGTGTAGTACTTAATGTACCACATTAGTGCACGATCCTGTAAAGCAGTGACCAACATTTCTTTCTTCATTTGATCATTTGTAATGTTTTGAGCTGTCCATACAACCTTCACAACGAACCAAAACTGGTCCGGGTCCTCATTTCCCAAGCCCTTGAAAATGGGCAACTTCATTGCATTTGCCATATTGAATGGTGGCGGAGGTGGTGGAGGTGTGGGAAAAGGTGTATGATGTGGAGGTGATGATGAAGGTGGTGTGGGCAGATGGGGTATTCACAGGAACCCCTGCCTTATTAACTAGACAGCGCTCTGTGGAGAAGCTTGTGCTGCTCCTTCATCATCACTCAGAGGAGGCTCCATCAGCAGGATATATTCAGGAATTGTTCTCCTTCTATCCCTGAATAAATTTTCACTTCGCATAGCTCCAAACATCAAGGTAATTGCATAACCAGCTTTTCACATAAGAGCATTTTAATCCAAGTATTCAAAGATCTCAAATACTTACCTCGCGGTCCTTTAAAGAAGCATCGCTCTGCTTCGCTGTAGCTGACTAATGTATTAACCGCGAACTTTGTCACAAATCCTCCGATGAAACAATCAAGCCAGTGATCGAAAATGCTTGTGATCTTATCTTTAAAGGCTTCCAATCTCCGCATTAACTCCAGGATCCACACTATTGGACCGTCAAGCCTCCACCTTCTCTGGCCCTTTTCCAATTTAGCGATCCACTCGTATAGCTTGATCGGGAAGGAACGCAAGGAAATTTCATGTATCTCTGTTTATAGATATCTATCCAACCACTGTTCTTTCATCAATCGCAGATTTCTGTTTTCTTGCGCCATGAATTCGTCGATCTTTCTATCCAACCACTCCTCAATTTCTTTCTTTGTTGGATTCTAGTGATGCGACATCACACATATCTTTATGCAGATCTCGATCTCGGCAATGAAACCATTTGTAGGCTTAGTAGGTCTTGAACCAGGTTCAGAGTTAAGTTTTCCAAACAAATCCCTACACTACTAGCCCTTTTGGCATCAACCCACGGAACGTAGACTGAAGTCTCACCTAAAGCAGTATGGGGGGATGCTAGAACCAAGTTTCTGCACCCAGAGATGAACATGATGTCGCTTTATGCCCTAAACCTGCCTTTGCGTTTAAGTATTATCGATATAACTTCCTCTTACCAACCTCTAGACCTTTGCGAAGGTCTATGAATGTCCTTCGCAAACTCTAAATAGGTAAATCAACTGCTTACATGCCTCTATGACTACTCCTAATTCTTTTATTACCCAGATTAGCTTAAGTGTTTGGTATCCATAACATGCAACAAGATATTCTTCATGTAAACAATTATTATTACTTTCATTCATATATAAATGTCAATCATGCAGAATCACGCATCAATACAGTATTAAATCATAAACCCATCATTCATCGTAACATAATAGCGCATTCATTCATAACAAAAATAGATAGAAAAAACACAGAGATTTCCAGAATAATCTCTTTATTAATAATTCAGTTCTTCTTACAGACTCAAGACTTTCCTGCGCACTCAGCTACAGGGGTTCACACACTCAGCTGCTGACTCTACTCTAGGAATTTGCGCACATAGCCACATAGCCTCTCTTCTACTCTAAGACTCTTCGCTCTTCACTCCTACTGACCCATTACATTCATCTTCCTGAATATCTATCTATCATGAACTGAATTGCCTTAGACTCTAATAAGACTCTCCTTTTTATACAATCCCATGGTCCACATACCATGGGTAGATCTATTAAAGCCAACACAACTTACATAAAAGAAGGTAAAAACCATTTATGACACTTTACTATCTACGCGCTCCGTGGCCACAACTTGTGGAGACTTTACACTTTACATAACAAAAGCTTGGGCTTTCTACCCTAAAACTTGACTGCAGGGGACCCTGTCCCAACAGAAGATCAACATCACAATGAAATAAGTTTTGATGTAGGTGAATGGGTATTTTTGTAGTTACAACCATACAAACAAATGTCCCTCAAACAAGCTAAGAGGGATAATAAATTATCACCAAAGTATTATGGTCCTTACAAGGTTGGTACTACAACATACAAATCGGAGCTTCTTGTATCTTACCGATTGCACCCAGTTTTCCATGTTTCATGCTTAAATAAGGTTATAGGTGATGAGCTCCTAGTTCAAACAATATTTTGAGAACTTGACAAGGAACAAAAAATCATATTGGAACCTGAAGCAGTCATGGAAATAAGAACTTGATAGCTATGAAATCAATCAATTTCAGAGTATCTCATCAAGTGGAAGGACTTATCTACTGAAGATTCCAAATAGGAGGATGTGAATTTTATATAGAAGCATACAAAAGTACTCAAGCATTGAGGAAAACACTTTTTTGAAGGAGGGGGGCATGTTAGGTCCCTATAATACTAGTGTATTCCCTCATTGTTATTGTTAGTGTAGCCCCTTATTGTTATTGTTGTTCCCATGTAGTCCCCATATTGTTATTATTGTGCCCCATAAAATCCCATTATTTTTATTGTTGTGACCTTACATTATTATTGTTATATTAGCTTTGATTATATTGTGACCCCTTAGACTCCTATATATAGAAAGGATTTTTTTCCATTTGAATCATACAATAATTTTTCATTTGTGTAATGTAAAGGAGGTTTCCCCCTCAAAGAGGCCAATTTTGAAGTTGTTGATCTATCTCTTCTTCTATTTTGTGATTTGGTTGCATAACAATCTTCTTGCGCTAAAAACTCCTTCTATTGTCCAAGTCATGAGTATTCATAGTCTGATAAAATAGTTGCTTAACATTTTCCTAGAGCGGATACATGGGAATATTCTTCCAAGCAAGGACACCACTCTAGTCCGAGACTTGACTGAAACTACATTGGGAGTCATTCATGAAGTGCTAGAGGGTATTTATTATTGATGATGTTGCAATGATCTCTTGAGAAATCTGCTAGCGATAGTTAATAGGTGGATCTGGGAGTGCCTCATAAATATTACTAAAAACATCCTATAATTATTTATTCTTTGCAACTAATTTCAAACATGTTGCTTCAACAAAATCACAACATTCAACACCAGAAAAAGCGACAACATATTATGGTTACTCATCAATAAATCCTATAAGGGTAGGCCACATGGACTAAATTTTTGCTATCAAATCTAAAACTTGTTGTTTCAGTTGCTCATTTTCTTCTCTGATTTGATCATGCTCGCTTGAGACTAGACCGAGTTGTTGTTGATTTTATTCATAATTGGTTGATCTTTCTGTGCATCTTGATTCAATATGAACCAAGAAATCTTCTAGTTAAGTAGAAGAGGCATGAATAAACTGAAACAATTGAGGACTATCCCATTCCTAGAGATCGTCTAAAAAAAGGGTATCTGATAGCGGAAATCTAACCCGTAGGGGTTGTCTGTTGGCAACCGATTTTTTTGATTGACCTTATGGATAGGACTCTCGATCCTAGTTGTGATCTTTATGAATATCTTAGCAGAGTCTTGCATTAAAAGGTGCTGACAACAGAGGAACTATATGTTTCTACTGTGAAATGACAAAGAGGAGCTAGTGGCAATTTTTAGGGTCACTAACAAATGTAGTGACCTTCTCAACGGAAAGGATTGAACTGGGTGGTGGCGGAGGAACCAAAGATGTGGGAATAGATGGATCTACAACTAGTAGCAATGGAGTTGGAGGAGGGGTAGAAAAAAAAGGTGGAACAATAGGATTGAAGAACACTGATTCAATTTCCATTTCAGCGGTCTCATCAAGGACAATATCAGAGTCAAGGAAGTTAGAGATCAATGAGGATGGAAGTGGAGAGTTTGGGATTTTTATGGTTCTGCCAAGGGGAAAGTAGTATGGGGTTGGTAAACAAAGGAAGTGTGGAAGCAACTGTTGGTGGAAAAATAGACACAAGGGCATGTTATCATATCCTGAAGTGTCGCACTTTGTGTCATCATTGTCGCAAGTGTCACAAAGTGATGAAAGCTGTCACAAACATTGTATTCGCCATGAAACATGTTTGGAACATCCCTCAATAAAAGGAAGAAAATTTTCTTTGAAAGCATTCTGAAAAACTTCTTAAAAACCTTGTTTTGCAAGCCTATCGCTACTTTTATCAGGAAAATACGTCCTGGTAACCTCTGTCATAAAAGATGTCCATCATTGGCAACGTTACTTTTATCAGGAAAATCCATGTTGGTCCTCTTAAGGAATTTTTTTCCAGAACGGAGGAGAATCTTCTCTTAATAGAAGGCTCAAGAATGATGATGTGGTTTCAGGTAAATGAAGATTGGAACAAGACCTCCCATTCTTGGTCCTTCATCCTCTTTCCATGGATTTCTCCCTTGAGATGTGGAACTCCTCCCTCTTTTCATGTATCCTCAACTCCCTCTCCTTCCCTATAAATGAATTTCCCACCATCCACTAATGGTTAGATGTTGTTTGTTTGGTTGCCATCCTAGTGATGAATTGTGCCCAGATGTTTCCCATTGTCAAAGGAGAAAAGGTGTTTGACGGCTAAGGCTTGGACTTGGAATCTCACTTGAAGGAGGCTTCCAACATCAAGACTTCATTGGTTTTAATTCTCCCTTTTTCATCTATTAATAATACAATATATGTTTTCTTTCCATAATTGTGTCAATTATTGTCCATTTATTGTAATTCTCCATGATCTATTACATAATGTATTAGAAAATGTTATGATTTTCATATTTTTTTGTCTCCACATGATATTTCTTGTGTGCACTCATATACACCAGTGAAGGGGAGATCATGAGCTTCGAAGCCTAAGAGTCAAGGTCGACATCAAGGGTATCAACATCAGAGAGAGGTACGTGATAAGCCTCACCATTGGGTAATTATATGGGCCTTAATTCACCTCCTAGATTAGTCAAACCAACTATTCTCACAACTTATTGCATACTTTTGATTATATTTTGCTTATGAGATGAGTTAGAGTTGGATATTTTTCTTTGTGGTCTAACGAGCATTTAATGTAGGATTAAAGGATAAAAGCATGGAATTTTGGCAAAGACCTTGGTCAAAACTCGAATGGGACAACGGAGAGGAATTATAGGAGGTAAATCCTCCTCATTTAATACCCCTCCATTCGAATATTCTTCCATTAGCTCGGAGTGCAAACAACCAAATCATGAGGACTAGGAGGAAACTAAGCAAGTGAAAGTCAAAGAACCAGTTTATCTCAAGTTTGGGAGCCGAACCTCCCTAATTTTAAGGAGGTCGTTGGAGACTTGAGATGTATAAGTATAGAGGCCTAGGACCTCTGTAGGATTCAGACTTTTTATTGTAAAACTTTACTCTATTTTTGAGCTACAAGACTTGTGATAGTTTTTGATGTAATCCATTGTTTTGATAATAAGAATGAGTTTTGTTTTGAGCCAGCACTAAGTTAACTAAGAGGGATAAATCTCTTGGGTTAGGGCCCAACCCTAGAAACTAAGGCTCCTCTTTATTGTACATGTATGATAGCATAGATTCATGGTTTAATCGTTCATTTGCTTAAATGGTTGCATTTCCATTACAACAGTGTAGTGCATAGATTCATGGTTTAATCATTCATTTGCTTAAGTAGCTGCATTTCCATTACAACAATGTAGCGTAGATTGGTTATGTTCTAGTTTGCTTCCATTTGTGCTTTCTTTCAATTAGTAGGTTAGCAAGGAGAAAAAGATCACCATAAGGTTGTCAGCAGGTGTCTCGACCTCACCTCCTCCCTTTGGGACCATGAATTTAGGAAGAGACCCGTTAGAAACCCCAAAAACACAGATCTCTAGTTCTTGCATGAGCTTTGGGAGTTTTTCGTCTTGATTTAGTGCTTGGTTCATTTTATTGTCATCTTTTTCCATCACTCTCTTTCTGTAATAAGATCTCACTCGTATTCTCATTTCCTTCAGCACTTTCTTCATGCATAATATAGTTGGAAGCTAATAAATCACGTCTTAATTAGATTATACTTGTAGATTTCCTTACCGTCTGATCTACAACAAACCTGACCAATTGTCGTCAACTACGTGTCACATATTCATTTCAACGTTTGACTTTAGGGGCTCCAAATATCCACCATCGGTCTGTTTTGCTGGATCCAATGGCTATCGCGCAATCTCGTGTGAAGTCTTGCACGACCGAGAGCACACAAGAAAAGTGGTTTTTGGTTTTCACATGCTACGTGTCACTCACTTAGGCTAATCGCGTGAAATTTATAAATATAGCTTACAAGTCTTAGGGTGTATGAGACACTACTTACCACCTATGAAGACCGGTCCATCATGTCACCCGCTCACCAACTAGCTTGGCTAATCTCCATTGTCGATCTGTCTCGCTTGATCCAAAGGCTATTGTGTCACCCGATCACCAACTAGCTTGACCAATATCCACCGTTGATCAATCTTGCATGATCCAATGACTATCGCGCAATCTCGCGCGAATTGTTGCACATTCGATATCCGATCGAGAGAATGCGAGAAAAGTGGTTTTCTCGTGCTACGTGTCACTCACTTAGGCTAATTGCGTAAAATCTAGGAATTCCACTTACAACTTTGAGGGTGCGCGAGAAACTACTTACCACCTACAAAGACCACTCTATCATTCTGCACATTTTCCCCCTTGTACCGACACGTGACTTGATGTGGTCCATCCATCTATTCACTTAATCTCCGTGATAAGATCTCCACCATTCATCTTTTGTTAATCATATTCATTGATCGAATCCATATATTCACTTAATCCCCTGTGATAAGATCTCCACCATTCATCTCCTGTTAATCCTGTTCATCCATATATTCATGTAATCTCCTGCAATAAGATCTCTGCCGCTCATCTCCCGTTAATATTGTTCCTGACTGATCCAACAGTCCCTATGCACTGCTGCTTCATTACATCTTCCTTTCGCTAATTTCAATATTTGATTTCTCTTTCGCTTGACTCCTTCTTGAGCTTTGTTCCGCATATCATTTAAATGCCACTCCATAGACCTTCTAGCCATCCTCAACCACCTTCCATCTGCATGTCATGTCTACAAGAGCACTTAAATTGCATGCTTGATTTTACCAAAAAAACCAAAAAAGGGTGAAAATAGATTTAATTTAGTTTCCTTGCTTACACATTACTTTGGTTTGATGCTCTTTACTTCTGTAACGTAGATAGTAGCATTATGATAGTGTTGATTTAGCAATTCTTCTTAGCATAGCTATTTAAATGGTTAATTAGGATATGGTGCGATTTAACATTACATGTTGTTTTCTTCATTACTGCAGTAGAGTAGCTCTCTTAGAATAGGTTTTCTCTTCTTCCATCAAAGAATCAAGCTTCTTCTGACCTTATAGCAGTCTGGCTTGGAACCCATGGGGTCTCTCGCCAGATGAATAGTGACAATAGGCATGACCTTCACTTCTACTTGGGCATATAGCACCGTCACCTCCAATTTCGTACAAACCCCGGGTTGATAAGTAAATCTGGTAGCCCAGCAGTTGTAGCATCCTTGCTGCAATATGGGCGCTCATCACTTTTTGGTGCCATTGCCGGGGAGGTGTCTGAGTAGAATGTGAGTACTGCTTTCATTTCTTATATTTCTAATCTTCAATTTTCTGCCATTAGTTTATTTCTGAAAAATTAATCTAGTAGCTTCCTTTCTTTCAGTTTTCATTATCTACTTTCCTTTCCATTCTACAAGTAGAATTTCAATTCAGCAAGTAACTTTTTTATCTGTCAGTAGTTTTCATTAAATCAACAATTTCATTTCTGCAAAGTACTTTCCAGCTTAAAAAAATATTATAAAAGACAACCCAAAAACATTTCCGTTCATTTCTCGTAGGAATAGGGAAAATTTATGGAAATTCTTGCCAAATACCCCCACTGCATCCAACAGCCAACCATCTCTCTTCTTTGGTGGATGTGAACTGGAGGAACCTTTAGGTGAGCAACCTAACATATTTGAAGAACCTATAGGGGAAGAAGAAGAAGAGGAACGCATTCTTATTGAATCAATGGCTAAAAACTGAAATGATAGAGGAAATAGAGATAGAATTGAAGGTGCCTTCCCCATCATGGAAACCAATGGGGACACCAAGATGAAGAATATAAGCCCCTCTGCTCTACCTCATTTCCATGGCCTAACCACAGAGGACCCTAACACTTTCCTATTTGATTTTGTTGTTATATGCTGAACCTATGACTATATAGATGATGAGAATAAGTTAAAATTGTTTCCATCTACCCTCAAGGATGCAACATGTTACATTGTGTTGGTTCATGGGTTTACATGGAGATAGCATCACAACTTGGGCTCAAATGCAGTAGGATTTTAACAACAAATATAGGGACGAATGTAGGTTAAAATATACTAAAGAAGAGATTTTCAGGATTCCCATGGGCCAGGACGAATCCTTAGAGGACTAAGAAGAAAGATTTCAGCTCAGTTACAGAAGGGCCAAGTGCACACTTGACCCCGAGTCACTAAATTTGGTCTTGCTCAGAGGAGTAAGGGAAGATCTTTTGGATACCTTACATTTGTTAGCAGGAGGAGATATCTACCAATTACCCTATGGGGATATCAAGACTGTATTTAGAAACCATTCTAGGGCAGTCAGGAAAAAGGGTAGGAGTAGTCAACCTATGGCCAATACATCATCTTCCAACTCATCCATCAAGGGTGAAATTCGAAATATGCTGGAAGATTTCAAAAGTGAGATGCTTCAAACCCTTGCCTTGCAATTTGACACCATGAATATTAAAAGGAAGCAAGAGGAAGTAGAGAGAGCCTTGGCCATATTTTTCCCTAGATGCACTAGGAGGCATCCTAGGAACGAATGTCCATTGAACTGCATTGAAATTTGCTCGGTCTGTGAAGAAAACCACTCCACAGACAAGTGCCCTTCTTTACCCAGACACAAAGCTATATATCAAGGAGCTAAAGGGGTCACTGAGCATCTTTACTACGTCAACCAAAGGAGACATCGTGGGCCTAGACCATACCAGCAGGGTATGCAAGGCTCATCCCATGCATATTACAACCCCAACCAGACCACAACTATCCCTTCTTGGGGACCCCCTACTCATCCTTCCTAGTCTACACCCCCTCCTTGGTCCTATGAATCTCAATATCATTCCCAGCTAGCCAGCCAGTCATTTCAACCTTATGTTCCACCACAACCTCAGTGGAATACCCCACTCCAGGGGTGGAGGCCTCAATACAACAATGCTCCAGCTCTATTGCCTCCACCACCTACCCAACCACAACTCCTACACTCTTCTCCACCCAAGCAACCCCAGATGCCTGCCCAACCAAATCTGAACCCAAACAATAGGCAGGCTCAACAAGTATATAGTGGAGAGACATCATACCCAACTTATGTTGTAGAAATCTAGGAGATCAACCTAAGATCTGGGAGAATTCTCCTGGATAACCAACCTCCCTCTCCACATGGGGAGGTTGAGGAAGAAAGAGAGGGAAGAGACCTTAAAGTAAATTCACCCTTTCCTGAGAGATTAGCCCAACCACTCCAGCCTATCCCAGAAGAAACTGACCTTCTGGGAGAATTGAAAAATCTATGTGTAAAGATCCCCCTTCTCCAGGTAATAAAAGATGTTCCCATTTACAATAAGTTGATTAAGGAGAAATGCTTGAAGCATCCAGGAAGAAGAAAAAGGGATGCCCCTACCAGTAATGTCATTTGGAAGCCGTTTGACTTAATGCTGGGGCAGGTAATATGTCCCAAATATTTGGACCCTGGAAGCCCTGTAGTAGATGTGCACATCAATGGCACCATCGTCCCACACACTTTGATCAATCTTGGGGCTGCCATTAATGTGATGACCAAGGACACAATGCTCAAGCCCAACCTCCAAGGGTCATTGAGGAAGACCACAATAGTTCTGCAACTTGCAGACTGTTCCACAGTCACCCTTGAGGGAATTGTGGAGGATGTGATGGTCTCTGTTGCCTCCTGGGAGTAACCTGCAGATTTTCTAGTCCTCCAGCCTAAGGCTAAGCTTACTGGTTACCCTCTCATCCTTGGGAGGCCATGGTTGGTCACAGTCGATGCTTACATTAGCTGCAGAGATGGAAATATGACCATCAAGAACAGGCATATGTCCAAACAGTTAGTCCTATACCCTCCTACTCAACCTTCTCTAAAGCATGATTTACCTTTATGGTTGGAGCAGGAGGAAGAAGATGAGGTTTATTCGGCCCAAATTTATGCTTTGGAAGAAAGCATAGGAGGAGGACAACAAGATGAGGATGACTTAATTGAACACCTGCTCCAAAGCCCAACTCCTAGTTCGTTACCATTATAAGAAGAAGTAAGGGAAACCCAGAACAATCATCCAATTGACTTATGATTGGCCGATTCCAACCTATTTCATGTCAAAACTATAGAATTTGGCCTAGAGAAAACTTTGAAAATTAATCCATCTCTTTTTTCTCTTGAAGAGGAAAAGCTATGCAACATGTTGAGAGAAAACCTAGAAGCCTTCGCTTGGAGTTACAAGGAAATGAAGGGAGTACACCCCTCAGTGTGTACTCACCACATATACATCAAAGAAGGTTGCAAGCTAGTCTGACAACCACAAAGGAGGATGAATCCAGCTGTTAAAGATATAGTCAAAGAAGAACTACAAAAACTGCTAGATGCAGGATTCATTTACCCTATCTCCAATAGTGAGTAGGTCTCTCCTTTAGTGTTAGTTCCCAAGAAAAATGGTAAGTGGAGGATTTGTGTCAATTACAGGGAGTTGAAAAAAGCCACAAAGAAGGATCATTTTCCCCTACCCTTCATTGACCAAGTGCTAGATGGCCTGGCGGGGAAGGAGTTATTTTCTTTCCTAGATGGATTCAGTGGGTACGACCAAATCCAAATCTGCCCAGAAGACCAAGATAAGACCACATTCACCTATCCTTGGGGTAATTTTTCCTATAGGGTCCTTCCTTTTGGCCTATGTAGTGCTCCTGCCATTTTCCAGAGAGCAGCCTTGAGTATTTTTGCCGAATTAGTACATGATGTGGTGGAAATTTACATGGATGATTTTACACCTTATGGTTGTGATTTTCAACAAGCCCTGACTAACCTAGGCAAAGTATTGCACAAATTCATTGAAATGAAGCTATCTCTAAGTCCAGAAAAATGTGAATTCTTAATGACTGAAGGAACTGTGCTAGGTCATTCAATATCTCAGTAAGGATTGCAGGTGGACCCGAACAAAGTAGCAATCATCTGAAGGCTCCCACCTCCACAAAAGCAGAGGGATGTTAGAAGTTTCTTGGGGTTAGCTAGATACTACCGAAGGTTCATAAAGGACTTCAGAAAGTTGGCCTCTCCTTTATTTGGGTTGTTGGCGAAATATTCTGAGTTTATATGGTCAAAAATTTGTCAAGAGGCCTTAGACATTTTAAAGGGTAAGTTAACCACTACACCAATTCTTCGAGGCCCAAACTGGGCCCTCCCTTTTCATATCCATGTTGATGCCTCACACAAAGCCATAGGAGAAGCCTTAGGTCAGGTAGAGGAGAAATTGCCCTGCCATCTATTTTATGACTAAGAACCTGTCAAAGACTGAGCTAAATTATACTGTGATTGAAAAGGAACTCCTGGTTGTTGTGCATTGATTAAACAAATTTAGGCATTACATTACAAGCTACCAAACATTTGTGAATACTTACCATGCTGCAATCAAATATTTAATGAACAAACCAGATGTGAATGCTAGAATTATAAGATGGTTGATTTTATTACAGCAGTTTGATCTAACTATTGTTGATAAGCCTGATAAGGAAAATGTTGTTTGAGACTTTCTATCTAGGATGAATTTTCCTGCATGTGAAGAAGGAATGGTGGATGATCAGTTACCAGACAAGCATTTGTTTTCTATTTCAGTTCTCTTCCCATGGTTTGTTGATATAGCCAACTATTTGGTATCAGCACAGTTCCCACCAAACTTTCCCTCCAAAGAAAAGAGAAAGATAGTCAGGAAAAGCACCCCCTTCACCTATTGGGGGCAATCTTTTCATACTTGGCCCATATCAAATCTTGAGAAGGTGTGTAGGGAAGAGGAAGCTTTTGACATCCTTCTGACCTGTCATGATGGGCCTTGTGGAGGTCACTTTGCAACAAAGAGGACAACGTTCAAAGTGTTACAAGCAGGCTACTATTGACCCACTCTTCATCAGGATGTGAAAAATACATTAGTCAGTGTGATCGGTGCCAGAGGATGGGAAATCCTACTCCAAGAGATGAAATGCCCCTACAACCTCAAGTGACTTTCGAGCCATTTGACAAGTGGGGCATGGACTTCATTAGGCCTATCAACCCTCCTTCAAAGAAAAAAGAGTACATTATTGTGTGCACTGATTATTTGATGAAGTGGGCTAAAACCAAGGCGATTAAGGCAACAACAGAAGAGAAGGTGGTTGAGTTCCTAAGGGAGAATGTATTCTACAAATTTGGGTAGCCTAGAGAGATAGTCACAGACCAAGGCAGCCAGTTTACCTCCAACATGATTGATTAGCTTCTCAGCCATCACAAAATCAAGCATAGGACCTCCACTCGTTATCATGCACAAGCTAATGGGCAAGTGGAGGTGACCAACATGGAACTAGACAGCATCTAACCAAGGTAGTGAGTAGCAGCAGGAAGGATTGGGGAGAGAGACTATTTGAGGCCACCTGGGCCTATAAGACAACATGGAAGAACACCACTAGATTTACACCCTATGAGCTGCGCTATGGGAAAAGGTTTTGTTGTCCATTGAGTTTGAATATAACACACTGAGGATGGCAGCCAAACTAGATTTGGATCTCATTCATGCACATAAAGAAAGATTGTTCCATTTGTATGGCTTGGATGAATTCAGAATGTAGGGCCTCCTACATATAGAGATAGTTCAGCTTCAGAGGAAGATCTGGCATGATAAACAGATTAAGGAGAAGCAATTTCAAGAGGGCGATTGGGCATTGTTATATGATTCTAGGTATAAAGATTTCAAGGGAAAGCTAAGGACAAGATGGATTGGACCTTATGTGGTGGAAAGATGCCATGATAATGGTTCAGTGCAAATAAAAACTATAGATGAAGAAGCCATTCTATTGCTTGTTAATGGACACCGATTGAAAATGTACAAGAGGCCTTTATCAAAACAAGAGTTCATTGACAATATCAATAAGACAGTGATGATGGTGGAGCAAGTTCCAGATCCTCCCTCATCAGGTCACTGAAAAAGAGAAAGAAAGAATATAGATTCAGGTGAAAACCTCCATGAGGTGCCTGAGTCCCATCTTTGGGTTGAAAACCTCGTGAGGCGGCCCAATGATGAAAAAGTAAATGATGAAAAAAGTCGAAAAAGGAATAAGAAGATCCCTGGGTGAAAACCTTCCTTGAGGTGCCCAGGGAAAACATCTAGGGTGAAAACCTCTCTAAGGCAGCCTAGGAGTCTTTAAAAAAAGAACAAAAAAAAGAGAAAAAAAAGACATAATTGTTATTTGCAGGTGGGCGAGAAAGACAATCAAGGAGCAAAGGGAAGATCCAAAGGGAACCTTGCCTCACATATATTCATCTCCTCCACTCCTTACCATGCATCTCTCCATCAATTCCATTGTTTTTTTCACTTCATTGCTTCTATTTAGGCGAAGATTATGTTTTCTACAGGATCCTCTATATTCCTACAGGATCCCCCGAAAACCTACAGGAAGCAATCCGAGGGTGAATGGTAGGTTTGTTAGGTACTGTAGCATCCTATCCCATAGAATATCAATCATTAGCTATAGCTCTTCACTAGGAGATCCAGGAGCTCCAGACAGTAGAAAATAGATAGCAGAGGAGGAAGAAGAATGACCATGTAGCAAATAAACAATGTAACACCTCTGATCTTCAACAACTGCAGCATGGCATCGAGACCACATATAAGTATCTTTCTCACTCACCCATATGCACCATGTGATAAAAAGCTGTAAGGGTTACGAGGTAGTTGGTTTATAAGTGAAAAGGTGGCCAGTTAACTTGTCCACCTTTGCTCAGTCATGACATACAAAACCGGGTGTCCTCTCACACATGGTTGCAGTCAACTCAAATATAGAGGAGTAGGACAAGAAGTGGTTAACTACGTATCTATGAGGTGGGAGCTGATTACAAGGAACCTCATCGCGAAAAGCCATAAAGGGAAACAAAACATTGTTTACATGCATTCGTGCATTCCACCTCGTCGAAACTCCCTCACGTAAGTCACTCTCATAACTCTGGCCACCCACCAAAAGCAAGGATCCATTGTTATGTAAGAGAATTTCTACAGGAGCATGCATAGGAATTACTATAGGAAAAGTCTACAGCAACAATATATAGGATACATAGAGGCAGTATACAGGATAGGCAGAGAGGGGTTCAAGAGGGAATATCACGAGAATTGTTCACTGCCACCATTCTAAAGAGGTAGGATCTAAAAATCCATCCCCATTTACAAGAAAATTAACTAGAAATGCTCTAAAAGCTAGGGGATATAACAATTGTGGGAGGTGAATTACATACGCAGGAAACTCTGTTTTCTCCTGAATTTAAAATTCTTGTGTCAAACCTCTCATTTCCTCATCAATCCTCACAAGAAAGATGACAGGAGGGTTTAATAGGAGAGAACCCACAAACACTGTGAGGATACAACAACACCCCCCAAGTGCTTGAAATCTTTATAAGACACCGATGGATGGGGTTTTTTGAAAAATTCATAGGGTACAATGATGAGGTGACTCAAGAATTTTTTCATTCCCTCTCTCCACACAACAGAATCCATGCCACTATTATAGTTAGAGGGCTCAATATAGATCTTACCCCAGAGCTCATCAGTAGGGTCACCACACTTCCCTTAGGAATTCCATGGATAAAAGAAGAAAAAACAGATAGTCAGGTGGCAAAAAGGAAATTCTTTTTAGAAGGTGAAGAACCCACAAAGGATAAAAATCGAGTAAGGAGGACAGTCTGCCATACCCATGGGGTGAGGTAGGTTACCAAATCATCAAATATATCTCATGTGAGGGTAGATATAGTGTTGTTTATTGATACCATTTTAGGATGCTTGAAGAATTAATATTTGGGGTAGAAACACCAGTTCACCAAAGACTCAACATACCCTATTTCTTGATGCAATCACTCATGGACTCCAGCAAAAAAGTAAAGGAAGGGAATCCCCAACAATTGTCTCACCATGGGTTGATCAGGATCCTCGTTGAGGATGCCTTCCAAAACCTTAGAATCCCTATAACATGGTCAATCTTCAGAGACTTACCAACATAGGATGACATCAAAACCCTCACCTATGATGTTAGTCCTTCTGTTAGTGAGGAGGCAAAACAACAAGAAGAAGATACAGAGCTAGATGGGGATGAGATGAATGAAGAAGAAACTAATACAAATGAACATGATGAAGTAGAAAAAGAAGGGGGAGAAGAGAAGGAGGATGATGTTGAAACAAAGGAGGAAATGAAGGAAGAAACTAATGGAGATGAGAAAGAACAACAAGAGGAAGAAGATAAGAAAAATAGAGAGGAAGAAGGCATTGAAATGGAAGGGGAAGAACACAAGGAGAAGTCACCTAGGGTTTCTCCAAAGGCCCCTAAGAGGAAGGAAGCAACTCTCCTCACTGCTCTCAGCACCCCAGTCAAGAAAAAATGGAAAAGGAGGCAAACCCCTCTACATTTCAAAACAAGAAAGAGCACAAGAATCAAACAAGAGAAGCCACAAATATCAACAAAAATCCCTATTGAGATTAAATATTCCCCTACACCAAGAGACAAAATGCCTTCCCCTAAGTCACCAATCACCTATGTAAGGAGGCCTAGTACCAGAGCAACTTCCTTAAAGGGTAAGGCCATCCTACAGGATCCACAACAAAAACTATAGGATCCACAACAAAAACTACAGGAAGCATAGAAATTGGAAAGCAAGGTAGGGGAGCAATAAGAAACAAAAGAGGAAGAGAAGCTCAAGGAAATGGGCAAAGAGCTAAGCGGCTTAAGGGGCAGAGAAGCAATAATGAGAGATCAATTTGAGAGGGAAATTACATTCATAAGGGGACAGCTGCAGGAAAAGGAAAATCAACTAGCATGTATGGCCAGCCTCGCCTTGGAGGCCATCCAGTGTAGGATTCCAGCTAAATCCTATGCTCTTTACCTCAGAGAAAAATGGTTACAATTTAAGATTAAAACACTAGCACAAAGGGGCACCATGCCATTTCAGGACTACAGGTAGTTTATTGACCTTTGTGATCAAAGTACACTAGAGGATAGGGCCAAAATGGCTGAGTTTTACTTGCACAAAATGGACCTCACAGACATGAATGTTTGGGATCCTAATGCCGAGCTATAAGATCTACAATTAATGGCTTTGGCATCATGGATGAACCATGAGGAGTCAAGGGCTGCAGAGATGAAAGGAATATTGGCCAGAGAGAAAAATGAACCTCTTTTCATTAGAGCTGAACAATCAAATCCCATGGCCCTAATCAACAACCATAATCTAATTGCAAATGATCCTCAGCTGGCACCTAGATATCTTGCTGCCCAAGAGAAAGCAATTTCACATTTTGAGGATATGTTTAGGCTACTAGGAGATGATAGTATACATGCCTGCTTAAGGAGATGGAACACACTGCCACACAGCTTGAAGATCAGAGAATATCACTCCCCTTAAAGGTTGAGAGAGGCACTCAACAGGACACCTATGTATAAGCAGTCAATGCAAAGGTTGAAGGTCAATTGGATAGGCCTAAAACTCAGCCCACCATTATTCCTAGGGATGCTAGAAGGGAGAAAAGAAGAAGAGGAAAAGAGGCAATGGGAAGAAGTAGAAAGGAAAGCAGGATTCTATGAACAAGAAGAAGATACCACAGCAGAGGCATGGGATGTCAGAGAGGCTACCAGAGCCTTAAAGGACATGGACATTGAATAAGTTGCTTAGAGGATGAGCAACACTTTCAGTAGGGGGGTGATGATGAACCTCATCATTGGGTAATTATATGGGACTTAATTCACCTCCAGTCAAACCAACTATTCTCACAACTTATTGCATACTTTTGATTATATTTTTCTTATGACATGAGTTAGAGTTGGATATTTTGCTTTGTGGTCTAATGTGCATTTAATACAGGATTAAAGGATAAAAGCACAGAATTTTGGCAAAGACCTTGGTCAAAACTAGAATGGGACAAGGGAGAGGAATTATAGGAGGTAAATCCTCCTCATTTACTACCCCTCCATTTGAATATTCCTCCATCAGCTCGGAGTGCAAACAACCAAATCATGAGGACTAGGAGGTAGCCGAGAAAGTGAAAGTGAAAGCACTATTTTATCTCGAGTTTGGGAGCCAAGCCTCCCTAATTTTAAGTCGTTGGATACTTCAGACGTATAAGTAGAGAGGCCTAGGACCTCAGTAGGATTCAGACTTTTGATTGTAAAAGTTTACTCTATTTTTGAGCTACAAGACTTGTGAAAGTTTTTTATGTAATTCATTGTTTTGATAATAAGACCAAGTTTTGTTTTGAACCAGCACTGTGTTAACTCAGAGGTATGAATATTTTGGGTTAGGTCCCAACCCTAGTAGCTAAGGCTCCTCTTTATTGTACATGCATGCTAGCATAGATTCATGGTTTAATCGTTCATTTGCTTAAATGGCTGCATTTCCATTACAGCAATGTAGCGCATAGATTCATGGTTTAATCGTTCATTTGCTTAAGTGGCTGCATTTCCATTACAACAGTGTAGTGTAGATTGCTTATGTTTTAGTTTGCTTCCATTTGTGCCTTCGCAGTTTAGCAAGGAGAAAAAGATCACCATAAGGTTTTCAGCAGGTGTCTCGACCTCACCTCCTCCTTCTGGGACCATGACTTGAGGAAGAGACTCTTTAGGAACCCCAAAAGCACATATTTCTAGTTTTGGAATGTGTTTTGGGAATTTTTGATCTTGATTCAGTACTTGGTTCATTTTATCGTCATATTTTTGCATCACTCTCTTTCTATAATAAGATCTCACTCGTATTCTCAATTCCTTCAGCTCTTTCTTCATGCATAATATAGGCAGAAGCTAATAAATCACGTCTTAATCAGATTATACCCGTAGATTTCCTTAGTGTCCGGTCTACAACAAACCCGACCAATCACTTTCAATTGCATCTCGCATATTCATTTCAACGTTTGACTTTATGCGCTACAAATCTCCACCGTCGATCTGTTTTTCTTGATCCAACGACTCTCACACAATATCGTGTGAATTCTTGCAAGACCGATATCCAACTGAGAGCATGCGAGAAAAGTGGTTTTCCCATACTACATGTCACTCACTTAGGCTAATCGCATGAAATTTAGAAATACAGCTTACAGTTCTTAGGGTGCACGAGATACTGCATACAACCTATGAAAACCGCTCCATCGTGTCACTCGCTTGCAAACTAGCTTGGCTGATCTCCATTGTCAATCTATCTCACTTGATCCAACGGTATCGCGTCACTTGATTGCCAACTAGCTTGGTCAATCTCCACCGTTGATTAATCCCGCATGATCCAACGGTTATCACGCAATCTCACGCAAATTCTTGCATGACTGATAGCTGATCTAGAGGATGCAAGAAAAGTGGTTTTTTCATGTCGTGTGTCACTCACTTAGGCTAATCGCGTAAAATTTAGGAATTCCACTTACAACTTCAACGGCGTGCGAGAAACTGCTTACCACCTACAAAGACCCCTCCATCATTCCGCACGTTTTACCCCTTCTTCCAACACGTGACTTGATGTGGTCCATCCATCTATTCACTTAATCTCCATGATAAGATCTTCGCCATTCATCTTTCGTTAATCTTGTTCGTTGATCGATCCATCCATCTATTCACTTAATCCCCTACGATAAGATCTTCGCTATTCATCTCCTGTTAATCCTATTCGTCCATCTATTCACATAATCTCCTATGATAATATCTCTGCCATTCATCTCTCGTTAATCTTGTTCGTCCATCTATTCACGTAATCTCATGCGATAAGATCTCCACCACTCATCTCTTGTTAATACTATTCTCGACTGATCCAACGATTCCTGTGCACTGCTGCTTCATTACGTCTTCCTTTCCCTGATTTCAATCTTCGATTGCTCTTCCTCTTGACTCCTTCTTGAAATTTCTTTTACATATCATTTAAACGCTACCACTCCATAGACCTTCTAGCCATCCTTAACCACCTTCCATCTGCCTGTCACGTCTACAAGAAGACTTAAATTGCATGGTTGATTTTACCAAAAAAACCAAGAAAGAGTGAAAATAGATTTAGTTTAGTTTCCTTGCTTTCACATTACTTTGGTTTGATGCTCTTTACTTATGTAACTTAGATAGCAGCATTAGGAGAGTGTTGATTTAGCAATTCTGCTTAGCATAGCTATTTAAATGGTTAATTAGGATATTGTGTGATTTAGCATTACATGTTTTTTCTTCATTATTGTAGTAGAGTAACTCTCTTAGAATTGATTTGCTCTTCTTCCATCAAAGAATCAAGCTTCTTCTGAACTTATATCAGTCTGGCTTGGAACCCAAGGGGTCTCTTGCCAGATGAACAATGACAACAAGTGGGAGCTTCACTTCTACTTGTGCATATAACATTGTCACCTCCAAGTTTGTACAAACCTTGGGTTGATAAGTAAAGCTGGTAGCCCAGGAGTTGCATTGTCCTTGTTGCAATACTGGTGCTCATCAGTATGAGATCTATCCTCCTTTGCATTTTCTATTATGTATTAGGATAGATTGCTTGTAATTGTCTTATGTTGTTGCTAGATCCTCCCATAGGACTAGAGGGATCATTTATGTCCGTAGAAAGGATTTCCTGCACAACAAAATGGAGACTCCATTGTGGAGTACATAAACCTTCAAACCTCCTTTTGTTTTTTGTCTCTTTTGATAAGTTTGGCCAACCTCTTAGTGATCCATAACTTTGGTTGATTGTGGATCCACATTCTGAGTAGTGTGTGGTTTAGAGTGTCAAATCTAGGTCTATGTTCAACTTTTTTGTTTTCTCCTAATTTTGTCTTGCCCAATACTATTTTCCCGAGAAAAAAAAAGAGTTGGTAGCATATATTTTGCTGGTTACAGTCACATTGAAGACCCTGTCAGTGCGTATTTTGAGCACTACAGTCATGCTAGTCCAAAAAATGAGATTTTTTAGTTTTTTAAATAGAAGATATTGAATGTCTTCATATCTAAAGTGTTGGTTTGTAGGGGCCTGACCTAGGTTCAAAGTTAATTAGCCAAACAAATCCCTATACTACTGTCTCTTTCAGAAACAGTTTGTGGAGCGCGGACTGAGGTCTCACCTGAAGTAGTATGGGGAGGTGCTAGAACCAGGTTTCCACACCCTTAAGATGTCTGCGGGGTTGATTTGGTCCAACTGTGAGTCCCTTCATGAAGGTTACTTCATGCACTTCCCTAGCCTTCATGCCCTGATATATTCGCCTTCGCGTAGCCCTAACCAGGGGCTAAGGGCTTTCGCGCTACTGGAGAAACGATCTGTACTATCTCCCTAAGTCACACTCGAGATCTTACTTATCTTCTTATAACAGTTAGTTATATTCACGTAAACATATGCATTATATTATATTTACTTATTCAGCATATTCATATGAGTTCGCATAGTGAATAAATAATAAACTTGCAATTCATACCCAATGATACATAAAATAAGAAAAGATACACAGAAATATGGTAAAACTTATATTTTATTAATACCTCCAATAGTTACAGACTTGACTTGCCCTGGGCACTCAGCTGTAGGGGTTCGTGCACTTAGTTGCAGACTACTAGGCCTCTGTGCACTCAGTTGCAGATCCTTCTCCTACTCTACGATCCAAAGACATGACTTACACTTCGACTCAATCCTTCTTTGACTCCTTAGACTCATTCATCCATTCTTAGATTAGCTTCCTTCTACACTTAGAGCCTCACTCTATTTATACAATTCCATGGTCCACAGACCATCGGTAGATCTTTCAAATGACATTACATTACAAAAACAAAGGTGGACAACCCTATGACTCTATTACGACTTCACTCTTCGCGCCCACAATTCGCAGAGTCTTTACAATGGAATTAGTCAAAACTTGGGCTTTAAGCCCCAAAACATGCCTTGGGGGGGATTCCACGGCCAACAGGCCCTAAATACAAACATCGTGATTCACCCTCGAGTCACTCTATTGCTGCGGAGATCTTTGTGCGAAGACCCTCCAAATCTGCTTGGACAGTTGCAAGGTGAGCAATGCACTAAATGACTTCCTGATGAATCTCTTGTACTTGTTGTTTTGAGACCGTGGTGTCAGAACTGCTCCCCTGCATATGTTCCTGCGTCCCTTGCATTTTCACAAGCTTGCCTTCAATTGTTGTTGTAATGATGAAGGCCTCGTCAATCGAAGGTTGAATGCACACCATCAAAATTTCTTCTTTGTGTCGTGCTGCGTCTACTTGCTCTTTAAGCACTTTGGCCTGCTACATTTGCGTGAGCCTCTAAGTGAAGGTCACCGTCTACATGATCCATTTGATGCTATCACACTGCTACTAGAGCTCACGCGCCTCTCTCTCTAAGCACTAGATGTTAGGGTCCTCCTGCAGATTGGTGAGGACCTCGAATGACTCCTCCAACATTCTAGTGCAGTCCCTTATTGCACTGCTGATCTCCTCCATCCCCGATGTCATAGCATTGGCACACTGTTCCCATATTGCTGGAGGAGTGGATGACTGCACATTCAACCACAACTCTACTATTTGAAGGTTCAGCTCCATTTGAACCTTGGCCATTTCTTCTCACACCTCGTGCACCCCTGCTACTAATATGTGGATATGCGCCTCTGCTGGTGCATCTGTTGGGATGGCCATCTCAGGGACCATCTGGAAGGCTTCTTCCAGTACCTATAGCATTTTCCTATTCTACGACACAACCTCATCACATTGCAAGCTCAATTGCTCCATGTTAATCTTCTGCTCACTCAGCACCTGCGACGCGCGGCTCTCGCTAACCCGTAGTTTTGTAGTAATTCCATCCTGCAGAACATAGAGCGTCTACTATAGGAGCACAGCCATGTTGATCCCAATGCCTTTCAAGGTACTGACTGTAGGCTTGTTGACCTCATTTGTTGTAACCAGTGCCCCCTTTGGCAGCACTGTTGTGTTGGTTGTCCGAGCAAGTAACATTTCCTCAGCTGCAACTATCCCTACTGCGAGGCTGGTCGAAAGAGTACCAACCTGAGGAGTACGCACCTACAACTCTTGAATCTACGCTCAGAGAGCCCCCAACACAATCTGATTCTCCTTCGTGAAGTTCTAGAGGGACTTAGTGGTGACGTCGCGCACTGTCTTGCCTGTGTCGTGTAGATCCCCCTTAGTAAGGGTGATTTGGTCGATAGACAGTTTAGATGCTTTGACCTTCTTGCGTGGCCCCGTCTGCTTGCTAGGGTGCTAGCGCTTCAATTGTGTTGACATTGTTTGTGGGTCTGTGTTGCCCTCTTCTTCCTCTATTTCCATCTCTTTCTCTTGCTTCGATGGAGGCGACTGCTGGCCCTCGTGCACCTTCTCTGCTACCTTATCTGCTAAAGTTGCTGCAACCTTTATTTTTTCTACTACTGCCTACATAGCATCCCATGCCTCCTACGCTTTTGTTGCTACTGCTTCTTGCCTTCTCTAATCTGCCAACTGTCCCATGCACAGTTTGGCCTCCTCCTTCTTATTTTGTGCAGCAGACTTTTCCACCATGGCGATGTGTGGGGCACACCATTCTAATGACCACATCTTTAGTATATCAAAAATGACATCATCAGTGGCTATGAAGGGTAGTTCGCTCCACTTCTTCGTAGGGTCCTTGCATGCCCTGAGGTATATGTGGTGGAAGTCCACTTTAAATTCTGCAAAACTTTGTAGGCTGTTGTAGACAATGGGTGACAACCGCAGCTTGCGGTTAATCCCCATTCTGATGTTCATCTCCATGAACACCCTGAATATCTTACTATCGCGTATTCGGTTCGCTTCCTTAGTGGCCCATAGTAAAGCTTACGTTGCGGCCTTCAGGAGATCCCTTGTAATCATGGGGAGCTGGTTGTCCTCCAGAAATTCCCCCACTACTAGCACTATGGACAACAGAAGCCATGCACAGCGGAACATTTTCCTTGTTCTTATGCCTCGCGACAATCTCCAGGAACTCTTTGCACAAGAATTCAGACCAGTTAAACTGGACCCCTTCTGCGCATTGTTCAGCAAATCCCACCACCTGCGTGGGTGCCGCGTCCGCGCGACACTTTCGCATTACCTTACCCACCAATATTTAAGACACCACCCTGTATACTTTTTTGTTGATACTGGAGATTGCATAGCCCCTCTTCTTCTTTTCCAGCTTGTATTTCTTCTTCATGGCTTCCTTAATGGAAAAATCATTGCTCTTCCCCTCTGAGATGTCTGCAGGGTCCTCTCCTTTACACGAGAGATGGGTAATGTGATGGATTAAGTGGTCCGTGATGGGGATGGGCTCCTCCAACCATAAACACCAACCATGCACCAGGTAGAGCATCTTCCTGATGACGAAGATCGTCATTGGGGCGCGGTGGTAATGCGGCACCCAGGGGAGGTTTAATAACCCTGCCTTTTCAACTCTGCGTAACCACTTCCATGGCTCTAATTCTATAACTCCCGCCGCGGTGTTCTTCTTGGGATTCATGAGCTACGCAGTCTCTAGGTGAGGGAATTTCTCATGGTTAGTGAGATCCCAATATTAAAACTTCAATTTCGGTAGCTGTCCCAGGTGTGTACCCTCAAAGATGATGTCATCCGGGAGGAGCAGAGTCTCGAGAGAGCTCTCACTCTCGTTAAGGTCCTTGGGAACTTTTGCCTTCCCCTTTCGTGGGGGGAGATACGTGGGCAGCTTTGTTGGAGGGTGCGTAGACTCAGTTTCTTCCTCCATGCCCTCATCCTTGTCTTCTTCAATTATGAGGTCTTCTAGGTCTTCTTCCTCCTCATTAGTTTCCAGGTTAACTACTTTCAATTTTTCCTCCATCGTTAATCTGGTGCGTAATGGGTTTCAAGGGGATACACGCACCAGAATCATTGGCTATTTGTCTTTCTTTAATCTCGGTGTGCGTGGTGATTTAGGGATTTCTGCAACAATCCCGACACCTTCAATGGCATCTGTTGGATTTTATGCGCCTGACCCAGGTTCAAAAGTGATTTAGCCAAGAAAATCCCGGTACTACTAGCCCTTTCGGCAGCAGTCCGTGGAGCATGGACTGAGGTCTCACCTGAAGTAGTATGGGAGGGTGCTAGAACCAGATTTCTGCACCTTAGGGATGTTTGATGGGCTTCTGGAGGTTCACGGTCCGACCCGTCGCTACGCGCACTTGCTAGTCCTTTGCAACCCATGCTGCTATTTCTATACAGCCCTACTCAGGGCGTGACCCATATAATACCCAAGTTCCTTACTAATTACTTAACTTGTGTGTGTAATATTTGTGGCTTTTACAACATATTTAGCAATCATATCAATGTGCGCGATACATAAACCAATATAAACATAAAGAAGATAATGCACAACAAATACACAAAAAATAAGAATCAACTCCTCTTTATTAATCTTCAACCCTGATTATAGACTCAACACTGCCCTACACACTCAGCTAGGGACTCTACTAGGCCTCTGTGCACTCAGCTGCAGAGCCTCTTCTTACCACTACGACCCAAGACACTTAGAACATTACTCTAAGCTCGGACCATTCCTTCGCTACTCACTCTTTCATCTACTATCTTTTCAACTTAGAGCCTTGCTCTATTTATACAATCCCATGGTTTGTGGACCATGGGTAGGAGGACATGACTTTACATTACATTACATTACTTTAGGGTGGATATCCCTATGACTTAACCTCTACTTCACGCTCTGTGCCCATAATTCACGAAGTTTTACAAAAAATATGACCAAAACTTGGGCTTTGAGTCCCAAAACATGTTATGGGGGGGATTCCATGCCCAACAACCCCCAACACAATCATCGTGACTCGTCCTGAGTCACTTTGCTGGTGCAGCGATCTTGGCATGGAGCCCCTCCAATTGTTTCTGTATTGCTCGGAGGTCCATGGTGCATTATTCTGCTATTTGTTGGACCTGCTGCATGCATGCTTCTGAATCATCCACATATGAATCGTGTCCTTTCTTTGTTACCGACTTCTGGTGTGTGTGTTTATAGTCCCGTGCCTTTTGTTTGATTCCTCGGGTCGGGAAGACTGTGCTTTGGCCGGTTAGTCAGATAACCGGCCCACCCATGTAGGGCTTCAGGAAACTGCTGTTTACTTTTCCTGGGAAGGGTTCTCCATTAAGTTTGACTAGCTATACCGCTCCTCCATCTGTGACGTCCTTTACCACATATGGTCCCAGCCATTGCATTCTGAATTTTCCCATAAAATTTTCAAACTTACTGTCATACAGTCGCACTAAGTCATTTACCTTGAAGGTGCACAACTTGATATGGCAGTCATGCTAGGCCTTTTCATGCTGCTTTTGTACCTATTGATGAAATCCAACCAAAAACCATTCTTCCTTGAGTTATTCTAATTGCGCGAGCCTTTCTTTGAGAGCTTCACGGTTTGTCATGCCTGTGAGTGCTACTATTCGTAGACTAGGTACGATGTATTCCATCGGCATGACAACTTCTGTACCATATACCAATCGGAAGGGTGTCTGTCCCATCAATTTCTTGCATGTTGTCCTATATGCCCATAACACAGTAGGTACGCATAGGTCCCAGTCGTTCTGCTGCACGTTACAGACTTTGTTCAGCGCAGTCTCCAGTATTTTATTGAATGCCTCTACTGTGCCATTGGCCTGGGGGTGGTACGATGTACTTTTTTGATGATACACCTAGAACTCTTCTATGAGTGTGCTAATGGTTTCATTTAAGAAATGTGTTCCTCAATCGCTCATTAAGTTTTTTGGACAGCCAAATCATGTCATCATGTTTTCTAACAAAAACTTTGCAGTCATGGTGGTTGTACAGTCCTTGACCGGTTACGCTTCCACCCATTGTGTTAGGTACTCCGTCACGGTGATGATGTAGCGCACTCCCATCTTTCTTTGAGGATTGATTAGGCCCACAAAGTTGATTTCCTATTTCTCAAACGGCTGAAGTGTCATTTGGGGATTTAGTGGCATCTCATCCCTTCGTGATGGTTTCCCCATCCTTTGACATATATCGAAAGCCTTACAGTGTGCTTTCGAATCCTGGTGTAGGGTCAACCACCATAACCTTGTAGGAAGAATCTTCTACGCGGTCACGCGTCCTACATAGTGTCCTCCTGTAGTGCCCCCATGTGCTTCCGTGAGGATCTGACAGCGTTCAAATTCAAGTATGTATCTTTGCAATATCTCATCATTGCTCATCTTGTAAAGGTGGCCCGCGATGACAGAAAATTCTGCCGCACGCACCACCAGTTCCTTCTTCTGTTGGATTGAGTACTCCTTCGGTACAGTCCCTGTTGTTAGAAAATGGATTATATCTTCGAAGTGTCCATCCGCGATGCTCACGGTAAAGCGCTGTGCATTGGGTATTCCCTCCTCCAAATTGGTTGGTTCCTCGCCTATCTCAATTCGTGACAAGTGGTCTGGTCCTACGTTTAAGTGTCTCGGCTTGACTATGACCTCAAAAACATACTCTTGAAACAGTAAAAGCCATCTGCATATTCTCCCCCCCAATACAGGCTTGTTCACCAAGTATTTCAACACGGAATGGTCGGTATACATCTTGAAATGTCTATTAAGTAAATAGTGTCGGTATTTTTGGAGCGCATACACCATTTCCAAACCCTCATGCTTAGTGGTAGAGTAGTTCTTTTCTCCTTTGGACAATCTTCGGCTTGCAAATGCGATCAAGTGATCTATGCCCTCCGCACCTTCTTGTGTGAGTATGGCTCCCAACGCGATACACGATGCATCAACATGTACATGAAATTCCATGTCCCATTTCGGGAAGACCAGGATTGGCGCGGAGGCCAGTTTCCCCTTGAGGACATCCAAACTCTTCATGCAATCATCATTCCAGCAATATGTAACATATTTTTTTGATAGATTTTCCATTGGTGCGGTTATTTGGGCATAATTTTTGATGAACTTCCTATAGTATCCAGTGTGTTCGAAGGTAGCGTGAGTTGTTTAACACTTCGCGGTGCTTCCAAATTTAGGATAATGACAATTTTTGCAGGGTCCACCATTAGTCCTTGTTTGTAGACCACATGTCCCAGTACGTTTCCAAAGGGAATGAGGAAAGTGCACTTCTTCAAGTTCAGCATAATCTAGTGCTGGCGACAAGTATCCAACATCAAACCTAAGCTTGCTACATGGTGCTTAACTAATCCAAAAATAGTCTAGTCATCTAGATAGACCTCCAAAAACTTGTTGATGTATTCCTTGAATGCGGTTACCATGATGCACGATAATATAGCTGGCGCATTCTTCAGTCCAAATGGCATCACGGTGTATTGAAAGCAACCCCATTCTGTTGCAAAGGTCTTCTTGTTCCTATCTTCCAGCACGATCTTGATCTGGTGGTACCCTAAGAACCCATCCGTGAACAAGTATGCTTCCTGACTACCAACATTCTCCAGTACTTCATCTATAAATGGTGTTGGGAATGGATCGTGTACACAGGTGTCGTTCAGCTTACTAAGGTCCACACATATTCTTATTTCACCCTTCCTTTTTCTCTCCTGTACTACCATAGGACTCACCTAGTTGGATTCTTCCACCGATTCAATAATTCTGGCTGCGATCATTTTGTCTAATTCGTTGTGGACCTTTTATTTGTATTTCGGGTTCAAGCGGTATGGCCGCTGCTTAACTGGCTTCGCGTCGGGTTTTAGGGTGATCTTCATCATCCCTAAATAGCCCACAATCCCTTTTAAGTCTATAATTTTAGTTGGGAACAAGTCTTGGTATTCGCAGAGTAGCTCAACGACTTTATCGATCATGGCATCGTCCCAATGGTCCCCCAGCATTTTGTACTTCGGCTCTGCCTCTGTTCCAATGTTGACTTGCTTTGTCTTTAATGACGCAGTGATGTTAGGGTCTTCAAGTGATGGTTCGTGAATCTCGCGAGAGCCTTCTGTTTCTAGAATTTTAATGTTCCATGGGTCCTCATCATCCTCTTTTACCTTTATGTTATAACACTCCAATGCATTGCTTAATTGTGTCACCCAGTCTGGCTGAAGTACTCCCATTGGTTCCTGTGGTATTTTGAAGATAGAAGCTTTTACTGCTTGTAGCACATCATCAACAGTATCCGACCAACAATCTTCAAATGTGAACGTTAACAAAAATCTCTTGCGCAAGACATCCCATTCACTCGTACCATGGCATAGCTCCATCTCAATATACCAATTCATGGGTATGACATCCAGGGTATGGTAGAATAAATGCACCCATTCAGGTTGTGGCTCTTCCTCGCAGACCTTGGTCCATTTCGCGAGGTGCATGGGTGGATCATCTCGTCCATCATATTTTTCTACTAGTCATAATTGGGGTTTTCCAAAATGCAGGCACATCATCCTTCTATAAACGCCAGTCCTCAAAATTTCCTTGATGCGTACCCCACCATCGTATGGTGTTACGCACAGTGCCCATTTCAGTGCATCAAATTGCCGTTGTTCTAGTACTATACTTCCAAATTTGCTAAGAAATTCATCCACCACTGATAATCCATAATATGTCGGAAGCTCCCTTGCCTCTGTTGTCATGCAACGCAATGGCCTGATCATCATGTTTCAGTTCAGTGTTGTTACTTCGTGTAGCTGATTCTGCCATTGCTCTACCTCTTTGTCTGAATCCGAAGTGCAGGAGATTTCGCGCTCCCACGAAATCCTTCCATTTGTAGTCGAATTCACCCAATCCTCTCCTTGTGCAATTATCTTGTAGATACAGTCGAGATCATCATCACTATCATCGTCGTGCATCAGTTTAGTGTATCGTGCTCCTTCGGCTGGATCTAGTGGTACTACTACGCATAGTGACTTTTTCTCAAAGGTCATTTTGTGCTTCTTCAGATTTATGACTCCATTCATATCGGTAGCCCATTCTATTCCTAGTAGTGTGGGATAGGGATTGTTGTCATCGAAAATCTCTATCACTTCAAAATCTGCCTACACGCTCGCACCTTCAATATCGACTATCACCCCTTGCAATCTTCCCATGGGAAAAATCTTTTATTGGTTCGCCATTCGTAGCTGAATAGGGGACCATTGTAATGCAGGTCTGCCAATGCGTTCCCATGTTTGCTTTGGTAGTACATTCGCGTCCGAACCCAGATCTAGGATTACCTGATCCATTTCATACTTGCCTATTTGCGCAGTCAACCTCATCTCCCTTCCTGTGCGCAATGCATGCTTTCCAAGTTTTCAGACCACGCGCGGTTCTCCTGACCCCATACACCTAGTTATAAGTTCATGTAGTCCTTTGATTGCCTTGCTGTCACACAGCAGTTTTATGCATGTCTCTAGAAAGGTAGTGAGCATTGAAGGATCCATCCCTGGTTCTAGTTGATCCTTACTACCTGAAGTGGAGGCGTCGGTGAAGCCCTTCTTAGCTTCCATGAATGTCTCCTTCGCACATTCTAAGTCAAAATCAAGTTCTTTGTAGGAGCCTTGCGAACCCATGCGTTGTCTTCTGGCTTCTTCCCTTTATCATATCACGTTGTCATACTACTCCTGAGCTTCATGTTTACATTTGGGTCTTCTTCGCGTAGTTCAGACCTCATCATTTGTAAATTCTGGGTCGAAGGGGGCTGGAGTACCCCCTTTTCACGCATCTTCACTATCAGCGAAGGGCAATCTTCAACCTCATGATCAAACTGATTACAATACCAACATGATATCCTAGTCGGGTTAATATAATTGTAGGCATAATGCCCTGGCCTTTCACAATTGTAACAAATTATTTGGCCACGACCCATTCTCGATCTCATTCCACCTCGACCTTGACCGCACCCGTGAAACCTAGCGTGCACCATCCCTACATTTAGGTCGAGGGCTCACGTTTCGGCCTACACCCTGTAGGTAGGAGTTTGATCCATCATTAGTTCATAGCTTCGGCAGGTGCATTCTTCATGGCCTAGCGACCTGCAGAAATTACAAAATAATTCTTGGGATGTCTACGTATACTTCTGCAACAGATGACAATTATCCGCAGTGTGTTTTCCTCCTATCTGGCATATCGCACACCATAATGTAGACGCCATGCTTGGACCTGCTTGTGCCTCCGGTCTTAATGGAATTGGCCCTCCCCTTGCCAAGTAGCTCGTGAACACTGGATAATGGTCCTTGTTGTGGCCTTGGCCTTTGCATTTTATGCACCATACTTCCTTGTGAACCTCCGGCTGAGTTGTCCTGTCCTATTTCAAACTTTGCATCTCCAGACATAGATTCTGCAGTTGCGTGTGGATTTTTTGGACTCCCAACCCAGGGTCTTGTATAGGGGTCTCATGCAATCTCATTGCCATCTCCAACACTTCGGCCTGGGTGGAAAGTTTTTGCTGTGACAACGTCGTCCTTAAGTGTGGCATAAGTGAGGCCACAAACCATGCGTGATGTTGTGAATCTGTTAATGTCATATAGGCTTCACAGATCATACTCTTCAACCTTTGGTCCAAATCCTGGGGGGTCTCACCTGGGAGCACCGTGATCTCCTTAAACATAATGATTGATTGTGTCTCTGATTTTGGCCTGCTAAATTCCCTGTTCGGTGCAGTCTGGATCTCTGCAATTCCTACATTTGGGTGGCCATTAGAATGCTTGGTATACCACATTAATGTGCAATCTTGCAGTGTGCTCACCAGCATAGCCTTTTTAATATTATCATGCATGACACCCTATGCTTCCCATACTGCTCTTACCATGAACCACAATTGGTCAAGATCTTCATTTCCTACTCCTCTGAACACCGACAGTTTGATCACACTCGCCATATTGAATTGCGGTGGTGGCGGAGGTGGAGTGGGTGGAGATGGAGGTGAGGGGGGTGAAACGGGTGGTGGTATGGGTGGGGGTGGTAAACGTGGAATTCTCTGTCTTATCAAACTGACCGTGCTTCTTGGATAAACTTTCAGCTCCTCCTTGCTTTCCCGTGGGGGTGAAATTAAGGGACTGTTTTCCAACTCCTCACTACTTTCGCTTCTCTAGATATTCCCGCTTCACGTAATCCCAAACATTAATTTTTTCACATAACCTGATTTTCACACAATAGCATCTTAATCCAAGTGTTCAAAGGTTTAATATACTTACCTCGCAGTCCCTTGAGAAAATGTCACTCTACCTCACTGCAGCTGACGGTCGTGTCTACCATGAACTTAGTGATAAATCCTCTTATTATTCGGTCGAGCCAGTGGTCCACAGCTCATGCTATATTATCATTTGATGCTTCTAGTCTGCGTACTAATTCTAAAGTCCACACTATTGGTTTTTCGATCCTACACCTTCCTTGGCTGTCTGCTAACTTTGCGATCCACTCATACAACTCAGAAGGAAAGGATGCAAAGAAAATTTCGTGGATTTCTATGTACAAGTAGTGCTCCAACCACTGTTCCTTAGATACTCATGGATTTTTGTTCTCCTGTGCCATGAACTCGTGAATCTTCTTGTCCAACCACTCTTCAATTTCTTTCTTTGTTGGATTCCAGTGGCATGACATCAGACATCCTTTATGCAGATCTCGGTCCTGGCAATGGAACCATTTGTTGGCTTGTATGGGCCTGACCCAGGTTCAGAGGTGATTTAGCCAAGCAAATCTCGGTACTACTAGCCCTTTCAACAACAGTCTATGGAGTGCGGACTGAGGTCTCACCCGAAGTAATATGGGAGGGTGCTAGAACCATGTTTTCGCACCTTGGGGATGTCTGATGGGATTTTGGAGGTTAGCGGTCTGACCCGTTGCTACGTGCACTTGCTAGTCCTTTGAAACTCCTGCTACTATTTTCACGTAGCCCTACTCAGGGCATGACCCATATAATACCCAAGTTCCTTGCTAATTAACTGATTACTTAACATGTGTATGTAATATTTATGGTTATTACAACATATTTAGCAATCATATCAGTGTGTGCAATACATAAACCAATATAAGAAGATAATGCACAACAAATACACAAAAATAAGAATCAACTCCTCTTTATTAATCTTCAGTCCTGATTGCAAACTCAACATCGCCCTGCACATTCAGCTGCAGGGGTCCACGCACTCAGTTGCAGACTCTACTAGGCCTCTATGCACTCAGCTGCAGAGCCTCTTCCTACCACTACGAACCAAGACACTTAGAACCTTAATCTAAGCTCGGACCATTCCTTCACTACTCAATCTTTCATCTATTATCTTTTCAACTTAGAGCCCTGTTACACTAAAAAATGTCACCTTGACTACTTACAGTTAGTATGGCTCAAATCAACAGTCATGCTACCCTCTTAGGCAAGTCTCATGCCTCTGTTATCCATCTCAAACTCAAAGAAGAGAGAAAGTCTTGTAAAAACTATGTTTATCTCTGGGGTCGCAGGTTCTCTCTAGCCTTACCTGCGGGGACGCTGACCATGTTCACAAAATCTGCGTCCATGGACGCTCTGTATGTTAAGGGACAGGTGCGTCCCTCTGTAAAAGGCAAAATGCACGAGTTTTATCTTGAAAAAGTTACTTGTGGTTACTTCTAGAACATTCTAGAGGTCGGTTTGATGAAATGGATGCGCCTCCAGTTGGTTCATGTATCTCTATTAAGGGGGAACTTATCCCATCAATAAGGGAGCTATCCCACCCAAAGAGGGGGATGATCCCATTGATAGTGGACCTGAATAACCTCTTTACAGCACTATAAATAAAGACATTGAGCCAGAGGGAGGAGAGGTTGGAGCTATACATTTTCTTTGGGTAAATGCTGCAGGATTTAGGTCTTCCATTAGAGCCTTTGTGAGGAGAGATTGTCTTTACTTGATTCTACTTGGAAGAGGGTGAGCTTTGTCAAAGTAGAGGAAAACCCTTGATGGACCCTGGGAGGAACTTGCACAACACCAAGGCCAGGTTGTAAGAGTTTCTTTGTTTCGTTATTAATACAAACTGGTTTATTTTTCTCAATAGCTTGTGTTAATGAGTTATTTCATGTGTTCCTTGGTCTGCATGTTGAATATATGTTTTATTATATGAAATGCAAGTGCTTGGTAATTGTTTGATTGTTTGTGGTTGCAGGAATTGACTTGAAGGAAGAGCTCATCCGGATCGTCAAGAACGGACTTCAACAACAGCGTTTTGGAATAAGGTAAGCCTAAACACTTGTAGTTTTCATGTTGTAAAAGGTGTATTTAGAGAAAGATCACTCCATTTTGTCTTGTTTGTCATTAGAATGTCTTAGACTTCTAGGAAGGTCAGCCGTGTCCGCACCCTTGACCAATTCCGTGTGACAAATTGGCGACTCCACTGGGGAATCCATTAATGAGAGAGTCTTTTCCTTTATGTGAACTTTGCTTTGAGAAAATCATTTTTATTTTCTGGTTTTTGACTGTGAGAATTAGTATTTGGGTGGCTTAGCTTTAGATTTAGTTAGATTTGGTTTTTCTTCATTTTTCCAGAAGGACGCACCCTCTGAGTACTGCACAGTGCGTCTTTGGACGCGCTGTTGCCGTTTGCACAGAGCGGGCCCGCACCTGTGATAACGGGTGGCCTGCGTCTTCCTGTAAAATTTAAGAAAATTCCATTTTTGCTTTAAATTGCTTTTAGATTTTGATTTTCCTTAGTATTTTCTGCCCAGATCCTTTAATACCCTGTCAAAAATTTTCACCTGAACTTGTTTCATTAGCATTCCTGCTTTTAGCTTTCATCAATTGGGTGTTTTGAGTCTCTTTTTTGAGAAATTCTTAATTTGATTTCCTTTGGTCATTACTTGGAGGTTTCTCTCAGTCTTTTCACAATTTTGCATCTTTTTGCTTTTGTTTTTGCAAAAAAATTTCCTGTATGAGTGTTAATCGCCTTTGAGTGTTTTTATGTTTTGATCTTTGGAACTCTCACCCAATTTTCTCGACTTGCACTTGATTGGTTCTTAGATTACATTAGAATCATCTTGTGTTTGAGAATTCTCTTGCATAGATCACATTTGCATAATTAGAGTTCTCAGTTTCAGAATATGAATGAAAAATGTGCATAGATTACATTTGCATACTTTTCATGGGAATTGTGCATAGATTACAATTGCATAGTTTACATTCTGAAAAATCAATCGTAGATTTAGATCAGCTTTCTTTGATTTGAATTTACACAAAAATAAAAATAAAAATTTGTTTGGAATTGATTTGCATTAGGTTTTCTTGATGAAATTAGTGCATTAGAGAATTTGTTAAATTTTCTCTTAATGATCAATTTTTTGCATTGTTGGAAGTGAATGGAAACTCTCTCCTTACTCTAGTTAGGATTCATCGAATTGAAAGGATTGCATTATCATATTCGATTGCATTCAGTTGAGTTGGGTCATAACACCATTGGTTTCGTATCCATTTACCCATTTGAGTAATAACAGCCTTAATAACACAGCGCTTAATTAAAATTCATCTAGTAATTTTTACATTTCTAGGGCTCTGAAACACCAACATAGCTTAGGCTAGGGTCTTGGAGTAGGTGAGTACTTAACTCTCCAAGACTACAAAACCAAACAGATAGTTTATCTTGCGTAGAATAAATCCAATTGTTTCAATTGCACTCTGGGAAAGCTCCTCTTAAAGGAGAAGCACGAGCTCGTGTCCGAACCAGTGAGGAAATCATTCCCCCCTCGTTGGGAACGACGCCAGACAGTACGTATTACAAACGGTAAACCTCGGATTAACCATTGTCGAGGAGCCAGGGGTCACTTCTCGGTAAACCTTGGATTACTGTCAAGGAGCCAGTAAGGGGATTGAGCTTGTTACTCTGCCCTTGCGTGCTGTCGGAGTTTAGACTGTTCCCCCAGGTGTAATTGTTGTGATTGGTAACTTTAGTGACCATAATCTTTAGGGTTCTACCGAGGTGACGGTGGAGGGAAGGTCCCACTGTACTTGGAGCAGACGTCGGTTATACTCACTTGGATTTTCCGGGGGGTTCACTTCACTTCGAGACGGTTAAAGTGGAGGAACTTGTGCCGGTCTATTCATTAAGCAGGTTGCCGGGGTAACTGTTCCACCCACCACTTCTGTACTAAATTCAGCGATGTTGGGCTTCATCACCAACTAGTGTTTTCGGTCCGGAAGGCTACTGTTTGTGTGTGGTTTGACTCCTAGATTTGATAGCGCGTGTTAATTTGTTTGTTTTTACTTTTAGAGACCATAGGTGTGAATTGTGAATTTTAGTTGTTAGGTGTGAATTGTGAATTGTTAATTTTAGTTTTAAATTGTTAATAAAATTCACTGAAGTTGAATATAATGGCAAATGCTCCGGAATTTATCAACCTAGGAACCCCTCCTAATGAGAATCCTAGTACTTTTCCTTACTTTGGAAATGTTGGTCCTCCTTACATGGCTACTTTTTCATTACCTGGATTTACAATAGGTTTACCGATATGGTTATTTTCAACTTCGTTGGCCCAAAATACTCCAATTGTTCCATCTCAACCGGATGCTTCACCTCACCAGAGTTCACCATCTCAACATCACCAACCTTCTGTTGACCCTTTACCTTCTTCGCCTAATTTTTCTTCCTCCATTTTTTCCTCTTCGCCTGGTAAAAGCCTTGATGTTAGTAACCAGGAGGCTAAGAAGAAGAAGAAAGGGAAGAAGAAGAAGAAGAAGAAGAAGCAAGATAAGAAAGAAGTCAACCAACCAACCATGGCTGTAAGTGTTAGTTGTGTTGAGGAAAATTCCGACATGCATCGTAAACCCAAATACCCTTGCAGGCTTTGTAAGGGTGACCACTTCCTTGTCAATTGTCCTAGTATTCCAAAGGTCTTGGAAGTATGGTCAGAAAAATCTCATCAACTTTCCATTGATCCATCAACCAGTGATAGTCAGGTTCTTGGGAAAAAGGGTAAAGTTAGGTTTCCTTGTAAGTTATGCAAAGGGAGTCATCAAACTCACATTTTCCCTCACATGGATGAAGCCTCAACATTGTTGGAAAAAATTACTGTTCCACAGCAAGAATTTCCAACTGGTTACCGTAAACTTTCTCCCAACCTACCGTCAACTGATGGAGTGATTGATTTAAATTCAAGTCTAGTTGATCACACTCTCCCATTGGAGAGTGAAACTCATGTCACTCAGGTTGATGATCCGTTAGTTGATCATGTGGTCGATTCAATTTCACATTCGATCGATCACACTCTCCCTTTCAAGAGTAAATTTCATATCGCTGATGTTCTTCTTGTTACATCAGATTCTTCTATGCCGGGGGGCATTTCACCTGTTTCTACAGAACCCCCTCCAAGTACTGAGGTCTTTTCCTTTGACTGGAATAGACTGACAGAACCTCGTCTTCCTTCCTCCATCCCTTTCCAAATCATTGTCAAGGCTGGTGGTAGGGACATACATCGTACTCAGGTAGATGAAGGTGCTTCTGTTAGTATTTTATCCTCAGCTGTTTGGAAAGCTTTGGGTTCCCCTCAGCTTGCGCCTATTACGCAGAATCTGAAAGCTTTTAACAGAACCATTAGTGAACCTTTAGGGATCCTTCCTAAGTTTTCTATTACCTTGGAAGGTAAAACTGTTTTTGTTGATCTTATGGTAGTTCGAGGTCCCTTGGATTTCAATTTACTCCTTGGGCGAGACTATGTTTATGCAATGAAAGCTGTCGTATCGACACTCTTTCGCGTGATGTCTTTCCCTCACAATGGCAGTATTGTGACTGTAGACCAGCTTTCGTTCCCTAGTCTTTTTTCAACTACCAATAATATGACACCCCTAAATGTTCCTCATTCTAAAGTGGTATCTACCCTGCCACGGGTTAATTATGTGGCAACTGGTCCCATGTTTTCAGTTACCGATGTAAGTGAGCCTCTCACTGTTGATTTAGATCCGGTAATTGACATGGAAAACTCTATGGGATTATTTGAACACGATGTTCTTATCCCTTTTGAGTCCCTTGACGTGTGTTCCTTCCAAAAAACTATTCTTCCTTCAGATGAAGACCTTTTGGAAGCCATGATCAAGGTGTGTCCATTGACATGTCTTTCTTCCAGTTGGAAGCCATGATCAGGTACGAGGATAGTTTTTTCCTGTATCAACCTCGTTAAAAAATGAAATAGGCTGTAATGAGGATAGTTCTTTTACTGAGTCAACCTCATTAAAAAATGAATCAGGTAGATTTTAGGTTATGTAGGTAGACTGTAAAAAGTAGGGTTCCGAGGAAAGTTCCTTTTACTGTGTCAACCTCGTTAAAAAATGAATCAGTTGATGAGGATAGTTCTTTTACTGAGTCAACCTCATTAAAAAAAGAATCAGGTAGGTTTTAGGACATGTAGGTAGATTGTAGAAAGTAAGTGTGTGCGAGGACAGTTCCTGTTACTGAGTCAACCTCGTTAAAAAATGAATCAGGTACGAGGATAGTTCCTGTTACTGAGTCAACCTCATTAAAAAATGAATCAGGTATGAGGATAGTTCTTTTCTTGTGTCAACCTCCTTAAAAATGAAACAACTCCCTTTTCAAGTTAAATATTGAAAGTAAACCTTCATTTCATCCAGCCGGTTGAATGCAATGAAGCCTGGGGGGCATGTACCTCATTTTGCATCATTAAACTGGGGACATGCGAAATTTTTGAGCATAGTTCCTTGTCTTGTGTCAAGCTTGTTAACAAATGAAACAAGGGTAGGTTAAGTAGGCAGATTGTAGAGTAGTTATGAGCATAGTTCCTTGTCTTGTGTCAAGCTCGTTAAAAAATGAATCAAGGTTTTTAGAGCATAGTTCCTTGTCTTGTGTCAAGCTCATTAAAAAATGAATCAAGGATTTTAGAGCATAGTTCCTTGTCTTGTGTCAAGCTCGTTAAAAAATGAATCAAGGTTTTTAGAGCATAGTTCCTTGTCTTGTGTCAAGCTCGTTAAAAAATGAATCAAGGTTTTTAGAGTAAAGTTTTTGTTAGGTAGATTGTAGAGAGTAGTTATGAGCAAAGTTCCTTGTCTTGTGTCAAGCTCGTTAAAAAATGAAACAACTCCCACAAGTCTTTCCAAGATCTGGAAAGTAAAGCTTCATTCCATCCACCTCATTGAATGCAATGAAGCTTGGGGGGCATGTACCTCATTTTGCGTCATTATGCTGGGGGCATGTGAACTTATAACAAGCATAGTTTGTCGTTTCAAGCTTGCATAAACATGAAACCGATTCCGAGCATAGTTATTTTCCTGTGTCAAGCTCATTAAAAAATGAAACAAATCCTCCTCTACTTGAGTCGAGAGATTGACTAGATCTCATAAATGTTAAGTTTTTAGGTTAGTTATTTCAGTTTTTGCGTAATTTTCTTATAGTTTTAGGTCGAGTCTTTCAAATGATCTCGTTCATGAACCTTCTTTTCATTCAACTGGTTGAATGAAATCAAGCTGGGGGGGCATGCGCTCTAACAGTTATGCTTAGGGGGCATCAAGCACAGTTTTATCTCTGTTTCAAGCTTGTGTAAAAATGAAACTACTCTGAAGCATAGTTTTTGTCTGTTTCAAGCTTTTGTAAAAATGAAACCTATCTCGAGTCAATTTCAGTTATTTTCAAGACTCGTTAAACTCATGAAAATACCGAGATTATTTTGCTATCTTTCATTCTCGTAAAACAAATGAAAATGCCGAGATCTTTCCGTCTTTTCCTACTCGTAAATTAAATTGAAAGTCGGCCATATGAGTACATTTTTATCATTTTTTCGAACTCGTTAAAACTTACGAAAAAGTGAAAACCATGAGTACATTTTTATCCCTTTTTCGAACTCGTTAAAACTTACGAAAAAGTGAAACCTTGGAGTTCTCTTTTAAGCCCTTTTCAGACTCTTAAAACATGAAAAGATTGCCGAGCGTTTCTTTTACACTCGTTAAAACGGAATTAAAAGACGGTCCCCTTTTAGCTCTTTTCTGACCGCAAAATCAGGAAAAGATTGCCGGGATTTTGTCGTTTCAAACTCGATAAGGAAATAAAACGACGTGTCCTTGATCGCTTTTTACTTTTCAGGTCAACGACACTATTATGAAAGTACTCCTTGGTCGCAAGATCAAGCGGTTCCCCCAGGTATTATTTTATACTTTTTCGGGCTTGAGGGACACAAATGTACGAAAAAGTTCAACGTGGAGTCTCCCTTAGTTTTTTCAGACTCTCTAAAATTGAAAAACGCCGAGTTTCTCTTATACTGGGCTCGTTAAACTTTTACAGTAGAGGACCTGTTCAATTACAAACAGGAACGAACCACTCCTTCCTAGGGTTCGAATTTAAACTAGGTTGGACTCGTCCGAAGGATGAGCTTATAATCAAGCATATGTTATCCTCCTCAAGCTTGTTAAAAATAAAGAGGTACTTGCCAGAAATGGTGGGGGAAAAGAGAGAAGAATGAACCTGTTTGTTCCGTCCACCTCATTGAACGCAATGAAGCTTGGGGGGCATGTACCTTGATTTGCATCATTATGCTGGGGGCATGTGAACTTATAACAAGCATAGTTTTTCGTTTCAAGCTTGCATAAACATGAAACTGAATCCGAGCATAGTTCTTTTCCTGTGTCAAGCTCGTTAAAAAATGAAACAAATCCTCCTCTAATTGAGTCGAGAGTTTGACTAGACCTCATAGATGTTAGGTTGTACGTTTAGGTTAGTTATTTCAGTTTTTGCATAATTTTCTTACAGTTTTAGGTCGAGTCTTTCAAATGATCTCATTCTTGAACCTTCATTTCATCCACCTTAGTTGAATGAAATGAAGCTGGGGGGCATGCGCTCTAACAGTTATGCTTAGGGGGCATCAAGCACAGTTTTATCTCTGTTTCAAGCTTGTGTAAAAATGAAACTACTCTGAAGCATAGTTTTTCTCTGTTTCAAGCTTTTGTAAAAATGAAACCTATCTCGAGTCAATTTCAGTTATTTTCAAGACTCGTTAAACTCATGAAAATACCGAGATTATTTTGCTATCTTTCATTCTCGTAAAACAAATGAAAATGCCGAGTTCTTTCCGTCTTTTCCTGCTCGTAAATTAAATTGAAAGTCGGCCATATGAGTACATTTTTATCATTTTTTCAAACTCATTAAAAACTTACGAAAAAAGTGAAAACCATGAGTACATTTTTATCCCTTTTTTCGAACTCGTTAAAACTTACGAAAAAGTGAAACCTTGGAGTTCTCTTTTAAGCCCTTTTCAGACTCCTAAAACATGAAAAGATTGCCGAGCGTTTCTTTTACACTCGTTAAAACGGAATTAAAAGACGGTCCCCTTATAGCTCTTTTCTGACCGTAAAAACAGGAAAAGATTGCTGGGTTTTTGTCGTTTCAAACTCGATATGGAAATAAAACGACGTGTCCTTGATCGCTTTTTACTTTTCAGGTCAGTGGCACTAATTATGAAAGTACTCCTTGGTCGCAAGATCAAGCGGTTCCCCTAGGTATTATTTTATACTTTTTCGGGCTTGAGGGACACAAATGTACGAAAAAGTTCAACGTGGAGTCTCCTTTAGTTTTTTCAGACTCTCTAAAATTGAAAAACGCCGAGTTTCTCCTATACTGGGCTCGTTAAACTTTTACAGTAGAGGACCTGTTCAATTACAAACAGGAACGAACCACTCCTTCCTAGGGTTCGAATTTAAACTAGGTTGGACTCGTCCGAAGGATGAGCTTATAATCAAGCATATGTTATCCTCCTCAAGCTTGTTAAAAATAAAGAGGTACTTGCCAGAAATGGTGGGGGAAAAGAGAGAAGAATGAACCTGTTTGTTACCTTTTATCTCAAAAGAAACTTTATTACCACTCTTGAACACGACACTTTTCATTCACCTGGGTTGGGAAATCTTTTACCTCACAGTTGATCAAACCACTTTGAAAGTCTTTAACCGGGTTCCGGGGATTAACTTTGAGTTATTCGTCACCGAGCCATCTGTCGTGTCGTTATGTGTTCAAGAGGTCTGCAAGCAAAACTTTCATCTGCAAAATACTTGTCATCCATTTGACCATCCCTGAGTCAGTCCTTACAGCAACATTTCTTCAACTTGAACAATGATTTCGTGTTGCGGGCTTGCCTGCAACGGGTCGCTTTCTATCGACATCGACACATTATCTAGAAAGATGACTTAGGAATCGACAGTACCTTGAAGTCTGCATGCATCAATGGCAGGTTTCTCGCCTTTGACGTTAGTTTACATCATTGACTTTCGATCAAAGGATTCCGTGAAGTGTTCGACATCAAGACATCTATTCACATTTCACGGGTTGTGCTTGGTACTTTGAGAACCATTGACATTACTGGTGGTCTCTCTCACGCTTGCTAACAGTTTACATCATCCACTGGTAATCAAGTGGTTTCTAACATGTTCGACATCAAATCATTTAATCACATGGCTAGAATCGTACCAATTTGGGAAGTAGAAGTGAAGACCCTGGATCTAGTTTCTACCATCCAGGCTGCGAGGAGTTTTGTATTCATTATCTATGTAGACTAATCATAAACAGATGGCTGCGTCCATACTGTGTCTACAAAAGTCTATAAAAATGATGTACTGCAAGATCATTCCTGTATCAGAGTAGTCAGTCCATTAGTTAAAGTTTTGAATCTGAGTATGGGAATGCCTACCTCAGTGATGATATAATCTTATACATGTATTTTGTGTTGAAAATTGCAGGTTCCAACCAGGTCATCCACAAGACAATCCTTGAAATGATAAAGCGCTTCACCCTTCCTAGAATTACAAAACCCTAATCTATTCCAGGCTTCGCACTTTAGGGGGAAATCTGTTACACTAAAAAATGTCACCTTGACTACTTACAGTTAGTATGGCTCAAATCAACAGTCATGCTACCCTCTTAGGCAAGTCTCATGCCTCTGTTATCCATCTCAAACTCAAAGAAGAGAGAAAGTCTTGTAAAAACTATGTTTATCTCTGGGGTCGCAGGTTCTCTCTAGCCTTACCTGCGGGGACGCTGACCATGTTCACAAAATCTGCGTCCATGGACGCTCTGTATGTTAAGGGACAGGTGCGTCCCTCTGTAAAAGGCAAAATGCGCGAGTTTTATCTTGAAAAAGTTACTTGTGGTTACTTCTAGAACATTCTAGAGGTCGGTTTGATGAAATGGATGCGCCTCCAGTTGGTTCATGTATCTCTATTAAGGGGGAACTTATCCCATCAATAAGGGAGCTATCCCACCCAAAGAGGGGGATGATCCCATTGATAGTGGACCTGAATAACCTCTTTACAGCACTATAAATAAAGACATTGAGCCAGAGGGAGGAGAGGTTGGAGCTATACATTTTCTTTGGGTAAATGCTGCAGGATTTAGGTCTTCCATTAGAGCCTTTGTGAGGAGAGATTGTCTTTACTTGATTCTACTTGGAAGAGGGTGAGCTTTGTCAAAGTAGAGGAAAACCCTTGATGGACCCTGGGAGGAACTTGCACAACACCAAGGCCAGGTTGTAAGAGTTTCTTTGTTTCGTTATTAATACAAACTGGTTTATTTTTCTCAATAGCTTGTGTTAATGAGTTATTTCATGTGTTCCTTGGTCTGCATGTTGAATATATGTTTTATTATATGAAATGCAAGTGCTTGGTAATTGTTTGATTGTTTGTGGTTGCAGGAATTGACTTGAAGGAAGAGCTCATCCGGATCGTCAAGAAAGGACTTCAACAACAACGTTTTGGAATAAGGTAAGCCTAAACACTTGTAGTTTTCATGTTGTAAAAGGTGTATTTAGAGAAAGATCACTCCATTTTGTCTTGTTTGTCATTAGAATGTCTTAGACTTCTAGGAAGGTCAGCCGTGTCCGCACCCTTGACCAATTCCGTGTGACAAGCCCCGCTATATTTATACAATCCCATGGTTCGCAAACCATGGGTAGGCTGACATGACTTTACATTACATTACATTACTTTAGGGCGGACAACCCTATGACTTAACCTCTACTTCGCGCTCCGCGCTCACAATTCGCAGAGTTTTACAAAACCTTTGACCAAAACTTTGGCTTTGAGCCCCAAAACATGCTGTGGGGGGATTCCATGCCCAACAACATCTTCTATGGTTAGGGCCTACACGGCCTCTTCGGCGGTCATCTATACAATTTCCCTAACTTCTTCATACGCTGCCATCTTGCTCATCCAAAAATCTCTCAATCGCTCAATCAGGGGCTCAATCAACTCTCTACATAGGGAAAAGAGGTCTTGGCTCAAAATACACGAGGCATACGACAACTCAATTCAAAAATGACCAAGTGTTGTTTTTTGGGAAGCCCTTTGTAATTATAGCATCTTTTGAATTTGAATTCGACTGTTCCCCCCAAATCTGGTCCATTAGTTCTCCCTTGGTGTCAGATTTTCCCAAATCTTGCCCATAAAGTGTGTCCTAAATGCCCGCCACGCTCTCCATTTGGCCTCAAGTCAAGCATCACATCGTGAATAGTGACTACAACAGTCACTTTCTAGCCAAACCACGTGACAACGCAGCCCCCCTTGCGTGGTCGCGAACCTTGTGACACTTTACTTCTGCGTGTAGCCCCAATATCGTGCAGCTCCTGGACAAAGTAGTTTATAATCCTGCACCTCCTTTCAACTGCCTAGAGCACTAAGACTGTACTTCCCACGGCTAGTCAGGTGGTCGCGCCACCTATATAGGGTTTCAACCGGTCATCCATCACTTTCCCTGGAAAACATCCACCTTTTATTGTTACTGGTTGTGTTGCGCACTTTATCATCTATAGCGTGCCACCATGGGTGATCTGTTTAGTAATATGTGGTCCAATCCAAGGCATCAGGCTGATCAACTCTCGGCGACAGTCCCCAAATTCGTCAATGTGATCGTGCACATCTTCTTTTATCACCCGGGTTTTCTTATCGAGAAAATCCCTCTTTATTTCATCCTCCAACTTCTTGACTTCCACTTCCACCAAAGCGCTTTTCTCCCTTAATCGCACCCTTTCTTTCATAAGTTCTTGGAGCCTAAGATCACCCTGTCGGATTTCTTCCTTAGGTCCCAAGCATTCTGCTTCATTCAGCTGCACGATCCCTTCTTCCAAGGCTCTATGAGCTATCATATCTACTGGCGCTGCTATGCGCGGACTAGGCATTTTATACTCTATGGGGATTACAACGTTCGCTCCATACTCCAGCCTTGGAGGCGTCTGCTTTGTCAGTTTCTTGCATGTTGTCCTATAAGCCCACAGAACCACTGGTACGCGTAGGTCCCAATCAGTCTGCTGCGCATCATATACCTTGTTCAGCGCTTTGCATACTGTGTTAAAGGATTTTGTGTGGATAACCTTCTGCACACTCGTTCTTCCAATACTCCGTTGTTCCAATCGGAGGAGTCATTCACGCAATTGCCTCACCCGTACATGATTACTAACCATGTCTTCTAATGCGATGTATGTGTGCATCCGCATAGGTTTTTTAACATATGCCTGTATCCATCTAGATAGGTGCGCGTGCAGGTCATTTCGCCTGACAATCTTGTCTGTTAATCGCATGTGAGGCTTCCCAAATCGTATGTGCATCATTCTCCTGCATTCACGCTAGTCTTCAAAGCTTCCTTGGTGTGTGCCCCACCACCTCACGGGCATAGCGCGCAGTACCCATTTCAAAGCCTTGAAACATTGTTGTTCTGACACTTCTCTTTCAAATTTGTTCAGGAAGGCATCTACCTCGCTTAACCCATCATATGTAGGCAGATCCCTTACCTCTGTCAATATGCAACGCAACAATCTCATCATCATGTTATAGTTCAGCGTGGTTACCTCGTGTAACCGGTTTTGCCATCGCTCTATCTCCTCGTCAGAATCCAATGTACAGGAGCTTTCATGCTCCCATGAGATTCGTCCATCTGCGGTGGGATTTACCCAGTCTTGCTCTCGCGCAGTTATCTTGTAGATGCAGTCCAAGTCATCATCACTTTCATAGTCACGCACTGGCTCTATGTAGTGTGATCCTTCTGCAGGGTCCAAAGGTACTACTATGCATAAAGATTTTTTCTCAAAAATCATCTTGCGCTTCTTCAGATTTATCACCCCATTCATGTTAGTGGCCCAATCTATTCCTAGTAGCACAGTGTAGGGATTATTGTCATCAACAATCTCTATCACTTCAAAATCTGCTAGCGCGCTTGCTCCTTCAATATCCACTGTGATTCCTTGCAATCTCCTCATAGGTAGGATCTTTTGTTGGTTTTCCATTCACAGTTGGATAGGAAACCATTGCAACATAGGCCTTCCCATGTGCTCCCATGTCTACTTTGGCAGAATTTTCGCGTCTGATCCTAGGTCCAGATTCACTTGTTCCATCTCATATTCCCCAATCTGCGTGGTCAATATCATTTCTTTGTCTATCCTCGTCACGTGCTTTCCAATCTTCCAGAATACGCGCGGTTCTCCTGGTGCGGTCCTAGCACATCTATTTATGAGTTCCTACACTCCCTTTACAGACTTGCTATCGTGCAACAGCTTCATGCATGTTTCCAGGAACGTCATGACCATCGATGGGTCCATTTTTGGCTTCGATCTATCTTTGCTTCCTGAAGTGGAGGCATCAATGAAGCTCTTCCTAATTTCCATGAAGGTTTCCTTAGCGTGCTCCAAATCAAACTCTGGTGCTTTCGTTAGAGCCTTGCGAACCCAAGTACTATCTTTCGACTGCTTTCCTTTATCATTGCCTGTCATCATTCCACTTTGGAGCATAATGTTTATGTTAGGGTCTTCCTCACATGTCTCAGACCTCAGCATTTGCAGGTTCTGATTCGGGGGAGGTTGGAGCGCTCCCTTATCGCGCAGCCTTGCTATCAGTGTGGGACAATCCTCCGTCTCATGATCAAACAATGTACAGTACAAGCACGAGGGCCACGTTGGATTCATACAATCATGAGCATAATGTCTTGGCCCTCCGCAATTGTAACATAGCAGTTGTCTACTACCTCTTCTAGGTCCTCCCCCACCTCGGCCTCATCCGTGCCCCTGAAATCCAGTTCACGCCATCCCTACGTTTTGGTCAAGGGGTTGCATTTCAGCCTGAATTCTGTAGGTGGGAGTCCTATCCATCATCAATTCATATCTTCTGCAAGTGCACTCATCTTGTCCAACTGATCTATAGAAATTACAAAACAATTGTTTCGAATTTGGCGTGTACTTCTACAACAAATGGCAGTTGTCTATAGCATGTTTTCCTCCTATTTGACAAATCACACACCACAACATAGGCACCGCACTAGGTCCTTCTTATGCCTCTGCTCTCAAAGGCATCGGTCCTCCTCATGTGAGGTAATTCACAAAAAATTGCCAGTGGTCCTTGTCATGACCCTAGCCCTTACATTTAACACACCATACCTCGTTGCGCACCTCTGGGCGAGCTGTCCTGTCTTGTTTAGACTCTACATCTCAAGGCACAATTTCTTCAACTGCGTGTGGATCTGTTGAGCTCCCAGGTTAGGATCTCGTATTAGGGTTTCATGTAGCCTGATCGCGATCTCCAAGGACTCAGCCTGAGTTGTTAACCTTTGTTGTGACAACGTGTTCCTTAAATGTGGAGTTAGCGATGCTAAAAACCATTCGCGATGTTGTCCATCTGTCAAAGTCATGTTAGCTTCACAAATCATGCACTTCAGTCTCTGATACAACTCCCAAGGAGTCTCGCCTGGTAGCATCGTGATCTCCTTGAACCCAATGATTCACTGTGCCTCTGACTTCAACTTGCTAAATTATCTGTTCAGCGTAGTTTGGATATCCGCAGTCCCTGAATTCAGATTGTCATTGGAATTCTTAATGTACCAGGTCAACATGTGATCCTGCAGAGTGCTGACCAATGTTGCTTTCTTTATATTTTCATCCGTAATTCCCTATGGTTGCCATACAGCTTTATCACAAACCAAAATTGGTCTGGATCTTCATTTCCTACTCCCTTGAACAACGACAACTTTATCGCGCTTGCCATATTGACTCATGGTGGTGGCGGAGGTGGTATGGGCGAAGATGGGGGCGAAGGTGGTGAAGCTGGTGGTGGTGTGGGTGGGGGTGGTATGCATGGAATCCTTTGCCTTATCAAATTGATCGCACTTCTTGGTGAGACCTTCATGAGCTCTTCCTCGTTTCCTCGCAGAGGTGAAAACAAGGGGCTAGTTTCTAGTTCTTCACTACCTTCGTTTCTATAAATTCTTCCACTTCGCGTAGCCGTGAACATCAATGTATTCGCATAACCTGCTTTTCACACAGTAGCATTTTAATCCAAGTGTTCAAAGACTTAGCGTACTTACCTTGCGGTTCTTTGAGGAAGCGTTGTTCTACCTTGCTATAGCTAACTGAAGTATCTACCGTGAACTCAGTGATGAATCCTCCTATAATTTGATCGAGCCAGTGATTGACAGCGCACATGATCTTATCCTCTGATGCTTCCAATCTACGCACCAACTCCTGGTTCCACACAATAGGACTTTCGAGCTTGCACCTTCCTTGGCTATCTGCTAGCTTTGCAATGCACTTGTATAGCTCAGTAGGGAAAGATGCGAAGAAAATTTTGTGGACTCTGTGTACAAGTAGTAGTATAACCACTCTTCTTTTGATAGTCACAAATTCCTATTCTCCTGCACTGCGAACTCGTGAATCTTCCTATCCAACCAATCTTCAATTTCTTTCTTAGTTAGATTCCAATGATACGACATCAGACATCTCTATGCAGATCTCGGTCCTGGCAACAAAACCATTTGTTGGCTTGTAGGGGCCTGACCCAGGTTCAGAGTTAATTAGCCAAATAAATCCCTGTACTACTGGCCCTTTCAACAACAATCCACGAAGCACAGACTGAGGTCTCACCTGAAGTAGTATGGGGGGGGTGCTGGAAACAGGTTTTCGCACCCTTGAGATGTCTGAGGGGTTGATTTGGTCCAACTGTGAGTCCCTTCGCGTAGGTTACTTCCCGTACTTCCCTGGCCTTCGCGCCCTGATATATTCGCCTTCACACAACCCTAGCCAGGGGCTAGGGGCTTTCGTATTGCTGGAGCAGCGATTTGTACTATCTCCCTAGGTCACACCCAAGATCTTACTTATGTTCTTATAATAGTTAGTTATCTTCACATTAACAGATGCCTTATATTATATTTACTTATTCAGCACATTCATATGAGTTCACGCAGTGAATAAATAGTAAACTTGCAATTCATACCCAATGATACATAAAATAGGAAAAGTTACACAGAAATATGGTAAAACCTCTCTTTTATTAATTCCTCCAATAGTTACAGACTCGAACTTCCCTGTGCACTCAGCTGCAGGGGTCTGCGCACTTAACTACGGACTACTAAGCCTCTTTGCACTCACCTATAGAGCCTTCTCCTACTCTACGACCCAAAGACATGACTTACACTTTGACTCAATCCTTCTTTGACTCCTTAGACTCATTCATCCATTCTTAGATTAGTTGCCTTCTACACATAGAGACTCACTCTATTTATACAATCCCATGGTCTGTGGACCATGGGTAGATCTTTCAAACTGACATTACATTATAAAAACAAGGGTGGACAACTCTATGACTCTATTATGACTTTGCACTCCACGGCCACAATTCGCGGAGTCTTTACAATGAACTTAGTCAAAACTTGGGCTTTAAGCCCCAAAACATGCCTTGGGGGCGATTCCACGCCCAACATAAAGTCTTTCTCCTCCTCTGTGTGCAAAGAATTTTGACTGATTGTTGTTAGATTATTTGTGGTTTGCAAAAGTTTGTTCCATGTTTAAGTAGTGAAAATGAACTTTGGTTGAAACTTTAGTTCTTTGGGTAATCAAATTTACTATTTTGTTGCTTTCATTTGTTGTTAATTTGTTGTCTGATATGTATTTTTAGTCCTTTTGAAAACCAGAAAGAAATTACATTTTCATTTGTGAAGCATTCATCTCAAAGTTAATCATTACTTTTGGATATTGCATTAGATTACATTGCACTGGAAAGTTGTTTTTGAGATTTTCATTGAGCATAGATTACATTTCTTAGTGTTGAAAGCTGATAAGTGCATCCTCATTCATTTTAAAAAGAAAAAAAAAAAATCATGTAGGTGAACTTTAGTGAATTAAAGTTCATTTATTTTTTTATCATTGCATTGGAATTGTGGAATTGAAAGATCTAGTAAGGAAGCCATTGTTGATTGCATATTTGATTATTCCATCAATGTCTACACTTCTTCGCTATGCTAGATAACTTTTATTGAAATGAAAAGAACCATTTTTTCATATTAGTTGCATCATAGGTGTGTTCAGGTGACATCAATTTTTGAGCTTGAAACCAAAACATATTTCAAGATCAACTTTAAAATTTATCTTAATTAAACTAAGGATAATTTAGAACATTAATGAAAACATCTAGAGGTCTAGGCTAGAGACGTGTTTCGACATTGTTAAACATAGGAGTTGTCATTGTTTTCTAGCATTGCATCCTGGGGGTGAAATCTCGTTCCACGTACAGAAGTGTATAGGATCATTCTCCACATACCTTCAGGTATATCGAACGATGCTCCATGCATGAAAAGTATATGGGAATGCTCTCATCGAATGGTTACACATTAGACATCACTACTACAAACTGCACTCCCACGTACCATCAAGTATATTTTGGGAGTCCCCTATAGGTTTCTATCCATACATAGGTAATCGAGTCTGTCGCCTTGTATATCCTGATACACCAAACACAACATTCAAGGAGATTGGTTGTTATACATTAAGTCCTTGGTTCACCAAGGTGTATATTGTAGTTCACGATTGTTGGTAAACCCTTTTCCTAGTTACCCCTTTATTTTGTTTGTGCCTTTAATTTATAAAATCAATTAATTAATAGTGGAACAACATCCTTCCTGTGGGAATACTCCTTAGTGGATCTTATGTTGAGACTAATAGTAATATTTCTTGAGTCCACCAATCAAGGATACCCCTCTAGCAATAATCCTCGTCATTTTCCTTCTTTTGGAATTATTGGTGCTCCTTATATGGAAACATTGTCCCTTCCTAGATTTACCATTGGTTTTCTAGTTTGGTTATTTTTTACCCCTATGGTTCCGAATGTACAAATTTCTTCTCAACTAGGTTCTCCTCCACCTGAAAAATATCAACCTCCAGTTGATCCTAAAGTTTACTCTTTGCCTTATTTTCCTATTCGATCTTCTTCCTCTTCTTCCTCTTCGTCTGGGTAAAACTTTCAAGTTAGTAACTAGGTGGATAAGAAGAAGACGAAAAATAAGTAGGGGAACAACCAAGCAATCATTGCTATGGATGCAACTAGTATGGAGATAAATTCCAATCAGCCCCAAACAGTGAAATTCCCTTGCATGATTTGTAAGGGTGACTTTCTTAGAGATTGTCTCGGTATTCCCCAAGTATTATAAGTGTGGCCTACAGGCCCACATCAGACTTCATCATCAGCCTTTGGCGATCATGTTTGTGATAAACCCTCAACTAGTGATCATAAGATCCATGGGAAAAAGGGTAAAGTCAAATTTCCATGTAAGTTTTGTGAAGGGAATCATCGTATTCACCTTTGTCCTTATATGGATGAACCTTAAAAAGTTTTGGACAACCTTACAACTTCTCAGCCTCGTCTTCTGACTGGTTATCAAAATATTTCCCCTGATCCTCCACTAGTTGATCAAGTGATTGATCATAATTCATCTCTATTCAGCCCAAGTCTCTCTGAAAGTAAATCCATGAGTTCATTCATGACCAACTATTGGTTGAGAAAATGGTTGACCCGATTCCACCTTTAATTGATCGTACCTTTCCCATAGAGAGTGAACTTCATACTGCTCAGGTTCCTCTTGTTTCTTTAGATTCCAATGAATTAGGGGGAAATTATCGCATTCCCATGGTGCAGAGGGACGACCCTCCTGTTCCCATCACACAAGGGGGTAGTTCTCCCATTCCCATGGAACCCCCTCCAAGCAGTATGGTCACTTCCTTTGATTGGCGTTGACTCACAAGATATCATATTCCCCCTTATGTGCCCTTCCAGATCATAGTAGAGGCTTATAATATACCCGTACCTGGCCAATCATAAACAAAGGTGCATCGGTTAGTATTTTGTCCTCAACTACTTGGAAATATTTAGGTTCTCCAAAACTTGTGCCCATTTACCCAAAATTTGTTGGCTTTTAATAGAGGAACCAGTCAACCATTAGGGATCCTTCCTAAGTTTCCTATTACTTTGGGAGGAAAACTATTCTATATCGATGTGATGGTTGTCCAAGGCCCTTTGGATTTTAATTTACTCCTTAGCGGTGACTATGTTTATGCCATGGGAACTCTTGTCTCTTCTCTCTTTCGTGTGATGTGTTTCCTGCATGAAGGAAGAATCGTGACTATTGACCAGCTTTTGTTCATTGGTCCTAATTTGGCTCCCAATCAACCAACATCCCTAAATGGTCCTTATACACAGGTGGTATCTTCCCCACCACAGGTTAATTATGTGGCCAACTATTCCATGCCTGCCTCTACTGATGATATAGTCTATTATAGATTGCATCATTTACTGGGGGCATTCGATCCTAATCATTCCATTAGATCCCTTGATATGTATCCCTTCCATATTGTTATTTTCCCATCTGATGAGAACCTCTTGGAAGCCATGACCTCTTATGGGCCATGATCAAGGTTTTTATCACACAGTTCCTTTTACTTGTGTCAAGCTCCTTAAAAAATGAAAAAGGTTCCTGGAGCAAGGTTCCTTTAACTTGTGTCAAGCTCGTTAAAAAATGAAACAAGGTTCCCAAAGCACAATTCCTTTTACTTATGTCAAGCTCCTTAAAAAATGAAATAAGGTTCTCAGATCACAGTTCCTTTACTTGTGGCAAGCTCCTTAAAAAAATGAATCAAGGTTCTCGGAGAAGATTTATTTGTATTGTTTCAAACTCCTTAAAAAATTAATCAAGGTTCTCAGAGCAGAGTTCTTTGTCTTGTGTCAAGCTCATTAAAAAATGAAACAAGGTGTCTGGAGCATAATTCCTTTACTTGTGTCAAACTTGTTAAAAAAATGAAACAAGGTGTCATGAGAATAGTTATTTTTCTGTTTCAAGCTCATTAAAAAATGAAATAAATCCCCTTTCAATTTGAGTCTTTGATAAGATCTTGTAAATTCCTAGTCAAGTATTTCACTTGATCTCTTAAATGAGCCTTCATTCCATCTACCTGTTAGTAACCAATAATCTACTTAGGTGAATGCAATGAAGTTGGGGGGGCATGTACATCAAATTGAGACATTATGATGGGGGCATGCAAACTTATCTCAAGTATATTTTTTCTTTGTTTCAAGCTTGTGTAAAAATGAAACCAATGTCAAGCATAGTTTTTCTTTGTTTCAAGCTTGTGTAAAAATGAAACCAATATCAAGCATAGTTTTTCTTTGTTTCAAGCTTGTGTAAAAATGAAACCAATATCAAGCATAGTTTTTCTTTGTTTCAAGCTTGTGTAAAAATGAAAATAATCTCAAGCATAGTCTGTCTCTGTTTCAAGCTTGTGTAAAAATGAAACCAAATCCAAACAGAGTTTTTTCTCATGTTTCAAGCTTGTGTAAAAATGAACCCATCTTCAAGTAATCTCAAGCATAGTTTTTCTCTGTTTCAAGCCTATGTAAAAATGAAACCAAATCCAAGCATAGTCTTTCTTTGTTTCAATCTTGTGTAAAAATGAAACCAATCTCAAGCATAGTTTGTCTCTGTTTCAAGCTTGTGTAAAAATTTAACTGTTCTCATCCTACTTCTCGTGATTTCCATTTTTATCGTCCTGTTTTTGCTAGATGAACCTTGTTTTTTTCATTCCATTGTCACCATCTCTTTGGCCGATCATACACTTTGAATTGGTTGTTTTACCCTTTCTTAGGGAAAATATACCATGAGTGGTCATATTAGCCATCCTCTTGACCTTCAATGTATGTTTTGAGTAGTTATATCATAACCAAAACAAGTTGCTACCCTTTATACCACTCGTTCCTCCAGGAGGAGTTCTCTTTCAGCTCTTTTTAGACTCCCAAAATATGAAAATATTGTCGATCACTTGTCTTTTCTAACTCATAAGAGTAAATGAAAATACGTCTACTCGGTATAAGTTTAACCCTTTTTCGGACTGAGATAGACTAGCTACGAAAAAGGAATACCTTAGTCAAACCTTGCTAAGAGGTTCTCTTGAATATTCTTTTCTACCTTTTCAGATTCGAGAGACTATATACGAAAAGGAACTTCGAGAATTTTATTTTCGCTTCATTTTCAAACTCTCTAAACATGAAAAATATGTTGAGTTACCCCTCCTTCAGACTCATAAAAACTAAAATGACGAATGACTTGTCACCATGATGAGACCGAGCTACTGCTTGTTACGGCTCATTAAAAATACTAGGATGGATTCATCTGAAGGATGAACTTATATGACAAGAATATGGTATCCTCTTCAATATTTTGATTAAAAATAAAGAGGTAATCGCTAGAAATAGTGGGGGGAAATGAAAATAAACATATATCCTATATTTTGTATGAAAGGAAATATGTCACTCTTGAACATGACTCATATCTGTATCTCATGTTGGGTTTGGGGCATCCTCACTTTGTCACTTAACTTACCGGGTTTGAGAAATCCATTTTCCTCTCATTTGATTATATCATATTGTCACCATGACCTATGATCCTATTTTGAGTCAAATGCTGCCAAATTCCAGAGTCATGTCACTGATATGTTCAAGAGAAGTCCCATATGCAAATTCAAACCACTTATACCTTGTTTGAATTTTTCTGCATCAATCCTAAATCACTCTTTCTAACTTTGAAAAATCCTATATTTCATGTCGATGATGTGGGAAACATTATGGCCCTCCTTTGACAAATCACTTCCTATTGACTCTAACTCATTATCTGGGAAGATGATCTAGAAACTCCCTTTTAGTATCGTGGATCTTGCATTCCTCAATGGAAGTTTCTTCGCATTCGACTATAGGTTCACATAACTGATCTTCGATTGAATTATTCTGCAAGCATTCGAATTCATTGTTCACATGCATGGATTGTGTTGTTGTACCTTGAGAGCCATCGTCCTTATTGGTGGTTTCTCTCATCCCTATTAATGGTTTACATCATTGACCAGTAATCAGGTTGCTTCTACCATGTTTGAGTCTGACACATCTATTCACATGGTGTTGGCATTATGATTCTGGTATGGCTTTATGATACATATGTTGTACTTGATGGCCACCCACTCATCTCAGATGATAAATTATAGTGCAGAAAAGTTCACGCACTTATATGGAGAGAAAAGCTTATTCTATGTAGAGAAAAGTTCAGTCACTTATATGCAGAGAAAAGTTTATTTCATGTAGAGAAAAGTTCACGCACTTTTATGCAGAGAAAAGTTTATTTCATGTAGAGAAAAGTTTATTTCATGTAGAGAAAAAGTTCACGCACTTTCATGTTGGAAAACTTACCTTTGGTCCATGGTAGTTAGTCCTTGGTATTTGAACCTATGGTTTTGGACCATGGTACCTCGTCAAAAGTGTGTATATGTTGGAGAACTTACCTTTGGTCCATGGTGGTTAGTCCTTGGTATTATTGAGCCCCATGTTTTTGGGCCCCTTGTATTGGTTATCTATGGTATTGATCCATGATTTTAGGAAGAAGCTTGCCTATATAAAGCAAAGGAGATCACTTGGCTAATTCATTCTTGCAAATCGAATATCTTAAGATCTGAAATATTGGGTTATTGTTTTAAAAGTTTGATCTATGAAAGGGAAGTTGAAAGCAAATCTGTGAAGGGTGATCTCTCGAGCGCTGCAGCTGCGGAAGTGCGGAGGCGCAGTGCGGAGGCACCACAGAAGGCGCAGTGCGGAGACGCCACAGAGGCACCACAGAAGGCGCAGTGCGGAGGCGCCACAGAAGGCACAGGTGCGGTGGTCGCAGCACCACAGAAGGCGCAGGTGCGGAGGTAGTACAGATATCCGCAGATCTATACCAGTGAAGTTGTGATCCCTGCTTAAAATTTGTTTTAACTGCCTTTGACTATTCTGCAGGGTTTTGGGTGCATAACTGATGTTTGGTTACTGGTATTGAGTTCAGATAACATCATGATTAATGACTTATCTTTATGTACTAGATCTGGTTGATAACTCTCATAATATCATTGTATATGTATGGATCTGGTGATTGGGTGATTCAGAAAGTTGTTTGATTATGAGCTTCAATGTTGTTGTTGGATCCAGTTTGAAAATTTATGAAAAGTGGTCCTTGAAAGAAAAGAAGTAGGGGGTTGTAGCTCCCTTCCAGGAGAGACTGGAAAACGAGAGAGAGTTGTAGCTCTCTGCAGGTTGCATCCTGCGTACTGGTAAAAGACTGCACCAGTACAAAATCATTGTAACAGGAGTTTCTAATTTGAAAGAAGATAGAGACATATTGCAGCAGGTGGTTTTCACCCACATTGGGTTTCTACCTTATATCTGGTGTTCTTTGGTGTGACTATCTGTTTTTCTTGTTCATGCTCATTATTTTATGGTACTGATATGCAAAAATAATTCAAAGTGTAAATAAGGAAGATTTGTTAAAAGAACTTGATAATACTGATTCACCCCCCCTCTCAGTATTATTTTCAACAATTGGTATCAGAGCAGGTCCTTCAGAGAAGCTTGATCGCTTGAAGGTAGATCATTCATCATGAGCAACTACGAGAGAGAAGCATCAATCAAGCCACCAATTTTTGATGGGACGAACTTCAATTATTGGAAGATAAGAGTTACTGCCTATCTTCAATCTCTTGGTACAGAAGTTTGGGATATCATAGAGACAGGCTACACTTTTCCTTCAGCTACTCCTACAGATTCGGCCGAGAAGAAGAAATATGAAACAAATGTGAAAGCAGTCAATACTCTATTGGGATGCTTATCCCAATCGGAATTCGTGAAGGTAATGCACTATAAATCCACAAAAGAAATATGGGACAAAATTGTCACGAGCTATGAAGGAGACGAACAGGTAAAGCGTGCTAAACTTCAAACTTTCAGGATTCAGTATGAGAATCTCAGAATGTATAATGATGAAAGTGTGGCTAACTATTTCCTTAGGGTAGATGAAATTGCTAACTGCATGAAAAATTTGGGTGAAGAAATAAAAGAGGCTATTGTGGTTGAAAAAGTCCTAAGATCCTTGTCCCCCAAGTTTGAATCTAAAGTGTCCGCTATAGAGGAAAAAGCAAATCTACAAACTCTCACCATGTCTCAACTACATGGAATTCTAACTGCTTATGAAATGAGAAAGGGAGGTCCATCAGACAGAAGAGAAGCGGCTTTCAAGGCTTCAGGCAAAGGAGATTACTATGAAGCAAGTCACGTGCCAGAAGAAGAAGAAGAAGAATCAAATTTTGTCAGAAATCTTCAAAGGGGTTCTGGAAGGTTCAGAGGTAAGTTACCTTTTAAATGTTTTTCTTGTGGAAGAGTAGGTCATTATGCTGCAAAATTTCCTTATAAGGATAAAGGAAAGGAACCTACTAGATGGAACAAGAAACAGAGTGCAAACAAGAAAAGTTACTACACTCATGAAGATAGTGATGGTCTATCGATTAGTGATGAAGATGAACAAGGTAATGACTATAAACTGTTAATGGCATTTGAAGATGATGATTATATGGATGCTATAGATGTGGATAGCATTTTTGAAGAAATTACTAGACTCAAGAGATGTATAGAAGAAAAGAATATGATCATTGATACTCTACAATTTCAAATTGATGAAAAGGAAAAACATCTTGAAAAATTAGAAGGTGAAATTGTTGGTCTTAGAAAAGAGATTGAGAAAACAAAAGCTATTAATCTTAAGTTTGTCAAAGGATCTGAAACTTTGGATGAGATTATCAATGTACAACGTTCTCCACTAAACAAGACAGGTCTGGGCTATAATGGAGAAACTTCTCAAGCAACCACTTCAAAAAGTTATCTTGATGCAGCAAGAAGGAATGAGCAAAAGCACAATGAAGACCATCAGGCAAGGCAGGGATGAATTGCAAACAGAGACTATCAAGGGCAATCCATTTTAAGGGTGAACAAAAGCTACAACCAGCCACAGGTAAAATCTTCTCAATTTAGTTCAAGAATGGATGACAATAGAAATTACAATCATTTGGCCAGTAGATTTGATAACCGTAGAAATTTCTTCAATGGACAATGTTTCTCTTGCCATAACTTTGGTCACAAAGCAGCTCAATGTGTTGCATATAAAACAATCATGACTAGAGAAGCTCAAAAACAAAGAAGTATGATCGGGATTACAAAAATGACCTATAACAACTTTTCGGCTCTTGAAAATGAAGTTGAATGTTCTATTTGCAATAACTTTGGTCATGAAGATTTTGAATGCAGGAGCAGGTTTCAGCAGACAAAGGAACAAGCCTCAAACACCAAAACATGGAGAATAAAGGAACCACAAACAGAAAGATGTGGGATGGCATTCTATGCAGAGGGACAGGAAAATCTATGGTACATTGACAGTGGATGTTCGAAGCATATGACAAGTGATAAAGAAAAACTTGAGTCATATTCTACTCTAGAAAAGGGAAATAAAGTTTCTTTTGGAAATGATACTCCTGCAACTATAAAAGGAAAAGGCACTGCTCAGTTAAAAGAAAAGGTCAAGGCTGGAAATGTTTTGTATGTTGATGGATTGAAACATAATATTCTAAGTGTCAGCCAGATGTGTGATCAAGGAACCGACGTGATATTTAGAACAAATGGATGTCTTGTTCGTGATCTTGATACAGGTAAAACGGCGATCAAAGGTAAAAGAACTCCAAATAATCTATACGTATTTGAAGAAGGACAACAACAATGCTATCTAAGCAAGGATGATGAACACTGGCTATGGCATCGGAGGTTGGGGCATCTAAGCTTTTCACAAATAAGGAAAGCATGCAAATATTAGGCAGTTCGCGATCTTCCAGATATCAAAATTCTAGACAACACCATATGCAAATCATGTCAGTTTGGAAAGCAAACCAGAACTAATTTTCCAGAGAAGGAAGGATCAGATAGCATGCCTCTTGAGCTATTACATACAGATACATGTGGTCCATTCAGAAAAAGAACACCTGAGGAGAAGAATACTTGATATTATTCATTGACGATTTCTCCAGGTTTGTCTGGTTAGGACTAATGAAGCACAAAGATGAAGCATTCGAAAAATTCAAATCCTTCAAAGCCTTGGTTGAAAATGAATCAGGATACAAAATTAAGTGCCTCAGATCTAACAGAGGTGGGGAGTTTACCTCGAATGAATTTTTCTATTTCTGTGAAGAACATGGGATAAGAAGAGAATTCTCTACAGCTAGAACTCCTCAGCAAAATGGAGTTGTGGAAAAAATGAACAGAACAGTCAAACAAATGGCTCGTGCTATGCTTGATGAGTCGGGTACTCCCGCAACTTTCTGGGGTGAAGCTGCACATGCTGCGGTTGTTATTCTCAACAAAACAAATGTCCGTGTTAACAGCACTCAAACCCCTCATGAGCTCTGGTGTGGTGAGACTCCTTCGGTGAAGCACTTCAAAATCTTTGGGAGCAAATGTTATATTAAGAATACTGATGAGCAACTTGGCAAACTTGAACCTAGAGCAGATGAAGGCATTCTTCTTGGTTATTCTCCACATAGCAAAGAATACAAGTGCTACAATAAAAGACTTGGCAGAATTTTTGACATCATTGATGTAGTGGTTGATGAGAAGGGATACATTCCTAGGCAAGTACATCATGAATACATCGAACAAGATGAAGGCTACCCTCAAAGACAGAATGATGAAGAAGAAGAACCTCAAGAAGAACCAGAGGAGCAGACAAGAATAGAAGAGAAGACTCCATCCAGATATGTTCAGAAGAATCATCCAGAATCTTAGATTGTGGGGCAGAAAGAAGCAAGTGTACAAACAAGAAGAACAATTGCAGAAGCTTCAAGCTATTTGGCATTACTCTCTTCCACTGAACCACAAAATGTGAAAGAGGCATGCAAAGATGAATGTTGGGTCAAAGCAATGTATGAAGAACTTGAGCAGATCGAAAAGAACAACACTTGGGAGTTGGTTCCTAGACCAAAAGATAAGAATGTTATAGGAACAAAATGGGTCTTCAAAAATAAATTGAATGAAAATGGAGAAGTAATTAGAAACAAGGCCAGACTTGTTTGTAAAGGGTATGCGCAGCAAGAAGCAATAGATTTTGAAGAAACCTTTGCTCATGTTGCAAGACTTGAGGCCATCCGAATGTTCCTTGCTCTCTCAAGCTTTCAAAACTTCAAAGTATTTCAAATGGACGTGAAATCAGCCTTTCTGAATGGAGACTTAGAAGAAGAAGTATATATTGAGCAGCCAGATGGTTTCATTCTTGGAAATGATCCAAATCTTGTATGCAGATTGAAAAAGGCTCTCTATGGTCTCAAACAAGCTCCAAGGGCTTGGTACTATCGTTTGGACAAATATCTTCATCAACAAGGTTTTTCAAAAGGATCAGCAGATAGCAATCTTTATATAAAAGTTGAAAATGACAAATTGCTAATACTTGTTGTGTATGTAGATGACATTATCTTTGACAACAATGAAGAAGCTATGAGTCAAAGCTTTGCCTTGGTCATGCAGAAAGAATTTGAAATGTCTTGCTGGGAGAACTGACATATTTCCTTGGTTTGCAAATCCAACAAAAGGAAGGAGGAATCTTTTTGTCTCAAACCAAGTATCTCAAACAGATTTTGAAGAAAATATGGCATGGAAGATGCAAAACCAGTATGTACACCCATGGTCACAGGATGTAGCCTCAGTGCAAATGATGAATCTGCAGCAGTACATCAACCAACCTACAGATCTATGATTGGAAGTCTACTTTATCTGACAGGTACCCGACCGGACATCATGCATGCAGTTGGAATAGTTGGAAGATTTCAGGCAAATCCGAAGGAGACTCATCTTCAGGCAGTGAAGAGAATTTTCAATTATCTTTATGGGACTCAAAATTATGGTTTATGGTATCCTAGAGATACAAATCTCACACTTCATGCTTATACAGATGCCGATTGGGCCGGAAGCGTGGATGACAGGAAGAGCACAAGTGGTGGCGCATTCTTTATGGGTTCCAGACTAGTATCTTGGTTCAGCAAGAAATAGAGTTCGATTGCCTTATCTACAGTTGAAGCAGAATATGTTGTTGTTGCATCTTGCTGCACTCAACTCCTTTGGATGATGCAGACCTTGCAGGATTTTCAAATCACTTGTACACCACCTATCTCCATCTTATGTGATAACACAAGTGCAATCAGCATATCAAAGAACCCAGTCATGCATTCAAAAACCAAGCACATACCAATCAAGTATCATTTTCTTCGGGAACAAGTGCTTGAACAGAAGGTCAAGTTGGAGTATGTTCCTTCTAAGGAACAAGTTGCTGATATAATCACCAAACCATTGCCCAGGGAGACTTTTGAATACCTCAGGCAAAAGCTGGGGGTTGTTGATGCATCATCTTGTTGTTGAATCTCTTCTGATTGTTGGTTGTATGGGAATATGCGTACATGTGCTGGGTTGCGGATTGGTTGAAGATCAAATAGCACTGGTTCAGGGGGAGCTTATAATGCATTGTTGGCATTATGGAGGATGTACAGAAGCCGATCATGGATGCTGATCTGAATATTACTGCAATATGTCTCTATCTCTTTCATGGTCATTTATGGTGTTTGGTGGATTATGTTTCTTCTTTACAGATCTAGTTCATATTCAGGGGGAGCATGCTCTTAGGGGGAGCATAACCCTTTGCCCTTGATGTCAAAGGGGGAGAATGAGCTGAAGATTTTGAGGTTGCCATCAAGTCCAAAGGGGGAGATTGTTGGCATTATGATTCTGGTATGGCTTTATGATACATATGTTGTTCTTGATGGCAACCCACTCATCTCAGATGATAAATTATAGTGCAGAAAAGTTCACGCACTTATATGCAGAGAAAAGCTGATTCTATGTAGAGAAAAGTTCACGCACTTATATGCAGAGAAAAGTTTATTTCATGTAGAGAAAAGTTCATGCACTTTTATGCAGAGAAAAGTTTATTTCATGTAGAGAAAAGTTTATTTCATGTAGAGAAAAAGTTCACGCACTTTCATGTTGGAGAACTTACCTTTGGTCCATGGTAGTTAGTCCTTGGTATTTGAACCTATGGTTTTGGACCATGGTACCTCATCAAAAGTGTGTATATGTTGGAGAACTTAGCTTTGGTCCATGGTGGTTAGTCCTTGGTATTATTGAGCCCCATGTTTTTAGGCCCCTTGTATTGGTTATCTATGGTATTGATCCATGATTTTAGGAAGAAGCTTGCCTATATAAAGCAAAGGAGATCACTTGGCTAATTCATTCTTGCAAATCGAATATCCTAAGATCTGAAATATTGGGTTATTGTTTTAAAAGTTTGATCTATGAAAGGGAAGTTGAAAGCGAATCTGTGAAGGGTGATCTCTCGAGCGCTGCAGCTGCGGAAGTGCGGAGGCGCCATAGAAGGCACAGTGCGGAGGCGCCACAGAAGGCGCAGTGCGGAGACGCCACAGAGGCGCCACAGAAGGCGCAGTGCGGAGGCACCACAGAAGGCGCAGTGCGGAGGCGCCACAGAAGGCGCAGTGCGGAGACGCCACAGAGGCGCCACAGAAGGCACAGTGCGGAGGCGCCACAGAAGGCGCAGTGCAGAGGCGCCACAGAAGGCGCAGTGCGGAGGCGCCACAGAAGGCGCAGTGCAGAGGCACCACAGAAGGCGTAGGTGCAGTGGTCGCGGCGCCACAGAAGGCGCAGGTGCGGAGGTAGTACAGATACCCACAGATCTATACCATTGAAGTTACGATCCCTGCTTAAAATTTGTTTTAACTGCCTTTGACTATTCTGCAAGGTTTTGGGTGCATAACTGATGTTTGGTTACTGGTATTGAGTTCAGATAACAGCATGATTAATGACTTATCTTTATGTACTAGATCTGTTGATAACTCTCATAATATCATTGTATATGTATGGATCTGGTGATTGGGTGATTCAGAAGGTTGTTTGATTATGAGCTTCAATGTTGTTGTTGGATCCAGTTTGAAAATTTATGAAAAGTGGTCCTTGAAAGAAAAGAAGTAGGGGGTTGTAGCTCCCTTCCAGGAGAGACTGGAAAACGAGAGAGAGTTTTAGCTCTCTGCAGGTTGCAGCCTGCGTACTGGTAAATGACTGCACCAGTACAAAATCATTGTAACAGGAGTTTCTAATTTGAAAGAAGATAGAGACATATTGCAGCAGGTGGTTTTCACCCACATTGGGTTTCTACCTTATATCTGGTGTTCTTTGGTGTGACTATCTGTTTTTCTTGTTCATGCTCATTATTTTATGGTACTGATATGAAAAAATAATTCAAAGTGCAAATAAGGAAGATTTGTTAAAAGAACTTGATAATACTGATTCAGCCCCCCTCTCAGTATTATTTTCAACACATGGTGGGATTCGTACTTTGGTTGGATCAAGATAGAGATGAAGACCCTGGGTTTCGTTTGATAAATCTAGGTTGCGTGGAGTTATTAAGTATTCATGATTGTAAACATGATCCTTTCTATATGGATGGTTGTGTCCATGTTGTGGATCCATGTATTGTTAGATGCTTACACTTTAAGCATACTTACATCAAATATGTCAGATATATTGTATTATGTGTGATTTGTAGGTCTCCTGACAGTGGTTCTCTAAGTCCTTGCCTTTTCTTGTAAAGCATTTCATCCATCACTTCCTATTCTGACTTCATGCTTTAGGGGGCATCTATTATACAATATTTTGTCACACTCCCAGTCTCGTATCCTGAAGTGTCGCACTTTGTGTCGTCAATGTTGCAAAGTGATGAAAGTTGTTGCAAACAATGTATTCACCATGAAACATTCTTGGAACATCCATGAAGAAAAGAAAGAAAACTTGCCTTGAAAGCATTATGAAAAGCTTGTCAAAAACCTTGTTTTGCAAGCGCAGGGCTACTTTTATCAGGAAAATATGTGTTGGTAACCTTTGGCATAACATATATCTAGTGCTACTAGCACTACTTTTATCAGGAAAATCCATGTTGGTCCTCTTCAGGAAATTTTTCCCAAAATGGAGGAGAAGCTTCTCTTACTAGAAGGCTCGAGAATGACGATGTGGTTTCAGGTAAATGAAGATTGGAACAAGACCTCCCATTCCTAGCCCTTTATCCTCTTTCCATGGATCTCTCCCTTGATATGTGGAACTCCTCCCTCTTTTCATGGATCCTCAACTCCCTCTCCTTCCCTATAAATTAATTTCCCACCATCCACTAATGGTTGGATGTTGGTTGGTTGGTTTCCATCCTAGTGCTGAATTGTGCCCAAATGCTACCCATTTGCAAAGGAGAAAAGGTGTTTGAAGGCTAAGGCTTGGACTTGGAATATCACTTTAAGGAGGCCTCCAAAATCAAGGCTTCATTGGTTGTAATGCCCCCCTTTTCATCTATTAATAATATAATATATGTTTTCTTTCCATAAATGTGTTAATTATGTTCCATTTATTGTAATGCTCCCTGATTTGTTACATAATTTGTATTAGAAAATGTTATGTTTTGCATAGTTTTGTTGTCTCCACTTGATCTTTCTTGCAGGCACTCATCTACACCAACGAAGGGGAGATCGTGAGCTTGGAAGCCCAAGAGTCAAGGTCGAAATCAAGGGTATCAACATCAGAGAGAGGTAGGAGATCTATCCTCCTTTGCATTTTCTAGTATGAATTAGGAAAGAGTGCATGTAATTGCCTTCTGTAGTTTCTAGATCTTCCCATAGGACTAGAGGGATCGTTTCTCTCTGGAGAAAGGATTTCTTGCACAATAGGGAAACAACATGAATAGTAGTGGATTTATGAACTAAATATCCTACCTACGACCAAGTCATATGTGCAGAAGAAATACACTCCTACACCTTCATCATCAATGGTTATAGGTCTTCATCAATATCGACAAAGTGAAACCTATATGATGATGTAGCATCATTGGCATATTCCTTTGGTCGTATTCCATCAAATGAATATACAGCTTTCCCATATTTCTACATAACTATGATTCCTATCCATGAAAGAACCTCACAGTGGAAAGTAGCCTCATTCAGATAATATGGCAGTTTGTGAATAGAAAAAAAAAGTTGTTGAATTGACAATATTGGGCCCAACATAAGTATTAGTGTGGCTAACACCAAACCACATCTACCAAGAATACCATTGAGAAATGGAAGAGGCACCCTGGAAATATGATAAGTGACAACAACTATCTTCTTGTACCACTTCTCGAAAGCATTCTCATTGAAATATTTTATAGTTGGATCTTTAGTGGCTCGCAAGGGAAGGCATAGGCCAACAGTTCATCATCAGCTACTTGAGAAAGATCTCAACCTTATGGAGGGCACCATTTCATCATGGTGAGAGGAATGGCAGTTATCCAAAGATAAAGCTACCCTCATGTAGACATCCTTTCAGGCTTCGAAGAGTGCATTGAGTAAATAACTGGACAAATTAAGTAGTTCCCCTCTTACACATGCCTGAACAACAAATATGGTGTCAAGAGAAAATTCCCCCTAGTATAGTGGCACAAAAGTTTTCCAAAAATGATATAACAAGCAAATTTTATTGGCTCATTATTGATAAAATAAATTATAGATCCCCGACCCTTCTGTTATGTGCCATAATTTGTGTACAATTACTATTCCAATTTTCTTGCCCCTCTGAGAAACAATTTAAAAGGCCTTTGAGACATCAAAACCATAGGAAAATATTCTTGTAAGCTTATAAATATCATGCAAATGGATTGGATACTCCTGATCCAACCACAAGGATCCTCCATGGAGTCATATTATGAGAAATTTTTTGTAGCTCATGACTTACCCTATGGTGCCAAAAACAGGTAAATCACGCAAAATCAATAGGGACGACTACTTCAGTGGGCAGAATTCGGGTTTGATTTTATGGGATGTGTGAGCACCAAGTCGTGTATTAGGTTGCATGAATACTTCAGAATGAAGAGATGGAAATAAAACATGACCTAAAAAATCAATATCGACTAGGAAATCTTTATCATACTTCCCCAACATATCATTGGTTGTATGGAGGTGGGAATCAAAGTGAGTGAGAGAGACGGCAGGCTTAGAAACAAGAACCATCACACCAGAACAATGAGTATAGACAATGGTAACAGGAGGTAAAAAACAAGATGGAGACACAGAGGTAGATGACAGAGGAGCCAGAGAGAGACGATGAGGCAAGAAATTACAGTGGTTGGAATGACATGGAAATGACAAATAGCGAAGGTTATATAGAGACATTCGACCAGAAGTTTGAAACTACTAGACTGTTATCCCATAAATTCACTATGGACCCAAATTCCCCCACAATTATGAATAAAATCACTCAATTTTCTCGAAATACTTAAATTATTTACTAACAAAATGGAGAACTAACATAAAACCCTACGAAAATACAATCAAATATAATTTCTAATGATTGCAAAAATATTAGACTTAATGACTGAAAAGACAAGCATTTATGACTAATGAATGATAGGTTGGACACAATGACACCTCCCCAACCACAATGAGTTGTGGTGGGTCAAAACTAAAAGGATTTATTGACGTGACTGACAAAAGAGACTAATTCTAACTAAAATTTATGAAACTTATAGAAGAAAACAAACTCCGAGTATCCTAATGTAAAAGCCTAACTAATACTCACTTTTTAGAGAGAATTCCAAAAAGTAATTTCATGAACCAAAATAGGGCTTCAGGCATGTGCCATTCACCCAACCAGGAAAAAGGATACCATCCAACTGAGCAAGCTTGACAGCTCCCGAATCTCGAATCTCCGCAACATAAAACGGGCCAAGCTAATGCATTTGTAGCTTATCGGGATGCTTCAGATATTTGTTGTCATAAAGTAATACTCGATCTCCAACTAAAAATGACTTCTTCTTGATATGCCTATCATGCTAAGTCTTATGTATTTATTTTTCAATAGTCTAATGGAAATCTACAAGAAATCATTGTTCATCTAGTTGCCACAACTCTTGCAATCTCTCTGGGATAGACTCGTCTTCTGACATCTTGGTAGCATGAGAAATAAAGATATTAGGGACTATAAATTATGTTGGAACCACTACTTCTCTGCCATAAACCAATTGAAATGGTGTATACTTATGCAACCACTTAGTTGTAGTGTGATAAGCCCATAACGTTGTTGGAATCCTTTCATCCTAGTCATCCCTATTCGTAGAACATATTTTGATTAACCCTTCTTCAAGATTTTATTAAAGCTTCAATAGTTCCATTCGCTTGTGGATGATAAGGACTACTATTGTGATGTTGTATCATAAAATTTTGTAGTAACGACTGAATCGTCTCATTAATGAAGTGAGAACCTTGATCACTAGTAAGGCTTCTAGGACAACCAAACCTAGTGATGATATTCTCAAAGATAAATATTGTAGTTGTATCAATAGTGCAATCTTTAATAGGAGAAGATTATGCCCAATGTGTCAGATAATCTATTGTGGTAATGATATATCTGACATGCGAATGGAAAGTAGGTAGTTGATCAATTACACGAATTCCACCCATTTTTAAAATGCTTTATGTTCCCTAACTAGATGTAGAGGGAGTTCATCCTATTGAGATGATCAACCAACCTGCTGACAAATATCACATTTCTTTGCATATTCCTTCGCATCCTTGAATAAGGTTGGCCACCAGAGGCCAACTTGTAAGACTTTTCGAGCAATAGATTTTCCTCCAACATGGCCTCCTGCAAATCCTGCATGGAATTTACCATAAAATATGACCCCTTTCATGATCCAATACACTTCTTAAAATTTGATCAAGCCCCATTTTATATAGTTTTCTCGTAATCAGTTAATAATTGGAAACATGAAAATCCATATGCTACTTTTGAGTGGATGTATAATCATTATGGAATTTACCAGTTGTAAGAAATAATGCAATATCCTCCAAATAATTGGAATTGCTTCAATTTTAAATAAATGTGCAATAGGAAACTAATAATCAATTGATCCTACTAGTTTTCCTAATTTTATGCGAGATAAATGATCTGAACCCACATTCGATCATCTTGGTTTAACAATGACTTTAAAGGTAATTTCTTGAAATAGGAGAAGCCAATGGCATGTTCTCCCTTCTAGAACAAGTTTATTAACGAAGTATTTTAAAGTTGAATGATTTGTGAAAAAAGTAATTGGACCTCCAAACAGATAGTGTCAGAACTTCTAGAGTGAGTACAACATAGCAAGAGCTTTCATTTTCATGGTTGTGTAATTCTTCTTAGTAGTAGAAAGTTTTATATTGGTGAGATAAATTAGGTGATCCAAGTTACCTTCTTCTAGTTGCGTAAAAATAACTCCCAACGCAATCCTGCATGCATCAATGTGAACATGAAATTCTTTATTTTATCAAGATAAAACAAGATAGGTGCACTTGCAAGTTTCTCTTGTAGGGTGTCAAATGCATAATCACGTTCAAGAGACAAAACAAATCATTTAGATTTATTTAAAATCTTCTCAAATGGTGCAATTCTTAAAGCATAATTCTGGATGAGCTTGCGACAATATCCTATGTGTCCTAGAGTTGACCACAACTTCTTCACAATAGTTGGTGGTGGCATATTTAGTATTACTGCAACTTTGGTAGGGTCCACACATACCCCTTCCTTACACACTATGTGGCCCAACAATGTTCCAAAAGGGACAACAAAAATTCACTTCTCAAATTTAGGGACATTTCAAGCTGCTTGCATCTATTAAATTACTATGAGAAAAATAGAATGTTTCTTCAACAAACCATATATTGTCCAGTCATCCATGTAAACCTCAAGAAACTTATGAATATAGTCTTGAAAGGTAGCAATCACGATCCTTGAAAATACAACAGGAGCATTCTTCAAACTGAAAGGCATGAAATTGTAACCATAAGAACCCCATTCGGTCATGAACATAGTTTTCTTCTTGTCTTCTTCTGCAATTATGACTTGGTGATAACTAGAAAAACCACCAGTGAAGGAATATGCTTCATTTCCCACAATGTTATCTAAGACTTAATCACTTAAAGGAGTAGGGAATGGATCATCGACACAAGCATTGTTAAGGCTTATATGATCAACCCACACCCTGATCTCTTGTGAATATTTCTTATCTTGGATTATAATTAGACTGATCCACTCAACATCATCAACCAAAAATATAAGTCTTACAACCAACATCTTGTCAATCTCTTTCTTCACCTTTTCTTCGACTCTTGGATTTAATGTGTAAGGCCAATGTTTGATTGGTTTCTCATATGGTTTAAAGCTATCTTCATCTCCCCTAAATATCCTTTAATGGCCTTCAATTATGAGATTGAATCACGAAACAAATCTTCATACTCTTTTAGGATTTTCTTCAGTCCTAATGTTTAATTTTTTCAACTTTAGCAGCTTCAAATGAGGTGCATCGGTAACAATATATTCCTTTATCCCCATTTCTCCTTTAGATTATTTAAAATTCAGGTGCCTCAACTCCTCCAAATCATCATTAGGTTCCTTATTCATTTTTCAAGCTACAACCTCATCAAAGCCCAAACATATTGATGTGAAAAATCTCCATATTTCTACATTCTTCCAAAGTGTTTCCAAAGGGAAATAACACCCTTCTGATATATTTTAGATCTTTAGCTATCTTGGCATCAGTTTAGAAAAATGAGAAATCCTTAGAGAATTGATAAGTCATTATATCCCAATCCACCATTTTTATTTTCAATTTCTCCTTCAAATAACATTCTCGTGAAACAATGTCCAATGTATGAATAAATTGATGCATCCACATCGCAACTGGTAAGCCAACGTCTATCCAGATGGAACAATAATTTTTGTACATGATTTTGCGGGCTAGTACGTCCATCATAAACAAGAATTTTTCTAAAGGTGCTCTCTAGAGCCGAAAAACCTATGCATCATAATAGACTTAACAATAATATCCAAATAATGAAGCTAGTCATGATGGGCTACCCACCATCTTACGGGGGTGGATTGCAAAGAAACATTCATATGAGATATTTTGGTCCTCTTCTATTATGGAATCAACTTCTTGGATAAAATTCGCAACAGATCCATTACCATCCAAAACACGATAATCACATACCTTAGTACCAATCCAATGAAGGCATCAACTAGTTGTGAAATATTGTGAGTGAAGCTCATGATCTCCCTGCTACCAATCATACATCCAACATTTGACCTCGCCTCTCTACTTTGGACACTTATCCAACTTATAGATCCAAAAATCGTTAGATTAATATAATCCTCTCTTTTCCACACAGTGAGTTGATATATCTAATCTAACAAGTTAGGTTCTTCAACATCATCTATAGGTTCAATAATCCTTGACCTTGAAAGTCATGGTTTCCCATTTGAGATTAGTGACTGCATAGTTTTCAAATGTGCAGCCAATTCCCAATAAAGCGGATCTTTGTCACCCATAATGTCTATTACTTCAAAATTTGCATAGGTCTTAATATCTACAATATCTATTAAACATTGGATAAACCAATGATCCCTGTGTGTTTCGTGACATGGACTAATCGCCTCTCGTGGATCCTTATCTCTAGCGATGATCATTGACTAACACCTATGGGTTTTGGTCTAATGGAAATCATGATTCCCAACAAGTGGTATCAGAGCGTAGGTCATGAGTTCAATACACACCTGACTCACGTTGGGGGGGAGATTTTTGGACATTGGATAAACCAATGCTCCCTGTGTGTTTCATGACATGGACTAACCACCTCTCATGGATCCTTATCTCTGGCAATGCGATCGTTGACTAACACCTGCGGGTTTTGGTCTAACGAAAATCGTGATTCCCAAAAGGTTGTCAATGATGTCATTATAGCAGTGTTTGTGATGGAAAATTCTTTGATACATGATGTTTCCTGTTGATGCCCATTGATTATAATGCTTATAGTGATGAATGTTTAATATATGATGATATGATGAGATGGAAGATCCAAGTGGATTAAATTCATATATACAGACAAAAGAAAAGTAGTAGAAACCAAGGAGGGGAAGAAGAGCCATCAGAGAAGATTATCGAAAGCCATCAAAGAAGAGCTATCATAATCCATAGGAGTGAAGATAAGCCACAGGAGTGACAAGACAAGACAAAGCAGGTTATTGCATATGCCCAAGGGTAAGTGCTATCGAAAGAACAAAGAGGAACATTACGTCGAAGGAGTAGAGCTATCAGAAGAGGATCCATAATGGAGGAGTTAACAGTAAAGACCACAAAACACATTGACGACTTTACATTGGCGCTTTATCGACAACTTTATTATATGCCACCAGACAAAACCTGCGATTGTGATTTGAGTTGCGGACCCAATTGTTCCAATAGAACAAGCTTTAAAGGAATATCACATTTGTCACATCAGAAGCTTCATATTGCAAGTCTTAAAGGGTTGTCACCATGTAAAACCCCGATTGTGATATTTATTGTGGCCCCGATGGTTCCATTTCAATATGCCTTAATACAATATCACATCCGTCGCAAATCACAAACTATAAAAGTTTATTATGTATCAACACCCCAAATTCGTCGATTGCGATATGTGTATTGCAGACCCATCGGACCATTACAATACACCATTATGTTATATCATGTCCACCTCGTCGGGAGTCATATCACAAATCTTAAGATTTGACACATCGAAACTATCGATTGCGATAAGGGTGTGAACCCGAACCACTAATTGCGATAGACTGACAGACCACCGATTGCGATGGAGCTGTCGACCCAACAAATTTATTAACTATTGTTTGATACTATATCGCATCTACTCCATCGGCAATAGGGAAATCACTATGTTATGAGCATGCTTGTAAGAGACCTCCAAAATTTGCGATTGCGGGACTTTCACAAATTGCGATTACGGGATTTCGGAATATTGTCATTGCGATGAAAAAAATAACATGGGACCTCCATGTGGGTCTTGGATGAATATTTAAAGGGCCTCACCTATGTATTATGTAGTAAGAGACCTCTGAAATGTTGAGATTTCAATTAACGGTGACATGACATGTGGGGACCGCCAAACTTCTATTATAATATGGTTATAGCCTCTCTATTTTCTCCGTAAATAAACAGGTCGGCCTTCCTCCAATAAACGTGTCTCTTAGTCATTAGTGAAACTAGTATAAATACAAGTTAAATTGTTTCACGAATGGCATCGATCTCGATAATGGATGCACAGAAGAATCAACAATTCACAACTCATGAAATTAAAGAATTAGAGAGAGTTGAAGGTTGAAAATAGAAGCTGAAGATCCAATGTTGAAGAAGAAAGCTAAAGGTACAGCAAAAGGAAGGAATCCGAAGGCTGAGGAAGTCTGTTGGTTGGGTTAATTTCTATAAAGGCTCATGAAGAAGAAGTTACTCTTGAAGCAATTATTGGGACAATAAGAATAGAGGATTGAAAAACAAAGAGTTGTTTTGTATAGACATTGAGGCGTAGGGAAACTAATCAAATATATCCTGTTGAAAAGAATCAACAGATCTTGAAGACATTATTGGAATATCATGATGCCTATTTGAAATCATCATGAGATAACTCTATAGACTCTGTTTGGGCAATATGAAGAGTTGTGAAGACTCCTTCATATGAAGATAGGTTTTCATTGATGTAGCAGTAGAAGTTGTCGATTGACAGAATTCAATGAAGAAGATTTAGGGAGCAGAGAATTACTATCAAACATATTTAGACAAAGTACAATAGTGGGTTAAAGCCTTGGGGTTGGTGCCCTAAAGGTTGGTTCCTTGACAAGATAGGGTTGGTGCCCTGAATGTTGGTGCCTTGACAAGATAGGGTCGGAGCCCTTAGGGTTGGTACCTCAGAATTGGAAGGATTGGTGTCCTTGGAGTTGGTGCTCCTAAATCTAAGGTTGGTGCCTTGACAAGATAGGGTCGAAGCCCTAGAGGTTGGAGCCTCACAAAAGACAAAGTTGGTGCTTGGCAACAAGTTTAAGCCTATATATTTGTACCTAATTTATTGTAAATATTATATATTAATAAAAAGTTTATTCCTATTGTTCATTTTGTGTTCTAAATAAAATTGATTTAACTGGTAAAAGTAACAATTGAAAAGGAATATTGATTCACCCACCCCCCCCACTATTTCCAACAATTGGAATCAAAGCTAGTACCTTCACTCAAAGCCTAAAATCTCGAATGTTGATCAATTAGAACACAAATGGAAAATCCAGGGAAGAAAGTCTCGAATCCTCCTAAAGATATGTCTCCCTCAACCATCGAAGTTGAAATCAATCAATTTGTAAAGGATCCATGGTTCAATGGAAAATTTGATATATGGGAAGCAAGAATCATGAATTTCTTAAAGACTCAAGGCATAAAAATTTGGAAATCAGTGATTGTTGATAGCATGATGGATGGAGAATCCAAGGAGCACAATGAAAAAAGCAATGAAAGCAATCTTGAATGGGCTACCAAATTCTATAAAGAAAAATTTAGGAAAATGTTCATCGCAAAGGGGTATATTGGACAAACTTCATGACCTTCACTCAAAAGGAGCATTGTCCATGACCCCTAGTGAAGAATATGATGGAAACTAAGAAGGAAATCCAGAACCCATCATAGAAGCTGAAATTGAGAATGATGAAATCAAGGATAAAGAAGACCTAGAAGATGAAGAGAATGAAAAAGATTTTGAATAATATCTCCTCACTAAACTTATGGCTTCCATGGAAGAGATTATCAGTTTGAAAAGGGAAAATGAGGAACTTAAGAAGAAAGCACTAGCTAGTGACCAAGACCAAACAAGGAAGAAAGTTGACCTTGTCAAGCTTCCAGTACAATAAAAGGATGAAGATCTTGACAAACTTAAGAAGGAATTTCATCAAAGCAAAAGAAAGCATCATGAAGAAGTCATATCCATGAAAAATCAATTGGATAAAGCAAAGAAACAGGAACATAACTTGTCAGCCACCTTGAACAAAGGAACAAGAGCTTGAATAAGCTTGAAGTAGAGATTGGTCAATACAAGGAAGAGGTTTCCTCCCTTAGATCACAACTAGAAGAAGCAAGGAAACAAGCACAAGGAACTGAGAAGACAATGGAAGCATTGGTAATCATAGAAGGATAGGTTGATGAAGCAGAAAAGGAGAAAAACACCATGATATGCCAACTAAAAGAAAAGGATGAAGAAATATTCAAACTAAAATCTGACCTCAACCTTCTCAAGGCCGAAACATGTAAAGCTACAAGGATCATGGAAGAAATGGAGAGCAGTCTAGCTAAGGAAAATGAAGAAATCTTCAGAATGAAATCAGATATCATCTCCCTTAAAACAGAAGCAAATGAAGCAATACATATCAAGGAAGAGTTTGAGAAACAACTTGCTAAGAAGAATAATGATTGTGAAAGATTGGAAGAAGATATTGTCTCCCTCAGGAAAAAGGTTGAAGGGATGGACAAATTTTTGAAGAGCTCTCAAGCCTTGGATGACATGCTCAGCCATCAAAGATCCCCATTTGATAAATGGGTCTTGGCTATGAAGGAGAATCCTCAAGCAAGAATGATAATGCTTCAAACAACAAGGATGTGAGGAAGCCAAAAAGAAATGTTGGTGATCCCAGTTCCAGCAAAGGAAAGGATAAGAGTCAAGGCAACAATGAAGGAAATCCCATTCCAAGAAGAAATGCAGATGATGTCAAGGATGCAAGAAGCAATGGTTATAATCAAAGGATCTCAAGGAAGAAAGACTTCAAAATTACATCAAGGAAACCTTCTTCTCCTAGGTACCAAAGTATATTTCTTGGTTATTGTTATTCTTGTACAAACATTGGACACATGGAATAATATTGTAGGGAATATCACAAAGATAGAGATTATGGTCCCTGACAATCTCCGAGAAGCAATTCTGCTAGAAGAAATCATGAATTCTTATTCATGAACAACATAGAATGCTTCAAGTGTCATAACATTCGTCATATGGCACGTGATTGTAACTTAACTTGGAATCCTACACAAGCTAGAACCATGCCAGAGGAGAGAATTACACAAGTATGGAGAAGAAAGCAAATAAAATCCGAAAAATCTCTTGAACTCTCTAGCCAACAACATAGGCTGTTGACTTGATGAAGATATCCTTGATATTCCAAGTATTTGATGATGGGATTCTGCCAAAAAGAGACCATGCATATAGTTAGGGGGAGCTTGTGATTCTTGATCATTATAGCAGAAGATATTCATGAAATGGTCCGTATGAAATCCTTAGTGAGCTATATTAACAATCATTCTTTGATAGATCATTTCTTAGGAAGACTCCTTTGAAAGAACATGATCTCCTATCTATCCAATGGACTGTGTTGTTAAATATATTTTCCACTTGATCTCTAATAGAAATTGGAGCAGCAAGAGGCCATCTAATGCTAATAAGAGAATAACTATGTTGTTTTTATTACAAAAGTTGAATATTTCGACTCAGGGATTTGATATAAGAACGGGTAAATTATGGTCACAAATAGAGGCAACCTTCAAACAAACAGATACATCTGGAATGAAGCTTTAAGCAAGAGTAGTTGGCTGCATCTAACAAAACTAAAGAATTGCAAAAAGCTACCAATTAGTAAAAAGAATTCAAAAGACAGTCATAGATTGGATGTAAAATCTGCTAATAGAAATAACTTGTAGAAAAATTTACTAGAACAAAAGGAAAAATGGCTCATCAAAAGTAATATAGAAAGAATAATGTTGCATAGCCAAATATAAGATCAGTTTAATGTTGGTCACTTTGGAAAATAGAAATAGTGAGGCATAATCTCTCACCATTTCATATGAATGAAATAATGTTAAAATATTGAATGTTAGTGACATAAGGAGAAGCAAAAAAATATAGAGGAGCTTAGATTTGAAGAAAGATAGCGAGAAAGACAATTTCAGTGGTTTTTTTTCTCTTCTTTTTTTTTTCGGACTATGAAGACCTCATAAATCTGACTATGGAGACAACAGAATACACTCAACAATCCTTCTATATTGAGCAATAAGAAGAGCACCATGACAAGGGGAAAAATTTGACAAGATGATTCATTCTATAGGGGAGTCCGTGTGCACTCCTTTTCCATTGATGTCAAAGGAAGAGAGAAGAAGAATATTGCCATCAATGACAAAGGGGGAGATTGTTAATCTAGGTTGTCATTGATGTCAATATAGTAGTGTTGGTGATGGAAAATTCTTTGATAAATGATGTTTCCTATTGATGTCCATTGATCATAATGCTCACAATGATGAATGTTTGATATATGATGATATGATGAGATGGAAGATCCAGGTATATTAAATACATATATACAGATGGAATAAAAGCAGTAGACACAAGGAGGAAATTTATAGGAAGCCATCAAAGAAGATCTATCGGAAGTCATAGGAGTGAAGAGAAGCCATAGGAGTGACAAGCCAAGACAAAGCAGGTTATCGCATATGCCCAAGGGTAAGTTCTATCGAAAGAAAAAAGAGGAGAATTATGTCGGAGGAGTAGAGCTATCAGAAGAGGAGCCATAATGGAGGAGTTAATCGTAAAGACCAAAAAAAACATCGGAGGCCTTATATTGGCGCTTTATTGACAACTTTATTATATGCCACCGCACAAAACTTGTGATTGCGATTTGAGCTGCGAACCTGACCATTCCAATAGAACAAGTTTTAAAGTAATATCACATCTGTCGCATTGGAAGTTTCATATCGCAAGTCTTAAAGGGTTGTCATCGCGTAAAACCCCCATTGTGATATGTATTGTGGACCCGATCGTTCCACTGCAATACGCCTTAATACAATATTTCATCCGTCACAAATCAAAAACCATAAAAGTTGCGGAAGCACCAGACCATTACAATAAACTGTTATGTTATATCGTGTCCACATCATTGGGAGTCTTATTAAAAGTATTAAGAGATGACACAGCCAAACCCCGATTGCGATAGTACTGCAGACCGTCGATTGCTATAACGGTGTGAACCCCAATCCATGATTGCGATAGACTCGACGCACCACCAACTGCGATGGAGCTATGGACCCAACAGATTTATTAAATGTTGATTGATGCTATATCGCATCCACTCCTCGGTAGTAGGGAATCACTATATTAGGAGTATGCATGTAGGGGACCTCCACAATTTGCGATTGTGGGACTTTCACGAATTGCAATTGCGAGATTTTGGAAGATTACGATTGTGATTAAAACACATAACATGTGGGACCTCCATGTGGGCCTTGGATGAATATTGAAAAGGGCCTACAAATGTATTGTGTAGTAAGAGACCTCTGAAATGTTGCGATTGCAATTAGCGGTGACATGCATGTAGGGACCGCCAAAATTTTATTATAATATGGTTATAACCTCGCTATTTTCTTTCGTAAATAAACAAGTCGACCTTACTCCAATAAATGTGTCTCTCAGTCATTGGTGAAATTCATATAAATAAAAGTTAAATCGTTTCACTAAAGGCATCGATCTTAGTACTCGATACATAGAAGAATCAACAGTTCACAACTTGTGAACTTAAAGAATTAGAGAGAGCCAAAGGTTGAAAATGGAAGTCGAAGATACAGCGCTGAAGAAGAATGCTGACGGTCCAACAAAAGGAAGGAATTTAAAGTTTGAGGAAGTCTGTTGGTTGGGTTATATTTATATAAAGGGCTCATGAAGAAGCAATTACTCCTGAAGTAGTTACCAGGACAATAAGAACAAAGGGTTGAAAAACAAAGAATTGTTTTGTACAGACATTGAGGCGTAGCGCAACTAATCAAAGATATCATGTTGAAAAGAATCAACAGATCTTGAATACATTATTGGAAGATCTTATGCCTATTTGAAATCATCATGAGATAACTCTGTAGACTTTTTTTGGGAAATATGAAGAGTTGTGAAGACTCCTTCATATGAACATAGGTTGTCATTGATGTAACAGTGAAGCTAGTAGATTGACAGAATTCGGTGAAGAATATTTTGGGAGTAGAGAATTACTTTAGAAAAAATACAACAGTGGTTGGAGCCCAGAGGGTTGGTGATCCAAGTGATGTTGGTGGCCACCCGCAATTGTCTCTTTCAGTTTTTCAGTTTCCGTATTTGTAGCACAATTTACTATTTTTAGCAGTTTTTTGGGTCCTGAACTTCTAGAGCCGTTTTGAGGCCCTAAACGACGTTTTTTTGCGAAATCTGGAGAGAAACATGTGCCTATGGACCAATGTTGCTCTTCCTAAAGTTATATTTCTTGGATAGATCTTTCTAATGAGCTATTATATGCATCAAACGGAGATCGGGTGCCAAATTTATGACCCCAGGAAGTTGATGTACAATTTACCCAAAAGGGGCCCACAGTTTGGCACTTCATCTTGTAGTGTTAGGTTTTTGGGATGTTTAGGGTTTTCCATTATTTCTCAACAATAAATAGGCCTTGGAGCCTCATTGTAACATATTTCAGAGGCATGTAGCCACCACATCTCTTCTCAGAGATAAGCTGCCATCGCCCTAGTTGGTTTATTTCCATTTCTATTTGTAAGCATATTTTATTATTTTACATTAATGAAATGAAGTATTATTTCTGCTGCATCTCTATGTTTATGGTTATCTCTGTAATTTGTTGCGTTCCTATTTAAATCTGGATCAATGGTATCAGAGGGGTCTGCTCTTTCTCTGTTTTTCTTTGCATGTCCCCAACGAGGCTGGGATATAAAGAGTTAGGGCTTGAACTGGTCGAACCTTTTCAAGACCAGCCTCGCATATCCCAATAGCCTACCATGGCAAATGAAAAGAATGACGAGGGGGCAGGAGATCCTATCAAAATCTTGCTTGAAGAAGCCTTCAAGTGACAAAGAAACGCGATGATGGAAAACTTTGCCCAGATCCTTCAGCAACTACGCAGAGGTGACACATCGGCTTCCAATAACTGCTCTGGAAATGCCACACCATTTAAGGTACAAGTTAATTTTGAAATCCCCATCTTCAAGGGTAAAATAGACGTAAATTTCGTAGATAAATGGTTAAATCTGCTGGAGGAAGGGTTATTTTTTTGTTATTTATTTTTCAAGTTGGGAAATATTATTTTCGCTCTTTCAAAGCAGCCCCACGTCAAGGACTGGTGGGAAACCTACTGCGAGCAGAAGGATGAAAGTACGAGGCTCACTTCTTTTCAGCCGCACCCACTTGGAAATTTCATTCCGGGATGCCATCAAGGCAGAGTGTCATTGTCATAAGCTATGAGGATAAATACATAAAGTGGACCACGCTACGGCAGGGAAGGACCAAGATGTGCCGGAGATCACAA